>CM038671.1:547114400-549514400 GCA_021605145.1 Aegilops bicornis | reverse complement strand
GTGACATGACATGGTAGGTAGTTCTAATATTATGTATGCAGATCGAGGTTAATTGTAAAGTTATGCAGAAGCAACCATGACAGCCGGTAGCAGTACTCACATCTAGAAGGTATTACATCTTCTTAGAATTCTTGAATATTACACTAATGGGAAGATATTTATGTTTCCATTATTAAATAGGCAAGGCGTATAATGAACTAGCCCTTGCAAAAATTAGACCTTACCATGGATCCCTTTATACCCATTTGGAATTACAAATTTAGTTCTGATCCCAAGGGCTATTCTATTGAAAAGTAATCATAGCTTGCCATCTTGTCTGAAAAGCAATCATAGCAAGCATCGACAGTCTGGGAGCTAGCATGATATTTTCTCCTCTCACATGCTGAAGACTAATTATTTTTCTGAGTCAAGCATGTGTTTGAAAGTAGGAGCCTACAAGTTTCTTATTTTCTCCTGAGCAACTAGTACTTTTTTGGTTTTCCTGGAAGATTAAAATTGTGCCTACTTTCAAACACATGCTTAAGTACTTTTATTCTGAATCAACCAGCAGCTCTGTTTCTTAACCAATTCTATAGCTACTACTGAAACTTTGCACACAATTTGGACAAACATCATGGATTAATAAGAGGGACCACACAACTATATGTTCAGAAAACCAACATTCTTTTATTTTGAGCAACCTATATTCATTTCAGCAAATGATTTATGTGCCTGCAAACTCTTCTTTTTGTTGAATCAACATTTTTATGAAACCCATGTAGCAGATTTAATCAGAGGGCTGTTCAATTGGTATACATTCTCATAATTATTCTCATAATTATTGATTCTCACTTTCTAGCACTAGTACACACTACACACAGAACAAACATGTACAAAAAAACAGAACGGAGGACATCCTGCATTGCTACTGGATTGCCAGTAATTAATCCTTACCTACAGTTTTTGAATGTTCTATTAACTTCACAGCAATCAAAAGAAATTAATATACCAAAAGAAGGTGACTATTGTTAAATATTTATAGTGATAGGTTAAATTGGTCTTTCTGATGATCATAGTGCATAATCTGTTCTTATGAGTACATACACATTCTGTTTGTGCCTTGCGGAATGGAAAAGTACAGGGTGACACACATGTGTATTTTTCATTTGGATGATTTGATTTTCTTTTTCAGCCATGCAACTTCTATGTTTGGAACATGGGTTCTTCCAAGCTGATCTATTTGGCCATTTCCTTTTTTTATAGGTCACCAGTATAATGCCCCTTTGCATCCACAAGTTTCGAGAGGTGTGTTTGGTGAGCTAAAAAGGATCTTCTGCTGGGATATGTTTCTACCTAAAACCATATTTTATATTTTACATTTTGTCTTTTATGTAATACTTTGACTTACGAACCTACAAATCTATGCATGTGTACATGTAGACCTGATGGATGTTTTGTTACTGGACTTGTATGCCTATGTGTGCACGTAGGCACACATGATGGATTTTTGTGCTTTTGGCTGTCCTGTACTTATGAACCTATGTATGGATGACAGATTGCTTATATATATACACGCACACATTATCTATTAAGTGATGCAATCTTAATTACTGGATGCATGTGTGTTGTTATATATAGATGACACAAAATAGACTGAAGATAAATGCTAGCTGTTGAAATACATCTATACAATATATAGGAGATCTGTTTGTTCGCAATGGACACAAATACAGGAAGTTTACCTGCCGGGGAACTCTTTTGTCCGCCCTGAATTGTAAGCCTGCCGGGAAAAAGCTGTATGCTGGGAATAGTTCTAACTGCCGGCGAAGGTGTGAATATGAAGGGCAGAGAATCTGCCGGGGTTTATACTAACTGCCGGGAATTGTTTTCCCCGATGGGACTTTCAAGGGCAGTTCCTAATTGCCGGCAAAAAGCATTCCCGGCAGTTAGTCTGCCTCCAATGGCTAATTTTCTCGACAGATGTGGTGACCCCTAAATTTTGGTCATGGTGTAGTGGGTGTTAATCACATGGTGATGTGAACTAGATTATTGACTCTAGTAAACCCTTTGGGTGTTGGTCACATGGCGATGTGAACTATGGGTGTTAATCACATGGTGATGTGAACTATTGGTGTTAAATCACATGGCGATGTGAACTTGATTATTGACTCTAGTGCAAGTGGGATACTGAAGGAAATATGCCCTAGAGCAATAATAAAGTTGTTATTTTATATTTCCTTATATCATGATAACTGTTTATTATTCATGCTAGAATTGTATTAACCGGAAACTTGATACATGTGTGGAAACATAGACAAAACCCCATGTCCCTAGTAAGCCTCTACTAGACTAACTCGCTAATTAAAGATGCTTAAGTTTCCTAACCATCGACATGTGTTGTCATTTGATGAACGAGATCACATCATTAGGATAATGATGTGAGGGACAAGACATATCCGTTAGCTTAGCATAATGATCGTTCAGTTTTATTGCTATAGCTTTCTTCATGTCATATTCATATTCCTTTAACTATGAGATTATGCAACTCCCGGATACCGGAGGAATGCCTTGTGTGCTATCAAACGTCACAATGTAACTGGGTGATTATAAAGATGCTCTACAGGTATCTCCGAAGGTGTTTGTTGGGTTGGCATAGATCGAGATTATGATTTGTCACCCCGAGTATCGGAGAGGTATCTCTGGGCCCTCTCAGTAATGCACATCACAATAAGCCTTGCAAGCAATGTGACTAATGAGTTAGTTGCAGGATGATGCATTACAGAATGAGTAAAGGGACTTGCCAATAATGAGATTGAACTAGGTATGAAGATACTGACGATCGAATCTCGGGCAATTAACATACCAATGACAAAGCAATAACGGTATGATCTATAAAGATCTTCATAGAATATGTGGGAACCAATATGAGCATCCAGGTTCGGCTGTTGGTTATTGACCGGAGAAGTGTCTCGGTCATGTCTACATAGTTCTTGAACCCGTAGGGTCCGCTCGCTTAACGTTCGATGACGATTTTGTATTATATGAGTTATGTGATTGGGTGACCGAATGTTGTTCGGAGTTCCGGATGAGATCATGGACATGACGATGAGCCTCAAAATGGTCGAGAGGTAAAGATTGATATATATATATATATATATATATATATATATATATAGGACAATGGTATTCAGACACTGGAAATGTTCCGGAGGGTACCGGGTACATATCGGGTCACCGGAAGGGGTTCCGGGCACCCCCGGCAAAAGATATGGGCCTTATGGGCCAAGAGGGGAAACACACCAGCCACAAAGAGGCTGCTGCGCCCCCCCCCCCCCCAATATGGGCGGGCCAAATTGGAGAAGAAAAGGGGAAGGAGGAAAGGAAAAAGGGAATAGGATTCCCTCTTCCCCTCCTACTCTGAATAGGAATAGGAAAGGGGGGAGGCCGAATTGGGAGGCACCCAAGTAGGATTCCTCCTACTTGGGGCGCCCCCTTGGCTGCCTCTCCTTCCCTCCACCTATACATATGAGGGGGGGGGGGCACAACTAGAAAACACACCAACATTTGTTAGCCCTGTGCGGCGCCCCCCTCCACAGTTTACGCCTCCAGTCATATTCACATAGTGCTTAGGCGAAGCCCTACGCGGATCACTTCACCATCACCGTCACCATGCCATCTTGCAGACAGAACTCTCCCTCGACACTTTGCTGGATCAAGAATACGAGGGATGTCATCGAGCTGAACGTGTGTAGAACTCGGAGGTGTCGTACATTCGGTGCTTGATCGGTCGGTACGAGAAGAAGTTCGACTACATCAATCGTGTTGTCAAACTCTTCCTCTTTTGGTCTACGAGGGTACGTGGACACACTCTCCCCCTCTCGTTTCTATGCATCTCCTAGATAGATCTTGCGTGAGCGTAGGAATTTTTTTGAAATTGCATGCCACGTTCCCCAATAGAGGAAACTTGGTGGTTCACATAACCCCCGAAGTTTTTTTTGGCTCCTTCACCCCCCCTCAACAAACCCATACCGATCAAAAAAGGTCCGTGCATGGTTTTAGCCGATAAGAGGCTGACGTGGATATGGTCAAAGCGGTATTGACCAGAGAGAAAGGGACCCCACCTATTAAAAAAGTTAGTCCAATCAGCAACTAACTGGTCAACCCGGCCTGGGGCCCACACGTCATAGGCTCGGTGGCTAACACAAGCGGGGATGACCGGAGTCGGGCATGGCCGAGGCCATCGGCGGCGCCGTTTGAAGCTAGGTGGCAGGGCGCTACAAGGCATAGGAAAGAAGGGAGAAAGGTGCATCCGCATCAAGGGCTCACGGCGAGCATGCTAGAGTGCTAGAGTGCTGGAATTGGCTGGGGAGGGACCATAGAGAGGGCATGGACCTCACATGCGGTCGCCGGAGCGAGCGTTGTGCGAACAGGGTTTGACCAAGAGGCGCTCCTCATCGATGTGTCTGGAAGATCGGCGAAATTGGATTGAGCACACAGCAAGGCCACAGAGGTCGGGAACACTCAAGATGGAGCAGATCGACGATGGTGACAGATGGTCGGAATCGGGGAAGATGAGCTCGATTCAATTGATTATGAGTGCCATTTATTGATTCAGTCCGCATTTGAGCTTTTGGGGGCACGGCGAGCGATGAAGATCATTCGGCGGTGATGCGGGCTTGGGATGAAGCGCGGTCCCTGCGTTCCTGTTTGTTGCATGCACGACGAGCGGTGTCGTCAGAGAGAGAGAGAGAGATGGGGGGAGGCGATAGAGTTTCAGAGGCAGCAGCATCGGCGGTGGGTCACGGAGGCAGCAGCGCTGGCGGTGGGTCACGGGAGCAGCAACGGTGGTCAGTCAAGAAGACAATGGCAGCGACAGACCAAGACCCCCATCTTCCCCTTCTTCTCTGCAGTGGCGCACTGGTCAACAACCCGCTTTGACCCAGTCCACGTCCACAAACCACCTTACAAACCCACCAACAATGATTTGTGAACTTTATCGGTTAGATTAGGGGGTTAAGTGAACCAAAAAAAAGTTCAGGGGTTATGCGAACAACTCACTTTCTTCAGAGGAGTAAAATGGACTTTTTCGAGTGGATTCAACACTAAATAAAGTCATGACCTCTTCAAATCCACTTTTATCATTGTAAGCATCATAAATAGGAGGCATGCTATCATCATAATAAATTTGCTCATCAAAAGTAGGGGCACTAATAAGATCATCTTCATCAAACATAGCATCCTCAAGCTTATGGCTTTGCATATCATTAGCATCATGGATATTCAAAGAATTCATAATAATATCATTGCAATCATGCTTAAAATTTAAGGAACTCACACCAAACATTGTGTTAAATTCTTCTTTTACCACTTCATAGCATTTATCGGAATCCATATTTTCAAGAAAGACTTCATAAAGATAAATAATTTCATGCAACTTCACTTCCTTTTTTGTAGTTTTGTTTTTATAAACCAAACTAGTGTATAAACAAGAAACTAAAAGATTCAATTACAAGATCTAAAGAAGATACCTTCAAGCACTGAACTTCCTGGCAATAACATCAGAAATAGCTTGATGTCTAGTATGCAACTTTATTCTTGTAGACTCGGTTGGGCCTCCAAGTGCAGAGTTTTGCAGGACATCAACAAATTTCCCACAGGTGGATGACCTAAGGTTTATCAATCCATGGGAGGTGTAGGACGAATATGGTTCTTTCTGAAACAATCATGCAATCAAATACAAAGAGTCTCTTCTGTCCCCCAACACACCCAATACAACTGTCAGTTGTATAGGTGCACTAGTTCAGCGAAGAGGTGATGATAGATGTGTAATATGGATGGTAGAAATAGTTTATATAATCTAAAAAAATAGCAAGGTAGCAACTAAGAAAAACCGAGCAAAACGTTATCTCAATGCTTAGAAATAAGCCCCGGGGTTCATCTTTCGCTAGTGCAATCTCTCAACATCATTAACATAATTGAATCACATGATAATACCTCAAAGTGTGGAAAAGAATCACTCCAAAGTCCCTGTTCCTATTGGAGAAAGGAGGATGAAATTGCGTAGGTAGTAAATGATACGTCCATTTTGCATCATGCTTTTATATTGATATTTATTGCATTATGGGCTGTTATTACACGTTATATCACAATACTTATGCCTATTCTCTCTTATTTATAAGGTTTACATGAAGAGGGAAAATGCCAGCAGCTAGAATTTTGGACGGGAAAAGGAGCAAATATTATAGACCTATTCTGCACAACTCCAAAAGTCCTGAAACTTCACGGAGAATATTTTTGGAATATATATAAAATATTGGGCGAAGAAAGCACCAGAGGAGGGCACCTGCCATCCACAAGGGTGGAGGGCGTGCCCTCCACCCTTGTGGGCCCCCTGGCAGGCCCCCGACGCCCATCTTCTGCTATATGGTGTGTTTTGACCTGGAAAAAATCATAAGGAGTCTTTCGGGACGAAGCGCCACCGTCTCGAGGTGGAACCTGGGCAGAACCAATCTAGGGCTTCCGTGGAGCTATTCTACCGGGGAAACATCCCTCTGGGAGGGGGAAATCAAAGCCATCGTCATGACCACTGATCCTCTCATCGAGAGGGGGTCAATCTCCATCAACATCTTCACCCGCACCATCTCCTCTCAAACCCTAGTTTAGCTCTTGTATCTGATCCTTGTCTCAAAACCTCAGATTGTTACCTGTGGGTTGCTAGTAGTGTTGATTACTCCTTGTAGTTGATGCTAGTAGGTTTATTCGGTGAAATATCATATGTTCAGATCCTCAATGATAACTAGTACTCTCTGATTATGAACATGAATATGCTTTGTGAGTAGTTACGTTTGTTCCTGAGGACATGGGAGAAGTCTTGTTATAAGTAATCATGTGAATTTGGTATTCGTTCGATATTTTGATGAGATGTATGTTGTCTTTCCTCTAGTGGTGTTATGTGAACGTCGACTACATGACAATTCACCATGATTGCCTAGGCGAAGGCATTGGGAAGTAATAAGTAGATGATGGGTTACTAGAGTGACAGAAGCTTAAACCCTAGTTTATGGGTTGCTTCGTAAGGGGCTGATTTGGATCCATATGTTTCATGCTATGGTTAGGTTTACCTTAATTCTTCTCTTCGTAGTTGCGGATGCTTGCGAGAGGGGTTAATCATAAGTGGGAGGCTTGTCCAAGGAAGGGCAGCACCCAAGGACCGGTCCACCCACATATCAAATTATCAAAGTAACGAACGCAAATCATATGAGCATGATGAAAACTAGCTTGACAAAAATTCCCATGTGTCATCGGGAGTGCTTTGCTTTATAAAGAGTTCGTGCAGGCTTGTCCTTTGCTACAAAAAGGATTGCGCCACCTTGCTGCACCTTGTTTACTTTTGTCACTTGTTATGCTTTACAAATTATCTTATCACAAAACTATCTGTTACCGATAATTTCAGTGCTTGCAGAGAATACCTTGGTGAAAACTGCTTGTCATTTCCTTCTGCTCCTCGTTGGGTTCGACACTCTAACTTATCAAAAGGACTACGATAGATCTCCTATACTTGTGGGTCATCAGTAAACCACCTCAAAGTTGTGTTTCCAATCAATCTATTGAACCACCCCCCAAAGTGTCACTAATAGTTCTAGAGATCGTACTACGACAACACCATATGATATGTATCATTTATTAACCTTTATGTCAGCTAAAACACCCCAATGTCACCACAGGTATCCACAAGTTAAGACATGCAACATATCTCAACTCCAAATTATTCAATCCAACATAAAGAAACCTCAAAGAGAAAGAGTCAATTCACCAGGAAAATAAGAGATGGAGGTGAACATCATAAGATCCAACTATATTGACAAAGCTCATGATACATCAATATCGTGTCAAATAAAGAACACGAGAGAGAGAGAGAGAGAGAGAGAGAGAGAGAGAGAGAGATCAAACACATAGGTACTAGTACAAACCCTCAGCCCCGAGGATGAACTACTCATGCATCACCATGGAGGTAGCAAGGTTGATGAAGATGACCTCCCCAATGGTTTCCCACCCCGATAGGGCGCCAGATAAGGACTCCAGATGAGATTTCTTCAGAACAGAGAGGCTTGCGGTGGCGGAGGAATTATCTAGGTTCCTTTCTGGGGGTTTCTCTATTTATAGAATTTTTCAGCATTGGATTCATGCCAAACGGAGTTACAAGGGGCCCACAAGCCAGGGTGGCCCTCCTTACCCCCTGGGCGCGCCCCCTGACTTGTGGCCACCTCGTGGGTCTTGTAGTCCTCCACCAAAGCTTCGAGGGTCGCTTATGTTCCAAAAAATCATCAAAAAGTTTTGTCATGTTTGGACCTTCGTAGGTATTGATTTTCTGTAGACCCAAAAACAAGCATAAAACAACAAAATCATAAATTAGAAAAGTGCAACAAAATCATATATAATTGATGTAAATATAACATGAATACTTCATAAATTATAGATACGCTGGAGACGTATCACCTAGTCGGTTCTGAAGGAAATATGCCCTAGAGGCAATAATAAAGTTGTTCTTTATATTTCCTTATATCATGATAAATTTTTATTATTCATGCTAGAATTGTATTAACCAGAAACTTAGTACATGTGTGAATACATAGACAAACAGAGTGTCCCTAGTATGCCTCTACTTTACTAGCTCGTTAATCAAAGATGGTTAAGTTTCCTAACTATAGACATGTGTTGTCATTTGATGAACGGGATCAGATCATTAGAGAATGACGTGATGGACAAGACCCATCCATTAGCTTAGCATAACGATCATTTAGTTTTATTGCTATTGCTTTCTTAATGACTTATACATATTCCTCTGACTATGAGATTATGCAACTCCTGAATACCGGAAGAACACTTTGTGTGCTATCAAACGTCACAAAGTAACTGGGTGATTATAAAGATACTCTACAGGTGTCTCCGAAGGTGTTTGTTGAGTTGGCATAGATCAAGATTAGGATTTGTCACTCCGTGTATCGTAGAGGTATCTCTGGGCCCTCTCGGTAATGCACATCATTATAAGCCTTGAGTTGGCATAGATCAAGATTAGGATTTGTCACTCCGTGTATCGGAGAGGTATCTCTGGGCCCTCTCGGTAATGCACATCATTATAAGCCTTGCAAGCAATGTGACTAATGAGTTAGTTGCAGGATGATGCATTATGGAACGAGTAAAGAGACTTACCGGTAACGAGATTGAACTAGGTATGAGGATACCGCCGGTCGAATCTCAGGCAAGTAACATACCAATGACAAAGGGAATGACGTATGTTGTTATGCGGTTTGACAAATAAAGATATTCGTAGAATATGTAGGAGCCAATATGAGCATCCAGGTTCAGCTATTGGTTATTGATCAGAGATGTGTCTCGGTCATGTCTACATAGTTCTCAAACCCGTAGGGTCCGCACGCTTAATGTTTGATGACAATTTGTATTATGAGTTATGTGGTTTGGTGACCGAAGTTTGTTCAGAGTCCCGGATGAGATCACGGACATGACGAGGAGTCTCGAAATGGTCGAGAGGTAAAGATTGATATATTGGAAGGTTATACACAGACACCGGAATGGTTCCGAAGAAGATCGGGGATTTTTCGGAGTACCGGGAGGTTACCAGAACCCCACGGGAAAGTTAATGGGCCTATTGGGCCATAGTGGAGAGAGGGAGGTTGCCACAGGAGGTGGCGCGCGCCCCCTCCCCAAGCCCAATCCTAATTGGACAAGGGGTGGGGGGTGCGGCCCCCCTTTCCTTCTCCCTCTCCCTTCCTTCTCCCTCTCCCTACCAGGAACGGAGTCCTAGTAGGACTCCTCCCTTGGCGCGCCCTCCTTGGCAGCCGGCCTCCTCCTCCCCCTCCTGTATATACATGGCCAGGGGGCACCCCAAAGCACGACAGTTGTTTCTTAGCAGTGTGCGGTGCCCCCTCCACAGTTTACCACCTCGTTCATAATGTCGTAGTGCTTAGGCGAAGCCCTGCGCAGATCACATCACCAACATCGTCGCCACGCCGTCGTGCTGAAGGAACTCTCCCTCGACCCTCTAATGGATCAAGAGCTCGAGGGACGTCATCGTGTTGAACGTGTGTTGAACACGGAGGTGCCGTACGTTCGGTACTTGGGTTGGTTGGATTGTGAAGACGTTCGACTACATCAACCGTGTTACTAAACGCTTCCACTTTCAGTCTACGAGGGTACGTGGACACACTCTCCCCTCTCGTTGCTATGCATCTCCTAGATAGATCTTGCGTGATCGTAGGACTTTTTTGAATTACTACGTTCCCCAACAGTAACATCCGAGCCAGGTCTATGCGTAGATGATATATGCATGAGTAGAACACAAAGAGTTGTGGCGATAATAGTCATACTACTTAGCACCAACGTCTTACTTTGATATGGCGGTATTGTTGGGTGAAGCGGCCCGGACCGACATTACATGACCGCGTTCATGAGACTTGTTCTACCGACGTGCTTCGCACATAGGTGGCTGGCGGGTGTCTGTTTCTCCAACTTTAGTTGAATCGAGTTTGACTACAGCCGGTCCTTGTTGAAGGTTAAAACGGCACACTTGACGAAAAATCGTTGTGGTTTTGATGCGTAGGTAAGAACGGTTCTTGCTAGAAGCTCGTAGCAGCAATGTAAAACTTGCAACAACAAAGTAGAGGACAACTAACTTGTTTTTGCAGGGCATGTTGTGATGTGATATGGTCAAGACGTGATGAGATATAAATTGTTGTATGATATGATCATGTTTTGTAAAAGTTATCGACAACTGGCAGGAGCCTTATGGTTGTCGCTTTATTGTATGAAATGCAATCGTCATGTAATTGCTTTACTTTATCACTAAGCGGTAGCGATAGTCGTCGAAGCAATAATTGGCGAGACGACAACGATGCTTCGATGGAGATCAAGGTGTCAAGCCGGTGACGATGGAGATCATGACGGTGCTTTGGAGGTGGAGATCAAAGGCATAAGATGATGGCCATATCATGTCACATATTTTGATTGCATGTGATGTTTATCCTTTATGCATCTTATTTTGCTTAGTACGGCGGTAGCATTATAAGATGATCCCTCACTAAATTTCAAGGTATAAGTGTTCTCCCTGAGTATGCACCGTTACGCTGATTAAATCGTGCCGAGACACCACGTGATGATCGGGTGTGATAAGATCTACGTTCACATACAACAGTTGCAAGCCAGTTTTGCATGTGCAGAATACTCGGGTTAAACTTGACGAGCCTAGCATATGCAAATATGGTCTCGGAACACTGAGACGAAAGGTCGAACGTGAATCATATAGTAGATATGATCAACATGGTGATGTTCACCATTGAAAACTACTCCATCTCATGTGATGATCGGACATGGTTTAGTTGATGTGGATCACGTGATCATTTAGATGACTAGAGGGATGTCTATCTAAGTGGGAGTGAGGGAGTCCTGGACTAAGGGGCCCCCGGGCGTCCGGCCTGCTATCCACGGGCCGGACTGATGCGCTGTGAAGACATGAAGACCAAAGACCATACTCGTGTCCGGATTGGACTTTCCTTGGCATGGAAGGCAAGCTAGGCGACCAGCTGTGAAGATTCCTTCTTATTTAACCAACTCCATGTAACCCTAGATCTCTCCGGTGTCTATATAAACCGGAGAGCATAGTCCGGATAGGACACATTCATTACCATATACTCATAGGCTAGGCTTCTAGGGTTTAGCCATTACGATATCGTGGTAGATCAACTCTTGTAATACTCATATTCATCAAGATCAATCAAGCAGGAAGTAGGGTATTACCTCCATAGAGAGGGCCCAAACCTGGGTAAACATCGTGTCCCCGTCTCCTGTTACCATCGATCCTAGATGCACAGTTCGGGACCCCCTACCCGAGATCCGCCGGTTTTGACACCGACATTGGTGCTTTCATTGAGAGTTCCACTGTGCCATCGTCAAAAGGTTTGATGGCCCCTTAAATCATCGATAATGACGCTGTCCAGGGAGAAACCTTTCTCCCACAGATCTTCGTGTTCGGCGGCTTCGTATTGCGGGCCAACTCGCTTGGCCATCTGGAGCAGATCGACAGCTACGCCCACAGCCATCGTGTCGATTCGAAGCTTGAACTACGTTGCGGACATCACGGAGACTTGATCTTTGACGGATTCGAGACCGCGGCAATCGCTCCCCGCTGCCCGATGGACATGGCTTAAACTCACATCAAAGCCGCATCCGTGAGAGAGCTCCTGCAGCAACTCTGGCCTTAGATCCGGAGCAGATCAAGTCCCCTGAAGATGGGAAGCTTAACCCCATCGCGGGGGCAACCGATTCTGCGGCGTTGGAGCCGCTCGCAGATTCCACTGCGTACGACATCTGCATCAACGGAACCCCGGACTCTTCTCCGGCGTCGAGTTTCGAACCTTGCGAGCCCACGGATACCAAACTTGATCAGATATCGATCTTCAAGTTCAGCGCTACAGAGATCTTCCAACACTCGCCCATGGGCGACCTACTAAACTCATTAAAAAACCTATCCCTGGCAGATGGCTCGTCGCCAAACTATGTTCGGTTCGAACTTACGGCGGATGATGGAGAATTTTGCCTCCCACCCGCCACCCACTTTATAGCCACCGTCAAAGACCCAACCAACACGCCTGAACACCGCTCCGAAGACATCGCCAGTATGGACGACGATGAGGGGCAGGGCCAGAGCTCGCTACCCGTTAGACACGGGATGGCCACTTCCTGGTATGATGTGTGTATGATAGACACACCCGATGATGAGGAGGATCCAGTCGAGAATAAACTTCCCGGTACACAGTCTGAACACCGGTGCCCACGGCGCCGCTCCAAACCACATTGCCCAAGAGAAAACACTTCTAGCACCAGAAAAGATAACACTCCGGACAATGAAGACCCTGTTGAGGTAGAATCCGAACAGGAGGAACAGGAAAGCGGGCAAGACAGCCCTGATGAACAGGCCACATATGGAGACTCGGAGGACAGCAATTATCTCCCACCCTCCGAGGAAGAGGATATCCTAGGTAGAGAGGATTTTATCGTGCCTAAGGAACCTCTCGAGCAGGAGTGTTTCAATCGTCGGCTTATAGCCACTGCAAGGAGCTTAAGGAAGAAGCACCTGCAACTTCAAGCAAGCCAAGATTTGCTCAATGATAGATGGACTGAGGTCTTGGCCGCCGAAGAATACGGCCTTAGTAACCCAGACTAAATCCACCCAAAGGGTAGGTGGCTCCCTCAATACGATGGCAGGGTGCTGGAGTCCACACCACCATCGAACAACGCGGCGGGCCAGCCACAGTTCGGTCCAGACAAAGCAGCAGCCCAAACAGAGCAACATACCAACCCATCCGGCCGTCAAATCAAGAGCAAAGCAGCTCGAGGGAACACTCGCAACATCAACCAAGACCCGGAGGATAGAGCAGGGCGCACAAGATCGATGTATAGATCATGGAGATACACCCCGGCCGACTATGATGGTCACCCATTCGGACACTGCAGAGCCGACCATGCCCGGTCCGAACTCCGTAAACGGAGTCCGCCGGAAGTGTTTCATAGTGTGGCTCAACATAGAGGAGCCGCACACCCTCTCTTCTTCACTGACAAGGTAATGAAGCATGAATTTCCAAACGGGTTCAAACCCATTAACATCGAATAATACGATGGAACAACAGATCCCACGGTATGGATTGAGGATTACCTCCTCCATATTCACATGGCTCGCGGAGACGACCTTCATGCCATTAAATACATACCTCTCAAGCTTAAAGGGCCAGCTCACATCTTGGCTAAACAGTTTACTGTAAAAATTCCATTGGTAGCTGGGAAGACTTGGAAGACGCCTTTCGGGACAACTTCCAAGGAACATATGTTCGGCCTCTAGATGCCAATGACTTAAGTCATATTGTCCAAAAGCCCGGCGAGTCAGTCAGGGAGCTCTGGACTAGGTTCTTAGTGAAGAACAACCAAATTGTCGATTGTCCGGACGCAGAAGCCCTCGCAGCCTTCAAACATGGCGTCCGGGATGAATGGCTAGCACGTCACCTCGGCCAGGAAGGACCCAAGTCCATGACAGCCCTCACCGCTCTAATGACTCGCTTTTGTGCGGGAGAAGACAATTGGCTCACTCGTAAAAGCAACAATTCCAGTGACCCTGGCACTTCTGAAATTCGAGACGGCAACGGTAAGCCACGACGAACCGAACACAACAGTCGCAGTAATACATGCGACACAGCGGTGAACGCCAGATTTCACAATCTGAAGCCCAGTCAACGGAAGAAGCCACTAAAGGCAAACCAGGATGGACCATCCACCCTTGACAGGATATTGGATCGACCTTGTCAGATTCACGGTCACCCTGATAGGCCAGCTAATCATACCAACAGAAACTGTTGGGTCCTTAAGCAGGCAGGCAAGCTCAACGCCGATCACAAGGGGAGGATGCCACCAGGCGATAGAGACGATGGATCGGCCCGCCAGCCGAACACCAGGGGCCAGAAACACTTTCCCTCTGAAGCTCGACCACTCCCAGAACGGAAATAGCAGTTCGGCTTCCGCTGCCCACCTACTGTACTGGCAAAGTTTATACCACGCGTACATAACTACGCACTCAAGATACCATGGGCATTGGTGGAAGCACAATGTGGACAACCCTGCAAGAATCCTCGTAACGTTTTTATCCGTCTTTCTTATTTTTTTGTATAATTTCTTAAAAATAGGTGACCATCAGGACAACATCTACATTGGACTCTCTCGAAGTTCGGATCCGCACACTCACCTAAGGGGCCACTCCCATTAAGGATTCCCCTCCCCGAGGACGGGTGGCGCAGACGTGCGACAGGAGGTCCAAAATAAGCTTTTGTAGACCGCACACTTCCTTTTGAGCCTGTACCATGCCCTTTTCCTCTGTTCCCAACCCCGAGCATGTCAAATAGTTAAGCTTTTGTAGACCGCACTCTTCCTTTTGAGCCTGTACCATGCCCTTTGACTCTTTATATATTTATCATTCGCATATTGCTCCGCTCCCAGTAAACTTTATCCGAACTAAACTTTCATGCTCTTTCTACAATGAGTCCGGCCGTAACGGCTGCCTTACAATACGCGCCTCCGCATAACTTGCCAAGGGCACGGTATGGGAACAAACGAGTCGCCAGTAAAAGTCCGAACAGCTCTATAGCGTGCATCGGCGTCCCAAGTTTGGCCTTATATGCATCAGCTCCAAATCATTGTCTTTGGTCAATAGTTGGGTTGCCCGGCTCCTGTGCTTGCTACCCTACATTCCGCTCTATCGGCTAGGGTAGTAAAGGGAGAAGTACTGCGATTGTGCCCTGGCCTAGACCGGATGAGCACCTCAGTAGATAAAGCCGAAAACTGACTGCCATGATGCGGCGAGAGCTGGTCAACCACTTGACGACTTATTCGAATCTTTAGTGATTCTCCGTGTCACACGAGGGATCTTTTTTAGATCAACATATGTAAGGCACTATGCACCGTATACATACCAGGGGCTATGTCATAGCCCCACCATAGAACTCCTATGGTAAGTGAAAGTGTTAACACCCTAAAGTCTGATTGCCTGGTTCGCCGCATTATCACTTCCTTTATGGACCAAGACGTTGGATAAAGAGTGATTAAATGCTTTTCTGAACACCCCCGTACTTCCTACGAGGGGTCAAGCCATGATCGGAATTTTTTAGATTATACTAAAACGGCCACAGAGGAGGAATTCAAGCTTTTGAGCAAAATATAAATAGATTACCTATAAAGTTGTCTCTTACATCATTATATAAATCACTCGAACATTATATCTTTCAAGCATTTACCCTCTATCAAGCGGGCGGCATCTAAGACGTCTTCAAAATAGTGCTCCGGCTCATTACGGTCCTGGCCCTTGGGTGGACTCTCGTCAAGAACATCAATGGCCTTCATCTTTCCCCAAAATGTTTTGACTCAGGCAAAGGCCATCCATGCACCCTCAATGCACGCCGACTGCTTCACACCGTCGATATGTGGCACCGCCTCAACAAGCCGCCGCACCAGGCCAAAATAACTACTTGGAATAGGCTCACTTGGCCACAACCGGATGATGACGTTCTTCATGGCGTCGCCAGATATCCTATGAAGCTCGGCCCACTGGGACATATGTTCATTGAGCAATAGAGGGCGCTTCAACGCGCCTAATTGTGACCAGAAAAGCTTCTCCGTTGCATACCCCTCTTGTGCGCGGTAAAATTGCGCCGCATCAGAAGAACTCTTCGGCAAGTCCAAGAATTCAGCCGGAGAACTCCAGACCTGGTTTAGCTGAGCATAGTCCGGATCGCCAAACTTGGTCTGAAGCAAAAAGGGCTTACCGGCCGTTATCTCCTTAGCATGTCGAATCTCTTCACGAGCTGCCCTAGATTCAGACCGAACTTCACTTGCCTCTCGTAAGGCCTTATCAAGCTCAGGCATTTTGGCTTTATTCTCCTTCTCAAGGTATTCACAGCGGCTGGCAGTATTCTTCAATTCAAGCGCCAGTGCGGATATTTTCTCCTCACTTTGGTGCCGAGCTGCTTGTTCGGCTCTTAGATCAGTCGATGCCTTCTCGGCAGCCGCATCACTACGCCGGGCCTGCTCCTTGGCCCGGGCTAGCTCCGCCCGAAGAGCTTCAATGGCGGCAGCACCATCTGCAATCATGCACATTTCATATAAACCCTTTTCGGCGTCAGGCCTACATTGCGAGCACATTGGTGTAAGGAATGCTCTACATATATACCTTGCGAGTCGTCAAGACGCCTGTTGATCAATGCAATGTCATCTTCCGCAATATCCAGATTTCGCTGCAGTTCGGCCACTTCCGTATTTCGGGTAGCCGCAGGAGGGGAGGCAGCCTGTATTCCAAGTTAAATCAAGGTTATAAACTGAGCATATATTTTTGATCCTTCGATCGCTTCCATTGGAATGCAATCCAAGTCTCAGGGGCTAGTGCATATACAACAAGTGCATTCTGTCAAAATTATTCAATTGGCAAAACTACATCACAAACCTCAAAACCCCTTAGGAGGCTCGTGAAGGCCTCGTTCAACCCACTCTTCGCAGATAGAACCTTTTCGATGTAACCATCAAGGCACGGTGTTCCTCCGAAACAGACGCTTGTCGTAGCATGTCCGTCAGCATTTTCGGCGCTTCTGGGTCTTCGGAAGCCACCATCGGAGTACGGTATTCCTTTGAAGGAATCCGCCCACTTGCCCCTGGGATCGTCTCCGGCTCTAAACCGGATAGGGAGGGTCCGCCATGCTTGATTCCCGAACCTTGAGTGACAGAGGCACCACCTTCGGGTAATGCCCTCTTCGTTTCCCGCACTGCTTGCCGACCAGGAGGAGCCCCCCGGGACGATACCTCAGAATCATCCGCCGTGTTGGGCGAGGGGGCCGGAGAAGGCGTGTCACTCTCCATCATCTCTGGAAGAAGGTCTCCCGAGGAGGAGGAGGATTGGGAAACCCCAGGCGTTAACCTGATAGGACATACGTATGTCGAAGGATTACTTCAGTAATAAGAAAGGAAGGAGGTATGGCTAAAGTACCCTGCTGCACTTACGGTTTGGCCAGAGGTTTATCCTCATCATAAAGCTCCACATCAACATCGCTTGCTCGGCCCAAGCCGCCCGTCGATGGCGTTTTCCCTTTCTTGGAAGGTTTACCCTCCTGACCTTCAGAAGCGGCCCTCTTCTTGCCATGGAAGGCCTCCTCTGCACCTTTGCCCTCGGGCAAGAGAGTTTCGGTTTCCTCGGACACAACGTCTGATTTATCCTTGGGGCAGAGACCACCTCTGGCCTCCCTGTTCTCGCCCTCCTCGCTGAGACACACAGTGCGGTGTCGAGTCGACATCCTCGTTAGTAGGGCGTTCGCAGAGTCTTCGAGAAGGGGCGTCGGACACTAGATCAACACCGCTTTCTTTATCCAGTCCTATGAAGGGACGGATTATTCAATATCTTACCAAGAGATACTCGAATAAAGGGTGTGCGGAGATCGAATACTTACTGTGGTGTCTGGATGATTGCAGTCGAGGCCAACATCTTCGGTGGTGTCCGACCATTGCTCTCGTTCCCCGAAATATAATTTCCACATTCCCACGTGCGTAGTGCCGAGGAAGTGCTGAAGTATCCGCCGTCCTTCGGGATTAAACTCCCACATACGGAGAGGCCGCCACTGACATGGCAGGGTCCGACGGACTAGCATTACTTGAACGACGTTCACAAGACCGATGCCCTTCTTGGTAAGGCTTCAGACGTGACCTTGCAGAGTCTGCACTTCATTGACGGATCCCCAGTCCAGTCCCTTATTGATCCATGAAGCAAGCTGAATTGGAGGGCCGGGTCGGAACGCAGGCGTAGCCGCCCACTTGGAGCCCCGCGGCTCGTTGATATAAAACCTCCCCTGCTGCCATAGGTCAGGAGACTTGGCGAAAGATCCTTCAAACCAAACCGCGCTGGCAAGCTTGCCTATTGTGACGCTGCCGCACTCTGCCTGCTCCTCCTCTGTCACCTGCGGCCTCAAGTAAAAGGTCTTGAGCCACAAACCAAAGTGCGGAGGAGTCCGGAGGAAGGCCTCACATGTGACGATAAATGTCGAGATGAGGAGAATAGAGTCCGAGGCCAGATCGTGAAAGTCTAGCCCATAGTAAAACATGAGCCCCCGGACGAAGGGGTTAAGCACGAACCCTAACCCATGGAGGAAGTGGGACATAAACACTACCCTCTCGCCAGATTTGGGGGTAGGAACGACCTGCCCCTGTGCAGGAAGCCGATGGAGGATTTCGGGGGTCAGATACCTCGCTGCGTGGAGCTTCACAATATCCTCCTCTGTGACAGAAGAAGCCACCCACCGGCCTGGACGGCTGGATCCGTACATGATTGGGGCTGGTGGCGATGGGAACCCAAGGGTTGGAACTTGGGTGGCTAGGGTTGAGGAAGAAGCGAGCGCAAAGTAAGAAGACGAGTCTAGGACCCTATATAAAGACCCCAAGTACTAAGCGTATCCACCTGGGTCTCGAAACTTACCAATCTCCAGAGAGTTGTACCCGGGGGACGGTTGGGTTACCCACGCATGAATTAATGAAAATCCCATGAATAAGGGAACACGATCTCTGCCTTGGCAAGACAAGCCAGTAAAAACGTGTCCCGAGACGTATGACGCTACGCCACCAACGGTTGGAAATAGTGACCGGGCAGGCGTGATGTCATAAACAGTTACCAATAAATTAGGCTCCTATATTTTATGCAACTATATATACAGGTCCGGATATATTTACTACATCCGAAGACTATCTTGGAGTTTGGAGAAAGGGGAACCCGCCTTGCAATGCCGAAGACAATCTGCAAGACGGGACTCCTCGTCATTGAAGCCGTGTTCATGGGCTACCGAGGAGTCTGGACTATAGGGTCCTCGGGCGTCCGGCCTGCTATCCATGGGCCGGACTGATGGGCTGTGAAGACATGAAGACCAAAGACCATACTCGTGTACGGATTGGACTTTCCTTGGCGTGGAAGGCAAGTGATGTCTACTACACAACCTTCTTCTTGTAGACGTTGTTGGGCCTCCAAGTGCAGAGGTTTGTAGGACAGTAGCAAATTTCCCTCAAGTGGATGACCTGAGGTTTATCAATCCGTGGGAGGCATAGGATGAAGATGGTCTCTCTCAAGCAACCCTACAACCAAATAACAAAGAGTCTCTTGTGTCCCCAACACACCCAATACAATGGTAAATTGTATAGGTGCACTAGTTAAGCGAAGAGATGGTGATACAAGTGCAATATGGATGGTAGATATAGGTTTTTGTAAACTGAAAATATAAAAACAGCAAGGTAGCAAGCGATAAAAGTGAGCGTAAATGGTATTGCAACGCTAGGAAACAAGGCCTAGGGTTCATACTTTCACTAGTGCAAGTTCTCTCAACAATAATAACATAATTGGATCATATAACTATCCCTCAACATGCAACAAAGAGTCACTCCAAAGTCACTAATAGCGGAGAACAAACGAAGAGATTATGGTAGGGTACGAAACCAGCTCAAAGTTATTCTTTCCAATCAATCCGTTGGGCTATTCCTATAAGTGTCACAAACAACCCTAGAGTTCGTACTAGAATAACACCTTAAGACACAAATCAACCAAAACCCTAATGTCACCTAGATACTCCAATGTCACCTCAAGTATCCGTGGGCATGATTATATGATATGCATCACACAATCTCAGATTCATCTATTCAACCAACACATAGAACCTCAAAGAGTGCCCCAAAGTTTCTACCGGAGAATCACGATGAAAACGCAGCCAACCCCTATGCATAGGTTCATGGGCGGAACCCGCAAGTTGATCACCAAAACATACATCAAGTGAATCACGTGATATCCCATTGTCACCACAGATACGCACGGCAAGACATACATCAAGTGTTCTCAAATCTTTAAAGACTCAATCCAATAAGGTTACTTCAAAGGGAAAACTCAATCCATTACAAGAGATTTGAGGGGGAGAAGCAACATAAGATCCAACTATAATAGCAAAGCTCGCGATACATCAAGATCGTGCCAAATCAAGAACACGAGAGAGAGATCAAACACATAGCTACTGGTACATACCCTCAGCCCCGAGGGTGAACTACTCCCTCCTCGTCATGGAGAGCGCCGGGATGATGAAGATGGCCACCGGTGAGGGATCCCCCCTCCGGCAGGGTGCCGGAACAGGGTCCCGATTGACTTTTGGTGGCTACAGAGGCTTGCGGCGGCGGAACTCCCGATCGAATTCCTGTTCTGGAAGTTTTAGGATACGTGGGTATATATGGGTGAAAGGAGTACGTCGGTGGAGCTTCGGGGGCCCCACGAGGCAGGGGGCGCGCCCCCCACCCTCGTGGCCAGCTCCCGTATCTTCTAACGTAGAGTCCAAGTCTATCTGGTGGCTTTCCTTCCAAAAATAACTTCTCCAGTTGATTTCGTTCCGTTTCGACTCCGTTTGGTATTCCCTTTCTTCGAAATACTGAAATAAGCAAAAAAAACAGCAAATCTGGGTTGGGCCTCCGGTTAATAGGTTAGTCCCAAAAATAATATAAAAGTGGATAATAAAGCCCAATATTGCCCAAAACAGTAGATAATATAGCACAGAGCAATCAAAAATTATAGATACGTTGGAGACATATCAAGCATCCCCAAGCTTAATTCCTGCTCGTCCTCGAGTAGGTAAATGATAAAAAGATATTTTTTGATGTGGAGTGCTACTTGGCATAATTTCAATGTAATTCCTCTTACTTGTGATATGAATATTCAGATCCTAAAGATTCAAGACAAAAGTTCATATTGACATAAAAATAATAATACTTCAAGCATACTAGCAAAGCAATCATGTCTTCTCAAAATAACATGGCCAAAGCAAGCTATCCCTACAAAATCATATAGTCTGGCTATGCTCTATCTTCACCACACAAAGTATTTAAATCATGCACAACCCCGATGACAAGCCAAGCAATTGTTTCATACTTTTGATGTTCTCAAACTTTTTCAATCTTCACGCAATACATGAGCATGAGCCATGGACATATCACTTATAGGTGGAATAGACTGGTGGTTGTGGAGAAGACAAAAAGGGAGAAGATAGTCTCACATCAACTAGATGCCCATCAATAGATATCGATGTGAGTGAGTAGGGATTGCCATGCAACGGATGCACTAGAGCTATAAGTATATGAAAGCTAAAAAAGAAACTAAGTGGGTGTGCATCCAACTCGCTTGCTCACGAAGACCTAGGGCATTTTGAGGAAGCCCATCATTGGAATATACAAGTCAAGTTCTATAATGTAAAATTCCCACTAGCATATGAAAGTGACAACATAGGAGACTCTCTATCATGAAGATCACTGTGCTACTTTGAAGCACAAGTGTGGTAAAAGGATAGTAGCATTGTCCCTTCTCTCTTTTTCTCTCATTTTTTTGTTTATTTTTGTTTGGGCCTTTTTCTCTTTTTTTATGGCCTCTATTGTTTTTTTTTCGTCCGGAGTCTCATCCCGACTTATGGGGGAATCATAGTCTCCATCATCCTTTCCTCACTGGGACAATGCTCTAATAATGATGATCATCACACTTTTATTTACTTACAACTCAAGAATTACAACTCGATGCTTAGAACAAAATATGACTCTATATGAATGCCTCCGTGATGTACCGGGATATGCAATGAATCAAGAGTGACATGTATGAAAGAATTATGAATGGTGGCTTTGCCACAAATACGATGTCAACTACATGATCATGCTAGCAATATGACAATGATGGAGCGTGTCATAATAACGGAACGGTGGAAAGTTGCATGGCAATATATCTCGGAATGGCTATGGAAATGCCATGATAGGTAGGTATAGTGGCTGTTTTGAGGAAGTTATATGGTGGGTGTATGATACCGGCAAAAGGTGTGCGGTATTAGAGAGGCTAGCAATGGTGGAAGGGTGAGAGTGCGTACAATCCATGGACTCAACATTAGTCATAAAGAACTCATATACTTATTGCAAAAATCTACAAGTTATCAAAGCAAAGTATTACGCGCATGCTCCTAGGGGGATAGATTGGTAGGAAAAAGACCATCGCTCGTCCCCGACCGCCACTCATAAGGAAGACAATCAATAAATAAATCATGCTCCGACTTCATCACATAACGGTTCGCCATACGTGCATGCTACGGGAATCACAAACTTTAACACAAGTATTTCTCAAATTCACAACTACTCAACTAGCATGACTCTAATATCACCATCTTCATATCTCAAAACAATTATCAAGCATCAAACTTCTCATAGTATTCAACACACTCATAAGAATCCCTACAAATATTGTATGCTTAGCATATTAGGATTATTTAAGAAAATTACCATGCTATTTAAGACTCTCAAAATAATCTAAGTGAAGCATGAGAGATCAATATTTTCTATAAAACAAATCCACCACCGTGCTCTAAAAGATATAAGTGAAGCACTAGAGCAAATGACAAACTACTCCAAAAGATATAAGTGAAGATCAATGAGTAGCCGAATAATTATGCAAATATGTGAAGACTCTCCCACTTAATAATTTCAGATCTTGATACTTTATTCATACAGCAAGCAAAGCTAAATAAAACTACATTTCAAGGATAACACAACTCAGGTGAAGAAGCAAAAACTTAGGTTCAACCGATACTAACCGATAGTTGTTGAAGAAGAAAGGTGGGATGCCAACGGGGGCATACCCAAGCTTAGATGCTTGAGACTTATTGAAATAATATCTTGGGGTGCCTTGGGCATCCCCAAGCTTGAGCTTTTGTGTCTCCTTAATTCCTCTCATATCATGGTTTCTCTTTTTATCAAAAGCTTCATTCACAACAAACTCAACAAGAACTCATGAGATAGGTTAGTATAAACTAATGCAAAACCTTATCATTCCTACTGTAAAAAATCACTAAAATTATTATTCAACATTTCATACTAAATGCCTCTGCATATTTAATACTCCTATCCTCAAATAGAATCATTAAACAAGCAAACATAAGCAAACAATGCAAACATAACAGCAATCTGCCAAAACAGTATAGTCTGTGAAGAATGCAAGAGTATCAATACTTCCCTAACTCCAAAAATTATGAACTAAAATTACCACTGTAATAAATTTATCATATCTCAATATGCAAAAATATTCAACATTATATCATGCTATGACTTTTCTAGTGAATTTTTGCAACAGCGGTAAACTTTCTGTTTTCAAACAGCAACATGTATACTAGCAAAATAAGCATGGCAAAGGCTATCCTTGACTTTTTTATTGAAACTAAAGATGCAAAACATTATTATAAATAACAGCAAGCAAATACTAACAAAAGAAAATGATGATCAGCAAAACACATATCATGTGGTGAATAAAAATATAACTCCAAGTAAAGTTACCGATGAACGAAGACGAAAGAGGGGATGCCTTCCGGGGCATCCCCAAGCTTAGGCTCTTGGTTGTCCTTGAATATTAACTTGGGGTGCCTTGGGCATCCCCAATCTTAAGCTCTTGCCACTCCTTATTCCATAGTCCATCGAATCTTTACCCAAAACTTGAAAACTTCACAACACAAAACTTAATGTAAAACTCGTGAGCTCCGTTAGCGAAACAAAACAAAACACCACTTCAAGGTACTGTAATGAACTAATTATTTATTTATATTGGTGTTAAACCTACTGTATTCCAACTTCTCTATGGTTTATAAACTATTTTACTAGACATAGATTCATCAAAATAAGCAAACAACACATGAAAAACAGAATCTGTCAAAAACAGAACAGTCTGTAATAATCTGTAACTAACGCAAACTTCTGGAAATCCAAAAATTCTAAAAATAAATTGGTGGACCTGAGGAATTTGTCTAGTAATCATCTGAAAAAATACTCAACTAAATATCACTCTCCAATAAAAAGTTCTAGCTAATCTCGTGAGCGCTAAAGTTTCTGTTTTTTAAAGCATTCTCATAAAGACTTCACCCAAGTCTTCCCAAAGGTTCTACTCGGCACAAACACTAATTAAAACACAAACCACATCTAAACAGAAGCTAGATGGATTATTTATTCCTAACCAGAACCAAAAAGCAAGAAACTAAAATAAAATTGGGTTGCCTCCCAACAAGCGCTATCGTTTAACGCCCCTAGCTAGGCATGATGATTTCAATGATGCTCACATAAAAGATAAGAATTGAAACATAAAGAGAGCATCATGAAGAATATGACTAGCACATTTAAGTCTAACCCACTTCCTATGCATAGGGATTTTGTGAGCAAATAACTTATGGGAACCATAATCAACTAGCATAGGAAGGCAAACCAAGCATAACTTCAAAAATTGAAGCACATAGAGAGGAAACTTGACATTATTGCAACTCCTACAAGCATATGTTCCTCCCTCATAATAATTTTCAGTAGCATCATGAATGAATTCAACAATATAACCAGCACCTAAAGCGTTCTTTTCATGATCTACTTGCATAGAAAATTTACTACTCTCCACATAAGCAAAATTCTTCTCATGAATAATAGTGGGAGCAAAATCAACAAGATAATTATCATGTGAGGCATAATCCAATTGAAAACTAAAATCATGATGACAAGATTCATGGTTATCATTATTCCGAATAGCATACATGTCATCACAATAATCATCATAGATAGGAAATTTATTCTCATAATCAATTGGAACCTCTTCCGAAATAGTGGAATCATCACTAAATAAAGTTGACACTCTTCCAAATCAACTTTAATGTTCATCACAATAAGATTCAACATCCTCCAAAATAGTGGGATCACTACTTTCTAAAGTTGACACTCTTCCAAACCCACTTTCATCAATATAATCATCATAAATAGGAGGCATGCTTTCATCATAATAAATTTGCTCATCAAAACTTGGGGACAAAAATATCATATTCATCAAACATAGCTTCCCCAAGCTTGTGGCTTTGCATATCATTAGCATCATGGATATTCAAGGAATTCATACTAACAACATTGCAATCATGCTCATCATACAAAGATCCAGTACCAAGCATTTTAATGCATTCTTCTTCAAGCACTTGAGCACAATTTTCCTTTCCATCATACTCAAGAAAGATATTAAAAAGATGAAGCGTATGAGACAAACTCAATTCCATATTTTTTTTGTAATTT
Organism: Aegilops bicornis; assembly: GCA_021605145.1. Classification (NCBI taxonomy): domain Eukaryota; kingdom Viridiplantae; phylum Streptophyta; class Magnoliopsida; order Poales; family Poaceae; genus Aegilops; species Aegilops bicornis. Next base: position 549,488,702 of record CM038671.1, on the reverse strand, counting down.
TCTTTAATAAACTAGACTAGTGCTAAAACAAGAAACAAAAAGATTCGATTGCAAGATCTAAAGATATACCTTCACTTACCTAGCCTCGCAACGGGCGCCGAGAAAGAGCTTGATGTCTACTACGCAACCTTCTTCTTGTAGACGTTGTTGGGCCTCCAAGTGCAGAGCTTTGTAGGATAGTAGCAAATTTCCCTCAAGTGGATGACCTAAGGTTTATCAACCCGTGGGAGGCGTAGGATGAAGATGGTCTCTCTCAAGCAACCATGCAACCAAATAACAAAGAGTCTCTTGTGTCCCCAACACGCCCAATAAAATGGTAAATTGTATAGGTGCACTAGTTCGTCGAAGAGATGGTGATTGTAACACCCCGGATGTAACTTTCCATATTTGTAACTCCAACTCTTTCCATTTTCGGCATTGTGATATGATATTCCCTCCGTGGTTGGGTTTTTCTTCATTTTCGCTTTTTGTCCATGTCATGCATCTCATATCATATCATCATGTGCATCGCATTCGCATACGTGTTCGTCTCATGATTCCGAGCATTTTCCCCGTTGTCCGTTTTGCAATCCGGCACTCCTATGTTCCCCGACGTCCCCTTTTACATTTTTCCGTTAGCGGGTACTAAACTTTCTCGGAATGGACCGAGGTTTGTCAAGTGGCCTTGGTACACCACCGGTACACCACCTGTCAAGTTTCGGGTCATTTGGAGCCCGTTTGGTACTCCAACGGTTAACCGCACTCTCGCAAAGGCCTCTTTTAAGTTGCATCCCAACACCCCTTCAAAATAGCCCAATAACCCATCTAAGTCACTTCCATGCTCTCCGTCGTTCGATCACGATCGTGTGGGCGAAAACTACACTCCATTTGGAGTCTCCTAGCTCCTTCTACCTATAAAAACACCCCCTCCCCCGAAATCCCGGATCAATTCCACCCCTAACCTAGCCCGCTCCTCTCGCGCGCCCGGACACGTCGAGACAGAGCAGACAGCGTCCGCCGCCCAGCCGGCGAATCGAGGGCCGCCACGTGGCGCCCGACCACCAGCGCCGCCGGCAAGCCGCTGGCCCGTCTGCAGGGGCCCCAGCTCCCGTCTGCGCCGCCCTCGCGCCGCCCCTCGATCGGCCAGCGCGCCCGCCACGCCGCAGCCTCCCGGCCAGCCGCCCGGCGCCAGCGCCGCCAGCGAACGCCGCCCGCTCTCCGCCGCCCGTCGCCTCGCCAGCGCCCGGGCGCTTCGACCCGGCCGCGCCGCCCGAGGTCCCCTTGGCGCCGCCGCGCCTCCCTCCTCCGGCGCCCTCGCCCTCTCCCTCTCCGGCCGGCGAACCTCGATCCGCGCGAGCCGGATCTCAGATCCACGAAGGGTTGACTTTCCCCTCCCCGAAATTCCTCTTTTATTCTGCCAGTATTTTGTTGCATTTTCACCATGCCATAACTCTCTGCATATTCCTCCGTTTCGTTCTTGTAATATGTCAAAATGTTCGCCTCGATGATTAGATCATTTCACCTCATCGCATCATTTTCAGTTGAGCTCATCTTGATGCCCGAAATGCTGTTAGAAGAGGGCTATGTGATGTTAGTTTCAGATTCTTATCAGAACATGCACTTTTGTCATTTTTTCCATGATTGATGTGTGCATCCTATGATCTTGAGCCCTACATGTGTTTTGTAATATGCCATGCCATATTTACAGGGGTCTATGCCATGTATTTTTGTGATCTCTGTGGTGACTAGCACAAGCATGCAAACTAGGCTTCATGATGTTGCTGATTTCAGCCCCTGTTTTGCTGATATTTTTATGCCATATTAACTTGATGCTACCGAGAGATCCATTCATATTTTGAGATACTTCATTAAGGATGTTTTGAACATATAGTTATGCTCTATCATTCCATGCCCTTATTTGCAATTATGGAGTACCTTAGCTTGAGTCAATCGAGCTCTACTTTTGCTATAAAATGTTACTTGGCAGATTGTTTACATGTTATTCAATTTTGCCAAGGTTGTTGTAGTTGATCCGTGTATGCTATGATGTTGTTCTTGCCATGTATATATCCTATGCCATGTCTTCTTGATGGATATATGCTTAGTTTATCATTCAATGCTCTGTAGTGAGTGCATCGAGCTCGCGAAGATGCCTACATAATTCTGTCAATGTCATGCCCTGTTTGCTGAATCTGTTAACGAAACTTGCTATATTGACATGGGTGCTATTATATTTTCTGATCCCTTTTGGCTTATGGTCAGTAAGGGACTTTTGTTCTATGCTTTGATTAGATTGATTTCATGCCTTGTTTTGCTATTATAAGTTCCTGTAGCATGTTGTTTTCTTACTCTGAACATTGCTTTCTGATGCTGATTCTGCCATGTTCAGTATTTTCACCAAGTCTGTGCAGCTCATATATTTTGCATTTTTGCCATGCTTGTTTGGACCTGTTATGATGTGATTTAGCCGTAGCTCAGTGTTCATTGTTTGTCAAGCATCTTGAGTAGATCACTGCCATATGCTTTTCTGGTACGTTTGGGTGCAGTAGCTTAATTTCTTGTTGCTTGCTAAGTGGTATCATGCTGTTAATGGCAGATTTGCGTCATTCTTGTTTTGCTTGTCATTTGCAAACCGTGCATCCGATTCCGGTGATCTTTATATCGATTTCAACCGAAATCATCTCACCTTTCCAGCGGCATACTTGGTTTGCCAAGTTGATGATTGGTTCATCATTTTCCTTCCGGAGCACGCATACGCATTGCATATCACATCTCGCATATCATGCCATGTATTGCATCATGTTGCTTGTGCATTGCACCGTGATTTATTGTGGTTCCTTTGTTTGTGTTCTTGATTTGGGTAGAGCCGGGAGATGAGTACGTGAACGAGGAACCTGTTGACAACGCTTACGAGGATCAAGCTTTCGACAACTCTGAGAACTTTGCAGGCAAGATGACCATACCCTCGAAATCACTTCTATCTTTGCTTGCTAGATGCTCGCTCTTTTGCTATGCCTATGCTACGATGCCTATCACTTGCTTATCATGCCACCCATATTGCCATGTCAAACCTCTAACCACCCTTCCCTAGCAAACCGTTGATTGGCTATGTTACCGCTTTGCTTAGCCCCTCTTATAGTGTTGCTAGTTGCAGGTGAAGATGAAGTTTGTTCCTTGTTGGAACATGGAGATGTTGTTCCTTGTTGGAACATGTTTACTTGTTGGGGATATCACAATATATCTGCTATAATCAATGCATCTATATACTTGGTAAAGGGTGGAAGACTCGACCTTATGCCTGGTGTTTTGTTCCACTCTTGCCGCCCTAGTTTCCATCATACCGGTGTTATGTTCATTGATTTTGTGTTCCTTACACGGTTGGGTGATTTATGGGACCCCCTTGACAGTTCGCTTTGAATAAGACTCCTCCAGCAAGGCCCAACTTTGGTTTTACCATTTGCCACCTACACCTTTTCCCTTGGGTTTTCGCGAGCCCCAGGGTCATCTTTATTTTAGCCCCCGGGCGGTGCTCCTCTGGGTGCTGGTCCAAACGAAAGCAGCATCATGGGGCCACCTTGGGGAAACTTGAGGCTTGGTTTTACTCAGAGGATGTCTCATCCGGATGTGCCTTGAGAACGAGATATGTGCAGCTCCTATCGGGATTTGTCGGCACAATCAGGCGGCTTCTTTGGACTTGTTTTATTGCTTTGTCGAAATGTGTTGTAGTCCGGGATTCCGAGATCGATCGGGTCTTCGGTAGAAGGAATATCCTTCGTTGACCGTGAGAGCTTATAATGGGCTAAGTTGGGACACCCTGCAGGGTATTATCTTTCAAAGCCGTGCGCGGTTATGAGGCAGATGGGAATTTGTTAATATCCGGTTGTAGAAAACCCGAAGTTGACCTTAAATTAATACACATCAATCAAGGTGTAACCGTGATGGTCTCTTCTCGTGAGTCCGGGAAGTGAACACGGTGTTGGAGTTATGCTTGACGTAAGTAGTTCAGGATCACTTCTTGATCGCTACTAGCTTCACGACCGTGCCTTGCTTCTCTTCTCGCTCTCTTTTGCGAGTGTAGCCACCATATATGCTAGTCGCTTGCCGCAGCTCCACCTTACAACTCTGTCCTTCCTATAAGCTTAAATAGTCTTGATCTCGCGGGTGTGAGATTGCTGAGTCCCCGTGACTCACAGATTCTACCAAAACAGTTGTAGGTGCCGACGATGCGGTCACGGTGATGCAACCGAGCTCAAGTGGGAGTTCGACGAGGAACGTGGTCGTTACTATGTGTCTTTTCACGATGATCTATAGTGGAGCCAGTTGGGATGATCGGGGATCATGTAGCATTTGGGGTAGTCTTCTTTTATTTTGGTTCCGTAGTCGGACCTTGAGTGTAATCTGGATGATGGATGTTTATTTATGTATTGTGTGAAGTGGCATTGTAAGCCAACTATGTATCTCTTTCCCTTATGTATTACATGGATTGTGTGAAGATTACCTCACTTGCCACATTGCTTTCAATGCGGTTATGCCTCTAAGTCGTGCTTCGACACGTGGGAGATATAGCCGCATCGAGGGCGTTACAAGTTGGTAATCAGAGCCATCCCGACTTAGGAGCCCTCGCTGATTGTTCTTTGGCGTTGTTGAGTCTAGAACAAAAATGTTTTGAGTCTTAGGATTATATATATCGGAGAGTAGGATTATTTTTACTCCCGGTCCCTTCGTCAGCTCTGGTGAGGTCTCCCGACGTAGAAGTTTTGACTCTCCTCTCCTCAAATTTCACTAAAAAATTAGGATCACGCTGGTATCTTGGAATCGTTCCGATGGTTTTGTGACGAGAACATTGTTCTTGGTGCCTCGACATTTAGGGGTTGTGGCGGTGTCTCGGGGAGTTGAGCTCCGAGGTGTTGTCGTCACAATTTTATCGTTGCGATTACTGGAATACGAGATTCGCCGACATCGAAATCTCTTTTGTACAGTTGTTGGTGAGATAACCCGATAACCCAAAGATCTTGAGGCGAGCTCGGGAGTATTGCCATGACTCATTATAACGGATGCTTTTCAAGGTCGAGGTACCACGATTCGAAGGTTTCTTGGTTATGTGTTGACGGATGGATACAATTGGATCTAGGTATTGTTAGTTTGGGTGATATATTTTGTGTCCCTGTATCCCCAACACCAGATTGCATAACCAGAAAGTTTCGGGAGTTTATAGGTGGGATTCAAGTAGCTCTTAGCATTTCTTCCCGCAGATATTTGGTTTGCGATTGGGTAATCCTTACCACTTATTTGTTCTAGTCGTACCTTGTTATTTTTTTTCATCAACCCTTAATCAAGTGGCTTCTCACCTTAATGGACGTGTGATGTTAGCTTTTGGAATTCATTCGTTCATCCTTGTTCGAATGTTTATTGTGAAGACTATATGTTGCAATTTCTATCCGTTGATTCAACTTGTCTATCTGTCTATCAAAGTGCTAACGGATGTCACCCTCTTGAGGATGGCTCCGCCAACGATCCGAATCCGGAACGCAATGATGGGAGTCGGTCGAACCCTCCACCTCCACCTCCGCCTCCGGAGGCATGGCAAGCTATCATGGCAGCCACCAATGCCAATGCTCAGATGATTTTGCAACTCTTGCAAGAGCGTACCCAAGGGCAAGGCAATCAAGGAAATCAAGGCCAAGGCAACAACCAGCCGCACTTTGCTACCCTCAATCAGTTCCTCGCTAATCAGCCGAAGTCTTTCAGTTTCTATGTCGAGGCCACAGACACCGACGATTAGCTTGTGGACATCTGCAAACATTTTGAATGTAGCAATGCCAGACCTGAGGACTTTGTCAAGTTTGCTTCGTTCCAACTCAAGGACCAAGCTGGTGAGTGGTTCCAGCAATACAAAGATTCCAGAGGAGGTCGTGTCATTACCTAGGATGAGTTCCACGAGACTTGAGCTCACCACATTCGAAAAGTGTTGTTGAGAGCAAGCGTGAGGAGTTCCGCAATCTCAAGCAAGGCAACATGTACGTGTATCAATACAATATCCAGTTCGAAAACTCGCTTCGCTTTGCTAAGCAAGACGTCCACGATGAAAAGAGTATGATCTATCAATTCAGAGGTGGTCTCAGAGAAGATCTGCAATTAGCTCTCGTGATGTTTGAGCGAGGAAAAGTATGATGAATTCTACAACATGGCCTTTGAAGCAAGAAGCTGCCCAGCTCAAATGTGAGGCTTCTAAGAAGAGAATCAGGGATGCAGTTCAGTCTTCTTCTTCCGCTCAAGTGGCAGCTAAGCAGCAAAAGTTCTACCTTCCTCCTCCTCCGTTCCGTCAGCCTTATCAGCAGAAGAACTCGGTGGTCGTGGATCTTCCCACCCGCCCAACCCAAGCTATCGAACAAGTCTAATTCTCAAGCTCCAAGGTCAAATGCTCCTTATCACCGTCCGCTCTCAGAGGTGACTTGCAACAAATGTCAGCAGAAAGGTCACTATGCGAACAAGTGCTTCAACCAAAGGCGCCTTCCGCCTCCTCCTCCTGTGAAATGTTCAAGCAATGCAGTGGTCAAGCATAATTCCAAGTTTGCAAAGGTCAACATGATGAATGCAGCGCAGGCAGAGGATTCTTCAGATGTGATCATGGGTAATCTTCCAGTTAATGATATTCCTGCAAAAGTCTTATTTGATACTGGTGCATCGCATTCTTTCATGTCATATCGTTTTGCATCAAAGCACAATGTTGACACAGACATTTTGTCCAAAGTTATGCAAGTTGTTTCTCCCGGAAAGCTTATGACTTCTAGTTTGATTGCTAGATGTCTCTATCAAGATGGGCGACTATAGATTTCTGGCTAAACCAATTGTCCTTGGTGACTCAGATATTGATCTTATTCTCGGGATGGACTAGCTTTCTCAGCACAAAGCTCAGCTTGATTGTGCTGCCAGGGAAATTCAATTGACTCACTCTTCTAATGATGTGATCATTTATGCCGCTCGTGATGAAACCATTCGGTTGTTTTCTCTCAATGAGAAGGGCGAATTGGATGCTATCTCGCAGATTCCAGTCGTTTGTGAGTACCAAGATGTCTTTCTAGAAGAGCTTCCAGGAATGCCCCTCACCGGCGGTTGAATTAGATTATCGATCTTGAGCACGGCATCGAACTCCGTTTGCAAGCGTCCATACAAGCTTGGACCTAATGAGCTGAAGGAATTGAAGAAGCAGCTTCGATGAACAAGAGCGTCTGGGTTTGATCAGACCGAGTTCATCTCCTTGGGGTTGTGGTGTTCTTTTGTCCAGAAGAAGGATGGCACGGACCGACTTTGTGTCGATTACCGTCCATTGAATAAGAAGACAATCAAGAACAAGTATCCACTTCCCAACATCAATGAGCTTTTCGAGCAACTCAAAGGTGCTAAAGTGTTCTCCAAGCTTGACCTTCGTATGGGTTATCATCAAATTCGCATTCGTGAACAAGATATTCCCAAGACAGCATTGAGAACAAGCTTTGGTTCTTATGAATATCTTGTCATGTCTTTCGGCCTTGTCAATGCTCCTCCAACATTCTCTCGAATGATGAACTTCATCTTCAACCCCTACACCAATGAATTCGTCTTGGTCTATCTTGATGATATTTTGGTCTTCTCCGAGAATAAGAAGGATCATGCCAAACATTTGCGATTGGTGCTAGACAAGCTCGTAGAGCATCAATTCTATCTTGAAGTTTTCCAAATGTGAATTTTGGCTTGATGAAGTTCTTTACCTTGGTCATATCATCTCCGCCAAGGGCATCGCTGTTAATCGAGAAGGTGTCTGCGGTTGTGAATTGGGAACCTCCTCGGAATGTCAAGCGACTCATGATTTTCTTGGTCTTGCAAGCTATTGCCGAAAATTCGTTGAGAACTTCTCTAAGATTGCAAAGCCTCTTTCCAACCTCCTCCGTAAGCATGTGAAGTATGTCCGGTCTCCACGAGTGTGACGTTGCTTTCAATACTCTCAAAGAGAAACTCGTCACAGCTCCTGTCTTGACTCCTCCTGATGAATCCAAGCCATTCTAAGTTTTCTGTGATGCTTCTCTTCAAGGTCTCGGTGCTGTGTTAATGCAAGAGAAAAAAGTTGTGGCCTATACCTCTCGTCAATTGAAGCCCAACGAAAAGAACTACCCCACTCACGATCTTGAGTTGGCGGCAGTTGTCCATGCATTGATAACATGGAGACATCTCTTGTTGGGAAGGAAAGTGGACATTTTCACCGATCACAAGAGTCTCAAGTATATCTTCACTCAACCCAACCTCAACCTCGTGCAAACTCGATGGGTCGAAATGATTCAAGAGTACAACCCAAGTATTGAATATACTCGGGCAAGGCCAATATCATTGCAGATGCTTTGAGCAGGAAGGCTTATTGCAATGACTTAATCCTCAAGCCCTTCCAACCGGATCTCTGTGAAGCTTTCCGCAAGCTGAATCTTCAAGTTGTTCCTCAAGGCTTTCTTGCCAACCTTATAGTCTCTCCTACTTTGGAAGACCAAATTCGTGAGGCTCAACTCCTGGATACCATGGTGAAAAAGGTGAAACGTGGTATCGACAAGGGCATTTCCAAATACAAGTGCTTCCACATTGATGACAAAGATACTCTTTTCTTCGAGGACGGATTGTGGTTCCAAAGGGTGATCTACGTAAAGTCATTATGAACGAGGCGCACAATTCGCTTCTATCCATTCACCACGAAGTACGAAGATGTACCATGACCTCAAGCAGTCATATTGGTGGACTCGAATGAAGCGAGAAATTGCTCAATTCGTGAATGAGTGTGATGTCTGCGAGAAGGGTGAAAGCGAGAACACCAACGACCAGCTGGTCTCCTCCAACCTCTTGCTATTCGAGAATGGAAGTTTGATCATATCGAAATGGACTTCGGACTGGATTTCCAAAGTCCAAGCGTGGAAATGATGCTATCTTCGTTGTCATTGACAAGCTTACTAAAGTGGCTCATTTTCTTCCTATCAAAGAATCCATCACAGCAGCTCGGTTGGCGAGCTATACACATCCAGGATTGTCTCCTTGCACGGCATTCCACAATTGATCTCTTCGGACCGTGGCAGCATCTTTACCTCCAAGTTTTGGGATTCTTTTGAGGAAGGCCATGGGCACCAACATTCGTTTCAAAGACAGCTTTCCACCCTCAAACAAGTGGCCAAGTCGAGCAAGTCAATCAAATCCTTGAATATATGCTCGGGCTTGTGTCATCTCTTTCGGTATGAAGTGGGAAGATTGTCTTCCATATGCCGTATTCTCCTACAACAACAGCTTCCAAGCGAGCTCGGGCAAGGCCCCATTTGAAATTCTCTATGGCAGAAAGTGGCGTACTCCTCTAAATTGGTCAGAGACTGGTGAACGCCAACTTCTTGGCAATGACTTAATCACGAAGCGAAGAAATGTGCAAAGTCATTCGTGAGAATCTCAAAGCCGCGCGATCGCGCCAGAAGAGCTATTATGATGACAAGCACCGTGATGTTGCTTTTGAAATCGGAGACCACGTCTACCTCCGCGTCTCCCCAATGAAAGGCACTCGTCGCTTCGGTATCAAAGGGAAGCTTGCCCCTAGATACGTGGGTCCTTTCAAGATCATTGGCAAAAGAGGCGATCTCGCCTATCAACTGGAGCTTCCGTCCAACTTCGCAAATGTGCACGACGTGTTTCACGTGTCACAGCTTCGCAAGTGCTTCAAGACTCCTGAGCGCATGATCAACTTCGAAGAAATTGACCTCCAAGAAGATCTCTCTTATCATGAGCACCCCGTTGCTATTCTTGAAGAAACCGAGCGCAAGACTCGCAACAAGTCAATCAAATTACTGAAGGTGAAGTGGTCACACCATTCCGACCGAGAAGCCACACAGGGAGCGCGAGGATCACCTCCGCTTGAATATCCGGAGTTCTTTGGTCCTAGATCTCGGGGCGAGATCCTCTTGTAGTGGTGGAGTGTTGTAACACCGGATGTAACTTTCCATATTTGTAACTCCAACTCTTGCCATTTTCGGCATTGTGATATGATATTCCCTCCGTGGTTGGGTTTTTCTTCATTTTTGCTTTTTGTCCATGTCATGCATCTCATATCATGTCATCATGTGCAACGCATTCGCATACGTGTTCGTCTCATGATTCCGAGCATTTTCCCCGTTGTCCGTTTTGCAATCAGGCACTCCTATGTTCCCCGGCGTCCCCTTTTACATTTTTCCGTGAGCGGGTACTAAACTTTCTCGGAATGGACCGAGGTTTGTCAAGTGTCCTTGGTACACCACCGGTAGACCACCTGTCAAGTTTCGGGTCATTTGGAGCCCGTTTGGTACTCCAACGGTTAACCGCACTCTCGCAAAGGCCTCTTTTAAGTTGCAGCACAACACCCCTTCAAAATAGCCCAATAACCCATCTAAGTCACTTCCATGCTCTCCGTCGTTCGATCACGATCGTGTGGGCGAAAACTACACTCCATTTGGAGTCTCCTAGCTCCTTCTACCTATAAAAACACCCCCTCCCCCGAAATCCCGGATCAATTCCACCCCTAACCCTAGCCCCGCTCCTCTCCGCGCCGCCGGACACGTCCGAGCCAGGCGGGCAGACGTCGCCGCCGCGCCCGGCGAATCGGGGGCCGCCACGTGGCGCCCGGCCACCAGCGCGCCGCCCGGCCCTTTAGCCCGTCTGCAGGGCCCAGCCCCACTCGCGCCGCGCTCACCAGCGCTTTCGGCCAGCGCAACCGCCAGCCGCCGCCGCCTCCCGGACCGGCCGCCCGGCCCGCCGCGCCGCCATGCGCCGCCATCGCCGCCTCCGCGCCCGGCGCGCTTCGACCCGCCGCCGCCCGAGGTCCCCGGCGCCGGGCGCCTCCCTCCTCCGGCGCCCTCGCCCTCTCCCTCTCCGGCCGGCGAACCTCGATCCGCACGAGCCGGACCTTAGATCCACGAAGGGTTGACTTTCCCCTCCCCGAAATTCCTCTTTTATTCTGCCAGTATTTTATTGCATTTTCACCATGCCATAACTCTCTGCATATTGCTCCGTTTCATTCCTGTAATATGTCGAAATGTTCGCCTCGATGAGTAGATCATTTAATCTCATTGCATCGTTTTCAGTTGAGCTCATCTTGATGCCCGAAATGCTGTTAGAAGAGGGCTATATGATGTTAGTTTCAGATTCTTATCAGAACATGCACTTTTGTCATTTTTGCCATGATTGATGTGTGCACCCTATGATCTTGAGCCCTACATGTGTTTTGTAATATACCATGCCGTCTTTACAGGGGTGTATGCCATGTATTTTTTTGATCTCTGTGGTCACTAGCACAAGCATGCAAACTAGGCTTCATGATGTTGCTAATTTCAGCCCCTGTTTTGCTGATATTTTTATGCCATGTTAACTTGATGCTACCGAGAGATCCATTCATATTTTGAGATACTTCAGTAAGGATGTTTTGAACATATAGTTATGCTCTACCCATCAATGCCCTTGTTTGCAATTATGGAGTGCTATAGCTTGAGTCAATCGAGCTCCACTTTTGCTATAAAATGTTACCTGGCAGATTGTTTACATGTTATTCAATTTTGCCAAAGTTGTTGTAGTTGATCCGTGTATGCTATGATGTTGTTATTGCCATGTATATATCCTATGCCATGTCTTCTTGATGGATGTATGCTTAGTTTATCATGCAATGCTCTGTAGTGAGTGCATCGAGCTCACGAAGATGCCTACATAATTCTGTCAATGTCATGCCCTGTTTGCTGAATCTGTTAACGGAACTTGCTATATTGACATGGGTGCTATTATATTTTCTGATCCCTTTTGGCTTATGGTCAGTAAGGGACTTTTGTTCTATGCTTTGAGTAGATTCATGACCTGCCTTGTTTTGCTATTATAAGTTCCTGTAGCATGTTGTTTGCTTGCTCTGAACATTGCTTCATGATGCTGATTCTGCCATGTTCAGTATTTTCAGTCTGTGCAGCTGATATATTTTGCACTTTTGCCATGCTTGTTTGGACCTGTTATGGTATGATTTAGCCGTAGATCACTGTTCATCTTTTGTCAAGCATCTTGAGTAGATCACTGCCATATGCTTTTATGGTACATTTGGGTGCAGTAGCTTAATTTCTTGTTGCTTGCTAAGTGGTATCATGCTGTTAATGGCAGATTTGCGTCATTCTTGTTTTGCTTGTCATTTGCAAATCGTGCATCCGATTCCGGTGATCTTTATATCGATCTCAACCGAAATCATCTCACCTTTCCAGCGGCATACTTGGTTTGCCAAGTTGATGCTTGGTTCATCATTTTCCTTCCGGAGCACGCATACGCATTGCATATCACATCTCGCATATCATGCCATGTATTGCATCATGTTGCTTGTGCATTGCACCATGATTTATTGTGGTTCTTTGTTTGTGTTCTTGCTTTGGGTAGAGCCGGGAGACGAGTACGTGAACGAGGAACCTGTTGAGAACGCCACGAGGATCAAGCTTTTCGACAACTCGAGAACTTTGCGAGCAAGATGACCATACCCTCGAAATCACTTCTATCTTTGCTTGCTAGATGCTCGCTCTTTTGCTATGCCTATGCTACGATGCCTATCACTTGCTTATCATGCCACCCATATTGCCATGTCAAACCTCTAACCACCCTTCCCTAGCAAACCGTTGATTGGCTATGTTACCGCTTTGCTCAGCCCCTCTTATAGCGTTGCTAGTTGCAGGTGAAGATGAAGTTTGTTCCTTGTTGGAACATGGAGATGTTGTTCCTTGTTGGAACATGTTTACTTGTTGGCGATATCATAATATATCTGCTATAATCAATGCATCTATATACTTGGTAAAGGGTGGAAGACTCGGCCTTATGCCTGGTGTTTTGTTCCACTCTTGCCGCCCTAGTTTCCGTCATACTGGTGTTATGTTCCTTGATTTTGCGTTCCTTACACGGTTGGGTAATTTATGGGACCCCCTTGACAGTTCGCTTTGAATAAGACTCCTCCAGCAAGGCCCAACTTTGGTTTTACCATTTGCCACCTACACCTTTTCCCTTGGGTTTTCGTGAGCCCAAGGGTCATCTTTATTTTAGCCCCCCCCCCCCCGGGCCAGTGCTCCTCTGGGTGCTGGTCCGAAATGAAAGCAGATCAAGGGGCCACCTTGGGGAAACTTGAGGCTTGGTTTTACTCGTAGGATGTCTCATCCGGATGTGCCCTGAGAACGAGATATGTGCTGCTCCTAACGGGATTTGTCGGCACAATCGGGCGGCTTTGCTGGACTTGTTTTATTGCTGTCGAAATGTCTTGTAGTCCGGGATTCCGAGATCGATCGGTCTTCGGTAGAAGGAATATCCTTCATTGACCGTGAGAGCTTATAATGGGCTAAGTTGGGACACCCCTGCAGGGTATTATCTTTCGAAAGCCGTGCCCGCGGTTATGAGGCAGATGGGAATTTGTTATGAGGCAGATGGGAATTTGTTAATATCCGGTTGTAGAAAACCCGAAGTTGACCTTAAATTAATACACATCAACCGCGTGTGTAACCGTGATGGTCTCTTCTCGGCGGAGTCTGGGAAGTGAACACGGTGTTGGAGTTATGCTTGATGTAAGTAGTTCAGGATCACTTCTTGATCGCTACTAGCTTCACGACCGTGCCTTGCTTCTCTTCTCGCTCTCTTTTGCGAGTGTAGCCACCATATATGCTAGTCGCTTGCCGCAGCTCCACCTTACAACTCCGTCCTTCCTATAAGCTTAAATAGTCTTGATCTCGCGGGTGTGAGATTGTTGAGTCCCCGTGACTCATAGATTCTACCAAAACAGTTGTAGGTGCCGACGATGCCAGTGCAGGTGACGCAACCGAGCTCAAGTGGGAGTTCGACGAGGAAAGTGGTCGTTACTATGTGTCTTTTATTGATGATCAGTAGTGGAGCCCAGTTGGGATGATCGGGGATCTGTGTAGCATTTGGGGTAGTCTTCTTTTATTTTGGTTCCGTAGTCGGACCTTGAGTGTAATCTGGATGATGGATGTTCATTTATGTATTGTGTGAAGTGGCATTTGTAAGCCAACTATGTATCTCTTTCCCTTATGTATTACATGGGTTGTGTGAAGATTACCTCACTTGCGACATTGCTTTCAATGTGGTTATGCCTCTAAGTCGTGCTTCGACACGTGGGAGATATAGCCGCATCGAGGGCGTTACAGTGATACAAAAGTGCAATATGGATGGTAGATATAGGTTTTTGTAAACTGAAAATATAAAAACAGCAAGGTAGCAAGCGATAAAAGTGAGCGTAAACGGTATTGCAATGCTAGGAAACAAGGCCTAGGGTTCATATTTCACTAGTGCAAGTTCTCTCAACAATAATAACATAATTGGATCATATAACTATACCTTAACATGCAACAAAGAGTCACTCCAAAATCACTAATAGCGGAGAACAAGCGAAGAGATTATGGTAGGGTACGAAACCACCTCAAAGTTATTCTTTCCAATCAATCCGTTGGATATTCCTATAAGTGTGACAAACAGCCCTAGAGTTCGTACTAGAATAACACCTTAAGACACAAATCAACCAAAACCCTAATGTCACCTAGATACTCCAATGTCACCTCAAGTATCTGTGGGCATGATTATACGATATGCATCACACAATCTCAGATTCATCTATTCAACCAACACATAGAACCTCAAAGAGTGCCCCAAAGTTTCTAACGGAGAATCACGACGAAAACGTGTGCCAACCCCTATGCATAGGTTCATGGGCGGAACCCGCAAGTTGATCACCAAAACATACATCAAGTGAATCACGTGATATCCCGTTGTCACCACAGATACGCACGGCAAGACATACATCAAGTGTTCTCAAATCTTTAAAGACTCAATCCGATAAGATTACTTCAAAGGGAAAACTCAATCCATTACAAGAGAGTAGAGGGGAGAAGCAACATAAGATCCAACTATAATAGCAAAGCTCGCGATACATCAAGATCGTGCCAAATCAAGAACACGAGAGAGAGAGAGAGAGAGAGAGAGAGAGAGATCAAACACATAGCTACTGGTACATACCCTCAGCCCCGAGGGTGAACTATTCCCTCCTCGTCATGGAGAG
Organism: Aegilops bicornis; assembly: GCA_021605145.1. Classification (NCBI taxonomy): domain Eukaryota; kingdom Viridiplantae; phylum Streptophyta; class Magnoliopsida; order Poales; family Poaceae; genus Aegilops; species Aegilops bicornis. The sequence goes on along the minus strand of CM038671.1, from coordinate 549,473,629 downwards.
CGCCGGGATGATGAAGATGGCCACAGGTGAGGGATCCCCCCTCCGGCAGGGTGCCGAAACAGGGTCCCGATTAACTTTTGGTGGCTACAGAGGCTTGCGGCGGTGGAACTCCTGATCTAATTTCTGTTCTGGAAGTTTTTGGATACGTGGGTATATATGGGTGAAAGGAGTACGTCGGTGGAGCTTCGAGGGCCCCATGAGGCAGGGGGCGCACCCCCCACCCTCATGGACAGCTCCCGTATCTTCTGACGTAGAGTCCAAGTCTATCCGGTGGCTTTCCTTCCAAAAATAACTTCTCCAGTTGAGTTCGTTCCGTTTCGACTCCGTTTGATATTCCTTTTCTTCGAAATACTGAAATAGGCAAAAAATCAGCAAATCTAGGCTGGGCCTCCGGTTAATAGGTTAGTCCCAAAAATAATATAAAAGTGGATAATAAAGCCCAATATTGCCCAAAACAGTAGATAATATAGCATGGAGCAATCAAAAATTATAGATACGTTGGAGACGTATTAGCAAGCTAGGCGACCAGTTGTGAAGATTCCTTCTTATTTAACCGACTCCATGTAACCCTAGATCTCTCTGGTGTCTATATAAACTGGAGAGTATAGTCCAGATAGGACACATTCATTACCATATACTCATAGGCTAGGCTTTCTAGGGTTTAGCCATTACGATCTCGTGGTAGATCAACTCTTGTAATACTCATATTCATTAAGATCAATCAAGCAGGAAGTAGGGTATTATATCCATAGAGAGGGCCCGAACCTGGGTAAACATCGTGTCCCCCGTCTCCTGTTACCATCGATCCTAGACGCATAGTTCGGGACCCCCTACCCGAGCTCCGCCGGTTTTGACACCGACATTGATGCTTTCATTGAGAGTTCCACTATGCCATCGTCAAAAGGTTTGATGGCCCCTTCAATCATCGATGATGACGTTGTCCAGGGAGAAACCTTTCTCCCCGGACAGATCTATGTGTTCGGCGGCTTCGTACTGCGGGCCAACTCGCTTGGCCATCTGGAGCAGATCGACAGCTATGCCCCTGGCCATCAGGTCAGATTCGGAAGCTTGAACTACGTTGCGGACATTCATGGAGACTTGATCTTCGACGGATTCGAGACCGAGGCAATCGCTCCCCGCTGCCCCGATGGACATGGCTTAAACCTGTCATCAGGCCGCATCCAGGAGAGAGCTCCTGCAGCAACTCTGGCCTTAGATCCGGAGCAGATCAATTCCCCTGAAGATGGGAAGCTTAAGCCCATTGCGGGGGCTACAGATTCTGCGGCGTTGGAGCCGCTCGCAGATTCCACTGCGTACGGCATCTGCATCAACGGAACCCCAGACTCTTCTGCGACGTCGAGTTCTGAACCCTACGAGCCCGCGGATACCAAACTTGATCAGTTATCGATCTTCAAGTTCAGCACCGCAGATGTCTTCCAACACTCGCCCATGGGCGACCTACTAAACTCATTAAAAAACCTATCCCTGGCAGATGGCTCGTCGCCGAACTATGTTCGGTTCGAACTTACGGCCGATGATGGAGAATTTTGCTTCCCACCCGCCACCCACTTTATCGCCACCATCGAAGACCCAACCAACATGCCTGACCCCCGCTCCGAAGACATAGCTAGTATGAACGACGATGAGGGGCAGGGCCAGAGCTCGCTACCCGTTAGACATGGGATGGCCACTTCCTGGTATGATGTGTGTATGATAGACACACCCGGTGATGAGGAGGATCCAGTCGAGAATAAACCTCCTGGTACACAGTCCGAACACCGGCGCCCACAGCGCAGCTCCAAACCACATCGCCCAAGAGAAAACACTACTATCACCAGAAAAGACAACACTCCGGACAATGAAGACCCTGTTGAGGTAGAATCCGAACAGGAGGAATAGGAAAGCGGGCAAGACAACCCTGATGAACAGGCCACATATGGAGACTCGGAGGACAACAATTATCTCCCACCCTCCAAGGAAGAGGAGATCCTCGGTAGCGAGGATTTTATCGTGCCTAAGGAACCTCTCGAGCAGGAGCGTTTCAAACACCGGCTTATAGCCACTGCAAGGAGCTTACGTAAGAAGCAGCTGCAACTTCAAGCAAGCCAAGATTTGCTCAATGATAGATGGACCGAGGTCTTGGCCGCCGAAGAATACGGCCTTAGTAGCCCAGACAAAATCCACCCAAAGGGTAGGTGGCTCCCTCAATACGATGGCAGGGCGCTGGAGTCCACACCACCATCGAACAACGCGGCTGGCCGGCCACAGTTCGGTCCAGACAAAGAAGCAGCCCAAACAGAGCAACATACCAACCCATCCGGCCGTCAAATCAAGAGCAAAAAAGCTCGAGGGAACACTCGCGACATCAACCAATACCCGGAGGACAGAGCAGGGCGCACAAGATCGATGTACAGATCACAGAGATACACCCCGGCCCACTATGATGGTCACCCATTCGGACACTGCAGAGCTGACCACGTCCGGTCCGAACTCCGTAAATGGAGTCCATCGGAAGTGCTTCATAGTGTGGCTCAACATAGAGGAGCCGCACACCCTCTCTGCTTCACTGACAAGGTAATGAAGCATGAATTTCCAGACGGGTTCAACCCCATTAACATCGAATAATACGATGGAACAACAGATCCCACGGTATGGATTGAGGATTACCTCCTCCATATTCACATGGCTCGCGGAGACGACCTTCATGCCATTAAATACATACCTCTCAAGCTTAAAGGGCCAGCTCGCTACTGGCTAAACAGTTTACCAGAAAATTCCATTGGTAGCTGGGAAGACTTGTAAGACGCCTTTCGGGACAACTTCCAAGGAACATATGTTCGGCCTCTAGATGCCGATGACTTAAGTCATATTGTCCAGAAGCCCGGCGAGTCAGTCAGGGAGCTCTGGACTAGGTTCTTAGTGAAAAAGAACCAAATTGTTGATTGTCCGGACGCAGAAGCCCTCGCAGCCTTCAAACATGGCGTCCGGGATGAATGGCTAGCACGTCACCTCGGCCAGGAAGGACCCAAGTCCATGACAGCCCTCACCGCTCTAATGACTCGCTTTTGTGCGGGAGAAGACAACTGGCTCACTCGTAAAAGCAACAATTCCAGTGACCCTGGCACTTCTGAAATTCGAGACGGCAACGGTAAGCCACGACGAACCGAACACAACAGTCGCAGTAATACATGCGACACAGTGGTGAACGCCGGATTTCACAATCCGAAGCCCGATCAACGGAAGAAGCCACTAAAGGCAAACCAAGATGGACCATCCACTCTTGACAGGATATTGGACCGACCTTGTCAGGTTCACGGTCACCCTGATAGGCCAGCTAATCATACCAACAGAAATTGTTGGGTCCTTAAGCAGGCAGGCAAGCTCAACGCCGATCACAAGGGGAGGATGCCACCAGGCGATAGAGACGACGGATTGGCCCGCCAGCCGAACACCATGGGCCAGAAACACTTTCCCTCTGAAGCTCGACCACTCCCAAAACGGAAATAGCAGTTCGGCTTCCGCCACCCACCTACTGTACTGGCAAAGTTTACACCACGCGTACATAACTACGCACTCAAGATACCATGGGCATCGGCAGAAGCACAATATGGAGAACCCTGCAAGAATCCCCGTAACGTCTTTATCCGTCTTTCTTATTTTTCTGTATAATTTCTTAAAAATAGGTGACCATCAGGACAACATCTACATCAGACTCAGTCGAAGTTCGGATCCGCACACTCACCTAAGGGGCCACTCCCGTTAAGGATTCCCCTCCCCGAGGACGGGCGGTGCAGACGTGCGACAGGAAGTCCAAAATAAGCTTTTGTAGACCGCACTCTTCCTTTTGAGCATGTACCATGCCCTTTTCCTCTGTTCCCAACCCCGAGCATGTCAAATAGTTGGGTTATGGTTTTTACTCTTTATATATTTATCATTGTCATATTGCTCCGGTCCCAGTAAACTTTATTCGAACTAATATTTCATGCTCTTTCTACAATTAGTCCGGCCGTAACGGCTGCCTTACAAGAGGCACCTCCGCATAACTTGCCAGGGGCCCGGTATGGGAACAAACGAGTTGCCTGTAAAAGTCCGAACAGCTCTATAGCGTACTTCGGCGTCGCAAGTTTGGCCTTATATGCATCAGCTCCAAATCATTGTCTTTGGTCAATAGTTGGGTTGCCCGGCTCCTGTGCTTGCTACCCTACGTTCCGCTCTATCGGCTAGGGTAGTAAAGGGAGAACCACTGCGATTGTGCCCTGGCCTAGACCGGATGAGCACCTTAGTAGAGAAAGCCAAAAACTGACTGTCATGATGCGGCGAGAGCTGGTCAACCACTTGACGACTTATTCAAATCTTTAGTGATTCTCCATGTCACACGAGGGGTATTTTTTAGATCAACATATGTAAGGCACTATGCCCTGTATACATACCAGGGGCTATGTCGTAGCCCCACCATAAAACTCCTATGGCTAAATGAAAGTGTTAACGCCCTATAGTCTGATTGCCTGGTTCGCCGCATTATCACCTCCTTTATGGACCAAGACGTTGGATAAAGAGTGATTAAATGCTTTTCTGAACACCCCCGTACTTCCTACGAGGGGGCTGAAGCCGACGACTGGAAAACTTTTAGATTATACTAAAACAGCCATAGAGGAGGAATTCAAGCTTTTGAGCAAAATTTAAATAGATTAACTATAAAGTTGTCTCTTACATCATTATATAAATCACTCGAACATTATATCTTTCGAGCATTGACCCTCTATCAAGCGGGCGACATCTAAGACATCTTCAAAATAGGGCTCCGACTCATTACGGTCCTGGCCCTTGGGTGGACTCCTTGCCGCAACATCAATGGCCTTCATCTTTCCCCAAAATGTTTTGACTCGGGCAAAGGCCATCCGTGCACCCTCAATGACGCCGACCGCTTCACATCGTTGATATGTGGCACCGCGTCAACAAGCCGCCGCACCAGGCCAAAATAACTACTCGGAATAGGCTCACTTGGCCACAACCGGATTATGACGTTCTTCATGGCGTCGCCGGATATCCTATGAAGCTCGGCCCACTGGGATATCTGTTCATTGAGCAACAAAGGGCGCTTCGACGCGCCTAATTGTGACCAGAAAAGCGTCTTCGTTGCATAACCCTTTTGTGTGTGGTAAATTGCGCCGCATCGGAAGAACTCTTCGGCAAGTCCAAGAATTCAGCCGGAGAACTCCAGACCTGGTTTAGCTGAGCATAGTCCAGATCGCCAAACTTGGTCTGAAGCAAAAAGGGCTTACCGGCCGTTATCTCCTTAGCCTGTCGAATCTCTTCACGAGCTGCCTAGATTCAGACCGAGCTTCACTTTCCTCTCGTAAGGCCTTATCAAGCTCAGCCATTTTGGCTTTATTCTCCTTCTCAAGGAATTCACAGCGGCTGGCAGTATTCTTCAATTCAAGCGCCAGTGCGGATATTTTCTCCTCACTTTGGCGCCGAGCTGCTTGTTCGGCACTTAGATCAGCCGATGCCTTCTCGGTAGCCGCATCACTACGCCGAGCCTGCTCCTTGGCCCGGGCTAGCTCCGCCCGAAGAGCTTCAACGGCGGCAGCACCATCTACGGCAGCACAAGTTCTATAGCTGCAAGATGGAGGAGAATAGTTTTGTCGGTGAAAACATACTCAAAATGTCTGGGTATCATAACCACCTGACTCAACTGGGAATTAATCTTCTTTATGATAGTGTCATTGACATAGTTCCTCAATCACTGCCACCAAGCTATAAAGGCTTCGTGATGAACTATAATATGCAAGGGATGGAAAAGACAATTTCCGAGCTCTTCGCGATGCTAATGGCTGCGAAGGTAGAAATCAAGAAGGAGCATCAAGTGTTGATGGTTAACAAGGCCACTAGTTTCAAGAAAAACGGCAAAGGGAAGAAGGGGAACTTCAAGAAGAACGGCAAGCAAGTTGTTGCTCAAGGGAACAAGTCGAAGTCTCGACCTAAGCCTGGAACTGAGTGCTTCTACTGCAAAGGGACTGGTCACTGGAAGCGGAACTGCCCCAAGTATTTGGCGGATAAGAAGGATGGCAAAGTGAAAGGTATATTTGATATACATGTTATTGATGTGTACCTTACTAATGCTCGTAGTAGCGCCTGGGTATTTGATACTGGTTCTGTTGCTCATATTTGCAAATCGAAACAGGGGCTACAGATTAAACGAAGATTGGCTAAGGACGAGTGATGATGACCCAGGAGTATAGGGGATCAATTGTAGCTCTTTTTGATAACTAAGAGTGTCGAACCCAACGAGGAACAAAAGGAAATGACAAGTAGTTTTCAGTAAGGTAATGTCTGCAAGTGCTGAAATTGTAAGTAGCGAGTAGTTTAATAGCAAGGTAATTTGTAACGAGCAAGTAACGATAATTGTAACAAGTATGCATCAAGGTAGCCCAATCCATTTGAGGCAAAGGACAGGCCAAAATGGTCTCTTATAATAATCAAAGTGTTCTTGAGGGTACACGGGAATTTCATCTAGTCACTTTCATCATGTTGGTTTGATTTGTGTTTGCTACTTTGATAATTTGATATGTGGGTGGACCGGTGCTTAGGTGTTGTTCTTACTTAAACAAACCTCCTACTTATGATTAACCCTCCCGCAAGCATCCGCAACTACGAGAAAAGTATTAAGAATAAATTCTAACCATAGCATTAAACTCTAGGATCTAATCGGTCCCTTACGTTATAGTGCATAAACTGGGGTTTAAGTTTCTGTCACTCTCGCAACCCACCATATATTTACTACTCCACAATGCATTCTCTTAGGCCCAAATATGGTGAAGTGTCATGTAGTCGACGTTCACATGACACCACTAAGGGAATCACAACATACATACCATCAAAATATTGAACACATATCAAATTCACATGATTACTTGCAACATGATTTATCCCGTGACCTCAAGAACGAAAGTAACTACTCACAAACAATAAAAATTCTCATGATCATAGGGGTATTAATATGCATAATGGATCTGAACATATAATCTTCCACCAAATAAACCATATAGTAATCAACTACAAGATGTAATCAACACTACTAGTCACCCCCTAGCTGTTAGATTGCGGGTTCCGGCAAACCCTTGAGGCTCGAACACTGGGGGTGCGCACGAAGATCTCCCTCTCTCTCTAGCTCTCTCTTGCCACGATCTCAAGGCCTAACTCGACGAACAAGGGACACAAGAGTTTATACTGGTTCGGGCCACCGATGTGGTGTAATACCCTACTCCAGTGTGGTGTGGTGGATTGCCTTGTAGGATGAGGATGAGCAAGTACAAGGGAAGAACAGCCTCCTGAGGAGAGGTGTTCTTGAGCTCGGTGAGCTTGAGTGGTGGCTGTGGATGGAATGGCTCCGATCCAAGATCCCCCCTTTTCTATGATGGTGGCTAGTCCTATTTATAGATGCCCGGGTCCTCTTCCCAAATATTAGGCGGGAAGGGATCCCACAACGGCCGGATATGAAGGGAGACAACTAGTACGAGCTATCCTGACAAAAGTAGTCTTCGCCTGCCCAAGGCTCTGGTGGTGACGCTGTCGTGGGCTCAATGGTGACCTCCGTCCTGCCATCCTGCTGGTCTTGGTCTCGTTGCACCGATATGGAAACCTTTTCCTGATGCCTCAGGACTCCTCGCCTGCGCTCACTCCCCCCACTTTTTGACAATGAGAAAGACTTCAAATCCAAGCTGAAAGGGTGATGAACCAAGTTACAAAGGAAAAGGGGGAGGAAAGCAAATAGTCGCGTCCGGCGCCTAGCTAGTCTTCTTGTCTTCCACCAGCGCGGAGCTAAGTGCTACCACTAGTCATGGGCATAGTCATTGGGGGACAGTGTCGACGGCCAGCGCGGAGCATGGTGCTTCCACTAAGACGTTGGCGGGAGCCCCCGAGGCCTGAGGGCGGCACTCCGGAGACTCTGCGGTGTGTACAGCCCCACTCATTATTACGTGAGAGTGTCACGAGCGGAGACCTTCACAAGCGTGAGCCTTACTTCATATCGCCAGACGAGGGCCCCGCCTTGCGCCGCCCCCGACCACCGTTGGGGCGTCCGGAAACCAGGACGAGACCAAGGGGCAAGGGGGACACCTGCGGCGCCCCCGGTGACCACGGGCCCTCTGCCGGGGGGGAGTGCTCACCAGTGCTCCCCCGGCAGAGGGCCTACATCCGTACGGCGCCTTGCTCCACGCGTCACATGGGGGGCCATGGCTCCAAGCCCCCCACGCGCAGCCCCAGTGCTCTGCTCCGGTTGGGGATGGAACCACCGCCCCTGGGTCCTCGACCATCGTCGTGAACTGGCCCACCTGCAGACCATGGTTACCACATGCATGCTCCTGCGATACCTGATGTACCCCGTCGTCGTCGCTGAAGGGGCCGACGGTGCCTTCGGGAGACTCGTGGAAAACTCCTGCTTCCAGCGTTCCGCTGTCCCATGCTGGCCCGAGGAGCGTATTGGGGCCCTCCCCGAGCATGTACTCCAGGTTTACCATGCGGGGCACATAGGCGTCGACAATTGCCCTCCCAGGGCCTCCACCTGAGTGCCCCGTGTCTCGAGCTCCTGGCTGCAGCACTCGGCCCTGGCGGTCGCTGGGTTGCACTCCAGCGTGCCCTCGTGGCGGGCCTCCCGCGCTCGTTCCCGCCCGTGATGAAGTTGTTGCGATAGGACGGACAGCGTATGTGCCCATGTTGGTGTCATCAGGATCCTCCATCGCCCCGGGGGGTGCTCGAGCTCGCTAGGGCCTCGCCAGGGCCATGCGCGCGCCTCAGCCACAACCTGAGGCGTGGACAAGGAGCAGAAGGGCGGTGCGCCCCTACAAGCACAGTCCAACAGTTCGGCGACGCGTTCCAGCAGTGCGTCACGGCCGCTCTCGGCCAGCCTGCACCGTAACATCTCCTGTGCCACGATGAGCGCGGCCCGCATGTTCGCCTGCTCCCGCCGGGTGTGCGATGTTGTCGCCGTAGCGTAGCTTGAGGCCCTTGCGGCGGCGCGCACGCGCCGCGGTGTGAGGGTGGGGGTGCTGGTCCGCGCCGCCCGCATCCCTCGTCGTTCAGTGATGCGTGGGCCGCCTGGAGCGCGGAGTTGAGGTCCTCTTGGGCGGACGGTGCTGCCAGGATGGGCCAAGCTGGCCAACGGTTGGTGTTGGTTCTTGGGTTGCCGGACATCGGGACCGTGGAGCGTTGGCGGATCAGCTGGCGGAAGAGAGGCTTCAGCGCACACCCTACCTGGCGCGCCAAATGTCGGATTGCGGGTTCTGGAAAACCCTTGAGCTTCGAACACTGGGGGTGCACACGAAGATCTCCCTCTCTCTCTCTAGCTCGCTGTCGCCACGATCTCAAGGCCTAACTCGACAAACTCGACGAACAAGGGACACAAGAGTTTATACTGGTTCGGGCCACTGATGTGGTGTAATACCCTACTCAAGTGTGGTGTGGTGGATTGCCTTGTAGGCAGAGGATGAACAAGTACAAGGGAAGAACAGCCTCCTGAGGAGAGGTGTTCTTGAGCTCAGTGAGCTTGAGTGGTGGCTGTGGATGGAATGGCTCTGATCCAAGATCCCCCCTTTTCTACAGTGGTGGCTAGTCCTATTTATAGAGGCCCGGGTCCTCTTCCCAAATATTAGGCGGGAACGGATCCCACAACGGCCAAATTTGAAGGGAGACAACTAGTACGAGCTATCCTGACAAAAGTAGTCTTCGCCTGCCCAAAGCTCTGGTGGTGACACCGTTGTGGGCTCCATGGTGACCTCCGTCCTGCCGTCCTGCTGGTCTTGGTCTCGTTGCACCGATGTGGAAACCTTTGCCTGATGCCTCGGGACTCCTCGCCTACGCTCGCTCCCTTAGCACCAAAGAGGAAACTGGTACTATGCACCCGCTGGCGCCTGCCTGGTGCACGCCTGGCCTTGGTCGTCATGGCTCACGTCACGCAGACCTCGCGAGGTGCTCCTTGCCTTGATCTCTCTGCTCCTCGCGAGCCAGCCTAGCGAGGCTGCCACTGAGGAGATCTTGTGGCGTCCGCCTCGCGAGGCTCGGCCCCTCGCGAGGGTCTTGAGTGTTTGTTGGAGAAGATGGGCCGTACGGGGCCGCTGGTGGAGCCATGCCGTGGGCCGCAGGCAGGCAAGTATGGGGACCCCCGTTCCCAGAACACAGACACTAGCAACAATCTATAGTTCCGGTAACAAGATTGAATACAAGATATGAACTAGGGTTTGAGATGAGATGGTGATAGTGAAGATGTTGATGGAGATTTCCCTCCCCAAGATGGGAGAGTTGTTGGTGATGATGATGATGATTTCCCCTTCCGGGAGGGAAGTTCCCCCGACAGAATCGCTCCGCCGGAGGGCAAAAGTGATCCCGCCAAAGTTCCGCCTCGAGATGGCGGCCCTCTGTCCCGAAAAGTCTTCTCCTTATATTTTCTAGGTCAAAATGACTTCTATTCCAGAAGATGGGCACTGGAGGTGGGCCGAGGAGGCCACAACCCACCAGGGCGTGCCAGGCCCCCCTAGCGCGCCCAGGGGGGCCTGGCGCGCCCAAGTGGGTTGTGCCCACCTGGTGGCCCCCCTCTGGTGTTTATTGGGTCCAGTATTTCTTAAGTATTCCACAAAAAATCCTCATGGAGTTTCAGCTCATTTGGAGTTGTGCAGAATAGGTGGCCTGACATAGCTTTTTCAGGTCCAGATTTCCAGCTGCCGGAATTCTTGCTCTTGGTGTGTGATATGTCTCCAACATATCTATAATTTTTGATTGTTCCACGCTATTATATTATCTGTTTTGGATGTTTAATGGTATCTATTATGCACTTTTATATTATTTTTGGGACTAACCTATTAACCGAAGGCCCAGTGCAAATTGCTGTTTTTTTTTTTTGCCCATTTCAGTGTTTCGCAGAAAAGGTATATCAAACGGAGTCGAAACGGAATGAAACCTTCGCGAGGATCGTTTTTGGAACAAATGCAATCCAGGGGACTTGGAGTGGACGTCAAAGAAGCAAAGAGGCGGCCACGAGGTAGGGAGGCGCGCCCCCCACCCTCGTGGCTCCACCGACCTACTTCTTTCGCCTATATATACTCAAATACCCTGAAAACATCCGAGAGCACCAAGAAACCCTATTTCCACCGCCGCAACCTTTTGTACCCGTGAGATCCCATCTTGGGACCTTTTTCGGCGCTCCGTCGGAGGGGGAATCGATCACAGAGGGCTTCTACATCAACACCATGGCCTCTCTGATGATGTGTGAGTAGTTTACCACAGACCTTCGGGTCCATAGTTATTAGCTATATGGCTTCTTCTCTCTCTTTGGATCTCAATACAAAGTTCTCCTTGATTCTCTTGGAGATCTATTCAATGTAATTCTTTTTGCGGTGTGTTTGTCGAGATCCGATGAATTGTGGGTTTATGATCAAGATTATCTATGAACAATATTCGATTATTCTCTGAATTCTTATATGCATGATTTGATATCTTTGCAAGTCTCTTCAAATTATCAGTTTGGTTTGGCCTACTAGATTGATCTTTCTTGCAATGGGAGAAGTGCTTAGCTTTGGGTTCAATCTTGCGGTGTCCTTTCCCAGTGACAGCAGGTGCAGCAAGGCACGTATTGTATTGTTGCCATCAAGGATAAAAGATGGGGTTTATATCATATTGCTTGAGTTTATCCCTCTACATTTCTTAATGCGTTACTCTGTTCTTATGAACTTAATACTCTAGATGCATGTTGGATAGTGGTCGATGTGTGGAGTAATAGTAGTAGATGCATAATCGTTTCGGTCTACTTGCGTGATGCCTATATACATGATCATGCCTAGATATTCTCATAACTATGCACTTTTCTATCAATTGCTCGACAGTAATTTGTTCACCCATCGTAGAATTTTCTATCTTGAGAGAAGCCACTAGTGAAACCTATGGCCCCCGGGTCTATCTTCCAACATATTAATCTCCCGTTAATTAGCTATTTCTATCGCCGTTTATTTTGCAATCTTTACTTTCCAATATATACAATAAAAATACCAAAAATATTTATCGTATTATCTTTATCAGTTCTCACTTTTGCAAGTGGCCGTGAAGGGATTGACAACCCCTTTATCGCGTTGGTTGCAAGGTTCTTATTTGTTTGTGCAGGTACGAGGGATTTGCGTGTAGTCTCCTACTGGATTGATACCTTGGTTCTCAAAAACTGAGGGAAATACTTACGCTACTTTGCTTCATCACCCTTTCCTCTTCAAGGGAAAACCAATGCATGCTCAAGAGGTAGCAAGAAGGACTTCTAGCGCCGTTGCCGGGGAGGCATACACCAAGTCAAGTCAAGATTCGATCTCCTGACAATGTGTGATTTCTGGCACCATAGCCGGGGAGATCTACGCTCAATTCAAGACATACCAAGTACCCATCACAAACTCTTATCCCTCGCATTACATTATTTGCCATTTGCCTCTCGTTTTCCTCTCCCCCACTTCACCTTTGCCGTTTTATTCGCCCTTTTTTGTTCATCTCTTTTTGCTTGCTTCTTGTATCTTCGTGTGTTAGATCGTTTGTTTCATCGTCATGGCTAGTACTTCTATCATTGTTAGTACTCCCAATCATGAAGTTCTTAATTTTAAACAAAGGAAGGGAGAAAATCTAAAAGATGCTTGGCATAGAATTTGCAACGCTCAGAATAGATCTACTAGGAAGCAATCTACTTCCGTTCTTCTTCGCAATTTTTATGTAGGCATCACTCCTTGGAATAGATATATTCTTGATACCATTACCGGAGGGAATTTCTTGGGTAGCCATACTTTTGATTCTTATAATGCTATGTTAGATTTGTTTGGCCCACCACCTCTTTTGGTTAATGGAACTATTTTAACTTTGGAACATGTGATGCAAAGACTTGCAATTATGGGACAAAAGTCATCTTATGGGGAACCAAGAACAAGAAAATCAGTATGGTTTTTTATTTTCCCACACAAGACTTCAACATCTCTAATAATCCCACAAGGTGATATGGTGTCTCTATTTGCAAGTTTAATAGTAACATCTGTGTCTTCTAACTCTGTAGGTGCTATGTCTTTCCTAATTTCTTGATACAAAGTGTTAGGAATAGCACTCACACTAGCACCCATGCCACATAAACCATGATAACAGTGATCTCCTATTTTAACTGAAATGACAGGCAGGCCAACAACTGGTCTATTTATATCCCTTTTTTCGGGTTTAGCAATTCTAGCAGCTTCTGCACAGAAGTAAATAACATGCCCATCTATGTCTTCTTCTAAGAGATCTTTAACCATAGCAACATTAGATTCTACTTTAATTTGTTCATCTGGTTTAGGTGTTCTAACAAAGCTTTTGTTAACCATAGTTGAAACTTTAGCATGTTCCTTTATCCTAACAGGAAAAGGGGGTTTCTCAATATAAGCAGTAGGAACAACTGGATCAACATTATAGAGTATAGTTTATTCTTTAACTGGTCCGGTTCTTTAGTTTCTTCTTTAATAGGTGGGTGATATTTAAACCACTTCTCTTTAGGGAGTTCAACATGAGTAGCAAATGGTTCACAAAAGGAGGCTACTATCTCAGAGTCAAGTCCATATTTAGTGCTAAACTTTTGAAAAGCATTGGTATCCATAAAAGATTTAACAAAATCATACTTAAGCTTTATACCTGACTCTTTACCTTCGTCGAGTTCCCAATCTTTAGAGTTGCCTTTAATTCTTTCCAAAAGATCCCACCGGAATTCAATAATTTTCTTCATAAAAGAACCAGCACAAGAAGTATCCAGCATGGTTTGATCATTACGAGAAAGCCGAGAATAAAAGTTTTGAATAATAATTTCTCTTGAGAGCTCATGAGGGCATGAATATAATATTGACTTAAGCCTCCCCCAAGCTAGAGCGATACTTTCTCCTTCGAGAGGCAAAAAATTATATATATAATTCCGATCACGATGAACTAGATGCATAGGATATTTTTTTTTGGTGGAACTCCAATTTCAAACGATTCCAATTCCATAATCCAATATCATCGCATAGCCTATACCATGCCAATGCTTTTCCCTTCAAATATAAAGGTAAAACCTTTTTCATCACCTCATCTCCGGGTAAACCTGCAAGCTTGAACAATCCACAAATTTGTTCTACATATATCAAGTGCATATCAGGATGTTCAATTTCATCTCCTGCATAAGGATTAGCTAGCAGTTGTTCTATCATACCCGAAGGAATTTCATATTCAATATTTTCAGTAGGTGCAGTAGGTTGAGGGGTAGCTAATTGTGGTTCCGGGTGAGGTGAAGATACCCCGAACAAACCCCTCAAAGGATTGTTTTCCATAGTAACAAGTGACAATAAATTTCAGCACACTATATAAATGTTTCCTTACCGAATTCCACTTACCAAAGGCGCTTCACTCCCCAGCAATGGCGCCAGAAAATAGCCTTGATGACCCACAAGTATAGGGGATCAATTGTAGCTCTTTTCTATAAGTAAGAGTATCGAACCCAACGAGGAGCAGAAGGAAATGACAAGTAGTTTTCAGTAAGGTAATGTCTGCAAGTGCTGAAATTGTAAGTAGCGAGTAGTTTAATAGCAAGGTAATTTGTAACTAGCAAGTAACGATAATTGTAACAAGTATGCAGCAAGGTATCCCAATCCTTTTGAGGCAAAGGACAAACCAAAACGGTCTCTTATAATAATCAAATGTTCTTGAGGGTACACGGGAATTTCATCTAGTCGCTTTCATCATGTTGGTTTGATTTGTGTTCGCTACTTTGATAATTTGATATGTGGGTGGACCGGTGCTTAGGTGTTGTTCTTGCTTGAATAAACCTCCTACTTATGATTAACCCTCCCGCAAGCATCCGCAACTACGAGAAAAGTATTAAGAATAAATTCTAACCATAGCATTAAACTCTAGGATCCAGTCGGTCCCTTACGGAATAGTGCATAAACTGGGGTTTAAGTTTCAACTCTCGCAACCCACCATCTATTTACTACTCCACAATGCATTCCCTTAGGCCCAAATATGGTGAAGTTTCATGTAGTCGACGTTCACATGACACCACTAAGGGAATCACAACATACATACCATAAAAATATCGAACACATATCAAATTCACATGATTACTTGCAACATGATTTATCCTGTGACCTCAAGAACGAAAGTAACTACTCACAAACAATAAAATTGCTCATGATCAGAGAGGTATTAATATGCATAATGGATGTGAACATATAATCTTCCACCAAATAAACCATATAGTAATCAACTACAAGATGTAATCAACACTACTAGTCACCCCCTAGCAACAATCTATAGTTCCGGTAACAAGATTGAATATAAGAGATGAACTAGGGTTTGAGATGAGATGGTGCTGGTGAATATGTTGATGGAGATTGCCCTCCCCAAGATGGGAGAGTTGTTGGTGATGATGATGATGATGATGATTTCCCCCTCCGGGAGGGAAGTTCCCCCGGCAGAATCGCTCCGCTGGAGGACAAAAGTGCTCCTGCCCAGGTTCCACCTCGAGACGGCGGCGCTCTGTCCCGAAAAGTCTTCTCCTTATTTTTTTTAGGTCAAAATGACTTATATATCAGAACATGGGCACAGGAGGTGGGCCGAGGAGGCCAGCACCCACCAGGGCATGCCAGGGGGGCCTGGCGCGCCCAGGTGGGTTGTGCCCACCTGGTGGCCCCCTCTGGTGTTTATTGGCTCCAGTATTTCTTAAATATTCCACAAAAAATCCTCGTGGAGTTTCAGCTCATTTGGAGTTTGTGCAGAATAGGTGGGCTGACATAGCTTTTTCACGTCCAGATTTCCAGCTGCCGGAATTCTCCCTCTTGGTGTGTACCTCGCAAATTATGAGAGAAAAGGCATTAGAATTACTCCAAAAAGCATTATTATGGATAAAACATTATAGATAACAGTAAGAAAACATGATACAAAATGGACGTAACAGGTGACGATGCGTGTGGGAAATGGTTCCAAAGTCGATGTGATCGGCGTCGGCACGCTACCTCTACATCTACCGTCGGGATTAGTTTTAGACCTAAATAATTGTTATTTTGTGCCAGCGTTACGCATCAACATTATATCTGGATATTGTTTAATGCGAGACGGTTATTCATTTAAATCAGAGAATAATGGTTGTTCCATTTATATGAGTAATATCTTTTATGGTCATGCACCCTTGATGAGTGGTCTATTTTTGTTGAATCTTGGTTGTAGTGATACACATCTAACATTCTTAAGAAGTTGCTCCCCACTTCTACCTATTCTCTCAACATGCACACTATCCACATCATCTCTATGCCACATCATCAATCAGTTTGCAAAATCAACAAATCACTCTTTTTCACCCCGCCTAGAAAAAGAAAAACGGTTTCTTTTTTCAGTTTAACAGTACCCGCTGTCCAACCCAATCTTTCCCCACATCCCGCACGGCCGGCCGGCCCACCAAATCTGCAGCGCCCCTCCTCCCTCCGGTCTCCTCGCTGCGCCGTAATTATCTCCTGATTCTTGGTCTCCTGTAACCGATGATCATGCGCCTTCACTGTTAATGAACGATTCATTTTTCCGTGGGCCACTGATACTCCTGGATCACAACGATTCCATGTCCTACTCCTTATCCCGTCTCCGCTGATCTCTCCTCCTCCCTCACGTCCTTCTTCGCCGCTGCCTTTGTGTCCCAGGCGCCGCCCTCACCTCCTCATCGCCGTTTTTGCGCCTTGCCACGCGGTCATTGGTTGTTGACGACCTACCAATGATCCACGCACTCAACATACTACTGCGGAGGAGTTGTCATGGCCGACTGCCCTGCACAATGTGAATTCCATGCCCGTATTGTTTATTTATCAGTCTGGCTGCTTTGTCCAAGATCTGCATGTCTGCTGGTGATTACAAGTGTTACCCCACTCCAAGTTTCTGCTCCCGCCATTGTGGTAATCGATTCAAGGCACGCCCAGATTAATCAACAGTCAGAGGAACCTTTTCTGTAAAGACTCCATGAAACCTTGGATCGAGTTATGTAACTATATAGTATAGGCCTCTATCTTCAATAAGAGGTTTGGTAATGATATGAGATGGTCACTTTGGATCTGTTATGTTTATTTTAGCCCGTGACGTCTCTTTCCTTTGTGAAACATGAAAAGGCATGCATCATTGCTGACCATGTATTGTCATTTTTGCACATCTAGGAACTGATGAGATTAAGAGAGAAGTATGATATCCAGTTGTAAAGAAAGATTCGACCCATCCAGGACTACAGTCATGAGAAAGTTGTTTCTATGGGACCAATGAAGAATTAATATAAATTCTTACAATGAGCATCACATACCTCATATGGTCTAGCAGTTGACTTTTGTTCAAGACATTGAAAGTGGTTCTTACGTTGAAATAAAGTGCAAGAAAATGTACGAGGATGACATATATAAATCCTTTTGATGCTTCCTCGAAGAAAGTAAATATATTTGAACATATCAGCAGCAATACGTGTTATCTATGGTATGTGATCTGTTTAACTTTCAGCTCTTAACTTTTATCTGTTTTGCAATCGCCAATTTACCACTCATCTCTGTGCACTAAGCGTTGAAGGATTATACATCTACCTATCTTCATATGTTTAAGTTTCTTTCTTAGAGATCCAATCAAATTAATCCTTCCAGTTGTGTTGTCTTCCCAAGTATTCTGGAATTCGCATATGCTGAACTGACTAAGCGACAATCTATTTGCATTTCTTGATTGTCGATAAGGATTGTGTTATCTCATACTTCTTAATTAGCTAGCTATGCTCTTATCCACCTTACTCGTGGATCATAATTGAATATTTGTGCGGCTTTTCTATTGGCATTTATGTTTCAGAGATAGTATCCATGAATATTATTCAACAAAGTGGAGAGTCGGTACATTTTTATTATTTATATGAAGAACATGTGCCGCCCGGACAAAATCTTGGGAGGTTCACTACTAGGACATTGCTTCGGTGTCAATACTATCACCCGCTGCATTTCATGAGCTTTCCGGACATGATTATTTTAGGTAAATACTTTTTCCGCCACATGATAGATATGGCTCATTTTCTAATCAAGAAATAGTATGCTACCCTACTATATTGGATGGATAAACTTCCTTGGTATACCAATAAATGATCACAACGACGGTGATCAATAATTCAAGATAGATGGGAAGTTGTGTAATTTCTGTGTGGTATCTTATTGCCTAACTCCATGATGTATGTGTTTAACTTTTAGTTGCTAAAATGAAGAAAAAATATATGAGAATATACCTATTGTCCAAGGTCGCAACAAAATAATTCTTCACGTTTGGAATTTTAAACCACAAAAATTTCCATTATTAAATTTTCATTTGCTTAATGTAGCTTATAGGCTTTCATGCATAGTTCCTTTTTGTTGCAAAGAAATTCCCTCTTCAATATGATAATTTGGATCCTGGTGTTTATGTTTACAAGTACTCATGCTCTTTTCAGCACAACACTTTGGGACAAAGGAATTGGTACTCACTTTGAAAAAAACAAAAATTGGTTCTTAGTGTACCACACTTTGAGACAAAGGAATGGATACTCACTTTGGCCAAAAAACCAGAGTGGAATCTGTACTCTTCTCCTCCGATGAGCATAATTGGTTCTTATTGTTGAATTGGAGTTGCATCACTCATTATCCAGTATTGCAAGCAACTACAGTGGCCAATATTTGTGTTTGGTTTTCATTCTTTCTATAGATCATAAGCATGCAGATACGAAGATCGGTTTATAATAACAATCTCAATAATGTGTCTATTTCCGAATGCACTTTCTTAGTGTAAGTCACATTAGATTACTTATATCATATCACTATATTTAGTTCAACTTGATAGCATAATTCATGTTTTGCAATAGTTATTATTATACTAAGTATTTTGTTCATTGCAATTTTTTCATCTTAAGTTCATATATATATATTATGCAAAAAGTTATTCAATTTATCTACGATATGACTAAGAGTTCCCGCAGCAACGTGCGGGGTATCGTCTAGTATTCATAATATTGAAGCCAAAAGATGCAAGGTTAATAATGATAGTGCAACTTATTTCTGGCACTGTCGTTTAGGTCATATTGGTGTAAAGCGCATGAAGAAACTCCATGCTGAAGGGATTTTGGAATCACTTGATTATGAATCACTTGATGCTTGCGAACCATGCCTCATGGGCAAGATGACTAAGACTCCCTTCTCTGGAACAATGGAGCGAGCAACAGACTTATTAAAAATAATATATACTAATGGATGCAGACCAGCGAGTGTTGAGGCTCGCGTCGGGTATCATTATTTTCTGACCTTCACAGATGATTTGAGCAGATATGGGTATATCTACTTGATGAAGCATAAGTCTAAAACATTTGAAAAGTTCAAAGAATTTCAGAGTGAAGTGAAAAATCATCGTAACAAGAAAATAAAGTTTCTACGATGTGATCGTGGAGGTGAATATTTGAGTTATGAGTTTGGTCTTCATTTGAAACAATGTGGAATAGTTTCACAACTCACGCCACCTCGAACACCACAGCGTAATGGTGTGTCCGAACATCATAACCGTAATTTATTAGATATGGTGCGATCTATGATGTCTCTTACTGATTTACCGCTATCGTTCTGGGGTTATGCTTTAGAGACGGCTGCATTCACATTAAATAGGGCACCATCTAAATTCGTTGAGACGACACCATAGGAACTGTGATTTGGCAAGAAACCTAAGCTGTTGTTTCTTAAATTTTGGGGCTGCTATGCTTATGTGAAAAAGCTTCAACCTGATAAGCTCGAACCCAAATCGGAGAAATGTGTCTTCATAGGATACCCAAAGGAGAATGTTGGGTACACCTTCTATCATAGATCCGAAGGCAATATATTCGTTGCTAAGAATGGATCCTTTCTAGAGAAGGAGTTTCTCTCGAAAGAAGTGAGTGGGAGGAAAGAGAACTTGATGAGGTAATTGTACCTTCTCCTGAATTGGAAAGTTGTACATCACAGAAATCAGTTCCAGTGATTCCTACACCAATCAGTGAGGAAGCTAATGATGATGATCATGAAACTTCAGATCAAGTTACTACCGAACCTCTTAGGTCAACTAGAGTATGATTCGCACTAGAGTGGTATGGTAATCCAGTTCTGGAGGTCATGTTACTTGACCATGACGAACCTATGAACTATGAGGAAGCGATGATGAGCCCAGATTCCGCGAAATGGCTTGAGGCCATGAAATCTGAGATGGGATCCATGTATGAGAACAAAGTGTGGACTTTGGTTGACTTGTCCGATGATTGGCAAGCCATTGAGAATAAATGGATCTTCAATAAGAAGACTGACGCTGACGGTAATGTTACTGTCTACAAAGATCGACTTGTTGCGAAAGGTTTTGGACAAGTTCAAGGAGTTGACTACGATGAGATCTTCTCACCCGTAGCGATGCTTAAGTCTGTCCGAATCATGTTAGCAATTGCCGCATTTTATGATTATGGAATTTGGCAAATGGATGTCAAAACTGCATTCCTTAATGGATATCTTAAAGAAGAGTTGTATATGATGCAACGAAAAGGTTTTGTCGATCCTAAAGGTGATAACAAAGTGTGGAAGCTCCAGCGATCCATTTATGGACTGGTGCAAGGCTCTTGGAGTTGGAACATATGCTTTGATAGTGTGATCAAAGCATATGGTTTTATACAGACTTTTGGAGAAGCTTGTATTTACAAGAAAGTGAGTTGGAGATCTGTAGCATTTCTAATATTATATGTGGATGACATATTGTTGATTGGAAATAATACAGAATTTCTGGATAGCATAAAAGGATACTTGAATAAGATTTTTTCAATGAAAGACCTCGGTGAAGCTGCTTATATATTGGGCATCAAGATCTATAGAGATTGATCAAGACACTTAATTGGACTTTCACAAAGCAAATACTTTGATAAAGTTTTGAAGAAGTTCAAAATGGATCAGTCAAAGAAAGGGTTCTTGCCTGTGTTACAAGGTGTGAAGTTGAGTCAAACTCCATGCCCGACCACTCCAGAAGATAGAGAGAAAATGAAAGTCATTCCCTATGCCTCATCCATAGGTTCTATCATGTATGCAATGTTGTGTACCAGACCTGATGTGTGACTTGCTATAAGTTTAGCAGGGAGGTACCAAAGTAATCCAGGAGTGGATCACTGGACAACGGTCAAGGACATCCTGAAATACCTGAAAAGGACTAAGGATATGTTCATCGTTTTTGGAGGTGACAAAGAGCTCGTCGTAAATGGTTACGTCGATGCAAGCTTTGACACTAATCCGAATGACTCTAAGTCACAAACCGGATACGTATTTATATTGAATGGTGGAGCTGTCATTTGGTGCAGTTCCAAACAAAGCGTCGTGGCAGGATCTATGTGTGAAGCTGAGTACATAGCTGCTTCGGAAGCAGCGAATGAAGGAGTCTAGATGAATGAGTTCATATCCGATCTATGTGTAATACCTAGTGCATCGAGTCCAATGAAAATCTTTTGTGACAATACTGGAGCAATAGCCTTGGCGAAGGAATCCAGATTTCACAAGAGAACCAAACGCATCAAGAGATGCTTCAATTCCATCCACGATCAAATCAAGGAGGGAGACGTAGAGATTTGCAAAATACATACAGATATGAATGTTGTAGACCCGTTGGGTAAGCCTCTTCCACGAGCAAAACATGATCAACACCGAGACTCCATGGGTATTAGAATCATTACTATGTAATCTAGATTATTGACTCTTGTGCAAGTGGGAGACTAAAGGAAATATGCCCTAGAGGCAATAATAAAGTTGTTATTATATTTCCTTATATCATGATAAATGTTTATTATTCATGCTAGAATTGTATTAACCAGAAACTTAGTACATGTGTAAATACATAGACAAACAGAGTGTCCCTAGTATGCCTCTACTTGACTAGCCCGTTAATCAAAGATGGTTAAGTTTCCTAACCATTGACATGTGTTGTCATTTGATGAACGGTATCACATCATTAGAGAATGACGTGATGGACAAGACCCATCCGTTAGCTTAGCATAATGATCGTTTAGTTTTATTGTTATTGCTTTCTTCATGACTTATACATATTCCTCTGACTATGAGATTATGCAACTCCCGAATACCGGAGGAACACTTTGTGTGCTATCAAATGTCACAACATAACTGGGTGATTATAAAGATGCTCTACAGGTGTTTCCGAATGTGTTTGTTGAGTTGGCATAGATCAAGATTAGGATTTGTCACTCCGTGTATTGGAGAGGTATCTCTGGGCCCTCTCGGTAATGCACATCACTATAAGCCTTGCAAGCAATGTGACTAATGAGTTAGTTGCGGGATGATGCATTACGGAACGAGTAAAGAGACTTACCGGTAACGAGATTGAACTAGGTATGAGGATACCGATGATCGAATCTCGGGCAAGTAACATACCGATGACAAAGGGAATGACGTATATTGTTATGCGGTCTGACCGACAAAGATCTTCTTAGAATATGTAGGAGCCAATATGAGCATCCAGGTCCCGCTATTGGTTATTGACCGGAGATGTGTCTCGGTCATGTCTACATAGTTCTCGAACCCGCAGGGTCCGCGCGCTTAACGTTCGATGACGATTTGTATTATGAGTTATGTGTTTTGGTGACCGAAGTTTGTTCGGAGTCCCGGATACGATCACGGACATGACGAGGAGTCTCGGAATGGTCGAGAGGTAAAGATTCATATATTGGAAGGTTGTTTTCGGACATCGGAATGGTTCCAAGTGATTCGGGTATTTTTCTGGAGTACCGAGGGGTTACCGGAACCCCCCGGGGGAATATTGGGCCTACATGGGCCATAGGGGAGAGGGGAGGCAGCCCACAAGGGGTGGGCGCCCCCCTCCCTACAGGGAGTTCGAATTGGACTAGGGAAGGGAGCCCCCGCCCCCTTTCCTTCTCCTCTTCCTCTCCCTTCCCTCTTTCCCCCCTCCGGAAAAAGGAAAGGGAGTCCAACTAGGATTGGGAGTCCTAGTTGGACTCCCCCTTTTGGCGCGCCCCTAGGCAGGCCGCCTCCTCCCCTCCTCCTTTATCTATGGGGGTGGGGGCACCCCAAAACACAACAAACAATCTCTTGGCCATGTGTTATGCCCCCTCCACAGTTTAACACCTCAGTCATATCGTCGTAGTGCTTAAGCAAAGCACTGCGGCGATAAATTCATCATCGTTCTCGCCATGCCGTCGTGCTGACGGAACTCTGCCTTGACCCTCTACTGGATCAAGAGCTCGACGGACGTCATCGTGCTGAACATGTGCTGAACACGGAGGTGTCGTACGTTCGGTACTTGGATCGGTTGGATCATGAAGACGTTCGACTACATCAACCGCGTTACTAAACGCTTCCACTTTCGGTCTACGAGGATACGTGGACACACTCTCCCGTCTTGTTGCTATGCATCTTCTAGATAGATCTTGCGTGATCGTAGGAATTTTTTTGAAATATCGCGTTCCCCAACAGGAGGGGGCCGAATCCTACTAGGAACGGAGTCCTAGTAGGACTTCCCCCTTGGCGCGCCCTCCTTGGCCGTCGGCCTCCTCCTCCCCCTTCTATATACTTGGGGGGGGGGGCACCCCCAAGCACAACAGTTGTTTCTTAGCCGTGTGCGGTGCCCCCCTCCACAGTTTACCACCTCGGTCATATTGTCATAGTGCTTAGGCGAAGCCCTGCGCAGATCACATCACCAACACCGTCGCCACGCCGTCGTGTTGACGGAACTCTCCCTCGACCCTCTACTTGATCAAGAGCTCGAGGGTCATCATCGTGCTGAACGTGTGCTGAACACGGAGGTGCCATGCGTTCGGTACTTGGATCAGTTGGATTGTGAAGACGTTCGACTACATCAACCGCGTTACTAAACGTTTCCGCTTTCAGTCTATGAGGGTACGTGGACACACTCCCCCCTCTCATTGCTATGCATCTCCTAGATAGATCTTGCGTGATCGTAGGATTTTTTTTGAATTACTACGTTCCCCAACAGGTTCGGCTTCCTGGCAACGGCGTTGCGAGATGGGGGTGGATCTGCTGTTCCTTCCTAGATCCAGTCGGTGCAGACTGGGCATTGAGGTGGGGTCGGCCGGTGGATGCGCTCGGTGCTCCCGGGCATCCTGTACCGTGGTTCTAGGGCGCGAGTACGGTGGATATCTGCACGGGTGTCCCAGTCCGACGTGTGCGCAGTCCGGCGTCGGCCGCACAATGATGTGGATTCTTCCGTGGTCGGCGACTCATCCTGGCGGTGGTGGCACTGCTGCGGTTATGACCGTGTGCGACTGTTTCTCGGCGGCGGAGACGTTCCCGTGGGGTGTGGCGGAAGAAAGTGGAGATGGATCAGGTGGTCCAGCCGGTGTTGGATGGGAGTATGCCAGCGAAAGCTTGTTTTGGCCTGGCTGGAACCGTCGAAGACGGTGCCCGTGGGCGTCGTTACCTCACCGAAGGCATTGTGGGGCAATTTCTCGGTCTCTGTGTGCTCCAGGGGAAACCCTAGATCCAGGCTTTCCAGATCAGATGATGGTGATGTTCGTGCGTCGTAACCCCCATGGGGGCATCACCTTTGGAGCCATACATCGGCTGGAGAGACAAGTGTTTGGGTTTGGTGGCTCGGCGCAGGTCCCCGCATGCTTCTTGTGCGGTGACCAAGGTGGAGCGGTGTGGCATCTACGATATCGATGATGGCTAGTCTGGGTGGCATGGTGCAGCGCGGCCTCAGCGCTAGACACCGTTTCATGGGTGTTCGTAGGAGGGTGATGTTGTCTGGCACCGTGGTGGCGTCAGCGGTAGAAGGGTCTGGTAACATCAATGCATGGATCACACCTGAAGATAGGATGACGATGGATTTTAGAGCGTGCGCATGCGGTGCATGTTGAGAGTCTGCTACACCGATTGGTGCTCTCCGTTAGCCCGCGGGCGGTCCGGTGAGGCCACCGCTTTTCATGGTGTATGTTAGCAAGAGGTTAGAACACATTATCAACCTTGTAGGTAGGGTGACAACTTTCGCAAGGAAGATGACTTTGAGTCGATTCGTTATCTATTTTGTAAGGCTTGCTGAATAATATAATGAAGATGAATGTGTGCATTGGTTGTCGTCGTTTTTGAAATAGAAAAACCGAGTAAGTACTGCAGCAAAAGCATATGCCCTTGGCACGGTTTACTAGTTTTCACACGCGTCCAAGGAGATCCGTATAGAAGGATTGGCCTACTTGGGTTGTGATTGGACTAAGACGATTGACAAGAGCACAGCCAGGCCTTTCCACTTTGCGTGTGGTGTGGTGCAGGCAGAGGCGGCACTCTACTCTGACGTCTGAAGCCTGTGATGGACGTTGACACGAAAACAGCAGCAGCAGGATCTAGCGCAATCTCATGTGTGCGACTAATTTGGCTTGACCGTACCGATCAAACAAGACTCCAAATGGATGATACCAATGTAAGTATACGACGATACGGAACGTGATCTGTTTTCCGACCTAATCTCGAAGTGAAGCAGCAGTGACCTCAGCATTGGGTGGAAGTGGAACTGAAAGGACGCGCAGCAAGCAGTACTCGCTAGGCCGTCCTGCGCTACTACTCCTACATGGCAGCAGCCCGATTCCGGGCGACACCACATTGATTTATCTACCAGACAGACACTGGCATCTGCCTAATGCTACTGCCATAGGGCGGGGCGTCGCCTCTCACACGTAGCCCCCGGGCGTAAAGGAAGAACGGTGAATGAACGGGCCCTGCAGGCTGCAGTTGTGCTGTGTACCATCAGGAAATTTCGATGCATGATTGCACGGTTGCTGCTTCACATTCGATCGATCGTGTACGCTTACATACATACGCCTGTACTCCTGTACCATACGCCATCACTCCATCGGAAATAATTCGTCCCGGAGCCTGTACGCGTACCGCCCCGTCTCTTCCCATCGTATACAAATACAATACAGTAGCACAGCGGATCTGTTTGTACTCTGCACGGCGCATTTGATCCAATCCATCGAAATGATTTCGGAATCCGTATCGGTTGGAGCATGCTGCATTACTTTCTCCGTGCTTTGTACAGTACTAGTACAATACATCTGCCCATCAGACAATAAGTTCAATGTTTCCCTCGCAAAAGAAAACGTAAGGTTCATAGTGGTTTATATGGAGGTTCTGACCGTGTTACCACAGCTTCAGCCGAAATCCATCACTGATCACTCTGTTTTCCGCACCGATTTAGGACCTCGTACAGTCGTACTACCTCTATTTATAAATATAAGACGTTTGTTTTCCGCCCGATTTAGGACCTCGTACTACCTCTGTTCATAAAGATAAGCCATTTTAACAGTTCTTACATTTGTGAACAGAGGGAGTAACTTTCACCAGGTGAGTACCGAAGAATGTCAGCAAGGACTGCAGCCTGTAGCCCATTCCGTGCTCTTCTCTTGTCTCGGATGGATTGTCACGTATCCATGGGGTGCTTGTTTTTTTTTTCGTTTTCTTTCGGTTAGAGGGTCTTTGCCCGCTACGTCTATGTGTTGCCCGTACTGATATATAATAAGACTCATCTGGCCGGCCCATTTTCACACTTTTGCGTGTTTGTTCGCTCGCACGCTGTCGCTGGCTCGATCGCTAGGTTCGCTCGACCTCTCTGTCTTTTTCCCGTTTTCTTTCTTTTGTCTTTGTTTTTTCATCGGTTTTTCTACTTAATTTTTTGTATTCTTTCTTCACCTTTTTACTTTTGGGTTTCTTAGTTTATTTTTTTTGTTTCCTTCATTTTCTTCGGTTTCTTTTTGTTTCTTTGACGGCTTTTACCGGTTTCTTTCTCTTGAACACATTTTCTCAGTACAAAATTTTCATTTCTAGAGCACACATGAAACATTTTTTGATACACGTCGGACATTTTTCAAATATACAAGATGTAGATTTTTTAAAGATATATGTGTTTGAACACTTTTTTTTGAATACATGGTAACACTTTTCCAAATACATGCTGTACATTTTCTAGATGATCACAAACATTTTTTAAACTATGTGAACATTTTTTACATTGTAAAAATCTTTTTAGAAATTTCACGTATATATTTTTAGAAACACGTGAATATTTCTTAAAATGTCACAATATTTTTTAATGGAAATATACATTTTATTAACCTACACAAACATTTATTTACATTTGTATATAACCTTTTTAAAATTTCATGACCATTTTTTTGAAACACAGGAATATTGCCATAAAATGTGACGTGTAAATATTTTTGAATGGCAGGAAACCTTGTTTTTAGAGTACACAAACATTTTTTTAAATTTTATACACATTTTAAAATCAAATATTTTTTTTTGAAACGTGGGAACTTTTTTCATTGTCATGGACATTTTTTTTAAAGTTATCAACATTTTCTAAAACTGCTAACAATTGTTTTATACCACGTGAACATTTAAAAAAATCGTGTTCAGAACTTTCTGAAGTAAATGTTTTTGAAATATATGCATTTAACTTAAAATATAAATAAAAGAAAAAATAAATTCACCTCAGGCGAACATGAGAGAGTTGTGAGCTTTTAGCCCAATTACGGCTCAATTTTCATCATCCATTTACTTAGCGGTTTCTCGGATTCCTTCCTTCTTGGTAGCAAAGGCCTATGAAAATAGCTTCCGGCCCAATTTTCCCCGCTCCGCCCCGCCCCGCCCTGCCCACTACTTTCGGCGGGAGCCGAAGCCTCCCAATCCCACCCAAAGCCATCGCCCCCAAAAATGAGCAGAGCTGATGTCAGCCGAAGCGCAGAATCCAGTCGTAATGGCGCCCGAATCCAATCGAGGCTTAATGGAATTGGAAGCTCCCGTAGCCCAGCGCTTGCGGCGTGGAGTCGCCGGGATCGCGATCCGGTTCGCCGGGCTAGGGTTCCGAAAATGCTCCGATCCTAGCGAGGAAGGTGAGTCCCTGGGGCACGGATTTTTCTCTTGCTAGGCACCGTAATCGGCGATTCGGTGTCAAATTAGGTTGCCAGTTTGAGTACACCGACGCGCTTCGTCACGATCGGGAGAAAAATCGGCTCGGAAGTAGGAGTAGTTCGTAGCGGCTGTATCGTGCAGGATTGGCGCGGAAACTTTCCTGTCCCAGTAATCCAATCGCGCCGCGAATGCTTCCAGAAGGTGGATTTTGGTATATGCCCACCCCTCATATCGTTTTGAGGAAGTTATGGTGCTGTGATTCCTGAAGTTCGTGTCATACTTAATACAACATGTTGTGTGGAATTACCAATTTTTTTTATCTGCAGAACTAAGGGAATCCATGCAACATGCAGGCCTGTTGACATTCCTAGCCATTGCCTGTTCCTTTACTGGTTGGCAAACAGCTGTACATGCTGATGCTATGCTTTTATCATGCTGAACCTACTAATTTGCGGCTTGTGGGAGAAAACCTGGAAGACCAGTTATTACTTCTGTTAGGTTGAGATATATGACTGCACAAGCACTACCATTTTCACTCCTTTTTGTAGTACTCAAAGCTTGAATGGTAGTCTGGGGCTACATGCATTTTTTTACGTGCTTGATTTACATGTCACTTCAATTGAGAACGAAACAATGTCTCACATCCATTTGTTATGCAGTAGCTGACTGTAAGCATATGGGGGTAACTTATGTATTTCTTTCTTCAGAGCAACAAGCTGACTTTTATTGATAAACAATGATAGTAAAGCAGAGTGAAAAAAACTGAAACGAATATGACCAACAAAGATGTCTGAAGAAACTGAAGTTAAGACAAAATTTCTTTCCAAAAAATGTACTCCCTCCGATCCAAACTAAAAGTGTTGTGGCTTTAGCTCAAGTTTGAAATAAAGCTGAACTAAAGCCACGACACTTTTTTTGGATCGGAGGGAGTAGCATTTGTATCATATAAGCAGTAGTCTATCTATCCACATGTTCTATATGAACTACTTCCAGATCTTATCTAGGTGCAGAGTTAATGATAAAGGGTGCAAAAATCTTCAAATTTAAACATGGCTTGGAATAAAAAACATTAGATTTTGAGTAATTTTCGTTGACATTATAGGTTTCAGCGTCTTATTTCGGATTTAAATGAACGAGTATACCCTGTTAAAATAGGAAAATGCAAACCTTATCCCATATACCCTTTTCTGTGAGGAAAGAACAGTACATGATATGGAATATGGTTCTTCACTTCCCTTACCATATTATTTCAACAACGGCCAAAACCAGAGATGCTAGAATTATGATGCCGACACATGAGCTTATGCTTTTATGGTTTATGTAAACCACTGCCAATTAATTTTTGTTATCCCCGCAAAAGATACAATTTGATTAAGAAACAAGGAACTTTAGTAGCTTCCATATTTGTTTAAGAGATAAGCTAACCAGTTTTTCCTAAAATATCTGTCTTTTGCAGATTCAGTTAGTTTATGTTGTCTCCTCAACACGACTTAACTTTTCAAAAACCAATTAATCTTTAGAGCTTTGGTGATTGTGTGCAGCGTCAGTAGCATGTTTATACCTTTACTAACTAAGCATACTAGTTTGGAGATTTTCTGTGCTTTATGTTATATTATGTATTTAAGTAAATTTTGCACCCTATATATGTTTGTTATGTATATGATTTATGTTTGTATTCTAACTATGATTGCCCAATATTACGCTATCAGAAATCCAGTTTCAGCTTGAATATCACTTTCATTTTTGGGTATATATAAACCAATGTGTATACTCTAATGGAATACATAACTTTGAAAAACATTCAAATTCAATTACTTTAGGGTATATTTGGATCACATACCCTGAATTCTTGTTATCTGATCATACTCACCCTGAATTCTGGGTATGTAACTTGAATATACAGTTATACACTAATATCTTTATGTTATTGAAGGTTTTTGAGAGGTATGTAGTTAACTGAATTATATTCTGGGTATGTATTCTGTGGAGTAATCTGCAAAAATATGTGCAAATATGGTCTGAATTCATTTTATTTCAAATCATGGTCTGCAGGCGGCATGGTGCCTCAATATGTACTTGCCCTGTTATTTAATGTATGACGACTTAGATATTCTGGGTGAGTATTAGTAAAAGATTTAAGATCACAAAATCACGGAAAAGCTTGCCCAGTCTGTATGAACATCTCTACTTCTTTTGGACATGAAAATTTTCTCCTTGTAAATGAGGACTTGTCTTTATCCCTTTTGTCAAAATGGTCTGACCTCATGCTTGTCGATAACTTGAGGTTTTCATTCTAAATGGCAGGAATCCTGTTCCTAGTTTCTTTTGTGGCTTCTTTGTTCAACTACTCTAAATTTAGACTGGTAGGAATCCTGTTCCTAGTTTCTATTGTGGCTCCTTTGTTCAACTACTCTAAATTTTGACTCATTCGCAAAAAAGAGCTCTAAATTTAGACTGCTATTTTTTGCACAGGAAAAAGGCCGATTGATAGTGTAAAGTAGCCAACTTGTATCTGGATAAATAAGTTAAGGTTTTGTGAATTAGAACCATGATGCAGTACACGACAATTTTCTGCAATCTTGAGGTAACCATATTATTGCCCATTACCCCATCTCACACAATCACATGCACGCACTCACCAAGCACGGTAGTAGCCCACCAAACTATTTCTTGTCTAAGCATATAACTGCCATGCTTAGCCACAAAGCCACACAGCCCATGCACACTCACATGTCATTAAAACACCAATCAGGTTCCTTAATACATAAAACAACAACGACCTTTCTCCATTTTAGTAATCTCCATGTTTTATCAAAGCCATTAATATTGTTCGTTGGGTAGTATATGGTTATTTCTACCAAGAATAGTTGCTTTGATGGTCTACCAAATTGCTATTTTGATGTGCAAGTTGCTATGTGGTGTCACCTTGGATTCTCCTGCAAAAGTTTCAGAAGTGGAGGGTATGATGGGTTATATTGTCATGCTTGATAAATTTAGTCCAGACAGAAACACCACGAAGATTGTTTCCATAGACAGCTACAGTATTTACAATCTTTATGCCATGAAATGTTGCTTCCAGTGGGATATTACTATTTCATTCCATTGCCTGATCTTGTTATATACTACCTCTGTATCAAAATATAAGACCATGTGTACGCAGGGAGTATTAGTTTTGCAATCTCACCTCTGCTTTTTGGCAGTTTATTCCTCAAGTGATTTTTCTTCCATTGCGGCATCTTTAGAGTGGATTCATTAGTACGAATTTTCCAGCATCCAGGTGAAAGGTATTAACAAAGTTTAAGTTCAACCTCGTAATAATCTGTTTAGATGGTGCAATTTTGCCCTTTGATTTTCATCATTGATAGTTTGCTAATTATCCTTGTGAGACCATGTGTACCAATTATTCCATTCTAGCGTTGTGGATTTGTTTTTCTACCTATCTTTTCTCAACTTTGAAAGGTTTATGTATTTAGTATTTACATCTTTAGTTTTCTTCTCTAGAATACGCATAGCATGCGTATCATCTAATTAAAGAAGTGTTATTGTTATGGAACAACTTTGGACCAGGGCTAGCCTTAGCAACGTGGTCAGTAATGAGTAGGTTGGGGTGTGTACGACGGCCTTATAGCAAAGGTTGCTGTACACTCGACAAAGTGACACAGTGGTGCTTTTTAAAACCAGCCGCAGCTTGTTTTGCTTGCCATGGCAGCGTTTTTAGACTGCCACGACAACGCCTAGTCTTCAGCTTTTCAGTTAGCGTTTTTTCAGCTCGTGGCACTGCTTTAGCCTGAGCCTTGTGCGTGGCACAATTCGTTCGTTAGATGGCATGAGCAACGTGAATCGTGGCTCTGCATGTTTGCTTGTAATCGAGAATAAAAGGAGGAAAGAAAACAGAAAAGTCACAAGTGGTGCACGGCGCAAAAAACACTTGTCTCGTGTGTGTGCTCGGGAGGAGCTTCAGAGCTGATTTTTGGCTAACAATTGGCATCAGAGCCTTGTTTGGGGGGGTGGGGTGGGGGAGGGGGGGGGGGTGTAGGACAATAGAGGACTGCCTCGTCATGCTCCAAAACCCCATCGCCGCAGGAGAAGTAGCACTCACCGGGGCGCGGACGCAGCAGGATGCCGCGTGGCGATGGAGGCGAGATCATGGTGCAACAGGTGATGCGCGAGCCCGGTGGCGGCACCAACCTCTCATTCCCGATGCTCACCTGCTTGAACTACTTTGACTGGGCGCTTCTAATGGAGGTCAGCATGCAGGCCACGAGCCCGTGGGACGCCATCGAGGACAACACTGTGTCCCAAAAGACGATCAACAGGCCGTGGAGACGTTGATCCGATCCACCCTGCTGGAGATGCACACCATGCTCGCGGGGAAGGCGTCTTCCAAGGAGGCGTGGCCATGACCAGGACGCAGCGCCTCGACAGCGATCATGTGCGGGAGGCGAATGCCCAACGCCTCTGCGCTGAGTTCGAAACGATCACCTTCAAGGACGGTGAGTGGATCGATGACTTCACGGTATGCACCACCGGACTTGCGACCTCGCTTCGCTCTCTCGGGGACATCGTCGGCGACGGCAAGGTAGTCTGAAAACTCTTGAGCGTCATCCCTCGTTTCACACAGGTTGCAATCTCCATTGAGACCTTGATCGATCTGAGCACGCTCTCGATCGAGGAGTCACTAGGTGTTTGCGGGTGGTCAAGGATCACCATGAGGACGGCTCGGGAAACACTGGCGGCGGCCGCCTTCTTCTCACAGAAGAGGAGTGCGAGGCGAGTAAGAGTCAGCCCCAGGGCGAAAGCGCCTCAGGCAGCGGCGAAGGCCGCTGCCGAAAGGCGGCACACAGCACTGCGGGCAAGGACGACGATCGTGAAACGTGCTGCTACTGCTAAAAAAGGGCCACTGGGTCTGGGACTGCCGGAAGAAGCAGCGCGACAAGGGCATCGCTGTTCACCTGACGCAGGTGGACGATATGGATCTAGGCCTCCTGGTGGCCACTTTTATTGAGCTCGGGCTAGCGAAAAAGCCAGTCATGGCAGCCAAAACTGCCGCCATGGCAGCTGTTCCAGGGGCCTTGGTTGTAGCTGTCAAAACCGCTGCCATGGCAGCCGTTCTCATGGGGGAGCATTTCTTCCTCAAGAAGGAGCGCACACGTGTGGAGCTTCGGCTCTCTGTCCTCGACGCCGACGCCGCCTGGCACCTCGACTCCGGTGCGTCGAACCACATCATCGGCAAGGAGGCTATCTTCGCCGAGCTAGACAAGAACGTCTCTGGCAAGGTGCACTTCGGCGATGGCTCAATCGTCAACATACGTGGCCGAGGAATGATTCTCTTTGCGATCGACGACGAGCGCCACCGTGCCTTGACAAACGCGTATTGGATTCCGCTCCTAAAGTCCAACATCATCAACGTCAGACCACTCAATGAGATGGGGTGCCCAACGCACATTGAGCATGGCATGATGTCAATCCGGGATCGTGAAAATAAGTTGATCACCAAGGTACCTCGTACAAAGAATCGCTATACATCGTTAGCTTGCAGATTGTCAGACCGATGTGCCTCGCTGCGCACGCTGGTGAGGATGCTTGCCATTGGCATGCTCGGTTCAGCCACCAGAGCTCTAAGGGGCTCGCGAAGCTGGCTAGGAAAGGCATGGTCCGCGGGCTGCCTGCACTCGTGCATGTTGAGCAGATGTGCGTGGCGTGCCTTGTCGAGAAGCACCGTTGTGTGTCGTTTTCAGCGGCGGCGAAGTATAGAGTGGTCGAGCCGTTCGAACTGATCTATGTGGTCCCATCACGCGGGCTACGCCCGACGATTAGAACAGGTACATCTGGATCGCCCTGCTGAAGATGAAGGGCGAGGCGTCGACGGTCATTCGCCGTTTACAGGTCATGGTGGAGTTGTAGTCTCACCATCCTCTACAGGTGTTCCGTACTGACCGCGGCGGCGGCGAGTTCAGCGCGTCAGAGTTCGCGGACTGGTGCGCTGACCATGGCATCGGGCGCCATCTCACCGCCCCCTACTCACCACATCAAATGGGGTGGTTGAAAGGCGCAACCAGACGGTTGTCGGCACGGCAAGGTGCATGGTCAAGGCAATGGGTGTCCGACGAAATTTTGGGGGAGGTGGTGACCACGGCCGTTTTCGTCCTCCACGGATCCTTCACCAGAAGTCTGCAAGGGCACACACCATACGAGGCATGGCACGACAGGAACCCAAGCGTGAATTTCTTGTGTGTTTGGCTGCAAAGCATTTGCGGAAGAAACATTGCCGGGGTTGAACAAACTGGATGGTCGGAGCAAGCTCATGGTGATGCTGTGGTACGAGCCTGACAGCAAGGCTTACTGGCCCTACGATTGGCCGGCCGACAAGTACACATGTCCCACGATGTCGTATTCGACGAGGGCACATGCTGGAATTGGGGGGACCATGACGGCGGTGACATCCCCCTCATTGGGGAAGGCTAGACATTCGGGCACGAAATGCTTGTCACGGCAGTGAAAAGCGCTGCCATGGCAGCAAATTCGCCCGCACCCAAAAGCCCTGCTATGACAGCAGAAAATGCTGCCATGGCAGCGGATTCACCACGCACAGCCTCTACAGCAGAAAGAACCCTGCCACGCTGCCATGGCAGTGTGGTCTCCAACATCCACGACTCTCGACGATGTACACTTGATGAGCTCTGGCAAGAGGCGATGAGCGACGAGCTCGCATCGATCGAGGGGAACGACACATGGTCTCTCACTGATTTGCCTGCATGTCAAAAACCGATCGGTCTCAAATGGGTGTTCAAGCTCAAACGTGACGCCGGCAGCAATTTGGTGAAGCACAAGGCATGTCTAGTCGCAAAGGGGTACGTCAAGCGGCCGGGTATCGACTTTGGCGGCCCGTTTGGACTCCGTTCAACTCCTGCTCACTGTCGCCGCTCAGTTCAAGTGGCAAGTTCACCACATGGATGTGAAGACGGCATTCCACATGGACATATTTCTTGTTTAATGCATGGAGTTATATTTCTAATGGGAACTATTTAACTCCTTTTGGAAAGCTATGTTTAGTATATATTTATTGGATGACATGGCCCATGTGGCTCCTGTAGTCTAGGGTTGGCCCATGAGGCCATAGCTTAATGGTCTAAGCATATGAAATTGGCAATTTGGAAGAATATGAAATGTTTGGATTGCATATAATAATGTTTGCTATTGGAAATTTGGAAGAATATGACATGTTCTGAATAGATCTATTTGTAACAAGAAAATTTAAGCTGCATAAATTTGAGTTTGAGCATGTGCAAGTGTATTTATTTTTATGAGAGCAAAGGGCTAGAGGGATAATACATACTAGATGGAAGTTTGAGCTCTGGAGCCTTACAGGCTGTTTCATGCATTATATGACTGTTTATGCACTGCAATAGTTCAGTGTGCTTGCTTACTTAATCTTGCCATTATGAGCTATCCTGTAGCTTTTAGCATGTATTTGTAGTGAATCGCAAGGTTAGTATGATCTTATCTGGTAGACTTTACCTCTTCAATCTGTGACACTCTACATTAACAACTAACTTTCGGCCGAAAACGTCAATAGTGATGAGAAAACACTGGAAAGTGTCTCATTGTTTTTATTCCAGATTATTAGTTTAGCTAGACTGCTTCACAGTCACAGGATAGATTCTCGAGCTTTAAAAAGTTGTACTTGTATATTGCAAGCAACACAGGCGTGCAACTTTGCCCTTATTATAACCGTCTATCACAGGTAAAAGCAGAGTGAAAAGAAAATTCTTTCTGCATTCTTGGTGGCTCTGACACCTTAAATTACAGTTCGGATACCCAAAGCTTTCACTTTTTCTAGTGGTTTTGCTCCACATCATTATGATGGATCATATAATATGATTGTGTACTCTTTGTTTGATTAACACAAGTTACAACAACTAGTACTTTGCTGCTGCATCTTACCCGTTTTTCTAGACATATGCCTTAGACCTCCCGTAGTGGAGGTACCATAGCAAGTATCATGCAATTCCATGCAATGCCAACTAGGCATATTGCTGTCATAGTATTTAATGAGGAAAGAGAGGATATTAGTATCATAGCATTGATACCGCATCATATTAAATGAGGTGCTAATATGAGTCTTGTAAAATAACAAATGATGACATCTAAGATACTAACCTACGATACCATGCACTATGAAGGTAGTATCATACACTAGTGTTATATGCATGATACTCCCTCTGTAAAGAAATATAAGAGCATTTAGATCGCTACTTTAGTGATCTAAACGCTCTTATATTTTCTTTGCGGAAGGAGTACTAACTTATGATACTACCCACTACAGGAGGTCTTATAGTTTGCCACGAGCTTTTCTGATCTGGACTTCTGATCCGTGAAGACTTCTCTAGTCGACCATCTCTTTACCCTCTAAACAACCAACAAGTTTTCTGTCTTTTAGTACATATATAGGGTACAGTACACTATAATGGAAATGCGTAAAGCGAGCCAGTCTATAGGCTGCAAATCTTGTTATCACCATCGTATTATATTATTGCTATTTATTATGAGATGATCTTTCTTGTATGAACTCATTTATAGTTCCAGTTTGTAAACTTACTGGTCTAATGAACAAAAAATTCAAAATGTTCATTATATCTACTGCTATTCCATTAAACTTCTCAGTGGTAGCATTCAGGCTAAAAATAATGATGTGTCAACTTAGTAATATCACTGAATGTATTTTTATTTGTAAACCTTAGTAAGCATTGTTAGGAATATGCAACTTGTATTCCCATGAGGCCATAGGCCGATATATATACATGTACAGATGTGGAACATATGCAGGAAACTCCTTATACAACGGGATAAATACAAAGGGGTACATGACTTATACTATAACTCTAACACCCCCCCTCAAACTCATGGTGGATGAACAACACTGAGTTTGGAGAGATAAAAGCCATGTTGTGCTCTAGTGCGGGCCTTCGTCAGAAATCCGCCAACCTGTAACTCGGAAGGCACATCTCAAGAGCAATAACACGATCTCGCACACCGGTAGCACATAGAAAGCATCAACACCAATATGCTTGGTGAGCTCATGCTTCACAGGGATCGCGCGCAATGCCGATAGCACCTGTCTTTGCCGAGATAAGAGCAGAGTCGGTGTAGTGACAGAAACACCAAAATCCTGAAGTAACCACCGTAACCAAGTCACCTCTGCCGTCAAAGAGCCATTGCTTGAACTCAGCCTCGGCACTTTCGAGCGAAAGCGCAAGCTGTTTCTTCGTCTTCCGAGCAATGAGAGAACCACCAAGAAAAACACGATGGCAGAAAGTGAACGGCGATCGGAAGGATCACTAGCCCACGTAGCATCCGAATAGGCTGAAGCTGGAAAGAAGCTGGAGCGAGGAAAGAATAGGCGGTGAGTGATCGTGCCTCAAGATATCGAAGAACACGAAGGAGATGACTATAGTGAACCGAGGTGGGAGTAGAGACAAACTGACTCGAATATGAACCGGATAAGAGATGTCCGGACGAGTGATGACTAGATAGACAAGACCCTCCGCCATCGCAAAGCGCCATTCAGGATGAACAACGACTGACGATAAGAAGTCGGCTCAAGAACAAAGAAGCACCAAAAGTGGGAAATCCAAAGCGATCAACAAAGCGGACGAGGACGAGAACGCAAGCCATAAGTAGGCTGAGAGGAAGATGACGACTCATCCACAGAGGCATCGACTGGTCGTGGACGACGAGTGTAATGCTGAGGAAAAGATGGGATAATAGAAGGAGGAATCGTCAAGGTAGAATCGGGAGGTGGCGACGAAGAAGGCACCGGAGAGGAAGGTGTAGAATCCGGTGACATGCTGGGAGAGGAGACCGGGGAGGAAATTACCGGAGATGAAGGTGAAGAACCCGGTGACATGCTAGGCGAGGAGACCGGGGAGGATGGTGGTTGCAAATCAACTAGAGGTGGAGAAGAGGAGGAAGTGGAACGGAGAGGTACAGGCTCGACGGGGGTGATAGGTGAGTCAGGAAAAGTGAGGAAAGAGATATCCTGCACTGAAAAAGTCGAGGAAGATGGGCGTGGGTAGAAGGACGAGACTCATCAAAAGTCACGTCTCGAGAGATACGCATCCGACGACCGATAGGATCCCAACAACGATAGCCCTTATGCTCATCATCGTATCCTAAGAAGACACATTCAACAGACCGAGCGGTCAGTTTGCGCGCCGCGAGGGCAAGAAGAACATAGCAAACACAACCAAACGAAGCGAAGCATCGAATAATCGGGAGAACGATCAAAAGTCGCTCGATAGGAACACCACCCTGTAGAGCAGCGGAAGGCTGTATATTGATAAGATAGGTGGATGTGGAGACGGCCTCGGCCCAAAAATGAGGCGGAAGAGAGGCAGCAATCATCAATGCACGAGCCGTCTCAAGAAGATGTCGATGCTTTCGCTCAGCCACACCATTTTGAGCATGAGCACCAGGACAAGAGAATTGAGAGAGAGTCCCTTGCTCAGCAAGAACACCACGCAACATCTTAGAGATATACTCGCCAAATGAGTCGGCATTTAAAAAAACACGAATGAGTGAAGAGAATCGAGTATGAACCATGGCAGCAAAACGCTTATAAATAGACAACACCTCAGAACGAGAAGTCATGAAATAAAGCCATGTGTAACGAGAGAAATCATCTATGAAAATAATATAGTATTTATGACCACCTTTCGAAGCGAAAGGGGCCGGACCCCATACATCAGAATGGACTAAATCGAAAGGACGCTTGGACACCGACTCACTATGTGAATATGGTAATCAATCGCTTGCCAAGATGACAACCCCGACACTCTAAAGAGACATCTCTGAGACAGACCCGAAGACCTCGACGAACTAAAGAAGACAACCGAGAACCACACAAATGACCAAGTCGATGATGCCACTTCTGGAAGGAACCAAGATGTGAGGCGACAGAGGCGGAAGAACTGGCGATGGTGGTGGCAGCGGAAGGAACATGAAGCCAGTCCAACTCCCAAAGACCACGAGAATCACGGCGGCGAGGCCAGCCCCAACCAGTGTGCGTCGCGACGGTCTGGACAGAACAAGAGTCAACATCAAGGATGATCGACAACGAGAATCGAGAAGTTGACCAGTGAAAACAGATTCATGGTAAGTCGAGGAACATGAGCAACATCAGGAACGGAATAAGAAGGAGTGGTAAGATTGCCTCTACTAGCAACAGAAAGTGGAGTACCATCAGCAGTGAAGACATGAACTGGAGAATCCAGTGATCGAAGAGAGGACAAAGTGGAAGAATGAGAAGACATATGAAAAGAAGCTCCAGTCCGAACCCATGGGGATGTACCGATCGTAGAGGGTGATTGCTCGGTCTGGAAGCATCGATCCACAGAACCAGCAGTACCCGTCGAGGAAGAACACGAAGCCGCGAAAGCGCACGCTAAGTCTCGAGAATATCCTGCTCGGTCAAAGCAATGGTCAAGCCGCCGAGGTAGATGACGAAGTTCCTGAAGATGATGATCGCGCCTTGCGCAGGTGTTTCTTCTTCGTGTAGCAGTGAGACTCAAGATGACCATCATTGTTGCAATGTGGACGGGGGCGACCTGAGCCGCCAGAAGGAGTGGGCAAAAGCGGCGGAGCACTCGAGCGAGAAGGGGTCGGTGCAGCAGGTGGCGTAGGAGCACGAGTAGCAAGCACAGAGGGAACCTCCAAAGACACCAAAGACCACGTAAGCGAGTCTCCTCAAAGACGAATCTCGAAAGTGCCTCCATGAGAGAAATCCGACCACGAGCAAACAACCGAGCACGCTGGGCTCAAACTCCTTACGGAGCCGAGACAGAACTCATAGACGCGATGAAACTCCAAATTGGCTCGGACAGCTGGCAACGAGGTGTACGACAACCAAGATCTGCGAAGAGAATCAAGCTGGCGCCAGATAGCGAGAACTACGTGCATAGAAGTCATCAACAAGAGAGTCACCTGTTTGAAGAGCATGCTCTGACGGACCACGAAGGTATAAGGCATCACCGGAGGGCTGATAAGGCCGACGAAGATGGGTCCACATCTCAAAGGCGAGGAAGACCTGTAAACTTCGAAGCAAAGCGAGGCGAGAACACTAGCGGTGAGAAGTGCAAAGACGAGCATCATCATCAAGCCACCGAGTGTAGACAGACAGAGCACCATGATACGTCGAAGAGCCTCCTCATAAGCCAAAACCCTCTCATCATAAGCACGATCGGCAGCCTCATCACAAGCTTAGCCGCATCCTTGGCGGCCTGATTAGCATCCGGAGGAAGAACCGGTGGAGTCGGCGGAATAGGAGCCACCGGAGGAACCGGACGTGGCGGACAGCAGACCTCGCCAGAAAGAACACCCCAGAGACGGATGCCACGCATGTGAATGCGCATGAAACCAGTGAACTCAGTGTAGTTAGTACCATCGAAGATCACCGGACAGCGAGGGACAGCAACATAGCCCGATGCAGCAGACATTTTTTTTTTTTTTTTTTACTGATCAACAGAAAGCAGACGAAAGACCAAACAGCTAGCGCTGGCAGACTAGCGAAGTAGTCCGGCACCACGAGGCGGATGGAACACACCCACGGCTCCACACAGATGGATCGAGCGGCATCTAGCACACAAAGCGGACTAGCGAAGTAGTCCACGTGCGTGGCGGGTAAAGCTGCAGATGGATTGAGCCGCAGTGAGCTGGCGGATGAGCGGCAAAGTAGCCCGGCAAGTGCGAGAGCGGCAGCTCGGAGGGGACGGAGGACTCGGGCGGCCCAGGCTGGCGGCGGGACGAATCATGGAGATGACGGGAGCAGGCGGCGTCGATCCAATCGGGGGATCAGGGGTCCGGACGAATCTGCGGGAGACAGACGGGAGATCGCTTCGATCCTGATCGGGAGATCGGGGCTTTCGAGCGGGAGTAAGACGAGCCGGACTCGATCGATCAGATCGGGAGACTCCGGGAGATCGAGGCCGGCGCCTTCGATCGGAGAGGAGAGACAGATCAATAGCACGAGTTGCAGCGTGCAAAAAATTGACCTAGCTCTAATACCATGTTAGGAATATGCAACTTGTATTCCCATGAGGCCATAGGCCGATATATATACATGTACAGATGTGGAACATATGCAGGAAACCCCTTATACAACGGGATAAATACAAAGGGGTACATGACTTATACTATAACTCTAACAAGCATATCAGTTCTCATTTGATTAATCAAATAATGCGCATCTTTTTTTGCAGCAGTTCAAGATATCCATACATTTTCTGACTTCAACTATGGAATACTGTGATTCCATTTAATGCATATGTACTTGTCAAAACACTGCCATTGGAAAAAAATCCTTGTCAGGTTCTTGGGTCTTGCATTATTCATTGTGATATTGTGATGATTTGCAGTCTCTGCCTGTGTTAGTGTTTCTTTCCTGTATATCAGACTGGACACTCTTCAAGAATTGAGAGGAAAGAGTACCAAACAACAAAATGCTCAATTCATTCCCAAAGAACCAGATAGCTCTGAACCTGTGAGGTATGATTCTTAACAATGTTAGGTGGTACTATTGCCTGGTGGTAATGATTGCTTCACATTTTGTACCAATGTTCCGAGCACTGTTTGGGTCTTGTGCAGTATGGTCAGTACCAAAACCGAACCTCTTGCAGTACGAATTTTCAGACACAAGGCTGATCAGGATGTGCACCTAGCCGTATGGCTACAAATGCACTGTATTAGACATGAAAAAAAAAAACTATACTTCAAAATAGAAAACACATTTTACAAGTTCATTTCATCCGTTAGTAACCATAGTTTTTTTTTGAGATGTGCATTTGTAGCCAGCGGAAATACAACAGTTCTTTCGAGATGTGCTCATCTGCATGTAAATGTATTACATAAAAAAGTGGGGTTGGGTTCATAGAGAGCCGGCTAGAACACAAAGTACAAGAAAACTAACAAAGCAATTAATGGAAATTAATGAAAAAAGGGGGTTCTTCCGATTGGAAAAATAAACAACTACTCCCTCCGTCCCATAATATAAGAGCGTTTTTCATACTACACTAGTGTAAAAAACGCTCTTATATTATGGGACAGATGGAGTATTGAAGACCCTTGGTTCCAGCCACTCCAAATGGACCGACGATCTAATATTGGAGACGGTGGAGGCCCTTGGATCCATCTGCACTCCAAATATTGAAGTCTCCAATGACAGAAGAGATAATCTTGCCATTATCAACCATAGTTTATTTAGCATCTGTTTCTCTTTTTTTATGGAAGTATCCAGAAGTACCACTCAAACATACATTTGGTACAATTAACTGCGCGCATCAGTGCTAATACAAATATAATTTATTCATCCCATTTTAATCATTAAAATTTGAACAAGTAATTCATGAAATCTCTGCGCATGTACCGGCTAAGGGAAGTGTAAATATGCATCTATTTTATCCAACATGCATTTGTGCACTTCAAATAATCTAAAGAAACTCATGGTTGTGGGACATATATGCACTATACAAAATTAAAAATAACATTATGCATATATATTTAGCAAAATAAGTTGGTCTTAACTGTTTTTTTGGTACAATGCACATATGATCATTTTGTAAAAAAGAAAATACGCAAGTGCACATGTTCCAACTTGTCCGATATTAATGATTTTCTTGCGCACAAAAAGAAAGCGATGCGCCAAGATAATCATGTCTGCATGTAATGTGTATAAAATGTGTTAACTGTTAGTAGTTTAGATGAGTTTGTACAAATGGTGAATGTGAATTGCAATAGCCCAAAAGGCATATATAAAGGATTTGAAGGACTTAACCCTAGACTGTTGAGGATACCACAATCAATCCACCGAAAGCAGCGACGTATAATTCTTCTTTATTACTCCCTCCGTTTCATAATATAGGACGTTTTTTGACACCAGTGTAATGTCAAAAAACGTCTTACATTATGGGACGGGGGAAGTAGATGGCAAAGCAGCATGACATTAACGATCGTACACCACACTCCACTCCAGCCTGAATTGACGCGGTGCAGTTTGGTCCATCCATGGGTCGGCATTGAATCTTCAGACAACCAAATGCATTGGTTCACACCAATCACTGTTTTGTGCCTCGTTGCTTTGGAGAGAAGTATGGTTGTGTCAGATCGACAAGGCCATCGCACTAGTGGATTCCAAAACTCTCTGGGGCTCTTAGAAAAGAAATGTAATGTAGACTGGTCGTTGCCAGTACTTACACCACAGCTCTCCTTTGACCTTTCGTTGGTGGGATATAAGTACTTCTCAAAGTCACGTCCTGTAGGGGAAATAACAGTAAGAATACTGGTTCTGCGGCTTGGATCTGTGTCATGCGAAAGGACTGTATACTCTTACCGTAAAGGTACGTTGGAACTATTCATTCACCAAAATAAAGGCAATATATCATTCTGGCAGTGCTATGGCTGCAAGAATCATGTAAAGCAGTGGGGTGGCTAAAGAGGAATCCAGTAGGAAGTATACTGGAAGGATATCATGCATGAGCTACGTCTCAGGATCGTCAATCATTGGAAGATGGATCCTTGTAATATTTTCTCAGTGTGCAGCAGCAGTACTTCGGGTCTGATTGGCACCACCAAGTAGGTTGCTGCTCTTGTCTAGGACACAGAAGACCAGCCTGTACCCACTGAGGAGGCTAGTTGTTGGACTTGCAATTTTATGATAACATCAGGTGTTTGGTTTGCCAGGTGGAAATCCAAGTTTTGTGAGAACTGCTTGCATTATTTTCTTCAAAAAGGAGGATAAAACCCCTGTCCTCTTCATCATGGTGATGCACACAGCCATATTGTTAGAAAGAGTTTCAATGTCTTACAATGAAAGTTCAGCAAACATCAATGAAAAGTAAAAAATGGCCTCGACAAGGATCAGCAACAACTCATGAAGAACTAATCCAATTAATGGTCGCCTTGTGAGAACTACATGGTTTATGCCTAGCATACATAAAAAGTGTGCATGGTCTGCTTATCAGCAAGAGGTGAATAGTGAACCTGTTCTTATTGCTACTTGCTACGGGTGAGGTCTACCCCTCCCCCTCCCCTCCCGTGACGCGCC
Organism: Aegilops bicornis; assembly: GCA_021605145.1. Lineage (NCBI taxonomy): Eukaryota > Viridiplantae > Streptophyta > Magnoliopsida > Poales > Poaceae > Aegilops > Aegilops bicornis. The sequence continues at coordinate 549,429,559 of CM038671.1, read as the reverse complement.
CGCGCGCACCGGGGGGGAAACCCTAGCCGCCGCTCCTCCCGTCCCCCTCCCACCCCTCCCTCCTCCGCCGCCGCCGGCAGGCGTTGACGGGCAAAGCCCGGTCGGCGCGGCGGCGGCGGGGCCTTTTCCTCCTCCTCTGCCTTCGGGTTTCGTCTGCGGAGCTCATGCGGTGGCGGGCTGGTTGCGGCAGGCTCAATGCACGGCGCTGGTGGTGCGGGGCGGTGCGGCGGCTGGCTGCTGGGTGGTCCGGCTCGGGTGGCGGCCTTGGCGGGCGCCGCCAGATCCGCCGGATCTGGCGCCTGGGTCCGGGCTGGCAGCGAGGGGTGGAGGAGCTCGCCGGAGCTCCGTGTCTTGCCCGGTCGGCGGTGTCTCGTCTTGAGGGCAGCGGGAGGTTGTGGCGGCCGGCAACGCGTGATGGTGGATGCGTGTCCAGCCCGGGATCTCGAGCCCCTGTTGGATGGCGCGGCTGCGCCTGGCCTTTGCGTGGTCGGCTGCCTCCTCCGTCCCCTCGGAGGCAGCGGCGTGGTATTGGTGGTGCCCTGGGAGGTGTGTGGTCGGCGACTCCGACGCGTGGAGCTCGCCGGGCGGCGCGGGTTGGGCAGTGGCCGGGGTGGTCGCTGTTCTGGCCGTGGATGGCTCCACGGTGGCTTGGCAAGTCGGCTTCGGCGACGGCTGGCTCGTCCTGGTGTCGGTTCGTTCGTAGGCGGCTTGTATCGGCCTCTGATCCCTCCTCCTTGTCGTCCGGTCACTACGTTCGGCGAAGGGCTGGCCTTCTCTCAGCCGCGGTCCATCGCTCGTCTCGCGCCCGGTGCGCAGGTCCGAGCTTGTCTCGCGCATAGTGCCGCAGGACTAAGCTCGTCTCGCGCACGGTGCTGCAGGACTCTGCCTCGCCTCGCGCACGGTGTTATGGGACCGAGCTCGCCTCGCGCCCGTCTTTGCGGGACGGGTCAATGGAGGCCAGGTGGCCGGCCTATTGGGTCTCAGCACTAGGGGTTGCCCAGGGGTGCGAAAGGTGGGACCTTTCCGCTCGTCTCTTTGGTTGGGATAGCGGCAGGTCTCGGGTGAGGTGGTGTCAAGGTCTTGGATGCCGGGGCGGCGGCCCTGGTGGTGGTTGCGCGGTGCTCTCGGGCGGAGGCCGTGGCTTGGTGCTGCCTGGTGGCCATGGCCGTGTGGGCGGCATGGCCGCCGGGGTGCGGCGTTCGGTGGCGGTGAGTTTTGTCCGGGGTGAAAACCTGTTTTATCTTCGGACGGACCGGCGGCGGCGAAGCTCGTTCCCTTCTTGAAGGCGTCGTTGCGGCTCTCATTGCTCGTCGTGCGGCTCCGGGGGAAACTCTAATCCTCAGATTGGGCGGTGGCGGCGCTCCGGTGTCGTATCCTTCCTGAAGGCGCCGCCTTTGAGCCCACGGTTCGTCGTATGCGGCTTCATCTCTTCGCGGTGGTAGTGCTAGGGGTGTGTTGCCGCGCTCAGCGCCTATGTATCTTGCCTTGGGTGTGTGCGTGTGTTGTGATGGCGTGCGTTGTACCGAGTTATGGGGATCGTGCTTTATATATAAAGCGGGGCGAAAGCCTTTTTCGGTATTGCTACTTGCTACATTGCTGCACAGATCTCATCACACCTTTGCTGCCCCCATAAGAACAGCTGCACATATGGCCCTGTTTGTAGGTTCTCTTACCTTTTTAGCTGTGATCAACTTTTATGGCCAACTAAAGAAAATGCCTTGGCTGCCCCTGCTAACTTTGGATGTGGTGTTACCTTCCGCCCTCAGCTCCAATTACTGAGTTGGGTGCGCTACATAAAGGTATGCAAGAGTAAGATGTGAAGTGAGTTAGCAAAAGGCTAAGGCGGCAAGAAGTTGAGACACCCTGTTTCTTAATGGACTTCTGGACTTGCTTGAAATATTCATGCTCGGATCATTGAATTAGTTTCTTTCCTTCTTGCAAATTCAGTTCATATCAGAAGAATTTGGGATCAATTTAAGCTCAATGCCAATTCTGTGCATCTTTATTTGTTTGACCTTTCTAATTGTTAGGCCCTACCATGGAGAGATGTTGTGGACGGCACTATTCTTGTGTGGGGATCTTCTGAATGCGAAAAGGAAATCGGGTACACCAGTTGATCAGCTTCTATGGAACTCATTTGTCAGATGCAGTGCCGTGTTGATGTTTTCAACAGAAGTGCTGATGGCTGGCAACTGTTGAGGTCTAATAATCCTCCCAAATGGACAATCATTGGAAAAGTTCAACTCCAAAATTTCCGATTTGCCGTGGCCCTACCAGTTAACACCACAATTCAAAGAATCGCCGTAAATCATTCTTTGGTAGATGTTTCCATGGTGCTAGTCTGCTGGACGTTGATGAAGTCGATCTTTTGCAGGTGAATAGTCTTATTATCATAGGCGATCTTTAAAAATGGCACACACAGTTCATAGCACAGTGGTAACCCAAAGTTACATTTGAGCTTGTAGGCACCTGAATTGTTTCTTTTGAACTGCATTCGCTCATTGCTGGGGCACTCGATAGGGGAGAATAAATCATGGCACGCGAGATTACCTGTTGCAGTTGCTTTAGCTAATATATAGACTTCACTTCTTTTTAGAAATCTTACTTTAGCCAACTTAGCTTTTGCAATTTAAGTAGCAACAATGTACTTAATTCCTCATGTCATGAAAAAAAGTGTCAGCTCATCATGATCGACGTGCTCCATGCGGATTACGCGTCATGCACAGTTCAGTGATTAAACTATGCCACTACTAATAGGTTCCGATGTCTCATGCATGCTCTCTTTTATTCTGATCTTGCCACACGTCCGCTGAGTGTTCAGGTTACTTTCTATATTACCTTTCAGTGGCCGTAGTTGATCTCATTCAAAATCATGAGTGCTTACATGGGGAGGGAGGGGGGTGGGGGGGTATACGGGGCAAGAGAACTAAGCTAGGGCATGCATCTAAAGCTGGCACAGAACTATATATATATAGTAGACAGCCACCCTCAGAACTTCCCCTCTACTTCGTTTCATCCTTTTTCCTCCTCTTCAACTTGTCTAGCAAAGAGGAGTCCAATTCTCTCAAATAACAAGGATTCTTGCCTTCCATTCCCATCTGCACCAACTCTTCGTGAGATACAACATACCTACTCTTCATCTTTTCTCTGTGGTGCATGCATTCATGTTTGACAGAGTTGAGATCGAAGCAAACACAGCCGCATACTACTAGCTAGATCAAGGAAACACCATTAGAAGCCTACTACGTGCATGGATCACTGGAGTGAAAGTGAGGGGAAGAGAGTCCATGATCCTATCTTCCAACCCCGCATCAGCCAAAACTGCCGCCGGCCTGTTGAAGAATTCTGCAGGGAGAGGAGCACAGATGCTGCTGTTACTCGCTCGGAGCGATGTACCTGGGTTCCCGGTCCTATTATCGTGGGTGCAGGACCATCAGGGCTTGCCGTTGCTGCATGTCTCAAGGAGAAGGGTGTCGACAGCCTCATCCTTGAACGCTCCAACTGCATAGCTTCTCTGTGGCAGCTCAAAACATATGATCGTCTGAGCCTTCATCTTCCACGGCAGTTCTGTGAGCTTCCTCTCATGCCTTTCCCTGCTGATTACCCTATTTATCCCTCAAAGGAGAAGTTTGTAGCGTACTTGGAGAAGTATGCTGCACAGTTCGGCATCTGCCCCAAGTACAACCATGTGGTGGTTCGTGCAGAGTATGACGAGAAGCTTCTGTTATGGCGGGTGAGATCGCAACTTACAGGCAGAATAGAAGAGGAGGTGGAATATATATCTCGGTGGTTGGTTGTGGCGACTGGTGAGAACGCTGAGGTTGTGCAGCCAGAGATCGACGGACTAAAAGAGTTCAAGGGAACAGTTGTGCACACCAGTGCATACAAAACTGGCTGTGCATTTGCAGGGAAGCGTGTTCTTGTTGTTGGGTGTGGCAACTCTGGCATGGAGGTCTGCCTAGATCTCTGCGATCACAATGCACAGCCCCATATTGTAGTAAGAGACACTGTAAGTGACTTTCTTCTTCTCCTCTTATCATTATTGTTTTGACAATGTTATTCAGTCATTGTACCGTGAACTCTTTTTATTACTTATATAATACTCCCTCCATTCACAAATATAAGACTTTTTTCTGAATCGGAGGTATATAGACACGTTTTAGTGTGTTTCTTCACTCAGTTCTGTCTGTATGGAGTCCATATTGAAATATCCAAAACATCTTATATTTGTGAATGGAGGGAGCATATGTTTCCCAATACTAATCCTATGAGATGGCAAACCTAGACTAGTGGCAGGAGGTGTCCCCTGGTTAATATATTTGGGTTATACTTGCTGAGTCGTCTGTACCAACGACTCAAGCGTGCTTATCAACTTAAGGGAGGCATAATATCTGAAATCACTAGTGCAGTGCACATCAAAAACAGTTTTTTTTTCAAGGCCAAATTGGTTCTCACACCTGCAGCAAAGTTGGCTTTGTTGTGCAAAGTTCAGGGTTAAGAACAAGCTGCCACTTGAGGAAAGGTGGAGATTCTTGGAAAAGGCTTCTCCATTGCTGCCTATTAGTCTTTGAATTATTTATTTCTCGTGATTCATTTCCATGCATGTGTACTTGCATATTGTTTGGCCACAGCTGCGTCTTTCATCTCAATGTTCTTTTCCTTGATTAGTTGCCTGCTAATAGTTTTCTTGCCCCAATTATAGTGCAAAGAGCTTTCTCGTTTATGCTTCACAGGAAAACTATGATTTGCACATGTTAGCCATGGGTCCCCATCACCACCACGAGAGCATAGCATAAGTCTGTCACTTAGAAAGAAACATTAACAAAATGACTTGAGAACCTACCTTTTATGACTAGGTGCATTCCTTTCTCACAGCTCTTTCAACTTTGAAAGAGCTTAGTGAGATTAAGAAAAGCAAGCATCCCTTCCAAAACAATGCAAGCCAGGGTTTTCTTACTATACTATGTTGGAGATAAGGGAATAAGTTTGGTCCAGGGACCAAATTGGTCGTGTTGCTTCTTGTAGCATGCAGAAAGCAGACTCCAGAAAAGAGAAATTTGTGCCGATTAATTTTCTGATCCAATCATTAAGTCCAAATGTTGCATTGCCTTTTTGTGAGGGCTAGCTAAGATTTTGTTCATCATTGGCAGGTACACATCTTGCCCAGGGAGATGCTGGGTCAGTCTACCTTTGGGCTGTCAATGTGGCTGCTCAAGTGGTTCCCAGTCCACGTGGTGGACCGGATTCTACTGCTCGTAGCACGGATCATGCTTGGGGATACTGCTCGGCTTGGGCTAAAGCGGCCTACCGTCGGCCCCCTTGAGCTCAAGTCACTCTCAGGGAAGACCCCAGTTCTTGATGTTGGCACATTTGCAAAGATTAGGTCTGGTGATATCAAGGTCTGTTCCATATCACTGAAGTACAAAGCAACACTAAAGTGATTGTTGATAGAGCCTATCCACCAGTCTCTGCCTTAATTTAAGTACTGAGCTGCAATTTCTCCATTGGTTGAACTATGCAGGTATATCCGGGCATCAAGAAAATATCAGGACGACAGGTAGAGTTTTTGGATACACGGTCGGAGGACTTTGATGCAATTGTGCTTGCCACTGGCTACAAGAGCAACGTCCCCTTATGGTTGAAGGTGCATTACATTTTCACAGTGGCAAAACGAATTAAAATGCAGTTGGATGAAAAACAATGCAACCTGTGTGTGTTGACCATAGCTGTCTGTCATATGTCAGTTTTATTCCGAAATGGGCATTTGCGTGCTCTTCTCTGAATCGTGTTTTTTGTTCTGAAATGGGCAGGACCGGGAGTTGTTTTCGGACAAAGATGGATTGCCAAGAAAAGCATTTCCAAACGGATGGAAGGGTGAGAGGGGGCTCTACTCGGTCGGACTCACCCGGCGTGGCCTGATGGGAACCTCGATCGACGCGAGGAGGATCGCTCATGACATCGAGCAGCAGTTGAGTGCTGAAGGGAAGCTCTAGCTCCGGTCACGGTTTGTTTGCCATGGTGACGCAGTTGAGTGCTGAAGGGAAGCTGTAGCTCCGGTCACGGTTTGTTTGCCATGGTGACGCAGTTGAGTGCTGAAGGGAAGCTCTAGCTCCGGTCGCGGTTTGTTTGCCATGGTGACACCGTGACAGTGGAAGGCGTGCCATGGACTGATCTTGAGTTTGTGAATATATGTGTAGGTTTGGCGAGAATAATACCATGTTTGCCGACTCCAGCCATGTGGTTGAAGCGGCTATGCTGTGTTGCTTGCCTTGGTAGTGCTTGTATAGGCTATTGTATTTGTCAATTTTTTTTTTGTGTTATTTTGGTTTTGATGACTAACCATCCTATATATAGGCTGCTGTGTATCATCCTCGGCGGGGTAATACCATGTTTTGACAATCGGGCTCTGTTTGGCCTCGACTGATCAATGAATCTAGATTGGTTTTCCCTATATCAGGTCTCTGTCCGTTTCTTTTCACCCTGCATATTAGATTTGGTTAAGTCAAACTTCATAAAGTTTTAGCAAATTTATATTTAAAAATGCCAACATCTGCAATACTAAAGATACATATTGTGAAAATTAATTCCATGATGCATCTAATGATATGAATTTGGCATTTTGAATGTTAATATTTATTCCTACAAACTCGATCGAACTTTGCAAAGTTTGACTTTAGACAAAAGAAACCAACGGAGTATATATATTTTCTCGTGCATCGAACGACCTACCAGCAAAGCAGCCGGAAGCTTCACAAGTTGGTGTTCAGAACAAGATTCTGCTTTGGTGCTTGCTTATGTTATGTTATGTCACTTGCACTATATTTGTAGAATTACTCTTGCTTTGCTCCATCATCGAGTTCACTTTCGGCTACGAGCTTTTGAGGCTCAAGAAGAGGCCCCTCTTCCTAGCTAGCCATGTCCTAGTCCTAGGGCTACGGCCCTAGCTAGGTAGGACTGAATAAAGGAAATCCGGCTACCTACTGGGAATCCGTTTTCCTTTTGGTAGGCAAGCCGTGCAGCAGAAGTTCTGGTTGCTGGCCGGGCAGCCGTTGTGCGTATCATTGGCGAGATGACAGCAGCGGTGACGGCACACAACATGAGGACGTCCTACAAAAGTCACTCGGAGTTGGAGTTGAGGGCGACGAGGTAAATCTTACTACTGCCAAGACAAGTGGAATATTCCAGGGATTTCCTTTCACTGTGGACATGACAGCCTGCGACGCTAGTGTATCTGCTGTTCTCTGATTGTTTCACCTGTTGTTCCTCTTCGTCTCCAACAAGGGAGAAATTTCGGGTTCTCCCGTCCATGGACCTCCAGGTGCGTTAGATCTGCATGGAAGGGGCTGGATCAATTCATTCACCGCTCCTCTACTACACATATCATTCACTATGCCTGAAAAATAAAACAGATCATGCATGCATACATTGATTAACTGGATGCTTTGCCGAGTTGACGAGCTTCTAACCCTAGCCACGCGTCAACCAAGGAGCATTTGAGAGCAAGACGTACGTAGCACCGGTATGTGGTTTATAAGTAAATAAATTATTGTTTATTATGGTACAGTAGATGGCATCTAAACAGGAATGAGAAGATAAGCAGTAGAGATCGATGGATGGATGGACGGACTAAAGAAAACGATTTGATGACAAGGACAGGGCAATCACATGCATCTGATGACAGTACATGGATTAGATTACTTCGCTCCAAAGCACGTTGACTACACTTTTCGTGCCATGGCACATGATATGAGTGGATACAGCAGCATGTGATGCGTACATGTCGATGAGTCATGTTGGAAAGACATGGCCGCTCTCTATTCCACTGTTTGCGCGAGACTAACCAAAGCTGTAGCTGGATCGAACCATATCAGTACGTACGTCATGGGATGGGAGGGACGATTAATGAGTAGACTAGCTCTCTGCAACAAGGAGAGGAAGCATATGTTCGTCCCTGCTCCCGGCCAAACGGAAGAGAACGAGGAGGATAGCCCAGCCATTGAATGTAGGGTCGATCAACTCAAGTACGTAGCAAAGCAAGTGATGGATGAATGAACGAGGAGAGCCGGGCAGCGGCAGTGCAGCCATTAATTGTTGGTGCACGTTGCAATCAGGTTGCAGCAGCGGCTTGATTGGGCCAATGTCTTTCCTTCCTGGCCTATCACTGACCGACTGGAGCAAAAGACCATGCATGCATATTGACCGGCGCTATGCATGGGTTTAGGGCGCTTACGTACGTACGAAACTCTGTGACTCCGGCCAGCCAAGGAGAAACCAACGAGCGAGAGAGTGCGGCCATTGTAGCGTCGATCTCAATGCATGATGGGCGTTGTTTGCAATCATGAGCGAGGGCTCCGTGGCCCGGCCCCGCCGTCATAGGAAAGCTAAGCTAAGCTCTAAGCTAGCCTAGCGAATGAGATCGGAAATGAATGAATGTGCGTACGTGTGCGCGTCGCTGTGCGTGATTAAATTTCCCCTGGAAGATCGAACATGCACAGCCCTTGTCAGCAGCCGGGTCTTGATCGATCGGTCGGCTGACGGCGACGCGCGCCGGCCGGCCCGGCCGGCCTGTTGCTCTACAGTGGCCCAAGTGCCGAACTCGACGCCACCGCCGCAGATCCATCCTCGCCTTCTTTGTTAGGATCAGTTGTATAGGGATAGGATTCTCATTCAAACTTGTAATCTGTTTCTATCCCTTCTTCTGTTATTCTTTCTGTACACGATGAGATCGATCTCTCGTACGATCTCGTCTTTCTTGTAAGTTACGGCAAACCCTCAATATATACAAACGCGGCCCAGACGAAGGGTTCTACGCTTTCTCATTATCTTACATGGTATCAGAGCCTCTTCCTCAATAGATCGGAACGAGATCGCATCTAGCTACCTCCCGGCGACCGAGCCATGTCGACCACCACCTCCGCTGCCCCGATGTCCAGCACCACGGGAGCACTCACCACCGCCTCGTCTTCCACCTTCGCCCCATCCACCACCTCCAACAACTTTTTTCTCGGATCGTCGCCTCAAGAGAAGCTCACAAGGGGAAATTTCCTGCTCGAAGGCCATTGTTACGCCTCAGATCAAGGCGCGCAGATGGAGCACCATCTAGACGCAACGAGTCCGGCACCGCCGGCCACCCTCACCATCACCAAGGAAGGCAAGGAAGAACAAGTTGTTAACTTCGCCTGCTCCCTCTGGTACACACAGCAGCAGCAACTCCAAGGCTACTTGATGGGCTCCCTCTCTCGCGACATCCTTGCGCAGGTCGCCACGCTCCAGACGCCGGCACAAGTATGGAGCGCCATCCACGCCATGTTCGCTGCCCAGAGTCAAGCTCAAGCGATCAATACTCGCATCGAGCTGACCAACCTGCAAAAAGGTAATATGACTATGGTTGAATATCTTGGGAAGATCAAGAGCCTCACCGATGAGGTTGCCTGCACCGCCGCCGCGCTCTCTGACCCGGAGATCGTGTCGAAGATCCTCGTCGGGCTGGACATGGAGTATAATCCGGTCGTCTCAGCCCTTCTTTGCTCGGGTTGAACCCATCACCGTCCGTGAGCTTTACAGCCAGCTTCTCGACTTTGGCGCTCGTCTTAGCCTTCTCCATGGCACCAACATCCGGCAATCATCCGCCAACTCTGTCTCCCGTGGCCGCGGCCGTGGGCGCGGTCACCAGGGGCAGCGCGGAGGTGGGCGTGGACGCGGCACCAACTAGCAGCAAGGCGATGGCGGCTACAACAACTACAACAACTCCAGCGACGGCAGCAACTTCAACAACAGAACCGGGGGAGGCGGCTTCAACACCAACAACAACCGCCGCTCCTCGTCCTCCCGTCCGCGCCGTCGCTGCCAACTCTGCAAGAAGGCAGGCCATGAAGTCATGGACTGCTGGCACCGTTTCGATGAAGATTTCGTCCCCGACTCTCATCACGTAGCTGCGGCCATGCGTGAGCAAGGAGGAGAAGGAGTTTGGTATGTCGACTCGGGGGCAACCGACCACGTCACAAGCGAACTAGAGCAACTTGCTCTTCGTGAAAAGTACCTTGGCAACGACCAAATTCACACCGCAAGCGGTGGAGGTATGGATATTACACACATTGGTCAAGCTTTTATTAATTCACCCACTCTCAACCGTGATCTAGTCTTAAAGGATGTCCTTCATGTTCCACAAGCCGACAAAAATCTTGCATCCATGTCTCGTTTAGCCACTGATAATAATGTCTTCTTTGAAACTCATCCTCGTTACTTTCTTATAAAGGATCGGGCAACGAGGGAACTACTCCATCACGGTAGATGCATTGGAGGTCTCTACCCCATCACATCCGGAGCACTTAGTCGCAAGCGTCGTCGAGTCTACTCCGTCATCAAGCCCTCCTTGGCAAGGTGGCATCAAAGATTAGGACATCCGTCATCTATTATAGTCAAGCAAGTAGTCAATAAAGGCAATCTCTTATTGTCAGATAGCAAAGTTAGTGAGTCTGTGTGTGAAGCTTGTCAATCTGCTAAGAGTCATCAACTCCCTTATCCCAAGTCAACTAGTGTGTCTCATGCTCCTTTAGAGCTTATTTTCGATGATGTATGGGGTCATGCCAGAGATTCTTTTGGTAGAAAGAAATATTATGTCAGTTTCATCGATGACTACAAAGAAATTTACTTGGATTTATTTGCTTAAGTACAAATCTGAAGTGTTCTCTGTTTCCAAGAGTTCCAAAACTTGTTGAAAGACATCTTGATAGAAAAATCCTAACAGTCCAAAGTGACTGGGGGAGTATGAGAAACTCAATTCTTTCTTTCGTAGCATAGGCATTGAGCATCATGTCTCTTGTCCTCATGCTCACCAACAAAACGGCTCCGCTGAGCGAAAACATCGCCACATCGTTGAAGTTGGTCTCTCTCTTCTTGCCCATGCATCTATGCCTCTAAAGTATTGGGATGAAGCATTCATCACTGCCACCTATCTTATTAATCGCCTCCCTAGTAAAGTCATTGGCAACACTACCCCATTGGAGCGATTATATCAACAAAAACCTGACTACAACTCTCTTAGAATTTTTGGGTAAGCGCTATCCCAATCTACGTCCCTATAATCGTCATAAGCTCGAGCTTCGCTCCACCCAATGTGTTTTTCTTGGTTATAGCAATCTCCACAAAGGGTACAAGTGCCTAGAAATTAACACTGGACGTATTTATATTTCTAGAGATGTTGTCTTTGATGAAACACTCTTTCCGTTTGCCAAACTTCATCCAAATGCGGGGGCTCTCCTTCGTCTTTGAAATAGCACTTCTTCCAGACACGAGGGTGAATTACATAAAACTGATCATGTGCAAAATTCCATACAAAATTGTGGTTCTGATGATATATGTGCAGATTTGGGTCATCATTTTATGTGTACAGATGAGGACAAAGAAGGCACACGGGTTGAGGCTGACTTGCCTGGCAGCGGCGCGCGATCCGATGCAGATTCGCGTGTCAGCCCTGCTGTCCGCATCGGCGCCCGATCCGAGGCGGCGCATGCAACCAACCGGGCGGCACCATCCACCCCGACCACGGAGGTGGCCGACAGCTCGCCAGTGGTGGATCCCACCAATGCAGGCGTGGGCCGAAGCGCGTCGCCACCAGTGGCGGATCCCACCAGCCCAGGTGCGGGTCGAAGCGCGTCGCCACGCGCGGTGGACCCAGTCAGCCCAGCTGGGCGCGTGCCGCTGGGCTCATGGATCGAGCCACCCGCGCGGCCGACGGGGCGTGGGGGAATCCTCCTCGGATCGGGAGCCTGGATCGTCGCCTGCGCCTCGATCTTCCTCGGATCAGGAGCTGGGATCTTCTGCGCCTACAACATCAGTTCTTCACCAACCTCTTTGCCGACACACTAGATCGCAGTCAGGCATTGACAAAGGGAAAGAGTACACTGACGGTACTATAAGGTATGACAAAGTCAAACGTGCTTTTCTTACCAGTGTTGGTGAACCAACTCACTTGCATGATGCTCTTGCTCATAAGGATTGGAAAAAGGCTATGGATAATGAGTATGATGCACTTATAAAAAATAATACTTGGCATTTAGTACCACCAAAGAAAGGTAGTAATGTTATAGACCGCAAATGGGTATACAAAATTAAGAGAAAATCTGATGAAAGTATAGACAGATATAAAGCTAGGCTGGTTGCAAAGGGTTTCAAACAGAGGTTTGGTATTGACTATGAGGATACATTCAGCCCTGTTGTTAAGTCAGCTACTATTCGACTTGTATTGTCTATTGCTATTTTCAGAGGATGGAGTTTACGTCAGCTAGATGTTCAGAACGCGTTTCTTCATGGTGTTCTTGAGGAAGAAGTGTTCATGCGGCAGCCACCAGGATATGAGAATCAAAGCACACCACATTATGTCTGTAAGTTGGATAAAGCTTTGTATGGTTTGAAACAGGCCCCAAGAGCTTGGTACTCAAGGTTGAGCATGCAGTTACAACAACTTGGGTTTACACCATCTAAAGCAGACACCTCATTGTTCTTTTACAATAAAGACATCATCACTATGTTTGTTCTTGTTTATGCTGATGATATAATTGTTGCTAGTTCAAGTTCAGATGCTACCACTTGTTTGCTTAAGGATCTAAAGATGGAGTTTGCTCTCAAGGACTTGGGTAATCTTCATTATTTTCTTGGCATAGAGGTCAAACAAGTGAAGGATGGTATACTTCTCACACAGGAAAAGTACACCACTGACATACTCAGGAGAGTAGGATTGGAAAATTGTAAACCTGTGAGTACACCAATGTCAACGTCAGAACAACTTACAATTGAAAGTGGAGAAACACTTGGACCGGAAGATGCAACCAATTATAGGAGTATTGTAGGTGCTTTACAGTATTTGACTCTTACACGCCACGATATTTCTTATTCTGTGAACAAGGTATGTCAATATTTACATGCACCTAGGACAACTCATTGGACTGCAGTCAAGAGAATTTTGAGGTATCTTAAATATTCTGAAGGACTTGGAATTCAAATTACCAAGTCTTTGTCTGTGCTTGTCACTGCATACTCTGATGCAGATTGGGCAGGGTGTGCTGATGATAGAAGGTCCACAGGTGGTTTCTTTGTGTTTCGGGTACAAATCTTGTGTCATGGAGTGCAAGAAAACAAGCCACTGTTTCAAGATCCGATCTGAAGCTGAATATAAGGCTCTAGCAAATGCTACTGCTGAGGTAATGTGGATACAGACATTACTCTATGAACTTGGAATTAAGACCCCTCAAGCTGCAAGGTTATGGTGTGATAATATTGGTGCAACCTACCTCTCAGCTAATCCAGTTTTTCATGCACGCACAAAGCATATTGAAGTTGATTTCCATTTCGTCAGAGAAAGGGTAGCTCGAAAGCTACTTGATATTCGGTTCATACCAACTGGTGATCAACTTGCTGATGGCTTCACAAAACCTCTTACTACTAGACGGTTGAATGAGTTTAAGTACAATCTTAACCTTGGCAAAGTGCATACGGTTTAGATTGAGGGGGAATGTTAGAATCAGTCGTATAGGGATAGGATTCTCATTCAAACTTGTAATCTGTTTCTATCCCTTCTTCTATTATTCTTTCTGTACACGATGAGATCGATCTCTCGTACGATCTCGTCTTTCTTATAAGCTACGGCAAACCCTCAATATATACAAGCGCGGCGAGACGAAGGATTCTACGCTTCTTCATTATCTTACATTCTCGACGGACGGATCCGCGGTGGTGGCGCTCTACTGGACTGGATGGATCGATCTGGGTTGGAGTTGGATTAAACAAGGCGGAGGGAAGAAAAAGGGTCGCGCCACCGAAAAGGAGTGGACACGGAAGGGAGGGAGGGACGGGGCAGCACATGCGGAGCAACACTCTTGCGAGAAAAGCGCAGGGAGTACACGCCCAACAGAAGCGAGCGGAACCCAAGGCAGGCGCAGGCGCAGGCGCGGCCACATGCGCGCATGCATGCACGCACGCACGCACGCACGCACGCAGCTGAGATTGGGAAATGATCGATCGACATGGGCGCAACGCGAGTGCGAGTGCGGCCATGGCCCTCCCCTCACCGATGGATCTTATCGTGCATGCGCTGCCTGTCTTCTTCCCTCCCCAAGCTCATCTCCCTGACCGCTAGCTCGTTCCCAGGTCCTTGGAAGGCAAAGGCGCGCCTCTTCGGGACCTCGCTTTCCCGCGCCGGAACCGCCGGTCCTGGCCTCCCGGGGCAAGCATGCGCGCGCTGCCTCGGTGAAACATTCGGCGGCATGATTGCAGTGCACCGGCCGCTTGCATGCCTGCCTGGCCACTTGGAGGGCTCGAGTGCGCGCTCCAGGGAATTTCCTGAAAGGCAGCGCCCCGCCCCCGCCCCTGAGTGTCGTGATTCCCTCCCAGTTCACTGGAACACTAGCTGCACTATTTGCCGTCTTCTTAGGGTATATGCAGAGGAGATTCCTCCTCACCCTCGCATCCAGTCATGTCGGACGCAGCGCACGCCGCACGCCGCACGCGCACTAGCGACCGGCGGTTCCGGCCACCCGTCGCCCGCGTCTTTTCCCGCATGGAAGACGAGCGTTACCATAAATGATCAAAGCGGTGACGACTGACAAGACATCGTTAACTAGTTAAGCAGCAGGTTGTCTTGTGAGCCACGTAGTATAATCGATCTAGCCTTTTGCCCAATCACCTCTCTGGAGCCGCGCCTAAGTACCACTAGCAAGTAAAGTGCTAGCACCTAGTAGTCATCACCACACACCACCGTGGCTAGGCTAGTGCATGCCCGGCCGGATGCCCCTCGGGTGGCTTGGAAGGCTAGCCTCCCACGTACGTGCCACTCTCAGCGGTCGTGCCAGTGTTGGACACGGTATCTAGATTGGTAATGCGTTGGGGAATCTATGTCTCAAATAAGGCTTTGCATGCTTTGCATCCGGTATGTATCTAGTGGTTGGTTGCCTCACAAGTACTGCCTCCACCAGGTAGCCATAGTGGTCGACGACTCGAATCGAATCCCTCCTCCCTTTATTCTCAACTGAGGCAGGCATCAATCCAAAGATTCATGGGCATGATGTGAGCTATAAGCAGCAAGTTTACAGTGTGGCGCACTAGGCAGCGTCATGCCCATGCACTGTGCTTGCGTCCTTGCTGGACTGCTCTTCTAGCATAGGTATAGCGAGTCGTGCTGCGCGACAGCTATGTGTCGCCGGTACTGATTCCTATTAGGAGGAATCAACTACAGGTGACCACTAGCGGGCTGGCCCATTTAGGGTGGTTGGTCGCTGCCGCTCCTAGCGGTTGTAGTAGGTTTGCTCGACCGGTTTTCTTTTATTTTTTTTATTTTTTCCACAGGTTTATTTGATTTTTTAATTTTCCTCCCTTCATTTTACGTTTGTTTCATTTTTTGTTTTATTTTTCCTTTATTTCTATGCTATACTTTGTCGTTTTATTATTTTCTTCGGTTTTATTGGCTTTTCTTCTCAACTCTTTGTTGGTTCTATCAGTTTTATTCTTTTCAACACATGTCTACCTTTTATCAGTATACAATGTACATTTCTGTTCTCAGTATACAATGTACATTTTTCTAGCACATGTAAAATATTTTTTCAATACACTTTGTACACTTTTCGAAAACATGATGTAAATTTTTTATTATACATGCTTGAACAATTTTTTGAATACATGGTAACATTTTCCAAAAAATCGTTGTAAAATGTTTTAATGGAAATAACATTTTTATAAACTGTGCAAACATTTTTTACATTGAATAAATATTTTTAAAAATTTCACGGACATTTTCAGGGAAAAATGAATATTTCTCTAAAAATTCCATGTACTTTTTTGAAAGGAAATAAACATTGTTTGGAACCTATGCAAACTTTACTTTTTACATTTTATATAACATTTTTTGAAAATATCCCGAACAATTTTTTGAAACACCAGAATATTACCATAAAATATCATGTACACTTTTTTAATGGTACAAAACATTATATATATATATATATATATATGTTGCATATATATTTCAATGTCACAAACATTATTTTTGAGAGTTATCAACATTTTTAAAAGCTGCGCTAGCAACTTTTAATACTATGTTAACTTTTTAAAATTTGTGGTTTTTAATTTCTTAAATAAATTTAAGTTTTCTAGATATATGCATTTAAAATAAAAATAAAAATGAAAAGAGAAGAAAAGAAACCAAGTGCGGTCAGCATGCTGACCCATGTTGCTACTGGGCTGCCCCACTACATGCTCGCTTCAGGTGACGTGAGCTACTGCCTTGCAACAGGCGGCACATAGCCGCACCTGTCACGCTGGAGCGTAGAGGTCAACTTCTATCTCTAAAGATATTTTTCAAGGGTCTGTTTGTTGGGGACCAACTAACCAACCGTTATCCATTGGGGGCTCCTGCAGGGGTCACTTTGTGTTCTAGGAGCGTGCCAAGTGGTGCGTCTGGACGCCGCCATGTGTCGTATGCTGGGAGCTTTCTTTGATTTTTTTTTCTGTACGTGTTTTCAGGTTTTATATGGGTTTTTGGCTTTTTTTTATTTTAGCCTGACTTTTCTTAGGTTTTGGAGTTCTTTTTTGCAAATCACATATGTTCTTCTAAAAAAGATGTGCATCCGCGAGAAGCACGGTTGTGTTTCTCGTGGAAGCAGAGATTTGCCTCACGGAAAGCACAGCATGTGCTTCCGCCAGAAGCATAGTCTGTGCTTCCACGAGAAGCATAAATTTCCTTCCGCGAGCTATGTTTCTACTTGAAAAGAGAAAAACATAGTATGTGCTTCTAGAAGAAGCAAGCACAGTTTGTGTCCCCGAAAAAAGGGAAAATCACAACTTTGGCTTCCCCAAAAAAGGGAAAATCGCAACCGTGCTTCTGGGCTTTGATTCTTTTTCTTCCGTTTTTTTCCAGTATACAATTTTTTGGTTGTCGGTTTTTTGGATTTTGTTTTTTGTTTGTGCATTTGTTTCCGGTTTCAATTTTCTTCTTCAGTTTTTCATGAAAAAAAGTTTGTCCAAACCTATTTACTTGAGATTTTAGTTTCGAAGATCTCAATGCCAGAAATTCAACGGAGTAAATGGTTCGGTATTTGGACGCATGATCAAGAGTAAAAGGCTCCTAAATTACGATAAGTGGCGCACATGCAGCGTGTCACTTGTCAGCAACTGAGAATGTGGGAAGTGACCTTAGTAAGGGGGCAACCTTAACTAGTGAGTTCATATTGTTTGTGGTTGGTCATCCCTTGGGCTGGGCTCAATTCACGTGAGGGAAGACGTCCAACTAAGAAAAAAATAAAAATAAAAAACCCACTTCAAGAACCTTCTAGAACGTTCCCTAAACAAGGAAAAAAACCTGGATAGGAACCGTCTAGTAGGTTCCCAAAACTGGAGCGTGAAACTTGTACGTATACTAAAGATAGACCGGCCCAAATTGCTCGTGCGGGT
This sequence comes from Aegilops bicornis, assembly GCA_021605145.1. Classification (NCBI taxonomy): domain Eukaryota; kingdom Viridiplantae; phylum Streptophyta; class Magnoliopsida; order Poales; family Poaceae; genus Aegilops; species Aegilops bicornis. The sequence goes on along the minus strand of CM038671.1, from coordinate 549,412,120 downwards.
CGCTCATCTATGCGTTTCTCCGACAGTTTGACATAAAGTGCGTCAAATAGGGTCCTTCGCACTTAGCACCCCTTTTACTGCGCCGGCCCATTGGCAGTTCACGCAGCAATTTTTTTTTCCAAAAAAACCAAACAACATGCAAGTGGAACCTGTACCTTTATTTCGAGCGAACGTGGCTGGCCACTTGAGCTGGGGTTGGTGGTTACTAAGCAGCGTGGAGCTCTAAGAAGTATAAGCAGCGCGGAGTTGAGACATTTTCAAAAACATCAAAACACAATTTTCTGATAAAAGTGATTTTTTGAACATGGACATTTTCAAATTTTGAATCATTTAAAAAAATCAAACAGTTTTTAAGCTTAGAACATTTTTTTGAAAAATCAGAACTTTTTTTTTATAAATTTCAATAATTTTTAAAAGAAGAACATTTTTCAAACTCTGAACATGTTTGGAAAACAAGAACAATTTTCAAAATAAGGCGAACATGTTTGGAAAACACAAACAATTTTCAAAAAAGGCTAACATTTTTGGAATATGTGAACTTTAAATGAAAACAAGAACAACCAAAAAAAATTAAGACTAGAACATTTTTTGAAACCCCCGGACAAAATTTGAAAACCCGAACAATGTTTTTGAAAACACGAAAAAAATTCGAATAAAAAAGCAACATTTTTTGGCTTTTATGTTTTTTTTTTTCAAAACGTGAACATGTTTTTAAAAACAACTTTTTTATAAAATGAAATTTTCTAAAAAAAATAAAATTTAGAAAGGAAAATAAAATGGGAAAAGAGAGAAAAAACATAAAAGGAAAAAAAGAAACTGAAAAATAAAGAGAAATGGGGAAATTACAAAATCGGTTCATGAACCTTCTAGAGTGTTCCCAAAACCAAAGAAAAAACTGTTGGGAACCCTTTTAAAGGTCCCAAAACTAAAACGTGAAAGTTGTATATATACTACACATGTGCCGGCCAAATTCTCTCGTTTTTCACAACCGGCATATAGGAGGTCCCTATGTGAGGCCATGCAGGCTACCTATGCGTCCTACTACATGGGTCGTATCCCCGGGTCGTGGGGTTCATAGGGGCCCCATGACTCTAGTTTTTTACACAAGATGCATACACGCTTTCATATATACGCACATACACTCACCCCTGTGAACGCGCAAGCAAGACACTCTCTATCCCTATGAAAGCATCTTGAGACCGAGTAAGACATCATCTTGAGAATAATGAAGTCATCACATATGCCTTCGTAGTCAACACGAACGTCTCCTACCGCTGAACGAACATCGCTGAAAGACCTGAAATAAATCCAGGAAAATGCGAACACTAGTGTTAAGTCTAGAACTTGAACTCTCGTAAGTTGGGGATACCACTGTCTTTCTAACCATCCAATCATTTGACGCTAAGCTAGTCATTGAAGGATTTTTTGACGTCGTGACTTTGATCTATTCACGATCTAGACGAAGCCATGCTGCAATTCCTCTTCTTAACCTGTTGGAAAGGGGCATTCATAGTCCTCTTCATCACTAGTTCATCCTCTGTTTCTTTCCATCCTTTGTTGGAAAGGGCCCGTTTAAAATATGTATTTATCTCTTTTCTGTATGCCACATGTATACGTATAGTGCTGTGAAATTTTGCACATATGTATTATATATGTGCATGTGTCTTCATAAATAAATTTGAATATTTCGCGCTTCAAAAAGTTAAAAGTTGAAAACAAGCTCACTGGAACTCGGTCTTCGTTGGCATATTTCATGCTCGTGACACATTACCCATGGATCGAAATATCATCTTTAATTCATGTAGAAGGGATAGTTTGCAATACAATAGACGTTGTATTGATGGGGTGATGGTGCACGTATATATAATTACAAGGGAACACCTCTACCTCAACCATACAAGACTAGGAGGTGGACCACAACTTCAATATACATGCAACACAAAATACAACTCAACCCCACTTCGCAATGGGTTGCCGCCGCCAGAGACACAGAGACTGGACCGAAACTCCTCGAAGACGCAAGTAGGCAATCCCTTAGTCATCACATCAGCAAACTGTTGCGACGTCGGCACGTGAAGAACCCGAACACGGCCAAGGGCAACCTGCTCACGCATGAAGTGAATATCGAGCTCAATATGCTTCATACGTCGATGGTGCACCGGGTTGGCGGAAAGGTAGACCGCGCTGACGTTATAGCAGTAGACAAGAGTGGCCTTATGAACATCACAAAGCAACTCCTGAAGTAGCTGACGGAGCCAAAAGCACTCGGCCACGGCATTAGCCACGGCGCGATACTCTGCCTCGGCGCTGGAGCGGGAGACCATGGGCTGCCGTTTAAGTGACCAAGAGATCAATGAGGGCCCAAGGTAGAAGCAGTAGCCTAACGTGGAGCGTCGTGCGTCGGGGCAGCCAGCCCAGTCGGCATCGGAGTAGGCCACGAGGTCGGTGGAGGCGGAGGCCGTCAGGGTGAGTCCAAAGACATGGTGCCGCGTATATAATGGAGAATACGCTTCACCAAAGTCCAGTGAGAGTCACGCGAGCGTGCATGTGGAGGCACACCTGCTGGACAGCGTCGCAGCTTCGGGTCGGTCGGCGGTAATCAGAAAGCACCGACGATAGAGCGATAGAACGCTGCATCGGACGCGAGAGACCCCTCCAGAGCAGAGACCTTCGCCTTCGTGTCGACGGGGGTGGGTGCCGGCTTGCAGTTAAGCATAGCGGCACACCCCAGAAGCTTGTGGGCGTACTTCTGCTGATGCAGAAAGAAGCCGTCAGTCCGTCAGACCACCTCGATCCCGAGGAATTAGTGCAGAGGCCCCAAGTCCTTTAGGGCGAATTCATCGCAAAGCCGAGCAGTTGGCCGCTGAAGGAGATCGCGGGCGGACGTCGTGAGGATAATGTCGTCGACGTAGAGCAGCAGATATGCAGTGTCGGCTCCCTGATGATACAGAAGAGTGAGGCATCGGAGCGAGTGGACCAAAATCCCAGAGACTGCAGGAAGGCTGTGATATGCTGGTACCAGGCCCGATGCGCCTGCTTCAACCCGTAAAGAGAACGGGAGAGCAAGCACACAAAGTCTGGGTGCTTGGCATCGACGAAGCCAGTGGGCTGCTCACAGTACACCTGCTCAGCAAGGTGGCCGTGCAAGAAGGCGTTGGAGACATCCAACTGGTGCACAGGCCAGGCGCGCAAGACCGCCAACTGGAGAACGGCACGGATCATGCCCAGTTTAACAACCAGGGCGAAGGTGTCGGTGAATTCCACGCCCGCGCACTGCCGAAATCCGTGAACCACCTACCGAGCCTTGTAGCGCTCGAGAGAACTGTTCGGGCGAGTCTTGTGGCGAAACACCCACTTGCCAGTGATGATGTTGGCACGAGGGGGTCGCGGAACAAGCTTCCACGTGCGGTTGCGCTGTAAGGCGTCGAACTCCTCTTGCATCGCAGCTAGCCAATGGGGATCCCGAAGGACAGCGCGAGTGGAGGTGGGGATGGGTGATGGCGTCGACGTTGAGGTGGCGCACACATACTCGTCGGAGGAGTAGCGCGTGCTCGGCCGAAGCACTCCTGCTCGGGCACGGGTCGTCACGCCGAGAGGCGGAGCAGCCGGGCCGGCGGGGGACGCAACAACGACGGGGGCGCCGACAGCGGCGGAGGCACCTGCGGCGGTGGCGGCCGAGGAGGCGACAGACGAGGAGGATGTCGAGCCCATCGCCGGGGTGGTGCCGCCAACCGGGGTGGCGGGCGGTGTACCCACCGGCTCAACCTCGTAGGAGGGAGACGGGGACTCGAGGGCCCGGTCAGACTCGACCTCTGGGGAGGGAGTCAAAAAACCGAGCGGCGATGGCAGAAGGCGCCGTGCCGGGGGGCCTCCAGGGGGCGCCGCCGCGCCTCGCTCGAGGGAGGGGCACATGGCCCGACACCGAAGGGACCGAAGCCGGAGAGACCTGAAAAAAAAGGAAACACTGTCTCAACAAAGTACACGTGCCTCGAGGTGTACACACTATGAGTGACAGGATCATAGCACCGGTAACCTTTGGTGTTAGGAGGGTAGCCAAGGAAGACGCCTGGGACGGAACGTGGTGCGAGTTTGTGTGGCGTGGTGGACGCGGTGCTAGGATAACAGAGACACCCAAAGATGCGGAGACCATCATAGGACGGTGGTGTACCGAAGAGAAGGTGGTGAGGGGCGTAGTTCCACCGAGGACGACACAGACGAATGCTAACTAAGAGAGTGACGGTGGCGAGAGTATCAGGCCAAAACCGAGCAGGCACGTTAGAGTGAAAGAGTAACGTGAGAACGCGGTCATTAAGAGTGCGGAGAATGCACTCGGCGTGGCCGTTCTGCTGTGAAGTGTAAGGGCAAGTCAGACGAAAGGTGGTGCTGTGAGAGGCGAGAAGTGTGCGAAGAGCGACGTTGTCAAACTCTTTTCCGTTATCAGTATGGAGTGCGAGTATGGGGCGACCGAACTGGGTGGTAACATAGGAATAAAAAGCGGTGAGTGTGGCTAAATCATCGGATTTACGACAAAGAGAAAAGGTCCACACATAATGAGAATAATCATCTAAAATCACCAAGTAGTATAGATAGCCCGTGTTACTCGCAACGGGAGACGTCCAAACATCACTATGAAGTAATTGAAACGGAAAAGTGGAAACTGAAGTAGACGAACTAAAGGGAAGACGAACGTGCTTGCCTAAACAACAAGCCTCACAAGTATGCTCATCGAGCTTATTACATGAGAAATAAAAACTCCTAAGAATCGGACGCAAAACGGCGGGGTTGGGGTGGCCCAACACTTGTAGAAAAAGTCCCATTTATCCCGGTTCCCGAACCGGGACTAAAGGGTCGGTACTAAAGCCCAGTACCATTAGTCCCGGTTTTTATACAAACCGGGACAGATGGGCCTCCACGTGGCCGCTGCGGCGAGCCCAGGCAGGAGGGCCTTTGGTCCTGGTTGGTAGCACCGACCGGGACCAAAAGGCATCCGCGTGTCAGCAGCTGGCAGGAGCTGAGGTTTTTGTTTTTTTAAGGGGGTGGGTTTTGGGGGGTTAATTTAGGGTGTTAGCTAGCTAATAGAGAGAAGTGCCCTCTCTTATCTCCGTGCTTGGTTTACCAGCGCTACTGCTATGCCTGAACATGGCTTAGATTGAAATGAAGGCAACATGTGGTGCATGTCGAAAATAATACTAATCCTAACTTGATCAAGTTTGGATTAGTACTACTTTCGACATGCACCACGTGTTGCCTTCACGTCAATCTAATCCATGTTCATTTCACCCACTGATATATAATAGCTCTTCATGCTCGCATCATGCATCATCATAATAACAAGTCCTACTAATCATCATCACACAACTTCTACTCGTTGTTAATAACAAGTCATATGATCATCATCCTCATAGTCATCGAACCAATCCTACTTAATTGTTCTTAGCAAATGATCAATAGTATTAGGTAGGACCTAAATACCCTCTTTAAGGTAAATAGCATAAAACAATATAGGCCCTGACTCTCCATTATGGAGAATGGAGATCATCCTGTCTCCAATTCTTGCGCTTCGCTTCCTTTTGCTTCCAAGTACCTCCGTACGTTTGACCATACATTTTGTCCAATCTTTGATTGTCATGTGTTGATCGGTTTTTGAAATCTGGTATGGACAGCTGTGATGCGTAGGATGACCTCGCTGTAAGTTCATAACATCACATGACCTTTCAGAAACAGCGTCAGATGAGGCATACAATCATTTGGGATTATCTGTTCGAAAACATAGTAATAACTTCATAGTTAGCAATGTATAGTTCAGTTTTAGAAGAATTTATGCAAAAGAAGCACGGATGTCGTAATAGTAAAAAAATCTTACCATTTTATCTCCATGGATGTTAATGTAGTTCAACACATGCACTAGTGGCACATATTGACCATCATGTTGAGGAGTTTGATAGTAGATATGGTAATTCTCAAGATCAGTACAAAATGCGATCAGATGATTTTTCTCCTGATAAGTTAATTCTGAGCCATCGGTGTAGTAGGTTCTGTCTACCATATTCTGCACTTTCTTTGAACAATGAAAATAAGTTGTCAATGGAAATAAGCTGTCAACTATTTTGAAATAAACAATATAAATTACTTAATAACTATGTTTGAGAAGCTCACGTGGGGGAAGAATTGGAAGCGTATCAATAAGGACCCAAATGTCCAAATTGTCTTCGGCGGTGTCAGGATCACCAACATCCATGGTGACAAGCATACCCTCATAAAAACCATATATCTTGCAAAGTGCTTCCCAATTCTTGCAACCAAAATGGGTTACGCTCTCAGAATTGTACAGTTTTACTTCAAAATCCATACCATGATGGGTCCTGAGCTGAATTTTCTTTGTTTCCATAGTTTCATGATCTTTAAAATCCAGTCTCTTCAAGACATAGCGTCTTGCATGGCATGGGATAAACTAGTCGAATTGTAAAAAACAAAAATTACACGTTGAAGTAGTAGAAGTCGTGCTTAATTACGAAAAAAACTTGTCGTCGTTCCGTACCATTTCAACCTCGAAGGTCTCCTGGAGCTTAAAGCTAAAGCGCCGACCTTCGTCCAGGTGAGGCATGTCGCACAGATCCCGGTCGTCTTCACACCAGTCGCACTCCCCCGGGAGACTTTCATCGTCCGATGACGACATTTCCTAGGTTCATATAATTCAGAGATTAAACTTGTATAATTAAAAATATGTATTACAAAAACTAAATTAGATCATTATTATTCATCACGGGTTGACTATCGGAGCAATCAAAGTAGGAGTAGTTTTCCAATTTGAGCATTCAATAAGCAAAACCAAATCGTACAATAAATTAGATTTCAAATTAGCATGCATTCAATAAGCAAAACTACATCATCTCTTGTGTTCGTACATCGTCGAATATTATCACTAATACACCTCGAATAGTGTCATACATATAGCATCGCGTATACAGCTAGAACCGTAGCGCCCGACGGGTATCGGCCCGGGCGGTGGACACCCAAATAGAAGGAACCATCACATGATCATAGCTCCAGTGAGATCCCTGACGAACCTGCCAGGTATTGTCGAACCTGCCCTCCAACGCAACCATGTAGCGACGGACGTGCTCGTCCTCGTCACTGACACGGTGACGTACCACCTCCGCGGTGTCCGAAAGCCTCGGCGCCATCACTGGCCCACGCGACCGCCACCAAAGAAGGTTCGGGTCAATGACGGGTTGGCTCCTCACCAAGTTGCCCCCCCCGGAAGGTAGCACCTCCCAATACCAGTCCCGTACATGGCCCCTCTGATCAAGCAGGCCTCCACCGCCGAGTCGACGACGAGGATGCGGGACAGGCATCGTCAACGTCGATGCGGTAATAATTGCTTTAACTAAAAAAAATTAACTATTTCTATTAATTTTCTTACTAAAAATAAACTACTTCTATAGTAAAATAAACTAGTTTTATTAAATCAACTAGTTCAACTAAGCACTTAATATAAATAGAATAAAGTAGTACTTACTAAAAATTAACTAGTTTAACTAGTTCTATTATTTTTCTAACTAATCATATTAAACACTTTATAAGTAGTACTTACTAAAAGTTATCGGGGAGGGGGGGTATATCGACAACGACATACCCGATAGAAAATAAGAAGAGGAAGAAGAAGAAGAAAAAAGAGGAGAAGAAGAAAGGAATAGAGGAGGAGATCGAAGAAAAAAAAGAAGAAAAAAAGAGGAGAAGAAGAAAGGAATAGAGGAGAAGAAGAAAAAATAGAATAATATATTATTCTATTTCTTCTTCTTCTCCTCTATTCCTTCTTCTTCTTCTCCTCTTTCTTCTTCTTCTTCTTCTTCTTCTTCTTCTTCTTCTTCTTCTTCTTCTTCTTCTTCTTCTTCTTCTTCTTCTTCTTCTTCTTCTTCTTCTTCTTCTTCTTCTTCTTCTTCTTCTTCTTCTTCTTCTTCTTCTTCTTCTTCTTCTTCTTCTTCTTCTTCTTCTTCTTCTTCTTCTTCTTCTTCTTCTTCCTCTTCTTATTTTCCTTATTCCTCTCCTTTTTCTTCTAAATATGAACATATACATAAATGACTTTGATCATACACAATTTTCCTATATATACACAATATGAACATATACATAAATTGACAAATGAAATTCTATGAACAAAAAATCATAAAAATTTTATGAACAAAATTACAATAGAAAAATCATAAAAATTCTATGAACAAAATAAAAATTCTATGAACAAAATTACAACAGAAAAAATCATAAAAATTCTATGAAAATAATTGACATATTCTTTGCATATGAACATACAAACATTTGCATATTCAACAATAATATCACCAAAAAGATCTATGAACAGAAAAAAATTCTAACTTTTGCATATTCTTTTATGAACAAATTACAACCACTAAATTAACTACACATCTAAATTAATACAACTACACATCTGAACTTAACTAGGAAAATGCATGCAGTGGGCTCCCGGTGACGAGGAGAATGAGCTCACTGCAGGGGGGCGGCGACGAGGAGGCAGGGCACGGGGACGGCGACGAGGAGGTAGGGCAAAACGACGGTGACGAGGAAGTAGGGCACGTCGACGGTGGGGTTAGGGGCGCGGCGACGGGCCGGCAACGAGGAGGCGTACGGGGCAGGGGGCGCGGCGGCGCGTCGGTTCAGGGCAGAGGGGTGTAAGGAGCGGCGGCGTCGGGGGCTGGGCGCGGCGAGGGCGTCGGCGACAGCTAGCTCGGGCAGCCTGCCGGCATCATGGATGGATTCGCCGCCGTCGGGGGGAGAGTAGGAGGAGAGATCGAAGTGGGGATGGGCGGTTCTGAAATTTCCCTAAGTGTTGCTTATATAGCAAAGGCATCGGTCCAGGTTCGTGGCATCAACCGGGACCAATGCCCCCCTTTAGTCCCGGTTGGTGCCACCAACCGGGGCAAAAGGTCTCTGCCCCGGTTGGTGGCACCAACCGGGACTAAAGGGGGGGGGGGCACTAGTCCCGGTTCGTGACAAGAACCGGTACCAATGCCCCCCTTTAGTCCTGGTTGGTGCCACCAACCGGGACCAAAGGCCTTGCGCTGCCCGCGGCCAAAACTTTAGTCCCGCCTCGCTAGTTGGGAGGGGCTCGGAGTGGTTTATAAGCCCCACTCCGGCTGCCCTCTCGAGCTCCTCTCAAATGCAGGCTTATGGGCCTAATATGACATTATGCTTCCTGTGGGCCTAGGGGGCCTTCTGCGGGCCTGAATCCTGGCCCATGGTTGGGTTTCTAGTCGTATTCAAGCAGTGGAGGCCCAGTAGGTGGCATTTTTCTTTCCTATTTTCTTTTTTGCTTTATTTATTTTATTTTGTTTCTACTTACAGGAAAATACTTATTGTTTTTTCGTGATTCTTTTTGCTTTCAGGTAATAACAATTATGAACTTTCTGTTAGTGCCATTAGTATTCCAATTTGAATAGTTTAAATTTGAACTTTTAGCAATTTGTGTGAATCAGTAGTTTGTGAATAACTTTACTATAAAAATAGATTTTTGAGTGATTCTTTTTCCTGCTATTTAATATTACTTTATTTTATCATTATCTTCAATATGGTAATTTTTAGGTTATTTTAAATATCTGTTTTAATCAAAAACAGATTTTGTTATTTTAGTTTGCTATTAAAGTTTCAGACAAAAATTTTCTTTATGAATATTCTTTTTGCTATTAATGTTTTGAACAAAAAATACTTTGATAATTTTAGTTGCATAAATTTTATATAATTCTAGTTTCAAAAATACTAGAGGTTTATAAAAGCTTTTTAGTTGATTACTTTTGCTATTAGAGTTTCATTAAAGTTTTCTAATTCATTCTTTTTTCTATTAGTACCGGTTCTAAGGCTGGGGCCCCACGAGCACCTTTAGTACCAGTTTGAAGGCTGGGGCCCCACGAGCACCTTTAGTACCGGTTCGTGGCATGAACCGGTAATAGAGTTTTTTAGTTCATTCTCTATGCAGCTGTTTTTTAGTCCCACCTCGCCAAGCGAGAGGCACTCGCAGCGGTTTATAAGCCCTTAGTGCAGAGATGATGAAGGAGAGGCGCAATGCTCACCTGCACGTTGCTTAGCTTCAGACCTTGAGGAAGTGGTGTAGATTGCACGGAGCTATCAGGGTTTCGGACGAAAACTACACATAGCTCTGTGCAGTCTACACTATTTCCTCAAGGCTTGAAGCTAAGCAACGTGAGCATCGCGCCTCTCTTTTATTTTAATAACTTATTACGACTCCGTACTTCTTGTGTTACGGCAAAAACTGGATGCACTTCGTGTACAAAACGGACAATCTCTTTCGAAGTATCAGGGTTTCGGACGAAAACTCATCTTTTACAAAGGGATTTCATTTTTCTGAATTTATTCGAACTCCAGACTCTTTGTGTGTTCAAAATGCACCATTCAAAGCCACATCAGCAATTTTCAACCCTTTCTGACTTCATTTGTTATTTTTCACGCATTTACTGATATTTTGAGCTATAAAACCCTGAAATTGTAAAGCATTTCAAATGAACTTTGAAAAGGTTGAATGTTGGCATGGTATCATCATTTCACCCACATAGCATGTGCACAAAAGTAGAGAGGGTTACAACAAAAACTGGATGCACTTCGTGTACAAAACGGACAATCTCTTTTGAAGTATCACGGTTTCATACTGAAACTCATCTGTTACAAAGGGATTTCATTTTTTTGAACTTATTTGAACTCCAGACTCTCTGTGTGTTCAAAATGCACCGTTCAAAGCCACATCATCAATTTTCAACCCTTTCTGACTTCATTTGTTATTTTTCATGCATTTATTGATTTTTTGAGCTATAAAACCCTGAAATTGAAAAGCATTTCAAATGAACTCTGAAAAGGTTGAAAGTTGGCGGTATCATCATTTCACCCACATAGCATGTGCACAAAAGTAGAGAGGGTTACGGCAAAAACTGGATTCACTTCGTGTACAAAATGGACAATCTCTTTCGAAGTATCACAGTTTCATACGGAAAACTCATCTGTTACAAAGGGATTTCATTTTGTTGAACTTATTTGAACTCCAGACTCTTTGTGTGTTAAAAAATGCACCATTCAAAGCCACATCATCAATTATCAACCCTTTCTGACTTCATTTGTTATTTTCATGCATTTACTGATTTTTTTGAGCTATAAAACCCTGAAATTGAAAAGCATTTCAAATGAACTCTGAAAAGGTTGAAAGTTGGCATGGTATCATCATTTCACCCACATAACATGTGCACAAAAGTAGAGAGGGTTACGGCAAAAACTGGATGCACTTCGTGCACAAAACAGACAATCTCTTTCGAAGTATCACGGTTTCGTACGGAAACTCATCTGTTACAAAGGGATTTCATTTTTTTTGAACTTATTTGAACTCCAGACTCTTTGTGTGTTCGAAATGCACCATTCAAAGTCACATCATCAATTTTCAACTAGAGGTTTCTAAAATATTTTGATTTGACTCTTTAAGCTGTTGAATTTTTTAGTTCTGTTTTTGTTGATCATAACAAAAAAATGATTCATTTTAGTTGCATAAATTTTATCATTTTTTGATTCTTTTTAGAGTTTTATTAAAGCTTTTTAGTTGATTAATTTTTCTATTATAGAATATTATAGTTTTGCTTGAGGATTTAAAAAATAACACATTGGTCCCGGTTCCAGACACCAACCGGGTCTAAAAGTGGTGGGCCAGGAGCAAGGCCCATTGGTCCAGGTTCGTGCCTGGAACCGGGACAAATGGATCCAGACGAACCAGGACCAATGCCCCACGAGGCCCGGCCGGCCCCTTGGGCTCACGAACCGGGACGTATGCCCCATTGGTCCTGGTTCGTGACAGAACCGGGACTAATGGGCTTGCCGTGCCTGGACCAAACCCTATTTTCTACTAGTGCAAACAAGCATGCCAAAGATCGACGCCAGCGGCGAGAGCGACGGGTGTGGAGGTGGAGGCACCAGCGTGCACGGTATAAAGCTCATCAGGGCTATCACATCGGTGAAGCACCATCCGGGTACGGGCGTCCTTCACAGAAAAACCAACACCGTCAAATTCAACAGTAAGAGGATTCTCACGAGTAAGACGACAAACTAAACTAAACTAGTGACTAAGTCAGGGGAGACAAGGACATTAGACATAGTGATAGGTGTGGAACTAGAAGGAAAACTAGTTCTACCGACATGAGTGATAGGTAAAGAAGAACCGTTACAACGGTGATACGAATGGGTGTGTTAACTGGAGTGGAAGAGGATAGGTTACTGGGATGAGCTATCATGTGCGCAGTAGCACCCAAGTCCATGTACCAGTTTCCTCCATCGCCGTAGTTACTCGGCGACGGCGCCGAGTGTAGGGCGGCCAGGAGGGCGGGGTCCCACGATGCAGGTACCGGCGGCGGTGGCTAGCCTCCACAGGGTGGCGCCTGAGCAGGCACGCCGTAGCCACCGAGGGGTGGCGGAGCAAGTGGAGCACCGTAGGGCTAGTAGGGGGTGCCGAGGAACGCCTGGTCGCCCGTGGGTCGGGGACCAGGAAGACCCGGTGCGGGGGCCCGCAGGACGGGCATGTGATAGGCATGGACAACGCCCGTCCACGGGTTCTGCCCGACGGCCCACGGCGGGGGCGGCAACTGGTAGCGGGGCGCCCCACTGCGCCCGATGCCTGCTGCTGGCGGCGACTGAGGGAGTCCTGGATTAGGGGGTATCCGGACAGCCGGACTATATACTTTGGCCGGACTGTTGGACTATGAAGATACAAGATTGATGGCTTCGTCCCATGTCCGGATGGGACTCTCCTTTGCGTGGAAGGCAAGCTTGGATATTTGGATATGTAGATTTCCTTCTCTATAACCGACTCTGTGTAACCCTAGCTCCCTCCGGTGTCTATATAAACCGGAGGGTTTAGTCCGTAGGACAACAACAAATATAATCATAGGCTAGCTTCTAGGGTTTAGCCTCTACGATCTCGTGGTAGATCAACTCTTGTAATACTCATATCATCAAGATCAATCAAGCAGGAAGTAGGGTATTACCTCCATCGAGAGGGCCCGAACACGGGTAAACATCGTGTCCCCCGCCTCCTGTTACCATTAGCCTTAGACGCACAGTTCGGGACCCCCTACCTGAGTTCCGCCGGTTTTGACACCGACATTGGTGCTTTCATTGGGAGTTCCACTGTGTCGTCCCGATAAGGCTTGATGGCTCGCCTCGTTGTCGAGGACAACATCACCTCGGGAGGATCCCTGGCTGTAGGCCAAACTCTCCGGCTGGGCAGTTGCGTCATGACCGCCTGTTCGGCCGCCGCGCCGACGATGACTTCTCAAGTCATCAAAAACAGCCTCCACGTCAGCCCGGAATTCACCGAGCAGATGGATCCAATGGAGCTCTCCTCCCTAAACGATCTCTTGGATCGCATCGCCGCCCTGGGAGTCGCTATGGACTATGATCGGATTGGGCTTAAACCTGACTTAAGGGAGAAGGGAGATTAACTCTCCGCCGATCACCCATCATATAGCGGTGGTGGAGGAACAAAACAGCAATTCTTCCTCTATTTTGAGGACGAACTATGTCCGGATTCCCGAGCTTTCCGAGCCGGATACCCGTCTACGGGAGGACATGGACCAGGCTCCGAACTTAGAATCGGGCAATGGGCCGCAAATATTAGGCAACATCCTGGAGCCCGAGCTGCCAAGCTCGGGAGCTCCTTTGCCCCTGGGTCTCAAATTGGGTCAGGAGTTGGACTTAAGTCTACCCACCCACCCAGACACAAGTGATCTTTCCCACATTAGACAAGAGCCCCAAGAGACAGTACACCACTTCTGGGCCAGATTCCTCATTGTAATGAACAACGTTAAGGACTGTCACGAGGAAGACGCAATCTCATTCTTTTGCAAAAATTGCACGGACAAGGGAATTCTCAACGCCATAAGTCGACGTGACATAACACACTTTGCCGACCTGGCGGCCATAGTACAGAAGTACTGCGCGATGGAAAGCGCCTGGAAGATCCAAACAAAATTATGGGATCCTCCGGCCCTAACTAAACCCTTCGTCCGAACTAAAAGGGAGCGCTCTCGCAAGTCACCCAACCCAACTACAAAGAAGCCAAAGCCCGCTACAGGGCGTGGAACCGTACTGGAGGGATGGCTCAATAGGCCATGCAAAATTCACAGCACACCGGACACCATACCAACACACAACCTTAGAGCATGTTGGATACTCTGGCAGGTGGCCAAGAGCGGTGAGGATCTTCTCATCAACAATACCGCAGAGCACCATCCCGCAGAAAATAACAATACAGTACTGACAGTCTTCGAGACTTTCGCCTCAAACAATAGGCGCAAGCGAGCGCTCCACAGCCTCACCGAAGTCTGCCAAGTCGCAGCAGTAAACCCGTGGAACGATACGGCCATAACCTTCAATGCCAGCGACGAACCTCAATTCCGAACAGTCCGAGCACCAGCCGCTTTGGTCCTTAGTCCAATTGTGGACGGCTTTCGGCTTACTAAAGTGCTCATGGACGGGGGCAGCGGATTAAACCTCATCTACTTGGAAACACTTAAAAAAATGGAAATAGATAAGAGCCGCATTGAGCAAAGCAGCACGACCTTCAGAGGAATCATCCCTAGTCGGGAGGCCCGATGCGCGGGAAAAATCACACTGGATGTGGTATTCGGCATTCCGGAGAATTATAGGTCTGAAGAAATCACATTCCAAGTGGCCCTCTTTAGCAATGGATACCACGCCCTTTTAGGGCAGGATGCATTCACAAGCTTCCAAGCTATACCCCATTATGGGTACATGAAGCTCAAGATGTCGTGGCCCAATGGAATCATCACTCTAGCAGTGATCCGGACATAGCACTCGGCGCCGAAAATAAAACCGCCGCACTAGCCCTGGAGGCATTATCCGAAGCCCTCGCGGCCGAAGAGTTAACTGCGCTGCGCTCCGCAGTGGACAGGGACGACGTGATACTCGACAAACGACCCAAGTCCACCTCTTTTAAACCAACAGACGAAATAGTCAAGTTCCAGGTCCACCCAACGGACCCTACAAAAACAGTGTCAATTGGGGCACAGCTGAACCCCACAATAGAAGCTGCACTACGAGAGTTCTTGCGCCAGGATTGGGACATTTTCGCCTAGCATCCTTCAGACATGCCAGGTATCCCACGCAGGCTGGCCGAACACATCCTAAACATACTAAAAGGATACAAGCCGGTCAAGCAGACTCTTCGGCGATTTTCAGAACCCAAGCGACAAGCCATGGGAGAAGAGCTAGCCAAGCTACTTGAAGCAGGATTCATCAGAGAAATAAAACATCCGGACTGGCTAGCAAACCTGGTGTTGGTACCAAAGAAGGACAAATCCTGGCGCCTATGCGTCGATTTCAAAGACCTTAATAAGGCTTGCCCTAAGGATCCCTTCCCCCTCCCCCGCATCGATCAAATTATCGACGATACCGCAGGACACGATTCATTGTGTTTCCTCGACGCATACTCCGGATACCATCAAATCAAGATGGCGGAGTCCGATCAAGCCGCAACGGCATTTATCACTCCATACGGCCCCTTCTGTTTTAACACCATGCCTTTCGGGGTAAAAAACGCCGGTGCAACCTATCAACGCATGATTCAGACATGTCTGGAAACGCAAATCAGCAAAACAGTGGAGGCTTATGAAGACAACGTGGTCATCAAAACCAGACACGTCGAATCATTAATAGACGACTTGAGGCTTACGTTCCACAATCTCCGAACATATGACATCAAGCTCAACCCGGAAAAATGCGTTTTCGGCGTACCAACCGGAAAGCTCTTGGGCTTTATTGTTTCTAATAGAGGAATCGAATCAAACCCGGCTAAAACCCGAGCTCTGTCACAGTTGGCTACCCCAACAGACCTCAAGCAAATCCAGAAATTAACTGGATGTGTGGCCGCCCTAAGCTGCTTTATCTCCCGATTAGGAGAAAAGGCACTACCTCTTTATCGCCTTCTTCGATGCACCGAACACTTCGAATGGACGGATCCGGCTGCGGCTGGGCTGGAAGAAATAAAAGCCCTCTTGGCCACCAACCCAATCCTGGCAGCGCCAAATATCGGTGAACCCATGCTGCTATACATAGCTGCAACACACTAGGTTGTAAGCGCAGTGCTCGTCGTCGAACGAGAGACAGATGGACATAAATTCCCACTACAGAAGCCGGTGTAGTACGTATCCACTGTCCTCACTCCATGCAAGTCTCGGTACCCACATTACCAAAAGATAGCATACGTGGTCTTCATGGCATCACGAAAATTACGACACTACTTTCAGGAGTGTTCAATCACGGTGGCCTCCGAAGTACCACTCAATGACATAATAAATAACCGCGATGCCACGGGCCGGATTGCTAAATGGGCTATCGAGCTCCTCCCGTTCGACATAACATACAAACCACGACGAGCCATTAATTCGTAAGTACTGGCTGACTTCGTCGCCAAATGGACAGAAGCCGAACTCCCTAAAGAGTACGGCGCGTACTCCAATTGGATCATGCACTTTGACGGCTCTAAGATGCTAGCTGGTCTAGGGGCTGGCGTCGTCCTGACGTCCCCCACCGGAGATACAGTCCAATACGTACTCCAAATACTTTACACAGATTCCAACAATGCAGCCGAGTATGAGGCATTGTTGCACGGTCTTCGGATGGCGGTCTCCATGGGCATTCAGCGCCTAGAAGTACATGGAGATTCAAATCTCGCAATATCTCAAATAAATGGAGACTTTGACGCCAAGGATCCGAAAATGGCGGCCTACCGCAATGCCGTTCTCAAAATGTCAGCTCGGTTCGAGGGGCTCGAATTCCACCATGTGGTTCGAGAAAACAATCAAGTGGCGGATATCCTTGCCTGCATCGGCGCTAAACGCGACCCCGTCCCACCTAATATTTTCTTGGAAAGGCTGTTCAAGCCATCCATGGTATGGGAAGGGGAGACCAGCAATACCAGTCCGGATCCGCATATAACTCCAGATCCTGAATAATCTGACGTAATCGGAGGCTTCGCCACCGAAATCACACCTTCGGCCCACGTGATTATGGCGGTCATCGCCCCGTGGACAGAACCCATCTTAGCCTACTTAAATAGGCAGGAACTCCCGGAGGACCAAAACGAGGCACGTTCCACTATGCGACGCTCTAAAGCCTACAAAGTGCACGAGGGAGAGCTTTATAAGAAAAGCGCGACCAGAGTGCTCCAAAGGTGCATCTCTGAAGAGGAAGGGCGGCAGCTCTTGGCCAAAATTCATGCCGGACTCGGCGGCCACCATGCCGCAGCCCGGGCGCTCGTAAGCAAGGCCTTCTGTACACGTTTCTACTGGCCTACAGCCCGGGCAGACGCACAGGACCTCGTCCAACATTGCGTCGGTTGCCAGCTTTTTGCAAATCAAAGCCATATGCCACCTACCGCCCTCCAAACAATCCCCATAACTTGGCCCTTTGCGGTCTGGGGGCTCGATATGGTTGGACCCCTTGAAGGAGGAAGCCATAAGAAGAAATACTTGTTGGTCATGGTCGACAAATTCACCAAATGGATAGAAGCCAAACCAGTTAAAACGGCCGAACTCGGACGAGTGATAGACTTTATATCCGGGGTCATACACCGTTACGGTGTCCCCCACAGCATCATCACCGATAATGGTTCAAACTTTACAGCCGATGAGGTGAAAACCTAGTGCAGCAAAATGGGCATAAAACTCGATTATGCCTCCGTCTATCACCCCCAAACAAACAGACAAGTCGAACGAGCGAATGGTCTTATTATGAGCGGCATTAAACCCAGACTAGTGCGATCCTTGAAGGAATCAGATACGCACTGGGTCGAGGAGCTCGACTCCGTACTATGGGGGCTGCGGACCACGCCAAATCGCACAACCGGATATACACCATTTTTTATGGTGTACGGCGCAGAGGCAGTACTACCCTGCGATATCATCCATGACTCACCTAGAGTGCGCATGTACGAAGAGAGAGAAGCCAAGCTGGATCGGCAGGACAGCTTAGATGCCCTGGAGGAAGAGCATGACATCACGAAGGCCCGTTCCGCATTCTATCAACAGCAGGCTCGAAGGTATCAAAGAAGAGAAGTGCGGGCCTAAACTTATAACATTGGAGAACTCGTTCTACGCCTACCAGAGAAGAAAAAGGACAAGCTCAAGCCCAAGTGGGAGGGTCCCTTCATCATTGAAAAAGTTCTCACTGGAGGTGCGTATCGCCTGCGTGATGCATCAAACAATCGACTTGAGCCGAACCCATGGAACACGGCCAGACTCCGAAGATTCTATGCCTAGTGTGGAACTCTGTGTTTGTCTCCTTACCTCCGTCTCCCCTTTTTAAATTTTATCGTCTCCCTCTCTCCTTTTTATATATAGCTTTAAAAGCTTCAAGTATGCTTTGATCGCACACTCATGCCGCGCTATGCGCGATCAATATAGCTGGGGGCTTCTTATAGAGAAGCTTAATATAGTTACCTTGTGGGCTTTATGCCCACCACATATGCGTCATTTCCCCATATGTGCCTTTTTTCACCATTATATGCATCGATATGACTTAAGTTTTGGCCAAGCTGGGTTGCCTGGCTCTTGTGTTTATGCCCTACGTTCCCGTTAATTCGGCTAGGGCATAAGGGGAGCACCTCTGCGATTGTTACTGCCGGGTCAGCCGGATGTGTACCTCAGACTGGGTGAAGCCGAAAGCTAGCGTTCTTAAGGGAATATTCGGTCGGTGAACAAAAGATGTCTTTTACTTATTACAAAACATGACCCCATATGATTATTCTGCGTTATTTTTCGCAGTTCGGGCATGCACCTTACTGCGTGCACCCCCAGGGAAAGGAACCCTTAACGGAACTATTCTCCCTGGAAGATGTTTCTTACTACCCATGTAATATAACATAACTAGTTGGGTACTTGTCTGTTCAAGCACTTATGACCCCTACGCCTGGTTTCCACGCGTGCCCCGGTTCTCACATAACCGAGTGGGTATTCGGATACACTTCAGACTGTCGGGTCTAGAGGTTGAAGCGAAAAGGTCCGCCAAGACAAATGATTTACAATCCGGCTAGGGACAACTGTGTCCTTTGAAGTACAAAAGTCACTTAGACTGACTAAATTCTTCTTCTATACCATCCAACAGGCTGTCTAGTCTACAATCCTGTTGGGAACACTTAGCGGCTAATGCTACCTGGTCATATACCAAACTTACAGGGATCTCTTTCCCATCTGATCCTACAGGTCCGACCTCGGCCATGTGGTTCGGGCCAGCGTTGGTATACCACGTCTTCATCATGGCCCAGGCTTCCCTCGCACCTTGTCGGCAGGCCAATATCTTCCATAATCGGAAGCGCCGCCGCGCTCCCTTGAGCATATCCACAAGCTCCCCCATGCCTCCTGGCAGGGAGGCGGATGGCCACAAGGCTTGGGCAATACCCTACATCACCTTCCGAACTTGTTCATGTAGTTGTGACAGCTCCGACAGAAGATCGCCTGCAGATCCGGGCATCTCCTCTTCGGGACGACCTGTCAGCATGCCTACAGACATAATTCTGTTAGCACGCTTCTTTGCCGAACTTTATAGTGGTTTGTTAGAGCACTTACTGAATATGCCGCGTCGAAGCCTCTTATTCTCCTTTACGAAGTCAGCAAGCTGGGCCGAACATCCTTTAATTCGACGTCCAGTCGGGTGTTCGCGTCCTGGAGAGTATTTTTTCCTTTATAACCTTTGTAAGCACACGTTGGCCAGCCTTCAGTTGTTGCCGAACATGTTGCTCATCCTCTGGTACGATCTTCGGATTGCCTCTGGGATTGTTTGCGGATTCTTTTGTTAAAATCACATTCATTCTAAATACTTAACTGGTACATGCCACGACTTTATTTTTGTTTAAAGCAAATATTACCAGATGGGGCCTTCGTAGACTCCTCCATCACCGCAATTGCGGCCCGCAGTTGGGCCTTGCACTCCTCCAGCTCTTTGGATAGCTGGGTATTCTTCTCCGTAAGAACCTGGGCATACAATGATCCTTAAATCAGTTGTGCCAACTTTTTCAAATCTCAGGGGCTACTGGTATACATAATTATCAGATTTTTTTTCTTACCTGTATATCCTTTAAATACTGCTCTGTGGCTCTAGCAAGCCCACCTTGAGCAGCCTGGATGTACGCGTCTCCTGAGTTGAAGGCATTAAACGCCTCTTCAGAGAAATTAGGGTCGCGTAGTGCGGCCCGACGGCGCCTATGATTCATGGCACTCTCCACTTCGGAGTTTGTAGCGGAAAATCTATCCGCATCCTTTCTTGGAGGATCTTCCGTGTTGACCTCCGGCATTGAGTCCGGCTGGTAGAGGCGTGACCGACAGGCTCTTCGGATATAGTCCGGCGAGTGCTTTTTCTGCCAGGAAACCACAGACATTGTTATATTTTAAAGACGACAATTACATAGCAGGTTTTTAAACATACCTCTGCAATGGCGTCTCAGTCCTGACCGCCTTCCTTTTAAGCCTACCCGGCTTCGGTGTCCCTTGTTGAGTCACCGCGGGTTCGGCGTGGCGTCCCGATGGCCTTCCCTGCAAGGCACAATACATGTGCGGTGGGTGAAGTGTAAAGAGGAATGCTTTTTGGAAGTTGGGACTCTAGCTTTACTTACCTGAGATACAGGGAGTAGGCCAGGATAATCAGCTATGATGGCCACCATCACACCATCGCGGCTTAACTGATAAAAGGTCCTGTCGACAAGCTCCACAAATGTGTCCGGATCTTCTTCGAGTCCGGGGTCAAGAGCCCGGTTGGGGTCCTCTGGCTGAGGGGATGAGCTGTGAACATCCTTCATGGCTCTGCGCAGTTCCTGCTATAAATCGGCAAAGTAAACATCTGCGCTAAAGATGCGGGAAAGACTGGAATAAAAGATAGCGACTCACCCATCTTGGGGGCTTGTACATGGAGAATCGATCCCGTGGCTTGATACGGATGAACTCCTCCTCTTCTTCTTTGTACAAATCGGACAACATGTTCGCCAGAGCGGCGGGAGAGTCCGGACCTTTACGGCCGCAGCGGGTGGCATCGTCTTATCCATTGAAGTGCCACATGGGTTTTCCCCGATATTGAAGTGATCGCACTCCCCGCATTATACATATGGACATAACTTCAATTATTGTCAGTCCTGATTTGGCCAGCGTATTTATCCTGTCCATCAGGAAAATGATCTCTCTGTTATCTTCCTCCTGGGGGCTCCTAGGGTGCCAGCTGTGGCATTTCTTCAATGGGGCATTTGCAAACCCGGGAAGGCCCTTTCAAACAGGGTCCGGAAGAGGCACGTCCTCCACGTAGAACCATTCTGAGGGCCAGTCTTCAGATGTCTTCTTCGGGGTGCCGGATAGATATCTGGTCCTGGCGATGCGCCATATTTTGGCTCCGCCCACTTGATATACCGACCCCTCTTGAGGTCGTACAACTCCAGGAGCCCACGGAGGAAGGGATGGATTGGAAATCCGATCCCCCTCAACAAGTAGGGGACGAAGCATACCCGCTCTCCCTTGGATGGGTTTGGAAAGCTCTCCGCTTGCTCCCCGCCATTATAAGTGGCTAGACCGGCTCGGACAGGGACCATGTATGCAGGTGGGAGAAACCCCTTGGTCTGCAACTCTACTAGTTGGCTGTGGGAAACAGAACATCTCTCCCAATCGCCTGGCCTAGTGCTACGGGAGCGAGAGGAGGAACCGCGACGACCGGCCATGGTGGTATGGATTTTTTCCGGGCGCGCTCTAGTGGATACTCGCTGGGAGGAGATGATGTGATTTGGAACTGAGAATCCCCATCTCTTTTATAGATGATTTACTCGCATGGTTGGGGTGGCAAATGTAAAAAGACCTCGACTTCTCACATTCGCTCGACATGTGGAGACAACCATTATTAAAGCACATAAGTCAAAGAGCGTGACATTGATGAGGAGCCGGACACTACTCGTTACAGCAGGTACTCAGGATTTGGGGAAGAACCCGCCTTGCAATGCCGAAGACAATCTGCGCTCCGGACTCATCGTCATTGAAGCCTGGTTCAGGGGCTACTGAGGGAGTCCTGGATTAGGGGGTATCCGGACAGCCGGACTATATACTTTGGCCGGACTGTTGGACTATGAAGATACAAGATTGAAGACTTCGTCCCGTGTCCGGATGGGACTCTCCTTTGCGTGGAAGGCAAGCTTGGATATTCGGATATGTAGATTTCCTTCTCTGTAACCGACTCTGTGTAACCCTAGCCCCCTCCGGTGTCTATATAAACCGGAGGGTTTAGTCCTTAGGACAACAATAAATATAATCATAGGCTAGCTTCTAGGGTTTAGCCTCTACGATCTCGTGGTAGATCAATTCTTGTAATACTCATATCATCAAGATCAATCAAGCAGGAAATAGGGTATTACCTCCATCGAGAGGGCCCGAACCTGGGTAAAACATCGTGTCCCCTGCCTCCTGTTACCATTAGCCTTAGACGCATAGTTCGGGACCCCCTACCCGAGATCCGCCGGTTTTGACACCGACAGCGACCCCCACCGCCCCGCCGGTTGCACCGGCCCCCGCCTCCTTGCGGCTGCTGGGGAGGCGCGGGCGGTGCGGGCGGCAGCGGGTAGTAGCCGGCCGGCACGGGAGGCGCGACCGGAGGAGTAGGGCCACCGCGGGTGGTGCTGGTGCGAGGGCGGTGTGCTGGACCCGCTGCTTCAGCTTCGCCGGTGCTCCTCAAGTTTGAGGTATGCGACGACGCGCTGAAAAGTGGGATGCGGCAATAGGGTGGGGTTGGACGCCGCGTTGCTGAAGTCCTCGTTAAGACCGGCGGTGAGGGTGCTCAACATGAGGTCGTCAGAGACCTTGGCGCCCATGTCGCAAAGCACGTCGGAGAGCATCTTGAGCCTCATGCAGTACTCGTCGATGGTGGAGTTGTCCTGGTGACAGCCGAAGAACTCCTGCTGCAAGAAAACAAGGCGTTGAAGTTTGTTGTCGGTGAAGGGTGCGTTGATATTGGCCCACATGTCGCAGGCGTCGTCGACCTCGGCTACGACCGTGTGAAAGATGTCCTTCGAGACCTTCTGGTAGAACCAACGGATGATCGTGGCCTCGATGGCGGACCACTTCGGGTCGCCGCGCATGTACGCGATGTCCAAGGAACCGTCGATGTGCTCGGTGAGATAGTACTCGTGGAAGATGAGGTTGAAGTAGGTCTTCCACGCGTAGTACGACGTGCTAAGGCTGTCGAGACGAATAGCGACCCGGGCCTCAATGTTGAGGTCACGAATGGCGGCGGCGGAGGGCTCGGGGCCGGCGAACGGGTTCGACGAGCGGGTGGTGGAGGAGACGGGTGAAGACATGGCGATGCGCGGGTAGGGTGAGGGGCAGCGGCGCGATGGAGGGACAGAGGCTGCGGGTCGGGGTTAAGGTTGGGAGGGATGGGAGAGGCAGCGGCGGCTTGGAGAGCGGCGACTGTGGGGGTGCGGCGCTCCGGGAGGGAGGCAGTGGGGCGGAGGCGGCGTGACGGGCGGCGACGACGCAAGCGGGAGGGGCGCGGCGGCGGCGATCATTCACGGCTCGGGAGGCGGAAGCGAGGCGGCACAGCCGGTGGCGCCGCGACGGGAGAGAGGGGAGGGCGCGACGACGACGTGGTGCGGCGCGGGGCGGTGACACGCGCGAGGAGGGCTCGGCGGCGGCGGCAAAACCCTAGGGTCGGACCGACCAAGATGATACCATGTAGAAGAAATAGTTTGCAACACAATAGACGTTGTATTGGTGGGGTGCTGGTGCACATATATATATAATTACAAAGAAAGACCTCTACCTCAACTATACAAAACTAGGAGATAGGTCACAACTCCAATATAAATGCAACACAAAATACAACTCAACCATCCAATCTTGAGCTGAGACCAGAGATGAGCGCGACGCCAAAGTCCCATCTCCGAGCCACGTGACAGTGGTAGCCACTACACTTGCGTAACCATTACCCTGGCGGCTCTACGGTGCATTCGTTTCCACCACATGCACACATGCCAATATGCAAGGCCATTATGGCTAACTGAGCTTCCCACGTTGCCATGTGGTATGGACAACACTACTACCAAGCTACCAAGAACACCCTCGAGTTTCAATGACGACCAGGGGCAAATTTGACAATTTTAACCTCGTGACGAAATCAAATCACAGAATGAACTGCCCGCGAAACTATTTCATGCGGCTGACCTTTTTGTGTGGCACCCGCATGGACCCTATGGTGCAGCGCCTAGCACGGGGGCGTTGCACCTCTATCCACCGTGGCAGCCCATGGGCCCGCACCCTGCAGTGCAACGCCTCCGAGCTAGGCGCCACACATGTAATGTGCAGCGCCTAGCGCTCGGGCGCTGCACTGTGACTTATCCAGCCGCGGCGGCCCTCTCCTCCCCCACTCACCCCATTGCACCACCAGTTACAGAAACACGCGGCGGCGGCCCTCTCCTCTCCCCCTCTCAATCCCCTCTCCCAAATTCTTCAGATCTGACGATTTGGTCCATGGATTCCTTCACCAATCCACCCTAGAAGGTATTCTCCTCCGATCCCCTTCTTTTTATCCATATAATGTATGCTATTTTGAAGATTTTGGGGAACCCTTGTTTGCTTTGATTAGATTAGTATGTTGCATGTATTAGAATCTTGCATGTATTAGATACCTAATTTTGCAACCCTAGTTTAGTTGATTTTATTGAAAAGATATGGTTTGGATACATAGGTTGACATGTTATTTTTATGGAAAAGATATTTGTATTGAATCTTGCATGAAGTAGGCCTAGTTTAGTTTATTTGTGTTGAAATTATATTCGTATTGACAAGAATGCTCTGAATACATATGCTTTGAATTTTGCATAAAGTAGGCATACTTTAGTTTATTTGTATTCAAAAGATAATCGTGTTGACAAGAAAGCTTTGTTTCAAATTGTTAGGATGGTTTGGCTTCCCGATGATCACTGGGACAAACAACACCGGTCGTACGCTATGTCGGTGGAGCAGCGGGTAATAATGAAAGTCGACGGTGTTATGAATTTCGTGTTTATTTCAAACACAAATGCCCCATATGTAATTTTATGATTTGTTTGTTTGTAGGAGCTTGCACCTCTGAAGCTTCGGTCTCACGGGGTCAACCTTGGGTGGATGTGCTATGATGAGCGATACACACCGTATGTAAGGGAGACAGGACTTCTCCCTTTCATTCAGTTGGTCAGCCGGTCGACGCGACCCAACAATGTTGCAGCAATCACCGCGCTATTGATCATTGGAGGCCGGAGACACACAGTTTTCATCTTCAAACTGGGGAGATGACCGTGACGCTCCAGGATATTGCTATGATCACCGGTCTTCCTATCGATGGGAATCCTCTATGTATGAACACCGATTCTGATGTGTGGCGCGCGCAGATGCATGCCCTTATCGGTATGGTTCCTCCAGAGCCTCAGGAACCAGAAGCAAAAGCGAAGAAGAAGGAAAGAGTCACAGCCGGTGCTCCTTTCACGTGGATTACATGGAACTTTGGTACTTGCCTTGAGGAAGCTAATGAGGACACGGTTAAGACATATGCTCGTGTCTACATGTGGTACGTGATATCCAGGACTATGTTTGCTGATGGCACAGTCAAGAATGCTACATGGATGTGGCTGAAGGCCGTCTTCGATAGCAAATGGAGTTGGGGTTCGGCGACACTGACTTACTGGTATAGACAGGTATGAAGTTGTTTCTTTTTCACTTCATTGCTACATTATCAATGCGATCTTGCTGCTAATTCAACCATGTTCTCTTTTATGTGCAGTTGGACGAAGCCTGTTGTAGGCCATCTGGAGGTATTGGTGGTTGTATGCTCGCACTTTTCATATGGAGCTAGGAGCGTTTGCCGGTTGGACGATCGAAGAACGTGAAGTACGAGGATTGGGACGACAAAGACAACCCACTACGGCTCCCACTTGGGCTTACAAGTGGGATGTGTTAAATGAGACGGCGGATGATCCCTCGATCATGTACAAGTTGTACAAGAGCGAGCTGGACGCGATCACGCCTGAGCAGGTGAATCGACATTGCATAAGTGATTATCATGCTTCTATCGTAACTCGATATCAATTTTTATTCTATCCCATTTTGCAGGTGGAATGGGAGGCGTATGGAAAAGGAGAGAGTTTTGGTAACCCTATAGAGTTCAGGCTGAATCTGATGTGCACTAGGGATAGGGATCTCTGGCATATGCGGTGCCCACTCATATGCAACTGGGTGGTTGAGCTTCACCTGCCACATCGGGTGTTCCACCAGTTTGGTTTGTTCCAGCCACACCCGCCAGAGTGGGAGGACACGGACAAGTTGCTACACGCGTAAGATATAACTAACCTTGAGCACTTAGCATCTTCTCGGCGGTTTTGATGGTGCTAATATTCTATTTCTAACTTGCATGTTGGATAGGAAAAAGCAGCGGAAGATCAAGGATTGGGCCAAGCATCACAGGAAGTATGTCGTATAGTTCGTGCTGAGTGTGGAGCAAGCTAGGGCTGGAAAACGAGCCCAGCTTCGTGAGCATTGCCCGATCGCATTCAACAACTATCTCACATGGTTTCTTGCAAGTACCGTGTGGAGGTATGCAAGCCGGCGTATGCTGAGGAGATTTTGGAAGATCCCACCGTTTTTGATGAGCTAGCCCAGCACCGGTACAACACATTAGTCAGGAAAGGTAACTCAATGATCCCTACAGCTCCAATGATGAACTTTGTAGTATTTGCCCTTTTTTCTTTTCCGTTCGCGCTATTCACTTCTTCGCTTGCCTAACACGTTAATACCATTTCTGTTCATAGCGTGCCCAGATCAAGAAAGCAGCTGATGAGACCGAGACTATTCTGGAAACAACCCCGGCTGGCAAAAGCGATGGGGAAGGTGCACTTCGAGCATTCATTAAGGTTCACATCTCCTTCAAACTAGCACTTAACATGTGTTGCTACGTTCGATGTCTCATTTACTTGTACATGTTGCATCGCCAGGGCCAAAAGTTAAGGCGGCTATCAAACCTTTTCGGTTGTCGTGACCCCGAGTATGTATCACTAGAATGGTCTAGGTCGGCGACACCATCAGATCCCACTTCTGGCCGTGCTGATCCTTTGGAGGATGAGGATGTGGGTGTGGTCACCCAAGAGGTATGGCACGAGCATATATTCAATTGTTTATGCATTGCTAACTATATATCCTAACACATGGTCTTTCCATATCTTTTGTTTTTGTAATAGGTTGCTGATGATATGACCTTGGGGACCTACCAAGTTCGGTCTGCATACGAGTTAAAGCCTAGGAAGGGAATCAATAAATACACTCCTGAAGACTTCACCCAAAGAGGCAAAAGGACGGTCGGCACCTCGCGGATGGCGGCTTTGGATGACTATGTGGATGACGAGGAGGAACCGGAGCCGGAGCCGGAGCGGGTTGCTCTTCCTAGGAAGGCGAAGAAGATAGCCAATAGGAGGGGGAGGAGCCAAAACGCGCTCAAGGAACTAGTCATCGTCCTCTATATGTAATGTTGAACTTGGAGTGATGGTAGCTCTTACTAATGTTGAACTTGTTATGCCGTTGAACTTGGAGTGGTGGTAGCTCTATGTTGAACTTGAAGTGATTGTATGTCTTAGTAATGTTGAACTTGTTGTGATGGTCACTCTAAGAAATGTTGTCTTTGTTGAACTTAAAGATCATTACTGTTTATTCTAGGAAATGTTGAACTATGCTTGAAGATGACCCGGTTTGAAGGACAAAAAAACACTAATTGTTTGTGTGGCACCTAGCAGGGAGGCACCACCTTTATGTCTGATGCAGCGCCTAGCTCATGAGCATTGCACGCATAAAGGCGGGCGCTCTGCTAGGCGCCACACCAACACTTAGCGAATTTGTGGCCCCAAACTGGAGGCAAACTTTCTGTTGCTCTCTGGACAGTTGTACACAGGCGTGCAACACCTCAGGGCTAGGCGTCACATGAACTAGTGCAGTGCCTAGCTCGGAGGCATTGCACGCCTGTGTACAGCTATCTAGAGAGCAACAGAAGCTTTGCAAGTTACAGACTTGTGCAACGCCTAGCCTGGAGGCGCCACACTGAGCAGTGCAACGCCCACGAGCTAGGCGTTGCACTACTCAGTGTGGCGCCTCCAAGCTAGGAGTTGCACAGGTCTGTAACTTGCAAAGTTTCTGTTGCTCTCTGGATAGGTGTACACAGGCGTGCAATGCCTCAGGGCTAGGCGTCACACGAAGCAGTGCAGCGCTTAGCTCGGAGGTGTTGCACGCCTGTGTACAGCTATCCAGGGAGCAAGATAAGCTTTGCAAGTTACAGACTTGTGCAACGCCTAGCTTGGAGGCGTCACACAGAGCAGTGCAACGCCCACGAGCTAGGTCATAGGCGTTGCACTTCTCAGTGTGGCGCCGCGAGGCTAGGCGTTGCACAAATCTGTAACTTGTAAAGTTTCTGTTGCTCGCTGGACAGGTCTTCCCAGGGGTGCAATGCCTCGGGGCTAGGCGTCGCACGAAGCAATGCAGCGCCTAGCTCGGAGGTGTTGCACCCCTGGGAAGACCTGTCCAGAGAGCAACAAAAACTGAGCAGACTTGTGGAACGCCTAGCCTGGAGGCGCCACACTGAGCAGTGCAACGCCCACGAGCTAGGCGTTGCACTTGGACTTAGCCAATTTTTCGGCATATGCACACATAGTACGATGATGTGAAGTAGGATTGATACATAGTAAGCAAACAACTGTGAATACAACACATGCACGGGTACGATGATGTGAAACGCATTCATCTTGTCAAATGTGTATTGAACTATTGCCGTCACGGGTAATCCACGTGCACCTTTGAGCACCCTATTGAAGCATTCGGCCATATTGCTTGTCATTTGACCGTATCTCCAGACATCTTCATCAAAAGCATGTGCCCACTTGTTCCGGTATTGAATGTGCCTATTGAGAAAGTCTTGACCCCCGGAATCTAGTTTTTTGTCTGCGAGCAATTTGTTGTACAAAGTGGCGAACCGCCTGTCGGAGAAAGCGAGACAACAATCTTGAAGATCATTGGCCAACTCCTTAAGGCCACATGCCCTATAGAAGTTCGAACAAAAGTGCCTCATGCACCATCGATGGTGCAATGGAGCATGCCCGGGAATGTCAATCTCCACCGCGTTAAGAATTCCTAGATGCCGATCCGATATGACACAAATTTCCCTTTGAGCGGGTAATACCTTCGTCCTCAAAAGACGCAAAAACCACTCCCAGTTGTCATTGTTCTCCACCTCAACCAAAGCAAATGCCAATGGCAACACCCGGTTATTGGCATCACTTGCTATCGCAACCAACAAGGTGCCCTTGTATTGTCCGGTCAAGAACGTGCCATCAATGGCGATGACCGGCCTACAATGTTCGAAAGCCCTCACGCATTTGCTCGAATGCCCAAAATGCACGGCCAAATATTCGGACTTACCTTCCTTCATGAACCATTGTTTGGTGCCCATGAGGCTCGACCACATGAACCATGCCCGGGTTTGTGGCGGCCATGGCTAACAACAACCTAGGGATTCGGTTGTATGCTTCCTCCCAAGTACCATACAACATCTTAAATGCGGCTTGCTTCACCTTCCATGCCTTGCGGTACTTCACCTTGTAATGAAAGATGGCTTTCACAAGGTCAATGACATGTTGGACGCTCATTGTTGGAAGTGTGGATATTGAGTTGGAGAGCCTATAAGCAATGAACTCGGACGTGAGTTGTCTGTGGTCTTGGGACACAATCTTGCCATCCACCCTTTTGCCTCGGCACATGTGAGTTGGCACACAACTCACTACGTGCCAACTGGGACCTCCTTTCCATGGTCTTGCACGCACAATCCACGGACATATTTCATCTTCACATGCACATGCAACTGCAGAAGCGCACATTGACGTCCGAGTTCACCACCTTGTGTGGACGATAATGTGTAACCGAGTAGTTGTAGAGCCACATCTTCAATTCCAAGAAGGTTTCGAACTTAGACCCTTTAGCAATCCGGTTCTTGTCATCTCCCAAATCACGGTGAGAGCTTGGCCTAACCCCAAGAGATATACCTTGGCCACCATCTACCACGGCTTCATCCGCGAGACTAACATCCTTGAACAATGGTGTCTTCTGATCCCGACCGAATACCTTCTCGAAAGCTTCGGCCTCCTTCACCGTGAACCCCTCCTCATCAACTTGTTCATCGGGACCATCGTCATCCGAGTCTGATGCATATGAACGGGAAAAGGGGATGGAATGGTCCATTATCTCTTGCAAATGATATTTGTCGAGATCACCCACATTGTTGTCATGGAGATCAACTTCATTGTCATCATCCGGATACTCATCATTCGCCTCTTGCAAAGCTTCATCTTGGTTGTTTGTAAATGGGCTCGATGTTGGCCTCGCTTCTTGGGTCAAAAGAGGTTCAACAATTTCATCTCGCTTCAAGGGTGGGGGGCTACTAGCAACCAAAGGGGATGGGTTCCGGTTCAAGTCCAAATGCAAACTTGAATCAACCTTCTTCGTTGCAAATAACTCAAAAGCCTTGTCTAATGATTCGTCCACCGTCTCCTTGTATGCAACCCAATGTTGCTCCGAGTTGACACGCATTGTCTAACAACGGATGTGCATTCCAAAACCAACATTATGCCTTCCCTCCAACTCAACGATATCACTAGGGTCCATCCAATTCAAATCTTTCCTCACTTGTTGCAAGAGCTCCGCATAGCTAGGACTACTATCAAACACCATGTCAAGTTCATCCGGGTCCGGTTCAATATTGCCTTTCAAGAAGGCGTCTTTGTCCCCATGATGAACAAACACACATGTTCTTCCCATCCCTATAAGCATTCAAACAACACAACGTAACATTGCTTCCATGAGTACTAATCCAAGGATTAACACAGAATACAAACTCTAAAATATATATGAAACAACAACCCTAACCCTAACCATAACCCTAACCCTAACCCTAAACCTAACCCTAGCACCAACATAAGAACACCCATAAGAATAACCCTAACATACTAACAAGCCTAATCACAGGAAATTGGCAAACAAACATCTAACATCTCCATGCAAATCTCTAGATCCATACAAAACTAGGGTTTCCCCAAACTAGCAACAAATGAGCAAATTGATAACATTACTTGGATCAAAACAAGGGGATCGGAGAAGATTACATTGAGGGGGGGGGTGACTTTGAAATCCACGGACAAATTCTTCAAATTTCCAAGATTTGGGAGAGGACTTGAGAAGGGTAGAGAGGGGGAGAGCTCGGGTTGGGGTGTGTGGGGTGAGGGGAGTGGGGGAGGGGGGCCAGCCGCTTGGCTGGATAAGTCACAGTGCAGCGCCCGAGGGCTAGGCGCTGCACATTACATGTGTGACGCCTAGCTCGGAGGCGCTGCACTGCTCGGTGCGGGGCCCGGGGCTGCCATGATGGATAGAGGTGCAACGCCCCCGAGCTAGGCGCTGCACTGTAGGGTGTGGCGCCGGCGTCGCGGGCGCCACACAAAAAGGTCAGAGGCGTGAAATAGTTTCACGGTCAGTTCATTCTATGAATTGATTTCATCCCAAGGTCGAAATTGTCAAATTTGCCACGACCAGCCTGCACATGCGGACCTGCAATGGCAGCTGAATACGTGGGGTCAGATGTGTTGCTGCACGAGCACGACGCGTGCCATCTTTGTCAGGACCGGGTTTTCGGGATATATTTTCCAGAAAATGGTCCTTGTGCTCACCAGCCCCAAGATTACTGTTAGCTGATGGGGCACCAACTTGATACAGAAATTCCAAGCAAAATACAAATGTGTAGTACAAGACCGTTCTGGCCTATGAGTACAACAAATGGTTTCTAGTGGTTGATGGCGGAAGCGGTTTATGGTTCATCTGCGTCTATGGGACTCCATTTCCCACAGGAACAGCTGACCTGGATAACTCCTATCTTCGTGAGGCTGCTATAACCGTTGCTTAGGTTCCGGGGCTGTCATCGCAATGCTCCTCTCCAAGCAAGAAATCTGGCCAAGACAATAGCCAGGGACAAGCCAGTGAGTACTTTGAATGTACTCGCAAACATTATGAACACGGGTATAATATAACAAATGATAATCATGCTCTGAAATATGCCATGATCACTACGTCAGTCACGAAATTAAAATTTATGATGCACGCAAGCAAGTTATTCTTATAGACCCTGAATAAACAACCCGAGAATAGAAATAAAATGCACCGATCGGGTGTGATACGTCTCCAATGTATCTATAATTTTTGATTGCTCCATGCTACTTTATCTACTGTTTTGGACTATATTGGGCTTTATTTTCCACTTTTATATCACTTTTGGGACTAACCTATTAACCGGAGGCCCAGCCCAGAATTGTTGTTTTTTGCCTATTTTAGTGTTTCGAAGAAACGGAATATCAAACGGAGTCCAAACGGAATGAAACCTTCGGGAACGTGATCTTCTCACCGAACGTGATCCGGGAGACTTGGACCCTACTCCAAGAAGTGCCAGAGGCGGTCACGAGGGTGGAGGCGCCCCACAGGCACGCCCCTACCTCGTGGGCCCCCTGACGCTCCACCGACGTACTCCTTCCTTCTATATATACCTATGTATCCCCAAACGATCAGAGGGGAGCCAAAAACCTAATTCCACCGTCGTACCTTCCTGTATCCACGAGATCCCATCTTGGGGCCTATTCCGGAGCTCCACCGGAGGGGGCATCCACCACAGAGGGCTTCTACATCAACACCATAGCCTCTCCGATGAAGTGTGAGTAGTTTACTTCGGACCTTCGGGTCCATAGCTAGTAGCTAGATGGCTTCTTCTCTCTTTTTGGATCTCAATACAATGTTCTCCCCCTCTCTCGTGGAAATCTATTCGATGTAATCTTCTTTTTTGTGTTGTGTTTGTTGAGACCGATGAATTGTGGGTTTATGATCCAGCTTATCTATGGATAATAGTTGAATCTTCTCTGAATTCTTTTATGTATGATTGAGTTATCTTTGCAAGTCTCTTCAATTATCCGCTTGGTTTGGCCAACTAGATTGGTAGTTCTTGCAATGGGAGAAGTGCTTAGCTTTGGGTTCAATCTTGCGGTGTCCTTACCTAGTGATGTAAAGGGTTGCAAGGCACGTATTGTATTGTTGCCATCGAGGATAACAAGATGGGGTATTTATCATATTGCATGAATTTATTCCTCTACATCATGTCATCTTGCTTAAGGCGTTACTATTTTTTTAACTTAATACTCTAGATGCATGCTGGATAGTGGTCGATGAGTGAGGTAATAGTAGTAGATGCGTAATCGTTTCGATCTACTTGTCACGGACGTGATGCCTATATACATGATCATACCTAGATAACCTCATAACTATGCTCAATTACACAATTGCTCAACAGTAATTTGTTCACCCACCGTAGAATATCTATGCTCTTGAGAGAAGCCACTAGTGAAACCTATGGCCCCCGGGTCTATTCTCATCATATCAATCTCCATCACTTTATTTACTTGCTTTCCTTTTACTTTTTACTTTGCATCTTTATACCAAAAATACCAAAAATATTATCTCTATCAGATATCGCTCTCGTAAGTGACCGTGAAGGGATTGACAACCCCTAATCGCGTTGGTTGCGAGTAGCTATCGTTTAGTGCAGGTACGAGGGACTTGCGCATGGCCTCCTACTGGATTGATACCTTGGTTCTAAAAAACCGAGGGAAATACTTACGCTAATGTGCTGCATCATCCTCTCCTCTTTGGGGAAAACCAACGCAAGCTCAAGACGTAGCAGGGTGTCTGAAGCGACGCCTCGAAAGGATAATAATATAAAGCATGCCTCAGTCGGGCGTCTGAGAGACACCGCATAAAGGGCTTATAAAGTAAATAAATAACAAACATGCCACAGTCGGGCGTCTGTGAGACACCACATAAAGGGCTTATACAGAGAAATAAACAAAAAGTATCCCACGCAAGGCGTCTCGGCGACACCACATAAAGGGCTTATAAGTGAAATAAATAACAAGTATACATACAAGGCCTCAAATGACACCACATAAAGGGCATATAAAGTAATTAAATAACAAGCATGCCACAATCGAAGCGCCTCAAATGACACCACATAAAGGGCTTATAAAGTAATTAAATAACAAGCATGCCACGATCAAGGCCCTCAAATGACACCACATAAAGGGCTTATAAGAGGATAGTCACAGTGAATATCCGGGAGGTAGAACCGTCCCAGGGATGCTCAATAATTCAAATAATATAAATGGTCGGTCCATAATAATAATAATCATAATCATCATAAGTCACAAGTCATGATCAATGTTCTGGTCTAGCAGTTTCTCCTCCGAAGACCGACACTAAGACCGACACTTGACCCATCCCAGACTGTAGTCCTTACCTATGGACACGGCTATTCAAATAGATTTAACCTCTGAAGAGGGTGTACTCTTTACCCACGAGTAACGGATTTCTTTAGTCCATCGGGTCTAATTCCATTTACGATCTATTAATAGAAAACACACATGACCCACACACACCGGCTTAACTTACCGGTGTCTGGAATCACCTACGACACCTGTTAAGCAAAACTCTAAGTGGGGAGGCTACAACCTCGATTAGCATGGGATCAAATTTATACCGTGCTCTACTAAGGGGTGCCCCCCTCTCGGCCCCAACCAGAAACACCCATGCCCCCGGACCAGGTGGCATGCCTACCGGCTGTAGCTGGTATCTTCCACCATGGCCTCTCTGTACGGTGTGCGCTAGAAAGGGGTTGACAACTTACTGAACCGTACCCTACCTATGGCAGGGACAAGTGGTAGTACGAAACAAGTATGGGGGTTACTGGAATAAGACTCGATCTAAGGTCGACTCAGGAGTTTTAAGTATTTCCTGCATGATTAGCATAACCAATATATTTCAACCAATGCATGTAATCACCACTCATCATACCTCATCATGCCATACCGGACACAACCGCCTCGACGAGGAACTAGAGACAAGCTCGTGTCTACCCAAGACAGAGGCTTTCCCGGAGTCCTTCCAGTATGCATGAAAGGCATACGATGGTGATTACTATCACAACGTATCCATTTCCAACAGCAAAGAATCTTCATTATGGAGTCATGCGTATGATCACATCATCGCATAAAATAACGAAACTCCGAGACGAGGGGTGTTGTAAAAGTATCAAACAACACACAAAAATATTATGCCAGGGTTCAGAATGCTTGCCTTCAAGTGGTGGAGATGCAGGGTGCATTCCAACGCTTTTGAAAGTTTTCTTCTCTCTCCAAAAATCCTATTTTGAGAAAATTCAAATTAACACATAGTTTCAAAACAGTACAAAAAAGTTGTTTGGAAAATTTTCAAATAAATATGAAAATAAACTAGACTGAATTTGAGTAACAACAGAAAAAGAATCAAGTCAATTGGACTTATATTTAAAAAGTTATAGCCAGTCAAAGTTTAGTCAAAAATTTGTTTTTAATAAAAACAGAAAAAGAAAACGTTTCGAATGAGAATACGCTTTCGGGGTAGAGGAGGCGTACTCTGGGTTTTACGCCTTCACTTAAGCCAGCGTGGATCGGCTCGTGGGTCACTGACAGTGGGTCCCTTGGGCCCACTAGTCAGGTTTGATCAGTCGTCCCCGCCTCCTTCCTTCTTTGTCCGAGCAGAGGCGGGGCTCCGGCGATCGACGCCGGCGAACGGCGGCTCCCCACTGCGTTCCGAGGGCAGGGATGGATCCACCAGTCCAGGGCGGTCCTCCCGGTGGTCGCTAGGTTGGCGGGGGTGGAGGGAGTCGCCGGCGGCGAGCTCTGCGGTGGACGGCGACCTCGAGAGAATTGGGGCTTTGGACTACGGTGGTTCCTGAGCGAGTTTGAGGGGTTGGGTGGCTCCGCAAGATCAAGGGGAGTCGGGTGGTGGTGCTGGATGGACGGGGGAGGGCCTGCTCGCGACGAACGCAGTCGGAGCATGGCGGCGGCCAAACCTGCCGGAGATGGGGAAGAAGGCTTCCCGCCGTCGCTTGCTGGCCGTGGGGGCTTTGGAGGAGTGGCTTGAGGTCGCCTAAGGGTCCGGACGAGCTTGGGGCTCCTTTTATAGGCGGTTGAGGTCGGTTCTGCTGCGGCCGGAGATAAGATCGACGGTGAACCGCCGTTCTGTAGCTGCAGGGCGACGCGGCGGCAGTGTGCGTTAGCAGACGAGATTGTGGATGAGCTCGAGCTGTTCCAGGGGCAGCTGGCGCGCGCGTATGGCTCGGGCGGCGCCGTCCATGGCAGAGGCCTACTATGGCCGGCAGCTAGTTGCCACGGCCGACCTGACGGCGGCGCTGTGGGGCTCCAGGGACGGCTCTGCGGCGAGGGAGGGGGCGGGCGTGTTGGCTGCGAGTGGGGAAGGACCAGAACGAGCGCGGGGAGGCGGCAGTGGGACGCGGCGGCTCGGTGCACGCTCGTGCAAAACGTGCGCTCTGGGCGCGCCCAGAGCACGCACGCCAGGCGTTCGACCGAATGCCATCACGTTCTAGGCCCCTCTGCTGCCTCTACAACTAACCAGGACTAGGCTAATGATCATATGGGAGCTAATAGACATGCTGGTAAGGCCATTAGGGCAACTCATAATGCAAGTCCAAAAGCATGCCAAAACTGGCCATGCTCCTAACCTGGTCGATGAAATGCCAAGTGCATCTAGGCAACTCTTGGGGTGGCCATAATCTACAGATCCTAGTCTCTTTAGATGATGAAGAGGGTGGCAAGGTTAGTTTATCAAAAACAAAAACTTGTTAGTGCAAGTTTGTGAGAAAACCAAATCTGTGCGGAAACTAAAGGCTATCATTTCATGGACCAAAAATACTCCAATGGGTCCACTCTCCTGGACTTAAGGGTTTTGTAGGGTGGTCTATAAGCAGGAAAAAGAATCAAAGGAAAAAAGGGCAAGTTAAAATATGGTTGTAGTAGAAAATACCAAACTTGACCAGAGAGCAAAAGAGGATGTTTTGCTCAATTTTTTCAAAGAACACCAGTGGGTTTTTGCATAAAGTTGAATTATATACTCCTACCAACATCCCCTAATTTGGTGGAAGTTTTAAAGAAATATTTAAATAGGTTGCAGTGCAAAAGTGCAAACTGGACCAGAGTTGAAAACTAGGGGTAGAGCTCAAAATTTCCAATGACAAAAATATATTTTTGCATAAAGTGATGTGGAAACATCATATGACATCCCCAAATTTTGGTGGGATATTTAAAGAAGTATTGGAAAGGGTTGTAGTGCAAATGGGACCCTAAAACCTATGAAAATCATTTTTAAGGAAATAAAGCTCAGGGAGAAATAATCATATAAATAGTTCCACTGATAAAGGAAATGTTTTTAGAGAGGGTATACAAGTCCAACAACATTTGAAAAGTTTTTACTTGGGGTGAAAACTCCACAACTCAGAAGAAAGGAGTGGTTCTGAACTAAAGGAAAATCTAGAAAATAAAAATTTAATTTACCATGGCAAAAAATTTAAATCAATAAATCATGGTTAAATTTTTGGGGGTGTTACAACACTACCCCCCCTTAAGAAAAATCTCGTCCTTGAGATTTGCTAAGGGTTGTTTTCAAAACATTACTGTGGGTGTCGTCGGGGTTTGGTTTATGGTAGCTACGCCCGGAATTAAAAATGCATTCACACACCAACATACTTATGCCTGGATACTATTTAAAATAGGGCGCACAAGCAAACAACATTTAAATATGGTGATATAGGATCACACAGTTACAGGGCGTGGACATACTAAGACTCGGTACTACTCGAGTGACTTTAGTCTACCTCGTTCATATCTAAGTGGGTGTGCCTTGTGGACGCCGAGGCTTCTCCACGGGTTTCACCGTCGGGGTTAGCTGGAGGGGGTTGAGGAACTGCAGGGTCGGGGTAGCGATGATGACCATCGCGGGGGTTGTTGGCCACGATCCCGTTGGAGCGTGTTCCCAAAAGGTGACGAAGCACTTCTGGGGACACCAAAGCATTTTGGTTGATGGCTGGGGCAGACCTCAAGGACTCGATCGGTTGTCCAAATAGCACGACTGGGTTGTCGGCGTCGGGCTCATCTTCTCCTCTCGCCGGGGCTCGGCGAATCAGTTCTCCATGAGCTGCGATCAGATCAAGAGTGATTTGATCGAACAGTCCCTCTAGTGCACTTACATAGCGCACTAGATGCAACAATGCAGGATCCGTCTCGTGATCTCCGTAGGCAACCTGGGGTGGCCTACCATACCCGTCACGGCAGGGGTAGTAGTAGAACGAACGACAGTTAACTCTGGGCGACAAGTGCCGGAGTTGAACTACAACCTCTCGAGCATCTAGTTGGATGGCTTGTGGCTCAAAGGAAGTTGTCCTTCCGGTGAACACAGAGGGGCGTTCGGAGATAGACCCTACCATATATGTGCACAAAGGGCCTGTAATTGACGGCTCTCACCGCTCATGGGTCCTTGGTACACAACATATTCTGGGGGCTCTTCTAATGCAAAGGCACGACGGGTGAGGTTTGTTAGCACAGTCACAAAACCTCCAAGGTTGGTTGCTGTGGTCTCATTGTGAACAATGGGTCCGGGCATTTTATCTTGGATTGGGGTAGAGGCTGTGTTGTGCTGAGCTGAGGCTAGCGTGCCCTTTTTATAGAAAAAGGGGACGTAGTCTTCCTTCGCACGCTTGCGAATGGGACACTTTAGGTGTCGGTCACTGGCGCGTGATCGATAGGCTAGGCCGATAGGTTGGGCACCGACTGCCAAAAGTTGTCGGGTCACTGTGTGGCTATCTTGCACGAGAAGCTTGGCTGGGGTTAGGCTAAGGTCTGGTGGGTTGGTTAACCTAGGTTTTTCGACCTGGCTAAGATAGGATTAGCCCATGGTCAGCCTGGCTCTGATACCAAGTTTGTCAGGACCGGGTTTCCGGGATATATTTTCCAGAAAATGGTCCTTGTGCTCACCAGCCCCAGGATTACAGTTAGCTGATGAGGCACCAACTTGATACAGAAATTCCAAGCAAAATACAAATGTGTAGTACAAGACCATTCTGGCCTATGAGCACAACAAATGGTTTCTAGTGGTTGATGGCAGAAGCGGTTTGTGGTTCATCTGCGTCTATGGGACTCCATTTCCCACAGGAACAGCTGACCTGGATAACTCCTATCTTCGCAAGGCTGCTATCGCCGTTGCTTAGGTTCCGGGGCTGTCATCACAACTCTCCTCTCCAAGCAAGAAATCTGGCCAAGACAATAGCCAGGGACAAAGCAGTGAGTACTTTGAATGTACTCGCAAACATTATGAACACGGGTATAATATAACAAATAATAATCATGCTCTGAAATATGCCATGATCACTACGTCAGTCACGAAATTAAAATTTATGATGCACACAAGCAAGTTATTCTTATAGACCCTGAATAAACAACCCGAGAATAGAAATAAAATGCACCGATCGGGTGTCTGAAGCGACGCCTCGAAAGGATAATAATATAAAGCATGCCTCAGTCGGGCGTCTGAGCGACACCGCATAAAGGGCTTATAAAGTAAATAAATAACAAACATGCCACAGTCGGGCGTCTGTGAGACACCACATAAAGGGCTTATACAGAGAAATAAACAACAAGTATGCCACAGTCGGGCGTCTCAGCGACACCACATAAAGGGCTTATAAGTGAAATAAATAACAAGTATGCCACAATCGGGCGTCTCAGCGACACCACATAAAGGGCTTGTAAAGTAATTAAATAACAAGCATGCCACAGTCGGGCGT
Organism: Aegilops bicornis; assembly: GCA_021605145.1. NCBI lineage: Eukaryota > Viridiplantae > Streptophyta > Magnoliopsida > Poales > Poaceae > Aegilops > Aegilops bicornis. The sequence continues at coordinate 549,372,262 of CM038671.1, read as the reverse complement.
CTCAGCGACACCACATAAAGGGCTTATAAAGTAATTAAATAACAAGCATGCCACAGTCGGGCGTCTCAACGACACCACATAAAGGGCTTATAAGAGGATAGTCACAGTGAATATCCGGGAGGTAGAACCGTCCCAGGGATGCTCAATAATTCAAATAATATAAATGGTCAGTCCATAATAATAATAATCATAATCATCATAAGTCACAAGTCAGGATCAATGTTCTGGTCTAGCAGTTTCTCCTCCGAAGACCGACACTTGAACCATCCCAGACTGTAGTCCTTACCTATGGACACGGCTATTCGAATAGATTTAACCTTTGCAGAGGGTGTACTCTTTACCCACCAGTAACGGATTTCTTTAGTCCATCGGGACTAATTCCATTTACGGTCTTTTAATTGAAAACACACCGACCAAGACACACCAAATTAACTTACCGGTGTCTGGAATCACCCACGACACATGTTAAGAAAAACTCTAAGTGGGGAGGCTACAACCTCGATTAGCATGGGATCAAATTTATACCGCACGCTACTAAGGGGTGCCCCCCTCTCGGTCCCGACCAGAAACACCCATGCCCCTGGACCAGGTGGCATGCCTACCGGCAATGGTGGTATCTTCCACCATGGCCTCTCTGTACGGTGTGTGCTAGAAAGGGGTTGACAACTTACTGAACTGTACCCTACCTATGGCAGGGACAAGTGGTAGTACGAAACAAGTATGGGGGTTACTGGAACTAGACTCGATCTAAGGTCGACTCAGGAGGTTTAAGTATTTGCTGCATGATTAGCATAACCAATATATTTCAACCAACAGACAGAATCACCACTCATCATACCTCATCATGCCATACCGGACACAACCGCCTCGACGAGGAACTAGAGACAAGCTCGTTTCTACCCAAGAGAGAGGCTTTCCCGGAGTCCTTCCGGTATGCATGAAAGGCATACGATGGTGATTACTATCACAACGTATCCATTTCCAACAGCAAAGAATCTTTATTATGCACTCATGCGTATGATCACATCATCGCATAAAATAACGAAACTCCGAGACAAGGGGTATTGTAAACGTATCAAACAACAGACAAAAATATTATGCCAGGGTTCAGATTGCTTGCCTTCTAGTGGTGGAAAGGCAGGGTGCATTCCAACGCTTTTGAAAGTTTTCTTGTCTCTACAAAAATCCTATCTTGAGAAAATTCAAATTAACACATAGTTTCAAAACAGTACAAAAAAGTTGTTTGGAAAATTTTCAAATAAACATGAAAATAAACTAGACAGAATTTGAGAAACAACATAAAAAGAATCAAGTCAATTGGACTTATATTTAAAAAGTTATAGCCAGTCAAAGTTTAGTCAAAAGTCTATTTTTAATAAGAACAGAAAAAAAAACGTTTTGAATGAGAATACGCTTTCGGGGTAGAGGAGGCGTACTCTGGGTTTTACGCCTTCACTTAAGCCAGCGTGGATCGGCTCGTGGGTCACTGACAGTGGGTCCCTTGGGCCCACTAGTCAGGTTTGACCAGTCGTCCCCGCCTCCTTCCTTCTCTGTCCGAGCAGAGGCGGGGCTCCGGCGATCGACGCCGGCGAACGGTGGCTCCCCACTGGGTTCCGAGGGCAGGAATGGATCCGCCAGTCCAGGGCGGTCCTCCCGGTGGTCGCTAGGTTGGCGGAGGTGGAGGGAGTCGCCGGCGCCGAGCTCTGCGGCGGACGGCGGCCTCGGGAGAATTGGGGCTTTGGGCTACGGTGGTTCCTGAGCGAGTTTGAGGGGTTGGGTGGCTCCGCAAGATCAAGGGGAGTCGGGTGGTGGTGCTGGATGGACGGGGGAGGGCCTGCTCGCGACGAACGGAGCCGGAGCGTGGCGGCGGCCGAACCTGCCGGAGATGGGGAAGAAGGCTTCCCGCCGTCGCTTGCTGGCCGTGGGGGCTTTGGAGGAGTGGCTTGAGGTCGCCTAAGGGTCCGGACGAGCTCGGGGCTCCTTTTATAGGCGGTTGAGGTCGGTTCCGCGGCGGCCGGAGATAAGATCGACGGCGAACCGCCGTTCTGTAGCTGCAGGGCGACGTGGCGGCGGTGTGCGCTAGCAGACGAGCTCGTGGATGAGCTCGAGTTGCTCCAGGGGTAGCTGGCGCGCGCGTGTGGCTCGGGCGGCGCCGTTCATGGGAGAGGCCTACTGTGGCCGGCTGCTAGTTGCCACGGCCGACCTAACGGCGGCGCTGTGGGGCTCCAAGGACGGCTCTGCGACGAGGGAGGGGGCGGGCGTGTTGGCTGTGAGTGGGGAAGGACCAGAACGAGCGCGGGGAGGCGGCAGTGAGACGCGGCGGCTCGGTGCGCGCGCGTGCAAAACGTGCGCTCTGGGCGCGCCCAGAGCACGCACGCCAGGCGTTCGACCGAATGCCATCGCGTTCTAGGCCCCTCTGCTGCCTCTACAACTAACCAGGACTAGGCTAATGATCATATGGGAGCTAATAGACATGCTGGTAAGGCCATTAGGGCAACTTCATAATGCAAGTCCAAAAGCATGCCAAACCGGCCATGCTCCTAACTCCGGTCGATGAAATGCCAAGTGCATCTAGGCAACTCTTGGGGTGGCCATAATCTCCAGATCCTAGTCTCTTTAGATGATGAAGAGGGTGGCAAAGTTAGTTTATCAAAAACAAAAACTTGTTAGTGCAAGTTTGTGAGAAAACCAAATCTGTGCGGAAACTAAAGGCTATCATTTCATGGACCAAAAATACTCCAATTGGTCCACTCTCCTGGACTTAAGGGTTTTGTAGGGTGGTCTATAAGCAGGAAAAATAATCAAAGGAAAAAGGGCAAGTTAAAATATGGTTGTAGTAGAAAATACCAAACTTGACCAGAGAGCAAAAGAGGATGTTTTGCTCAATTTTTTCAAAGAACACCAGTGGGTTTTTGCATAAAGTTGAATTATATACTCCTACAACATCCCCTAATTTTGGTGGAAGTTCTATAGAAATATTTAAATAGGTTGCAGTGCAAAAGTGCAAACTGGACCAGAGTTGAAAACTAGGGGTAGAGCTCAAAATTTCCAATGACAAAAATATATTTTTGCATAAAAGTGATGTGGAAACATCACATGACATCCCCAAATTTTGGTGGGATTTTTAAAGAAGTATTGGAAAGGGTTGTAGTTCAAATGGGACCCTAAAACCTATGGAAATCATTTTTTAAGGAAATTAAGCTCAGGGAGAAATAATCATATAAATAATTCCACTGATAAAGGAAATGTTTTTAGAGAGGGTATACAAGTCCAACAACATTTGAAAACTTTTTACTTGGGGTGAAAACTCCACAACTCAGAAGAAAGGAGTGGTTCTGAATTAAAGGAAAATCCAAAAAATAAAATTTTAATTTACCAAGGCAAAAATTTTAAATCAATAAATCATGGTTAAATTTTTGGGGTGTTACAAGCTCCCCACACGCATAGGCATGGAATATCGACGGCCTGGTGCCTTCCATATGTACAAGGATGTGTCTCCTATCCTTCCTAAGTAAATCATGATCGCAATCAAGTCTCAATTAACAGCGTCTTTTCTCTTTTTTGGCGGTTCAGTTAACAGCGTCTTACTGTGCTGGTGACTATTGATTCAGTTTTCGCACACAAAAAAGTACTGAATCGCTTCTTTCTTTTTCTGTGCAATCCCATGTTTTCACAGTTGATTCACTGATTTATCGTCTGATTTATCGCTACTCGGTGGGTGACCAATAAGGTTATACCATATCGCTGCAATTTATCATTTGGGCCAATTTATCGCTCTGACAAGCAATTTATCGAGAATCTACCGATAAGTCGGGCATATTTCTAGCACTATGTGTGCAAGAACTATGTTTATTTGTCCTATGTTGTTTATCATTGTACAAGGATTCAAAGGGAAGGTATCAAGGTAACACTTGTGTTTAATATTGTTTTAGTGTTGAATATAGCATATTTTAGTGCTGGAACTTGGGATTTGTAAAACAAATGGTTGATTAATAGTCAAACAATACTATCGATTAATCGTCTGATTCCTGATTAATCTCTAATCCCCAGCCGACCGAGACACCATGTCGGACTAACGACGGGGTCCCACGTGGAATCGCCTGAAAATTCGGTGGTCCGAAGCTCATCTCCTCCGTCAGACCGATGTCGTTGCGTGGTGCCGCTTCGGCGGGCCGCGCGGTGCCTAGACCGGCTATTTAAGCCGACCGCCGGCACCGAAACCCTACCCCTCCATATTTTCCTCCTCCCATCCACCGCCGCCGCCACTTTCCACTCTCTATCCGCCACCACTACACTACAAAAAAATACACTTCCGTGATGATACGTGTTTGTCACAGTAGGTCGCGTTTTTTGTCAGGCATGTACATCCATGACGATTTTATTAATCAAGATAGTCATACCTGTGTTGTCGTAGAAGTGTTCCATGACATTACCAAAATTATCATCACAGAAGTGTCCACTTCCATGACGATAAATCGCGCATCACAGAAGTGCTTTCGTCAAGGGTGACCGACACATGGCATCCACCGTAACGGAACGCCGTTAAGCTATCGGGTCGGGTTTTGGATCCGATAACCCGTTAACAGCCCCGACCAATGGGAAATTTCCACGTGTAAAATTCTTATTGGCCGGACGAAACATGTGTCAGCTCGTCAGTGGGTCAGATAGGCGCCTATGATATGTCGACACGTGCCACGACCCACCACTGGCCCATTTAGCTTACAAAGCCGGCCCGTTTGACTTGGTCAAAAGTTAACGGGCTGGCCCATGAAAAGCCTATTAACGGTCTCTTCGCAAATAGCCCATTTTACGGCCCGTTAACTCACAACCCGTTAGGCACTAAAGGAAATCGGCCCACAACGTCATGTGGGCCGTCGAATATAACACCAACCCATTTCACTTTTGGCCCATGTATGGCCCACGACGTCTTTCGGCCCATATGAGGCCTTCTTATCTTTCGGCCCTTTACAAGCCCACGGTGACTCTAGCCCATAATGAACAGTAATTTTCTTTGTACCCATTAATGGCCCATGATTTACATGGGTCGTTTCCAGCCCGTGTTAGCTTTCGGCCTATTGACGGCCCATACGTTCTTGGGCTCCTTTTCGGCCCTCGATTACTTCCGGCCTGTTACTGGACTGTTCCCCTAATGGGCCAAATTCGGCCCATGGCAAGAGTCGACCCACATCGGGCATGTTCCCCAAATGGGCCAAATTCAGCCCATGGCGTGAGTCGGCCCACATCGGCTTGTTACCCTAATGGGCCAAATTCGGCCCATGGCAAGAGTCGGCCCGCTTCTGGCCAGCCCGTCCTATATTCTGGCCGACCCGTTATGCCTGTGACATAATTAAGCTTTTGCAGTCCTACGGCCTGTTAACGGCCCGTTACCGTGCTGGGCCGATACCAATTACGCCCGATTACGGCCCATGTAGACCCATTTATCCGACGGCCCGAGGCCCACCAATTACAGGCCCATTTATCGACAGCCCGAGGCACACCGATTATAGGCCCATTTATCGACGGCCCGTAGGAGACCCATGGATCCTACGGCCCGTATATGGCCCATGGTAGTTGCGGCCACTAGCAAACCAGGGAAAAAGAAGACTAGGAAATAAATAAGGCTGAAACTAACGCTAGGCTATTAAGGCGATTGCACAGATTACATCCACTCGGCATCAAAGATCGCCACAAGTGCAAATATAGGGAACACCCTACACTATACAAAAATGGCTTGCTATTTTCTTCACGGTGGCTGCATGTTAAGAATAAATTTTGTATCGCACCAAAACAAATTACAACTATATAACAAAAGGAAGGTTGGCATAAAACTTAACAGTCTAGCAGATAAATGCACCACCAGAAGTTCAGAAGCTCGGTTCATTTGACCTGACTGTTATGTTTTCATGATGTATTGTTCGATGGAGCACCATAACCCTCGCCTTCATTTCCCCTAGGCTCCTGAACAACATAGCAAATGTCTGATAGTCTGGTTTCAAAACCATGCATATCTTGACGACATTGAGCAATGTTTCTCCTTGTTTCACAAAGGGCCTCTGTTAGGGAATGGACTTGTGTCTCGAGCGCCTTGAGATACAACATTGCTTTGAGCTTTCATATCTTGATCATGAGGCAGTTTGGACGATATTGCCTTAACAACCAACCCAAGATTACGCAGAACGTGCTTTTGGCAATTGTTAGTGGGCAGTCTTGACCTTGCAGCAAGAAGAGCCGACATTGCGGTTATAGTTGCCTCGCCACCTTCACAAGGTGGCGTTCCACCATTTTTCCATAGCTTCATTTGAAAAGTTGAGGTTTTACATTAGTAGTACCGTAACATAAGATATTAAGGAGGCAGCAAAACCAAACAAAATAGCTTTGGTCTATATCTGTAACTTATTACGGTGAACCCATGTAAAATATTAGTTGTATTTTATTGCAAAGTACATAATAAAACCAGGTTCCAAACATATGACCATGTACCATCGCTAATGTATTGTCTATTTCTTCACATTGTATTGAGGGCTAAGGATAAAGAGACGAAGTTTATAATACGGTAAGCATAGTATGACATCATTCATATCACAAAACAAGCGAGAAACAGACAAACATGCAATTGTAACATTGTGTGGGCAAGTCCAAAGACGGAACTAGACTACGGGTCAAGATCAAAGGAACATCACTCCTCTCTTTTAAACCTTGTAAGGTGCAATGATACGCTAAGACAATTGTGTATAAAATTGAAAAGAGTAATAGACATTGGCTGCAAACCATGCAGTTCAAGGCACAAGTCGAGTAAGTAGTAGTTAAAAGGCATGAGGATTAAGGACTTACATGGCGGCTTTGATTGGTGTGGTCATGCCCTTCTTCTTCTTGGTGTGACGGTCCTTGAAGATTTCCACGACATTTGGTTCAGGTACTTTTTGGTCCTTGCGGGCTTTCCTCGCATTTCGAACAAGTCAATATAGATCCGATAATATGGTACAATGAAAAGAGTGAAACAACGACTAATTACAAGAGCCTCGCGATGTGCAATATAGCTACGAGATCCTCATCATCTGTTGGAATTTCACTTTAAATGCAGTTGGCCTTGCTCTTTGAACAGTTCACCTACAAGAAGATAGATTTGTGTGGCACATGTGTAAATAGGACTTCAACATGTGATCCGATCACATATATATAATGTACTGATACTTGGATCGGACCGGTGTTTAACAAGCCCCTCCGGTCTTCATCCGACATATTTTCCATCGGAGATGTTTGGGAAAGTTCACCGTTAGCCTTCCCTTCAAAGTGAGTTTTCCTCAAGTTCTATCGATCTTGTCGCAGAGCAAACTTGAAAACATGGGTGCAAGCTTGTCCGGTTGCATCATCTTGGCTATCCAACTTGAACCTCATCTCGTTGAAAATTATGGGAGTCTCATTATCGACAACCTAGAAAGTATGGGATGAGCAAGACGATATTACTAGTTTCCATACATAACCATACTTATAGATAAATGGTCGAGGAAGGTGTTGAACTGGGTTTCATCTTTGTCATTCTGTCTTGAATCCATGTTGGGAGGATACGTACATGACACCTAACGGCAACCGCTGCCTCTCGATACTAACTTGGCTGACTCAGCAGCATCACGTGGCCTTTTAAACCTGCCTCAAAACGGATCTCCATTCTTCCTCCTCTAGATTTAGTTAACCTATCGAGCATTATCCCTGATGTTTGTTTCCTCTTGCGCCTAGGTGCTAGTCCAACAATGAACATAGGAAGTGTTAGTGTACATCAAACTGTGAGACTACATATAAAGAAGCATGCAACTGTAACTTGACTCCAACAACTACCTTCTTGCTGTTGAAGCTCACAAGGTTCATCTGATATTGCCAACTCATCTTGTGTCAAGAGTGCTTGGGAAGTAGTGTCGGTGGCAAGGGAGCTTGGGAACGTGCTTGCTAGCTGGGTTGGCCGACGCAGTAAGTCGTGTACCGGTAGTAATCTTGTGGTAGGTGTTGCAAGAACTAGGGCTATCTCTGCTTGTTTGGTGGCAGCTATTTGTTTCTGTTTGGCTTTTTTGCAGCTCGTGTAGCATGGGATGCCGTGTTTGTAGAATTTTCTGCTGGACTTTCACCTTCTATTGCACCATCAGTACCAGCAGAATCTGCAGGATTCATCCGCTTCTCATTCCCTGCCATTCTGTGTTTCTTCCTCTTTCTCTGTGCCATGTTAAGTCAAGTCGACAAGAAAAACGAATAAAAATTTCTTTCTTCAGAACAAATTGATGCGTGATGCAGACGAACTGAACTTTGATGTTAGACAACCACATGATAGGAGGATGTAATATGTATGAAAAACAGGACGGAAGAGATAACCAGAACTATGATGTGTAAACTAAGAAGAAGACATTTCACAAATTAGAAGCAATGCAATGGAAGGTAGACACCATATGAAAGATGCTACAAATATCGCGCTGCCAAGTTAATAGTGTCTCATCATAAATGGCATTTAAACAAATGTGAAGCAGTACAAGAAATAAATCATATGCAAGATGCAAACAACATCACACTACCATGTTAGAGGTCTCTCGTCATTAGTGCCATTGCATATTCACAGCATTGCATATTCATAGCTTATGATGTGTAAACTAAGGAGAAGGCATTTCAACAAATTAGAAGCAATGAAAGCTAGACACCATATGAAAGATGCAACGAATATCACTCTACCAAGTTAAAACTGTCTCGTCATAAGTGCCATTTCAACAAATTAGTAGTGCAAGCTAGAAAAGAATGTGAGATGTAACCTATATCACACTCCGAAGTCAAACGTGTCTTATGATAAGTGATTGTTGCAGGTTACACAACAGTAGTAATTTGATGTAAGGACATGGTGTGATAGACAGATATTGTATGTTCTAGAAACAGGAACACGTGTCTTATTCAAGTATAATGTGTAAAGTAAGCATGTGGAATTCAACAAAATTAGAAGCAATACAAGCTAGACATCACACATAACATGCAACCACATATAACAGTGTCAAGTTAGAGGGAGCACCAGTGATGCTTCACTAGGGGACACGTGCTCATCATAAACACAGCTTTGTTGAGTGTCTATGCATGTGTTGTCTTGGAAATCATCTTGGGGGTGTGGAGGAGTAGAAACTGTAGAGGCCCTCCATTTGGAAGGAGCACCTTTATCCGCTGCCTTGCTAACTTCCTTCCGCTTTATTGATTTTGAATTGTCAAGTAAAACCGACAAGAAAAAGCAATAAAATTCTCTATTCATAACTCATTCATGCATGATACTGACAATCACTACTTTGATGTACGGCAAACACATGATACCAGGATGGAATATGTATGAAAAACAGGACGGCATGTATGTAAACTAAGCAGAAACCATTCCAGCAAATAAGAAGCAATGCAAGCTAGACACCACATGAAAGATGCAACCAATATGGCTCTGCCAAGTTAAAAGTGTCCCATCATAAATGGAATTTCAACAAGTTAGAAGCAGCGCATGCTATAAATCATATGAAAGATGCAACTAATATCACACTGCATATACTAAAGGTGTCTCGTCATATTGATTGATGCGGGATACAAAAAAACAATAGTTTTATGTAAGAACATGCTTAATGGACAGATGTACTATGTCCTAAATACAGGAAGGCATGTCACATTAACAGGTATAATGTCACATTTACAGGAGTATAAGCTAAGTAGACTAGCACATGCAGTTTAACCAGATTGGAAGAATTACAATCTAGACACCATATGCAACATGCAACCACATATCACGCTGCCAAGTTAGAGCAAGCACCTGCGATGCTAGTGTAGGGCAAATGCTGTAATCAACTATAGAGCTACGTTCACTATCTTCATCCAGCATTTACATTTCTTGAGAATCATGTCGGGAGGCGTATTTGCATTCTTTAAATGAGGAGTAGTCCCCTTGCACCTGCCTCGTCATAAGTGATTGATGAGGGATACACAAGAACATTAGTTTGATGTAAGAACATGGTTAATACATAGATGTACTAGTATGTACCAAAAATAGAAAGGCATGTCATATTCAAAGATATAATGTGTAAGCTAAGCAGATGCAATTTAACCAAATTGGAAGCAATACAAGCTAGACATCCATTTGGAGTGGTGAACATGATCATCTAGGACCCGAGAGCACGGTGGGAGGCAGGCTGCTTCGGCACCATCACGGCTTTTTAGTTGGCTTCTGTGTGATGCATGTCTTTGTTGGGCTTGTCCTTGGCTCGGCCAAAGGCTCACGACTAGCTATTTGTCTTCCGGTGCTCACGGGATGGTGGTTCATGTAAAAATATCTTTCCTTATCTTAATAAAGACCGACTTCGCCTTTGAATACAAGCTAGACACCATATGGAACATGCAACCACATATGACACATGAAGTTAAAGCAAGCACACAGGATGGTGGTTCATTGCGAAGCGAGGTCATCAACTCGAGCAACGTTTACCGTCTCCATCGCTGACCTGCACCCTTTATAAGCATTAACGTGTCGTGCCTAGCCGCGTAGAAAGCTGGCACGACTTGTCTCTTTTATTTTTTGCTTCTCTTTCAGCAGACTCTGGAATACCCTTGCATAAAAACACAATAGTGAGAGTATGGGTGAAGTGTGTGCAGAACTAGTGCACTGTAAAAGTAGCAGATAGCAGGTGGTTGAAAAATAAATGACAGGAGACATATGATAGCTCTACAACATTGCATGGCAAACAAAATTAGATTCTACTCCGTATGATTTTGTAATATATGAGCACAGGAAATGCAGGTACTCCTCCAAAGACACCACCACATGTGGTCATATCTAAGATAACAATCATTGAAAATAAATAGGTCGACGATTTTTTAATGAACCGCCCGATCTATAAGGAATGGGCGAGATGGCGTTAAATCTACCTCCCTTGATCCTTGTTGACGATCTTTCTTGAACACTTGGCGACCACCGGCCCAGACCTGTGCCTTCGCCGCCCCACCCTCCCATCAACCTCACACCACCGCCGTGCTTGGCAGCGCCCCCAGGCCATCCCTTTAATCTCGGCCGACCTCCAGATCGGGCGCCAGTAGCTCTAGGCCGCACACGCCCCTAAGATAAACACCAAGGCGCTGCATCCCCGGCGTAATAGTCGTAGTAGCGCTGTTACGCCGAGAATGCTTCCGTTAATTGGGAATCAACCGCCGTAAATTGAAATTCGTGGGGCAACGGACCTCTAGCTAAGGTGAAATAGTATATGAGGAGAAACCTTGTGCATCGCGAGTTACTAGGAACATCTATTATCAAGAAGAAGCGGTCAACTAGTGTCTTCGTGGGATGAATACCGTGCAAGCGAGACGTAAGATTTGCACAAATAAGGGAAGAGGAGTACCTTCTTGATTTGCGGTGTGGTCACCTCCACATGTCGCGCCGATCTTCTTCTTTTTACCGGGGAAACCGATGTTCTGGAGGGTACAGGCTTGGACGAACCCATGGCCAAATTGTTGATTGTGTTGTCGTGGCCGTATGTCGGTGGAGGGGAAGCAGATCCGAGGCGGCGAAGGACGACATAGCAGGAACAGCTCCGTTGCGGTGGAGGGTGGCGAAGTTGGAGCGGCGGCGGTGAGGCACAGGACGGCGTGGTTGAACTGGCTAGGGTACGGACGGCTCGGCCTCGGCTTCAACTACTAGCCGTGGAGGGCGTTGCGGTTGAGGTTGCGGTGAACGACGACGTCGGGGTATCGGCTCCGGCGTGATGGAGGAGGGCAGCGGTTGATGGGTGGGATGGGGTGGCGGACGGAGGACGCCGGGGTTTCGTGGCTGGTGGAGAGGTAGTTTTGGCGCCCACGGAGTACGAATGGGGAATCGGACGGGTGGGGGGGAACCATGTTTCGGTCTGGGACGCGCTTGTTTTTGGCTTTTTTGAACAGAAGATGGGACGCGCTTGTTTGAAATTTGGGGAAAGTACAAACTTTGGCCCCCTCTTAAATTTCGGACCTACTGCGGGTCGGGGGTAGGATGGTAATCCCAGGTGTCCCAAATAGTGGGCGGGAGCGATTTCAGCCGCGCGCATGTGTGCTTAGGCAGCCATTGTGTATGAATGTTTTCGGAGGCGGTTGCGTGGCATCTAGATGAAGCTACAAACCTACCCCGGTTTAGACCTTTGGACGTCGGGCCGGTAGGTTTCACGGGTCGGAGTTATTAGAAAAGTAATTTCCTTGTACTACCAAACATTGGTCTCACGCGGTTTCGGGCGAGTAGAGGCTCTTTTGGCTCTTCGTTCTAAATTTTGAAACACAAGCATTCACGTTTAGAGTACTCTTGAACTATGAGGATTGACCTAAATAGACAACGTTATATTTGACCTTGTATGTTTGAAAACCTCATTAAATTATCCGCTTCTTTTGAAATTTTGACACTTGAAAATCCTATAACTACGATTATTTTGGAATGGAGGAGCTAAATTTGAATCTATTTTGTACACGACTACATATGCTATTATGTACAAAATCAGAGCAAAGATTGGTGCCCCCATAATTTAGGTATGATTTACAAATGCCATGATATCAGATTCAAATAATTGAATGGACTTCATGTTGAATTCGATTTTTTAAACCACCTTAAGTTGAATTCAAATGTATGCTAGTTCATAGGTAGCTATTTATAAATGTCCATTGTGTAACTTTCGTATGTATAATGTGCTTTACACACACAACATGAACTATACTCACTTTATATTCGATTGCTAAAGCGATGCATTGTCTCGAGTTCAAAATACTAACTATGTGGATCAATTGTGTCGAATAATAACATAGACATGCTCAAATTCGATAGAATCTAGATGTCTGATGGATCAATGACCGCTCCTTACATGAATTGCAAATATCATGATCCCATCCTAATATTTGGATACAATTTATATCTTTAATCAATGTGTAGAGCAGTCTTTACGTGTAGTTTCACTCTCCATCGGTGGTCTCTCACACATGCTCACACACTCTCTCCCGAGGTGTCTTTCTCACACACATGCTCTAGATATAACCCTCCCTCCCTCTCGTAACCATTTACAACTGTTTTCACTAACCTTTATCACAAGCACTCTTCCTCTCGCAAACATACACACGCACAATCCTCATCGACCCTTTCTATATATATGGACCTGCCTACGTGTCTCATGTACACACATTATCTTTACACATGTCTCTCACGCATTATCTCACACCTCTCTTCCTAATCGACGAGTATGATTCTAGCAGAGCATTCTGTAGGATGCCCCTTAAAGTTAGGTTGGATGAATAGTAATATCAGAGATAAAGGGGTTACCTTAGTCCAAGAACCTAGGGTTACAAATCCTAGTCGGCTTTGTTAGTGGACACAGAGTCCTTCACAATTCTGCTATCTTTGTCTTGTGTGACTAGTCATCCATGGGTCTTCCTAAATGTGTCATGGGCCGACCAATGTGGCGCAGGATGGAACCGAATGAAGGGCCTCACCTCGACCCACCGGACCTCACGCGGTGACACGCCCTCTACCCCCACGTCTCATTATCTTCTCACACCCACACATACCAACACAAACACCACACACACAGAAAATTTCTCATGGTGCCTCTATTCCCTCCCCCCTTGCATATACACACTCAAGGGAATGGAATCTCTTGTCGTGACGTCATATTCGTCTCTCTCTCTCTAGACCACTCTCATTTCTCGTGCTCTCTCTCCCACGCCCCCCCGTCGACCCCTCTATCCATGCCTCTCTCGAATACGTAATACACACACATACCTCTCTAGGCCCCGCCAAATGCATCAACTACACATTCACACATGTTACATCACGTGCCCCATTGATCTAAAAAGCCCTCTCTTCACGTTTATTTCGCATACAACATTCCTTTTGAATAAAGTGTGGCCAAAAAATTATTTTAGAGTTTCTACATATATACAACATTACAAAGTTATATGGAGGAGTCTGAACGCTTAATTTGCATTGCATGGTGCCCACAATGATATTTGTTCAGACCGTGAATTTGTATATTTTTATACTATATACAAATTTAGTCATAATAAAGAGAAACGAAGAGCATCTCTCTCTCCATCGCATACCCCCTGACGCCCCTTTCACGTATGCACACAAAACTATCTCCGTGTCCTCTAAAAGTAAGCCCCAGAAAATTCATGCGTGTTTCATCTTTCTCTCGCGATATATGCAATGACGATCATTGTATTTGAAGCGAAAAGCACGATACATACATTGGACTTCATAATCCACTCATTACGGTCACCGTTTATGTTTAGTGGTTATTATACGATCACGGGCTCATCGTACAACTTTGTATTTGCTCATGACATGACTAGTTGACGAGCTTAAACGCTCCACGTGGCACCTCCGGTGTTGCATCACATTATCTCACTACCATAGTGCCCACACATTGACTTGTATCTACTCTACATCTACACTCTTATAAAATACATAAAATACACTCTTATAAAAAACAGAGTTGGTGATGATGGTGTGCCTGCCATCCTGCAATATAGGCCGTCCGATTTATATCTGACGGATAGGAAAGAAACTATGGCAATTTTGCAAAAAGCTACCCACACACCTCTCCAAATTTGCAAATAAGGCCTTCCCTCGTTCATCCTTTTCTCTCACAAGATAAACAAGTCATACAAATGCATCTTGATGTTACGTGCAACGACGCAGGCATCTTGCTAGTAAGAATGAAAACAAACGACAAAAAAATATTTTGACGGTGGTTGAAGTCATGACCGAGGGCACAGCCGGACAAGGTGGCCTTGTATTGGTATCTTTGAGCCGTCTGTTTTAACACCACGTGAGCTGGTGTGGTGATTATACACACACGCACGCATGCACACGAACTGCATCCACGCAACACTCACACAAACACATGCACCCACGCACGCACGCAACACTCACACGTACACACGCAGCCACGCACGCACGCAACACTCACACGCACACATGCACGCATGCATGCACACACCAGTACACCACACGACCAACACACACTCTCACGCTCAAGTGCTCAACCTACACGTGCATGCGCACATCGAATACAGCAGACACATACACAACCAGGTGATTCTCAGCGCACGGGTTGGAGCCTTGTCGCGCTGCGTAGAATTTGTGTTTATCGACCTTTTCCCTATGCGAATCGACAGGTGGGACCCACAAGGAACGTGGTCAATTTAACTAGTCAACATGGCGCCACCACAGACTATTTGGCTGGTCGACGAGTGCAATCCGATGCTGAGCTGTGAGCAAGTGACGGATAATCACCGCAAAACGTATATAGTGACCGTAATCAGCTTATTCTGAAGTTCGGTGACCGTATTACACTTTTCTCTTTGTAGGCCCTCCAAAACTACATCTCTACACGTTCTCGCATGTTACATCTAACAACTATGCAATACAGCACTACTACTACACTCTAACACAATAAATCATATGTGTTTTTAGTTTTACTAGGTATCATATTGTTACTTATAATTATTCAGTTTGCATACAATAAAATTGCCTTTGAAATGTATGGCCAGTATCATCTACCGCGCGGGAAAATCCTGCCCTTTCCTGTTTAATTGGGTTTGTATCGATGGAACGTGCGAAACAACAAAACTATAGTACTATACAGTACAAGTGACGATTCAACTTTGGGTAAATAATGTCGTCTACTCCTCCGTCGTAAGAGTGGGCGCTTCGCTTTCATAAATCTTCTAGTCCCTTTCGCCGACATGTGGAACATCAAGTTACCGGGTCCACGTGCCATACCGGAATCTGATGCAGAGCAGCCGGGGTGAAGCACCCAGTCATGGCGCCGGCGTAGTAATGAGAAATGAGGCGTCAAATCACAAAACTGCACCTTCCCCGCAGTTAAGTTGGAGGGACGAAGTAATAATGCTAAAAAAAGAAGTTGGAGGAACGAAGCAACCATCATTTCACTCGTTGCTGAATCCGCTTCTCCCTCATCTTCTTCAACTTAACCACGCGTTTCTTCTGCCGTTGTTCTGCCTCATGTGGGACGCGGATCGGCTTGGTAAAGCACTGACATGTGGGACCGCATGTTAGCAAACCGCCAGGACAACGTCCTCCGAAAATAAGAAACGTCCCCCGCCATCCGCGCGGCAAAATCACCTTCTTTTTACGAATCTTTGATTCTATAATTTTTTATATCAATATAATTGAGATTTGTATATATAGCACACAGGAGCAAAACCAAGTGGTACTGTTAAGGGCATCCACAATGTGTAGCCAAATGTGAAAATAGCTTTTGGCATCGTGGGAACCATTTGTGGACGGTGTTGCCAAAGCCAAAATGATGGAACCAAAGCTCCCTGATTGATTGATTGAAGGAATAGAACAATGCAACGTCTCTCCTCTTTCTCCCATGCTTGGACGCATGTAGTACAGTATAGAGCACAAAGTCTACTCCCCTGTCCCTTCTATCACAAATCACAAAGCAGTGAGGCGTCCAATCACAAAGCACGGACGAAGCAACCATCATTTCACTCTTCGCTGACTCCGCTTCTCCATCGTCTTCTTCGAGAAACCATCTCACCGCACTAGTACTCCTAGTAGTAGTACTAGTAAAGGACTTACTGGATGCAAATAAGGTGGTTGTCTTGTCTTGCAGGCGGCACTTGCGAACGACTTACCGTGGTCTCCCTCAATGGTGTTCTCCGTCGAACGCACTTCGCCAAACCACAAAAAAAATCGTCGACGCCACCGCAATGGGCAAGGAATTCAAATATAGTTACTACCTCCATTTTTTTGTACACAAGGCCAGTATATCAAAATTACAATTTGCAAAGGGTCACTAACACTAATCGAGGAAAAATTGATGGGGTTAGCAACCAAGGACATTAATATCCCCTGCATGCATGCGGAAGTGAGAAGGATTCGTTTGCATGGCGCTGCATTAATCAAGCGATGAGGAGTGAGATGGTTAGCTCTTTGGTCTTTCGAAAAAAATACGCATTAATTGACATGTGAAACGAGGATTTGTATCGATTAAATCCCGCGAAGGAAAACCCCGCCTTTCTTTTTTAACACTAGTACTCCTAGTACGTACGTACTTATCCTGTTTGGGTCTAGGCCTTGCATTGTCAAACTTCGCCACACATTTTTGCCAGGCATGCCTTAAGTTTTCAAAATGAGAATGAGGTACACTTGCGCACGGCTGTCGCGGTCGCACCGCACCCTCACACAGTCGCTCCTGCACGCCGCGGTCGCACCGCACCCTCACACAGTCGCTCCTACACGCCGCAAACCCAACCAAGGGGACGCACCCTCACTGACACGTGTTGTCGCATGTGAACAAACAAAACTCAGCCATCCTATCGCTGACACATAATTTTCGTTCATAGAGTATGTTTATCCAACCGCATGTTGGGGAGTATCCGTACGACCCGTGCGGTGGTTTGTTGGGGAAGAAGAAGAGGTGAGGGTGAAGGAAAGAAGGGTTAGCAGACGTAGGATATTCATCCAACCGCCCGAAATGGTAGACTGGCCCAAGTTAGGCGACTTGCATAACAAATATATGTTTTTACATAGCAAAAGATTCATAAAAACAACAACATAAAGAAAAAACTATCACTGCTCGCGGAAAGAGACGGCCTCGTCGTCTTTGGCAGCCGGGCCTTGAACCAGCTGCCGCCGCCGACGCGTGTGTCTCCACACCGTGGTTGTCGTCGACCTCCGGCTACTCGTTCAAGCGGAGGCGTCTGGGCGCTTCTGCACGGACGAGAGCACAGCCCGTCCAAGTCGAGGACGCCCGTTACGCTGCGGGGAGGGCCTCGATGGCAGCGGCATCCGCGCGGCGCTCGCGTTGAGTCGAGCCTCCGCCGCCCGGTTCAAGTCCAGATTTCGGTTTCGCTGCGAGGGCGCCGATGAGAGCGGCATCCGCGCGCTCTGCGTCGAGTCGAGCCTCTGTCGCCCGGTTCATGTCCAGGACGTCCGGTTCCGCCTGCAGGAGGGCCTCGATGGCAGCGGCATCCGCGCGCTCCGCCTCAAGTTGAGCCTCCGCCGCCCGATTCACATCCACGACATCCGGTTCCGCCTACAGGAGAGCCTCGATGGCAGCGGCATGTGCGTGCTCCGCGTCGAGTTGAGCCTCTGCCTCCCGGTCCTCCTTTAGTATCGCCATGTTGAACCGCTAGTCCGCCTGCACCATGGGGGACTCGGACGCCGGCATGAAGTCGACGTCCATCGTCTCATACCCATCGGGGCCTTCTGCGCCGCGACCTCCGCAGTGAACATTGGATCGGCTTCCTCCTCCTCGTAGCTTGGCTCCAGAGAACTCGGGGATTGGCCCGCCAGAAAGCGAGCTTGGGAACGGAGGTCTTTGGCGCCGACCACCGCCGCGATTTCTGCGCGGCGCTCCGGCGTCAGCATCTTGTAGTAAGTGATCTTGCAGCGCGCCATGGCTTTCCGGCGAACTAGGGGACGCTTGATGCGGGCTAGGGGATCGAAAGGTGGGGGAATGGGCTGGAGATTTGGTGTGGTTTTAGGGCAGTGGCTAGCGAGGTGGCGTGAAAGGTTACGTGTGAATAGTGGTTCCGGTGACGACCGGTCAATCGGTTTGACTGTACAGACATCGCTCTTGTCGCGTTAGCGTTGCAGCCCGGCATGCTGGACCCTCCACGTCGCTCACCGAATGGAACGCCGTCTTGCGTTTTCGCCGCTTGTGGGACCGTGGCTGAGAGCAAACCGGCGTCCCTCCCCTCCCCGCCGCGTCATTTATTATACCACCACTCCCTCTGTTTTATGCAGAGTAAATAAAACAGAGGAGTATACTACGAGATGAGGATCCTCGACGTGGCTGAACCCATTGAGTAAGCGACATGCGGGGCCTAGCAAGCATGGGGTGCGCTAGTAAGTGACGAAAGGTATGGTAAGGCGAGAGATACCTACGTCAGAGGATCCACTTCCACTATACTACTTTGACCAAATGTTAGAGTAATAATCTATGACATGCAACTTACACAAATGTTAGAGTAATAATATATGACATGCAACTTACACAAAGCATATAGGGTCTAATGCGTTTTTCGAGGCTAACTTTGACCAAATGTTAGAGTAATAATATATTACATGCAACTTACACAAAGCATACGGTCAATTTCGTATATGAAAGGAGTTTCCAATGATATAATTTTCACATTATACATCTCATGTACTCCCTCCATCTAGGTGTGTAAGTCATCTTACGAAAACCAAATAATCCCAAAACACGTAGGCGCGGTGCATTAACTTCTACCTCGTTTCTTGTTTCTTGACATATCAACATAAGAGATGAGGGTGTGCATGCTTTTAATGACCTAAGACTATCAAACATGACATGCAGTGGTTAGTTCATTGCATGCAATACTATTAATTAGCAGATAAACATTAATGTCTCTCATTTTCCCCTCCTCCTTGGTCATGGTGCACAGCCTAAGATGACTTACTCACCTAGACGGAGTGAGTACTATTAATCTTGTCAATAGTCAAATTGGAAACCATCTCGAGTACAAATCTAGGAGTACGTACGAATCTAACAATATTGATTGGGCGTTGTTGAATGTTGATACCTTTTTTTATCATAGTAGAGATACTTTGACTACACATAAAACTTATATGTATAGTAGAGATACTTTGACTACGCGAAGCACTGACGCTCGAATATGGCCGGGAAAACAGGGAAACCGACATGTGGGGCACACCCGCCGGGACGATGTAGCGCAGACTAGTCCAATGGAGGAGCTGGCCCACGACCTCCTCGCCACCGACAACCGTTCATGTGGGTCGTTGGGGCCAACAAACGGGCGCAGCTCCAGCACCACCTCTGGACACGGCGACCGTGGTGAGCAACACGCTCATATCGTCGATAGACACGGTCAGTTTCAGTATGCCGAGGGTGGCGTTAGTGCTGTGGCACGACCAACGGTATGTTTGGTTTGTGCCCAAGGTTGCGCCATCAAAGCATTGGGTAGCCAAAATTTTGGTTGAGGTATTGGTTGCCCATGATTTGGCCGACATTGGCAAGAAAATGAACTAGAGTTGGCTAGAGTTCATTGGCATGCCAAAGAAATGGAAACCATCCAAACAAAGACCAATCTTTGGGTCATGACCAAAATTTTGGTTGAGGTATTGGTTGCGCATGATTTGGCCGACATTGGCAAGAAAAATGAACTAGAGTTGGCTAGAGTTTATTGGCATGCCAAAAAAATGGCAACCATCCAAACAAAGACCAATCTTTGGGTCATGACCAAAATTTTGGTAAGGTGCACTTTGGCCACAATCCAAACACACCCCAACACCCGGCTCGTCGAGGATGCACGGGGCGCCGCGACGCGTCCGCGGAGTGGTGTAGCGTGGCCAACTGCATCCTCTGGACCTGAGACCATGCCGGGTCGTCTTGCTTTTTCAATGACATGCGGGGATCGCATTTGAGCAAAGGGCATCTCGAACGTTGCCATGACCGCAGCTGACTACCCTGGCACACCAAAGCCCTCGTCCCTCGTGCCACCGCGCGGTGTGTTCCCAGCCGGCGCCAGCTGCCCGCATTCATGTCGTCCATTCGTATGTCGTCGTTAAGAGGCTCGGTGCCCGGGGAACCAACTCCGGTGACTTAATGACGCACCCGGACGCTTGGCCTCACCGGAATGCGCTACTTAAAGCGGCAACGCCTAGCTAACCTCCACAACATAGCGCATCGTCCTCCTACCTGGCAGCACATCCGCCATGACCGCAAGTGCGAACGCTCTGCAGGAGAGCTTGTCTTCGGGGATGAAGCTCGAGGTCGCCGCCCTTGCTCAAGTTGCCTCTCGCGATGCAATAGCAGCATAGCCGGACACGGACGCGACCGCTGGCGGTGTACGCTGGCGGCGACGACGGGAGCACCGTCGACCTCGCGTCCTACTTGCCACCGTCCAACGTCCGGCACCGCCGAGGTCGTGGACTCCTCCGAGGATGAGTAGGGCATGGGAGGCGGCAGGGCATGGTGTGCCAACTGGCCGGTCCGTATCCCGTGTTCTACTCTTCCTCGCCGGAGACCGCACCTTCACTTCACGGGTCTTGAACCCCGCCCCTGTACATAGAGATCGCAAATGGAGGACGTCGGTCGCCGCCGTAGAATAGGTTTAGGGTCGGGTTTCTTTTATTTTTTGTCTTATAAAAGTTCGAAATGTAATGAAAATCTGCCGTGTTTGCATTAATCTCGACCAGTGTATATGAACTTTCACAATAATATACATATTGTAGGAGTACTAGCAAGATGCCCGTGCATTGCACGGAAGATCAAGATCTTGTGGGAGAAAAGGATGAACGAGGGAAAGCCTTATCTGCAAATGTGGAGAGGAGTGTGGGTAAATTGGCATAGTTTCCTTCCTATCCGTTAGATATAGATCGGACGGCCTATATTGCAGGATGACAGGCACACCATCATCACCAACTCTGCTTTTTATTGAACCTAGACAAATCTAAAAAACCCAACTAAGCGCCTATATTGCAGCATATCGCGCGGGAAAAGACCCGGCCGCGCCTAGTAGTAGTATCGATGGATCACGCGAAGCAACATTTTTTTAGGGGGCGAAGCACCTAGTTTAAAAGGAAAAAAGGTGGTACATTCACAACACTCCTGCGCGGTCGCATTGCACCCTACACACATTCGGTCCTGCACACGGCTCATGCAAACAGAACGCGCTTCGTCTTGCCTCTTCACTGACACGTGGGACTACACTTGGAGAAACCGACCATGCGCCAAACTCCCCCCGCCCACCGCGCGAAAATCCTCCCCCACACACACACAAAATTCCCCAAATCCGATTCAACCGCCCTTCGCCAAATATTCCCCAAACCCTCCCCCCGTCCCCCTCCACTCCATTCGCTCCGCCAAAGCCGCCCCTCCTAGCCGCCGACACGTCGGGCGCCATGATTCGTCGAGGGGATGCACGACGATCCTCTCGCTCCCACAGTACGCTCTCGTAGACTGCCGTCCTCTAGCCGCGCCGCCACCTCTGGCTACATTCTTGTGGAGGCGCACGGCGGTCAGCGCCGCCACCGCTGGCGATATTCGTGTGGAGATGCACGGCGGTCAACTTCTCCCACGGTACGCGCATTCTAGACTGAGGCCCCGTTCATGTCGGTGTAGCGCTGAATGTTAGCTGATAGACGTTGTTAATCTCACTGTTTGCCGAAGTAGTTTCTTGTCAATATGCTCGCTTAAGAAGCTTCCTTGCCCTATTCTGCACTCAATCTGCTTAGCTGAGATGGCATGCCAAGGCCGATTAGTTGCTAAAATATCCTGCCATATATTTATTGTGACGTAGATTGCCATGGTCTAGTAGCCAATCTGTTAGGTGAAATAGCTCTACACCATTTTATACTCGATCTTTGTTGCTGCGATGGCCTTCGATAGTTTGATGGCTGTGTGCTCGGCCTCATTGACTGCTGAAATAGCTTGCCATGATTTAGCACTCAAATCTTTTTGCTGAATTAGCTTTACATATATTTCGTTACTTAGATCTGCTCGTCCAAATATCTTGCCATAGCTTTAGACATCGACCTAGGCATTTTTCTCTGGACTTCATAAAAAACCATATATGTTTTTCCTGTAATATCTAGTAGAAGAACTAATTTGTATGTCTAATAGATGGACAGGACTTGGATAACTTCTGCTCGAAGATTCTCCGCTGCATATGTCGAGGGGATTGAAAACTTCATGAACTTTATCAGAGCTGAGTACGGTGGTCCGAAATTAGATGTGCTCTGCCATGTAGCAGTTGTATGAATTCAGTTACAAGACCCCAGTCAACTGTGCAAAATCATCTATACTTGTATGGGATGTCGGTCACATATACTAGGTGGGTTCATCATGGTGAAGCTGTGAACGTCAATGTTATTGACTACGTGGAAGCGGCAGATCACCATCTTGATCTGCCTGATGCTCGTGTGGAAGAGGAGGAGGAGGTGGTGGTGGCGAGCCGGTGAGTTTGACCAACATTGAAACAATGCTACGAAATGCTCGTGCATTCCACGAACTTTCACCGCAGAAGAAAAATGGTGGGCCTGCATGTTGGAACAATGCAACGTTCTTTGTCACCCTGTGAAATAAGCTGTCAAGATTCTCAGCTATGGTCACCTTTCTTCAGGTGAAGACAACTAAGCGGATGACCAACAAATCATTCGATGCAATGTTGGTTGCTTTCCGCAAATCTTTCCCAGATGCGTCTGAGCTGCCACGCACCTACAGTAAAATGAAGAATTTCCTTCATGCAGTTGGAATTGGATATGATATGATCCATGTTTGTAAGAATAATTGTGTTACATGCTCCTAAGGATTATGCCAACTTAAGTGAATGCCCGAAATGCAAATAATCAAGATGGAAAGATGGCGTCTTTGTGAAGAGGGTTCCTCATAATGTTACGAGACATTTTCCAATTACACCAAGATTGCAGAGGTTGTTTCATGATGCTGAAACAAGAGAGGATGTCTTGTGGCATTCTAGGAACCAGGAGTATAGAGATCGAATGTAATGAGCCATCCATCTCATGGTAGTGAGTGGAAAAGCTTCAATGATAAACACAAAGAGTTTGCTACTCTTGATAGAAACATTAGACTTGGCTTAGCTTCGGATGGATTTAACCCATTTGGCCAGAGCGCCACATATAGCATGTGGCGGTGCTTGTTATCCTTACAACATGCATCCAAATGTACGCACCAAAGAATCAAACTACATGATGGCCTTGCTCATCCCAGGTCCAAAAGTCCCGGAAAGGATTTTGATTTGTTCATGGAGCCTCTTGTGGAGGAACTTCAACAGCTATGGAAGGGTGTTCTCACCGAGACCTATATAGCAGCCCACCAGCTGATTTCTTTCTGCGTCTTTGTTGTAATTTGGTGCATCCATGATTATTCGGCTTTGGGCACTACGTCAGTATTAACGACACATGGTTACAATGCATGTGTTCATTGTGACAGAATCATTGTCACACGCAATACTTAGCAAGGTCTGTTACATTGGACACCACCGTTTCCTTGCCAAGGACAAGCCGCATCCTAGAAAATACCGAAGGCATGTGTTCAATGCAAAGCATGAAAACCGTGATGCGCCAAAGAGGCTCACCGCCGATGAGTTGCAAGTGGAATTAGAGAGGGTCAGGCATATTACACGTGAAACCATCCCGGTAATGGTAGCGGGAAAAGGAAGCGTGGAACGGTAGAAGAGAGATTATTGTTTACCCGCAGGTCCACTTTGTGGGACTTGGAGTATTGGAAAGATTTGGATCTGCGGCATAATCTTGATGTGATGCACTTCGAGAAAAATATATGTGACAGCATTATCGGCACACTTCTTAACATTTAAGCAAGACGAAAGATACCTGAAAATCTAGGATTGATTTGACACACCTGGGTATCAGAAAGGATTTGCGGGTGCAAGATGAAGGTAAACCATGGGATATGGCACCGGTAATACGTCTTGGACAAGGTAAAAGAAAAGAATTCTGCGAGGTCACATCACGTGTGAGATTCCCACATGGATTTGCTTCCAGCCACGAAAGGAGAGTCGGTGCAGATGGAAACAAGGTACAAGGGTTGAAAACTCATGACCGCCACGCCCTACTTCAAAGGGTTTTACTGTTATCCTTAGAGGATTGGGCATACGACTTACTCTGAGCAGCTTGCAGAGTTGGGACAATTCTTCGTGGAACTCTGCAAGAGAAATATCAGGATAGATGCTTTGGAGCGTCTTAGAGACAAGATACCAACTATCCTATGCGACCTTGAGAATATATATTCTCCAGCCTTCTTTGATGTGATGGTGCATTTGGCTGTTCATCTACCTGATGAGGCACTACTTAGAGGTCTAGTACAGTATGGCTGGATGTACCCTATTGAAAGGCGGCTAGGCACTTTCAAGGGCTATGTTAGGAACAGAGCTAGACCCGAGGGTTCCATTGCAAAGGCCTACATTGCTTTCTGAAGCGTTGACATTCTGCTCAAAATACATTGAAACAAATTGATCGACTTAGCAAAGAGGTGGGTGAAGACAATCTCGGGCTCAATGTTTTCGATTATTCTGCTCGAAAGTTACGGAAGAGTCGACAAGAGGACAAACCTAAAGATTTGGACAAAATTGTTTGGTATGTGTTGAATAAGCGTCACGAGATACTACCTTATATCAAGTAAGTGCAAGATCGCAGCCTATACATCGTAATCTACTAAACTTGCAACACATTCTTATATATTTAGATGTTTGACGCGATCACTATGTTGTGCAGCATCTACAAAGAGGAGTTCTTGCCGCAAAATCCAAGAAACATTGACAAACTGGTTATGGCAGGATTTGCGAAATGGTTCAAGAACCATGTAAGCTTTTGAAGTGCAATCGCCGCTTTTTTTAATATATTGAGTACATAAGATGATCGACTTGTCTATTTTCTAACCATAGGTTAAGAAGATGCGGAGGATGGGCAGGCAGTTGATGATGCCCTTTACGCACTAGCAATGGGTCCTGCTACTCGGGTAAGACATTATGAATCTTGCGTTGTTGGAGATGTGCGCTACAACACCCTTGCACGCGACGAAGGCATGAAGACACAAACAGTGCCATCATGAGCACGGATACGTACGAAAGAGAGATAACTGAAATGTATGCCAACATAACAGACATTGTTCGATTGCGATATATCTCGATTCGAGGATCATCGGTGTGTGGTTACATTGTGCAGTCGTTGGTATAACCTGTTTTCCAGGATCGCAAAACCCGTGAGCTGATGATTATTTCAAATCCATCAATGTCAAGGCGGCGTACTGCACCAACGAGCCTTTTATTTTGGCAAATCAAGCAACACAGATATTTTTCTTGGAAGACACATTTGCACGTAGCGATGACCGGAGAGTATTGCAAAGGTTTGAGCAGAGGAATTCGTTTAATGAAGTTGCACAACAAGATGATGCTTACATCGCTCACGATGTACAAGATAACACATATGTTCCTAATATCTTTGAGAACCATCACGTCAATGACGCCGGTGAAAAGATTGTCTGTCGTGCTGTGGACATACAAGAGTTGATTAAGAAGAAGCCAACGTTCGAGGACATTGAGGACGAAGAAGAAGATGACACCGTGGGGAATTACGATTCAGACTGATACACATGGCGAAGATGTTGACGCTGCTGCTGCGGATGATGATTACATTGCTTTTGTCGTATTTGCACAGAAGAAGACGTTTTTTTATCTACTATGTGAAATTGTGTTTGCTATGACAACTGAAACCTGATGAACATGTTGTTTAGTATTTTGCTGTGAGAACATCACTTGTTATGTATGCTGATTTGTGTTTGGTGATTGTAAGACAAATAAACATGATGACATTGTTGTTTAGTTGTACTCATATTTGGCTGTGAAACTTGAATTTGATGACATAGTTTGTTGTTGGACTGCAATTTGCTTGACGTCTTCGAATGAGAACAAAGCTGACCCGACAGGGCCTCTACTATTTATTTATTTATATGAGCAAAGGGATACCCCTGATTTCCGTTAAAAGAAATCATTAGATGTTCACAACACTACGCCCAGCCTGCTACATGTGTTTCATTCATTACTCGAGCAAAGTGCTCATGTCATAGCCATTGAATACATCACGAGTGCTACATACACCGCAAATAAAGAGACAATCATCCTCTGAGCACATCGATTTTGCCCATTATCTTCACAAGCTCTTTCATCTCCTCATTCTTTGTCAAGGCCGTTTAGCAATTGTTGCTTGGCCATGATCGGAGGAATCGCATGTTTAACCTTCGCTCTGCATCTTCCTCTTACGTCGTTCCTTGCCATTTACTTGTCCAACACCCCAAGCTGCAGGTATAGGGATTCCTCGGCTAACCAAATAATCAGCAGAGTTGCATTCCCCACATCAAGAACTTCCCGTAAATATAAATCACACGAATCTTCCCTTTTACGCACGAATCAAATTGGAAGATCATCAACCAAACTATTAAAAAAATCAGCAACTGAAAGCAGCAGAACAACACTTAAACATATTATTACCCCATGATTCGGGCATTTGTAGAAGACTTGGCCAGGGTTGCGGATTGTGGTTGAGATGTGAGGGATGACTCTGCGTGATTTGCAGCAGTGGCACCACACCAACGGCAGCGGGTTGCGATGAGCAATCGGCTGCGGTGCGCAGGCCGGCGGGGGTGTGATGAGACCCACAGGCGATGGTACGGGTGGCGACTTGGCGCATATCTGGTTGTTGCCTGCTGAAGAGCAGGTTGACGAGCAGCCAGCACACATGGTTGCTGCTGACAGAGCTTCTGATGCTAGGCAGAGTAAGTATAGAAGAGGAGAAGCGAACGTTGGATATGTCAGTTTCATTACTTGCAGAGTAGCATAGCACCATATATAGTCATAGTCTAGGTTTGGATTCGAACCACCATGTGAGCACGCCTTTCTTTTTTCTAAAACTCGCAACGCCTCTTTATCGGGTACACTAGCTTGTTCTCAGACGCCTTCCCAAGTCTTTGATTTTCTTTCCCTTTTTGCGAGGAAGGAAGGAGGACAAAATTGAGAGTTCCTCGGACTCGAACCCAAGACCTCTCGGTTGAAAACCAAGGGTGCTAGTCACTTATGTGGCGAACGTTCCTCGTGAGGAGGACGGCAGATTAACGCATTTTCCTCGCAGCTTCCTTCCTATATATAAAAAGTATGCTACTTGGTGTCCGCTTAGTCAAAAACGATTGTGCCAACCTTGACCGTTGGATTGACATTCAACGTCTGTCGCGCTTTCTTCGCCTCTTCTTCCTCGAGCCGCCAAAGCCAAACCAGCACCGGTGGGACCGCTTTGCCCCGCCTCCCACGGCTGGTTGTGATTTTCCTGGCTCCTGCTCGTTCCGTTCGAGGCCTCACCATCGCCCTCCGCCTTGGTTCGCTGGCATGGCGCTCGCCTCCGGTGTTGTCAACATGGTCAACAACCGAGAGGAATAAGGTAATGACTGTACATGGTGAGGATGAATCTAGGGACCCAGCAGCGCGCGCAGTAATTTTGTTTTTTCGGGACGGAGAAGGGTATCAACTGGGTTGTGCGGGACCCGTGGCCCGTCTAGCCCGGGCTTTTATTTCATATGTTTAGCACATGACCAGCCCAGTTTGTTTTTTTCCTTTCTGAAAAATGGCTAGCCAGCTATTTTGTTTTTTGCAGAATAACCAACATAGCCTACTTGCTTTTCTACGCCCTGCTGGGCCGGAAATCTTTCAAGACGAGGAGGGATGCATTTTGCCCAGAAAATGAGCTATAAGTAATAAGAAATGGGCTATAAGTAATAATAAATGGGCTGTAAAATGAAAAAAAATACAGCAAACAGGCAATTAGTTCCCAAATAATGTTTCTTTTGGATTTTGATATTTTCAATTTCATTGTTTTTGTGCGAGTAAAATTTCATTGAATTTAAATTAAGGTATATTTAGATTTAAAATTAATTTGAATCTGGCTAGAAATTTCGGGTTGTATCTTTGTTTGGGACAGATTTGGAGGCTGACTTGTGGGTCTACTAGGTTGACGTGTACTTTGGCTTTGTCAACTTCGTCCTTAACGATTCTAGCAGCAGAATCGTTGGATGTTAATCCAACGACCGTCGCTTCTTCAATATCTCGATCTTCTTTCTCCAAATTACCAAACCAGCTCTGGTGGGACTGCTCGCCTCACCACGTATCGGCTGTGCTGCCAAGACAGCCGCACCGCCCACCCTACTTCATTGCTGGCCAGGTCATTCCTCTACTCACCCACACCTCCTGTTATTTTCCGACGGCAGCCGGACCAGTAAACCCTCGTACTCCCCACCGTGTGGGAAACCATTGCCAAGTCTTCCCCAGCTCCGTGTCGTTCCCTTCCTAGGCCTCGTCGTCGTCAACCGCCATGGTTCTCTCGGCGCGGCCTAGTCAACATGGTCAACGAACGACATCCATCGGTCGTGGATTGTACGCGTAAAATAATGATTCCTCCACCTGACAGCTGGGACCCACCGGAAGGGCCTCTGTATTTCGCGAAAAAAACGTTCCCCCCGCTGACATGTCGGACCCACCAGCTATATCTTCGCACGCAAGGAAGTGCCTCCTTATTACGCATAAAAAAATGAATACCCGCCCTGCTAGTTGGGACCCACCATAGTGGGAGGATGACTTGTGGGCCAACTGAGTTGACGGGGACGGAGGGCTTTGTCAACTTAGTCAAAATGAACGATTCTAGCTCCAAAGGATGATCGATGTCCATCCAACGGCCATAGTGCTTCTTCAACCTCTCGTCTTCTTGCTCCACCGCCCAAAGCAGCGCCGGTCGTGCAGCGTGCTCTCGCCTCTCGTGGCGGGTTGTGATGCCGCGGAGGCCTCACCGCCCTACTACTCCCACCGCTGGCCTGTGGTATCCCTCTACTCACCCACACCCCTCGTTATTCTCAAGGGCGACGGCAGCCTCACGCCGCAGAACCAAGTGAACCCTTGTACTCCTCTCCACGTGGGCATCCACTGCCGCGTCTTCCCCGGCTCCGTGTCGTCCCCTTCCTAGGCCTCGCCGTCGTCCACCGCCTTGGTGCTCTTGGCGCGGCGTGGTCAACGTGGTCAATGACCGACTTCCATCGGAAGAGTACTGTACGTGGAGAGGCTAACAGTTGGGTCCACGGCCACAGCCCAGTATTTTTGTGATTTGCCACGTAAGTCTCTTTGTCGGGCCTGTTGGGCTGCAAATCTTTCAAGACGAGGAGAGCTTCATTCGGCTGGCAGAGAAAATGGCCTATCAGTAATGACAAATGGGTTGTACATTTTTAAAACACATCAAACCGGCAATTAGTTTCGAATATCTTTTTTTTATTTCGAGATTTTAAATTACATTAATTTTTATGCATGGAGAATTTGTTGGATTTTATATTGATATACATTTATTTTTAAAATCAGTTTGAATGTGAGTCAAAATTTCGGGATTAAAAACAGTTCGGACCGCACCGAAATATACAAAATTTCGTATAATTTTTTAACCGTGGCCACAATATGGGTTGTAATGCTAACAAAAAGAATATGGGCTCCAAACAAAACCTTAAGAATTAGCAAATGGGTTATAAATTATTAGAAATAATAGCAGATGGGTTGTATCTTTGTTTTCCACAGATTTGAGGCTTTCCTAAAAAAAGGTTGGCCAAGCAAAGGATTTGTTGGATGTCCATCCAACGGCCGTGCTTCTTCAATCTCTGCTCTTCCTGCTCCACCGCTCAAACAAGTGCGGCGTGAATCGCCTGCTCCCTCCTCCTCATGGCCGGGCTATGCTGCCAAGCAGCCTCACCACCCCAATCAGATTCCCATCGCTGGCCTAGCCATCCCCTACTCACCCACACCGCTGTTATTCTCCGTGACGGGCAGAAGCGGTAAACCCTCGTCTGGTCGTACTCCTCCGCGTGGGAAACAACTTCCGAGTCTTCCCTGCCTCCGTGTCATTCCCTTCCTAGGCCTCGCCGTCGTCCACCGCCCTGGTGCTCTCGGCGCTGCCTGGTCAACGTGGTCAACGATCGACATGCATCTGAAGTGGACTGTATGTGGAGAGGCCGACAGCTGGGTCCACGGCCGCACGCAAGGAAATGCCTTCTTATTACGCGCAAAATAATGATTCCTCCACCTGACATCAGGGACCCACTGAAAGGGCCTCTGTATTTCGCAAAAAAAAACGTTACCGCCGCTGACATCTCGGACCCACCAGCTATACCTTCGCACGCAAGGAAGTGCCTCCCTGTTATGCACAAAAAAATGAATACTCCCCCTGTTAGCTGGGACCCGGTATAGTGGCAGGCTGACTTGTGGGCTTACTAAGTAGACGGGGACGGAGGGCTTTGTCAACTTAGTCAATATGCACGATTCTAGCTCCAGTGACCGTACGATGTCCATCCAACGGCCCTAGTGCTTCTTCAACCTCTGGTCTTCTTGCTCGACCGCCCAAATCAGCGCCGTCGTGCCTCGTGCTCCACGCCTCTCGTGGCGGCTGCGATGCAGCGGAGGCCTCACCGTCCCCTACTACTCCTACCATCGCCGACCATCCTCTACTCACCCACACCCTGTTATTCTGCGTGACGACAGCCTCACACCGAAGCGAACGTTGAACCCTCGTACTTTCACGCTGGGCATCCACCGCCGCGTCTTCCCGCTCCGCTGCCGTCCCCTTCCTAGGCCTCGCCGCCCACCGTGACCGGGTGCTCTCGGCGTGGCGTGGTCAATATGGTCAAGGAATGACTTCCATCGGATGTGGATCAGACGTGGAGAGGTCGATACCGGGTCCACGGCCACAGCAAGGAAGTGCCTCCTTATTACGTGCAAAATAATTATTCCTCCACCTGACAGTGGGGACCCACAGGACGGGCCACCGTATTTCGTGAAAAAGACGTTTCCCCCTGACTGCTGGGACCCACCAGCTACATCTTCGCACGCAAGGAAGTGCGTCCGGGCAAAAAAACGATTCGCCCCCTGACTGCTGGGACCCACCAGCTACATCTTCGCAGGCAAGGAAGTGTCTGACAGTCGGGACCCACCTGGTCGAAGCGTACGTGACGTTGTCATTCTGGTCGCGAACGTGTACGTACATACTGGTCGTTGTAGAGGCGCGCACGTGTCGTAGTAGAGGCACGCACGTAGCATATATACGTACGTACAGCGGTGAGGGTGCAAGAAAGAAATACTGCCACGTACATACATACGGGCAGGGTCTCGAACGCCTACTCGCGCATACGTACAGCCAGGGCTCGTGTACATGGCTGGGTCGGAACGGAGAAACAGCGTCGTCGTCGTGTTCATGGGAAGGCAACGGAATGCGTCGTGTTCATCGGGAGGCAACAGAACACGTGGGAGCCAACCGGCTTGGACGGAACAGGCGATGGAAACGAGGCCTGTTGTACCGCACAACGGAGGAAACAGACCTCCTACGTTTGGAACGGGGTCCTGTTGATCGGGAGGGGTGTGGCGTACCGCAAAACAGAGGAAACAGACCTCCTGCGGTCGAAACGGGGTCCTGTTGATCGGGAGGGGTGTGGTGTACCGCAAAACGGCGAAACGGACCTCCTACGGTGAAACGGGGTCTGTTCATCAGAAGGGTGTGGCGTACCGCAAAACGGACTCCACGGGATATTGTTCATCTCCACCGTCGACCTCCTCCGGCCTCCACGGGCTACCATCGACCTCCTCCGGCCTCCACGGGCTCCTGTTCATCCAGCCTCCACCGCGCGCTACTCCACCGCCACGGTTCAACCACCCCTCCACGGGCACCCTCCACCATCTACCGCTCATCCACCCTCCACACCACGGGTCTGTTCAACCACCCCTCCACCGTATAATCGTTCATCCAGCCATCCACACCACGGGTCCTGTTCATCCAGAGGCAACGCCACCGCCATCGTTCATCCAACCCCCTCCCCGCCCGCAACGCCACTGTTCATCCAATCGATCGGCTTGATTAGCAACAAGAGCGGGCGAATCTCTCCATCGGGTTGATTAACAACCATCGATCGATCGCTCGGGTTCGATGTAGCGTAACTGCAGTCTGTCGCTCGGGTTCGATTAGAGCCCTACGCCTCGCTCGGGTTGATTAGAGCTAACGCCGCGCACACTGCAGCGACGTGTATGAAGAAACTTCGCATCGCCGCCCCGACCTCCCACCGTAACCGCAACTCCTCAAATTTTCCTCCCCTCGCTTCTACCATGGTTTTTCCGTCATGGACGGCTCAAAGAATGTCATGCAACAAGGCCTCCGGCCCGCCTGTGACGAAAAGCCCATTTTTTGTCATGATTTTTTGTCATAGAAGTAGGAGCCCACCACATCTATGATGATACCGGGTTTTGTCACAATTATCGTCATAGAAGTGTCATATGTATGACATAATTTTTTTTTCGTTCGGCCCAAAATGTCAGGATGTGTCTTTTTTTGTAGTGCTAGTAGCCATGCCTCCACACCGTCGGGTGAGGAGCTGCCCATTTCTAACGCTTGAGCGTCGGTTGCAGCTTCTTGAGTAGATCCGGGAAAGGCGTGAAGCTCGGATCGCCGCGGGGCTACCTCCGGATGCAGTGGATCCGAAGGAGGAGTTGCACGAGGAGGAGGAGGAGGAGGATGTGAGGGAGGCTGGGGACGCGGATTTGTAGGCGGAGCAGTGGGCCATCATTGATTCCCTCCACTCGGAGTCGAATGCGGAGGCCAAACGTCGTTGTCGGCCGAAGATGGAGGCGGAGCACGCCGCAAAGGAGGAGGAGATGCTCGCCTACATGGACAGGGTCGAGGAGGAGGAGACAGATCCCTCCTACACGCCCGTCCACCCGGCGCCCGGCACCGACGTCGTGGACATCTCCGGCGACGAAGATTAGCTACGTAGTACGTAGGATTTATTTTGCATGCTGATCTAGGGGTTAAAATATGATAGCCTCAGGTGCAAAGTAGCAAATTTAGTCGTGTTGAGAGCCATGTAGTTGTCGTTGGGTTACAACGGTTGTAGTTGTGAGTCTAATGAATAGGAAGAACACCCAAGCGGCGAAGGCGGCGGGGCCACAGACAGACAACGAAGTCCTCGAAGGAGGTATGTTCCCGACGATGGAGGAGGAGGATGATGTAGCAGGAGGAGGAGCTGGCGCCCGAGGTGGATGGGGAGGCCGAGTTGATGTCGAGGGGATGTAGCGGATTGATGGAGACCTTGGAGAAGTAGTGGTCTGAGGAGATGAGAGAATAAGTAGAGATGAGCCTCGCGACAACATCACAAGCAACAAGGAAAGAAAGCGTGGTGCTGGAGACACGGGAGACAATGAACTCAACAGAGACGCTACCGAAGTGGACTTGCAACAATGTAGCGACCAGAGCAACGCCGAGGGGAGCAACGACGGGTGGAAGTTGATGGTGAGGGCACAGTCACGGAGCCGTCATGGCCCGACGGCGAGACTCGTGAGCGTACGGAGGACCAAATGACATTTTGGAAGTCGAGTTTGGCATCCCCGACAAGGTGGAAGGTGACCGCGTGTAGTCCCAGGCGTGGACTAGGCGGTCGTCAAGGTTGCATGAGGGGCGAGACAGGGAATGAGTGGGATGGTGGGTGACTTGGGAGGGAAAGGCCGACGGTAGGCAGGGAGGGTGGAGGAAGCAAGAGCGGGAGCCATAAGGCGATCTCTAAGAGGAAGAATCAGCATCAGATACCTGCAGTACCTGCAATATTTGTGGGATGAGGATGATGTATTTCATGTTCCAGACATGTGTATGAAGGCTCATGCGTTGTTGCTTGCTATGCCAAACATTTTAGAGTTACCACAAGATGACATATTTGAAAGATCTGGGTCAAATTGGTTGATTCTTCTGTATGTAAATGTTACCTTCAACGAGTTAGTGCTATTCCCATTCCTTACTTTGATCCAACCATGTTCGCCGACCGGTTTGCTTGCTCACTAGAAGAGTCAAGCGAGAGCAGCTAGTTTAGAAGGAAAAGGACACCAGGGGCTATTCGGCCTCACTTGTCGGAGACTGGACTACCGCTCGCTTACTTGCTGATCAAGGAGGTCATTTCCACTTTCTCTAAGAATAGAAGGAAGAAGATTGAAAAACTAACAGACAAATTGTCTTCAGCCCTACTTACTTATAGGTTGAATTGGCCCAGGAAACAAGGTTCTATTAGGCTTGCAGGGCTTAAAAAAGAATGAAATACTCTGGAGCAAAAATCATGTTTATTCAGCATGTCTTCTTCGTCATGATACCATATTTGGCAAGGGGAAGGCAATTATTTCAGCTTCCGTGAGTTTCTTGGATAACTTCTAGACTTCGTTTGTAGGTTCTTCCTGGGTTATTTTTGTGGAGGGTGATAAGGATAAATATGTGATGTTTTCTCATATGGGTGGTAATTTATGTGTAATTCGTTCTACGACTGGGGAGTACCACCACATGACTTGATAAGATTAATATGGATGCTAGTTTCGTGTCTGGGAATGGCTACTTGAAAACAAACCGCTTGAGTTGTAACCGAAGCAGAAAGGTTTGATGAGCCATTGTGTGCTCTCTATCTGCTCATACTTCTTCTTCTCCTCCTCCTCCTCCTCCTCCTCCTCCTCCTCCTCCTCCTCCTCCTCCTCCTCCTCCTCCTCCTCCTTCTTCTTCTTCTTCTTCTTCTTCTTCTTCTTCTTGTACCAATGCTTTGACCTTTCAATCTATCGACCGGTTATTCTAGAGACAGACTGTTAGCACGTGCATAATTCTTTATCTCATGTTTTTGGGGTATCTCATGTTATTTTTAACAGATTCAGTTCAATTAACCTAAAGAAGGAAGCACATGGAGTGATGAGTGTGTTGCAGAGTTCCAAGCTGGCACATATTAGGAGAGATGCGAATAAAGTGGCTCATAATATTGCCAAGTTGTCGTGGTTTTGTCACGGCAGATGTCCTCGAAAAAGGACTTAGTCGTGAGGCCATCGTAGTTAAGTAGTAGCTTGAACGAGGTTGACCGGAATCGGGAGACACGGGTTTACTCAAGTTCGGTCCCTCATGATGAAGGTAATAGCATACTTCCTGCTTGATTGATTATTGCTTGAGATCTTGATTACAAGGGTGTGACTTGACCAACCTAATACTTGAGAGCTTGTAATTTAGTCTTTCTGCCTCAGGGGCTCCCCTTTATATATAGGTCGAGGCCCTGAGGTAACAACAAAATCCGGATCGCACTACGACCCGTGTCCTAGTCTATTTCATATTTATCTTTGTCCTTAAGTAAGGAAGATTCCTCTTGGCCTCCTTTCCGAGCCGGCCTACCAGATACTGGGCCGCGAGCCGGTCTTCACCTTAAGCTGCCTCCTGGGCCTCGGTCCTTGAGACTCATTGTGGCCCAATAGCCAGGTCATATACAAGCCGCCCAATAATGGTCGGGTTATTTCTCTGGCCGGGTCATACCATGGGCTATATCCCCAACACAAGTCCTGCTACTGTATTAAATATGATGGTTTATTAGTAGGTGTTGTTCGTCCTACATGACGATGGGGTTGTCAATGATTGTATGAATATTTCTTAATTAAAATATCAAGTTGTTTTAGAAAAATTATTGATAATCCGCCAGAAACATATCCACCCTTTGTTTCTTAATTAATATAGGAAGTGATTTTAAATTATTAACATTTTTTTGAACAGCTAAATATGATCGGCACCAAGGAGATTTATAGAGTTGCTTTGATATTTTTCTTTCTAGCAATTACATTAGTCTCACTAATTTTTTGGATGTCTTTGTTACAATATTCTAATCACGATCTGTTTGGCCAAAAAAAAAACTATTCACAAGCTAGACAAGTGCCAGCCGATATATAAGAATCCCTCCGGTCATTTTTACTCTGCATATAAGATTTGTCTGTTTGACCAACTTTATAAAAAAAATATGTGAACATTCACAGTATGAAATCAATATCCTTTTTCCTAGCTAGGGAAGGTTGGTGTAAGTCTTTATGTAAAACTTGGCTCCATATTGCTCCAGAGTACATTCGCTCGGAGGTAACAATCGAGGGGGCGATGAACTCAGAATAAATAAGCAACGATGTTTCCCCTAAAAAAAGCATCATTAGATGCGTCATGAATTGTATTTTTATATCATGCTAAATTTAATATTTTAGATGTTGATAATTTTTAATATAAATATGGTCAAACTTTATGATATTTCGCTTCAGACAAATTTAGTATGCAAAGTAAAAAAGACAGGAGGGAGTACGACCATGGTGAGAGGATGACAGGGGTGCTGATAAGCACATGAGCAGCGCACCTAGGGCCAATTCTTTTGCCAGAATCTATGGATTCTCCCAGAATCCAACCCCTACCCAGCTTCTTCCAGAATTTTTTAGCCATGTTTGTTTTACAATCCTATCTAATTAGACCCTAACTAAATAGGATTGTAAAATAAATGGGGCTCAAAGATTCTGGAAGAATCTGGGGTTTGCGAGCTGAACCGTCGCTGTAGAGCGCCCAAAGCTCTACGTCCACAAAACCACGACTCGGTGCGGTTTGGCACGGGTGGTGGATGACACGGCCGGCTACGCGAGATGAATTTGGTCGGGGGATCGCACGACGGGATGCGGCCGGGCCAATGCAGCGGTCCAGCCCCGACCAGCTGAAAAGGGCAGCGGACAAAACGACGGGACGGCCTCCGCGGCGCGTGGTCGAGCGTGGAGGGCGCGACGTGTCGACACCGTGCGGTGCTCCTTTCCGCTGGCAGCCACCATCCGCGTGACAGCGGCTGTGAGCCACAAGGTGCCACACTGATGGCTCCGTTCCGCTTTGGATCAAGGCGGTTGGCTCGGGACGAAAGGGCACGAATGGTCTACACTTCAACTGGGAAATCCGTCGTCGTCTTTGAGTGACCTCCTATTTGGTTGACAGGTGACACGAAGAGCAACGTGTTGGCCATTCAGTCGTGGAAGCCTTGAAGAGTGGCGTACCAGGGCGCCCCTTCTTGTTTAAAGGCAAAATCCACAGCAAAGCGGAAGACCAAACGTTGAGAGCGTGTCCATTTTAGGCCTGTTCCACCCTGCAGGTTCCAACATGCTGCCAAGCTGCTCCCACGTTTCACCTCTGCTGAAAGCTCAGTACAGTTGCCTGGTACAGGTACGCCCAACGCATTTGAGCGGCTTCCGCTCTGGTCATCTCAACCATGCAACATTTCCCCGGCCAGATATCTCCGGTAAATATCGTAGCACTGCACGCTGAAAAGGAAAAGGCCGAGCCGCAAAAAAGAAAAGGAAAAGGCCGAGCGCTTTTGAGCGGAGATGCCATGACGAGGAGGAGACGGCACAACGCTTTACACGGGGGCGCCACACGTGTCCCGTATGCGACAAACACCGAATCCTCACAAAATCTCGCACCACCGGTGCGGTGCCACATCACCGCGCAAATCAGATGGGCCAAAGTCTAATTTAAACCTTAACTTCGTATGTGTAGTCTGTAACTAACCCTGACCTTTAAATCCTTGAAATCGACATCCTGTTTTCTCTGATCCGATCGTTTGTGACCTTGATGTCGCATCCAAACAGGATTTACGTAGGAAGGGCCGGGATAGCTGAATCAGCTACTGCATGCGGAAAAAGTCAGTCCACCTATGACATCCTCTACTCTACCGATTTAATGGACCCACATGTCATCTCCGTCTTCTCTAATCTCTAGCCGTCTCTCCAAAATCTGGTACAGAGCGTGAGTGCCCCGAACTTTAACTTTGGAACGCCGACCTCTGCGGTCGGAGGAAGCTACTGCAGCGTGTCCGCCGAGTTTCTCGGCAAGGTGGCTGCAAAGACGGCGTACATGGCGGTGCTCCACGACGGCAGCGTCATGCCCCTGGAACAGCTCCAAGAAGGATTTCGAGCACCACATGGCCCTACTCGGCCGTCTCTGCCATCCCAATGTTGTCCTCGTGCCGCTCAACGCCTACTACTACGCCCGCAAAAAGTCCACCACTTCCGTTGGGCGCTGCGGCGTCGCGGCAGCTTCTGCTCGGTGCGACTCCGGTGGGTGATCTTGGCTGC
The DNA here is from genome assembly GCA_021605145.1 of Aegilops bicornis. Taxonomy (NCBI): domain Eukaryota; kingdom Viridiplantae; phylum Streptophyta; class Magnoliopsida; order Poales; family Poaceae; genus Aegilops; species Aegilops bicornis. The sequence goes on along the minus strand of CM038671.1, from coordinate 549,333,733 downwards.
TCCTGCGAAGAGACGCCGTGAACCCCTTCGACGTTACGTGAGGTGTTTCACAGGACGAGCACAGCCACTGCAGGTAACGCGGGCGCGATCGCCGGGCGCCGTGCATACACGATAGCAACACCACAGAGAGTACGCGCTGCTGTCACTCGCGTAGGAAGAGGAGTCAACGCTGTAGGAGCAGGATTAAGGCCCTGTTTGGTTCCAAATAAGTCACCAACTTATAAGTCCAAAAGTGAAAAAAAATGACTTATTTTCCCAAACAGCCCCAACTTATAAGTCACCCTAACTTATAAGTCATAAGTTGCTCCACCCCAACTTAAAACTTATAAGTCACCTTTTTTTATGTGGGACCCACCACCTTTTCTCCTTCAGGTCCATCGATTCCACCCGTGACCCATCTCGAGCTCGATTCCACCGCGCACCCAAACCCTCGCCGCCGCCGCCCTCCATCGCGAGATCGGCCCCGCCGCAATCCTTCCGATCCAGCACGCCGCCTTCGAGATCCAGTACGGCGCCGCCCGGATCCGCTCGCCTCCTCCGCTCGCCGCCCGGTCTCCACCATGGCCGGTAGGAACTCGAGGTTGCAGCTCAACCTTTTCGAAGATTCCCAAGGCGCCGACGAGGAGGACGACTTCTTTGGTGACGGCTCCTGGTCGGCAACTTCTCCCCACCGATTCGTCGCGCGTCTTTGCTCAGTTTAGTGCTCCGTGGTGGAGGCTTCTCTCCGTAGCGTGGGTGCCTGGGCGGCGACCGGAGGCTGGGTGCTCTGGCGGCGGTTGCCGGCCTCCCTCCGCGTGGGTGCTCCGAGTGCACCACAGCCCCGACTTTCGTCGATCCGCCTGCCGCCGGGATCGACTGAACTCCGAGGCGGCGGCGTTTCGCCCGGGCGGAGTACCAACATGTGATGCGATCCAGGAGGCCCCTCCCGTCGATGCAGCGGCAAGCATGTGGTGGCCACGATCGACGCGGCCGAGGTGCGGGCCGAGGCGCAGTGGCCGAGGAACCTCATCCAGCCGGCATGCCTCCTCGCCCAGCCGAGGTCGTGGGCTGGTCGCGGTGGTGGTGGTGTTGCCGCGGTGTCCACGACCAATGCCGCATAGCGCTCAAACTAAAGGCCACATTGACCGGGACGACGAGGAAGGCTTCCATTGGACCAGCTCCAACATGCTTCGTAACTCCGACGAGGAGGAAGACGACTACGATGAGGTAATATTTGCGGTGCTCATGTGTTTCACAATTGCAATGTATCACATAGTATCGCTTTTGTAATCAATTTGCAATGCATGACAGCGTGGCTTTGATCTCGCTAAATGGAATGAACAAAGGCTAGAACTCTTTCTAAAATTAGTCATTCGCGAGATTAGTAATGGGAACCGCCCAAACAATCAAATGGCTCTGTTGGGTGGAAGAACATATGCAGAGATTTTCAGAGATCTTGTGGATGTAAATATAATGTGAAGGCTATGAAGAATAGGTATACCCAAGCAAAGGTCCCGCAACTTTACGGAAAGAGGTGCAGGTGAAGTCCAGCCGGACTAGGCCGAGGTCCAAATGGTGAAATCTCGCAAGCGAGTCATGGTGGCAAGCTAATACCAAGGGGAGAACCGAGTGCTACAGAGTATTCAAGGATCGAGTGCCCCCCTATCTAGATGATTTGATGCAGATCTTCGATAATGTGACAGTGGATGGGAGCATCTGCATTTTGTCCAGGATTTGATGAGGAAGACAACCAGCCATTAATGGTGTTGCGGCAGATCTTTATGATCTCACTGGAGAAGGCGACACATGCAGTCCCATGGGCGGTGCCAACAAGAGTAGCAAAGAAGAGGGCCACCAAAGATTGCAACAACAGGAGAGAGCCCTTCCAAGAAAACCAAGAGTCCTATGGTTAAAGCTCTTAGGGGTCTTGTGAATGAAATCAAGATTGACAGGGAGGAAGGGAAGAAAAAGGAGGACAATTATGCCAAGAGGGAGGAGGCTCGGTCCAGGGCAATTGTAAATGCACAAGCACAGATCATGGTGCAAAAACGCCAAGCAATTCAAGAAGAGATGGATCAGTGTGTAGCTCTTGCTAAAGAGTGTGGGGTAGTCAAGCATCCGTGGAAATGTGGGTGGCTTCGGAGTTGTTCATGGATGCTAACAAGAGGGCCTTTTTGAGCTATGCAGACTATTGAAGCAAGGCTTGCATGGATCCAAATGCACCGCCAAAGAGAGGAATTGTGACCAAGAAGTAAATCAGAAAGTGCAGTGTGATGCTAGTAGTAATCATGTTATGTCGTGTTATGTGAACTTGAATCATGTTATGTCGTGTTATGTGAACTTGAATCATGTTATGTCGTGTTATGTGAACTTGAATCATGTTATGTCGTGGTTATGTGAACTTGAATCATGTTATGTTGTGTTATGTGAACTGCAATTTGAACTTTGATTGGTCATGTGTTATATTTACATTGACCGGAGTAATAATTGTGAGCATATGATCCATCATATTCTGTTACTTGTTGGTACTAAATTGATCCTCTACCCTTTTTGTAGCAATGGATGGCTGCCACCATGGATCAAGGCAGAGGAGGACGAAGAAGAGGAGGAGCAAGAAGCTGCAGCAGCAGAGAGGAGGAAGAACATAATATTCAGCGCTGCACAACTCATTGGTACGTACCACCTTGAGAACATGGCAAATAAAAATATGTACCACCAACCTAAAGAAACTGGATATGAGTGGGTCATGAGGACATTACATGATAAGACACAATGTTTCAACATGTTTAGAATGGATAGAGAGGTGTTTGATAGCCTGCACAATTTGCTAGTAGAGTCATATGGATTGAAGTCTACTACGAAGATGACATCTGTGGAATCTTTAGCCATGTTCTTATGGAAGGTTGGTGCTCCCCAATCTATACGGCAGACTGAAAATCCAATGTTTGCTCCGTTCTTCGACAATTGCATTGGAGCCATTGATGGAACACATATAGAGGTGGTTGTGCCAAAGACAGACCTCATCACACACATGAACCGAAAATCAACTACTACTCGTAATGTGCTAGCAATATGTGATTTTGACTTGAGATTCACCTTCATCGTTACTGGGTGGCCTGGGTCGGTTCATGACATGAGGGTGTTCAAGGCAGCACTAGACAAATTTGGCAGCCACTTCCCACATCCTCCCCGAGGTACATTTAGATTGCAGTACACATTTCTTTGATCAGCCCGATGATTGATGCTTTTCTAACCGTTTAACATTGTAGGTAAGTTTTATGTGGTGTACTCGGGATTCTCTAACCAACCTGGTTATCTTGCACTGCATAAAGGAACGAAGTACCATTTTCAAGAGTACAATCAAGGTCCACCGCCAAGAGGTAAAAAACAAACATGTAATCATAGACATTCCCAAATTCACAATGCAATAGAGCGATGCTTTGGAGTACTGAAGAACAAGTTTAGGATTTTGTTGCACATGCCCTCTTATCCACCACCAAAGCAAAGTAAAATTATTTCAGCATGCATGGCTTTACACAATTTCATTAGAGAGAGTAAATTGGAGGATAGAGATTTTGGAGAGTGTGATGACGATGAGGAGTTCATTCCAATGGTGGATGAGCCTAGTTGCCTACGACGCCAACGCCAACGCATTTAAGCCGCAAGTAACTGAATCGCAGGGGCAAAACTCGCATGATAATCATAACATGAACGTTTTTCGTAATTGGATAGCGGAAGGACTGCATAGTAGGCGGTAATTGGTATTTGTTCTAGTGCCGAACAATGTAATTTGTATTTGTTACTGATGACTTGTGTCGATACTTGTATGGATATATGTATGCATATTTGAAATGGATTTGTAAAATGAGGTGTGGTTATTACAGTGGCAAAAGGCCTTGGAATGTTATGGATCTGAATGCATGCACTCAATTTTTTTGATATTACCCAATGCACTCATTTTTTTTATGTTACCCAATGCACTCATTTTTTTTGATATACTGTCGTTCAAGATATTGTGCTCTTGGAATGTTATGGATCTGTGCATGCCAATTATCAAGTTTATGTTGCCTTTCATACTACTCATATGAGATAGCTACAGATAATCTTATTGATCTATTCTGCTGTTTGGGTATACAACATGAATTATTGCTTTTATACATGAATTATTGATCTATTTTACACATGCATTATTTTAAGGTGTGGTCAGGTGATTTATAAGTCAGGTGACAACTAAACAGGCGTGACTTATAAGTCACTGGTTTTAAATGACCTAACTTATAAATCAGGTGGCTTATTGGAACCAAACAGGGTGTAAGGCTGCTCCAACGAGGAGTACACGCAGCTGTCAAGCGAGGATAAGGACATCGCCCCGTCACCAACGAAGCCTACTTCCAAGCCTATCTACGTGCGTGCCCATTTGTTGTGTGCATGGCTGCCTTTGGAGCTTGACTAATTTGCGCATACAAATTTAGGGTTTAAAATAGACTTCACTCAATCAGATGCCTCCATTTGTTACCGCCCATGGCCTGAACCCCAACACCCCATCACCTGTTCCACGCCCGAGCCTGAGGCCGACAAGCGGCAAGGTCGGCACGCGCGGGGTGAGGCAGATATATACTTTCTCACCTATAAAGCGTCACCGCCCGGAACCGAAATATCTGCGGGCGCGCGCACACACACGTTGGTAGGAAGGAGTGACTCCCCACAGAGAACAAGAAGCCCACACCGAGCAGCAGGACAGGAGCAGCAAGCGGCTTCCTTATCCGGTTGCGGCCTCTTCGGCCATGGGAAGCGAGTGCAAGGGCCACCAGCCGCAGGACGACGGCGGCGTCGCGCCGTTCGTGGCGAAGACGTTCCACATGGTGAGCGACCCGGCCACGGACGCCGTCGTGTGCTGGGGCGGCGCCAGCAACACGTTCCTCGTCCTCGACCCCGCCGCCTTCTCCGACTTCCTCCTCCCCTCCTACTTCAAGCACCGCAACTTCGCCAGCTTCGTCCGCCAGCTCAACACCTACGTACGTACCCACGCACGCGCTCTTTGTATGCCTACTCTGCTCCAATCAGCTCTCGACTGTGGTTGTGCTCATACCTGCTCCCTGTTGCTGCTTTGATCTCAGGGCTTTCGCAAGGTTGACCCGGACGTGTGGGAGTTCGCGCACGAGTCGTTCCTGCGGGGTCAGGCGCAGCTGCTGCCGCTGATCGTGCGCAAGAAGAAGAGGGCCGGCGCCTGCGCCGGCGCGGCCGGGAGGGAGCTGTGCGAGGAGGAGGAGGAGGTGCGGGGAACGATCCAGGCGGTGCAGAGGCTGCGGGACGAGCGCAGGGGCATGGAGGAGGAGCTGCAGGCCATGGACCGCAGGCTCCGCGCGGCGGAGAACCGGCCGGGCCAGATGATGGCCTTCCTAGGCAAGCTCGCGGACGACCCGGGCGTGGTGCTGCGCGCCATGGTCGCCAAGAAGGAGGAGCTGGCTGCAGCCGGTGCCGGTGGCAAGGATTCAAGCCCGGATAAGAGGAGGCGGATCGGGGCCGACGCCGGACGCGGAGCTGACGCTGCGGATCAGGCGGCCCAGAGCAGGGCCGTGCCGTTCCCCTTCTCTAGTCTGGGACAGGTGTTCTACTGATAGACCTTGGGAGCCGAGAGTTGATAGATAGGTGTACACATGTGATGTTTCGGTGTTTATGTATGTACAGTGTACTTCCCCTCGGCATAGTTGCTATCTGACCGTCTGATTGCCGCCATAGTAGTCACTCCACCCACGAGTTTTAGCATTTAGAAATGTGTTTTTTTAAATGGGTTCATTCACCTCTCATGCTCAGCTCATATTTAATAGCATGCCAGAAATCTGGCCCCTATACATCTGCCCGCCGGCCCTTCATATGTGGCGCCGCACATCTACATACTTTAAATTCCGTTCCTTAAATTCATGCAATCCATGCACGTTGATCATACAATACAAATTATGTGAATTCAAAAGTTCAAAACAAAGCAAAGCAAATCCTAGTTGAACAAATCAGACATGCCAAAATGAAATCAATGTCCGAGCGTAATGGATGGCCTCAGATCACTGACCGGGCACCTGCTCCGAGCGGAATACGTCGTGCTCCAGGCGGAATGCGTCATACCCGTGCTCATTCACGGCCGAGCGAGCTGCGGCGAGTCACATACGTCAACCGCTGGCATCTGCGTGGGTGGAAAGCTCTCCGAAATGGCCCAGTCGCCTCGAATTCTCCTATGTTCCAATGGGGTCGGACAACGTAATCCGCGTTGGCGCTCGGACAGAAGGGGGGATCCGGGTGCGACAGAGGAGAAAGTTGTTCCACCATGTCCTAACCTTCCTGCGCCGCCGCCGCCTCCCTCGCTGACGGCGTTGCCGCAACTTTCGGGCGACGTTCTCTGCCTTGCAAGTCGCAGCTAACGAAGGGACGCCGACTGACGAGGCGGGTTGCGTCTCCGTCGCGGCGTTCTGGGTCGGGCTGGACAACATCTCTGGTGGTGGATCAGGACCGATGGTGAGGATTGGGAGCAAGGGTGGAGGACGGTGAGGGTCCGGGCGCGGGAAAGGTTGGAGGGCAGCGGGAGGAGGAGGAAGGGTTTGGTGGCTTTGGTGCAATTTTTGGCGGGGCCGGGTTGTCGGGTCCGATGTGGCGGGCGTGCCCGGGCGCGCCTGGGCGCCCCCATACCCGCCCCATATTTGGGCTGGATATGAGGGGTGCCGGTCAGCCCGGGCGTTTGAGGCCCGTTTAAGGAGCCCGTTTGGGTCGAAAAATCATGACCGGTCAGTGACCGGGCGGCCGCCCGGGCATATGAGGCGGGTTTGAGGCACCCGGTTGTAGATGCTCTGAGGCTTATATGAACAGGCATGGACGCGTTCTATCACGTCGGACCCAACAGGTAGGACACACCATAAATTGCACAAATTTCCTCGTTCGCCCAGGCCCTCCACTAGCTTTGCCGCTGTCCTGATCCCTCAATGTCTTCAGGATCTCGATGAACCTCCTCCTCGGCCGTCTCGCTGCCCCGAACGCCGCCATGGTATGTCTGGCTATTCTCGGACCGCACCTTGCCCTTCACGTGTTCGACAAATTGTTTGACTAGTTTTTTTGTGTGAAAATGATGGATTCAGATGGTTTGTCGGGTGAGGAGTATGGAAACACATAGCTTGATGAGTTGATGCAAAAGGATTTCTTCAATTCATCTGAGCCGGACGTAGATGTCTAGATGTTGATGATCATGAGCGTCTAAGAGGAAATGGATACAGAGGCAAAGCGCATTCTAAACTTTAGGGTTAGATCAAAGGGATAAGAGTTTTGAACCGGTATAGGGTCGTTGGAGCACGATTGCTCTATCAGGATTACTTTGATCCCAAACCAACATTCCTTCATATATGATTTCGTTGACACTTATGTATGCGCAAACCCTTGTTCCTATGCGTGGTGGGGGGAGTGAATGCACATGATTCGTACTTCAAGCTCACCAGGAATTGATAACCCACAAGTATAGGGGATCGTTAGTAGCCTTTTTGTGATAAATAAGAGTGTCGAACCCAATGAGGAGCTAAAAGTAGAACGAATGTTCCCTCAGGTTCTCTCGACCACTGATACAACTCTACGCACACTTAACGTTTGCTTTACCTAGAACAAGAATAAAACTAGAAGTACTTTGAAGCATAGGTTTGCAAGATAATAAAGAACGTGAAAATAAAAGTTAGGTACTATTTTAATAAAAGTACAATTTAATAAAGTGAGTGTGGAAAAGTGATGATAGGATTTGCGGAATTATCCCTAGGCAATCGATAACTAGACCGGTAATCGTTCTTGCAATTTTATATGAGGGTGAGGCATGAACTAACATACTTTTCTTACTTGGATCATATGCACTTATGGTTGGAACTCTAGCAAGCATCCGCAACTACCAAAGATCATTAAGGTAAAACCCAACCATAGCATTAAGTATCAGGTCCTCTTTACTCCCATACGCCATAACCCCCAAACTCGGGTCTATGCTTCTGTCACTCGCGCCATCCACCATAAGAGAACTATGAACATATTGCAACACCCTACAGCGGGGACCCCTCACGTTTGCGCGAGACAGAGGGCACCGTAGGATAGCACCATAATAAAAGATACACTCATACCAACCAAGATCACGATTAACCCGTAGGACAAAATAGATCTACTCAAACATCATAGGATGGCAACATAGTATTGGATAATAATATGAAGCATAAAGCACCATGTTCAAGTAGAGTGTACAACGGGTTGCGACAGAGTGGACCACTGAATATAGATGGGGGAAGGTGATGGAGTTGTTGGTGAAGATGTCAGAGTTGTTGGAGTAGATCGCCTTCACACGATATTGCCCCGGCGGCATTCCGACGCCACCGGGAGAGAGGGGGAGAGAGCCCCCTCCTCCTTCTTCTTCCTTGGCCTACCCCCTAGATGGGAGGAGAGTTCCCCCTCTGGTCCATGGTTGCCATGTCGATATAAAAGATATTTTTTTGTGCGAAATGCTACCTAGCATAATCTTGATCATATTTCTAATCATGGCATGAATAAGACACAAGTGATTCAAAGCAATAGTCTATAATTTGACATAAAGACATCAATACTCAGGCATCCCAACAAACAATCATGTCTTTCAAAATATCAATGCTAAAGAACCCTATCCCTACAAAATCATATAGTCTTGTCATGCTCCATCTTAACACAAAGTATTTATCATGTACTACCCCGGTGTCAGCCAAGCAATTGGTTCATACTTTTTAACGTGCTTCAGCTTTTTCAACCCTCATGCAATACATGAGCGCAAGCCATGGATATAGCACTATAGGTCGAATAGAGTATGATGATAGGGGTAAATTTGGAGAAGATAAAAAGTAAGAAAGTCTCACATCGACGTGGCTAACCAACGGGCTATGGAGATGCCCATCAATTGATATCAATGCGAGGAGTAGGGATTGCCATGCAACGGATGCACTAAGAGCTATAAGTGTATGAAAGCTCAACATGAAAACTAAGTGGGTGCGCATCTAACTCTATAATGAAAAATTCCCACTAGTATATGAAAGTGACAACATAGGAGACTCTCTATATGAAAAACGTGGTGCTACTCTGAAGCACAAGTGTGTTATTTGCATGCCCCTTCTCTCTTTTTCTCTCATTTTTTCTTTTTCTTTTTTTCCTTTTCTCTTGGGTTGTTTTTGGCCTCACTTTTTTTTCTTTTAGTCCGGAGTCTCATCCCGACTTGTGGGGGAATCATAGTCTCCATCATCCTTTACTCACTGGGACATGCTCTAATAATGAATAATGATGATCATCGCACTTCTATTTACTTACAACTCAAAAGAAATAAAAATTACAACTCGATACCTAGAACAAAGTATGACCCTATATGAATGCCTCTGGCAGTGTACCAGGATGTGCAATGATCTAGTGTAGCAAACATATCACGATCATGCAAATCAATATAACAATGGATGCTCAAGTCATAAAAACGGAAGCGGTGAAAGTTGCATGGCAATGTATCTCGAAATGGCTATGAAATGCCATAATAGGTGGGTATGTGGTTGTTTTGAGGAAGATATAATAAGGCTTATGTGTAATAGACCGTATCATATCATGGGGTTTGGATGCACCGACGAAGTTTGCACCACGTCTCGAGGTGAGAAAGGGCAATGCACGGTACCGAAGAGGCTAGTAAATTGCGGAAAGGTAAGAGTGTGTATAATCCATGGACTCACATTAGTCATAAAGAACTCATATACGTATTTCAAAAGTTTATTATCCCTCGAAGCAAAGTACTACTACGCATTCCCCTAGGGGGGAGGTTGGTAGGAGTTAACCATCGTGCGCCCCCAACCTCTACGCAAAGGAAGACAATCAATAATAAATCATGCTTCAACTTCATAGCATAACGAGAGACTATACGTGCATGCTTCGGGAATCACAAACCTTAACACCAATATCTTACTAAACATGATCATCCACTAGTACCTCCCACATACTCCATCTCTATATCGCAAAACTATTGCAAGGAATCTAACATATCATATTCAGTGATCCACAAGTTTTATGTAGGATTTTATGACTGGCCATGCAATTGACCAATTCCTGTTGACTTTCTAAATAGGTATAAGTGAAGCCTGAGAGTTTAATACTTTCTACAAAAGACCATGCTCTAATAAATATAAGTGAAGCAAAAGAGCATTCTACAAATAACTGTTTTCTATGTGAAGAGAAACAGGCAATCCAACTTCAAATGATATAAGTGAAGCATATGAAGCATTCTATAAAGCCATAAAAGATATAAGTGAAGTGCAATGGGTATTCTATAAATCAACCATGGACTATCTCATACCAGCATGGTGCATAAAAGAAAAGTGAAAACTAAACACAAAAAACGCTCCAAGATTTAGACATATCACATGAACGAAACAAAGACGAAAACATACCGATACTTGTTGAAGAAAGATGGGATGCCTTCCGGGGCATCCCCAAGCTTAGACGCTTGAGTATCCTTGGATATTTACTTGGGGTGCCTTGGTCATCCCCAAGCTTGAACTCTTGCCTCTCCTCCTTCTCCTCATATCGAGACCTCCTCGATCTTTGATCACTTCAACCACACAAAACTCAACAGAAAGCTCGGTAAGACCCGTTAGTACAATAAAGCAAATCACTACTTTAAGTACTGTTGCAAACCCATTCATATTTTATTTTTGCATTATCCTGTTGTATTATAACTTCTCCATGGCTTATGATACGTCTCCAAAGTATCTATAATTTTTGGTTGTTCCATGCTGTTTTATTATCAATCTTGGATGTTTTATAATCATTTATATCACTTTTTGGTACTAACCTATTGACAAGTGCCAAGTGACAGTTGCTATTTTTTCCATGTTTTTTACATCGCAGGAAATCAATATCAGACGGAGCCCAAATGCCACGAAACTCCACGATGATTTTTATGGGCCAGAAGGAACACAACGGGCCCTGGTTGCACCTGGGGGGAGTCCCGAGGAGGGGACAACCCACCAGGGCACGCCAGGAGGCCCAGGCACGCCCTGGTGGGTTGTGCCCACCTCGGGTGCCCCCCGGACCGCCTCTTTACTCTATAAATACCCCAATATTCCAGAAACCCTAGAAGCATCGTCAAAATATTCATTGATACATCTCCAACGTATCTATAATTTTTTATTGTTCCATGCCATTATATTATCTGTTTTGGATGTTTAATGGGCTTTATTATGCTCTTTTATATTATTTTTGGGACTAACCTATTAACCGAAGGCCCAATGCAAATTGTTCTTTTTTGCCTATTTCAGTGTTTCGCAGAAAAGGAATATCAAACGGAATCCAAACATAACGAAACCTTCGCGAGGATCCTTTTTGGAACAAACGCAATCCAGGAGACTTTGAGTGGAAGTCAAGGAAGCAACGAGGCAGCCACGAGGCAGGAGGGCGCGCCCAGGGGGGTAGGCGAGCCCCCCACCCTCGTGGGCCCCTCATAGCTCCACCGACCTACTTCTTTCGCCTATATATACTCTTATAACCTGAAAACATCCAGGAGAGCCACGAAACCACTTTTCCACCGCCGCAACCTTCTGTACCCATGAGATCCCATCTTGGGGCCTTTTCGGGCGATCTACCGGAGGGGGATTCGATCACGGAGGGCTTCTACATCAACACCATAGCCTCTCCGATGATGTGTGAGTAGTTTACCACAGACCTTCGGGTCCATATTTATTAGCTAGATGGCTTCTTCTCTCTCTTTGGATCTCAATACAAAGTTCACCTCGATGTTCTTGGAGATCTATTCGATGTAATACTTTTTTGCGGTGTGTTTACCGAGATCCGATGAATTGTGGGTTTATGAACTTGATTATCTATGAATATTATTTGGTTCTTCTCTGCATTCTTATATGCATGATTTTATATCTTTGCAACTCTCTCCGAATTATCAGTTTAGTTTGGCCTACTAGATTGATATTTCCTGCAATGGGAGAAGTGCTTAGCTTTGGGTTCAATCTTGCGATGCTCGATCCCAGTGACAGAAAGGGAAATGACACGTATTGTATTGTTGCCATCGAGCATAAAAAGATGGGGTTTATATCATATTGCTTGAGTTTATCCCTCTACATCATGTCATCTTGCCTAATGCGTTACTCCGTTCTTATAAACTTAATACTCTAGATGCATCTTTGGATAGTGGTCGATGTGTGGAGTAATAGTAGTAGATGCAGAATCGTTTCGGTCTACTTGACACGGACGTGATGCCTATATTCATGATCATTGCCTTAGATATCATCATAACTATGCACTTTTCTATCAATTGCTCGGCAGTAATTTGTTCGCCCACCGTAATATATGCTATCTTGAGAGAAGCCACTAGTGAAACCTATGCCCCCCTGGTCTATTTTACATCATATTAGTTTCCTGTCAAGTAGCTATTTCTGTCGCCGTTTATTTTGCGATCTTTATTTGTGCAGGTACTAGGTGATTTGCGTGTAGTCTCCTACTGGATCGATACATTGATTCTCAAAAACCGAGGGAAAAATTTACGCTACTTTGCTGCATCACCCTTTCCTCTTCAAGGGAAAACCAACACATGCTCAAGAGGTAGCAAGAGGGATTTCTGGCGTCGTTGCCGGGGAGATCTACGCTCAAGTCAAGACATACCAAGTACCTATCACAAACTCTTATCCCTCGCATTACATTATTTGCCATTTTCCTCTCGTTTTCCACTCCCCCACATCACTGTTGCCATTTTATTCGCCCTCTTCCATGTGCCTTCTTTTTGCTTGCATCTTCGCCTGCTAAAATTTTATGGATCCTCATCCCCTTGCTAATCTTTTTAAGAGATCCAATTATGATGAACCAATTTCTAGTGATTTGAGTGTTCTAGATTATCTTTATGAGGTTTTGCTTGAAATTCGTGAATCTGAAAATTGTGATGAAGAAATTTATGAAGAGATTCACGATAGCTCCTTGAATAAAAAGCATGATTGCAATGATTTTATCATAAATTCTCTTGATTTCAATTGTGCTAATAATATGAAAAACCCTAAGCTTGGGGATGCTAGTTTTGCCATGTCTACTACATGTTGCAATGATCATGATTGGGGCGATTCTTCTTATGATCTTGAAAATTTATTTAAGCCCTATGATGAAAATGAGATTGATTATAATGTTTGAAATAATATTGAAAGTGGGTTTGGAAGAGTGTCAACTTTAGATCCCACATATTTGGAGAATGTTCAATCTTATGAAGTTTTTGATAAAAGTGGGTTTGGAGAGGTCGTGACTTTAGTTAATGTTAATCCCACTATTTTGGAAGAGTGTCAACTTTGCATACATGTGGCTTGTGTTAAGAATATGTTTTGTGATAGATATATTGTTGAATTTGCTTATGATCCTACATGTAATTATTATGAGAGAGGAAAATATGGTTGTAGAAATTTTCATGTTACTAAATTACCTCTCGTTATGTTGAGATTGCTATTGCTTCTTTCCGCTTCCTTGCATATGCTAGTTTTTGCTTGCCTTAATAATTTGTTTGCCTATAAGATGCCTATGCATAGGAAGTATGTTAGACTTAGATGTGTTTGTCACATGTTTTATGATGCTCTCTTTGTGCTTCAATTCTTGTCTTTCATGTGAGCATCATTGAAATCTCTTCGCCTAGCTAGGGGCATTAAACGATAGCGCTTGTTGGGAGGCAACCCAATTTTATTTTTGTTCCTTGCTTTTTGTTCCTGTTTAGTAATAAATAATCTATCTAGCCTATGTTTATATGTGGTTTTATGTTTTAATTAGTGTTTGTGCCAAGTAGAACCTTTGGGAAGACTTGGGTGAAGTCTTTGTGATCTTGCTGTAAAAAACAGAAACTTTAGCACTCACGAGATTAGCTGCCCATTTTTACTGGAGAGTGATTTTAGGTTTATTATTTTTGCAGATGATTAATAGATAAATTCCTCACGTCCACCAATTTATTTCAGAATTTTTGGAGTTCCAGAAGTATACGTTTGATACAGATTGCTACAGACTGTTCTGTTTTTGACAGATTCTGTTTTTCGTGTGTTGTTTGCTTATTTTGATGAATCTATGGCTAGTATCGGGGGGTATGAACCATAGAGAAGTTGGAATACATTAGGTTTAAAACCAATATAAATAAAGAATGAGTTCATTACATTACCTTAAGGTTGTGATTTGTTTTCTTATACTAACGGAGCTCATGAGATTTTCTGTTTGAGTTTTGTGTTGTGAAGTTTTCAAGTTTTTGGGTAAAGATTTGATGGATTTTGGAATAAGGAGTGGCAAGATCCTAAGCTTGGGGAAGCCCAAGGCACCCCAAGGTAAAATTCAAGGACAACTAAAATCCTAAGCTTGGGGATGCCCCGGAGGCATCCCTCTTTCATCTTCGTCTATCGGTAACTTGACTTGAGGCTATATTTTTATTCACCACATGATATGTGTTTTCCTTGGAGCGTCTTGTATGTTTGAGTCTTTGCTTTTTAGTTTACCACAATCATCCTTGATGTACACACCTTTTGGAGAGACACACATGAATCAGAATTTATTAGAAATACTCTATGTGCTTCACTTATATCTTTTGAGCTAGATAATTTTGCTCTAGTGCTTCACTTATACCTTTTTAGAGCATGATGGTGGTTTTATTTTATAAAAATTATTGAACTCTCATGCTTCACTTATATTATTTTGAGAGTCTTTTAGAACAGCATGGTAATTTGCTTTGGCTATAAAATTAGTCCTAATATGATAGCCATCCAAGATGGGTATAATAAAAACTTTCATATAGGGTGCATTAAATACTATGATAAGTTTGATACTTGATAGTTGTTTTGAGATATAAAGGTGGTAATGTTAGAGTCATGATAGTTGGGTAATTGTGGAATTGAGAAATATTTGTGTTGAGGATTGCAAGTCCTGTAGCATGCACGTATGGTAAACGTTGTGTGACAAATTTGAAGCATAGGGTGTTCTTTGATTGCTTTCCTTATGAGTGGCGGTCGGGGACGAGCGATGGTCTTTTCCTACAAATCTATCCCTCTAGGAGCATGCGCGTAGTGCTTAGTTTTGATTAATTGTATATTTTTGCAATAAGTATGTGAGTTCTTTATGACTAATGTTGAGTCCATGGATTATACGCACTCTCAGCCTTCCATCGTTGCTAGCCTCTTTGGTACTGTGCATTGCCTTTCTCACCTTGAGAATTGGTGCAAACTTGATAACCCACAAGTATAGGGGATCAATTGTAGCCTCTTTCGACAAGTAATTAAGAGTGTCGAACCCAACGAGGAGCTAAAGGTAGAACAAATATTCCCTCAAGTTCTATCGACCACCGATACAACTCTACGCACGCTTAACGTTCGCTTTACCTAGAACAAGTATGAAACTAGAAGTACTTTATAGGTGTTATTGGATAGGTTTGCAAGAATATAAAGAGCACATAAATAAAATCTAGGGTCTGTTTAGATAAAGACACAATAAAGTTAGTATAGCGAGTGTGGAAAAGTGGTGGTAGGAGTTGCGAAATTGTCCCTAAGCAATTGACTACTTTACTAGATCGATATCAAGTTTTATGTGGGAGAGGCCACTTCTAGCATGTAATCCCTAACTTGGAATTCTATGCACTTATGATTGGAACTATTAGCAAGCATCCGCAACTACTAACGTTCATTAAGGTAAAACCCAACCATAGCATTAAGATATATTGGTCCCCCTTCAATTCCGTATGCATCAATTTCTATGCTAGGTTGAAGCTTCTGTCACTCTTGCCCTCCAATATATAGTCCTATCAACATAAAACTAACCCTATGGTGTGATCCACGCGCGCGCTCATATGATGGGCACCAAAGGATAGCAACATAACCACAAGCAAATTAAAGCAATCATAGCAATTCACCAATTACCGATAGGACAACAAAAATCTACTCAGACATCATAGGATGGCAACACATCATTGGATAATAATATGAAGCATAAAGCACCATGTTCAAGTAGGGGGTACAGCGGGTTGCGGGAGAGTGGACCACTGTAGATACATGGGGGAAGGTTATGAAGATGTTGGTGAATATGACGGAGGTGTTGGTGTAGATTGCGGTGACGATGATGGCCCCGGCGGTGTTCCAGCGCCACCGGGAGAGAGGGGGAGAGGGCCCCCCTTCTCCTTCTTCTTCCTTGACCTTCTCCTTAGATGGGAGAAGGGTTTCCCCTCTGGTCCTTGGCTTCCATGGCGGCGGAGGGGCAGGAGCCTCTCCGAGATTGGATATGTCTCTCTGTCTCTCTCTGTTTCTGCACTCCCTGATTCTGGCCTTTCACCGTTTCTTATATTCCCGGAGATCCGTAACTCCGATTGGGTTGAAATTTGGACATGATTTTTATCCACATATTGGCTTTCATGTGGCGAAAGAAGGGCACGAACTGCCTTACTGGGTGGCCACGAGGGTCAGGGGCACGCCCACCCCCCTGGGGCGCGCCCCCCTGCCTCGTGCCCCCCTCGGGCATCGTCTCGCGTTGATTCTTCTTTCCAAAAATCACATATATTCCAAAAAAAATCTCCGTCAGTTTTTATCCCGTTTGGACTCCGATTGCTATGGATTTTCTGCGAAACTAAAAACATGCAACAAACAGGAACTGGCACTGGCACTGGATCAATATGTTAGTCCCAAAAATAGTATAAAAAGTTGCCAAAAGTATGTAAAAGCTGTAGAATATTGGCTTGGAACAATAAAAAATTATAGATACGACGAAGATGTGTCAGCATCCCCAGGCTTAATTCCTGCTCTCCTCGAGTAGGTAAATGATAAAAAAGATAATTTTTGATGTGGAATGCTAGTGGCATAATCTTGATCATGTAATCTAATCATGGCATGAATATTAAGACACGAGTGATTCAAAGCAATAGTCTATCTTTTGACATTAAGACAACAATACTTCAAGCATACTAATAAAGCAATCATGTCTGTTCAAAATAACATGGCCAAAGAAAGTTATCCCTACAAAATCATACGGTCTGGCTATGCTCCATCTTCACCACGCAAAATATTCAAATCATGCACAACCCCGATGACAAGCCAAGCAACTGTTTCATACTTTTGACGTTCTCAAACCTTTTCAACCTTCACGCAATACATGAGCGTGAGCCATGGATATAGCACTATAGGTGGAATAGAATATGATGGTGGAGGTTGTGTGGAGAAGACAAAAAGGAGAAAGTCTCACATCGACGAGGCTAATCAACGGGCTATGGAGATGATGTCAATGTGAGGAGTAGGGATTGCCATGCAACGGATGCACTAGAGCTATAACTGTATGAAATCTCAAACTGAAAACTAAGTGGGTGTGCATCCAACTTGCTTGCTCATGAAGACCTAGGGCTTTTGAGGAAGCCCATCGTTGGAATATACAAGCCATGTTCTATAATGAAAATTCCCACTAGTATATAAAAGTGATAACTCAAGAGACTCTCTATATGAAGAACATGGTGCTACCCTGAATCACAAGTGTGGTAAAAGGATAGTAACATTGTCCCTTCTCTCTTTTCTCTCATTTTTTTATATTTTTAGGCTTCTTTGGCCTCTTTTTTTTGGGGCTTCTTTGGCCACTTTTATTTTGATAACCTCACATGGGACAATGTTCTAATAATGATGATCATCACACTTTTATTTACTTACAAGTCAATATTACAACTCGATACTAGAACAAAGATATGACTCTATATGAATGCCTCCGGCGGTGTACCGGGATGTGCAATGATCTAGCGTAGCAATGACATCAAAAAATGGACAAGCTATGAAAACACCATGCTAGCTATCTTACCATCATGCAAAGCAATATGACAATAAATTCTCAAGTCATGTATATGATGATGATGGAAGTTGCATGGCAATATATCTCGGAATGGCTATGGAAATGCCATGATAGGTAGGTATGGTGGCTGTTTTGAGGAAGATATAAGGAGGCTTATGTGTGATAGAGCGTATCGTATCATAGGGTTTGGATGCACCGTGAAGTTTGCACCAACTCTCGAGGTGAGAAAGGGCAATGCACTGCAATCAAGAGGCTAGCAATGATGGAAGGGTGAGAGTGCGTATAATCCATGGACTCAACATTAGTCATAAAGAACTCACATACTTATTGCAAAAATCTATTAGTCATCAAAACAAAGTACTACGCGCATGCTCCTAGGGGGATAGATTGGTAGGAAAAGACCATCACTCGTCCTCGACCACCACTCATAAGGAAGACAATCAATAAACGCCTCATGCTCCAACTTCGCTACATAATGGTTCACCATACATGCATGCTACGGGAATCACAAAATTCAACACCAGCATTACTACAATCCACAACTACCCACTAGCATGACTCTAATATCACCATCTTTATATCGCAAAACTATTGCAAGGAATCAAACATATCATATTCAGTGATCTACAAGTTTTATGTAGGATTTTATGACTAACCATGTGAATGACCAGTTCCTGTCTACTCTCTAAATAGATATAAGTGAAGCAAGAGAGTTTAATTCTTTCTACAAAAGATATGCCCATGCTCTAACAAATATAAGTGAAGAAAAATAGCATTCTACAAATGGCGGTTTTCTATGTGTAGGGAAACAGGCAATCCATACTTCAAATGATATAAGTGAAGCACATGAACCATTTTATAAAGCCATACTCAAAAGATATAAGTGAAGTGCAAAGAGCATTCTATAAATCAACCAAGGACTATCTCATACTAGCATGTTGCATAAAAGAAAAGTGAAAACTAAATGCAAAAGACGCTCCAAGATTTGCACATATCACATGAACGAAACGAATCCGAAAACATACCGATACTTGTTGAAGAAAGATGGGATGCCTTCCGGGGCATCCCCAAGCTTAGACGCTTGAGTATCCTTGAATATTTACTTGGGGTGCCTTGGGAATCCCTAAGCTTGAGCTCTTGCCTCTCCTCCTTCTCCTCACATCGAGACATCCTCGATCTTCGAACACTTCATCCACACAAAACTCAACAGAAAGTTCGGTAAGATCCGTTAGTATAATAAAGCAAATCACTACTCTAAGTACTGTTGCAAACCAATTCATATTTTGTTTTTGCATTGTATCTACTGTAATATAACTTTTCCATGGCTTAATCCACTGATAGAAATTGATAGTTTCATCAAAACAAGCAAACTATGCATCAAAAACAGAATATGTCTTAAACATGACAGTCTGTAGTAATCTGAACATTCAACCATACCTCTGGTACTCCAAAAATTCTAAAAAATAGGAAAAATAAACAATTTGTATAGAAAGATAGTGCAAAAAGTTTCAGATCCGTTTGATGTTCCAGTAAAAAAATGTAAAATCGCAAGACTTTTCTGACCAAAGTTTCTATTTTGCACCGCACAAACCAACAAGCAATGTAAACATCCTAAAGCCAAATCTTGGAACATTATTTTTATTTTTAAACTTTACAAAAGCACACAACGAAAATAAATGACCCTCTAAAAACTTCCGGGTTGTCTCCCTGGCAGCGCTTTCTTTAAAGCCATTAAGCTAGGCATATAGTGCTCAAGTAATGGATCCACCCGGATCCCAAGTTATATCAAAGCCAATTTGAATTAGTAATGATTTGTGATTTAGTAGTGAGCAAAAAGAAACATATATCAAGTCTAACTCTCTTGCTATGCATCGGCATGTCATATAAAAGAACAATTCATGCACACATAGTAAAGGCCAATGCATAGTATAAACAGTTTCTTGCAATTTTATCATGTTGGAAACATAGAGAGGCGGAGATATAGTTCATTTCTCATAATAATTGCAAGTAGGAGCAGCAAGCACATGCATATTATATCTATGAAAATCATCATGTGTAGTAGTAAAACGTAACCCATCAATATAATCCTTAATAATGGCAAACTTCTCCGATATAGTGTAGTTTGGAGAATTCAAAAAGATAATAGGACTATCATGCGTGGGTGCAATAGCAACAATTTCATGTTTAACATAAGGAACTATAGCAAGTTCATATCCATAAGCATAATTCATATTGGCATCTTGGCCACAAGCATAGCAAGCATAATCAAAAAGGGATATTTCAAAAGAATCAACGAGATCATAACAATCATCATAGAAATCATCCTTCGGTAAGCACGAAGGGAAATTAAACAATGTATGAATTGAAGAGTTACTCTCATTAGAAGGTGGGCACGGGTAGCTAATCCGCTCTTCCTCCTTTTGTTCTTCGCTCTCCTCATCATCTTTTTCATCCAATGAGCCCACAGTTTCATCAATTCCTTCTTCCATAGACTCCTGCTAAATATTAGTCTCTTCTTGGACAGCGGAGGAGTCCTTGATATATGGTTTAACATAGGCATTAGAGCATAATTATCATAACAATATTTAAGTATGTCAAAAAATTTAGATTTGTAAAGAGTAGCATCATACGTTTCAATCAAAGAAGCCATTTCATAAGCACCCTTAAAAGCAACAAATTCTTCAATTTGTTGAACATTATAGTAACTATAAACACCCTTAGCATACGAAGATATGATTCCATTATCACTAAACTCGCATTGGTAGGGAAGGTGTTTCTTAGGGTTTTCAGAACAACAAGTAAAATCATATATTTCACATAAATTCCAAGCATAGCATTGCAAACGATGAATTTGATCCAGTAAAAGTTTCCCTTTTTTTAGATATGCGGTGTCCCAAATAACAAGCATGCTCATCTAAACATTGGCCCTCAACTAAGCTAGTTGGGGTTTCAGCCTGAGCACATAGGGATCGAAGATGATCCAAGTAAAAAGCTTCAGGAGTGTGATAGATTTTGAGTGGTTCTTCAACCATTGGTGAAGTAGGTACAACTAACTTTTTTGGTATTTTGCGTTTCCTACCCATAACTAAAGATAGAAAACAAGAGCAAAAAATAAAAACTACTTAGTGATAAAGCAAACAAGCACACAGGAGAATATGCACCCCACGCTATAACTCCCCGACAACGGCGCCAGAAAAAGGTCTTGATAATCCACAAGTATAGGGGATCAATTGTAGCCTCTTTCGATAAGTAATTAAGAGTGTCGAACCCAACGGGGAGCTAAAGGTAGAACAAATATTCCCTCAAGTTGTATCGACCACCGATACAACTCTACGCACGCTTAACGTTCGCTTTACCTAGAACAAGTATGAAACTAGAAGTACTTTGTAGGTGTTGTTGGATAGGTTTGCAAGAATATAGAGAGCACGTAAATAAAATCTAGGGGCTGTTTAGATAAAGACACAATAAAGTTAGTATAGCGAGTGTGGAAATGTGGTGGTAGGAGTTGCAAAATTGTCCCTAAGCAATTGACTACTTTACTAGACCGATAGCAAGTTTTATGTGGGAGAGGCCACTGCTAGCATGTCATCCCTGACTTGGAATTCTATGCACTTATGATTGAAACTATTAGCAAGCATCCGCAATTACTAACGTTCATTAAGGTAAAACCCAACCATAGCACTAAGATATATTGGTCCCCCTTCAATCCCGTATGCATCAATTTCTATGCTAGGTTGAAGCTTACATCACTCTTGCCCTCCAATACATAGTCCTATCAACATACAACTAACCCTATGGTGTGATCCACACGCGCGCTCATATGATGGGCAACAAAGGACAGCAACATAACCACAAGCAAATTAAACCAATCATAGCAATTCACCAATTACCGATAGGACAACGAAAATCTACTCAGACATCATAGGATGGCAACACATCATTGGATAATAATATGAAGCATAAAGCACCATGTTCAAGTAGAGGGTACAGCGGGTTGCGGGAGAGTGGACCGCTGTAGATAGATGGGGGAAGGTGATGAAGATGTTGGTGAAGATGACGGAGGTGTTGCTGTAGATTGCGGTGACGATGATGGCCCCGGGAGAGAGGGGGAGAGGGCCCCCCCTTCTCCTTCTTCTTCCTTGACCTTCTCCCTAGGAGGGAGAAGGGTTTCCCCTCTGGTCCTTGGCTTCCATGGCGGTGGAGGGGAGAGAGCCCCTCCGAGATTGGATCTGTCTCTCTGTCTCTCTCTGTTTCTGCGCTCCCTGATTCTGGCCTTTCACCGTTTCTTATATTCCCGAAGATCCGTAACTCCGATTGGGTTGAAATTTGGACACGATTTTTATCCAAATATTGGATTTCTTGCGGCGAAAGAAGGGCACGAACCGCCTTACGGGGTGGCCACGAGGGTCAGGGGTGCGACCACCCCCCTAGGGCGCGCCCCTGCCTTGTGGCCCCCACGGGCATCGTCTCTCATTGATTCTTCTTCCCAAAAATCACATATATTCCAAAAAAACCTCCGTCAGTTTTTATCCCGTTTAGACTCCATTTGATATGGATTTTCTGTGAAACAAAAAACATGCAACAAATAGGAACTGGTAGTGGGCACTGGATCAATATGTTAGTCCCAAATATAGTATAAAAAGTTGCCAAAAGTATGTAAAAGTTATAGAATATTGGCATGGAACAATAAAAAATTACAGATACGACGGAGACGTATCAAAACTTCGTCGGTGCATCCAAATCTCGTGATACAATACACTCTATCTTACATAAGCCTCCTTATATCTTCCTCAAAACAGCCACCATACCTACCTATTATGGCATTTCCATAGCCATTCCGAGATATATTGCCATGCAACTTACCACCGTTCCGTTTATCATGACACGCTCAATCATTGTCATATTGCTTTGCATGATCATGTAGTTGACATCGTATTTTGGCAAGGCCACCTTCATAATCCTTTCATACATGTCGATCTTGATTCATTGCATATCCCGGCGCACCGCCGGAGGCATTCACATAGAGTCATATTTTGTTCTAAGCATCGAATTGTAATTCTTGAGTTGTAAGTAAATAGAAGTGTGACGATTTTCATTATTAGAACATTGTCCCATGTGAGGAAAGGATGATGGAGACTATGATTCCCCCACAAGTCGGGATGAGACTCCGGACGAAAAAATAAAAAAAAGGACAAAGAATCCCAATAAATAAAGAGGACAAAGAAGCCCAAACAAAAAAGTGAGAGAAAAAGAGAGAAGGGACAATGTTACTATCCTTTTTTCACACTTGTGCTTCGAAATAGCACCATGATCTTCATGATAGAGAGTTTCTTATTTTGTTACTTTCATACATTAGTGGGAATTTTTCATTATATAACTTAGCTTTTATATTCCAATGATGGACTTCCTCAAAATGCCCTAGGTCTTAGTGAGCAAGCAAGTTGGATGCACACCCACTTAGTTTCGTTTGTTGAGCTTTCATATATTTATAGCTCTAGTGCATCCGTTGCATGGCAATCCCTACTCCTTGCATTGACATCAATTGATGGGCATCTCCATAGCCCGTTGATTAGCCGCGTCAATGTGAGACTTTCTCCTTTTTGTCTTCTCACATAACCCCCATCATCATATGCTATTCCACCCATAGTGCTATGTCCATGGCTTGCGCTCATATATTGCGTAAAAGTTGAAAGAGTTTGAAAAGGCTAAGTATGAAACAATTGCTTGGCTTGTCATCGGGGTTGTGCATGATGGGAGCATTTTGTGTGACGAAAATGAAGCATGGCCAAACTATATGATTTTGTAGGGATAAGCTTTCTTTGGCTATGTTATTTTGATAAGACATAATTGCTTGGCTAGCATGCTTGAAGTATTACTATTTTTATGTCAATATTAAAACTTTCTCTAGAATCTTTTGGATCTAAACATTCATGCCACAATAAAGAGAATTACATTGAAAATTATGTTAGGTAGCATTCCTCATCAAAAAATCTGTTTTTATCATTTACCTACTCGAGGACGAGTAGGAATTAAGCTTGGGGATGCTGATACGTCTCCAAAGTATCTATTATTTTTTATATTCCATGCTATTATATTATCTTTTTTGGATGTTTAATGGGCTTTATTATGCTCTTTTATATTATTTTTGGGACTAACCTATTAGCCGAAGGCCTAGTGCAAATTGCTGTTTTTTGCCTATGTCAGTGTTTCGCAGAAAAGGAATATCAAACAGAATACAAACGGAACGAAACCTTCACGAGGATCCTTCTTGGAACAAACGCAATCTAGGAGACTTGGAGTGGAAGTCAAGGAAGCAACGAGGCAGCCACGAGGTAGGAGGGTGCGCCCGGGGGGGGGGGGGGTAGTCACGCCCCCACCCTCGTGGGCCCCTCGTAGCTCCACCGACCTACTTCTTTCGCCTATATATACTATTATACCCTGAAAACATCCAAGAGAGCCACAAAACTACTATTCCACCGCCGCAATGTTCTGTACCCGTGAGATCCCATCTTGGGGCCTTTTCCAGCGATCTGCCGGAGGGGGATTCGATCATGGAGGGCTTCTACATCAACAACATAGCCTGTCCGATGATGTGTGTGTAGTTTACCACAGACCTTCGGGTCCATAATTATTAGCTAGATGGCTTCTTCTCTCTCTTTGGATCTCAATACAAAGTTCTCCTTGATGTTCTTGGAGATCTATTCGATGTAATACTTTTTTGCGGTGTGTCTGCCGAAATCCGATGAATTGTGGGTTTATAAACTTGATTATCTATGAATATTATTTGGTTCTTCTCTGAATTCTTATATGCGTGATTTGATATCTTTTCAAGTCTCTTCGAATTATCGGTTTAGTTTGGCCTACTAGATTGATCTTTCTTGCAATGGGAGAAGTGCTTAGCTTTGGGTTCAATCTTGCGGTGCTCGATCCCAGTGACAAAATGGGAAACAACACGTATTGTATTGTTGCCATCGAGGATAAAAAGATGGGGTTTATATCATATTGCTTGGTTTTATCCCTCTACATCATGTCATCTAGCCTAATGTGTTACTCCGTTCTTATGAACTTAATACTCTAGATGCATGCTGGATAGCAGTCAATGTGTGGAGTAATAGTAGTAGATGCAGAATCGTTTCGGTCTACTTGACACGGACGTGATGCCTATATTCATGATCATTGCCTTAGATATCATCATAACTATGTACTTTTCTATCAATTGCTCGGCAGTAATTTGTTCACCCACCGTAATATATGCTATCTTGAGAGAAGCCATTAGTGAAACCTATGCCCCCCTAGTCTATTTTACATCATATTAGTTTCCCGTCAACTAGCTATTTCTGTCGCCGTTTATTTTGCAATCTTTATTTTCCAATCTATACAACAAAAATACCAAAAATATTTAACTTATTATCTTTATCAGATCTCACTTTTGCAAGTGGCCGTGAAGGGGTTGACAACCCCTTTATCGCGTTGGTTGCAAGGTACTTGATTGGTTGTGCAGGTACTAGGTGATTTGCATGTAGTCTCCTACTGGATTGATACCTTGGTTCTCAAAAACTGAGGGAAATACTTACGCTACTTTGCTGCATCACCCTTTCCTCTTCAAGGGAAAACCAACGCATGCTCAAGAGGTAGCATTCATCCAGCGGCCGCAGAGCCTAGAACCACCAGATCCAATCTAGACACCATCACGGAGGGGTTCACCACTTCCATTGGTGCCTCTTCGATGATCCGTGAGTAGTTCTTTGTAGACCTTCGGGTCCGAAGTTAGTATCTAGATGGCTTTATCTCTCTCGCTGGATTCTCAATACAATGGTCCCTTGCAGATCCATATGATGTAACTCTTTTTGCGGTGTGTTTGTTGGGATCTGAAGAACTTCGAGTTTATAATTAGTTATATCATTCTATATCCATGAAAGTTATTTGAGTTTCTTTGATCTCTTATATGCATGATCTCTTATAGCCTCGTATTTCTTTTCCGATATTTGGGTTTTGTTTGGACAACTTGATCTATTTATCTTGCAATGGGAAGAGCTGCCCGGTAGTGGGTTCGATCTTACGGTGCTTGATCCCAGTGACAGAAAAGGAACTGACACGTATGTATCGTTGCTACTAAGGATAAAAAGATGGGATCTATATCTACCGCCATAGATAAACGGATCTTGTCTACATCATGTCATCGTTCTTATTGCATTACTCCGTTTTTCCATGAACTTAATACACAAGATGCATGGTGGATAGCGGTCGATGTGTGGAGTAATAGTAGTAGATGCAGGCAGGAGTCGGTCTACTTGTGACGGACGTTATGCCTATGTAATGATCATTGCCTGGATATCATCATAATTATTTGAAGTTCTTTCAATTTCCCAACAGTAATTTGTTTACCCGCTGTTCGCTATCTTTCTCGAGAGAAGCCACTAGTGAAATCTACGACCCCCGGGTCTTCTTTCTCATATATTTTCTTTGAGATCTATTTTATTTGCACTTTTTATTCAGATCTATTAAACCAAAAAATACAAAATACTTTGTTTCACTTTATTTTATTTGTGATATATTTATTCAATCTATTATAACTTTCTCCCATCAACACACAATTTCTTGCGCCGTTACCCGAAAGGGATTGACAACCCCTTTAACACGTCGGGTTGCGAGGTGTTGTTATTTGTGTGCAGGGGCTGTTTACATTGTGTTTCTTAGTTCTCCTACTGGATCGATAACCTTGGTTTCATATCTGAGGAAATACCTACCGCCGCTGTGCTGCATCATCCCTTCCTCTTTGGGGAAATACTGACGTAGCTTCATGCTACCTCTTGAGAACTGCGTTGGTTTTCCCTTGAAGAGGAAAGGGTGATGCAGTAAAGTAGTGTAAGTATTTCCCTTAGTTTTTTAGAACCCAGGTATCAATCCAGTAGGAGACCACGCTCAAGTCCCTCGTACCTACACAAAAAATAAGAACCTTTCAACCAACGTGATAAACGGGTTGTCAATCCCTTCACGACCACTTGCAAAAGTGAGATCTGATAGAGATGGTAAGATAATATTTTTGGTAATTTTTATGATAAAGACTAAAAGTAAAGAAAGCAAAATAAACAGTAATAGAAATAACGGTAGATTAATATGATAGAGAATAGACCCGGGGGGCATAGGTTTCACTAGTGGCTTCTCTCAAGATAGCATAAGTATTACGGTGGGTAAACAAATTACTGTCGAGCAATTGATAGAACTGAGCATAGTTATGAGAATATCTAGGTATGATCATGTATATAGGCACCACATCCGTGACAAGTAGACCGACTCCTGCCTGCATCTACTACTATTACTCCACACATCGACCGCTATCCAAAGATGCATCTAGAGTATTAATTTCATAAGAACGGAGTAACGCTTTAAGAAAGATGACATGATGTAGAGGGATAAATTCATGCAATATGATATAAACCCCATCATTTTATCCTCAATGGCAACAATACAATACGTTTCGTTTCCCCTATTGTCACTGGGATCGAGCACCGCAAGATTGAACCCAAAGCTAAGCACTTCTCCCATTGCAAGAAAGATCAATCTAGTAGGCCAAACCAAATTGATAATTCGAGGAGACTTGCAGAGATAACCAATCATACATAAAAGAATTCAGAAAAGATTCAAATATTGTTCATAGATAATCTTGATCATAAACCCACAATTCATCGGATCTCGACAAACACACCGCAAAAGAAGATTACATCGAATAGATCTCCAAGAGAATCGAAGAGAACTTTGCATTGAGATCCAAAGAAAGAGAAGAAGCCATCTAGCTAATAACTATGGACCCGAAGGTCTGAGGTAAACTACTCACACATCATAGGCGAGGCTATGGTGTTGATGAAGAAGCCCTCCGTGATCAATGCCCCGTCCGGCGGAGCGTCGGAAAAGGCCCCAAGATGGGATCTCACCGGTACAGATGGCTGCGGCGGTGGAAATAGGGTTTTTGCTCCTCTACTGGTGGTTTGGGGGTACGTAGATATATATAGGAGGAAGTAGTAGGTCGGTGGAGCCACAAAGGGCCCATGAGGATGGAGAACGCGCCAAGGAGGGTAGGCACGCCCCCTGCCTCGTGGCCTCCTTGTTGTTTGCTTGACATCCACTCCAAGTCCTCTGGATTACGTTTGTTCCAAATATCACGTTCCCGAAAGTTTCATTCCCTTTGGACTCTGTTTGATATTCTTTTTCTGCGGAACACTGAAATAGGCAAAAAAATAGCAATTTGGGCTGGGCCTCTGGTTAATAGGTTAGTCCCAAAAATAATATAAAAGTGTATAATAAAGCCCATTAATCATCCAAAACAGAATATATAATAGCATGGAACAATCAAAAATTATAGATACGTTGGAGACGTATCAAGCATCCCCAAGCTTAATTCCTGCTCGTCCTCAAGTAGGTAAATGATAAAACAGAATTTTTGATGTGGATTGCTACCTAGCATATTTCTGAATATAATCTTCTTTATTTATTGTGGCATGAATGTCCAGATCCAAAAGATTCAATATAAAAGTTTAATATTGACATAAAAATAATAATACTTCAAGCATACTAATCAAGCAATTATGTCTTCTCAAAATAACATAGCCAAAGAAAGCTCATCCCTACAAAATCATATAGTTTGGCCATACTTCATTTTCGCCACACAAGAATGCTCTCATCTTGCACAACCCTGATGACAAGCCAAGCAATTGTTTCATACTTTACTAATCTCAAAAAAAATTCAACTTTCACGCAATACATGAGCATGAGCCATGGATATAGCACTATGGGTGGGATAGAATATAATGATGGCGGTTGTGTGGAGAAGACAAAAAAGGAGAAAGTCTCACATTGACGCGGCTAATCAACGGGATAGGGAGATGCCCATCAATTGATATGTCAATGCAAGGAGTAGGGATTGCCATGCAACGGATTCACTGGAGCTATAAATGTGAGAAAGCTCAACAAAAGAAACTAAGTGGGTGTGCATCCAACTTGCTTGCTCACGAAGACCTAGGGCATTTGAGGAAGCCCATCGTTGGAATATACAAGCCAAGTTCTATAATGAAAAATTCTCACTAATATATGAAAGTGACAAAACAAGAGACTCTCTATCATAAATATCACGGTGCTACTTTGAAGCACAATTGTGGAAAAAGGATAGTAGCATTGCCCCTTTTATTTTCTTTTTTTTCTTTTTTGGGCCTTCCTTTTTTTATTTGGCCTTTTTCTTTTTTTTTCTTTTTTTTGGGACAATGGTCTATGGATGATGATCATCACACTTCTATTTATTTACAACTCAATGATTACAACTCGATACTAGAACAAAATATGACTATATGAATGCCTCCGGCGGTGTACCGGGATATGCAACGAATCAAGAGTGACGTGTATGGAAAATTATGCATGGTGGCTTTGCCACAAATACGATGTAAACTACATGATCATGCAAAGCAATATGACAATGATGAAGCGTGTCATAATAAATGCAACGGTGGAAAGTTGCATGGCAATATATCTCGGAATGGCTATGGAAATGCCATGATAGGTAGGTGCGGTGGCTGTTTTGAGGAAGATATAAGGAGGTTTATGTGTGATAGAGCATATCATATCGCGGGGTTTGGATGCACCGACGAAGTTTACACCAACTCTCAAGGTGAGAAAGGGCAATGCACGGTACCGAAGAGGCTAGCAATGATAGAAGGTTTGAGAGTGCGTATAATCCATGGACTCAACATTAGTCATAAAGAACTCACATACTTATTGCAAAAATCTACAATTCATCAAAAACCAAGCACTACGCGCATGCTCCTAGGGGGATAGATTGGTAGGAAAATACCATCGTCATTCCCCGACCGCCACTCATAAGGAGGACAATCAAAGAACACCTCATGTTTCAAATTTGTCACACAATGTTTACCATACGTGCATGCTACGGGACTTGCAAACTTCAACACAAGTATTTCTCACATTCACAACTACTCAACTAGCACGACTTTAATATCACTATCTCCATATCTCAATACAATCATCAAGCATCAAACTTCTCCTAGTATTCAATGCACTCAATATGGAAGTTCTTATTATGCTCATCTTGGATGCCTATCATATTAGGATTAATTTTATAATTAAAGTAATTTACCATGCTGTTTAAGACTCTCAAAAGAATATAAGTGAAGCATGAGAGATCAATAATTTCTATAAAATATAACCACCACCGTGCTCTAAAAGATATAAGTGAAGCACTAGAACAAAAACTATATAGCTCAAAAAATATAAGTGAAGCACATAGAGTATTCTAACAAATTCCGAATCATGTGTGTCTCTCTCAAAAGGTGTGTACAGAAAGGATTATTATGGTAAACTAAAAAGCAAAGACTCAAATCATACAAGACACTCCAAGTAAAACACATATCATGTGGTGAATAAAAATATAGCTCCAAGTAAAGTTACCGATAGACGAAGACGAAAGAGGGGATGCCTTCTGGGGCATCCCCAAGCTTAGGATTTTGGTTGTCCTTGAATTTTACCTTGGGGTGCCTTGGGCATCCCCAAGCTTAGGCTATTGCCACTCCTTGTTCCATAGTCCATCAAATCTTTACCCAAAACTTGAAAACTTCACAACACAAAACTTAACAGAAAATCTCGTGAGCTCCGTTAGCTTAAAGAAAACAAAACACCACTTCAAGGTACTGTAATGAACTCATTCTTTATTTATATTGGTGTTAAACCTACTGTATTCCAACTTCTATATGGTTTATAAACTCTTTTACTAGCCATAGATTCATCAAAATAAGAAAACAACACCCGAAAAACAGAATATGTCAAAAACAGAACAGTCTGTAGTAATTTGTAGCTAACGCAAACTTCTGGAACTCAGGAAAATCTACCAAAATAGGAAGACCTAAATAATTTGTTTATTGATATACTGCAATTGGAATAAGTATTTTGTCACGTTCTGGTGATTTTTAATAATTGTTTTCGTGAACAGAAAGTTTCTGGAATTTTCGGCAAGATCAAATAACTATCATCTAAGAAGATCCTATAGGTTTCACTTGGCACAAACACTAATTAAAACATAAAAACACATCTAACCAGAAGATAGATGGATTATTTATTACTAAACAGAACCAAAAAGCAAAAAAACTAAAATAAAATTGGGTTGCCTCCTAACAAGCGCTATCGTTTAACGCCCCTAGCTAGGCATAAAAGCAATGATAGATCTAAGTATTATCATCTTTGGCATTGGGAAAGAAAAGAGAAAATTATTATCTATAGCATTTATCTTTCTATTTTGAGAAAGCACGTGGCCATTAATGGTGGAAGAAAGATTAAGCACGCTACGGAAATTTGCATCTAAGCTAGCCTTCATCTCTTTGATAATTTCGTTTTGGTAAAAGAACAAAAGAGAGGTGGATTCAACCCTCTCACTCATGGAGTGCTGATACGTCCATTTTGCATCATGCTTTTATATCGATATTTATTGCATTATGGGCTGTTATTACACATTATGTCACAATACTTATGCCTATTCTCTCTTATTTTACAAGGTTTGCATGAAGAGGGAGAATGCCCACAACTGGAATTCTGGGCTGGAAAAGGAGAAAATATTAGAGACCTATTCTGCACAACTCCAAAAGTCCTGAAATTCCACGTAAGTCAATTTTGGAAATAATAAAAAATACTGAGCGAAGAAAATACCAGAGGGGGCCCACACCCTGGCCACGAGGGTGGGGGGCGCGCCCCCTGCCTCGTGGGCCCCCTGGTAGGCCTCCGGTGCCCATCTTCTGCTATATGAGGTATTTTATCCTGGAAAAAATCACAAGAAACCTTGCGGGATGAAACTCCGCCGCCACAAGGCGGAACCTTGGCGGAACCAATCTAGGGCTCCGGCAGAGCTGTTCTGCTGGGGAAACTTCCCTCCGGGAGGGGGAAATAATCGCCATCGTCATCACCAACGATCCTCTCATCGAGAGGGGGTCAATCTCCATCAACATCTTCATCAGCACCATCTCCTCTAAAACCCTAGTTCATCTCTTGTATCCAATCTTTGTCCCAAAGCCCCAGATTCGTACCTGTAGGTTGCTAGTAGTGTTGATTACTCCTTGTAGTTGATGCTAGTTGGTTTATTTGGCGGAAGATCATATGTTCAGATCCTATATGCATATTAATACTCCTATGATTATGAACATGAATATGCTTTGTGAGTAGTTACGTTTGTTCCTGAGGACATGGGAGAAGTATTTCTATAAGTAGTCATGTGAATTTGGTATTCATTTGATATTTTGATTTGATGTATGTTGTCTCTCCTCTAGTGGTGTTATGTGAACGTCGACCACATGACACTTCACTATTGTTTGGGCCTAGAGGAAGACATTGGGAAGTAATAAGTAGATGATGGGTTGCTAGAGTGACAGAAGCTTAAACCGTAGTTTATGTGTTGCTTCGTAAGGGGCTGATTTGGATCCATATGTTTCATGCTATGGTTAGGTTTACCTTAATACTTCTTTTGTAGTTGCGGATGCTTGCAATAGGAGTTAATCATAAGTGGGATGCTTGTCCAAGAAAGGACAGCACCCAAGCACCGGTCCACCCACATAGCAAATTATCAAAGTACCGAACGCGAATCATATAAGAGTGATGAAAACTAGCTTGACGATAATTCCCATGTGTCCTCGGGAGCGTTTTCCTTCATATAAGAAATTGTCCAGGCTTGTCCTTTGCTACAAAAAGGATTGGGCCATCTTGCTACACTTTATTTATACTTGTTACTTGTTACCCGTTACAAATTACCTTGTCACAAAACTATCTGTTACCGATAATTTCAGTGCTTGCAGAGAATACCTTGTTGAAAACCGCTTATCATTTCCTTCTGTTCCTTGTTGGGTTCGACACTCTTACTTATTGAAAAGACTACGATAGATCCCCTATACTTGTGGGTCATCAAGACTCTTTTCTGGCGCCGTTGCCGGGGAGTGAAGCGCCTTTGGTAGGTGGAATTTGGTAAGGAAAAATTTATATAGTGTGCTGAAATTTACTGTCACTTGTTACTATGGAAAGTAATCCTTTGAGGGGCTTGTTCAGGGTATCTTCACCCCGACCAGTAGAGCAAATAGTTGATCCTCAACCTACTGAACCTATTGAAAATGTTTACTTTGAAATTCCTTCGGGTATGATAGAGAAATTGCTAGATAATCCTTTTGCAGGAGATGGAACATTGCATCCCGATTTACACTTAATCTATGTGGATGAATTTTGTGGATTATTTAAGCTTGCAGGTATGCCCGATGATGTTATCAAGAAGAAGGTCTTCCCTTTATCTTTGAAGGGAGACGCATTGACATGGTATAGGCTATGTGATGATATGGGATCATGAAACTACAAACGATTGAAATTGGAATTTTGTCGGAAGTTTTATCCTATGCATCTCGTTCATCGTGATCATAATTATATATATATATATATATATATATATATATATATATATATATATAATTTTTGGCCTCGCGAAGGAGAAAGCATCGCTCAAGCTTGGGGGAGGCTTAAGTCAATTTTATATTCATGCCCCAATCATGAGCTCTCAAGAGAAATGATTATTCAAAAAATTTATGCTCGGCTTTCTGACAACAATCACTCCATGCTCGATACTTCTTGTACTGGTTTTTTTATGATTAACAATATTGAATTCAGATGGGATTTACTGGAGAGAATTAAACGCAACTCTGAAGATTGGGATCTCGACGAAGGTAAGGAGTCAGGTATAACACCTAAGTTTGATTGTGTTAAATCTTTTATGGATGCCGATGCTTTCCGTAAGTTTAGTACTAAATATGGACTTGACTCTGAGATAGTAGCTTCTTTCTGTGAATCATTTGCTACTCATGTTGATCTCTCTAAGGAGAAGTGGTTTAAATATAATCCTCCCATTGAAGTAAAAGTAGTTGCACCTATTCAAGTTGAAGAAAAGACTATCACTTATAATGATCCTATTGTTCCTACTGCTTATGTTGAGAAACCACCTTTCCCTGTTAGAATAAGGGATCATGCTAAAGCTTCAACTGTAGTCAACAAAAGTAATATTAGGACACACAAACCCCCTGAGCAAGTTAAAGTTGAACCTAAAATTTCTATGGTTAAAGATCTATTGGCTGATAATATTGACGGGCATGTTATTTACTTCTGTAATGAGACTGCTAGAATTGCTAAACCTTGTGCTAAAGATAAACATAAACCTGTGGTAGGCATGTCTGTTATTTCTGTTAAAATATGATATCTTTGTTATCATGGCTTGTGTGATATGGGTGCTAGTGCTAGTGCCATACCTCATTCTTTATACAAAGAAATTATGCATGATATTGCACCTGCTGAGATAAAAGATATCAATGTTACCATTAAGCTTCCCAATAGAGATAATATTTCACCGATTGGGATTGTTAGAGATGTTGAAGTCTTGTGTGGGAAGGTTAAATATCCTGCTGATTTTCTTGTTCTTGGTTCCCCACAAGATAGCTTTTGTCCCATTATATTTGGTAGACCCTTCTTGAACACTATTAATGCTAGGATAGACTGCGAAAAGGATGTTGTTACTATCGGTTTGGGTGATATGTCTCAAGAGTTTAATTTTGCTAAATTTAGTTGACAACACCGTGATGAGGAATTGCCTAGTAAATATGAAATTATTGGTCTTGCTTCTATTGTCGTGCCTCCTAATGATCCTTTAGAACCATATTTGCTCGACCATGAAAATGATATGTTTATGAATGAAAGAAGGGGAATATATGAAGTATTCTTTAAACAGGGACCTATTTTGAAACACAACTTGCCTGTTGAAATTCTAGGGGATCCTCCTCCACCCAAGGGTGATCCCGCGTTTGAGCTTAAACCATTACCTGATACTCTTAAATATGCTTATCTTGATGAAAAGAAGATATATCCTATTATTATTAGTGCTAACCTTTCAGAGAAGGAGGAAGAGAAATTATTTAAAACTCTGAAGAAGCATCGTGCTGCTATTGGATATACTCTTGATGATCTTAAGGGCATTAGTCCCACTCTATGTCAACATAAAACAAATTTGGAGAAAGACGCTAAACCATTTATTGATCACCAACGATGACTAAATCCCAAGATGAAAGAAGTGATAAGAAAGGAAATATTAAAGCTCCTTGAAGCAGATATAATTTATCCTGTTGCTGATAGTGAGTGGGTAAGTCCTGTCCATTGTGTCCCTAAGAAGGGAGTTATATCGCTGCTCCTAATGATAAAGATGAATTGATTCCGCAAAGAATTATTACAGGTTATAGGATGGTAATTGATTTCCGCAAATTAAATAAAGCTACTAAAAAGGATCATTACCCTTTGCCCTTTATTGATCAAATGCTAGAAAGATTATCCAAACATACACATTTTTTCTTTCTAGATGGTTACTCTGGTTTCTCTCAAATACCTGTGTCAGCTGAGGATCAAGAAAAGACCACTTTTACCCTCCCTTTCGGTACCTTTGCTTATAGACGTATCTCTACTCCTAATGGAGCAGTTGGTGAATAGTCCGCCGGTTATTTTTCGCTGTTTTTTTTTTGTCTCACCACTTTCGTTGGTTTTATTTCGCTGGTTTTATTTCGTCTCCCTCCCACCTGCCTTTTCGCTTCACCACCCACATAAATCCATCAGATTAGTTACCATATAAAAAATAAATCACAATCAATCAAGTATTGATGGACCACCCACATAAACCCATCAGATTAGTTATCATATAAAAAATAAATCACAATCAATCAAGTATTGATGGGATATTTCCTTATATTGTTGTGATTTTCCCTTTCTTATCATCAATCATCTCTATCGCCTAAAAATGCGTAGCTTTTCTTTTCCGCCAACCGATCGCGTCCTGTCTCCCTACGTCCGCCCTCGTTGCTCTGCCTCCCGCACGAAAAAAACCTCTCATTTGACCTCCCCCAAACCCCGCACGATGGAAAAACCCAGCCGCCTGCTTCCCCTCCTCCTGACCGCTCCATACGTCCAGATCGCAGCCCCATCCCCATCCTCCTCTCACGTCACGGCGGCCGATGGACTGCCGCCACCACCCTCCTACTCTCTCGCCGCCGCCGTCCTCCCGCTCGCTCGCCGCCGCCGTCGCCACCAATCCCGGAAAAGGCGCCGTTGCTGCTATGTCGCCTCCTTTCCCCATCCAAGCATGACCATGGCAACGGCGCCTCTCATGTGTCCTGGTGAGGTTTGGGAGGCGCAACCACAATCCAAGAGGATCTCACCGCGGACCCGTCTGGCTGGATGGGTGTTGCCTCCATTGCGAATGGGATCGAAGGGAGGGACTACTTCGTCAAGGTCGGCGAGGCAATGGCCGATTGGGAGCCCGGTTGTGAACATGGGAGTTCGTCCCCATGGAGGCGGCGGCCGTGGAGATTGGATGTGAAGCAACCCCACTTGCGGTGGTGGAGGCTTGCCGTCCATGTGCTCCTTTCTTCTCCCGGTATCCCCATTCCTTGCCTCCCATTACAAAAGCAAGCATGAATGAGAGCAGGGCTGATTTTCATCAATTCATTTCTCATTTTTTAGTTGCTTTTTTGAGATTATACAAGATGCTCCCGATCTGCTTTTGTCAAATTACTTGGATCGTCTTATGGAATTGACAGCCGTCACGATTTTTCACCTCGTGTTATTTCTTAATCCATGTCCCACTAGGCATCCACTACATGTTTGGTAATGACGTGATGTTGAGGCGGCTAGGAGAAGCTCAGCCAGATCAAGGGCTATCGAGATGGATCTGTGGAGCCAAGCTTAGTTCTTCTACTAAATTTTGGTTATTATCTTTTCTATTGTTACAATTGTGGGATGGTTGATTTTGACTCGGTGTAACATTTGCATTTGTTTCCCAAATTGTTGGCGAGATGCGGCAATCGCGGCAACTAATCAAGAGCGAGGGCAGTGCACATCAGAGCTACGCTGAATGTAGAGAGGCAACCACGAATTGGGTACGTTCACACGAGGGATGGGAGAGGAGAGGAACATTAACATTTTTCATGATTTGGATGAAAATTTCAGTTCGTAGTTTCTCCGTACGTGGCAACACACTAGCGGTACTCATGGGCTTAGGATGAAAGTAGCGCCAAGAGAATCGATGAGGTTGGATGGGAAGGCGGTTGTTGCCCTTGTCCCTTGGTGCTAGTTTCACCGTGGCGGCCTCACTAACTTGCTCATTGCGAATACCAGTTCGTGGGGTCGCGAGTTGCTGCAGATTTGTTTTTATCACTTTTTACAATATTTATTGATGTATCCCTAACTCATCGAGTCATTTTTAGCTTTGATTTCCCATATAAGCCAGCCTAAATATCTCACGGTCAGAATATTGAACTCTTAAAGTTAATTCCCTCGCCTGTGGCAAATATAATACAAATAATACATTTTGTTATGCACTTGCGTGTGTGTGTTAAATTGATGTATTATGGTCCCGTACCCAATAAGATGTATATGTGTGTGTGTTAGAGAGAGGGAGAGGGGGAGAGAGAGTGAGGAAGAGGGAGGGAGAGAGAGTGTGTGTGAGGATTTGATGGTAAAAAAGGTCGCCAATGTCGTAATATTGAACTCTTAAAGTTAATGTGGTCCCGTTGCAACGCACGGGCGTTCTTCTAGTGCCTTTTGGTTTATGTAATGCACCTGCTACCTTTCAAAGATGCATGATGGCTATATTCTCTGACTTCTGTGAAAAGATTTGTGAGGTTTTCATGGATGATTTCTCCGTTTATGGATCCACTTTTGATGATTGCTTGAGAAACCTTGATCGAGTTTTGCAGAGATGTGAAGAAACTAATCTTGTCTTGAATTGGGAGAAATGCCACTTTATGGTTAATGAAGGCATTGTCTTGGGGCATAAAATTTCTAAAAGAGGTATTGAAGTTGATAAAGCTAAAGTTGATGCTATTGAAAAGATGTCGTGTCCTAAGGACATCAAAGGTATAAGAAGTTTTCTGGGTCATGCCGGTTTTTATAGGAGGTTCATTAAGGACTTCTCAAAATTTCTCGGCCTCGACTAATCTATTACAAAAGATATTCCTTTTGTCTTTGATGATGATTGTGTAGAGGCATTTGAAATACTTAAGAAAGCTTTGATTGCACCTATTGTTCAAACACCGATTGGAATTTACCTTTTGAAATTATGTGTGATGCTAGTGATTATGCTGTAGGTGTTGTTCTAGGGCAAAGAGTTGATAAGAAATTAAATGTTATTCAATATGCTAGTAAAACGCTAGACAATGCCCAGAGAAATTACGCTACTACTGAAAAAGAATTTTAGCAGTTGTTTTTGCTTGTGATAAGTTCAGACCTTATATTGTTGATTCTAAAGTAACTATTCACACTGATCATGCTGCTATTAAATACCTTATGGAAAAGAAAGATGCTAAGCCTAGACTTATTAGATGGGTTCTCTCGCTATAAGAATTTGATTTGCATAATATTGACAGAAAGGGAGCTGAGAACCCCGTTGCAGACAACTTTTCTAGGTTAGAGAATGTTCTTGATGACCCACTACTATTGATGATAGCTTTCCCGATGAACAATTAGCTGTCATAAATGCTTCTCGTACTGCTCCATGGTATGTTGATTATGCTAATTACATCGTTGCTAAATTTATACCACCTAGTTTCACATACCAGCAAAAGAAAAAGTTTTTCTATGATTTGAGACATTACTTTTGGGATGACCCACATCTTTATAAGGAAGGATTAGATGGTGTTATTAGACATTGTGTACCTGAGCATGAACAGGAACAGATCCTACGCAAGTGTCACTCCGAGGCTTATGGAGGGCACCACGCTGGAGATAGAACTGCACATAAGGTATTGCAATCCGGTTTTTATTGGCCTACTCTCTTCAAGGATGCCCGTAAGTTTGTCTTGTCTTGTGATGAATGTCAAAGAATTGGTAATATTAGTAGACGTCAAGAAATGCCTATGAATTATTCACTTGTTATTGAACCATTTGATGTTTGGGGCTTTGATTATATGGGACCGTTTTCCTTCCTCTAATGGGTATACACATATTTTAGTTGATGTTGATTATGTTACTAAGTGGGTAGAAGCTATTCCAACTAGTAGTACTGATCATAACACCTCTATTAAGATGCTTAAAGAAGTTATTTTTCCGAGGTTTGGAGTCCCTAGATATTTAATGACTGATGGTGGTTCACATTTTATTCATGGTGCCTTTCAGAAATGCTTGCTAAGTATGATGTTAATCATAGAATTGCATCCCTTATCACCCACAGCCTAGTGGTCCAAAGAGAGTTGAGTAATAGAGAGCTCAAATTAATTTTGCAAAAGACTGTTAATAGATCTAGAAAGAATTGGTCCAAGAAACTTGATGATGCATTATGGGCCTATAGAACTGCATATAAAAATCCTATGGGCATGTCTCCATATAAAATGGTTTATGGAAAAGCATGTCACTTGCCTCTCGAACTAGAACATAAGGCATATTGGGCTATTAAAGAGCTCAACTATTTCAAACTTGCCGGTGAAAAGAGGCTATTTTACATTAGCTCACTTGATGAATGGAGAACCCAAGCCTATGAAAATGTCAAAATGTTCAAGGAAAAGGTTAAAAGATGGCATGACAAAAGGATACAAAAGCGTGAGTTTAATATAGGTGATTATGTGTTGCTATACAACTCTCGTTTAAGATTTTTTGCAGGAAAACTTCTCTCTAAATGGGAAGGTCCTTACGTTATCGAGG
The DNA here is from genome assembly GCA_021605145.1 of Aegilops bicornis. Lineage (NCBI taxonomy): Eukaryota > Viridiplantae > Streptophyta > Magnoliopsida > Poales > Poaceae > Aegilops > Aegilops bicornis. The sequence goes on along the minus strand of CM038671.1, from coordinate 549,294,181 downwards.
AGGTCTATCATTCCGTGCCATAAAAATCAACAACTTCAAGGCACAAATCCGAAGGTGGTGAACGGTCAAAGAATCAAACATTATATCTCAGGCAATCCTATAAATGTTGAAACTAATGTTATTGAAACCGTAACCCCGGAGGAATACATAAGAGACACTTTCCAGAATGTTTCAGACTCCGAAAAGGAATTGGTACGTGGTACGGTAAGTAAACCGCCTCCAAAATAGTTCAAATGGCAATTTTTCTCCGTTTTGGAATATTTAAGAAAATAGGAAAATAAGAAGTAGTCCGGGAAGGACACGAGGCTTCCACGAGGGTGGGAGGCGCGCCTACCCCCAGGCGTGCCCCCGCCTCGTGGGCACCTCGTGGCGCTTTATGGACTCCGCTTTTGCACGATACTTCTTTTTGTCGGTAAAAATTCATTATATAATCTCCCGAAGGTTTTGACCACCGTACCACGCAAATATCCTCTGTTTTCATTTCGAGCTGTTTTTCTGACAGATCTAGATCGTCATGACGTCTCCAAGTGCCCCCAAGGACAAGTTCTATGAGAAGGTCATCAACCCTACTCATGGAGGTGCTGCAACACCCTCAAACCATTGAGATGCATGAGGGGGGCTGCACATCCGCGATGTTGAGGGACCAAGGAGGACCAGAAGCGTGGAGACAAGGCTCGAGGCAATGAAGCAACAAGTTTTCAAGTGTCAGGAGATGGTGGAGCGCAGACTTGACTCCAATCACATAATGATCACGGAGTTCACCAGAACCACAAGCTGGACACCAAGGACATCGGGGAGGCCATCTTCAAGATTCACGAGAAAATCGAGCACCTCCAAGCCCAGATCTATGACCTGCAAAACAAAAATTGTGAGTATGAATATAGATTCAAGAGGATGAGTTTGGCTGCAGATTTAAGGATCCCGGAGACTCGATCATCCTTCTATGATGGAGAGCCTATGCCTTGGAAGAGGGACGACAAGCCTACATCATCAACAATTCCTTCACCAGCAAAAGAGACATAATCACATGGGTATGGGCACTCCCCTTGGCAACCGCCAAGCTTGGGGGAGGTGCCCCTGTATCGTATCACCATCATACTCCTATCTTTACCGTTTTTCTTAGTTTGATCCTTTTAGTAATATCTTGATCTAGTAGAATAAAGTTTTACTGTGATTTAGTTTTGAGTTTTGCTTTATGATCCTTCTATGTAATCGATTCCGTGAGCTATATATAATAAAGATTAGTGTTGAGTCAAGGGCTTGATTATCTTGCTATGATCTCAAGGTAATAAAATAAAAGAGAAAGAATAAAAACAAATAAAGAGATCATATTGATCTTATGGAGAGTAATGACTTCACATATAAAGAGTATGATGATTAAAAGTTGTTGAGAGTTGACAAACATAGTTTTGGTCATCGTTGCAATTAATAGGAAGTAATAAATAAATAGAGGTTCCACATATAAATATACTATCTTGGACATCTTTTATGATTGTGAGCACTCATTAAAATATGACATGCTAAAGAGTTGTTGTTGGACAAGGAAGACAACGTAATGGGTTATGTTTTCTTATATCTGAAATAAAGTATATTGTCATGGATCATCCAACATGTTGAGCTTGCCTTTCTCCCTCATGCTAGCTAATTCTTTGCACCAAGTAGAGATACTACTTGTGCTTTTGAATATCCTTAAAACCAGTTTTGCCATGAGAGTCCACCATACCTACCTATGGATTGAGTAAGATCCTTCAAGTAAGTTGTCATCGGTGCATGCAATAAAAATTGCTCTCTAAATATGTATGATTTATTAGTGTGGAGAAAACAAGCTTTATACGATCTTGTGATGTGGAAGAAATAAAAGCGATGGACTGCATAATAAAGGTCCATATCACAAGTGGCAATATAAAGTGACGTTCTTTTGCATTAAGATTTCGTGCATCCAACCAAAAGCGCATGACAACCTCTGCTTCCCTCTGCGAAGGGCCTATCTTTTACTTTTACTTTATGCAAGAGTCATAGTGATCTTCACCTTTCCTTTTTACATTTTATCCTTTGGCAAGCACATTGTGTTGGAAAGATCCTGATATATATATCCAATTGGATGTAAGTTAGCATGAATTATTATCGTTGACATTACCTTGAGGTAAAAGGTTGGGAGACGAAACTATAAGCCCCTATCTTTCTCTGTTTCCGATTAAAACTCCATACCCATAAGTATTGTGTGAGTGTTAGCAATTGTGAAAGACTAAATGATAGTTGAGTATGTGGACTTGCTGAAAATCTCTTATATTGACACTTTCCGTTGTTATGATAAATTGCAATTGCCTCAATGACTGAGATTATAGTTTGTTGGTTCTCAATGAAGTTTCTGATTCATACTTGACGTTGTGAATAGATTATTACTTGAGCATTAGAAATCATATGACGATACCCATATATGTTGCTGTTATAAGAATGATCATGATGCCCTCATGTCCGTATTTTATTTTATTGACACCTCTATCTCTAAACATGTGGACATCTTTATCGTTATCGGCTTCCGCTTGAGGACAAGCGAGGTCTAAGCTTGGGGCAGTAGATACGTCCATTTTGCATCATGCTTTTATATCGATATTTATTGCATTATGGGCTGTTATTACACATTATGTCACAATACTTATGCTTATTTGATACGTATCCAACGTATCTATAATTTTTGATTGTTCCATGCTATTGTATATTCTGTTTTGGATGTTTATGGGCTTTATTATACACTTTTATATTATTTTTGGGACTAACCTATTAACCCAGAGCCCAGTGCCAGTTTCTGTTTTTCCCTTGTTTCAGTGTTTCGCAGAAAAGGAATATCAAACGGAGTCCAAACGGAATGAAACCTTCGGGAGAGTTATTTTTGGAACGGAAGCAATCCAGAAGACTTGGGGTGTACGTAAGGGAAGCAACGAGGAAGGCACGAGGCAGGGGGCGCGCCCACCCCCCTAGGCGCGCCCTCCACTCTCGTGGGCCCCTCGTGGATCCCCTGGCGTATTTCTTCCTCCTATATATACCAATATACCCTAAAACCATCGGGGAACAGAATAGATCGGGAGTTCCGCTGCCGCAAGCCTCTGTAGCTACCAAAAACCAATTGGGAACCTGTTTCGGCACCCTTCCGGAGGGGGGATCCCTCACCAGTGGCCATCTTCATCATCCCGGCACTCTCGATGACGGGGAGGGAGTAGTTCACCCTCGGGGCTGAGGGTATGTACCAGTAGCTATGTGTTTGATCCCTCTCTCTCTCTCTCTCTCGTGTTCTTGAGATGATACGATCTTGATGTATCGCGAGCTTTGCTATTATAGTTGGATCTTATGATGTTTCTCCCCCTCTACTCTCTTGTAATGGATTGATTTTTCCCTTTGAAGTTATCTTATCGGATTGAGTCTTTAAGGATTTGAGAACACTTGATGTATGTCTTATCGTGCTTATCTGTGGTGACAATGGGATATCACGTGATCCACTTGATGTATGTTTTGGTGATCAACTTGCGGGTTCCGCCCATGAACCTATGCATAGGGGTTGGAACATGTTTTCGTCTTGACTCTCCAGTAGAAACTTTGGGGCTCTCTTTGAAGTAATTTGTGTTGGTTTGAATAGATGAATCTGAGATTGTGTGATGCATATCGTATAATCATACCCACGGATACTTGAGGTGACATTGGAGTATCTAGGTGACATTAGAGTTTTGGTTGATTTGTGTCTTAAGGTGTTATTCTTGTACGAACTCTATGATAGATTGAACGGAAAGAATAGCTTCGTGTTATTTTACTACGGACTCTTGAATAGATTTGTAGCGACCCGACCCGAATGGATCAAGTCTCTGTGCTTTCGTGTCATCCCTGGATCGGTATGCTGACACACACAGTACTCGAAGGATTTATAACAGAGGTAAATCACATGTATGAAATAACGTAAATACTATTACCTCAATCCAAATATAGCGGAAGCAACAAGGTTGTGGATTCCCATCAACACCAACGGCAAAGTTGAGTATAGGAAATCGTAACCCTAACGTATCACTTACTCGTCGTCTGAGAAGTCTCGCAACATGAAAAGTTGCCTGAAAACGGGTCAAGACATGGAATATGCCGCAATGTAACACATAGAGAGTAATGAAAGAATAGGCTATACTACATGCATATATGGCTGGTGGAAAGCTCTATGGTTACGCTTTTTGAAAAGCCAATTTTTCCCTACTTCAAAGGAATACATTTATTTAACTATCATGGTGGTTGTTGAACATTGAGAATGGTTGACAAAGATCCTCAATCCCAATTAAAAGTACTCATTAAACCCAAACAAATTATATTAAGTAACGTGATGAGATCAACAGGATAATCCAAGAACTAGTTGCTCAAAATTGTCCATAACCGGGGACACGGCTAATCATGATTAGTTTATACACTCTACAGAGGTTTGCGCACTTTTCCCCACAAGACTCGATCGCCTCCGCTTGATTTCTCGTGATCGCAGGTGTTTGAGAAACGGATGACCGAGGCATAGTCTTTCAGAAGCACTAGCACCTTACGATGGGTGGACCGGTACACCTACATCCCCTACATCTGCTAGTCCACCACTATAAGAGTTCGCACGACTTAGTCAACTATGCCAGATCCCATAATGGCTTGTGGCTGCACACGGAAGTTACTAGTTTGAATAATCTCATGATCCCTTTGAGCCTGGGTGGCGGTCCCAAAAAAACAGTAAGTCCTCGAAACCCCAGTGCCTCAATCCACCTGCATGTGTATTTAAGTTGCCACCTTAAATAAACCGTTAATTTAACAATCTCACATCTGTCATGGAATACACTCACCCAATCCACGTCTACTAGCATAGCATGGCATAATAAGCAAATGTAGAAGTAACTCCCAAAGGTTTCATAAGTAAAACAGGTAATAGGTACTACCTCAATCTACTTCCCATCCCACAATTTAATTAGATCCTAATCATGCAATGTTTGAGGATTGATCTAATGCATGAAAACTGGGTAGTAGAAAAGATATGATCAAGTGTTACTTGCCTGCAAATTTGATGAAGATGATTCGCTCTCAAACTCTTGATAGCTCTACTCGTCACACTCCGGTCAATCTATCGTAAGCAAGCAATAGTAACCACACATAAGCAATCAATCAGAACATCGGAAAGAACGAAGAAAACAAATCGGAAAACATCAAAACCAAGCAAATAACTCTTGCAGCATAAAACAATTTCTAACAGTACCAAAATTATGTGAATTTGGCCTTATCAGAAAGTTTAGGTCAAGAGCTTCGCTTTGCAAAAAGAATCAACTCAAACGGAGTTACGGAACTCAAGTTATTAACAAAAGAAGTTTAAATATGAATCTGAACAAATTTCGAAATTTGAAAATTTCAAAAAGTTGACGTGACAGGTTAACTGGATAGGTGAAAACAAGACGAAACTATAGGCGCTGGTTTTATCTAATTTGGATGAACGAGTAAAAAGTTATGGCTATTTGAAAAATCAGGAAAGTTGCTTTTACTAAGAAAAATAAGCTATGGAAAAAATACAAAGAAATATACCTTTATAATGTAGAGAAAAGACAACTTCGGAGAGGGAAGAATTGCGCGGAGAGGAGAAGAATATTTTCTTTAAGAAATCTAGTCAAACCAAAATATTGATTTAACCCGAATCGGATGATTTTTGGAGGCTCTATGGGTATATATTTATAGGTGGAAAAGAGGTTTAGGGGTCAAAAGCTAGGCAATGTGGGACTAAACGTAGACGAAAATATACGAAACAAAGGAGAAAAGGAGGGTCGCGTGGCATGGGCCAAAAGCCCTTCGGCCGGCCGCGCGCGTACACTGTAAATTTTTTTTGAGCAATAGAAAAGAAAAAGAAAAACTATGGAAAAAAATATGAGGAATGAATATGGCCCGCTGGGCCTGGCCCATATATTATATAAAAAAAAGAAGGGGCGCCCGCTGGTACTATGATGCGCACGTCGGCGACAGTTAGTTTCAGGCGCGCGTGCAGTTTTTGTTATTATTTTTTTAAACAGAAAGTGATAGACTGAAAGACGAAAATGAAACTCTAATTTTATATAGACATATTATATATCAAAATTTTCAGAAAAAGATTTCCTACAAGATGAACATTTTTAGAATTCCAAATAAAGTCCACACAAATTAAAATAATTAAAAGAGTGCTACTGGTCTAATAAAATCCAAAGAAAATCATTTTAAAAATACCAAAATTGATTCAAATTTATTTCTCTCCATTTTTCTGATGTAGGGAATCATGTTACCCTATTTTCCATGTATTTTATTTTTGGAGAAAAAAATAATTTGAATAAAACTCAAATAACTCCAAATTGAAAAATAAATTCAAAAGAACTTTGAATTTAATTCTTTGAAACTCCCAACTCATATTTCATATAATTTGAAGAAGTCATTTTATCTTCGCTCGTGAAAATCATTGAGTTGCATAAAGTTTCAGAATTGGAAATATTCTCAAATGAATTTCAAATATTTTCAACACCTTGTCATTTAAATAAATGGAAGAAGTCATGTCATCTTCTCTCCGTGGTTTTGTGATGAAAAGAATTTGAATTCTCAAGATCATAAAAGCAAAATGAAAGTTTGGGAAAGTCCTTTATTCCCTCTCATTTAACTTTCAAAAGTTTCAATTCACTCACTTTCACCAATCAATCAAACAATCAATCAAAACTATCTATGTGTTTATAACATTCCAAAATTTAGAATTTTGGGATGTTACAAACCTACCACCCTTAAAATGAATCTCGTCCTCGAGATTCGGAGAGGCTAGCAAGAATTAGGTTAGGGTTTGGGGTCTCCTCAAAATCCATCGATCGGTTCCGGGGTCTGGGGTGCTACCACCCTTAAAAGCATGGTTACGGTTCCAACAAAACTTATATACTCCATCCTTATTATCGACAAAGGTCGGTCTTCCTGCATCTTAAGGATAATTCCTTCTCCGGCTCTTCCTAGTGGCATAACCTTTTCCTCAATTCTTTTGTCCTTTTCCTCTTGGTAAGATTATTCAAACTGGGTCTTCATAGTCGACGGGTCCGGGCGCCAATTCTAAACAACTATCGATATCTCATGGTGGTCAACAATTTATGGTTTGTCCTGCAGAAAACGGGTCTGGGTTGAACCTCACCGTATGACCTACGATTGGCAACAACTGCCTTGTACAATGGAAAATACCTATACCATTCTAAGGTTTAAACAAGGTTTAGATCGTCGTCACTCTATTATAGGTAGGTCACTCAGATTTACCATCCCATATAGCAAAGCGAATAATAAGAGTAAGTCGGTATGGTGATCAATCCATCCCGCACCCCAATCATTACCTTGTCCATGGTTTAGCTTAATCTCGCATTCTAACACTCGGTTATCCTCACAAGCATTGCAGAATTTCTCTTGTCGATTTAACCAAGTTCGGATAAATCCATTGATTCCGCAAGCCAAACCAACATCTATCGCTCCTTAACAACTCTCGTGTTTTATGGAAACTCCTATAGAATCGCCGGTTGATAAAATCATAACTTCTTCCAGGTTTTTCCTTCAAAGAAGAATGTGCTTGCTTCTTGGCAGGTCCCGGGTCCCGTGGGTTATGGCCCATCTCATCACTTGTAGTCCTTGAATTCATCATCGGGGCAACTGATCCTTCATCCAACATCCAACTTCCTGGCATACTTAAAATCCATCCAATTGTACTGTCTCTTTCCTTCTATTGGCACCAAACTAGGACATGATTACTCAGACTCATCATGGAATTTACCTTGATCCATATTTCCAACATCATACCTCCTTTATATCCAATAGTAATTCATCTCTTCATCCTCGTGGAATATCCCACCTTCTGTGATAAAAACTTATACTTATGAAGTCCATACTCCACTTCATGGAACATCATTATCCTATCCAGGGTCAAGCGTCCTTACAGGGGAATATTGGCCATCTCCGCATGGCACTTCTTCAACTGGGAGACATGAACACATCATGAACTCCTGACAGTCCTTCGGATGACTCCAACTTGTTGGTAACTTCTCCCATACGCTCCAAAACTTGGTATGGTCCTTCAAATCTCGGGCTAACTTTCCCTTAACTCCAAATCGTTTAAATCCTCGCAGAGGGACACACGAAGACATGCTCTGTCTCTAATTTCATAGACTACCTCCTTGCGCTTTCTTTTTGAGTATGCATAATTATTCTTCCTGGACTGAGCTACCTTCAGTCTATCTCGAATCAACTTAACATTCTCTTCTGACTCCTTGATCACATTTGGTCCAAACAACTGACGGTCTCCAACTTCATCCCATATCAATGGTGTCTGGCTCCTTCTCCCATACGAAGCTTAAAAAGGGGCCATCTTTAAACCGGCTTGGTAATGTTGTTGTATGAGAACTCCGCCAGAAGGTAGATTATCATCACTACTAGATCCATAATCTTGCACACGCTCTCAACATGTCCTCCAAAATATGATTGACTCTCTCGATTTATCCATCTCGTCATCGGATGAAAGGCTGTCTTGAACTCTAGCCTAGTACCCAAAGTTTCACGAATCGATTCCAAAACTTTGAAGTAAACTGGGTTCCTCTACAACGGTCCTCGGAACTCCATGCAGACATACGATCCTTTCTCAAATATATATCTTGGCCAACTTTGCACTTGTATAGGTGGTTTTCTCTGGGATAAAGTGAGCCACTTTGATCAAGCGGATAAACTACTACCCAGATAGAATCATATCCCGTTCGGGTTCTGGGAAATCTGGTAATGAAATCCATGCCAAGCTTATCCTGCTTCCATTCGGGTATTGGCATAGGCTGTAGTACTCCTGCTGGCTTCTGATGTTCTGCCTTCACTCTCTGACATACATCACATACGGCTACATACTCGGCAATATCCTTCTTCATACCAGTCCACCAGAAACGCTCCTTCAAATCCAAATACATCTTGGTGTTTCCAGGGCGAATCGAGTATGGTGAGTCATGAGCTTTGCATTATTGGGCACATATACACTATCCTCAAACCATAAGGTGTCGTGCTCAACCTTACGAAAACCTTCGGCCTTCCTTTGCTCATCCTCTCTTTTACCTCAGCAATCTCTTTGTCATCCTTCTGAGCTTCACAGATCTTTCCCAATAATGTAGGCTGAACTTCCATTGCTGCTACAAAACCTTTGGGAACAATCTCCAATCGAAGTTCCCTGAAAATCCTCGGCTAACTCCTTTGATAATCCTCCGATTATGAGGGTATTCGTCCTTGTTTTCTTTATGGTTGTGTCCTATTTCTCCATAAAGCTTGTATGCACAAGGTTTCTTCATATCCTTTCCATAAGGCCTCAATTTCTGGGTCACAAACCGAGACTTTAGCAAAGTCAACTTTAATTCTTTCCAAGTGGTTACTCCTTGCAATCCATTTATGGTTTGGTACATCCTCCACCAAATAGCAGCACCTCTTTCAAAGCACCGCAGAGCATGCTGGGTCATATCCTTTCCGGCTATAGGGTTATTCTCCATTTGATCCTCCATGTTCTAAATCCATTGGTCTGTCTCCAATTGACTCATCGGTCCAGAAAATATAAGCTCTTCTCCATTCATCTTCTAACGGGTCCATGGGTTTGGGGTGGGATAAGAGAGATCGAGAGGGATGCACACAATACAAACAAAAGTTTTGAAAAGACAGATTTTATTGTGGCTGTCGGAAAAACAACAAACAAATGACAGCTCACAAACGTCGCATCTAACGCAGGTATGTAATAGGGGTTTGGTCTTCTAAAGGTCAATAAATCTTCAAGGTCATCAAACTCTTCAAGTCATGTGCATGTCTCCGATGGCTCCTTCTGATCATGCTTGTCCTTCTCAAGTTCTTTTGCCAAATCATCTCTGTTGACGCGAAGTCTCTCGCGACGTCCTTTAATATTTCTGGAGTTGCATTCCAAACTTCTGGTTTTCATCAACCTCGACATGAACCATGATCCTACTGTCCTTCAGTTCCTGACAAATCTCCGGTATCTCGAGGTTTTGTTCCTCTAGTTTGGTTACTTCAGCTTCCGGTTCCTGAGTTCTTCACCAATTGCCTTCTTGTCAAATATTGCTTCTTGTAGGTCCATCTTAACTTCCTGATGTAACACTCCAGATCCTGGTGATACACCAGCTGAGATTTAAAACTGCATCTTTTGCTGACAGATGCTCCATCAGCCTCCTACCATCCAATCCTTCTGAGGGAATGCATGCTTAACTCAGCACAGTGACAATAGTATAAACGGGCGATAACATCATGGATAGCGTGTTTCTGCTCTTGTCATTTCCATGAGCTATCATTCCATAGTTTGATATCTCCTGCCTTCGGGTTTCTTGACAAAACTTTGAGTTCTATGCTCCATGTTCCGGTCTTTCTCCGATACACCTTGATCTCGGGTATTGACCACTTCCATAGTCTGCCAAGTTCCATAAGGGGTGCCTTCCTAGGTCATACAAATCCGGAAATTCTTCAAAGCCTTCAAATTCTCCTAGTCTTCGGAGTCTTCAATAGTTGTAGTTTCCATTTACACGGTAAAATCCTCTTCATTCCAAATGGTCTTAGTTGTCCGATATCTTGTCTCCTTGGAGTGGTCTCATCACCAAATCTTCGAGTGGTCAAAAGGAAAAGGGTATGGTCTCACTAAAAGGAATATTTGAATAAGCTCGTAAGAGAAGAGAGGTAAAAGATCTTTTGAAAAAGAAAGTTGTAGAGAAAAATCTTTTCTATGGGCTTGCCATTTTCTAGGGTCACGCCCTATAGTCAACATGTGCTCGATACCATCTTGTAGCGACCCGACCGAATGGATCAAGTCTTCGTGCTTTCGTGTCATCCTCGGATCGGTATGTCGACACACACAAGACTCAAGGATTTATAACAGAGGTAAATCACATGTATGAAATAACGTAAATACTATTACCTCAATCCAAATATAGCGGAAGCAACAAGGTTGTGGATTCCCATCAACACCAACGGTAAAGTTGAGTATAGGAAATCGTAACCCTAACGTATCACTTACTCGTCGTTTGAGAAGTCTGCAACATGAAAAGTTGCAGCCCGAAAACGGGTCAGCACATGGAATATGCCGCAATGTAACACATAGAGAGTAATGAAAGAATAGGCTATACTACATGCATATATGGCTGGTGGAAAGCTCTATGGTTACAGTTTTTATGTAAAAGCCAATTTTTCCTACTTCAAAGGAATAAATTTATTTAACTATCATGGTGGTTGTTGAACATTGAGAATGGTTGACAAGCATCCTCAATCCCAATTAAAAGTACTCATTAAACCCAAACAAATTATATTAAGTAACGTGATGAGATCAACAGGATAATCCAAGAACTAGTTACTCAAAATTGTCCATAACCGGGACACGGCTAATCATGATTAGTTTGTACACTCTGCAGAGGTTTGTGCACTTTTCCCCACAAGACTCGATCGCCTCCGCTTGATTTCTCGTGATCGCAGGGTGTTTGAGAAACGGATGACCGAGACATAGTCTTTCGTAAGCACTAGCACCCACGATGGGTGGACCAATACACCTACATCCCCTACATCTGCTAGTCCACCACTATAAGAGTTCGCACGACTTAGTCAACTATGCCAGAGCCCATAATGGCTTGTGGCTGCACACGGAAGTTACTAGTTTGAATAATCTCATGATCCCTTTGAGCCTGGGTGGCGGTCCCAAAAAAACAGGCAAGTCCTGGAAACCCCAGGTGCCTCAATCCACCCAGATGTGTATTTAAGTTGCCACCTTAAATAAACCGTTAATTTAACAATCTCACATCTGTCATGGAATACACTCACCCAATCCACGTCTACTAGCATAGCATGGCATAATAAGCAAACGTAGAAGTAACTCCCAAAGGTTTCATAAGTAAAACAGGTAATAGGTACTACCTCAATCTACTTCTCATCCCACAATTTAATTAGATCCTAATCATGCAATGTTTGAGGATTGATCTAATGCATAAAAACTGGGTAGTAGAAAAGATATGATCAAGTGTTACTTGCTTGCAAATTTGATGAAGATGATTCGCTCTCAAACTCTTGATAGCTCTAGTCGTCACACTCCGGTCAATCTATCGTAAGCAAGCAATAGTAACCACACATAAGCAATCAATCAAAACATCGAAAAGAACGAAGAAAACAAATCGGAAAACATCAAAACCAAGCAAATAACTCTTGCAGCATAAAACAATTTCTAACAGTACCAAAATTATGTGAATTTGGCCTTATCAGAAAGTTTAGGTCAAGAGCTTCGCTTTGCAAAAGAATCAACTCAAACGGAGTTACGGAACTCAAGTTATTAACAAAAGAAGTTTGAATATGAATCTGAACAAATTTCGAAATTTGAAAATTTCAAAAGTTGACGTGACAGGTTAACTGGATAGGTGAAAACAAGACGAAACTATAGGCACTGGTTTTATCTAATTTGGATGAACGAGTAAAAAGTTATGGCTATTTGAAAATCAGGAAAGTCGCTTTTACTAAGAAAAATAAGCTATTGAAAAAAAATACAAAGAAATATATCTTTATAATGTAGAGAAAAGACAACTTCGGAGAGGGAAGAATTCGTGCCGGAGAGGAGAAGAATATTTTTCTTTAAGAAATCTAGTCAAACCAAAATATTGATTTAACCCGAATCGGATGATTTTTGGAGGCTCTATGGGTATATATTTATAGGTGGAAAAGAGGTTTAGGGGTCAAAAGCTAGGCAATGTGGGACTAAACGTAGATTTAAAAAATATACGTAAACAAAGGAGAAAAGGAGGGTCGCGTGGCATGGGCCAAAAGCCCTTCGGCCGACCGCGCGCGTACACTGTAAATTTTTTTGAGCAATAGAAAAGAAAAAGAAAAACTATGGAAAAAAATATGAGGAATGAATATGGCCCGCTGGGCCTGGCCCATATATTATATAAAAAAAAGAAGGGGCGCCCGCTGGTACTATGATGCGCACGTCGGCGAGAGTTAGTTTCAGGCGCGCGTGCAGTTTTTGTTATTATTTTTTTAAACAGAAAGTGATAGACTGAAAGACGAAAATGAAACTCTAATTTTATATAGACATATTATATATCAAAATTTTCAGAAAAAGATTTCCTACAAGATGAACATTTTTAGAATTCCAAATAAAGTCCACACAAATTCAAATAATTAAAAGAGTGCTACTGGTCTAATAAAATCCAACGAAAATCATTTTAAAAATACCAAAATTGATTCAAATTTATTTCTCTCCATTTTTCTGATGTAGGGAATCATGTTACCCTATTTTCCATGTATTTTATTTTTGGATAAAAAATAATTTGAATAAAACTCAAATAACTCCAAATTGAAAAATAAATTCAAAAGAACTTTGAATTTAATTCTTTGAAACTCCCAACTCATATTTCATATAATTTGAAGAAGTCATTTTATCTTCGCTCGTGAAAATCATTGAGTTGCATAAAGTTTCAGAATTGGAAATATTCTCAAATGAATTTCAAATATTTTCAACACCCGTTGTCATTTAAATAAATGGAAGAAGTCATGTCGTCTTCTCTCCAGGGTTTTGTGATGAAAAGAATTTGAATTCCCGAAGATCATAAAAGCAAAATGAAAGTTTGGGAAAGTCCTTTTATTCCCTCTCATTTAACTTTCAAAAGTTTCGAATTCACTCACTTTCAGTCAATCAATCAAAACTATCTATGTGTTTATAACATTCCAAAATTTAGAATTTTGGGATGTTACAAGATTGATCAGAAAGAATAACTTTGAGGTGGTTTCGTACCCTACCATAATCTCTTCGTTTGTTCTCCGCTATTAGTGACTTTGGAGTGACTCTTTGTTGCATGTTGAGGGATAGTTATGTGATCCAATTATATTATTATTGTTGAGAGAACTTGCACTAGTGAAAGTATGAACCATAGGCCTTGTTTCCTAACATTGCAATACCGTTTACGCTCACTTTTATCATTAGTTACCTTGCTGTTTTTATATTTTCAGATTACAAAAACCTTTATCTACCATCCATATTGCACTTGTATCACCATCTCTTCGCCGAACTAGTGAACCTATACAATTTACCATTATATTGGGTGTGTTGGGGACACAAGAGACTCTTTGTTATTTGGTTGCAGGGTTGCTTGAGAGAGACCATCTTCACCCTACGCCTCCCACGGATTGATAAACCTTAGGTCATCCACTTGAGGGAAATTTTTTACTGTCCTACAAACCTCTGCACTTGGAGGCCCAACAACGTCTACAAGAAGAAGGTTGTGTAGTAGACATCAAGCTCTTTTCTAGCGCCGTTGCCGGGGAGGCTAGGTAAGCGGAACTCACACCCCGTCAACTAAGCTCTTTTCTGGCGCCGTTGTCGGGGAGGCTAGGTAAGCGGCACTCACACCCCGTCAACTAAGCTCTTTTTCTCGGCGCTGCTGTCGGGAGGCTAGGTAAGCGGCACCCACACCCCGTCAACTAAGCTCTTTTCTGGCGCCATTGCCGGGGAGGTGAGTGCTTGAAGGTATATCTTTAGACCTAGCAATCGAATCTTTTAGTTTCTTGTTTTATCACTAGTTTAGTCTATAAAAGAAAACTACCAAAAAATGGAATTGAGTTTGCCTCATAAGCTTCATCTTTTTAATATCTTTCGTGAGTATGATGGAAAGGAAAATTGTGCCAAAGTGTTAGAAGAAGAATGCATTAAAATGTTTGGCACTAAATCTTTGAATGATGAGCATGATTGTAATGTTGTTAGTATGAACTCTTTGAATATCCATGGTACTAATGATGATTGCACTAGTTATGATGAAAATGTCTCATATAAACATGTCAATTTTTGTGGAGTGCATTGGGTTTGCAAGTACACACCAAATAGGGAAGATAGATATTGCAAGAGGCATAAGCATTTAGAAACTAAATTGTTGCAAGAAAGGCTAGATGTTTGTGCTGAAAATTTAAATTTTCTTAGCCGTACTTGTGAACTTTGCAATGAACGGGGTCATTTAACTATCCGATACAAATTGTTTCATGATCTAACTGTGTCCAAAAATTGTGATGACTTTATTTCCCTTGCACATTATAATGAACTTAGTTTGCTTATGGGTTACGAAGAAATGAAACGTATAACTAAGCATCTTACAGAATTTTCATGTTATAAACTTCTTGATTTTGATCTAAAGAAAATTTATATGTATTGTGCGGTGAATTGCTTTGAAAATCCTTATATTTCCAATTACATAAAGAAAAGAAAACAAATAGAATATGAAGATAATACTAATGAAAGGGAAGATACTTCCCAATATTCTCCTATTATTTCTTATGATGAATCAGGTAACGAGGAGGAGACTTCTATTCAACCAATCTCATCAATAAGGAGCTCCAAAAAGAGGATTGAACCTACACATGATGTGAAGAAGAAAAACAAAAGATGGAGAAGCAAAGGTAGAAAGGTATCTCTCCGAAATGATGTTGCTCCTATTACTCATCGTGATGATGATAATTGCTATACTATTGGTGCTATCCATACTATTAATGATGAGAGTGATTATGCTTATGATACAAAAAGGCCCAAGCTTGGGGATGCTATGTTTGATTAAGATGATGTTTTTGAGGATATATTTGCTGAAATTAATGTTTGTCCCAAGCTTGGGGATGCTACATTTAATGAAGATGATATTTTTAGCCTCCCAAGTTTTGATGAACAAATTTATTATGATGATAGCATGCCTCATACTTATGATGATTATTGTGATGATATTTATGCTATAAAAAGTAGAGATTATTATATTTATAAAACTTGGCATGATTATGATTACCCTTTTTCTGAACATCACTCTTTTAATGTGGAAACAATTTGTAGTATTCAAGTCTCTTATGATACTCCCACTATTCCGAATGAGAAGAATTTTGCTTATGTGGAGAGTAGTAAAATTTCTATGCAAGTAGATCATGAAAAGAATGCTTTAGGTGATGTTTATATTGTTGAATTCATCCATGATTCAATTGAATATTATTATGAGGGAGGAATGTATGCTTGTAGGAATTGCAATAATATCAAGTTTCCTCTCTATGTGCTTAAAGTTTTGAAGTTATGCTTATTTTGCCTTCCTATGCTAGTTGATTATTGTTCCCGTAAGTTGTTTGCTCACAAAATACCTATGCATAGGAAGTGGGTTAGACTTAAATGTGCTAGTAATATCCTTCATGATGCTCTCTTATGTTTCAACTCTTATCTTTTATGCGAGCATCATTGAAATCATCATGCCTAGCTAGGGGCATTAAACGTTAGCGCTTGTTGGGAGGAAACCCAATTTTTATTTTTGTTCTTTATTTTTGGTTATGTTTAGGAATAAATAATATATCTAGCTTCTGTTTAGATGTGGTTTTGTGTTTTAATTAGTGTTTGTGCCAAGTAGAACCTTTGGGAAGACTTGGGTGAAGTCTTTATGATCTTGCTGTAAAAAACAGAAACTTTAGCGCTCACGAGATTAGCTAAAACTTTTTACTGGAGAGTGATATTTAATTGATGCTTTTTGCAGATGATTACTAGACAAATTACTCAGATCCACCAATTTATTTCAGAATTTTTGGAGTTCCAGAAGTTTGCTTTAGTTACAGATTACTGCAGACTGTTCTGTTTTTGACAGATTCTGTTTTTCGTGTGTTGTTTGCTTATTTTGACGAATCTATGGCTAGTATAAAAGTTTATAAACCATATAGAAGTTGGAATACAGTAGATTTAACACCAATACAAATAAATAATGAGTTCATTACAGTACCTTGAAGTGGTTTTTTGTTTTCTTTCGCTAACGGAGCTCACGATATTTTCTGTTAAGTTTTGTGTTGTGAAGTTTTCAAGTTTTGGGTAAAGATTCGATGGACTACGGAATAAGGAGTGGCAAGAGACTAAGATTGGGGATGGCCAAGGCACACCAAAGTAAATCCAAGGACACCAAAAAGCCAAAGCTTGGGGATTCCCCGGAAGGCATCCCCTCTTTCTTCTTCGTTTATCGGTAACTTTACTTGGAGCTATATTTTTATTCACCACATGATATGTGTTTTTCTTGGAGCGTCATTTTATTTTCTTTTGCTTTGCTTGTTGTTTGAATAAAATATAAAGATATGAAATTCTTAAATGTTAGAGAGTCTTCGGATAGTTGCATAATTATTCGACTACTCATTGATCTTCACTTATATCCTTTGGAGTAGTTTGTCGTTTGCTCTAGTGCTTCACTTATATCTTTTAGAGCACGGTGGTGGTTTTATTTTGAAGAAATAGATGAACTCTCATGCTTCACTTACATTATTTTGAGAGTCCTAAACAGTATGGCAATTTTCTTTGGTTATGAATTTAGTCCTAATATGATGGGCATCCAAGAGGGATATAATAAAAACTTTCATATAAAGTGCATTGAATACTATGAGAAGTTTGATTCCTTATGATTGTTTTGAGATATGAAGATGGTGATATTAGAGTCATGCTAGTTGAGTAGTTGTGAATTTGAGAAATACTTGTTCTAAAGTTTGTGATTCCTATAGCATGCACGTATGGTGAACCGTTATGTAATGAAGTCGGAGCATGATTTATTTATTGATTGTCTTCCTTATGAGTGGCGGTCGGGGACAAGCGATGGTCTTTTCCTACCAATCTATCCACCTAGGAGCATGCGCATAGTACTTAGTATCGATAACTAATAGATTTTTTCAATAAGTATATGAGTTCTTTATGACTAATGTTGAGTCCATGGATTATACGCACTCTCACCCTTCCACCATTGCTAGCCTCTCTAAACACCGTGCACCTTTAGCCGGTATCATACACCCACCATATATCTTACTCAAAACAGCCACCATACCTACCTATTATGGCATTTCCATAGCCATTCCGAGATATATTGCCATGCAACTTTCCAATTGCTCCGCTTTATTATGACACGCTCCATCATTGTCATATTGCTTTGCAAGATCATGTAGTTGACAATGTATTTTGGAAAAGCCACCGTTCATAATTCTTTCATATATGTCACTCATGAGTTATTGCACATCCCGATACACCACCGGAGGCATTCATATAGAGTCATATTTTGTCCTAAGTATCGAGTTGTAATTGATGAGTTGTAAGTAAATAAAAGTGTGATGATCATCATTATTAGAGCATTGTCCCAGTGAGGAAAGGATGATGGAGACTATGATTCCCCCACAAGTCGGGATGAGACTCCGGACGAAAAAAAAGAGAAAAGAGGCCATAAAAAAGAGAAGGCCCAAATAAAAAAATGAGAGAAAAAGAGAGAAGGGGCAATGCTACTATCCTTTTACCACACTTGTGCTTCAAAGTAGCACCATGATCCTCATGATAGAGAGTCTCTTATGTTGTCACTTTCATATACTAGTGGGAATTTTACATTATAGAACTTGGCTTGTATATTCCAATGACGGGCTTCCTCAAAATGCCCTAGGTCTTCGTGAGCAAGCGAGTTGGATGCACACCCACTTAGTTTCTTTTGTTGATCTTTCATACACTTATAGCTCTAGTGCATCCATTGCATGGCAATCCCTACTCACTCACATTGATATCTATTGATGGGCATCTCCATAGCCCGTTGATACGCCTAGTTGATGTGAGACTATCTTCTCCTTTTTGTCTTCTCCACAACCACCATTCTATTCCACCTATAGTCCTATGTCCATGGCTCACGCTCATGTATTGCGTGAAGATTGAAAAAGTTTGAGAACATCAAAAGTATGAAACAATTGCTTGGCTTGTCATCGGGGTTGTGCATGATTTAAATACTTTGTGTGGTGAAGATAGAGCATAGTCAGACTATATGATTTTGTAGGGATAGCTTGCTTTGGCCATGTTATTTTGAGAAGACATGATTGCTTCGTTAGTATGCTTGAAGTATTATTATTTTTATGTCAATATTAAACTTTTGTCTTGAATCTTATGGATCTGAATATTCTTGCCACAATAAAGAAGATATCATTGATAAATATGTTAGGTAGCATTCCACATCAAAAATTCTGTTTTTATCATTTACCTACTCGAGGACGAGCAGCAATTAAGCTTGGGGATGCTGATACGTCTCAAACGTATCTATAATTTTTTATTGTTCCATGCTATTATATATTCTGTTTTGGATGTTGATGGGCTTTACTATACACTTTGAAAGATCGTGGATGTCGCCTAGAGGAGGGGGTGAATAGGCGCTTTAAAATAATTACGGTTTAGGCTTGAACAAATGCGGAAAAAACCTAGCGGTTAATTTGTCAAGCACAAAACCTAAAACAACTAGGCTCACCTATGCACACCACCAACTTATGCTAAGCAAGATAATCAACTATGTGATAGCAAGATATATGACAAACAACAATATGGCTATCACAAAGTAAAGTGCATAAGTAAAGGGCTCGGGTAAGAGATAACCGAGGCACGCGGAGACGACGATGTATCCGGAAGTTCACACCCTTGCGGATGCTAATCTCCGTTTGGAGCGGTGTGGAGGCACAATGCTCCCCAAGAAGCCACTAGGGCCACCGTAATCTCCTCACGCAAGCACAATGCAAGATGCCGTGATTCCACTAAGGGACCCTTGAGGGCGGTCACCGAACCTGCATAAATGGCAACCCTTGGGGCGGTCACCGAACCCAAGCACACTTTGGCAACCCTTGGGGCGGTCACCGTACTGCCAAATTGCTCAGGCGATCTCCACAACCTAATTGGAGACCCGACGCTGTCTTGAGCTTTACACCACAATGATTGAGCTTAACACCACCAACCGCCTAGGGCGCCAAGGAACCTAAGCGGAACAAGCTCTAGGCTGCCCAAACACCCAAGAGTAATAAGCTTCTCAAACTTCACTTCCACGTATCACCGTGGAGAACTCAAACCGATGCACCAAATGCAATGGCAAGGGAACACGGAGTGCCCAAGTCCTTCTCTCCCAAATCCCACCAAAGCAACTAATGCTTGGGAGGAAAATGAGAGGAAGAACGAAAGAAGAACACAAAGAACTCCAAGATCTAGATCCAAGGGGTTCCCCTCACTTAGAGGAGAAAGTGATTGGTGGAAATGTGGATCTAGATCTCCTCTCTCTTTTCCCTCAAAAACTAGCAAGAATCCATGGAGGGATTGAGAGTTAGCAAGCTCAAGAAGGTCAACAATGGGGAAGAACACGAGCTCAAAGGATAAGGTTCAATGGGGAAGAAGACCCCTTTTATAGGTGGGGAAAATCCAACCGTTATGCTCACAACCCAAGACAGAGCGGTACTACCGCCGTCCTCACGGTACTACCGCTTAGGGATCGCGGTACTACCGCTACAGGTACAAAAAATACTTCCGTACCTACCTCCGCAGGACTTGGGACGAGTTTTTTGGTCCGGAGCGGTACTACCGCTGTAGGATCCGCGGTAGTACCACTCTAGAGCGGTAGTAAAAAATTACATCCGCTCCAATTCGCGGCAGTACCGCTGCAGCCTTTTCAGAACACCAAAACTACCATAACTTCTGCATTCGGACTCCGAATTCGACGAAACCAAGTTTGTTGGAAAGCTAGAGACAAGGGCTAACACAATCTTGAGAGAAATACCAATAATAAGCAAATGAGAAAAGGCCCAAAAGAAAATGGTGAGAACCCTTCCTTGAAAAGACCGTAAAACCTCCAACACCGAAAACATCATAGAAGACGCATGCAAACTCCGTTGATGAACTCAAGCTTGTCATAAAGATGACCATAAGCTCTAAGACTCACAAAGAGAACCAAACAATAACCAAGAAACATGATGCAAGGATGCAATGGTTTGAGCTCTCGACGAACGATATGATCAAGCTACTCACTTGAGAGCCCCCCTTGATAGTACGGCTATCGATCCTATAACCCGGTCTCCCAACTACCACCATGAGACTGGTAAAATAGAAAACCTATCAAGGGAAAACCTTTGCCTTGCACATGATCCACTTGAGCTAGATGATGACGATCTTGTCCTCCTCAAGATGGGCCACCTTTCTTGATTGCGTTGGGTCGATGGAGACTAGATGATTGCTCCCCCATACTCCACTATGGGTGAGCCACTCTTCGGCACATCTTCACAAGTCCATTGAAACCACAATGGATGGCAAGATTCAAGCACTTGATCTCTTCGTGATGCTCCACTTGAACTTGCACACGGCAATCTTGATGACGATCACCTCTTGATGTCATCCTTTCCATGGGTTGTATGATATCTTCCTCTTGAGGCAAGCCCATGGACACGTACCTAACCCCACATAGACTCTCACATAGACCATGGGTTAGTACACAAAGTGCAATGGATAATGCTTACCATACCATGGGATCACTTGATCCCTCTCGATACATCTTCTACGCTTTGTGAGTTGATCAACTTGATTCACTCTTGACTTAGTCTTGGTCAACCTTGAATCTTTCCAACTCTCTTCGCTTTGGATGATGTCTTGAAGGTAAACATGAATGATCACACAATCTTCTTCTTCAAGACATGCTTGCAATAAGCTCAATACTCACATGACCAATCTTTGAATAATTCCTTAATAGCACCTTGGTCAACACATAAACTCCTTGAAACCAACACATGGACTTCAAGAAATGCCTATGGACAAATCCTTCAAATATAACTCAATGCAACCATTAGTCCATAGAGAATGTCATCAATTACCAAAACCACACATGGGGGCACCGCATGTCCTTTCAATCTCCCCATTTTGGTAATTGATGACAATCACTTTCAAGAGAGTTTATATATGAATTATGCATCACCATGCAATGCAACAACCAATAATGCATGCGTATGAGATGCAAATGCTTAGGAACAAAACCAAAGCAAGGAGAAAACTCAAGACTTCTCCACAAAACTATGTGAAACTTCTCCCCATTGGCATAGATTGCCAAAATGGGCTTAAAAAGCTAAGAAGACCAAAATAAAAGGTGTTCCTCCAAAAGTTGTGTATTTCTCAACAAGAGAGCGGAATGCCATACACATATCCAAAGGTAATACTTGGAGGAAGACCAACTATATTGAGGCACCAAGATTGAAAAAGAATGATATGCCACAAAGACATAACAAAGAGAGAAACAAGCAATCAGGCAATCAAAAGATACCAATTGAAGCAAGCTATCAAAAGATATCAACTGAACCAACTAGACCAAAGATCCTACGAGCCACATGAAAAAGATATTATGATATGAGCAGAGGATTGTTCTAAAGAAACTAGAGAAGCTCCCCATGATTTGTGCACATCAATAATTTGTATTTGGATACAAAGTGCACAAAATAGGATCATAGCTCCCCCAAAGTCAACAGAAACTAACAACAAGTGCAAGAGAGCATATAGGAAACTAAGCCTAGCGCTTGCAACAAGCACATGGTTGAGCTACAAGTAAAAGAGGCAACTTGAGAATGGGCTCAACCAAAAGATGGGTGTGAGTCAAGGCAATGCACTTGAGAAGACTAATGTACGGATGAGCATAAAGCATCAATAAAGTCTTGAAAGAATGAGGCACACGGTGCAAGGCCTATCATTCCCACACACAACTAACAAATGGGTTCACAAGCTTACTAATAAGCATATAAAGAACCTATGCTTGTGACAACTCGTGGTGAAGATAGAAGATGAAAGCCTCATCAAGATGAGGGATACCAATTAAGATGGCAATCCACGTAAAGATAAGCAAGATGAAAATAATCTTCAAAACACAAGAGTGAATCAAGATTCAACGAGATAAGACCAAGACTCAAGACAAAAGCTTTCACGGAGCCACCAAAGAAATAACATAAGAAAGACAGGGTGGACGTGAAAGAAAGGATATCATCTAGAGATGTAATTTCTCTCAGATGTATAAGGTTCTAGGTAGACGAAATCATTATGATATATGTCTACAAAGAAGGATGTACACCCGACATAGTTGCAACACGAAGGAATAAGATATCCAAAAGGAAGTCATACATATACCAATAAGATATTTGCTTGGAAGCATAGCACATGGCTAGATTTGGTCTTATTGTATATAAATGAACTCCTACCACACAACTATCAAAGGCATCACAACTAGCAACATGAGAGATCATTGTTGGGATGCTTTGAGGAAGGAAACAAGTATCACAAGAAAGAATCAATTACATGCCATGATACAACCTACACAAGGTTGATGCAAGAAATGTGTGCATGAAGTAGATGATGATACTTACCGAGATACCATTGGAAGGATCTAGTAGATACCAATTGAAGGTAGATGGTGGTTCATTGATGATCCTAGCTTGACTCCAATAAGCACATGGTGGAAACACCTTCCTTGTGAGTGAGTCCAGCATCCAATGCACCTCCAAATGTTCCTAGGAGAACAAGACAAACTAAACGGTACCCAAACTCATTGGGACCAAGAGTTAGAAACACCAATATACATAGGACAAACTCCACATAAATAGGTGCATATAGATATGAAAATGAATTTCATGCACCTCTCATCCAATTTGAGACTTGGTGAAGTTTCTATATATTGGGTCAAAGAAAGAAAGCATGCCAAATAAAATACATGAAGTAAACATGCATGCTCAAAACTTTCAAGAACCGAAACCAAATGAAAACGAAATGCAAAGAAAAAGGATACCAAATAGATAAATTATCACTTGGAAGATATCATTAAAGATACATCAAGGAATGAGATATCCATTGATACACACGAAATGAAGGATGTCAAACTCCCAAAAGAGAGAATGGTTCCAAACAAACCAAGCCCTCTACAAAGTTTCATGATGGCACAAAGTACCAAAAAGAAACGGCTTGCCTTCCACAAACACACACTTGATAAGGATCACAAGATGAGCGTTTTTAGAGAAAATAGGATAGCTCCCTGACGAGTTGTGCATTACATAGGATTTGCATTTGAATACAAAATGCACAAGGTGGGATCACCACTTTCACTATATCTAGAAAACACTAGACAAGAACAAGAAATAAACAAGATCCACAAGTGGTAGGTAAGACAAGGAGTTGACACAAACTTGGCAAGAGGAAAGGCAAATAAAAACAAAAGCCAATGTAAAGATGATCAATAAATTCTACCACACATAAGTGACTACCAATTGTCAAAAGACAAAAAGTATATGGAAATAATTTCCGGTGGTAGATAACAAGGATATCCAACATCATCTTCACAACAAACACAAGCAAATTGCAACTTGTAGAGCTATCATGCCACCTAGGAACAAGATAATTTACAGTATCAATTCTAGGTGACAATATCTCAAATGTACACATTTTCTAGGCTAGTAATACACACATAGCATATTACTCCCCATAATGTGATACCAATTAAAGATAGACAAGAGGCAATTAAAAGGATCCAACAAGAGATAATTAATGGAAAATTTAGAATTTGAATTTCTCATGAGAGATATACCACCTAGAGACTAGATAATCTTGAAATATCAATACTAGATGGTATTACTCATGTACACACATTTATAGGATTGTGAGGTGCACAAAGCACATCACTCCCCATAATGGGATATTCCATTAATCTCTCACAAGAGCCAACTAAGAAATAAACAAGATGCAAAAAGGCTCAACACACAACACACATGTACATGATGTGCAAACCAACATGCACATACTTGATTTCTCAAGATAAGCAATTTTGAAGCACAACATATACAAGCACATGCAAGATACAAAACCACAACATGCTAAGGGACAAGTAACTTTTAATGTAAGCAATTTAAGCACGAGTTACCGCAAGGAGAAACATTGGATAT
Organism: Aegilops bicornis; assembly: GCA_021605145.1. Lineage (NCBI taxonomy): Eukaryota > Viridiplantae > Streptophyta > Magnoliopsida > Poales > Poaceae > Aegilops > Aegilops bicornis. Next base: position 549,269,392 of record CM038671.1, on the reverse strand, counting down.
ATGATAGAAAGATAATCCGAATGACTTGGCTTGACACAATATGAATGACGAGGACCCCTTAAATCTTCATAATGTAGCCAAGTCTCCAATGACCTCCAACAACACCTATTGATCAATTTTGAGCTAGTTGGTCCCCAACCAAGTTGGGACCTATGAGGTTAGTCACAATAGGCTTGGCCACCCAAATGGTTCTTTTCTTGACACCACTTTGAGTACCAACAAACTTGGCAAACACATTGCCAACCTTATCCTTCCCAAGAAAATAGACATCATCAATAATAATTGGGTTGGATAAGTTACCACTAGTGCATGAAGAAGCGACGTGGCCTTTCTCACGACATAAGTAGCAACGTCTACTCTTCACTTTCTTCTCACTTGATTTCTCAACAAGAGAAGCATTAACTTGAGTCTTCTTGGGAAGTGGCCTTTCTTCAACTTGAGGTTGAGCATGAGATTGAACTTGTGCCCTCTTCCCTTGTTGCTTGACACTAATGGCCTTCTTCTTCAATGGGCAAGATCTAACATGATGCCCTTCTACTTTGCACTTGAAGCAAACAATCTTGGCCGATTTCTTGACTTGTTCTTGGCCCTTCTTTTTGTTCATCTTGGACATCTTCTTCTTATTGGAGTTGAATCCAAGTCCACCTTTGTCATTGGGGGATTTTTGCACACTCAAGATATTGTTGAGTGTGGATTTCCTTCATGACTCTTTTCCAAGTCTTTCTTCAAACAAGTGACTTGGGCCTTGAGCTCTTTGATTTCCTCTACATGGTTAATCTCAATACAAGTACTAGAGGAAGTATAAGCTTCATTGTTAGAGCAACAAGGCAAGGAAAACAATTCATCACAAGATGTACCAACATTGTGAGTAGATGAATTACAAGGACTAGCACATATCAATATAGCATTTTGACTAGAAGTAGTGCTAGTATCCACATGAGGCTCACTAGATGTTACCTTAGCAAGCATGGCCTCATGAGCTATCTTTTAGCACATTATGGGATACTAGAAGATCATCATGAGAGATTGTGAGCCTTACATGATTTTCTTCCAACATCCCATAATTGCTAGATAGCAACTCAAGTTGAGCCCTTAGCTCAACATTCTCCTTCAATATGGATGCTTCACAAGAGATAGAGTTAGTAGCACAAGCATCATCATTAGCAACAAGAGGAGAAGACAACTTGGCAAGCTCTTTTGAATATGAAGCTTTAAGTTGAGCATGAGACTCGGTGAGTTTGATGAGCTCACTCTTAATGACCCTTGAGCCATTTTCGAGGTGCTCAAAGTCCTCAAGGAGTTTAGCATGCACAACTTCAAGCTCCTCATTTTAGTTTCAAAATCATTGGCCACGCCAAGAGCTCTATCACGAGATTCCCTCGCTCTAGATAATTCTAGAGCAAAAGTCTCCTCAAGAGATTCCTTGGTGGTTTGTTCAAGTTCAAGAGCTTGAGAGAGGTCCGCAATCTCATTAGCGTAATCACGCTCATGACCTTCCATTTGATCAATGGTGACCTCATGCTCCTCAAGACGAGATTCCAACTCATTAATATATTTCTTGCCCTCAATAGCAATAGACATGATTTCCATGAAGTTGAAGCGAGCAATTTTATTCTTAAGAAGAGCTTTAAAAATCATTTCCCCCTTAATTTTTAAGGAGGCAACATCATCACTCTCTTCGTCATAATCAACATCATCATCACTCTTGCCATCATCAATATCATCACAAGATATATTGGGATTCAAAGTGGGAGATACCTTTGAAGCCTTGGCCATAAGGCAAAATGCAGTAGATGATGATATAGGATCCCTTGAAGCACCATTCAAGACCACATCTTGTTCCATGGAGTGTTGGGTTTCATCTACATTGTTAGCACAACAACTCGAGGAAATACATGCATATTATCATGGCAACAAGATATAGCAAGCATATCATCATGAGATTTAGTCAAGCAATTTCTACATGATATGAAAGGACTATCAACACAAGCAAGTGAAACATTTGAGTGCTCGAAGTGCCAAGGCCCAAAGACGGAGCATTGCAATAATATAGTGATGAAGAATCATCCACAAAAAGCACACTATCATCATTGCAATGACCGACACTACTCACCATATCATTACCTTATGGCAAACCACATGTAGGTGAAGTAGAAGAAGTTGAGAAGACTATATGGCCGGAGGTGGAGGGAGAACAATCATCCCTACAAATCTTGGACACGCCATATTTATCTTCAAGCTTTGTCCACAACTCATGAGCATCCCGGAACGGCATGAGTTGAAATATAACTACATTGCTCAAAACATCGAAAAGCACATTAGAAGCTTGAGCATTGAGATAAGAGTTTTTCTCATCCTCTAAAGATAATCTTTGGGGATCCTTTGGAGGAGAAAACCCCATATCTACAATTCGCTCTAAATTTGGGTCCATGACCCTAAAGAGATTAAGCATGCGAATTACCCAAACATCAAAATTTGTGCCATCGAAACTAAGAGTGTCAGAGAATCCTAATCCCCTAGTCGACATCTTTACTATCTAGGCGGTTAAGCCTAACAAAGATAGACGAGGCTCTGATACCAATTGAAAGATCGTGGATGTCGCCTAGAGGGGGGTGAATAGGCGCTTTAAAATAATTATGGTTTAGGCTTGAACAAATGCGGAAAAAACCTAGCGGTTAATTTGTCAAGCACAAAACCTAAAACAACTAGGCTCACCTATGCACACCACCAACTTATGCTAAGCAAGATAATCAACTATGTGATAGCAAGATATATGACAACAATATGGCTATCACAAAGTAAAGTGCATAAGTAAAGGGCTCGGGTAAGAGATAACCGAGGCACGCGGAGACGACGATATATCCGGAAGTTCACACCCTTGCGGATGCTAATCTCCGTTTGGAGCGGTGTGGAGGCACAATGCTCCCCAAGAAGCCACTAGGGCCACCGTAATCTCCTCACGCCTCGACAATGCAAGATGCCATGATTCCACTAAGGGACCCTTGAGGGCGGTCACCGAACCCGTACAAATGGCAACCCTTGGGGCGGTCACCGAACCCAGACACTTTGGCAACCCTTGGGGCGGTCACCGGTACCCGATCAAATTGCTCAGGCGATCTCCACAACCTAATTGGAGACCCTGACGCTTGCCCGGAGCTTTACACCACAATGATTGAGCTCGAACACCACCAACCGCCTAGGGCGCCAAGGAACCCAAGAGGAACAAGCTCTAGGATGCCCAAACACCCAAGAGTAATAAGCTTCTCAAACTTCACTTCCACGTATCACCGTGAGAACTCAAACCGATGCACCAAATGCAATGGCAAGGGAACACGGAGTGCCCAAGTCCTTCTCTCCCAAATCCCACCAAAGCAACTAATGCTTGGGAGGAAAATGAGAGGAAGAACGAAAGAAGAACACAAAGAACTCCAAGATCTAGATCCAAGAGGTTCCCCTCACTTAGAGGAGAAAGTGATTGGTGGAAATGTGGATGTAGATCTCCTCTCTCTTTTCCCTCAAAAACTAGCAAGAATCCATGGAGGGATTGAGAGTTAGCAAGCTCGAAGAAGGTCAACAATGGGGGAAGAACACGAGCTCAAAGGATAAGGTTCAATGGGGAAGAAGACCCCTTTATAGGTGGGGAAAATCCAACCATTATGCTCACAACTCCGACAGAGCGGTACTACCGCCGTCCTCACGCAGATTACCGCTTAGGGATCGCGGTACTACTGCCATGTACAAAAAATACTTCCGTACCTACCTCCGCAGGACTTGGGACGAAGTTTTTGGTCCGAGCGGTACTATCTGTAGGATCCATGGTAGTACCGCCTCGAGCGGTAGTAAAAATTACATCCGCTCCAATTCGCGGTAGTACCGCTGCAGCCTTTTCAGAACACCAAAACTACCATAACTTCTGCATTCGGACTCCGAATTCGACGAAACCAAGTTTGTTGGAAAGCTAGAGACAAGGGCTAACACAATATTGAGAGAAATACCAATAATAAGCAAATGAGAAAAGGCCCAAAATAAAATGGTGAGAACCCTTCCTCGGAAAAGACCGGTAAAACCTCCAACACCGAAAACATCATAGAAGACGATGCAAACTCCGTTTCGATGAACTCAAGCTTGTCATAAAGATGACCATAAGCTCTAAGACTCACAAAGAGAACCAAACAATAACCAAGAAACATGATGCAAGGATGCAATGGTTTGAGCTCTCGATTTAACGATACGATCAAGCTACTCACTTGAGAGCCCCCTTGATAGTACGGCTATCGATCCTATAACCCGGTCTCCCAACTACCACCATGAGACCGGTAAAATAGAAAACCTATCAAGGGCAAACCTTTGCCTTGCACATGATCCACTTGAGTTAGATGATGACGATCTTGTCCTCCTCAAGATGGGCCACCTTTCTTGATTGCGTTGGGTCGATGGAGACTAGATGATTGCTCCCCCATACTCCACTATGGGTGAGCTACTCTTCAGCACATCTTCACAAGTCCATTGACACCACAATGGATGGCAAGCTTCAAGCACTTGATCTCTTCGTGATGCTCCACTTGAACTTGCACACGGCAATCTTGATGACGATCACCACTTGATGTCATCCTTTCCATGGGTTGTATGATATCTTCCTCTTGACGCAAGCCCATGGACACGTACCTAACCCCACATAGACTCTCACATAGACCATGGGTTAGTATACAAAGTGCAATGGATAATGCTTACCATACCATGGGATCACTTGATCCCTCTCGATACATCTTCTACGCTTTGTGAGTTGATCAACTTGATTCACTCTTGACTTAGTCTTGATCAACCTTGAATCTTTTCAACTCTCTTCGCTTTGGATGATGTCTTGAAGGTAAACATGAATGATCACACAATCTTCTTCTTCAAGACATGCTTGCAATAAGCTCAACACTCACATGACCAATCTTTGGATAATTCCTTAATAGCACCTTGGTCAACACATAAACTCCTTGAAACCAACACATGGACTTCAAGAAATGCCTATGGACAAATCCTTCAAATATAACTCAATGCAACCATTAGTCCATAGAGAATGTCATCAATTACCAAAACCACACATGGGGGCACCGCATGTCCTTTCACACTTTTATATTATTTTTGGGACTAACTTATTAACCCAGAGCCCAGTGCCAGTTTCTGTTTTCCCCTTGTTTCAGTGTTCCGCAGAAAAGGAATCAAACGAAGTCCAAACCGAATGAAACCTTCGGGAGAGTTATTTTTGGAACAGAAGCAATCCAGAAGACTTGGGGTGTACGTAAGGGAAGCAACGAGGAAGGCATGAGGCGGGGAGGGCGCGCCCACCCCCATGGGCACGCCCTCCACCCTCGTGGGCCCCTCGTGGCTCCCCTGACGTATTTATTCCTCCTATATATACTAATATACCCTAAAACCATCGGGGAACAGAATAGATCGGGAGTTCCACCGCCGCAAGCCTCTGTAGCCACCAAAAACCAATCGGGACCTGCTCCCAAGACTCGTCGGAGGGGGATCCTCACCGTGGCCATCTTCATCATCCTGGCGCTCTCCATGACGAGGAGGGAGTAGTTCACCCTCGGGGCTGAGGGTATGTACCAGTAGCTATGTGTTTGATCTCTCTCTCTCTCTCGTGTTCTTGAGATGATACGATCTTGATGTATCGCGAGCTTTGCTATTATAGTTGGATCTTATGATGTTTCTCCCCCTCTACTCTCTTATAATGGATTGAGTTTTCCCTTTGAAGTTATCTTATCGGATTTAGTCTTTAAGGATTTGAGAACACTTGATGTATGTCTTGTCGTGCTTATCTGTGGTGACAATGGGATATCACGTGATCCACTTGATGTATGTTTTGGTGATCAACTTGCGGGTTCCGCCCATGAACCTATGCATAGGGGTTGGCACACGTTTTCGTCTTGACTCTCTGGTAGAAAATTTGGGGCACTCTTTGAAGTACTTTGCGTTAGTTTGAATAGATGAATCTGAGATTGTGTGATGCATATCGTATAATCATACCCACGGATACTTGAGGTGACATTGGAGTATCTAGGTGACATTACGGTTTTGGTTGATTTGTGTCTTAAGGTATTATTCTAGTACGAACTCTATGATAGATTGAACGGAAAGAATAGCTTCGTGTTATTTTACTATAGACTCTTGAATAGATTGAGTAGAAAGAATAACTTTGAGGTGGTTTCGTACCCTGCCATAATCTCTTCGTTTGTTCTCCGCTATTAGTGACATTGGAGTGACTCTTTGTTGCATGTTGAGGGATAGTTATGTGATCCAATTATGTTATTATTGTTGACAGAACTTGCACTAGTGAAAGTATGAACCCTAGGCCTTGTTTCCTAGCATCGCAATACCGTTTACGCTCACTTATATCATTAGTTACCTTGCTTACAAAAACCTTTATCTACCATCCATATTGCACTTGTATCACCATCTCTTCGCCGAACTAGTGCACCTATACAATTTATCATTGTATTGGGTGTGTTGGGGACACAAGAGACTCTTTGTTATTTGGTTGCAGGGTTGCTTGAGAGAGACCATCTTCACCCTACGCCTGCCACGGGTTGATAAACCTTAGGTCATCCACTTGAGGAAAATTTGCTACTGTCCTACAAACCTCTGCACTTGGTGGCCCAACAACGTCTACAAGAAGAAGGTTGAGAGAGACCATCTTTGTCTCAAAACCTCAGATTGGTACCTGTGGGTTGCTAGTAGTGTTGATTACTCCTTGTAGTTGATGTTAGTTGGTTTATTTGGTGGAAGATCCTATGTTCAGATCCTTTATGCATATTAATAAACCTCTGATTATGAACATGAATGTGATTTGTGAGTAGTTACGTTTGTTCCAGAGGACATGGGAGAAGTCTTGCTATAAGTAGTCATGTGAATTTGGTATTCGTTCGATATTTTGATGAGATGTATGTTGTCTTTCCTCTAGTGGTGTTACGTGAACGTCGACTACATGACACTTCACCATTGTTTGGGCCTAGAGGAAGGCATTGGGAAGTAATAAGTAGATGATGGTTTGCTAGAGTGACAAAATCTTAAACCCTAGTTTATGCGTTGCTTTGTAAGGGGCAGATTTGGATCCATATGTTTCATGCTATGATTAGGTTTACCTTAATACTTCTTTTGTAGTTGTGGATGCTTGTAATAGGAGTTAATCATAGGTGGGATGCTTGTCCAAGAAAGGACAGCACCCAAGCACCGGTCCACCCACATATCAAATTATCAAAGTACCGAACGCGAATCATATGAGCGTGATGAAAACTAGCTTGACGATAATTCCCATGTGTTCTCGGGAGGGTTTTCCTTCTTATAAGAAATTGTCCAGGCTTGTCCTTTGCTACAAAAAGGATTGGGCCATCTTGTTGCACTTTATTTATACTTGTTACTTGTTACCCGTTACAAATTACCTTGTCACAAAACTATCTGTTGCCGATAATTTCAGTGCTTGCAGAGAATACCTTGCTGAAAACCGCTTATCATTTCCTTCTGCTCCTCGTTGGGTTCGACACTCTTACTTATCGAAAATACTATGATAGATCCCCTATACTTATGGGTCATCAGGTTCCCAAATATAGTTTTCATCTTTTCATAGGTATCTATGGGATCCCCTTCAAGAAAACCCACTTCAAAAATAGAATCTAAAACTTGCTTGAACGAAGCGGGCAACCCAACATAAAAGCTTTTTAGGTATATCTCAATTTGATATTGGGGCACATAACTAGCTCGAATCCTTAAAAGCCTATCCCAAGCATCTTTCAAAGACTCATCAAGTAAATAACGAAAAATTCCGGGATCATCTTCATCAAAATTATTCAAACCCTCATTGATAACCCTGGTAGGTCTTTCCATAGCATCATTATTTACGAGCTTAGAGAGGACAGAGGGGCTGTCCAAAGTATTAAAACCCTAGAGAGAGCCCTTAGCCCTTTTTGATTTGGCCATGGCACAAGAAAAGCAACGGGAAAGAGGCGAACGGAAAGAGAGGGCGAATAAAACGGCAAGGGTGAACTGGGGGAGAAGAAAACGAGAGGCAAATGGTAAATAATGTAATGCGAGGGATAAGAGTTTGTGATGGGTACTTGGTATGTCTTGACTTGTGTGTAGACTCCCCGGCAACGGCGCCAGAAATCCTTCTTGCTACCTCTTGAGCACTTTGTTGGTTTTCCCTTGAAGAGGAAAGGGTGATGCAGTAAAGTAGCGTAAGTATTTCACTCAGTTTTTGAGAACCAAGGTATCAATCCAGTAGGAGACCGCGCTCAAGTCCCTCGTACCTACACAAACAAATAAGAACCTTGCAACCAACACGATAAAGGGGTTGTCAATCCCTTCTCGGCCTCTTGCAAAACTAAGATCTGATAGAGATGATACGATAATATTTTTGGTATTTTTATGATAAAGACTAAAAGTAAAGAAAGAAAAATAAACAGTAATAGAAATACGGTAGATTAATATGATTGAGAATAGACCCGGGGGCCATAGGTTTCACTAGTGGCTTCTCTCAAGATAGCATACGTATTACGGTGGGTAAACAAATTACTGTCGAGCAATTGATAGAATTGAGCATAGTTATGAGAATATCTAGGTATGATCATGTATATAGGCATCACGTCTGTGACAAGTATACCGACTCCTGCCTACATCTACTACTATTACTCCACACATCGACCGCTATCCAAAGATGCATCTAGAGTATTAAGTTCATAAGAATGGAGTAACGCTTTAAGCAAGATGACATGATGTAGAGGGATAAACTCATGCAATATGATATAAACCCCATCTTTTTATCCTCGATGGCAACAATACAATACGTGTCATTTCCCCTACTGTCATTGGGATCGAGCACCGCAAGATTGAACCCAAAGCTAAGCACTTCTCCCATTGCAAGAAAGATCAATCTAGTAGGTCACCCGTTGACTAAGTCACAAACCTGATACGTATTTATATTGAATGGTGGAGTTGTCAGTTGGTCCAGTTCCAAGCAGAGCTTCGTGGCGGGATCTACTTATGAAGCGGAGTACATAGCTGCTTCAGAAGCAACAAATAAAGGAGTTTGGATGAAGGAGTTCATATCCGATCTAGGTGTAATACCTAGTGCATCGGGTCCAATGAAAATCTTTTGTGACAATGCTGGAGCAATTGCCTTGGCAAAGGAATCCAGATTTCACAAAATAACCAAACACATCAAGAGACGCTTCAACTCCATCCGTGATCAAGTCAAGGAGGGAGACATAGAGATTTGCAAAATACATACAGATCTGAATGTTGCACACCCGTTGACTAAGCCTCTTCCACGAGCAAAACATGATCAGCACCAAGACTCCATGGGTGTTAGAATCATTACTATGTAATCTAGATTATTGACTCTAGTGCAAGTGGGAGACTGAAGGAAATATGCCCTAGAGGCAAAAATAAAATTGTTATTTTATATTTCCTTATATCATGATAAATGTTTATTATTCATGCTAGAATTGTATTAACAGGAAACTTGATACATGTGTGGATACATAAACAAAACACAGTGTCCCTAGTAAGCCTCAACTAGATTAGCTCGTTAATCAAAGAGGTTAAGTTTCCTAACCATAGACATTTGTTGTCATTTGATGAACGGGATCACATCATTAGGAGAATGATGTGATGGACAAGACCCATTCGTTAGCTTAGCATATTGATCGTTCAGTTTTATTGCTATTGCTTTCTTAATGTCATATACATATTCCTTTGACTATGAGATTATGCAACTCCCAGACACCGGAGGAATACCTTGCGTGCTATCAAACGTCACAACATAAATGGGTGATCATAAAGATGCTCTATAGGTATCTCCGAAGGTGTTTGTTGGGTTGGCATAGATCGAGATTAGGATTTGTCACTCCGAGTATCGGAGAGGTATCTCTGAGCCCTCTCGGTAATGCACATCATAAGAAGCCTTGCAAGCAATGTAACTAATGAGTTAGTTGCAGGATGATGTATTACGGAACGAGTAAAGAGACTTGCCGGTAACGAGATTGAACTAGGTATGAAGATACCGACGATCGAATCTCGGGCAAGTAACATACCGATGACAAGGGAATAACGTATGTTGTCATTGCGGTTCGACCGATAAAGATCTTCGTAGAATATGTAGGAGCCAATATGAGCATTCAAGTTCCGCTATTGGTTATTGACCGGAGAGTTGTCTCGGTCATGTCTACATAGTTCTCAAACCCGTAGGGTCTGCACACTTAACGTTTGATGACGATTTAGTATTATATGAGTTATGTATGTTGGTGACCGAATGTTCTTTGGAGTCCCGGATGAGATCACAGACATAACGAGGAGCTCCGGAATGTTCCGGAGGTAAAGATTGATATATGGGATAATAGTGTTTGGTCTTCGGAAGGGTTCTGGAATTCACCGGAAGGGGTTCCGGATGTTTCCTGAAATGTTTGGGTACGAGAACACTTTATTTGGGCCAAATGGGAAAGCCCACAAGGCTTTTGGAAAGTGCAAAAGGAATTTTTGCGGAGACCAGAGGCTAGACACCAGGAACCCTGGCGTCTAGGGGCTAGACGCCGGGAACCCTGGCATCTAGCCATGGAGTCCGAGAGGGACTCTTACCTTTCGGGCCATACCGACTTTGAGGAGGCTTTTACTCCAAGTTTCGACCCCAAGGCTCAACATATAAATAGAGGGGCAGGGCTAGCACCCAAGATACATCAAGATTCACCAAGTCATGTGCCGGCAACCCCGTCCCCTCTAGTTTATCCTCCATCTAGTTTCTGTAGTGCTTGGCGAAGCCCTGCGGAGATTGTTCTTCATCACCAACCGTCACCACGCTATCGTGCTGCCGGAACTCATCTACTACTTCGCCCGTCTTGCTGGATCAAGAAGGCGAGGACGTCATCGAGCTGAACATGAGCTGAACGCGGAGGTGCCGTACGTTCGGTACTTGATCGGGACGGATCGTGAAGGTGTACGACTACATCAACCGCATTGATAAATGCTTCTGCTTTGCGATCTTCAAGGGTATGAAGATGCTCTCCCCCTCTCGTTGCTATGCATATCCTAGATAGATCTTGCGTGAGCGTAGGAGTTGTTTCGAAATTGCATGCTATGTATCCCAACAAGGGTGATGCAGCACAGTAGAGATAAATATTTCCCTCAGTTAAGAACCAAGGTATCAATCCAGTAGAAGAAATACGCAAGTCCCCAATAGATGCACCTGCACAAACAATCAAACACTTGCACCCGACGCGATAAAGGGGTTGTCAATCCCTTCACGGTCACTTGCAAAGGTGAGATCTGATAGAGATAGATAAAACTAAATAAAAGATAACTAAATATTTTTGGGTTTTTTGGTTTATAGATCTGAAAATAAAAGATTGCAAAATAGTAGAGCGGAAAGCAAATATGATGGGAAATAGAACCGGGGGCCATAGGTTTCACTAGACGCTTCTCTCTTGAAGGCAAATATACGGTGGGTGAACAAATTACTGCCGAGCAATTGATAGAAAAGTGCAAAGTTATGATGATATCCAAGGCAATGATTATGCATATAGGCATCACGCCCGTGTCAAGTAGACTGACTCATCTCTACAAGAAATATGTCAAGTAGTGACCTTCTGTCAGTGACCCTGGAAGAATTGGTCATAGATCTATGACCATTTCAGACCAATTGGTCAAAAGCTGTTCGGGGGGCTCCAAACCCTAAACTATAACGACCATTTTGGTCAGAAAGGTCATAATTTCCTTACACGAAATGGTCATAAAGCATATAGCAATGCTCAGCTGCCTTATTTATAGCTGATCATGACCAATATAGATGGTCATAACCTTGTAAATTGTGGTGGGTTGATATGACTAGGCGCCACCTCATCAGTTTTGCCTATGTGTCATGTCCATGTGGCAGTTTTGCCCTAGGTTGTGAAGCAACCTATATTTATCATTCCCAAAATTCCCAAAAAATCTCATAAATTCTTTGGGTTATATCTTCACAAATATGTAAAAAAACCTTCTTTGCCTAGTTCAGAAATAATTCAAAAATATTAATTTTCCTATTTTGTTCGTAAAACACTTTGTGAAGGAAGTACCACTTTGGCATGTCCAAATGGTATCCATTTCTCTGATGCTTTCCTATGCCCAAATAACCATCCTCCACCAAATGCCACTCAATCCATTCATTATTTTGAGCCCGGCTTCAACATTCAGATTTATGTCCAAAGGTGGTACTTTGCAAAGCAAGTACCACCTACGCTCCTCCTTTTGAGCTGAAAATTGGCGAAGACGGTCTTCTTAGTAACTGACCATCCTCAGCCAAAACTCACGCCCGTTAGCCATGTGCATTTTCCGTACCGCTAATCAAACACTTGGCTGCTTATTCATGTTTGAGCATCGATCGGTCTCCTCGTGAGAATCTTATGTTGTGATTTTCTTCCTAACACCTACCTGGGGAGTGCCCAGCCCACTAGACATGCCTAGGCCGCCCAAAACACATGGCAACACCATAGTCACGCGGTGACCACGCGACGGGCATGCGAGTTTACGCGCTCTAGAGTTGGGCCCCTCGACAACCGTCCAAACCTCGACGTATCGCCACCAAACCGTGTATTTATGATTAAATAGGTACTTATGTAACTAGAAATGATTTTTGGAAAAAAATAAATAGCAAACTATGAGGCGATTCTTGATTCAAATTTGACCCGCTTCCTGCTGAATCGGCGGGAATTTGTCTTTTTCACCAGAGGTGGATCAAAAATTTTGACACAACCATTTTGTGAATTGTGCATTAAATATGGCCTAGTATTTTATAAAATTGATTTGGTCCATTTTTGCAACAAATATATGGTAGCTCCTTCACAAAAAAAAACTCATTTGGGGCACTCGGAAAATGGAAAATGAATTTTCCGTGGACAGAAAATGAAAACTTCCTTAGGCAACATTGTTTGCCATTCCAAGATTCACCCTTGTGGACAATATGCGATAATTTTAACAAACTAGGCCATGAATGTGGCCATAAGATTGATCATTTGGCTTGAAAACCATGAATCTTCACGCATGATAGCTCATTTTTTAGAACACTTTTTAAAAATAATTTCTGTATTACAAGATTATTATTTTTCCTGGAAACTTGGTGACATATAATGACACAATGCGAAGGTTTTCCAATTTTTTGATTTTTTTTGAATTTTTTATGCCCGTTTCAAAATGCGGTCAAAACGGCGGGCTTGACCGTTCCTAGCTAGTGGTTGAATCCTGGAAAACTTTTGATGTTTCTCTAATTAAATAGATACTTATGTACCTAGAAATTATTTTTGCAAAAAATGAAGAGCAAACTATGAGGCAGCTGCAGTTCAAATTTGACCCGCTTCCAACTGAATCGGCGGAAATTTGTCTTTTTCACCCGAGGTGGATCAAAACTTTTTACACCCAACCATTTGGTCAATTGTGCATCAAATATGGCCTAGTATTTTAGAAAAATGATTTGGTCCAATTTTGCAAGAATTATTTGGTAGGTCCTTCACAAAAAACCTCATTTGGGGCACTCGGAAAATGGAAAATGAATTTTCCGTGCACAGAAAATGAAAACTTCCTTAGGCAACATTGTTTGCCATTCCAAGATTCACCCTTGTGTGCAATATGAGATAATTTGAACAAACTAAGCCATGAATGTGGCCATAAGATTGATCATTTGGCTTGAAAACCATGAATATTCACGCATGATAGCTCATTTTTTAGAACACTTTTTTAAAATAATTTCCGTATTACAAGATTATTATTTTTCCTGGAAACTTGGTGACATATAATGACACAATCTGAAGGTTTTCCAATTTTGATTTTTTTGAAATTTTTATGCCCGTTTCAAAATGCGGTCAAAACGGCGGGCTTGACCGTTCCTAGCTAGTGGTTGAATCCTGGAAAACTTTTGATGTTTCTCTTATTAAATAGATACTTATGTACCTAGAAATGATTTTTGGAAAAAATAAAGAGCAAACTATGAGGCAGCTGCAGTACAAATTTGACCCCCTTCCAACTGAATCGGCGGAAATTTGTCTTTTTCACCAGAGGTGGATCAAAACTTTTTACACCCAACCATTTGGTCAATTGTGCATTAAATATGGCCTAGTATTTTATAAAAATGAATTGGTACAATTTTGCAAGAATTATTTGGTAGGTCCTTCACAAAAAAACCTCATTTGGGGCACTCGGAAAATGGAAAATGAATTTTCCATGCACAGAAAATGAAAACTTCCTTAGGAAACAATGTTTGCCATTCCAAGATTCACCCTTGTGCACAATATGAGATCATTTGAACAAACTATGCCATGAATGTGGCCATAAGATTGATCATTTGGCTTGAAAGCCATGAATCTTCACGCATGATAGCTCATTTTTAGAACACTTTTTAAAATAATTTCCGTATTACAAGATTATTATTTTTCCTAGAAACTTGGTCACATATAATGGCACAATGCGAAGGTTTTCCAATTTTTGGTTTTTTGAATTTTTTATGCCCGTTTCAAAATGCGGTCAAAACAGCGGGCTTGACTGCTCCTAGCTAGTGGTTGAATCCTGGAAAACTTTTGATGTTTCTCTAATTAAATAGATACTTATGTACCTAGAAATGATTTTTGGAAAAATAAATAGCAAACTATGAGGCAGTGCAGTTCAAATTTGACCCGCTTCCACCTAAATTCCATGAAATTTGTCTTTTCACCAAGAGGTGGATTAAAACTTTTACACCCAACCATTTGGTCAATTGTGCATTAAATATGGCCTAGTATTTTATAAAAATGATTTGGTTCAAGTTTCCAAGATTTATTTGGTAGGTCCTTCACAAAAAACCTCATTTGGGGCACTCGGAAAATGAAAAATGAATTTTTAGGTACGTAAAATGAAAACTTCCTTAGGCAACATTGTTTGCCATTCCAAGATTCACCCTTGTGCACAATATGAGATCATTTGAACAAACTATGCCATGAATATGACCATAGGATTGATCATTTGGCTTGAAAGCCATGAATCTTCACGCATGATAGCTCATTTTTTAGAACACTTTTTAAAAATAATTTCCGTATTACAAGATTATTATTTTTCCTGGAAACTTGGTCACATATAATGACACAATGCGAAGGTTTTCCAATTTTTTGATTTTTTTTTGAATTTTTTATGCCCGTTTCGAAATGCGGTCAAAACGGCGGGCTTGACCGTTCCTAGCTAGTGGTTGAATTCTGGAAAACTTTTGATGTTTCTCTAATTAAATAGATACTTATGTACCTAGAAATGATTTTTGGAAAAAATAAATAGCAAACTATGGGGCAGGTGCAGTTCATATTTGACCCGCTTCCATCTGAATCGGCGGAAATTTGTCTTTTTCACTAGAGGTGGATCAAAACTTTTTACACCCAACCATTTGGTCAATTGTGCATTAAATATGGCCTAGTATTTTATAAAAATGATTTGGTACAAGTTTGCAAGAATTATTTGGTAGGTCCTTCACAAAAAAACCTCATTTGGGGCACTCGGAAAATGAAAAATGAATTTTCCGTTCACAGAAAATGAAAACTTCCTTAGGCGACATTGTTTGCCATTCCAAGATTCACCCTTGTGCACAATATGAGATCATTTGAACAAACTATGCCATGAATGTGGCCATAAGATTGATTATTTGGCTTGGAAGCCATGAATCTTCACGCATGATAGCTCATTTTTGAGAACACTTTTTTAAAATAATTTCAGACATTACAAGATTATTATTTTTCCTGGAAACTTGGTCACATATAATGACACAATGTGAAGGTTTTCCAGTTTTCTGATTTCTTTTGAATTTTTTATGCCCGTTTCAAAATGTGGTCAAAACGGCGGGCTTGACCGTTCCTAGCTAGTGGTTGAATCCTGGAAAACTTTTGATGTTTCTCTAATTAAATAGATACTTATGTGCCTAGAAATGATTTTTGGAAAAAATAAAGAGCAAACTATGAGGCAGCTGCAGTTCAAATTTGACCCGCTTCCAACTCAATCGGCGGAAATTTGTCTTTTTCACCAGAGGTGGATCAAAACTTTTTACACCCAACCATTTGGTCAATTGTGCATTAAATATGGCCTAGTATTTTATAAAAATGATTTGGTACAAGGTTGCAAGAATTATTTGGTAGGTCCTTCACAAAAAAACTTCATTTGGGGCACTCGGAAAATGGAAAATGAATTTTCCGTGCACAGAAAATGAAAACTTCCTTAGGAAACAATGTTTGCCATTCCAAGATTCACCCTTGTGCACAATATGAGATCATTTGAACAAACTATGCCATGAATGTGGCCATAAGATTGATCATTTGGCTTGAAAGCCATGAATCTTCACGCATGATAGCTCATTTTTTAGAACACTTTTTTAAAATAATTTCCGTATTACAAGATTATTATTTTTCTTGGAAACTTGGTGACATATAATGACACAATGCGAAGGTTTTCCAATTTTGATTGTTTTGAAATTTTTATGCCCGTTTCAAAATGCGGTCAAAACGGCGGGCTTGACCGTTCCTAGCTAGTGGTTGAATCCTGGAAAACTTTTGATGTTTCTCTAATTAAAGAGATACTTATGTACCTAGAAATGATTTTTGGAAAAAATAAAGAGCAAAGTATGAGGCAGCTGCAGTTCAAATTTGACCCGCTTCCAACTAAATCGGCGGAAATTTGTCTTTTTTACCAGAGGTGGATCAAATTTTTTTACACCCAACCATTTGATCAATTGTGAATTAAATATGGCCTAGTATTTTATAAAAATGATTTGGTACAATTTTGCAAGAATTATTTGGTAGGTCCTTCACAAAAAAACCTCATTTGGGGCACTCGGAAAATGGAAAATGAATTTTCCGTGCACAGAAAATGAAAACTTCCTTAGGAAACAATGTTTGCCATTCCAAGATTCACCCTTGTGCACAATATGAGATCATTTGAACAAACTATGCCATGAATGTGGCCATAAGATTGATCATTTGGCTTGAAAGCCATGAATCTTCACGCATGATAGCTCATTTTTTAGAACACTTTTTTAAAATAATTTCCGTATTACAATATTATTATTTTTCCTAGAAACTTGGTCACATATAATGGCACAATGCGAAGGTTTTCCAATTTTTTGATTATTTTTTGAAATTTTTATGCCCCTTTCAAAATGCGGTCAAAACGGCGGGCTTGACCGTTCCTAGCTAGTGGTTGAATCCTGGAAAACTTTTGATGTTTCTCTAATTAAATAGATACTTATGTACCTGGAAATGATTTTTGGAAAAAATAAAGAGCAAACTATGAGGCAGCTGCAGTACAAATTTGACCCCCTTCCAACCTGAATCATGAAATTTGTCTTTTTCACCAGAGGTGGATCAAAACTTTTACACCCAACCATTTGGTCAATTGTGCATTAAATATGGCCTAGTATTTTATAAAATGAATTGGTACAATTTTGCAAGAATTATTTGGTAGGTCCTTCACAAAAACCTCATTTGGGGCACTCGGAAAATGGAAAATGAATTTTCCGTACGTAAAATGAAAACTTCCTTAGGAAACAATGTTTGCCATTCCAAGATTCACCCTTGTGCACAATATGAGATCATTTGAACAAACTATGCCATGTATGTGGCCATAAGATTGATCATTTGGCTTGAAAGCCATGAATCTTCACGCATGATAGCTCATTTTTTAGAACACTTTTTTAAAATAATTTCCGTATTACAAGATTATTATTTTTCCTAGAAACTTGGTCACATATAATGGCACAATGCGAAGGTTTTCCAATTTTTTGGTTTTTTTTGAATTTTTTATGCCCGTTTCAAAATGCGGTCAAAACGGCGGGCTTGACCGTTCCTAGCTAGTGGTTGAATCCTGGAAAACTTTTGATGTTTCTCTAATTAAATAGATACTTATGTACCTAGAAATGATTTTTTGAAAAAATAAATAGCAAACTATGAGGCAGGTGCAGTTCAAATTTGACCCGCTTCCACCTAAATCGGCGGAAATTTGTCTTTTTCACCAGAGGTGGATTAAAACTTTTTACACCCAACCATTTGGTCAATTGTGCATTAAATATGGCCTAGTATTTTATAAAAATGATTTGGTTCAAGTTTCCAAGATTTATTTGGTAGGTCCTTCACAAAAAAAACCTCATTTGGGGCACTCGGAAAATGAAAAATGAATTTTCCGTGTACGTAAAATGAAAACTTCCTTAGGCAACATTGTTTGCCATTCCAAGATTCACCCTTGTGCACAATATGAGATCATTTGAACAAACTATGCCATGAATATGGCCATAAGATTGATCATTTGGCTTGAAAGCCATGAATCTTCACGCATGATAGCTCATTTTTTAGAACACTTTTTAAAAATAATTTCCGTATTACAAGATTATTATTTTTCCTGGAAACTTGGTCACATATAATGACACAATGCGAAGGTTTTCCAATTTTTTGATTTTTTTTGAATTTTTATGCCTGTTTTGAAATGCGGTCAAAACGGCGGGCTTGACCGTTCCTAGCTAGTGGTTGAATTCTGGAAAACTTTTGATGTTTCTCTAATTAAATAGATACTTATGAACCTAGAAATGATTTTTGGAAAAAATAAATAGCAAACTATGGGGCAGGTGCAGTTCATATTTGACCCGCTTCCATCTGAATCGGTGAAATTTGTCTTTTTCACTAGAGGTGGATCAAAACTTTTACACCCAACCATTTGGTCAATTGTGCATTAAATATGGCCTAGTATTTTATAAAAATGATTTGGTACAAGTTTGCAAGAATTATTTGGTAGGTCCTTCACAAAAAACCTCATTTGGGGCACTCGGAAAATGAAAATGAATTTTCCGTTCACAGAAAATGAAAACTTCCTTAGGCGACATTGTTTGCCATTCCAAGATTCACCCTTGTGCACAATATGAGATCATTTGAACAAACTATGCCATGAATGTGGCCATAAGATTGATTATTTGGCTTGAAAGCCATGAATCTTCACGCATGATAGCTCACTTTTGAGCACTTTTTTAAAATAATTTCCGTATTACAAGATTATTATTTTTCCTGGAAACTTGGTCACATATAATGACACAATGCGAATGTTTTCCAGTTTTCTGATTTCTTTTGAATTTTTTATGCCCGTTTCAAAATGTGGTCAAAACGGCGGGCTTGACCGTTCCTAGCAAGTGGTTGAATCTTGGAAAACTTTTGATGTTTCTCTAATTAAATAGATACTTATGTGCCTAGAAATAACTTTTGGAAAAAATAAAGAGCAAACTATGAGGCAGCTGCAGTTCAAATTTGACCCACTTCCAACTCAATCGGCGGAAATTTGTCTTTTTCACCAGAGGTGGATCAAAACTTTTTACACCCAACCATTTGGTCAATTGTGCATTAAATATGGCCTAGTATTTTATAAAAATGATTTGGTACAAGTTTGCAAGAATTATTTGGTAGGTCCTTCACAAAAAAACTTCATTTGGGGCACTCGGAAAATGGAAAATAAATTTTCCGTACGTAAAAATGAAAACTTCCTTAGGAAACATTGTTTGCCATTCCAAGATTCACCCTTGTGCATAATATGAGATCATTTGAACAAACTATGCCATGAATGTGGCCATAAGATTGATTATTTGGCTTGAAAGCCATGAATCTTCACGCATGATAGGTCATTTTTTAGAACACTTTTTTAAAATAATTTCCGTATTACAAGATTATTATTTTTCCTGGAAACTTGGTCACATATAATGACATAATGCGAAGGTTTTTCCAGTTTTCTGATTTCTTTTGAATTTTTATGCCCGTTTCAAAATGCGGTCAAAACGGCGGGCTTGACCGTTCCTAGCTAGTGGCTGAATCCTGGAAAACTTTTGATGTTTCTCTAATTAAATAGATACTTATGAACCTAGAAATGATTTTTGGAAAAAATAAATAGCAAACTATGGGGCAGGTGCAGTTCATATTTGAATCGCTTCCATCTGAATCGGCGGAAATTTGTCTTTTTCACTAGAGGTGGATCAAAACTTTTGACACCCAACCATTTGGTCAATTGTGCATTAAATATGGCCTAGTATTTTATAAAAATGATTTGGTACAAGTTTGCAAGAATTATTTGGTAGGTCCTTCACAAAAAAACCTCATTTGGGGCACTTGGAAAATGAAAAATGAATTTTCCGTTCACAGAATATGAGAACTTCCTTAGGCGACATTGTTTGCCATTCCAAGATTCACCCTTGTGCACAATATGAGATCATTTGAACAAACTATGCCATGAATGTGGCCATAAGATTGATTATTTGGCTTGAAAGCCATGAATCTTCACGCATGATAGCTCACTTTTGAGCACTTTTAAAATAATTTCCGTATTACAAGATTATTATTTTTCCTGGAAACTTGGTCACATATAATGACACAATGCGAATGTTTTCCAGTTTTACGATTTCTTTTGAATTTTTTATGCCCGTTTCAAAATGTGGTCAAAACGGCGGGCTTGACCGTTCCTAGCAAGTGGTTGAATCTTGGAAAACTTTTGATGTTTCTCTAATTAAATAGATACTTATGTGCCTAGAAATAATTTTTGGAAAAAATAAAGAGCAAACTATGAGGCAGCTGCAGTTCAAATTTGACCCGCTTCCAACTCAATCGGCGGAAATTTGTCTTTTTCACCAGAGGTGGATCAAAACTTTTTACACCCAACCATTTGGTCAATTGTGCATTAAATATGGCCTAGTATTTTATAAAATTGACTTGGTCCAATTTTGCAAGAATTATTTGGTAGGTCCTTCACAAAAAACTTCATTTGGGGCACTTTCGGAAAATGGAAAATAAATTTTCCGTGTACGTAAAATGAAAACTTCCTTAGGAAACATTGTTTGCCATTCCAAGATTCACCCTTGTGCATAATATGAGATCATTTGAACAAACTATGCCATGAATGTGGCCATAAGATTGATTATTTGGCTTGAAAGCCATGAATCTTCACGCATGATAGGTCATTTTTTAGAACACTTTTTTAAAATAATTTCCGTATTACAAGATTATTATTTTTCCTGGAAACTTGGTCACATATAATGACATAATGCGAAGGTTTTTCCAGTTTTCTGATTTCTTTTGAATTTTTTATGCCCGTTTCAAAATGCGGTCAAAACGGCGGGCTTGACCGTTCCTAGCTAGTGGCTGAATCCTGGAAAACTTTTGATGTTTCTCTAATTAAATAGATACTTATGAACCTAGAAATGATTTTTTGAAAAAATAAATAGCAAACTATGGGGCAGGTGCAGTTCATATTTGACCCGCTTCCATCTGAATCATGGAAATTTGTCTTTTTCACTAGAGGTGGATCAAAACTTTTTACACCCAACCATTTGGTCAATTGTGCATTAAATATGGCCTAGTATTTTATAAAAATGATTTGGTACAAGTTTGCAAGAATTATTTGGTAGGTCCTTCACAAAAAAACCTCATTTGGGGCACTCGGAAAATGAAAAATGAATTTTCCGTTCACAGAAAATGAAAACTTCCTTAGGCGACATTGTTTGCCATTCCAAGATTCACCCTTGTGCACAATATGAGATCATTTTAACAAACTATGCCATGAATGTGGCCATAAGATTGATTATTTGGCTTGAAAGCCATGAATCTTCACGCATGATAGCTCATTTTTTAGAACACTTTTTTAAAATAATTTCCGTATTACAAGATTATTATTTTTCCTGGAAACTTGGTCACATATAATGACACAATGCGAAGGTTTTCCAGTTTTCTGATTTCTTTTGAATTTTTTATGCCCGTTTCAAAATGTGGTCAAAGCAGTAGGCTTGACCGTTCCTAGCAAGTTGTTGAATCTTGGAAAACTTTTATGTTTCTCTAATTAAATAGATACTTATGTACCTAGAAATGATTTTTGGAAAAAATAAAGAGCAAACTATGAGGCATTGCAGTTCAAATTTGACCCGCTTCCAACTCAATCGGTGAAATTTGTCTTTTTCACCAGAGGTGGATCAAAACTTTTTACACCCAACCATTCGGTCAATTGTGCATTAAATATGGCCTAGTATTTTATAAAAATGATTTGGTACAAGTTTGCAAGAATTATTTGGTAGGTCCTTCACAAAAAAACTTCATTTGGGGCACTCGGAAAATGGAAAATGAATTTTCCGTGCACAGAAAATGAAAACTTCCTTAGGAAACATTGTTTGCCATTCCAAGATTCACCCTTGTGCACAATATGAGATCATTTGAACAAACTATGCCATGAATGTGGCCATAAGATTGATTATTTGGCTTGAAAGCCATGAATCTTCACGCATGATAGGTCATTTTTGAGAACACTTTTTTAAAATAATTTCCGTATTACAAGATTATTATTTTTCCTGGAAACTTGATCACATATAATGACATAATGCGAAGGTTTTTCCAGTTTTCTGATTTCTTTTGAATTTTTTATGCCCGTTTCAAAATGCGGTCAAAACGGCGGGCTTGACCGTTCCTAGCTAGTGGTTGAATCCTGGAAAACTTTTGATGTTTCTCTAATTAAATAGATACTTATGTACCTAGAAATGATTTTTGTAAAAAATAAAGAGCAAACTATGAGGCAGCTACAGTTCAAATTTGACCCGCTTCCAACTGAATCGGCGGAAATTTGTCTTTTTCACCAGAGGTGGATCAAAACTTTTTACACCCAACTATTTGGTCAATTGTGCATTAAATATGGCCTAGTATTTTATAAAAATGATTTGGTACAAGTTTGCAAGAATTATTTGGTAGGTCCTTCACAAAAACCTCATTTGGGGCACTCGGAAAATGGAAAATGAATTTTCCGTGCACGTAAAATGAAAACTTCCTTAGCCAACATTGTTTGCCATTCCAAGATTCACCCTTGTGCACAATATGAGATCATTTGAACAAACTATGCCATGAATGTGGCCATAAGATTGATAATTTGGCTTGAAAGCCATGAATCTTCACGCATGACAGCTCATTTTGGAGAACACTTTTTTTAAAATAATTTCCGTATTACAGGATTATTATTTTTCCTGGAAACTTGGTCACATATAATGATACAATGCGAAGGTTTTCCAATTTTTTGATTTTTTTTTATTTTTTATGCCCGTTTCAAAATGCGGTCAAAACGACGGGCTTAACCGTTCCTAGCTAGTGGTTGAATCCTGGAAAAACTTTTGATGTTTCTCTAATTAAATAGATACTTATGAACCTAGAAATGATTTTTGGAAAAAATAAATAGCAAACTATGGGGCAGGTGCAGTTCATATTTGAATCGCTTCCATCTGAATCGGCGGAAATTTGTCTTTTTCACTAGAGGTGGATCAAAACTTTTTACACCCAACCATTTGGTCAATTGTGCATTAAATATGGCCTAGTATTTTATAAACTGATTTGGTACAAGTTTGCAAGAATTATTTGGTAGGTCCTTCACAAAAAAACCTCATTTGGGGCACTTGGAAAATGAAAAATGAATTTTCCGTTCACAGAATATGAGAACTTCCTTAGGCGACATTGTTTGCCATTCCAAGATTCACCCTTGTGCACAATATGAGATCATTTGAACAAACTATGCCATGAATGTGGCCATAAGATTGATAATTTGGCTTGAAAGCCATGAATCTTCACGCACGATAGCTCATTTTTGAGAACACTTTTTAAAATAATTTCCGTATTACAAGATTATTATTTTTCCTGGAAACTTGGTCACATATAATGACACAATGCGAAGGTTTTCCAATTTTTGATTTTTTGAATTGTTTATGCCCGTTTCAAAATGCGGTCAAAGCAATTGGGCTTGACCGTTCCTAGCTAGTGGTTGAATCCTGAAAACTTTTGATGTTTCTCTAATTAAATAGATACTTATGTACCTAGAAATGATTTTTGGAAAAATAAAGAGCAAAGTATGAGGCATTGCAGTTCAAATTTGACCCGCTTCCAAGCTGAATCGGCGGAAATTTGTCTTTTTCACCAGATGTGGATCAAAACTTTTTACACCCAACTATTTGGTCAATTGTGCATTAAATATGGCCTAGTATTTTATAAAAATTATTTGGTACAAGTTTGCAAGAATTATTTGGTAGGTCCTTCACAAAAAAACCTCATTTGGGGCACTCGGAAAATGGAAAATGAATTTTCCGTGCACAGAAAATGAAAACTTCGTTAGGCAACATTGTTTGCCATTCCAAGATTCACCCTTGTGCACAATATGAGATCATTTGAACATACTATGCCATGAATGTAGCCATAAGATTGATTATTTGGCTTGAAAGCCATGAATCTTCAGGCATGATAGGTCATTTTTTAGAACACTTTTTTAAAATAATTTCCGTATTACAAGATTATTATTTTTCCTGGAAACTTGGTCACATATAATGACATAATGCGAAGGTTTTTCCAGTTTTCTGATTTCTTTTGAATTTTTTATGCCCGTTTCAAAATGCGGTCAAAACGGCGGGCTTGACCGTTCCTAGCTAGTGGTTGAATCCGGAAAACTTTTTATGTTTCTCTAATTAAATAGATACTTATGTACCTAGAAATGATTTTTGGAAAAAATAAAGAGCAAACTATGAGGCAGCTGCAGTTCAAATTTGACCCGCTTCCAACTGAATCGGCGAAAATTTGTCTTTTTCACCAGAGGTGGATCAAAACTTTTTACACCCAACCATTTGGTCAATTGTGCATTAAATATGGCCTAGTATTTTATAAAAATGATTTGGTACTAGTTTGCAAGAATTATTTGGTAGGTCCTTCACAAAAAAACCTCATTTGGGGCACTCGGAAAATGGAAAATGAATTTTCCGTGCACAGAAAATGAAAACTTCCGTAGGCAACATTGTTTGCCATTCCAAGATTCACCCTTGTGCACAACATGAGATCATTTGAACACACTATGCCATGAATGTGGCCATAAGATTGATCATTTGGCTTGAAAGCCATGAATCTTCACGCATGATAGCTCACTTTTTAGAACACTTTTTTAAAATAATTTCCGACATTACAAGATTAATATTTTCCTGGAAACTTGGTCACATATAATGGCACAATGAAGGTTTTCCAATTTTTTGAATTTTTTTGAATTTTTTATGCCCGTTTCAAAATGCGTTCAAAACGGCGGGCTTGACCGTTCCTAGATAGTGGTTGAATCGTGGAAAAAAATTGATGTTTCTCTAATTAAATAGATACTAGTGTACCTAGAAATGATTTTTGAAAAATAAATAGCAAACTATGAGGCAGGTGCAGTTCAAATTTGACCGCTTCCACCTAAATCGTGGAAATTTGTCTTTTTCACCAGAGGTGGATCAAAACTTTTTACACCCAACCATTTGGTCAATTGTGCATTAAATATGGCCTAGTATTTTATAAAAATGATTTGGTTCAAGTTTCCAAGATTTATTTGGTAGGTCCTTCACAAAAAAACCTCATTTGGGGCACTCGGAAAATGAAAAATGAATTTTCCGTGCACAGAAAATGAAAACTTCCTTAGGCAACATTGTTTGCCATTCCAAGATTCACCCTTGTGCACAATATGAGATCATTTGAACAAACTATGCCATGAATATGGCCATAAGATTGATCATTTGGCTTGAAAGCCATGAATCTTCACGCATGATAGCTCATTTTTGGAAACACTTTTTTAAAATAATTTTCGTATTACAAGATTATTATTTTCCTGGAAACTTGGTCACATATAATGACACAATGCGAAGGTTTTCCAATTTTTTGATTTTTTTTAATTTTTTATGCCAGTTTCAAAATGCGGTCAAAGCGGGGCTTGACCGTTCCTAGCTAGTGGTTGAATTCTGGAAAACTTTTGATGTTTCTCTAATTAAATAGATACTTATGAACCTAGAAATGATTTTTGGAAAAAATAAATAGCAAACTATGGGGCAGGTGCAGTTCATATTTGACCCGCTTCCATCTGAATCGGCGGAAATTTGTCTTTTTCACTAGAGGTGGATCAAAACTTTTTACACCCAACCATTTGGTCATTTTTGCATTAAATATGATCTAGTATTTTAGAAAAATGATTTGGTACAAGTTTGCAAGAATTATTTGGTAGGTCCTTCACAAAAACCTCATTTGGGGCACTCGGAAAATGAAAATGAATTTTCCGTTCACAGAAAATGAAAACTTCCTTAGGCGACATTGTTTGCCATTCCAAGATTCACCCTTGTGCACAATATGAGATCATTTGAACAAACTATGCCATGAATGTGGCCATAAGATTGATTATTTGGCTTGAAAGCCATGAATCTTCACGCATGATAGCTCACTTTTGAGCACTTTTTTAAAATAATTTCCGTATTACAAGATTATTATTTTTCCTGGAAACTTGGTCACATATAATGACACAATGCGAATGTTTTCCAGTTTTCTGATTTCTTTTGAATTTTTATGCCCGTTTCAAAATGTGGTCAAAAGCGGCGGGCTTGACCGTTCCTAGCAAGTGGTTGAATCTTGGAAAACTTTTGATGTTTCTCTAATTAAATAGATACTTATGTGCCTAGAAATAATTTTTGGAAAAATAAAGAGCAAACTATGAGGCAATTGCAGTTCAAATTTGACCCGCTTCCAACTCAATTCCATGGAAATTTGTCTTTTTTCACCAGAGGTGGATCAAAACTTTTTACACCCAACCATTTGGTCAATTGTGCATTAAATATGGGCTAGTATTTCATAAAAATGATTTGGTACAAGTTTGCAAGAATTATTTGGTAGGTCCTTCACAAAAAAACTTCATTTGGGGCACTCGGAAAATGGAAAATGAATTTTCCGTGCACAGAAAATGAAAACTTCCTTAGGAAACATTGTTTGCCATTCCAAGATTCACCCTTGTGCATAATATGAGATCATTTGAACAAACTATGCCATGAATGTGGCCATAAGATTGATTATTTGGCTTGAAAGCCATGAATCTTCACGCATGATAGGTCATTTTTTAGAACACTTTTTTAAAATAATTTCCGTATTACAAGATTATTATTTTTCCTGGAAACTTGGTCACATATAATGACATAATGCGAAGGTTTTTCCAGTTTTCTGATTTCTTTTGAATTTTTATGCCCGTTTCAAAATGCGGTCAAACGGCGGGCTTGACCGTTCCTAGCTAGTGGCTGAATCCTGGAAAACTTTTGATGTTTCTCTAATTAAATAGATACTTATGAACCTAGAAATGATTTTTGGAAAAAATAAATAGCAAACTATGGGGCAGGTGCAGTTCATATTTGACCCGCTTCCATCTGAATTCCATGAAATTTGTCTTTTTCACTAGAGGTGGATCAAAACTTTTTACACCCAACCATTTGGTCAATTGTGCATTAAATATGGCCTAGTATTTTATAAACTGATTTGGTACAAGTTTGCAAGAATTATTTGGTAGGTCCTTCACAAAAAAACCTCATTTGGGGCACTCGGAAAATGAAAAATGAATTTTCCGTTCACAGAAAATGAAAACTTCCTTAGGCGACATTGTTTGCCATTCCAAGATTCACCCTTGTGCACAATATGAGATCATTTTAACAAACTATGCCATGAATGTGGCCATAAGATTGATTATTTGGCTTGAAAGCCATGAATCTTCACGCATGATAGCTCATTTTTAGAACACTTTTAAAATAATTTCAGACATTACAAGATTATTATTTTTCCTGGAAACTTGGTCACATATAATGACACAATGCGAAGGTTTTCCAGTTTTCTGATTTCTTTTGAATTTTTTATGCCCGTTTCAAAATGTGGTCAAAACGGCGGGCTTGACCGTTCCTAGCAAGTTGTTGAATCTTGGAAAACTTTTGATGTTTCTCTAATTAAATAGATACTTATGTACCTAGAAATGATTTTTGGAAAAAATAAAGAGCAAACTATGAGGCAGCTGCAGTTCAAATTTGACCCGCTTCCAACTCAATCGGCGGAAATTTATCTTTTTCACCAGAGGTGGATCAAAACTTTTTACACCCAACCATTCGGTCAATTGTGCATTAAATATGGCCTAGTATTTTATAAAAATGATTTGGTACAAGTTTGCAAGAATTATTAGGTAGGTCCTTCACAAAAAAACTTCATTTGGGGCACTCGGAAAATGGAAAATGAATTTTCCGCACGTAAAATGAAAACTTCCTTAGGAAACATTGTTTGCCATTCCAAGATTCACCCTTGTGCACAATATGAGATCATTTGAACAAACTATGCCATGAATGTGGCCATAAGATTGATTATTTGGCTTGAAAGCCATGAATCTTCACGCATGATAGGTCATTTTTGAGAACACTTTTTTAAAATAATTTCCGTATTACAAGATTATTATTTTTCCTGGAAACTTGATCACATATAATGACATAATGCGAAGGTTTTTCCAGTTTTCTAATTTCTTTTGAATTTTTTATGCCCGTTTCAAAATGCGGTCAAAACGGCGGGCTTGACCGTTCCTAGCTAGTGGTTGAATCCTGGAAAACTTTTGATGTTTCTCTAATTAAATAGATACTTATGTACCTAGAAATGATTCTTGTAAAAAATAAAGAGCAAACTATGAGGCAGCTACAGTTCAAAATTGACCCGCTTCCAACCGAATTCCATGGAAATTTGTCTTTTCACCAGAGGTGGATCAAAACTTTTTACACCCAACTATTTGGTCAATTGTGCATTAAATATGGCCTAGTATTTTATAAAAATGATTTGGTACAAGTTTGCAAGAATTATTTGGTAGGTCCTTCACAAAAAAACCTCATTTGGGGCACTCGGAAAATGGAAAATGAATTTTCCGTGCACAGAAAATGAAAACTTCCTTAGCCAACATTGTTTGCCATTCCAAGATTCACCCTTGTGCACAATATGAGATCATTTGAACAAACTATGCCATGAATGTGGCCATAAGATTGATAATTTGGCTTGAAAGCCATGAATCTTCACGCATGACAGCTCATTTTGGAGAACACTTTTTTTAAAATAATTTCCGTATTACAAGATTATTATTTTTCCTGGAAACTTGGTCACATATAATGATACAATGCGAAGGTTTTCCAATTTTTTGATTTTTTTTTAATTTTTTATGCCCGTTTCAAAATGCGGTCAAAACGACGGGCTTAACCGTTCCTAGCTAGTGGTTGAATCCTGGAAAAACTTTTGATGTTTCTCTAATTAAATAGATACTTATGTACCAAGAAATTATTTTTGGAAAAAATAAATAGCAAACTATGCGGCATCCGCAGTTCAAATTTGACCCGCTTCCAGCTGAAACGACGAAATTTGTCTTTTTCACCAGAGGTGGATAAAAACTTTTTACACCCAACCATTTGGACAATTATGCATTAAATATGTCCTAGTATTTTATAAAATTGATTTGGTCCAATTTCGCAAGAATTATTTGGTAGGTCCTTCACAAAAAAACCTCATTTGGGGCACTCGGAAAATGGAAAATGAATTTTCCGTGCACAGAAAATGAAAACTTCCTTAGGCAACATTGTTTGCCATTCCAAGATTCACCCTTGTGCACAATATGAGATCATTTGAACAAACTATGCCATGAATGTGGCCATAAGATTGATAATTTGGCTTGAAAGCCATGAATCTTCACGCACGATAGCTCATTTTTGAGAACACTTTTTTAAAATAATTTCCGTATTACAAGATTATTATTTTTCCTGGAAACTTGGTCACATATAATGACACAATGCGAAGGTTTTCCAAGTTTTTGATTTTTTTTGAATTGTTTATGCCCGTTTCAAAATGCGGTCAAAACGGCGGGCTTGACCGTTCCTAGCTAGTGGTTGAATCCTGGAAAACTTTTGATGTTTCTCTAATTAAATAGATACTTATGTACCTAGAAATGATTTTTGGAAAAAATAAAGAGCAAAGTATGAGGCAGCTGCAGTTCAAATTTGACCCGCTTCCAACTGAATCGGCGGAAATTTGTCTTTTTCACCAGATGTGGATCAAAACTTTTTACACCCAACTATTTGGTCAATTGTGCATTAAATATGGCCTAGTATTTTATAAAAATTATTTGGTACAAGTTTGCAAGAATTATTTGGTAGGTCCTTCACAAAAAAACCTCATTTGGGGCACTCGGAAAATGGAAAATGAATTTTCCGTTACGTAAAATGAAAACTTCGTTAGGCAACATTGTTTGCCATTCCAAGATTCACCCTTGTGCACAATATGAGATCATTTGAACATACTATGCCATGAATGTAGCCATAAGATTGATTATTTGGCTTGAAAGCCATGAATCTTCAGGCATGATAGGTCATTTTTTAGAACACTTTTTTAAAATAATTTCCGTATTACAAGATTATTATTTTTCCTGGAAACTTGGTCACATATAATGACATAATGCGAAGGTTTTTCCAGTTTTCTGATTTCTTTTGAATTTTTTATGCCCGTTTCAAAATGCGGTCAAAACGGCGGGCTTGACCGTTCCTAGCTAGTGGTTGAATCCCGGAAAACTTTTGATGTTTCTCTAATTAAATAGATACTTATGTACCTAGAAATGATTTTTGGAAAAAATAAAGAGCAAACTATGAGGCAGCTACAGTTCAAATTTGACCCGCTTCCAACTGAATCGGCGGAAATTTGTCTTTTTCACCAGAGGTGGATCAAAACTTTTTACACCCAACCATTTGGTCAATTGTGCATTAAATATGGCCTAGTATTTTATAAAAATGATTTGGTACTAGTTTGCAAGAATTATTTGGTAGGTCCTTCACAAAAAAACCTCATTTGGGGCACTTTCGGAAAATGGAAAATGAATTTTCCGTACGTAAAATGAAAACTTCCGTGAGGCAACATTGTTTGCCATTCCAAGATTCACCCTTGTGCACAACATGAGATCATTTGAACACACTATGCCATGAATGTGGCCATAAGATTGATCATTTGGCTTGAAAGCCATGAATCTTCACGCATGATAGCTCACTTTTTAGAACACTTTTTTAAAATAATTTCCGTATTACAATATTAATATTTTTCCTGGAAACTTGGTCACATATAATGACACAATGCGAAGGTTTTCCAATTTTTTGATTTTTTTGAATTTTTTATGCCCGTTTCAAAATGCGGTCAAAACGGCGGGATTGACCGTTCCTAGCTAGTGGTTGAATCTTGGAAAACTTTTGACGCTTTCTCTAATTAAATAGATACTTATGTACCTAGAAATGATTTTTGGAAAAATAAAGAGCAAACTATGAGGCATTGCAGTTCAAATTTTACCCGCTTCCAACTGAATCGGCGGAAATTTGTCTTTTTCACCAGAGGTGGATCAAAACTTTTTACACCCAACCATTTAGTCAATTGTGCATTAAATATGGCCTAGTATTTTATAAAAATTATTTGGTACAATTTTGCAAGAATTATTTGGTAGGTCCTTCACAAAAAAACCTCATTTGGGGCACTCGGAAAATGGAAAATGAATTTTCCGTGCACAGAAAATGAAAACTTCCTTAGGCAACATTGTTTGCCATTCCAAGATTCACCGTTGTGCATAATATGAGATCATTTGAACAAACTATGCCATGAATATGGCCATAAGATTGATCATTTGGCTTGAAAGCCATGAATCTTCATGCATGATAGCTCATTTTCTAGAACATTTTTTTTAAATAATTTCCGTATTACAAGATTGTTATTTTTCCTGGAAACTTGGTCACATATAATGACACAATGCGAAGGTTTTCCAATTTTTTGATTTTTTTTTGAATTTTTTATGCCCGTTTCAAAATGCGGTCAAAACGGCGGGCTTGACTGTTCCTAGCTAGTGGTTGAATTCTGGAAATTTTTTGATGTTTCTCTAATTAAATAGATACTTATGTACCTAGAAAAGATTTTTGGAAAAAATAAATAGCAAACTATGAGGTAGCTGCAGTTCAAATTTGACCCGCTTCCAACTGAATCTGCGGAAATTTGTCATTTTCACCAGAGGTGGATCAAAACTTTTTACACCCAACCATTTGGTCAATTGTGCATTAAATATGGCCTAGTATTTTATAAAAATGATTTGGTACAAGTTTGCAAGAATTATTTGGTAGGTCCTTCACAAAAAAACCTCATTTGGGGCACTCGGAAAATGGAAAATGAATTTTCCGTACGTAAAATGAAAACTTCCTTAGGCAACATTGTTTGCCATTCCAAGATTCACCCTTGTGCACAATATGAGATCATTTGAACAAACTGTGCCATGAATGTGGCCATAAGATTGATAATTTGGCTTGAAAGCCATGAATCTTCACGCATGATAGCTCATTTTTGAGAACACTTTTTTTAAAATAATTTCCGTATTACAAGATTATTATTTTTCCTGGAAACTTGGTCACATATAATGACACAATGCGAAGGTTTTCCAATTTTTTGTTTTTTTTTTGAATTTTTTTATGCCCGTTTCAAAATGCGGTCAAAACGGCGGGCTTAACCGTTCCTAGCTAGTGGTTGAATCCTGGAAAACTTTTGATGTTTCTCTAATTAAATAGATACTTATGTACCAAGAAATTATTTATGGAAAAAATAAATAGCAAACTATGAGGCAGCTGCAGTTCAAATTTGACCCGCTTCCAACTAAATCGGCGGAAATTTGTCATTTTCACCAGAGGTGGATCAAAACTTTTTACACCCAACCATTTGGTCAATTGTGCATTAAATATGGCCTAGTATTTTATAAAAATGATTTGGTTCAAGTTTCCAAGATTTCTTTGGTAGGTCCTTCACAAAAAACCTCATTTGGGGCACTTCGGAAAATGAAAATGAATTTTCCGTGCACGAAAATGAAAACTTCCTTAGGCAACATTGTTTGCCATTCCAAGATTCACCCTTGTGCACAATATGAGATCATTTGAACAAACTATGCCATGAATGTGGCCATAAGATTGATCATTTGGCTTGAAAGCCATGAATCTTCACGCATGATAACTCATTTTTTAGAACACTTTTTTAAAATAATTTCTGTATTACAAGATTAATATTTTTCCTCAAAACTTGGTCACATATAATGACACAATGCGAAGGTTTTCCAATTTTTTGATTTTTTTGAATTTTTTATGCCCGTTTCAAAATGCGGTCAAAACGGCGGGATTGACCGTTCCTAGCTAGTGGTTGAATCTTGGAAAACTTTTGACGTTTCTCTAATTAAATAGATACTTATGTACCTAGAAATGATTTTTGGAAAAAATAAATAGCAAACTATGAGGCAGCTGCAGTTCAAATTTGACCCGCTTCCACCTGAATCGGTGGAAATTTGTCTTTTTCACCAGAGGTGGATCAAAACTTTTTACACCCAAAAATTTGGTCAATTGTGCATTAAATATGGCCTAGTATTTTATAAAAATGATTTGGTACAATTTTGCAAGAATTGTTTGGTAGGTCCTTCACAAAAAAACCTCATTTGGGGCACTCGGAAAATGGAAAATGAATTTTCCGTGCACAGAAAATGAAAACTTCCTTAGGCAACATTTTTTTCCATTCCAAGATTCACCCTTGTGCACAATATGAGATCATTTGAACAAACTATGCCATGAATGTGGCCATAAGATTGATCATTTGGCTTGAAAGCCATGAATCTTCATGCATGATAGCTCATTTTTTAGAACACTTTTTAAAAATAATTTCCGTATTACAAGATTATTATTTTTCCTGGAAACTTGGTCACATATAATGACGCAATGCGAAGGTTTTCCAATTTTTTGATTTTTTTTGAATTTTTTATGCCCGTTTCAAAATGTGGTCAAAACAGCGGGCTTGACCGTTCCTAGCTAGTGGTTGATTCCTGGAAAACTTTTGATGTTTCTCTAATTAAATAGATACTTATGTACCTAGAAATGATTTTTGGAAAAATTAAATAGCAAACTATGAGGCAGCTGTAGTTCAAATTTGACCCGCTTCCAGCTGAATCGGCGGAAATTTGTCCTTTTCACCAGAGGTGGATCAAAACTTTTTACACCCAACCATTTGGTCAATTTTGCATTAAATATGGCCTAGTATTTTATAAAAATGATTTGGTACAAGTTTGCAAGAATTATTTGGTAGGTCCTTCACAAAAAAACCTCATTTGGGGCACTCGGAAAATGGAAAATGAATTTTCCGTGCACAGAAAATGAAAACTTCCTTAGGCAACATTGTTTGCCATTCCAAGATTCACCCTTGTGCACAATATGAGATCATTTGAACACACTATGCCATGAATGTGGCCATAAGATTGATCATTTGGCTTGAAAGCCATGAATCTTCACGCATGATAGCTCATTTTTTAGAACACTTTTTTAAAATAATTTCCGTATTACAAGATTATTGTTTTTCCTGGAAACTTGGTCACATATAATGACACAATACGAAGGTTTTCCAATTTTTTGATTTTTTTGAATTTTTTATGCCCGTTTCAAAATGCGGTCAAAACGGCGGGATTGACCGTTCCTAGCTAGTGGTTGAATCTTGGAAAACTTTTGACGTTTCTCTAATTAAATATATACTTATGTACCTAGAAATGATTTTTGGAAAAAAATAAATAGCAAACTATGAGGCAGGTGCAGTTCAAATTTGACCCGCTTTCAACTGAATCGGCGGAAATTTGTCTTTTTCACCAGAGGTGGATCAAATCTTTTTACACCCAAACATTTGGTCAATTGTGCTTTAAATATGGCCTAGTATCTTAGAAAAATGATTTGGTCCAATTTTGCAAGAATTATTTGTTAGGTCCTTCACAACAAAACCTCATTTAGGGCACTCGGAAAATGGAAAATGAATTTTCCGTGCACAGAAAATGAAAACTTCCTTAGGCAACATTGTT
The DNA here is from genome assembly GCA_021605145.1 of Aegilops bicornis. Classification (NCBI taxonomy): domain Eukaryota; kingdom Viridiplantae; phylum Streptophyta; class Magnoliopsida; order Poales; family Poaceae; genus Aegilops; species Aegilops bicornis. The sequence goes on along the minus strand of CM038671.1, from coordinate 549,234,619 downwards.
TACCATTCCAAGATGCACCCTTGTGCACAATATGAGATCATTTGAACAAACTATGCCATGAATGTGGCTGTAAGATTGATTATTTGGCTTGAAAGCCATGAATCTTCACGCATGATAGCTCATTTTTTAGAACACTTTTTTAAAATAATTTCCGTATTACAAGATTATTATTTTTCCTGGAAACTTGGTCACATATAATGACACAATGAGAAGGTTTTCCAATTTTTTGATTTTTTTTGAATTTTTTATGCCAGTTTCAAAATGTGGTCAAAACGGCGGGCTTGACCGTTCCTAGCTAGTGGTTGAATCTTGGAAAACTTTTGATGTTTCTCTAATTAAATAGATACTTATGTACCTAGAAATGATTTTTGGAAAAAATAAAGATCAAACTATGAGGCAGCTGCAGTTCAAATTTGACCCGCTTCCAGCTGAATCGGCGGAAATGTGTCTTTTTCACTAGAGGTGGATCAAAACTTTTTACACCCAACCATGTGGTCAATTGTGCATTAAATATGGCCTAGCAATTTAGAAAAATGATTTGGTCCAATGTTTCAAGAATTATTTGGTAGGTCCTTCACAAAAAACCTCATTTGGGGCACTCAAAAAAATGAAAAATGATTTTTCTGCCAAAAAGACTCATTTCTCATGGCACCTTTTTAAAGATATTTATCTCATTTCATGTTTATTATATTTCCTGGAAACTTGTCCACATTTGGTGACAAAGTGAGAAGGTTTTACATTTTCTTGTTGAATTTCTCGGGTCATAAAATAGCTAACATGATTTTAACACATTATTTTTAGTCAACTACGACTAATTTAGATGGTCATTATGTCTTACTGCACTCTGATTGGTCTGTGGACGTCTCACGCGGATCATACATCGCACACCGTCGGATGCTCGCGGATCCAACGACAGTCCTTGACCCTTTCACACCAACCCCGAAACCCTAGCTATGTCCTCGTGCTCATTTTCCATCCACCCCCCCCGCCTCCTTTCTTTCCCTCTCCTCCTCTCCCCTTCCAGATCCGGCGGAGCTCCTCTCCATCCTCACTGCATCGCCACCCCCTCGCCTTCCTCTCGCGACGCATCCACCGCATCCGTCGTCTTCTCTCTCACGACGCTGCACCCTCCCCTTCCCTCTCCACACAAACAGATCCAAGACTCGAAACAATCGTCCTCTCCCCCCTCATTCGATCGATCCCGACCGGCCGCGGCGGCAATGGATCTCTTCGGCGGGGAAATCCCCCACACCCCACCCCCGGCGCCACTCCACCCCCACCGCCGCACCCGAGCCCGCATGAGCCGGGCCGTCCCGTCGCATCCAGATCCCTCCGCCGCCTCCCCGTCCTCTTCTCCCCTTGCCTCCGCCACCCACCTCTCCCCTCGCCTCCGCCACCCACCTCCCCATGGCGCGCCTCTTCCCCGTCCCAGATCAGATCCAGCACGCCCCGTGCAGAGTGATTCTGCGATGAACGCGGAGGGGCTCCATCTCATCTCCATGGCGTCGTTTGCTTCCGCTGCCGGCAGCGCCATCCGCGTCCTTCTACTGCTCGTCGAGGTAAGGTATTCTCTCGATTTGATCTTATCTCCTTAGCTTCCCTTCCCTTGCCTCATGCGTTGTGGCTTCCTTCCTCTCGCAGGTGCACTTGGTCAGACATCACCAGCCATGTCATTGGGCGTGGCCGTGCCACTCCTCCTCGTCGGTTCCCCAGCCCGGGCATCTGCATCTGGTTTCGTTTCTTCAGAAGAATAGGATAGGTATAAGCCCTCCCTCCTCTGCTCTGTCGGGCTCTCTGTCACTTATGCACCTCTGTTTTTTGGGACTGCCATTATGGCTGCTTCTTGTTGGTTGCAGTCAAAATCAGTGACAAGCTAGCAAGCAATCATGCGTGTGTGGCCATGGCCTTCTTTAGAATAGGGGTGCCACTGTTTTGCTGTGGGAGTAGGAGTAACTCTTGTTCGAGATCTGATCTACTAGAACTGAATTGCTCCCCTGTTTTGTTGTGGTCGTATGCTCTGTGGTCACTGATGCGTGCTGCATACCTGTAGATTAGGACCAAAATTTGAGCAGTTTCAGTCGTGCAGATTATAACTGAATCATGCCCTGCTTTGTTGTAGTTGTATGATCTTACTGCTGAATTGATTGCTGTATTTTTCAAACTGAAGTCTTCCAGTTGGTTTGCTACAATGTAGTATATCACTGTACTTCAGACTTATTGTAGAATTTGGGCCTGGGCGCTTTGGAATTTAGCTGTAGTCTGTCCCTTAATTTACTCCGCACTTTGCTCTGCTTGGTGATCGGCCTGCCTTGCTACTCCATGGTCACCGATGCATCTTTGTATATACAGATTAGGACCAAAACTGCAGTAGTTATGACAATAGTTTGATATTCCTTTGCTAGCACATGTCCTTTATCTCTTAGCATATACTGTGATTATGACGTGTGGGCTCTTGGAAAAGCCATCTGTCTGTGTTTCTGTAGTTATTTGTATTAAGTGCTCCACATTTGTTTTTCAACATGGACAATCCATAATCAGCTTTAAGAGCTTGTTGCCCTTGGTCACAAAGTGGGTTTCTGTTAACTTGATGGAGACTAGTTATAAACTAGTCAGTGCATCTTAATCGATTATTGCGTAGCATTGTTTTGTACTCCTACTTCATTTATTTATGCAAATATTGCAATAACAAGTATTGTTGTTTGCAGACCTCTTCCACCACTGCCTAATCTAGAGGTCCTCGATGTGGTCGTTGAGAAAGCTGCAGGTCAGGCTCTTGTATGGGTAAACAAGGTGTTGGTTGTTGCCCATGACATTTCCATCAAGAGAGACATGACAGTTTTTATACAGGTATCTCTCTCGCGTACCCGTAACTTGTTGGTGATGCACGTTTCATATACATGCACACACACAAACTTCTCTCTGTACTGTACCTCATGCACGTTTCACGCTTTCTCTGAAATGAAATAATAAGGTTCACACTCCATGGACCAGGACGACCACCGGGACCTCCACGGCGATGATCAAGCCCTGCACATGGTCGAGCTTGATGGAACAACAGTGCCTCGGTGTGGTGCAGCCGAGTTGGGCCACACTAGTGCATTAGGAACTCTGCATGCTGTTGTCCTTTGTCTCGTCATCTTAACTACTACAGTAGTAGGAGTATTTTATATGTTGTTCATTTCTTGGCCACCCAACATGTTTGCTAATCATCCATCTGCCTCATGTTATATGATCCCTACCTAGTAACTTCATTATATGCAGACTTGTGGTGTTGGTTCAGTTTAGTCAAATTAATATATATACTGCTATGCTACTACTACTACTGTCTGCATTTAATCTAGATTAGTAGCTTCATCAATCAGTGGCAAACAAAAAAAACAATCCTGAACGACACCCTGGTTGTTATAAGTGTAATATAATTTATCTTTGCTTAATTTGTATCTGATTCCACTGTTTGATTCCTCCCTAGATTTGTGTCTAGTTTAAACATTACATGGAATATTTTTCAGTAGTCTGGTAGGCAACGATGATATCAATATAAGAGGTTATCTTAGCTTGTTAGTGTGTGCTTAGTGAACTATATGAGCTCTCTTTATTGCATCTTGTATGCTCATACATTAGCATGAAATAGTATTGCTCATACAAAGACATGGAATATTTATGAGCATAGTTTTGTGCCATATCCATTTCACACTGGCATCTGCCATTGTAACTTCATGCTGATGTAACATGTGAATCTGTTGGTCCTTCTTATTGTCTTTAAAGAAGTCAATGTACCTACCTATTTTTGTGCTCTGTTATTATCTTTGATCAATATCAGTTGTGTCTCTTAGAGATACATTCCTACCTTTTCTCGACTTGAGTTGTTAACTATTGTTCCATACTTACATTAGTTATAAAAAAATCTTTGAATTTGGTACTGCATGAGTTTTTACTATCGCTAACAGAGAGAGTATTTGCTACTACTAAAACATCGATTTTGTATGCACTTTGCTACACCGATGAGTGCTTTCTTTGTAATATTTCACCTTGGCATGCATATGTTTGTTCGGTTTGAACTTTGCATGACATGATATAATTATTTCCAGTGTTTTTCTCAACTTATTTTCATTGCCACTTGATATATAGTTAGCTTGTACTTGAAGCTATGGGTTAATATGGTGATTTTGTTCTACTTGGATGCATTGGTAACCCCATAATCGAGTGTGGATTCAATGGCAAGAAGATCATGGCTGTACGCATCATCAAGCACACCATGGAGATAATCGACCTCCTCACCGATGGTAACTCAATATAGATCATCACTTTATACTCTCCTACCTTTGTGATGTTAGTATGCTTCACGACTAGTATTGTTAGATCTTGCCGGGTAGTAGAATGGTATTTTGTTTTAGGCACAATGTGTTGCAAATAAGTCTTTTGCATGATCTGCACTTGCGCAATGCATATTTGTCTCTGTTTTCTTGTATGAATGAGTACCTCATTTTAAGTAGCTGGAGAACAAAAAGCATGGTACTAGCTGAATTTATGTTGTCATTCTAAATAACTGTCCTTTTTTGAATGGTCAATTCATACTATATTGGCATCTGTCCTTTTTTTAATGGCCAATTCATAGTATATTTGGCTTCTGTTTTCTAATTCTTCTCTGCTGATTCATGACAGGAGCAGGTGCCTAGTTTGTGATCGCTATTGAAGGAGCTCAATGTCAAGAACATAACACTTGTAGAGTTCGATGGCTATCTTGTATTACACTTGTAGAGCTTGTAACTATTATTACACTTCTAGAGCATGTAAAGTATATGCTAAGAGCTTGTATCACGTGTTATTTGTACAACTAAGAAGTATTATGTGGTCTGTACTGAAACGAGCTTCTAAGATCTCTGTACTAAAATAAGCTGATATTATTTGAAGTATTATGTGGTCTGTTCCAATTTAAATACTGGTTATTTATTTAATGTTAAATTGAAATAAGAAGAATATGACTCTGACATCTGGGACCCATTGATCGAACACGACAACCTGTGGCCCAATCGACTAGTGGACCCCTTTAAAAAAGAAAACCGAGTATTAAGAAAGAAGGCCATGGCCCAAAAACAAAAAGGCTGAAATATTAGGCCAGCCCATGTAGCCGACCAGAATGACAAAAAAATGATGACTAAAAAGGCTGAATTAATGGGCTCGGCCCATGTAAAAGACAGAATTGGACCGGGCTCATTCTAAGTAACGACCTTTTCAATTCGTCACAATTTTTCCACGTCAGATTGCCACGTCGGATCCGACGTGGCCGGGGTAGACAGCCAGTGACCAAAACAAAAGGTCATGGGTTCCACGACCTTTTGTTTTGGTCGTAAACGTCTTCGACCATTCCAGAAGAAAGGTCGCTATAGTCAGTTTACGACCGCCAGCTTTTGACCTTCTGTTTTTGGTCACAAAAAGGTCGCAAATGAAAAACCATGACCTCTCAGTGACCAATAGTGGTGGTCACAAGTTGACATATTTCTTGTAGTGCATGCCTGCATCTACTACTATTACTCCACACATCGACCACTATCCAGCATGCATCTAGAGTATTAAGTTCATAAAGAACGGAGTAACGCCTTAAGTAAGATGACATGATGTAGAGGAATTAACTCAAGCAATATGATGCAAACCCCATCCTTTTATCCTAGATGGAAACAATTCAATACGTGTCTCGATACCCCTACTTTGTCACTAGGTGAAATCACGCAAGATTGAACCCAAAGCTAAGCACCTCTCACATTGCAAGAAAAACCAATCTAGTTGACCAAACCAAACCGATAATTCAAAGAGAAATACAAAGATATCAAATCATGCATATAAGAATTCAAGAAGATTCAAATAATATTCATAGATAAGCTGATCATAAATCCACAATTCATCGGATCTCGACAAACACACTGCAAAAGAAGATTACATCGGATAGATCTCCAAGAACATCGAAGAGAACATGGTATTGAGAATCAAAGAGAGAGAAGAAGCCATCTAGCTACTAGCTATGGACCCTTAGGTCTGAGGTAAACTACTCACGCTTCATCGGAAGGGCAATAGGGTTGATGTAGATGCCCTCCGTGATCGAATCCCCCTCCGGCAGAGTACCAGAAAATGCCTCCAGATGGGATCTAACAAGGTGAGAGACCTGCGGCGGTGGAAAAGTATTCCCATGGCTCTCTCTGAGGGTTCTGGAATATATATGAATATATAGGACGAAGAAGTAGGTCACGGGATGCTACCTCTTGAGCATGCGTTGGTTTCCCTTGAAGAGGAAAGGGTGATGCAGCAAAGTAGCGTAAGTATTTCCCTCAGTTTTTGAGAACCAAGGTATCAATCCAGTAGGCGGCCACACGCAAGTCCCTCGTACCTACACAAACAAATAAGAACCTTGCAACCAACGCGATAAAGGGGTTGTCAATCCCTTCACGGCCACTTGCAAAAGTGAGATCTGATAGAGATGATAAGACAATATTTTTGGTATTTTTATGAACTCATTATTTATTTATATTAGTGTTAAACCTACTGTACTCCAACTTCTCTATGGTTCATAACCTCCGATACTAGCCATAGATTCATTAAAATAAGCAAACAACACACGAAAAACAGAATCTGTCAAAAACATAACAGTCTGTAGTAATCTGTATCAAACACATACTTCTGGAACTCCAAAAATTCTAAAATAAATTTCTAGATGTAAGGAATTTATCTATTAATCATCTTCAAAAATAATAAACTAAATATCACTCTCCAGTAAAAGTTGTAGCTAATCTCGTGAGCGCTAAAGTTTCTTTTTTTTACAGCACGATAAAAAAGACTTCACCCAAGTCTTCCCAAAGGTTATACTTGGCACAAACACTAATTAAAACATAAAAACACATATAACCAGAGGCTAGATCAAAGATTTATTAATAAACATAACCAAAAAGAAATAAACAAAAATAAAATTGGGTTGCCTCCCAACAAGTGCTATCGTTTAACGCCCCTAGCTAGGCATAAAGGCAAGAATAGATCTAGGTATTATCATCTTTGGCATGCAATCCATAAGTAGCTCTAATAATAGATTCATATGGTAATTTAATTTTGTTTCTAGGAAATTGTTCCATGCCTTTCCTTAATGTAAATTGGAATCTAATATTCCCTTCTTTCATATCAATAATTGCACTGATCGTTCTAAGGAAAGGTCTACCAAGAATAATAGGACATGAAGGATTGCAATCTATATCAACGACAATGAAATCTATGGGCACATAATTCCTATTTGAAACAATAAGAACATCATTAATTCTTCCCATAAGTTTCTTAATGGTGAAATCCGCAAGGTGCAAGTTTAAAGAACAATCATCAAATTCACGGAATCCTAACATATCACACAAAGCTTTTGGAATCGTGGAAACACTAGCACCCAAATCACACAAAGCATAGCATTCATGATCTTTAATTTTAATTTTAATATTAGGTTACCACTCATCATAAGTTTTCTAGGGATAGAAACTTCCAATTCAAACTTTTCTTCATAAGATTGCATTAAAGCATCAAAGATATGTTTGGTAAAAGGCTTATTTTGACTATAAGCATGTGGAGAATTTAGCACGGATTGCAACAAGGAAATACAATCTATTAAAGAACAATTATCATAATTAAATTCCTTGAAATCCAACATAGTGGGTTCACTGCTATGTAAAGTTTTGACCTCTTCAGTCCCACTTTTACCAATTTTTGCATCAAGATCTAAAAACTCTGTAACATTGGAACGCCTTTTAACTAAAGTTGACTCATCTCCAGTCCCATCATTATCAAGATTCATATTGCAAAACAAAGATTTAATAGGAGATACATCAATCACTTTTAGATCTTCATCCTTATTATCATGAAAACTAGAAGAACATGCTTTCACAAAGAAATCTTTTTTAGCACGCATCCTAGCGGTTCTTTATTTGCACTCATCAATGGAAATTCTCATGGATTCGAGAGACTCACTAATATCATGCTTAGGTGAAATAGATCTAAGTTTCAAAGAATCAACATCAAGAGAAATTCTATCCACGTTCCTAGCCAACTCATCAATCTTAGACAATTTTTCTTCAAGCAAAGCATTGAAATTCGTTTGAGAAATCATAAATTCTTTAACACTAGTCTCAAAATCAGAGGGCATCTTATTAAAATTTCTATAGAAGTTGTTGTAGGAATTACCATAATTATTAGAGGAATTACTAGGATACGTCCTAGTATTAAAGTTTCCTCTATAAGTGTTGTTACCAAAATTGTTCCTACCAACAAAATTCACATCCATAGATTCATTATTATTCTCAATCAAAGTAGACAAAGGAATATCATTGGGATCAGAAGAAACACTCTTATTAGCAAACAATTTCATAAATTCATCCATCTTTCCACTCAAAACATTAATTTCTTCAATTGCATGCACATTTTTACTAGTAGATCTTTCAATGTGCCATTGAGAATAATTAACCATAATATTATCTAGGAGTTTAGTAGCTTCTCCTAGAGTGATTTCCATAAAAGTGCCTCTCGCTGCCGAATCTAAAAGATTTCTAGAAGCAAAATTCAATCCGGCATAATTATTTTGTATAATCATCCATAAGTTCAAACCATGTGTAGGGCAATTACGTATCATTAATTTCATTCTCTCCCAGTATTGTGCAACATGTTCATGATCAAGTTGCTTAAAATTCATAATATCGTTTCTAAGAGAGATGATCTTAGCGGGAGGAAAATGCTTAGAGATAAAAGCATCTTTGCACTTATTCCAAGAATCAATACTATTTTTAGGCAAAGATGAAAACAAAGTTTTAGCACGATCTCTAAGCGAAAAAGGAAATAGCTTAAATTTAACAATATCATTGTCCACATCTTTCTTCTTTTGCATATCACACAAATCAACAAAGATGTTTAGATGGGTAGCGGCATCTTCACTAGGAAGGCCGGCGAATTGATCTTTCATGACAAGATTCAGCAAAGCAACATTAATTTCACAAGATTCAGCATTGGTAAGAGGAGAAATCAGAGTGCTAAGAAAATCATTGTTGTTGGTATTGGCAAAGTCACACAATTTAGTATTATCTTGAGCCATCGTGACAAGCAAGCAATCCAACACACAAGCAAACAAGAAGCAAGCGAAAAAGAGGCGAACGGAAAGAGAGGGCGAATAAAACAGCAAGGGTGAAGTGGGGGAGAGGAAAACGAGAGGCAAATGGCAAAAAATGTAATGCGAGGGATAAGAGTTTGTGATAGGTACTTGGTACGTCTTGACTTGTGCGTAGACTCCCAACAGCGGCGCGAAATCCTTCTTGCTACCTCTTGAGCATGTGTTGGTTTTCCTTGAAGAGGAAAGGGTGATGCAGCAAAGTAGCGTAAGTATTCCCTCAGTTTTAAGAACCAAGGTATCAATCCAAGAGGAGGCCACACGCAAGTCCCTCGTACCTACACAAACAAATAAGAACCTTGCAACCAACGCGATAAAGGGGTTGTCAATCCCTTCACGACCACTTGCAAAAGTGAGATCTGATAGAGATGATAAGATTATATTTTTGGTATTTTTATGATAAAGATTAAAAGTAAAGATTGCAAAATAAACGGCGCCAGAAATAGCTAGTTGACGGGAGATTAATATGATGGAAAATAGACCCGGGGCCATAGGTTTCACTAGTGGCTTCTCTCAAGATAGCATAAGTATTACGGTGGGTGAACAAATTACTGTCGAGCAATTGATAGAAAAGTGCATAATTATGAGAATATCTAGGCATGATCACGTATATAGGCATCACGTCCGTGACAAGTAGACCGACTCTGCACGCATCTACTACTATTACTCCACACATCGACCGCTATCCAGCATGCATCTAGAGTATTAAGTTCATAAGAACAGAGTAACGCATTAGGCAAGATGACATGATGTAGGGGGATAAACTCAAGAAATATGATATAAACCCCATCTTTTTATCCTCGATGGCAACAATACAATACGTGTCATTTCCCTTTACATCCTTTGGGATCGAACAGCATAAAATTGAACCCAAAGCTAAGCACTTCTCCCATTGCAAGAAAGATCAATCTAGTAGGCCAAACCAAACTGATAATTCGAAGAGACTTGCAAAGATAACCAATCATACATAAAAGAATTCAGAGAAGATTCAAATATTGTTCATAGATAATCTTCACCATAAACCCACAATTCATCGAATCTCGACAAACACACCGCAAAAAGAGTTACATCAAATAGACCTGCAAGAAGATTGAGGAGAACTTTGTATTGTGATCCAAAGAGAGAGAAGAAGCCATCTAGCTAATAACTATGGACCCGAAGGTCTGAGATAAAACTACTCACACATCATCGGAGAGGCTATGGTGTTGATGTAGAAGCCCTCCGTGATCGATTCCCCCTCCTCCGGGGAGCGCGAAAAGGCCCCAAGATGGGATCTCACGGCAGAGAAGGTTCCGGCGATGGAAATAGGGTTTCGTGGTGCTCCTCGATGGTTTCGAATGCGAGGTATATATAGGAGGAAGAAGTAGGTCGGTGGGGCTACTGGGGGCCCACGAGGGTGGGGGGGCACCCAGGGTGGGAGGCGCGCCTCCCTGCCTCGTGGCCTCCTCGTTGATTTCTTGACGTCCACTCCAAGTCCTCCGGATCACGTTTGTTCCAAAAATCACGCTCCCGAAGGTTTCATTCTGTTTGGACTCCATTTGATATTCCTTTTCTGCAAAACACTGAAATAGGCAAAAAAAAACAGCAATTTGCACTGGGCCTTGGGTTAATAGGTTAGTCCCAAAAATAATATAAGTGTATAATAAATCCCATTAAACATCCAAAACAGAATATATAATAGCATGGAACAATCAAAAATTATAGATACGTTGGAGACGTATCAGGGGATCCCCGAGGGGGCCACAAAGTAGGAGGGCGTGCCCTCCACCCTTGCCACCGCCTCGTGGCTCTTCTGGCTTGGACTCCAAGTCCTTTGGGTGTCTTCGGGTCCAAGAAAAATCATCATCGAGTTTTACTCCGTTTGATATTCCTTTTATGCGAAACTCAAAAACAAGGGAAAAAACAGAAACAAGCACTGGGCTCTAGGTTAATAAGTTAGTCCCAAAAATAATATAAAATAGCATAATAATGCATATAAAACATCCAAAACAGATAATATAATAGCATGGAACAATCAAAAATTATAGATACGTTGGAGACGTATCAACGGGTGATTAATCCACTCTTCCTCCTTTTGTTCTTCGCTCTCCTCCTCATCTTTTTCATCCAATGAGCTCACAATTTCAGCAATTTCTTCTTTCGTAGACTCCTGCAAAATATTAGTCTCTTCTTGGACAGCGGAGAAGTCCTCAATAAATGCATTAATATCGGCATTATATTCATAATTCTCATAGCAATATTTAAGTATAGCAAAATTTTCAGGTCTGTAAACAACATCATCATAATCTTCATACTTTTCAAAGAAAGATTCAATTTCATAAGCACCCTTAAAGCAACAAATTCTTCTATTCGTTCCACATCATAGTAACTGTATCCACCATTATAAGAAGCCAAGGTTTCATATTCGTTAAATTTGCATGAAAAGGGAAGGTGTGGAGCCTTCATCCTAGAGCAACAAGTATAATTATTTCTCAAGCATAGATCCTGAGTATACCAATGCAACATATGAATTTGATCCCATAACAGTTTCCATTTTTGAGTCAAGCGAAAATCCCTAAAGTATTAACGTTGATCAACGTGTCTCCCATTATCAAGTTGAATGGGGTTTTCTCAGGATTATCAAAGTAGTGATTAATATTTTTCACTTAATGAGCATCGAGGGTTTTAGGAGGTTCCCCATCTGCATGAGTAGCAAGTACAACTAATTTTTTTGGTATTTTTTGTTTCATATCCATAACTAAAGATAAAGAACAACTTAGAACAAAAAATAAAAACTACTCGGTGATAAAGCAAACAAGCACACATGAGAATATTCACCCCACGCTATTGCTCCCCGGCAATGGCGCCACAAAAAGGTCTTGATAACCCACAAGTATAGGGATCGTTTGTAGCCCTTTTCGATAAATAAGAGTGTCGAACCCAACGAGGAGCTAAAGGTAGAACGAATATTCCCTCAGGTTCTCTCAACCACTGATACAACTCTACGCACACTTAACGTTTGCTTTACCTAGAACAAGAATAAAACTAGAAGTACTTTGAAGCATAGGTTTGCAAGATAATAAAGAATGTGAAAATAAAAGTTAGATGCTATTTTAATAAAAGTACAATTTAATAAAGCGAGTGTGGAAAAGTGGTGATAGGATTTGCGGAATTGTCCCTAGGTAATCGATAACTAGACCGGTAATCATTCTTGCAATTTTATATGAGGGAGAGGCATGAACTAACATACTTTCCTTACTTGGATCATATGCACTTATGGTTGTAACTCTAGCAAGCATCCCCAACTACCAAAGATCATTAAGGTAAAACCCAACCATAGCATTAAGTATCAGGTCCTCTTTATTCCCATATGCCATAACACCCAAACTCGGGTCTGTGCTTCTGTCACTCACGCCACCCACCATAAGAGAACCATGAACATATTGCAACACCCTACAGCGGGGACCCCTCACGTTTGCGCGAGATGGAGGGCACCGTAGGACAGCACCATAATAAAAGATACACTCATACCAACCAAGGTCACGATTAACCCGTAGGACAAAATAGATCTACTCAAACATCATAGGATGAAAACATAGTATTGGATAATAATATGAAGCATGAAGCACCATGTTCAAGTAGAGGGTACAACGGGTTGCGGGAGAGTGGACCGCTGAATATAGATGGGGGAAGGTGATGGATTTGTTGGTGAAGATGCCGGAGTTGTTGGAGTAGATCGCCTTCACACGATATTGCCCCGGCGGCATTCCGGCACCATCAGGAGAGAGGGGGAGAGAGCCCCCCTCCTTCTTCCTTGGCCTGCCCCATAGATGGGAGGAGAGTTCCCCCTCTGGTCCATGGTTGCCATGGAGGCGGAGGGGCGGGAGCCCCTCCGAGATTGGATCTTCCTCTTTGTTCTCTTTTATTTTACATTCCTGTTTTCTAGCCGAAAACCGTTTCTTATATTACGGCAGATCCGTAACTCCGATTGCGCTAAGATTTTAACACGATTTTTTCGGATATAAGCTTCCTTGCGCCCGAAGTAGAGCTCCAACCGACTTACGAGGGGGGCACAACCCACCACCATGCGCCTAGGCCGCCTAGCGTGCCCAGGTGTCTTGTGGTGGATGTGGGCCCCCGTTTGCGATGATTGGACCTCGCAAAAATCACAAATATTCCAAAATAATTCTCTGTAAATTTTTATCACGTTTGGACTTCGTTTGATATGGATATTCTATGAAACAAAAAAATGCAACAAAGAGGAATTGGCACTGGGCACTGGATCAATAGGTTAGTCCGATAAATCATATAAAATGTTGCCAAAAATATGTGAAAGTTCTATAATATTGGCATGAAACAATCAATAATTATAGATACGATGGAGACGTATTAGGGATTATGACGGACAACCCTCGTTCTCTGCAAAGCAGAAGCACACGGTTTCTATGAGGATGCTTGCACTAGGTACCACCGTCGATGTCGTTGGTGAGATGGTCCGTATTGGGGAGAGCACATGACTAAAGACCACTATGAGATTTGCCTGTTCCGTGGTGTGGGTGTTTGGAGAAGAGTATTTGAGAGAACCAAATGTGCAGGATAAAGGAAGTTAATGGCTATTAGAGTAGCAAGAGGCTTTCCTGGTATGCTCGGTATAATTGATTGCATGCACTGGCAATGGAAGAACTGTTCCAAAGGTTCGCGCGGAATGTACCAAAGCCACACCAAAGAGGCCACCATCATACTTGAAGCAATGACATCGAAGGATTTGTGGATTTGGCATGCCTAGTTCTCGCAATGACACGAATGTACTCCAGCGGTCTCCCTTATTCAAGAGAATTTGAAATAGGGAAGTGCCGCCATGTAACTACACTTTCAACGAGCAAGACTACAACATGGGGTACTACCTTGCAGATGGTATCTATGATCTATCCTTAATTGGCGACATTAGTGAAGACCATATCTGATCCCCATGGCAACAAACAAAGCCAATTTGCAGCAATGCAAGAAGCAGCTAGGAAGGATGTGGAGAGGGCATTCAAAGTGCTCCAAGCTCGCCGGGAAATAGTTCGTGGATCTGCAATGATGTTGGATTCAGAGACTTCATGGCAGGTGATGAGATGTTGTTCATTCTGCACAATATGATTATCGAGGACGAGGACGAAGGGGCAGCCCGAACCCATATTTTTGAGAAACCTGGCGAACAAGTCCACATCCTAGATCAAGATGCAAAGCAGATAGTGATTTTTTGTAGATGCACCAATATTTCCAAGATGAACAAGTGCATGCGCAAACTACTCAATGATCTTGTGGAGCATATATGGACTCGCAGTGAAAACCAATGAGGCAACCAGGGAGTTTATTAATGTTTGAATTGTGCACCTCAAATAAATTATATATGAACTATGTTTGAATTATGAAACTAGTCAACTCTCTTTGTGATATTCATGTGTATGTCGGACGTGCATGGATTTGCATAGATTTGAGGGTTTAGATATGAGGAGCGTGGTTGTCCGACAAGAGTTTTGAGGTGTCGTCTGGCACTGTTCGCAAACATGCCATGGTGCGTCCACGGACGTTCAGGGAGGGCAAATGTGTGAAGTCCAACTATAGATGTTATAACCGCATGCCGGGGGGTGGTTCTCGCCACCTAACTACCTTTCGAATGGTCTGAAAGCCACTAGAAAGAAGATGGCGTCGTAGGTCCACGTCCACCAGGATTTCATGCGATACATGCTTAGCCGTACTAATTAGTGGATCTTAGCACGGCGAGTCTGCTTCTCTTCCAGCCAGGTACCTAGCTCCGACGAGGGGAGAAGTGGCAACTTCTGGTCATCGTCTACCAAGAGAAGGCTGTGGACTCACGAGCGTGGCATGATGGAGATTCGTTCACAACAAGTACTTTGGTTTCGTTCCCATGAGTACGATTAAAATAAGCAGTTCCTGGATCATTAATTCTCCATTTTGCAACTAAGGAGGGACAAAAGGTGTTGGTGCCGGGGGCAAAAGTAATAGAACAAGTAGCAAGTGCAGTGTCCCGAGCGTCAAGTGGTTGGAGACCTGGAGTTCTTTGAATTGGTGGCTAACATGTTCTTATGATTGGAACCATAGCAAGCATATGAAAATATTAAATATCCATGAAGGTAAACCCAACCATAGCATTAAGTTTTACGGGTCCTCTTTATCGCATGTACATCAACTCCTATACTCAGGCACGATAATATCTATCACTCCAACCCTCTTTGCATATTCATCTCAAAATACTGCTAACCCTAAAGTGCGATCCAACATACGCACACGCTCATACATCATGTATCGAGGGATAGCAACATATGATAGCATATAGATCATATAAATCAAAGTAGATCACAAATAAACCACATGGCAAAAGAAAACTACTCAGAAATAATAGTACTACAACAAATCATTGGATAATAATTTATAGCATGAAACACCATTTTTCATGTAGGGAAGGGGATTACAGAGGTTTATGAATGTGTGTACCACCGTACAGAGGGAGGAGATGGTGTCGGACGCGATGGAGATGATGGCGGTCATGATGGTTCCCTGGGGACACTATGACGTTGTTGGAAGAGAGGGGAAGAGAGGCCTCCTCCCTCTTATTCTTCCTTGCTCTCCTCATAGGTGGGAAAAGGTTTTCCCCTGGTCCATGGCACTCATTGCCCCAGAGGGGCGAGAGCCCCCTTCCGAGATTGGATCTCTCCTTGACAAGATTTTATTCTGGATGCTGACATCTGAATCTCGTCACCTTTTTATTCACCATAGGAGTTCCAAATCAAAAAAATAGGGTGGCGTCATGAAAAATTCACGCATATTCGGAGTTAGGGTTTGGGGATATATATAAAAGCCCCAGGACAAAGATCTTCCAATGGCACGACCAGACCCTTCGTCGCTGGGTGGGTCGTGTGGGCCCCTGGCTCACACTCCCTAGTCTATTTTGGCCCAGCTAATCTCATGGTGCTTCTTTTAGGTAGCATATGTTTACTTTTTTGATCCTGCAATATATAATTTTTCCGATGAACAAAAAAAAACAACAATTATATACAAATGACCCGAATATAGCAAGAACTTAACAAAAATTATAGACATGTTGAATATTTATTAATGGAGACCTCAAATCATAGAATATGGTCCTAGTCACAGTGATATCACCAAGTCTAGTACCAAAACAGTCACTAGCTTGGCTACTAGGGTGTTGGGTTGGAGCTGTGGTAGTAGTCGTGGTCAACACGTGGATGTGGCTTCTGTTTACGACACATCTTGAATAGTTGTGTGTATCACGATAGAAACAAGGGATAGAGGAGAGAGACGATGAGGTGGCGAGATAAACTCAACTTGCATGATTTTATAGATCAACAGGGAGGGCTTATAAAGCCAATTACAACATTGACTAAAAAACAACTCTAACATAATTTGGAGATAGCAGGAAAACATTCAACCTTTCCATATCTAAACTCTTGCTCCAAACTAATATTGTCTAGGATAACTAGAGATATAGAACACATCTCAAATTGGTTGTTTACCTAGAGCGGCCTAAATTCCTAGTGTGGTCGGATTGCGCCTATTCCATCACTGGTATGTTCCATCCCCTCTCCCACATTACATCAAGTTCATCACATATCACATCAAGAAGGGTTCCTCTTCTTCTCCTTATTGGTAAATGACCTTCCATCATGTATACCCGATAACACTGTCCTTGTGTAGAAATTCAAGCCTATCACTTGCCAGCGTGAATATTAGCCCCCACTCTACCCCGGTGGCGCCCTACAAATATAAGAGAAAATGTAGACTGGGACAACTTCAAAGATCCTTATATGATTATTGCACCCATTTAGTGAATTCCTTTGAAATTATTCTAAAAGAAATTATTGTCTAATTTATATGAGAAACTAAAATTGCTTCAAGAATGTTAGTGATGATGTTCAAAGACAATACAAATAACTCATAAATACATAGAGAAATATTATCATTGTCTAATTTATATAAGAAACTAAAATTGCTTCAAGAATCTTAGTGATGATGTTCAAAGACAATAAAAATAACTCGTAAATACATAGAGAAATATTATCATCACAATATCGCATGTAAGGAATATTTCAAACAGTAGTTGTGGTGAACTGGTCGACGAGGCTGGATAGGCGCCTAGGGCATAATAATAACAAGGGGCACATGAGAGAGAAGACACGGTAGGAAAAAGTATTCAACTTGCCTGATCGTATTGATTAACTCTGGAGGGCTTATAAAGCAAATTACAACTTGGAGGAAAAGAAAAACTCTAGTTGAATTTGGAAATAGTAGGAAAACCTTCTTCGGGACGAACCTTTCCATATCCAAACCCTTACTCTAAACTAATACTCCCTCCATCCCAAAATAAATGTCTCAACTTTGTACTAACTTTTATATAAAGCAGTATTAGAGTTAAGACACTTATTTTGAGATGGAGGGGGTATTAAATATGGTAACTAGAGATACAATATGTATTTCAAATTTGGTGGTTGCCTGCAGTGGCATGGACTCCTGGTGTGGACGAATTGGGCCTTCTCCGTCGCTTGTATGTGGGTCCCACATTACATCAAGTTCATCATATATCACTTTGAGAAGGGTGCCATTTCTTCTCCAACTTGGTAAACACGCTTCCGTCATATATACCTCTAACACTGTCCTTGTGAAGAAATCCAAGCCAATCGCTTGCAAGCGTGAATAATAGCCCCCACTCTATCTCGGGTGGCGCCCTGCAGAATATAAGAGAAAATGTAGACTCAAGCAACTTCAAAGAGTCTTAAGCGATCATTGTACCCTTTATTGAATTCCTAGTTATTCTGAAAGAAACTATAATCAAATTTATATGTGATATTCTACTCTGAGAATGCAATTTTCACAAACAATTGGTAGACTAAAAACTTACCATGATATCGGGTCTAGATCTCGTTTAGCAAAGAGCATCGCATGCATCTCTGCAAGTGTCAACGCATCTGGTCGGAGTATTGCATATGTTTTGAATAATTCCTCAAACTTTTGGGGAAGAAACCTGCAGCTTGTGATGTTAGAACATGTATGAACTTGAATCAAATTCAAAACAAACAAAAAATATTTAGCATTTCATCACTAGGGTAACATAATAAAAAGGGAAGTATATCATAAAACCAAATGACAAAAGCCAACTCATATTTTTTTTGACGAAACCAACTCATGTATATCTAAGTAAGAAACAACAGTAGGTGTTACTTGAGAATGGCGTTTTGCAGGCCGAGCTCCATGGAGGCCTTTATTTTTCAAAAATTCAAATTCAAACTTTTTTGTTTCAAAGAATTCTGAAAAAAATATACGTGTATGTAAGGATGTAACCCACATGTGTGTGAAATTTCATGGTGAAATACGTTGAAATGCGACCTGTACAAAAAAGACAAATTCATGGCCTGGAAGGATGAATAGTATCATGTGTTAAACAGCCACGATTTGTCCTTTTTGCACAGCCCTCATTTCAACGTGTCTTGCCCTGAAAATTTACACACATGTGTGTTATGCCTTCATGTATATCTGTACTTTTTCTCGGAATTTTTTGAAATGTAAAAATATGAAATTTGATGAAATTTGAATTTTGAATCTGGAGGCCTCAATTGAGCTCGGTCACCAAAGGCAATTTCCGTTACTTATACTACTATGCATGTCTATATATGTTTCTAAAGGACTTCATGGCTATATAGCCGTATAATTCCTTTGATTTGTAATATAAGTAGCTTTAGGCATTGATGCATGTGGTCTCTAAAGCATCAATTTGACCATTGTTATTTTCTAGAAAAAAATGTGTTGTTCCAAATAAAATAATTTACACCCCATAAAATGAGGAGGTCGATGCTGCGAGGAGAAGGAAGGGGTCAGGGTGGCGGCAGCTAGGGTTCCGCCTAGCCTCCCGCGAGGAGCAATGCGAGCGGTCCATCTCGTTATTTTTGGGTTGACAGATGGTCATAAATATTGCAAATATATGTAATTTCATATGGTTTATGAGATGATGAACTTTTATAAAATTTGACTATAGTTAAACTCCATACAGATTAGCAAAAGCCAAAGAAATTCGAGTTACTGCCACCACTGTTTTTCCTTCAATTTTCAGCATGCGTGGCTGATTTTACTAGATATGAAACCGGACATGCACCCAGGTAAAGCAAGTGATTTTAACTACCTTCCTTTAGGATCGTATACACCCGAATCACTTCCATGCATAGCTTTGTGGATATTCTCCACGTATATTGTCAAGTGAGGCAGTGGTGTACCAGCCTGAATTGAATAAGACATCATAACACATCGAATTAGTTATCTGCAGGCCCACATGTTTCTGTATGTGTAAGACAGATGGGCTACCGGGGTTGTTTGAGGAGCAAGGGCACCATGAATGGAGGCTGAGGCAGCAGTAGCAAATGCATACTCGCAACCGATTGCAACAAACCCTGCAACCTCAAAGATTTGTTTAATATATACAAATAAAAAATAAATTATTATACGTAGGATTCCATGTAAAATTGTAGACAAGCTTTATCATTTGTTGCTACTCCGAAAGCTATCAGAAAATGGTCTTGCATGTAATTTTGGCATTTTGCTTGAGATCAATTAATCACTTTTGAACATTGGCAAAGTTACCTAACATATTGACTGATATTGTGGCAAAAGAAAAAGAGGGTAATGTTTCACTTAATTAAAAAAATGTAATACGGTAATATAAAGAAGTTGTGAACACACATAGTAAATCAAATACTACTATAATAAAAGGTGTATTATTCTTCACATGTACCTCAATCTAAGATTAGAAGCTTCAGATGCATCATTTGAAAAAACAGTGCATATGCATGACATTCTACTGAAGTAATAAGCTTGCCTAATTTCCTCACAAAAAAAGGAAAAAAAAATAACGATCTTGCCTAATTTGTTGAATAAGCACAGTCACCTTGGATGGTTTCCACAGGAGTGATGAAGCCATCCTTGTTGCGGTCGAAAAAAGAGACATGTTTCTGCAGTTCCGTCATGTTTGCAGGATCAAAGTGCGCGACGGCATCCCCCCCTTACAAAGATAACAGTAACAGCATGCATCAACTCCTGGAAGTTCTCATGATAACTCTGTACGAAACAAATCTCCTTAGCTGCAGCCCGCAGGCAGGTGCATCGGGGACTTACAGTTCAAGCTAAAGATCCACAGAAGCAGGAGAGCTGGGAGCTTCAGAGCAGCCGCTGCCAACGATTGTCGATGACCGGCCATCGTCGCCTGCAACGATGATCGTGAGTGTACTGCTCTGAAATGCATCGCATGGCCCTGCTTAAATAGATCCGGGAAGAGCTGCCTGCCAACTTGCGGAGCGTGGAACACACCAGCGCCAAGACACTCCGGAAGAAAACGAAGCAGAGCTTGTCGAGCACTACAACGTGGATGGTCATGAGCGTCTGACGCTGGACTGCAGATGCAGACTACCAACTTGTATTGCACCTTGGAATGTGGGCCTCGGACCTGTTCGAGAAATCGAGGGTGCAGACAAAACTCTGTAAATTGCACGCATTCTTGGTGTGAATGGACATGACTGTGTAAAGGTTACAGATTGGTTTCCGTGAGTGGCTCCACATTGCACACTCGGAATCTACAGTATGTGATCTGTTTTTACCAAAATCGGGGATACTGCTAATGCTATAATTGGCAGTGCTCATAAACTCGATTGCAATCTGAATCGACTGCCTGTTAAGTCGCAAGAACCATTTTGACCCTGAGCTAGCTACCGCTATTGCTAAAGCCCATCGTGGTGTTTCGTCCTGGGGGCGCAGCTAGCGGCGGCACCGGCGGGACTCTCTCTTCCATCGGCGCGAGAGCGCGCAGGATTCCGAGGGAGCGACGCCTTCTCCGCCGCGGCGTAGTGGGAAGATGCGTGGAGGCGGAGCTAGCGGCGGCGATCCGGCTGCCGGTTGCCTCGCCCAGTCGACATGATGGTCGCTGCATGGCGTGGCCGCGTGTGGGCGACGTGGATAGTCTTTTTTTTTTCCTAGAGGAGAGGTGTGGATTGGTGTGAATTGGACGTGGGTTTTGTTGGATAGCCCACGCATCCCACATAAATTTGTCATAATTCCACATGTGTCCAAAAACACGGTATTTTTAGACGCGCCACTGACATCTCACATCATGATACTCCTATTCTGGACTAAATGTCTAGTATTTTCTGAAAGAAAGGAAAACTAAATGTCTAGTACTTCCTTCATCCAGAAAAGTTTGTCCCTTAAATGTATGTATCTAGCATTAAGTTAGTGCTAGATACATTAATTGATAATTACGTGTGCATAACTAAGTTTGCTTGCATTCAAGATTGTCAGAAATGCGATTATCTTGTACGATTTCACGACTTAACGATTCAAACTAACGACTCGGATTCTACAATTTTGGTTAGTAGAATATACGTTTTTTATGATTCTGATTGTTAAGATTCTATGATTTGCGATCCTATCATCGGAATTCTGATCCAATTCAAAATCACGATTCTAACCACCTTGCTTGCATTTGATTTCAAATAAATTGAGCATGTTTTCCATACGTAGATAATTTGGTACCCCGTCATCTCATATGTATCAATCCCTATACTCAACCACGGTAATATCTGACACTTCGACCGGCCTATGCATAATTTTCTCAACATACAACTAATCCTAAGGTGTGACCCGCATACGTGAGTGCTCATATGATGGGCATTAAAGGACGGCAACAAAATAAAACATGCAACTCATGCGAATCACGATTACCAAATAACCATCATACAAAAGGGATCTACTCAAACAAATAGAAGATGTTGATGAAGACGGTGGAGTTGATGGAGATGATGGTGGTGATGATGACCCCCCAATGACATGACGACACCACCGAAAGAGAGGCGGTGGCGCCCCCCCCCTTCTTCTTCTTCCGTGGCCTCTTCCCTAGATGGGTAGAGGTTTCTCCCTTTGGTCCTTAGCCTCCATGGAGCCCGAAGGACGAGAGCCTCTCTCTCTCTCTCTCTCTCTCTCTCTCTCTCTCTCTCTCTCTCTCTCTCTCTCTCTACTTTTCTGAGGAAGATCACCATTTCTAAAATATGTGGAGATCCATAACTCTCATCGGGCTAAATTTTAAACATTATTTTAGGACCTTTCTTGAAGTAAAAGTAGAGCCCCAAACGACTTACATGGGCCCCATGCCCCATCGTCACGCCCCCCCCCCCCCCCGGGGTTCGTGGCCCTGCAGCATGCCCAACTAGTGGGCCCCTCGCCTTCACCTTTTGACTTAAAAGAATTTATGGTATTTTTAAAGATTTTTCGGCTCCATAAAATTTTGACCTAAAGAGCCAGAAACACTAGAAAGCAGAAATTGGCCTCTGGCACTAGATTAATAGGTTAGTCCAAATAAAAATAATATAGATTTGTGCCAAAATTATGCAAAAAATGATATAACTATAGAATGCATATAAAAATATAAATGCATCGAAGACGTATCACATGCCCAGCCTGTCGTGACCGAACCAGCCTGGCAAGGTCCGAAGACGCTGACAGACGGCCCGGCCACGCCGCCCCTCGCGGGCGAGGCAACACGCGAGAGGGTTGTCATGGGTGTGGCCGAAACCGACCCATGATGGTGGCCCCGGGGGCGCCCACGGTTCACCCATCATTGACCCTCGAGGCTTGTCAACCGGGTGCATGTCGTTCAAGCAGATCAGACGACATGAAGATTCTCTGAGAGGCCCCCACGGCACGTCGCCGGCAAACGGACGGCACGAAGGGCACTCTTGCCCGTGAAGCTCCTCAGGAGGCGGGTACTCCAGCGTAATTTCAAGCGGCAAGTGCCTATCGTAGTTTATAAAACCTGATATGATGAGGAGGTTTGTAAGTGTTTCTTTTACTTATTGTTAGTTTACTGCAATTTTCAATCTCATGCGGGCTGCATTCAATTGGAAAAAGGAGACTAGTATAATCGCCTTTTCATTGTACTGGCCATTATTTTGATAATTATCAAATTAAGATAACTTTGGATGTCTTCCTTAAAAAGGTTTTTTTGAATGCGTTACAACATCTTCAATGTGACACTCAAGTCGCTTGCAACCGTCTAGGCCGAGCAGTCTAGACGCAATTTGTCATTTAACGTGGTACCCCATTTGTACGTGGACCGGCCTGAAATTCACATAAGTAAAATTGTCTTGAAATGTACTATATTACTATGTAAGTTACTTCCAAAAAGAGTTCAAAAGAAACCTTAAACTTGTAGACTAAAACTAAATCAAGCGCTAAATTTTCAAGTCCAGAAATCAGCACACCGAACTTTCTGATCCTAATCTATTTTAAACTTTGAGAGGGTTCACAAATAGGAATTGTCAACGTGGCAGGTCAAATCCTGGAATTGTTGACTACGGTCATGAATGGGCCGGCCCAACAGATGCGAAGCTTTTCTTTAAACAGGCGAAGTAAAAAATACTATAAAAGAGGAACTCTGCGACTGGGCCGGCCCCACAGATGCGAAGTTTTAACTTTTACTTAACAGGCAAAGAAATAAAAATACTGAAAAAAGAGAAACTCTGCTGGATTCAAACTTTTGATCTTGAGATGCAAAACTCCTCCCGCCAGCCACTAGAAACATTGGCTGTTACAGCAATAAAACGAGGCCCGAACTGTTTAACCACAAACTGCAGCGTCGAGATTTGAATCTTTTGTAAGGCCAAACAAATCAAACAGTGCAGGCCCGAACTATTTTTTCAATTATCCTATTTTTTAAAAGTGCATACACTTCTGAAAATTCTGAATGCTTTTTTTAGTATAAAAATGAACATTTTTTAAAAAACACAATCAGTTTGAATCATTTTTTTAAGGGAACAAATATTGAAACCTGAATAATTTTTTTACAATGTTTAAACAATGTGAAGAAAATGTTCGTATAGTCTTGTAAAATGTAAATCATGTATTTGGAAAAATATTACTGTGTCATATTTTTCAAAAAACATTTTTATAATTTCATAAATTATTATTACAATTTTTTCAAAAAAAATCAAAAACTGATTTCATATATGAACGCTTCTATATGTTCTTATATACAACGCATGACATATAATCACTAGCAGCCTTCGGGGCGATTGGCTAGTTCCGGCCGCTGCGAGTGTGCGGTTAGGATTTCGACATTTCGTGTCTTCTTCTTTTGAGGCCCTGACCGTAGAACAATTGTTCTACGGTATTTTAATTAATATAAAATATTTACAAAGTACAGCAAGAATAAAAGTTCATCCAATGCCTGTTCTATGAGTTAACATGGTTAAATTAAAAGAAACGAGTGATCCAGTCTTCAATCTGATCTGCCTTGGCTTGCTTTGCTCTGAGTTTGGTAACTTGAAGTCCTTCTGTGAGGTAGTATTTTCATGAGTTCAGATGTGCCGCTGCTGTTCTCAAAATTTTATCGTTTCTGGCCATCTATGTGCTTCAACATCCCATAATGATGACTAGATCATCGAAGGCGCGCGTTGCCGCGCCCATCCATTGTTACAATATAATGATAGTATGTACTTAATACCAAATCCTCAGTGTATTATTAGCAAGAACTGGAAGGGTTGGGACTATACTTATAAGAATTGCATAAATAAGATAGTACACGCAAAATTGAGGTTAAAATTACCGAGAAGTAAATATCAAAATTTGGAGGGCAAGATATTCAACCGAAAAGTATTAATTATATACTTTTGTAACACTCCTTTAAGATTAATTAATGCTGCAAATTTTCCATGTCAAACATGTATCATGCAATCTCATAAATACAAAGCTCACTCCGGCCTTTATGCAAAATAAGCTCAGCAATTAGCTTGCTGAAGTGCGAGGCTTCAAAAGACATAAAACATTTCACATGTCTTTTTTACAGGCCGTACTGCCAAATCAAGCACACAAAGAGGCTTTTCAAAAGTAAAAAATCATACATGAACAAAACTTTGATCTAGCCCCCTGCCACACCACCAGTAAAATCATAAGCTTTAATATATGTCAACTGTTGCTGCATCTGTTCATAAGCAGATCATTTCAAGTTCAGTCTTGATTGGAGTTATATCGTCCACCACCACAAATATTTCTCAAGCCAAAAACACCAACTTCTACTCCAAGGTGAACTTGATGTTTTCAGCCTGTTCAAAGAGAGGGGAAAAAATCCATATGAACCTTAGTAATAGGGTTAAAGGTGCATAAAGGTAGTTGTATAATTTGCAACCTTTCAGAATCCCTGAAGCTCCCCTTCATAAGCAACAAAACACGTCACACAAAAAAGCAGTACCATATTTTCACCAAGGCATACTTCATTCACACAAGTGACTGGACACACACACAAAAAACATGGTTAAAGGGGAAAGTTCCCTCCCTTAAGTGTACATTGTTAGGTAGAAGATGCAGCCTTGCGGATCAAATGTGGGTGGGTGAGCTTAAAACCATGCACTCAAGCCAACAAAACGTTATCTGAAAGCAATAACAATTTCAGGTGATTGGGGCCATGTACACGGATGGACGAGCTTACAACCGACATTCCAAGTTCCCAAGTGTTGTTCTTGTACAAGCCCAATCTAATTAGGTTCTGAAAATCATCAAGTTCTGACATGATCGTCCATTTTTGTGTGCGTGTGAAGTATACAAATAGTTGCATTGAAATGAATATTTGATAATATTAAACAGAAACCTTGAATATGTCAGGCTTAAATTACATGAAACTAACTCTGAAGAAAATTAGGACAGTAAAAAAATGCAACATCAAGAAAAATGGAAATGCATCCTGCATTCTTTTAAAATATATACGTTAGTTATTTAGTAACACGATGTCCTAAACAGATTTTAGGATGACATAGATGAAGGACAGAAAATAGTATCCCATCTACTTGTTTCAGTTAAGATGTCATAGCTCTTTTATATGACTAAGTATCCCAATATTCGTTAGTCATCGGAGAGGATGAAATCATACTTGTAAAAATATTCCATGAGTTCATATCTACCTGCTACCCTTTTTCACAAAACAATTCTACCTCTGCTACCGACTCATAAATCATTTAGCTTAATTAGCATCGATTGTAGTACAAGTAAACAGTTACTTATACACAGCTTAACACATAAGCTTTGAACGGACAAAAGTACCAAACCGAATAAGTCGAAAGTTAAAACAATTTTTCCCATGGAGGCTGGAAATATGCCATTCTCAGATCTTGATCAAAACCGAAGAATTGGTATTCGCCATTTTATCCTATATATAATAAGAACTGATCGGATACTACAAAATAAGATCTGATCTGCTCACCTTGGGGTAGCAATTCTCCACGACAAATACACACAAGGAAGAACACATGGAGATCTACCCAAGCATGATGTTGAATATTTTGTGCTGCTGGAGTAGAGAGGGTGAGCAAAGAGTAGCCAGGGAGGAAATATATATACACGCATCAGTTGGTAACTGAAGTGTGCAGACGAGACGTCGCCCCCAGGCATGAATTCCTGCTTGAAAACTGAAGTATGATTGTGTTAATTAAGGTTGGGTGGAGCAGTTTCCAGGAGATAATGCGCCATCATCGCCCGCGTCCCCCACACCTTCATACCTTGCAGGCGGCTCGGGCGACGGCTGGATCGACCGGCCCTCGGCTCACCCGCATCCGGCGTTTCTGCTCGATCCCCTCATGCTATATTCGCTCGTGAGTGGATAGTAGGATGGATTCGCTCGCGCGTCGGCTCGATCCCACCGCAGGTCGCCGCCCGCTGAATCGAGCCGCCGCCGCCGCATCCGCTCTCGTTTGACCGCCCGTCGCATCCTCTCAACGTGTGGAGCGAGTTTTTTTTTCTTTTACAGAACGTGAGCGCTTGTAAGAGAGGGCCTTCGCTGCTTTGGGCCGAACAGGAAAAAATGGGCCAATTGACCACAAGGCTCCAAAATAGCTACAGGAGTAGGTGCCCTTGCGACATTAGGCCCAGTTCGCGGTGAACGTAGTATCAACTTTAGATCGGACGGCCAGGACCGTTTAACAAACGAAATCAAACGGCCAGAACTGTCTAATCCGTGAGGTGGCGGGGATTAGGCTCAGTTTTACTGTTCTTAATTTCTAGAGCTATGTCTTTAGGGAGCTGGTGTTTAGCTAGAAGGATTTCATCATAATTTGAGATGCCACGTTGCTTGTTTGGGATGATAGAGAGAACCAACAGTTGAGAGTGAAAGGGCAGTTCAAGAACAGGTAGTTCAAAGTTTTTCTTAAACGGAGGTAAAAGCTTTGCCTCATCTCATTAACTAAGAAGAAGAGTCATAGTTTTAAAGATTCCAGGACCACCCAGGTCCGAGAGAAAAAACCGGGATCACCATCCGGAATTAAGTTTCCCAACAATCTAGCCCCGGCGATAACCCAAGTCTTCGCCTCATCCTTAATCGTCGCGACCACCTTAGAAGGAAGTGATGCTTTGGAGCGGAAGACCCTACCGTTCCTTTGGTTCCAAATTGAGCATCTGCAACGAGTTGTTGGCCTTCCTGGAATTCCTTTGCATGTCATCATTTGAGGTCCACCATTGCTTTAAAGTCTGGAGATTACTCCAGCCAAAGTTTCTTCTGTGGCATCATTGCATAAGGCACAACTGTAGTCTTCCAGATACATAGTGCGGCGATGGAGGATGTTTCTTGTGCTCAATCGATCATGCAGAAGGAACCAGAAGAAAATTTTATGCCTAAGTCGACATGCAGTTTTTCAAAGGTCCTTGAATATATTGTGTGCACTGCCCTTCCCATTGATGGCCCTGTACATCTTAATGGAGGAATATTGAGGGGATGTCCATGAGTAGCTCCATCTGTCAAGTGCATTAGAAGGTTCTCTGGTTTGTATGATCTCTAGCATTGATGTATATTGAGCATAAGCTTGTTGGGACAATGGTCTATGAAACAATTGACTGAAATCTGCATGTTCCTCCACCTCTGCCAATGTAATATCTCTGTTGATGGTAAAAGAGAACAGCTCTGGAAATTGCAGTTGTAGTGTCTCATCTTTCCATCTATCTATCTAGAACAAAGTGGTGTCTCCAATACCAGGGTTGCATTTCGTGTCTTCTCAAACTCTGGGATATATAATCACTAGTAGTTTTTGCCTGCTCCTAATAGAGGACAGCTCAGGGATATATAATCACTAGTACTTTTTGTCGCTCCTAATAGAAGATAAATGGGTTCTTGTAATTTAAAAAATATTTATTTTTATTCCAAAATTTAAAAACAAAGAAAACAAAAAGGAAATGAAAAGGAAAAACAGAACTGAGCGAGGGCACGAGCGACTGCTCTGATGGGCCCTGCCGATTAGTCCTAATGTCCAAGCTAAATTCCTTCAAGCTTCAAAATAGACCGGGATTAAAGAGTTTGGTGTGTTGATTTTCAGGACTAAAAGTTTAGGATTCAATTTAGCTTTGGTCTATAAGTTTAAGGTTTGTTTCGGACTTTTTTCCTGTTAACGTGAAAGTGTTGTACCGTTGTATTTATGTACCGTTGTAGCTCTTGTACCTGATTCCTACAATCTAGGATCTTAACCTCCACTCCTAGCTTATGGCATGCGTGCCTGATATTGTGTGAGGCCGGCTATATGTAACCATACCCTTGAGTAATACAAAGAGAAAAATTCATTGTACGTTACTAAATTTGAGCCGGTTGATAGTTTGATATCACTACTTAAAAATACCCGAACTACGGTTCACATACTTGGCCGAGTTGTTGGGGAACGTAGTAATTTCAAAAAATTCCCTACGCACACGTAAGATCATGGTGATGCATAGCAAAGAGAGGGAGAGTGTGTCCACGTACCCTCGTAGACCGAAAGCGAAAGCGTTAGCACAACGCGGTTGATGTAGTCGTACGTCTTCACGATCCGACCGATCAAGTACCGAACGCACGGCACCTTCGAGTTCAGCACACGTTCAACCCGATGACGTCCCTCAAACTCCGATCCAGCCGAGTGTTGAGGGAGAGTTTCGTCAGCACGAAGGCATGGTGATGATGATGATGTTCTACCGATGCAGGGCTTCGCCTAAGCACCACTACGAGATTATCAAGGTAGACTATGGTGGAGGGGGGCACCGCACACGGCTAAAAGTTCAATGATCAATTGTTGTGT
The DNA here is from genome assembly GCA_021605145.1 of Aegilops bicornis. Taxonomy (NCBI): domain Eukaryota; kingdom Viridiplantae; phylum Streptophyta; class Magnoliopsida; order Poales; family Poaceae; genus Aegilops; species Aegilops bicornis. Next base: position 549,205,330 of record CM038671.1, on the reverse strand, counting down.
CTATGGGGTGCCCCCTGCCCCCGTATATAAAGGAGCAAGGGGGGAGAGGCGGCCGGCCAGGAGGAGGCGCGCCAGAAGGAGTCCTACTCTCACCGGGAGTAGGACTCCCTCCCTTCCTTGTTGGATTAGGAGAAGGGGGAAAGAGGAGGAGGAGAAGAAGGAAAGGGGCGCCCCCTCCTTGTCCAATTCGGACTAGAGGGGAGGCGCGGCCTGCCCTGGCCGCCCCTCCTCTTCTCCACTAAGGCCCTGTAGGCCCATTAAACCCCCGGGGGGGGGGGGTCGGTAACCCCCGGTACTCCGGTATATATCCGATAACCCCCGGAACCATTCCGGTGTCCGAATATAGTCGTCCAATATATCAATCTTCATGTCTCGACCATTTCGAGACTCCTCATCATGTCTGTGATCACATCCGGGACTCCGAACTACCTTCGGTACATCAAAACATATAAACTCATAATATAACTGTCATTAAAACTTTGTTGCGGACCCTACGGGTTCGAGAACTATGTAGACATGACCGAGACACGTCTCGGTCAATAACCAATAGAGGAACCTGGATGCTCATATTGGCTCCCACATATTCTATGAAGATCTTTATCGGTCTGACCGCATAACAACATACGTTGTTCCCTTTGTCATCGGTATGTTACTTGCCCGAGATTCAATCGTCGGTATCTCAATATCTAGTTCAATCTCGTTACAGGCAAGTCTCTTTAATCGTTCCGTAATTCATCATCCCGCAACTAACTCATTAGTTACAATGCTTGCAAGGCTTATAGTGATGTGCATTACCAAGTGGGCCCAGAGATACCTCTCCGACAATCGGAGTGACAAATCCTAACCTCGAAATATGCAAACCCAACAAGTACCTTCGGAGACACCTGTAGAGCACCTTTATAATCACCCAGTTACGTTGTGATGTTTGGTAGCACACAGAGTGTTCCTCCGGTAAACGGAAGTTGCATAATCTCATAGTCATAGGAATATGTATAAGTCATGAAGAAAGCAATAGCACAATACTAAACGATCGTGTGCTAAGCTAACGGAATGGGTCAAGTCAATCATATTATCTCCTAATGATGTGATCCCGTTAATCAAATGACAACTCATGTCCATGGCTAGGAAACTCAACCATCTTCGATTAACGAGCTAATCAAGTAGAGGCATACTAGTGACACTCTGTTTGTCTATGTATTCACACATGTATTATGTTTCCGGTTAATACAATTCTAGCATGAATAATAAACATTTATCGTGATATAAGGAAATAAATAATAACTTTATTATTGCCTCTAGGGCATATTTCCTTCAAACCTCCCACTTGCACTAGAGTCAATAATCTAGTTCACATCGCCATGTGATTTAACATCAATAGTTCACATCTTTATGTGGTTAACACCCATAGTTCACATCGATATGTGACCAACACCCAAAGGGTTTACTAGAGTCAGTAATCTAGTTCACATCGCTATGTGATTAACACCCAAATAGTACTAAGGTGTGATCATGTAGGACCTTGAGAAGAGGTGTCTAGAGGGGGGGGGTGATTAGACACTAAGTACCAAAGTTGCAGTTTTTAAGTTTCTTTAAAGTTTGAGTGGAGTTTAGGCACAAGTTTAACATTCACAACATATAGCAAGCAAGCATGCAAAGAGTATATGAGCAGCGGAAAATAAAGCATGCAACTTGCAAGAATGTAAAGGGAAGGGATTGGAGGATTCAAGCATAATTTGGAGACACAGATGTTTTGGCGTGGTTCCGATAGGTGGTGCTATCGTACTTCCACGTTGGTGGAGACTTCAACCCACGAAGGGTAGCAGTGGCTTGAGTCCACAGAGGGCTCCACTCACGAAGGGTCCACAGTAGCAACCTTGTCTATCCCACCATGGTCGCCGCTTGAAGGACTTGCCTCACTAGCGGTAGATCTTCACGAAGTAGGCGATCTCCTTGCCCTTACAAACTCCTGGGGTGAACTCCACAATCTGGTCGGAGGCTCCCAAGTGACACCTCGCCACTCTAGGAGACCCCCCTCTCCAAGAAGTACAAAATGGGGCGTTGATGATGACCTCCGTGCTCGTGTGCTTCAAATGATAGTCTCCCCAACACTCAACTCTCTCTCATAGGATTTGGATCTGGTGGAAAGATGATTTGAGTGGAAAGCAACTTGGGGAAGGCTAGAGATCAAGATTCATATGGTAGGAATGGAATATCTTGGCCTCAACACATGAGTAGGTAGTTCTCTCTCAGAAATAGGATGATGGAAGTGTAGGTTCAGTCTGATGGCTCTCTCCACGAATGAAGAGGAGGTGGAGGGGTATATATAACCTCCACACAAAATCTAACCGTTACACACAATCTACCAAACTCGGTGGGACCGAACAGTTAAACTCGGTCGGACCGAATTAGTAAATAATGTGACCGTTAGGGTTTTCGGTGGGACCGAAATGCAACTCGGTGGGACCGATTCGGTTAGGGTTAGGTCATAACGTAATCTCGGTAGGACCGATTACACAAACTCGGTGGGACCGATTTTGGTAATAAGCTTTCCAGAGAGTTGGTCAGGCAAACTCGGTTTGACCGATTATCAAACTCGGTGGGACCGATTTTGATAATAAGTTAACCAGAGAGTTTGCATTGTAATCTCGGTAGTACCGATTGCTCAAACTCGGTGAGACTGATTTTGATAGGACATACACAGAGAGATTACAACCCCATCTCGGTGAGACCGAGATCCCTATCAGTGAGACCGATTTGCTTAGGGTTTGTGGCAGTGGCTAAGAAATCCAAACTCGGTGGCGCCGGATAGAAAGAATCAGTGGGGCCGAGTTTGACTTTAGGTTTAGGAAATTTGTGTGGAAGTGGGAAAGTAGTTGAGGGTATTGGAGCATATCACTAAGCACATGAAGCAAGAGGCTCATTAAGCAACACCTCATCCCTCCTTGATAGTATTGGCTTTTCCTATAGACTCAATGTGATCTTGGATCACTAAAATGTAAAATGAAGAGTCTTGAGCTTGAAGCTTGAGCCAATCCTTTGTCCTTAGCATCTTGAAGGAGTTCCCACATCCTTTAGTCCATGCCACTCCATTGTTGAACTTATCTGAAACATACTAGATAAAAGTGTTAGTCCAACAAGAGATATGTTGTCATTAATTACCAAAACCACCTACGGAGCACTTGTGATTTCAATCTCCCCCTTTTTGGTAGTTGATGGCAACATACATCAAAGCTTTAGATAAAGATATAAAGAATAGCAAGTAAAGCTTTGGAAAGACATGTAACAAGCATAGGCTCCCCCTACATGTATGCAATCATGTGAATATGAAATATAGAAGCATGTGATAGCATAACCATGATAGAGCAGGCAATGTGTTACATGTATCTTGGCTATATGCATCAGAGAAAAAGTATTAAAGAGAATACCTTCATGCCCATGAGTCCTTCTTGCAAACAATATGTACATCAGCAAGAATTCCTCATACACATGATTATGATGCATATACTTACCTTGTGGTCTTGAGTTGGCTTAGGATGGAATGAACCTGCGTAAACAAGGCTAGATAACACAGATGCATCTACTAGCCAGAGCAAACAGAAGAAACCACAAGAATTCCAAGACTGGGATGACATGTAGAGAGTGAGTATTGAGTATCACATTGGATTAGACATGTCCCCAAGAGTAAAGATATGCAATGAATTTAAATGATCTCTTTCCCTTAGATGTCTTGCTCCCCCTGAATCTAACATGGGATACTGGGAGAAGATAGGGAACAGAAAATCAGAGCTGAAGGAAAACAGAGCTGAAAGATATGAATGATGATCAGAGCTAAAGTTCAGAGCTAATGTATGCTAATGCAAAATTTAGCACAACATATCATATGAACATGTCTCTCCCCTCAAGAAGACATGTGACATCTCTCCTCTTGAACACCAAGCATCTGGGATCCTTGAGAAATACTTTCTACTAGAGTATCCTCTCCCCCTGGAGATCTCTCTCTCCCCCTGAAGGATCTCTCTATCCTTCTCTGATGTGATCTCTCTCTCTAAATGATAAGCTTTGATGTGATCTCTCTCTCCCCCTTTGACATCAATTTCCAAGAAGGGCTTGATAAAGATGTAATCTCTCTCCCCCCTTTGGAATTTGTCGTGAATGGATTTGATCCTTGAGTCACAACATAAAGCAATGATAAAAATGTGATGCTTGTAGAGGACAAGATTCATTGAGTGGAGCTGGATCAGACGAAACACAGAATATGTGGCAAAGTGTTTTTCCTGTTATGAAATCGGTGGCACCAAGTTGTAGGCTTCTGTCGTACCGAAAAGATTCGGTTGGTCCGAAAATAACAAATCGGTTGAACCGAGTTCATCGCAGAGAAAACACTTGTCACCTCAACTCACTAGACGAGTAAGATCTCACAAAGATTTGCAAGGAATTAACTGAAAGATATGCAAGGAATTGGATGCAGGAAATGCAGAGAAAACAAAATGAAATCTAGATGAAGTTTTTTTTTATTGAAAGGGGAAACACAAATGCATGAGACAAATGCAAAAACTCAGAAAAGAACACAGGAGAACTTCATCTAGAGATGGTCGGCGACAAAGTCACCTATGTTAGAGTATATTGACTTAGGAGTCAAGTGAGATCACTTGATCATAGGCCATACTCATCGTTTAAGCTCAAAATGGGGTTGCCCTTTTTCGTTTAAGCATCTTGATGTATTCACATCTTGTCGAGTTGCTTTAACTCATGACTCAGAGTAAAGTTTCTCTAAGATGGAATAACATACCTTGGTTGGTGGTGTTGTCCATGTAGTTGAACTTGCGTGGGTTGCTCAAAGTTGATGTAGCTCATCAAGAATTTGGAGCACCACTTGGAATTTGAGTCCATCTACCTACATGGGTTAGTTCTTGCAAGGAAGAGCACTTGTATATCCAAAAACGACAATCATGAAACTCAACATAGAATTTGTCAAAGGATATGTTTGAGTGGTTTCGTGCTTCCTTGTCTTCAACCACCTTGTGTAGAGACTTGGTGATGTAGAGATTTCTCAAGATATGAGTAGGTTTCAACCTCATGGAATTTGATTCAACCAAGTACCTACACGGGTTAGATAACATGCAAGATACAAATATATCCAAGACATAAGTTTTTCATCATGAGAGAAACATCAAGGATTAGTCATAAGCTCATGTCTTGCATGTATCCAATGGAGTTTCTACTCCAAGTTTGAAGCATCAATGATGTTCAATTCTCCTCTTAACCTGCAAAACACTTTCTCATCAAGAGGTTTAGTGAATATATCCGCTAATTGCTTTTCGGTGCGAACATGCTTAAGATCAATGTCACCCTTAGCAACATGATCTCGAATGAAATGATGGCGAACTTCAATATGCTTAGTTCGAGAATGTTGCACAGATTATGACCAATTTTGATAGCACTTTCATTATCACAAAGCAATGGAACATGTCTCACATATATACCATAATCTTTAAGAGTTTGGGTCATCCAAAGTAATTGAGCACAACATGAACCGCGGCAATATATTCAGCTTTGGCGGTGGATAAGGATACCGAAGTTTTGTTTCTTGGAGGACCAAGACACAAGAGATCTACCAAGAAATTGACAAGCACCAAGTGGACTTTCTATCAACCTTGTCTCCGGCATAGTCCAAGTCGGAATAGCCAACAAGATTGAAAGAGGCCCTCTTAGGATACCAAATGCCAAAATTTGGTGTATGGATTAAGTATCTCACTATCCTTTTCACGGCCTTAAGATGACATTCTTTAGGGGCAGCTTGATATCGTGCACACATGCACACACTTAGCATAATATCGGGACATGAAGCACATAGATATAACAATGAACCAATCATAGAGCGATAAACCTTTTGATCAACCGATTCACCATCTTTGGTTAAGTCAAGATGTCCACTAGTAGGCATGGATGTAGTCATACCTTTGCATTCTTGCATATTGAACTTCTTGAATAAGTCCTTAGTGTACTTCGTTTGTAGACAAAAGTACCTTCCTTAGTTTGCTTGATTTGCAAACCAAGAAAGAATTTGAGTTCACTCATCATAGACATCTCAAACTTCTCCGACATTAGCTTCCCAAACTTTTCACTAAAATGAGGGTTAGTTGAACCAAATATAATATCATCAACATAAATTTGGCACACAAAGAGTTCACCATTAATCCTTTTAGTAAAAAGAGTAGAATCAATTTTCCCAATTTCAAAGCCTTTTTCAATAAGGAACTTGGTCAAGCATTTATACCATGCTCTAGGAGCTTGTTTAAGTCCATAAAGAGCTTTGTGAAGTTGGTAAACATGATTGGGTTTCTTAGGATTGACAAAGCCGGAGGTTGTTTAACATAAACTTCCTCCTCTATTTCACCATTTAGAAAAGCACTTTTAATGTCCATTTGGTACAAGGTAATATCATGGTGATTAGCATAGGCAAGTAAGATGCGAATGGACTCAAGTCTAGCAACGGGGGCGTAAGTCTCACCATAGTCCATACCTTCGACTTGTGTGTAGCCTTGGGCGACGAGACGTGCTTTGTTGCGAACTACTTGTCCATCTTCATCTTGCTTGTTGCGAAACACCCATTTGGTACCGATGATGTTGTGGTTGTTGTCGGGCTTCTCAACCAATGTCCAAACTTGGTTCCTCTCAAAGTTGGGTAGCTCTTCATGCATAGCATTTATCCAATCCGGATCTTCCAATGCTTCTTCAACCTTCATAGGTTCAATGCTAGAGATGAAAGAATAGTTTTCACAAAAGTTAGCTAAACGAGTTTTAGAGCGAGTGATTCTCCCGGTTTGAATATCATTGTAGATTTGCTCGACGGGATGGTCTTTAGCAATTCTTGCTCGAACTCGTGAAAGCTTTTGCTTGGGTCTTCGTTGAACATCTTCTTCATCTTGTTCTTCTTCTTGGCCTTCTTCATTGTTGGCGTTGTCGCTTTTTCTTGTCGTGGTGGAGAAGGAGGTTGTTGACGCTCATCTTGATGCACTTCCTCGTTTTCTTCATCTTGGTGTGTCCCACTTGTGGATGCTTCCGTATCAACTCTTGGTTCACCTTGTCGTGAAGTAGAAGCTTCCACTTGGACGGACGAGGTACTCTCCTTCACCTCCGCTGCACGGACCTTGCCAATAGATAAGTCTTGGATTGCTTCCAAGGATCTTTGTCTCCTACATCAATTGGCAATTGCTCTACTTGCAGCCGTTAGATTCATCAAACTTCACATCTACCGTCTCTTCAACCTTTCGGGTGAAATTGTTGTAGACACGATAAGTGTGAGAGTTTGAGCCATAACCTAGTAGGAAACCTTCATGAGACTTAGGAGCAAATTTAGAACGACGATGCTTATCAAGAATGTAGCACTTTGAGCCAAATACTCGAAAGTATCCAACTTGGGGTTTGTTACCGGTGAGTAGCTCAGATGTCGTCTTGCCGAGTAGCTTGTGAAGATACAAGCGATTTGTTGCATGACAAGCTGTCTCAACCGCTTCGCCCAAAAAGTGCTTCTTTGCCTTGTACTCATCAAGCATCGTTCTCGCCATTTCGATGAGCGCCGGTTCTTCCTCTCAACAACTCCATTTTGTTGAGGTGTGTACGTAGCCGAGAACTCGTGTGAAATCCCTTCTTCGTCAAGAAAGGTGTCCACATTTGCATTCTTGAACTCCGTTCCATTGTCGCTGCGAACCTTCTTGATCTTCACTTCAAATTGGTTTTGGGCCTTCCTAGCGAAGTTTTTGAAGATCTTTTGAACATGCGATTTATCATCGAGAAAGAACACCCACGTAAATCTGGAAAAATCATCAACTATAACTAGACCAAAAGAATTTCCACCGAGACTCTTGTAAGAGTTGGGACCAAAGAGATCCATGTGAAGTAGCTCGAGTGGCCTCTTCGTGGTCATGATGTTCTTCACGGGATGCATTCCTCCAACCTGTTTACACCTTGACAAGCACCGCAAAGTCTATCCTTATCAAATATGACATCATTAACTCCAAGGATATGATTCCCTTTAATAAGCTTGTTAAGGTTTAGCATACCAACATGACCTAATCGCCTATGCCATAACCAGCCTTTTGAGGATTTAGCAATGAAGCAAGTTTTAGGTTGAGCCTTTTTAGTGAAATCAACAATGTATAGATCACCTCTACGCACACCAGAAAAGACCATTTAATGATTATCTTGACGAAACACTTGGCAATCTACTTGATAAATAGAACATTGAAACCGAAATCAGCAAGTCTAGATCTTTGAAAGTAAGTTGTAGCCAAGAGATTCAACGAGCATAACATTTTGTATGGAGCTATCATGTGAGATGGCCACCTTACCGAGGCCAACTACCTTACCCTTTGAGTTGTCACCGAAAGTGACAAACTTTCGAGGACCATCATTTTCAGCAAGCTCACGAAACATGTCTTTATCTCCGGTCATGTGATCGGTACATCCACTATCAAGAACCCATTCCTTTCCTCCCGACATATATCCTCAAGATTTGCCATAAGACCAAAATGTCTCATTGCATCATCAAGATCGAAGTCACTATCATCATCCTCATCATAGTATCCATGTTCAACATCGTCATGTGGTGGACCAAATCCTAGAGAGGGTGATTCATTAGAATGAGTTTGACAATAATCTTGTCTATGAATTCTTATAGCTTCGGAAATAATATCACTAATAATACCAACATTTCCTTTGGCACGCATAAGGTTTGTAAGCTCAAATAGACGATCACCAAACATAGGGTCACTAGAATTCATCTTACTCAAGGCAATAGACTTATGGAGAATTTCATCAAGATTTTTCAAAGAATAATCAGGAAATCATTCCTCAAGAAATTTCCATATAGTGTAGGCACACTCAAAAGTAGGCAAGATTCTAATCAAGTTTCTAGGCAAGCCTCTAGTGATACGATTAACAGTTCTAAGATTCCTAGTCATGTTAATAGCTTCATCAAGGGTAGGATGCATAGGATCAACACAAGGTGCACAAGGACCAGCAATGTACTTGTTAAAATGATATTGATTGAAAATAACAAGCATCTCATTTTTCCACTCACGAAAATACTCTCCATCAAGAATAGGCACTCTATGACTAAGACTCCCCAAAGTAGACTCATCCATCTTCCTCCAATGGTGATTAAACCAAAGTAATGGAGACCAATGCTCTGATACCACTTGTAGGACCTTGAGAAGAGGTGTCTAGAGGGGGGGATGATTAGACACTAAGTACCAAAGTTGCAGTTTTTAAGTTTCTTTAAAGTTTGAGTGGAGTTTAGGCACAAGTTTAACATTCACAACATATAGCAAGCAAGCATGCAAAGAGTATATGAGCAGCGAAAAATAAAGCATGCAACTTGCAAGAATGTAAAGGGAAGGGATTGGAGGATTCAAATGCAATTTGGAGACACGGATGTTTTTGGCGTGGTTCCGATAGGTGGTGCTATCGTACTTCCACGTTGGTGGAGACTTCAACCCACGAAGGGTAACGGTTGCGTGAGTCCACGGAGGGCTCCACCCACGAAGAGCCCACGAAGTAGCAACCTTGTCTATCCCACCATGGCCGTCGCCCACGAAGGACTTGCCTCACTAGCGGTAGATCTTCACGAAGTAGGCGATCTCCTTGCCCTTACAAACTCCTTGGTTCAACTCCACAATCTTGTCGGAGGCTCCCAAGTGACACCTAGCCAATCTAGGAGACACCACTCTCCAAGAAGTAAAAAATGGTGTGTTGATGATGAACTCCTTGCTCTTGTGCTTCAAATGATAGTCTCCCCAACACTCAACTCTCTCTCTCATAAGATTTGGATCTGGTGGAAAGATGATTTGAGTGGAAAGCAACTTGGGGAAGGCTAGAGATCAAGATTCATATGGTAGGAATGGAATATCTTGGCCTCAACACATGAGTAGGTAGTTCTCTCTCGTAAATAGGATGATGGAAGTGTAGGTTCAGTCGATGGCTCTCTCCACGAATGAAGAGGAGGTGGAGGGGTATATATAGCCTCCACACAAAATCTAACTGCTATAATACACAATTCACGTAAACTCGGTGGGACCGAATAGTTATACTCGGTCGGACCGAATTAGTAAATAATGTGACCGTTAGGGTTTTCGGTGGGACCGAAATGCAACTCGGTGGGACCGATTTGGTTAGGGTTAGGGCATATAGTAATCTCGGTAGGACCGATTACACAAACTCGGTGGGACCGATTTTGGTAATAAGCTTTCCAGAGAGTTGGTCAGGCAAACTCGGTTTGACCGATTATCAAACTCGGTGGGACCGATTTTGCTAATAAGTTAACCAGAGAGTTTGCATTGTAATCTCGGTAGCACCGATTGCTCAAACTCGGTGAGACCGATTTTGATAATGGACATACACAGAGAGATTACAACCCCATCTCGGTGAGATCGAGATCCCTATCGGTGAGACCGATTTGCTTAGGGTTTGTGGCAGTGGCTAAGAAATCCAAACTCGGTGGCGCCGGATAGAAAGAATCAGTGGGGCAATGAAGTTTGACTTTAGGTTTAGGACATTTGTGTGGAAGTGGGAAAGTAGTTGAGGGTATTGGAGCATATCACTAAGCACATGAAGCAAGAGGCTCATTAAGCAACACCTCATCCCTCCTTGATAGTATTGGCTTTTCCTATAGACTCAATGTGATCTTGGATCACTAAAATGTAAAATTAAGAGTCTTGAGCTTGAAGCTTGAGCCAATCCTTTGTCCTTAGCACCTTGAAGGAGTTCCCACATCCTTTAGTCCATGCCACTCCATTGTTGAACTTAACTGAAACATACTCGATAAAATTGTTAGTCCAACAAGAGATATGTTGTCATTAATTACCAAAACCACCTAGGGAGCACTTGTGCTTTCAGATCATGTTTTGCTTGTGAGATAATTTTAGTCAACGGGTCTGTCACATTTAGATACGTAAGTATTTTGCAAATTTCTATGTCAACAATGCTCCGTACGGAGCTACTCTAGCTAATTGCTCCCACTTTCAATATGTATCCAGATTGAGACTTAGAGTCATCTGGATCAGTGTCAAAACTTGCATCGACGTAACCCTTTACGATGAACCTTTTGGCACCTCCATAATCGAGAAACATATCCTGATTCCACTAAGGATAATTTTGACCGCTGTCCAGTGATCTACTCCTAGATCACAATTGTACTCCCTTGCCAAACTCAGTGGTAGGGTATACAATAGATCTGGTACACAGCATGGCATACTTTATAAAACCTATGGCTGATGCATAGGGAATGATTTTCATTCTCTTTCTATCTTCTGCCGTGGTCGGGTTTTGAGTCTTACTCAATTTCACACCTTATAACACAGGCTAGAACTCTTTCTTTGACTGTTCCATTTTGAACTACTTCGAAATCTTGTCAAGGTATGTACTCACTGAAAAAACTTATCAAGCGTCTTGATCTATCTCTATAGATCTTGATGCTCAATATGTAAGCAGCTTCACCGATGTCTTTCTTTGAAAAAATTCCTTTCAAACACTCCTTTATGCTTTGCAGAATAATTCTACGTTATTTCCGATCAATAATATGTCATCCACATATACTTATCAGAAATGTTGTAGTGCTCCCACTCACTTTCTTGTAAATACAGGCTTCACCGCAAGTCTGTATAAAACTCTATACTTTGATCATCTCATCAAAGCGCATATTCCAACTCCGAGATGCTTGCACCAGTTCACAATTGGATCGCTGGGGCTTGCACATTTTGTTAGCACCTTTAGGATTGACAAAATCTTCTGGTTGCATCATATACAACTCTTCTTTAATAAGTCCATTAAGGATTACAGTTTCGTTATCCATTTGCCAGATTTCATAAAATGCGGCAATATCTAACATGATTCGGACAGACTTTAAGCATCGATACGAGTGAGAAAATCTAATCGTAGTCAACACCTTGAACTTTGTCAAAAAACCTTTTTTGACAAGTCTAGCTTTGTAGATAATAACACTACTATCAGCGTCCGTCTTCCTCTTGAAGATCCATTTATGGCTTGCCGATCATCAGGCAAGTCAACCAAAGTCCATACTTTGTTCTCATACATGGATCCTATCTCAGATTTCATGGCCTCAAGCCATTTCGCGGAATCTGGGCTCATCATCGCTTCCTCATAGTTCGTAGGTTCGTCATGGTCAAGTAACATGACCTCCAAAACAGGATTACTGTACCACTCTGGTGCGGATCTTACTCTGGTTGACCTACGAGGTTCAGTAACAACTTGATCCGAAGTTTTGATGATCATCATCATTAACTTCCTCACTAATTGGTGTAGGTGTCACACAAACCGGTTTCTATGATGAACTACTTTCCAATAAGGGAGCAGGTACAGTTACCTCATCATGTTCTACTTTCCTCCCACTCACTTCTTTCGAGAGAAACTCCTTCTCTCGATAGATTCCGAATTTAGCAACAAAAGTCTTGCCTTCGTATCTGTGATAGAAGGTGTACCCAACAATTTCTTTTGGGTATCCTATGAAGACACATTTTTCCGATTTGGGTTCGAGCTTATCAGGTTGAAGCTTTTTCACATAAGCATCGCAGCCCCAAACTTTAAGAAACGACAACTTTGGTTTCTTGCCAAACCACAGTTCTTAAAGCGTCGTCTCAACGGATTTCGATGGTGCCCTATTTAACGTGAATGCAGCCGTCTCTAGAGCATAACCCCAAAATGATAGCGGTAAATCAGTAAGAGACATCATAGATCACACCATATCTAGTAAAGTACGATTACGACGTTCGGACACACCATTACCCTGTGGTGTTCCGGGTGGCGTGAGTTGCGAAACTATTCCGCATTGTTTCAAATGAAGACCAAACTCATAACTCAAATATTCTCCTCCACGATCAAATCGTAGAAACTTTATTTTCTTGTTACGATGATTTTCAACTTCACTATGAAATTCTTTGAACTTTTCAAATGTTTCAGACTTATGTTTCATTAAGTAGATATACCCATATCTCGCTTAAATCATCTGTGAAGGTGAGAAAATAACGATACCCGCCATGAGCCTCAACATTCATCGGACCACATACACGTATGTATGATTTCCAACAAATCTGTTGCTCTCTCCATAGTTCCGGAGAACGGCGTTTTAGTCATCTTGCCCATGAGGCACGGTTACATAAGTACCAAGTGATTCATAATCAAGTGGTTCCAAAAGTCCATCAAGATGGAGTTTCTTCATGCGCTTTACACCGATATGACGTAAACGGCGGTGCCACAAATAAGTTGCACTATCATTATCAACTCTGCATCTTTTGGCTTCAATATTATGAATATGTGTATCACTACTATCGAGATTCAACAAAAATAGACCACTCTTCAAGGGTGCATGACCATAAAAGATATTACTCATATAAATAGAACAACCATTATTCTCTGATTTAAATGAATAACCGTCTCGCATCAAACAAGATCCAGATATAATGTTCATGCTCAACACTGGCACCAAATAACAATTATTCAGGTCTAAAACTAATCCCGAAGGTAGATGTAGAGGCAGCGTGCCGACCGTGATCACATCGACTTTGGAACCATTTCCCACGCGCATCGTCACCTCGTCCTTAGCCAATCTTCGCTTAATCGGTAGTCCCTGTTTCGAGTTGCAAATATTAGCAGCAGAACCCGATATCAAATACCAGTGTGCTACTACGAGCATTAGTAAGGTACACATCAATAACATGTATATCACATATACCTTTGTTCACCTTGCCATCCTTCTTATCCGCCAAATACTTGGGGTAGTTCCGCTTCCAAAGGACCTCGCTTGCAAAGAGAAGCACTCAGTCTCAGACTTAGGTCCAGACTTGGGTTTCTTCTCCTGGAAGCAACTTGTTTGCTGTTCTTCTTGAAGTTCCCCTTCTTGTTCCCTTTGCCCTTTTTCTTGAAAACTGGTGGTCTTATTGACCATCAACACTTGATGCTCTTTCTTGATTTCTACCTCCGCAGCCTTTAGCATTGCGAAGAGCTCGGGAATCGTCTTATCCATCCCTTGCATGTTATAGTTCATCACGAAGCTCTTGTAGCTTGGTGGCAGTGATTGAAGAATTATATCAATGATGCTATCATCCGGAAGATTAACTCCCAGTTGAATCAAGTGATTGTTATACCCAGACATTCTGAGTATATGCTCACTGACAGAACTATTCTCCTCCATCTTGCAGCTGTAGAACTTATTGGAGACTTCATATCTCTCAATCCGGCATTTGCTTGAAATATTAACTTCAACTCCTGGAACATCTCATATGCTCCATGACGCTCAAAACGTCGTTGAAGTCCCGGTTCTAAGCCATAAAGCATGGGACACTGAACTATCAAGTAGTCATCAGCTTTGCTCTGCCAGACGTTCATAACGTCCGGCGTTGCTCCTGAAGAAGTCCGGCACCTAGCGGTGCTTCCAGGATGTAATTCTTACGTGCAGCAATGAGGATAAACCTCAAGTTACGGACCCGATCCGTGTAATTGCTACCATCATCTTTCAACTTTGCTTTCTCAACGAACGCATTAAAATTCAACGGAACAACAAAGACGGGCCATCTATCTACAATCAACATAGACAAGCAAAATACTATCAGTACTAAGTTCATGATAAATTTAAGTTCAATTAATCATATTACTTAAGAACTCCCACTTAGATAGACATCCTCTAATCCTCTAAGTGATCATGTGATCCAAATCAACTAAACCATGTCCGATCATCACGTGAGATGGAGTAGTTTCAATGGTGAACATCACTATGTTGATCATATCTACTATATGATTCACGCCGACCTTTCGGTCTCCGTGTTCGAGGCCATATCAATTATATGCTAGGCTCGTCAAGTTTAACTCGAGTATTCGCGTGTGCAACTGTTTTGCACCCGTTGTATTTGAACGTAGAGCCTATCACACCCGATCATCACGTGGTGTCTCAGCACGAAGAACTTTCACAACGGTGCATACTCAGGGAGAACACTTATACTTTGATAATTTAGTGAGAGATCATCTTATAATGCTACCGTCAATCAAAGCAAGATAAGATGCATAAAACATAAACATCACATGCAATCAATATAAGTGATATGATATGGCCATCATCTTCTTGTGCTTGTGATCTCCATCTTCGAAGCACCGTCATGATCACCATCGTCACCGGCGCGACACCTTGATCTCCATCGTAGCATCGTTGTCGTCTCGCCAATCTTATGCTTCTACGACTATTGCTACCGCTTAGTGATAAAGTAAAGCATTACAGGGCGATTGCATTGCATACAATAAAGCGACAACCATATGGCTCTTGCCAGTTGCCGATAACTCGGTTACAAAACATGATCATCTCATACAATAAAATTTAGCATCATGCCTTGACCATATCACATCACAACATGCCCTGCAAAAACAAGTTAGACGTCCTCTACTTTGTTGTTACAAATTTTACGTGGTTGCTACGGGCTGAGCAAGAACCGTTCTTACCTACGCATCAAAACCACAATGATAGTTTGTCAAGTTGGTGCTGTTTTAACCTTCGCAAGGACAGGGCGTAGTCACACTCGGTTCAACTAAAGTTGGAGAAACTGACACCCGCCAGCCACCTGTGTGCAAAGCACGTCGGTAGAACTAGTCTCGCGTAAGCGTCTGGCGTAATGTCGGTCCGGGCCGCTTCATCCAACAATACCGCCGAACCAAAGTATGACATCTTTGGTAAGCAAGATGACTTATATCGCCCACAACTCACTTGTGTTCTACTCGTGCATATGACATCTACGCATAAAACCTGGCTCGGATGCCACTTGTTGGGGAACGTAGTAATTTCAAAAAATCCTACGCACACGCAAGATCATGGTGATGCATAGCAACGAGAGGGAAGAGTGTGTCCACGCACTCGTAGACCGAAAGCGGAAGCGTTAGCACAACGCGGTTGATGTAGTCGCACGTCTTCACGATCCGACCGATCAAGTACCGAACGCACGGCACCTCCGAGTTCAGCACACGTTCAGCCCGATGACGTCCCTCGAACTCCGATCCAGCCGAGTGTTGAGGGAGAGTTTCATCAGCACGACGGTGTGGTGATGATGATGATGTTCTAACGATGCAGGGCTTCGCCTAAGCACCGCTACTATATTATTGAGGTGGACTATGGTGGAGCGGGGCACCGCACACGGCTAAAAGATCAATGACCAATTGTTGTGTCTATGGGGTGCCCCCTGCCCCCGTATATAAAGGAGCAAGGGGGGAGAGGCGGCCGACCAGGAGGAGGCGTGCCAGGAGGAGTCCTACTCCCACCGGGAGTAGGACTCCCTCCCTTCCTTGTTGGATTAGGAGAAGGGGGAAAGAGGAGGAGGAGAAGAAGGAAAGGGGGCGCTGATAACCCACAAGTCTAGGGGATCGCAACAGTTTTCGAGGGTAGAGTATTCAACCCAAATTTATTGATTCGACACAAGGGGAGCCAAAGAATATTCTCAAGTATTAGCAGCTGAGTTGTCAATTCAACCACACCTAGATAACTTAATATCTGCAGCAAAGTATTTACTAGCAAAGTAATATGATAGTAGTGGTAACGGTAACAAAAGTAACGGAAGCAAAAGTAATATTTTTGGTGTTTTGCAGTGATTGTAACAACAACAACGGAAAAGTAAATAAGCGAGAACCAATATAGGAAAATCTCGTAGGCATTGGATCAGTGATGGATAATTATGCCGGATGCGGTTCATCATGTAACAATCATAACATAGGGTGACACAGAACTAGCTCCAATTCATCTATGTAATGTAGGCATGTACTCCGAATATAGTCATAGTGCTTATGGAAAAGAACTTGCATGACATCTTTTGTCCTACTATCCCGTGGCAGCGGGGTCCTAATGGAAACTAAAGGATATTAATGCCTCCTTTTAATAGAGTACCGAACCAAAGCATTAACACATAGTGAATACATGAACTCCTCAAACTATGGTCATCACCGGGAGTGGTCCCGATTATTGTCACTTCGGGGTTGCCGGATCATAACACATAGTAGGTGACTATAGACTTGCAAGATAGGATCAAGAACACACATATATTCATGAAAACATAATAGGTTCAGATCTGAGATCATGGCACTCGGGCCCTAGTGACAAGCATTAAGCATAGCAAAGTCATAGCAACATCAATCTCAGAACATAGTGGATACAAGGGATCAAACCCTAACAAAACTAACTCGATTACATGATAGATCTCATCCAACCCATCACCGTCCAGCAAGCCTACGATGCAATTACTCACGCACGGCGGTGAGCATCATGAAATTGGTGATGGAGGATGGTTGATGATGACGACGGCGACGAATCCCCCTCTCCGGAGCCCCGAACGGACTCCAGATCAGCCCTCCCGGGAGGTTTTAGGGCTTGGCGGCGGCTCCGTATCGTAAAATGCGATGACTTCTTCTCCTTTATTTTTTTCTACCCGAAAGCAAATATATAGAGTTGGAGTTGGCGTCGGAGGAGCTCCAGGGGGCCCACGAGGTAGGGGGGCGCGCCCCCCACCCTCATGGACAGGGTGTGGCCCCCTGGTCTTCATCTTTTGCAAGGATTTTTTATTATTTCCAAATATACGTCCCGTGGAGTTTCAGGTCATTCCGAGAACTTTTGTTTCTGCACATAAATAACACCATGGAAAGTCTGTTGAAAACAGCGTCAGTCCGGGTTAGTTCCATTCAAATCATGCAAGTTAGAGTCCAAAACAAGGGCAAAAGTGTTTGGAAAAGTAGATACGACGGAGACGTATCAACTCCCCCAAGCTTAAACCGCTTGTCCACAAGCAATTCAGTTGATAAACTGAAAGTGATAAAGAAAAACTTTTACAAACTCTGTTTGCTCTTGTTGTTGTAGATATGTAAAGCCAGCATTCAAGTTTTCAGCAAAGATTATGACTATCCACATTTGCAATAACTCTCAGGTCTCATGTTTACTCATATCAATAGCATAATCAACTAGGGAGCAATAATAATAAATCTCGGATGACAACACTTTCTCAAAACAATCATGATATAATATAACAAGATGGTATCTCGCTAGCCCTTTCTGAGACTGCAAAACATAAATGCAGAGCACCTTTAAAGATCAAGGACTGACTAGACATTGTAATTCATGGTAAAAGAGATCCATTCATAGTCATACCCAATACAAATTAATAGTAATGGATGCAAATGATAGATGTGCTCTCCAGCTAGTGATTTTTATTAAGAGGGTGATGACTCAACATAAAAGTAAATAGATAAGCCCTTCATAGAGGGAAGCAGGGATTTGTAGAGGTGCCAGAGCTCGGTTTTGGAATAGAGATAGATAATATTTTGAGCGCTATACTTTCATTGTCAACATAACAACCAAGAGATGGCGATATCTTCCATGCTACACACATTATAGGCGGTTCCCAAACAGAATGGTAAAGTTTATACCCCCCCCCCCTCCATCAACAAGCATCAATCCATGACTTGCTCGAAACAACGAGTGTCTCCAACTAGCAACAGTCCTAGGGGGAGTTTTGTTTGCAATTATTTAGATTTAGTTTGCATAAAGCATTGGACTGGGCATCCCGGTGACCAGCCATTTTTTCGTGAGTGAGGAGCGGAGTCCACTCCTCTTGAGAATAACCCGCCTAACATGGAAGATAAGGGCAGCCCTAATTGATACATGAGCTATTTGAGCATACAAAACAGAATGTTTATTTGAAGGCTTAGAGTTTGGCACATACAAATTTACTTGGAACGGCAGGTAAATACCGCATATAGGAAGGTATAGTGGACTCCTATGGAATAACTTTGGGGTTTAAGGGATTGGATGCACAAGCAGTATTCCCGCTTAGTACAAGTGAAGGCTAGCAAAAGACTGGAAGCGACCAACCAGAGAGGCGACAACAGTCATGAACATGCATTAAAATTAATAAACATTGGATGCAAGCATGAGTAGGATATAATCCACCATGAACATAAATATCGTGAAGGCTATGTTGATTTGTTTCAACTACATGTGTGAACATGTGCCAAGTCAAGTCACTTAAATCATTCAAAGGAGGATACCACCCCATCATACCACATCACAACCATTTTAATAGCATGTTGGCATGCAAGGTAAACCATTATAACTCATAGCTAATAAAACATGGCACGAGCAACTATGATCTCTAATTGTCATTGCAAACATGTTTATTCATAATAGGCTGAATCAGGAACGATGAACTCATCATATTTACAAAAACAAGAGAGGTCGAGTTCATACCAGCTTTTCTCATCTCAGCCACCCATCATATATCGTCATAATTGCCTTTCACTTGCACGACCGAACGACGTGAATAATAATAAGAGTGCACGTGCATTGGACTAAGCTGGAATCTGCGAGCATTCAATAAACAGGAGAAGACAGGGCAATATGGGCTCTTGGTTAAATCAACAATAATGCATAAAAGTGCCACTTCAACAATTTAATCATGGTCTTCTCCTATCGACCCCTAAAGAAAAGAAAAGAAATAAAACTATTTACATGGGAAAGCTCCCAACAAGCAAAAGAAGAACGAGAAATCTTTTTTGGGTTTTCTTTTTAATTATTACTACTACAGCAAGAAAAGTAAACTAGCTAAAGCTACAACTATTTTTTTTTTGTTTTTCTTAAAGTTTAACAAACACACAAGAAGAAAGCAAGAAAAAGAAAATAAACTAGCATGGATATTACAGTGAAAGAGTATGAGCACCGACATCTAGCAATGAGTGTGTGTGAACATAAATGTAATGTCGGTGAGATATACGTACTCCCCCAAGCTTAGGCTTTTGGCCTAAGTTGGTTCATTGCCAGGAATGGCCTGGCGGATATCCGTAGCTGTAGCTGGGGTCGTACTGAGATGCAGCGGTTATTGCCTCCTGAGCTGCATCGTGGTGGCGAGCTGCCTCAGCCCTCCTCTCGTATTCATCTGCCTCCTCTCTAGTAATAAAATGTCTTCCTTTTGCATGATAATCAAAGAAGGCAGGAACAGGGAGAGTAATACGAACAGCACGTCGTTTGTCAAAGATTAATCGATACCGGAGAGGTGATTCATTCCTCTCGACAAACTGGTGGTAGACCATAGAATTGTAGTCTAAATAAGTTGGAGGCAACTCAGTGTCATCCTCACGAACGTCCACATCAAGAAAATCAGCTAAGCGGGTTGCATAAATTCCTCCAAAGAAATCTCCATTAAATCTATTATGATGCAACCTACGTGCAACAATGGCTCCCAAATTATAAGATTGGTCTCCTAACACTGCACTCCTAAGAATGCTAAGGTCAGGCACACACATATGACATGCTTCATCCTTACCATTTATGCACCTACCTATGAAGAGAGCAAAATAATGTATAGCAGGAAAGTGAATGCTCCCTATGGTAGCTTGTGCTATATCTCTAGATCCCCCCACAGTTATACCAGCAAGAAAGTTTCTAAATACAGATTTACGGGGGTCACTAACACTACCCCATTGTGGAAGTTTGCAAGGAGAAGTAAAATCCTCTAAGTCCATGGTATAAGATTTTCCATAAAGATCAAACATGACAGTCGGAGAATTACGTGAAGATGAAAATTCAAACCTCCTCATAAATGTACTAGTGAGATAGTGGTACTGGGGGCATTTGTCTGCCTCAAAGCTCACAAGATCAGCGTTACGCAAATATGCGTTAAATTCCTCCTTGATCCCCGCTCGATCCATAAAATTTTCTGAAGGCCATTCACAGGGTCAAGACCGAGCATCCCTTGGTGGCTCCTCATCAGCATCACGCATTGCAAGCCTGGGTCCTTGCTTCCTTGAAGAACCACCTTGGAACATTTTCCTAAGCATATTTCTTTCTCTGAAAAATTTATGAAATTTTTAGTAACTACAAACAAAAGTGGACCAAACTCAATAAAATTGATAGCAACTACTCCTACAAGTGCGTAGAGCCTATATCAAGCATTATAAGTACTTGGAACCATATAAATTTGACATGCAAGCTCAAGAACATGGTCATCTAGGCAGCACAAATTTGCAAAGAATAAAGCTCTAGAGCAAAAATTAATTGGACCAATGGAGGAGTCACATACCAAGGAACAATCTTCCCAAGCAGTTTTGTGAGAGGTGCTTTGAGCAAGGAGATCGAAAATCACAGCAGAATGAGCTAGAACTCGTGCTTGAGCTGGATATTGGTGTTTGTGGGAGGAACAAGGAGTGTATGGGTGCAGGAATAAGTGGAGGAGGGCCACCATGGGCCCACGAGGCGGGGCGCTACTGGGGTAGGGCGCCCTCCACCCTCGTGGCCAGGTGATTGACCCCCCTGTTGTGTTCTCAGTTCTAGAAATCCTCAAATATTCTAGAAAAAAATCATATTTCATTTTCGAGGCATTTGGAGAACTTTTATTTTCGGGGTATTTTTATATTGCACGGATAAATCAGAAAACAGACAGAAAAATACTATTTTTTACTTTATTTCAACTAAATAACAGAAAGTAGAAAGAGGGTACAAAAGGTTGTGCCTTCTAGTTTCATCCATCTCATGCTCATCGAAAGGAATCCACTAACAAGGTTGATTAGGTCTTGTTAACGAATTCATTCCGAATAACATGGAACCGGAGAAATTTTGAATAACACTATGTTACCTCAACGGGGATATGCACATCCCCTATAATAAGAATATCATATTTCTTGTTGACAGTAGGAAGAGGAAATTCAGAACCTCCAAATATAATCGATGGAATTTTTCACTATGAACTTGAGGTTGTTTCCTCGGAAAGTGTACCGTATGCTCATTACCATTAACATGAAAAGTGACATTGCCTTTGTTGCAATCAATAACAGCCCCTGCAGTATTCAAAAAAGGTCTTCCAGGAATAATAGACATACTATCGTCCTCGGGAATATCAAGAATAACAAAGTCCGTTAAAATAGTAATGTTTGCAACAACAACAGGCACATCCTCACAAATATCGACAGGTGTAGCAGTTGATTTATCAGCCATTTGCAAAGATATTTCAGTAGGTGTCAACTTATTCAAATCAAGTCTACGATATAAAGAGAGAGGCATAACACTAACACCGGCTCCAAGATCACATAAAGCAGTTTTAACATAGTTTCTTTTAATGGAGCATGGTATAGTGGGTACTCCGGATCTCCAAGTTTCTTTGGTATTCCACCCTTAAAAGTATAATTAGCAAGCATGGTGGAAATCTCAGCTTCCGGTATCTTTCTTTATTAGTGACAATTTCTTTCATATACTTAGCATAAGGATTCATTTTGAGCATATCAGTTAATCGCATACGCAAAAAGATAGGTCTAATCATTTCAGCAAAGCGCTCAAAATCCTCATCATCCTTTTTCTTGGATGGTTTGGGAGTAAAAGGCATGGGTTTCTGAACCCAAGGCTCCCTTTCTTTACCATGTTTCCTAGCAACAAAGTATCTTTTATCATAACGTTGATTCTTTGGTTGTGGGTTATCAAGATCAACAACTGGTTCAATTTCTACATCATTATCATTACTAGGTTGAGCATCATCATGAACATCATCATTAGAATTTTCATTAGGTTCATGTTCATTACCACATTGTGTTTCGGCATCAGAATAGAGATATCATTTGGATTCTCAGGTGGTTCAGTAATAGGTTCACTAGAAGCATGCAAAGTCCTATCATTTTTCTTTTTCTTCTTTTTAGAAGAACTAGGTGCATCAATTTTATTTCTCAGAGAATCTTGCTCAATTCTCTTAGGGTGGCCTTCAGGATACAAAGGTTCCTGAGTCATTCTACCAGTTCTAGTAGCCACTCTAACAGCATAACCATTTTTCTTACTATTCATTTCATTGAGCAAATCATTTTGAGCCTTAAGTACTTGTTCTACTTGAGTGGTAACCATAGAAGCATGTTTAGTAATGAGTTTAATTTCACCTCTAACATCAGCCATGTAATTACCCAAGTGTTTAAGCATATCGGAATTGTATTTCAATTGTCTACCAAAATAAGCATTAAAATTTTCTTGTTTGACAATAAAGTTATCAAACTCATCTAGGCATTGGCTAGCAAACTTAGTAAGAGGGATTTCAGCTCTATCATATCTATAGAGAGAATTTACCTTTACTACCTGTGTCGGGTTATCAAGACCAGGAGGTTCTTCAATAGGTAATGGATTAAGATCATATGTTTCTTCAACAGGCGGTAAATTAAGACCATGTATTTCTTCAATAGGAGGTAAATTCTTAACATCTTCAGCTTTAATATTTTTTTCTTTCATAGATTTCTTTGCCTCTTGCATATCTTCAGGACTGAGAAATAGAAAACCTCTCTTCTTCGGAGTTGGTTTAGGAATAGGCTCAGGAACTGGCTCAGAAGCTGGCTGGGGAAGTGTCCAATTATTTTCATTTGTCAACATATTATTCAATAGAATTTCAGCTTCATCCGGTGTTCTTTCCCTGAAAACAGAACCAGCAGAACTATCCAGGTAATCTCTGGACGCATCGGTTCGTCCATTATAAAATATAACACGTATTTCATTCTTCTTAAGAGGAGGAACAGGCAAAGCACTAAGTACCTTGAGAAGCCTCCCCAAGCTTGTGGGAGACTCTCTTCTTCAATTTGCACAAAGTTGTATATTTCCCTCAAAGCAGCTTGTTTCTTATGAGCAGGGAAATATTTAGCAGAGAAGTAATAAATCATATCCTGGGGACTATGCACACAACCAGGATCAAGAGAATTAAACCATATCTTAGCATCACCCTTTAATGAGAACGGAAATATTTTAAAGATATAGAAGTAACGAGATCTCTCATCATTAGTGAATATGGTGGCTATATCATTTAATTTAGTAAGATGTGCCACAACAGTTTCAGATTCATAGCCATGAAAAGGATCAGATTCAACCAAAGTAATTATATCAAGATCAACAGAGAATTCATAATCCTTATCGGTAACACGGATAGGTGAAGTAGCAAAAGCAGGGTCAGTGTCGGTGTCAAAACCGAAGGATCTCGGGTAGGGGGTCCCGAACTGTGCGTCTAGGCGGATGGTAACAGGAGACAAGGGACACGATGTTTTTACCCAGGTTCGGGCCCTCTCGATGGAGGTAAAACCCTACTCCTGCTTGATAAATATTGATGATATGGGTAGTACAAGAGTAGATCTACCACGAGATCAGAGAGGCTAAACCCTAGAAGCTAGCCTATGGTATGATTGTTGTTCGTCCTACGGACTAAAACACTCCGGTTTATATAGACACCGGAGAGGGTTAGGGTTACATAGAGTCGGTTACAATGGGAGGAGATCTACATATCCGTATCGCCAAGCTTGCCTTCCACGCCAAGGAAAGTCCCATCCGGACACGGGACGAAGTCTTCAATCTTGTATCTTCATAGTCCAGAGTCCGCCAAAGGTTATAGTCCGCCATCCGGACACCCCCTAATCCAGACTCCTCGGTAGCCCTGAACCAGGCTTCAATGACGACGAGTCCGACACGTAGATTGTCTTCGGCATTGCAAGGCGGGTTCCTCCTCCGAATACTTCATAGAAGATTTTGAACACAAGGATAATGTCCGGCTCTGCAAAATAACACCGTAGAGAGAATAATATTTACACAAATCCAATCTGCTGATGTATTTCGCAGCGTGACATCACACCACGGCCAAGCCTTTATTCGAATCGTTTTTACTGTCCCACCTCAGTGCACTTAGCGAGGCGGTTTTCTTGGCACGTCTTGTTGAAGAGATCGTGTCCCCTTATTCCGGGATTCTCATCAATACGGGCGTGGGTAACCCAATCGTGCCCTTTGGCACGTCTCCTCTATCGAAGGCGAGTCCCAAACGGTCACGGGGAAGGCTCTTGGTATTCAACCTCTTTATAAAGAGACCAAGGCTCTACCCCTTTCTTTCAATGTCAATCGAATCCGCCCCTCGCCTCGAGTTCCAACACCTGAAGCTCCAGATTCAGGCGCTTCGGACCTTCAATGATGTCCGGTTCCAACCTTCAAGGCCGGTGGATGCCTTCCTCCGTTACGGAAGAAGGCGTGCTAAAGCTAAGAGATGTCAGGTACTTAACTGGCGAAATTTCGCATAGGCTGCCTGCTCAAGGGCAGGTTATTCCCACTCCCAAGCCTGGTGAGAGTGTAGTGTTCGCGTCTCACTTCCTTCGGGGGTTAGGCTTCCCGACGGACCCCTTCGTGAGGGGGCTCATGTTTTATTATGGGTTGGAATTTCACGACTTGGATCCAGAGTCCATCCTCCACATCTCATCGTTCATTGTCATATGCGAAGCCTTCCTCCGCATTACTCCTCACTTCGGATTGTGTCTTAAGATCTTCAAAGTGGAGCCGAAGATGATCAAGGGGCAGCAAGCGGAGTGCGAAGGGGCTGTTATAAGCAAGAATGCTGACGCTCCATGGCCCGAGGGCTCTTTTCAAGAGGAGTTCAGCTTATGGCAACGAGAGTGGTTTTATATCACAGCTCCCAGGGGCACCAAGTGGGTGGTTCCACCCGCCTTTCGCTCAGGTCCTCCACCGCGGCTGGCGTCATGGGTCAATAAAGGGCTTGACTGGGGGCCGTCCAGGGACGTGCCCTTGTTGCAGGGCCGCATCCAAGATCTCCTAGAAAGAGACATCAACCTGGTCGTAGTGACGCAGGTCATGTTGATTCGCCGCACCTTGCCCTGCAAACGCCGCCCCCTCCGCCTGTGGGAGTTTAATCCAGAGGGACCACGAGCTCTCCAACACTTTACAGGCGCGACACCCATGGAGATGTACAAATTGTTCTTTGGATCACAAGAAATGTGTCCGGACTCGACCGAGGATGCAGGTCTGAGCTGCTATCGCCCGGATACTCAAGTAAGTAGCCCTGTACCCGGACACGCTATCCGTATATTTATCATAAAATTGCCCTTAAAAGAGTTGTTCCTCAAACAGGAGTGGATAGCGAAAGCAAAGCTAATCAGGTGTCAGGCCCCCCTCCCTGAGATCACGCCGGATCCCGTGTTAACCAGGATGCTGGAGGTTGCGCCTTTGGAAGAAGGCGAAGGGGGGAACAAGGAAGCTACCGCCTCCCCAAAGGAGGCTGTCAGGAAAGGAGGGATCGAGAATCCCTCCATTCAGGGGAAGAAGAGGACCGCCTCTGAAGACCCGGAGACCATGGTCTCAAAGCGGGGGAAGAAATCTTCGTCAGAGGGTCCTGCGCCGAGAGATGCCTCGGCCGCACTGTGCCCCCAAGGGGATCAGCCCTCCACCGAGCCGTAAGTAGAGAGGGGAGTTTTAAAATAAGAAACATCCCTATTCTATTTGTGAGGAAGATAACCTAAATTTTACCTTGTAGTTCGGATCTCAGCCCTTCTCAGCATAGCTCATCTTCACGGGATCTTCGTCCGGAGATGATGGAGAGCGGAACGCCTCCCCCTGCCGTACCGCCGTGCGAGGCGGGCGACCCTGAGGTGTCGTCACGGAGGGTTTCTCCGAATCCGGCAGGGTCGGAAAGTAGTCATGTGCCCCCCCCAAAGACCTCCGTGTCCGGCCTTCGAAAAAGGCCATCGGGTGAGTCCGGCACCGTCCGGTGCGCGGTCGGAGGAGCTGAAGAATCTGCTCGGGCGAGCGTCTATCTCAGAAGAACACCGTGCGTTGATGGGTACGGTGATTGAAAGGATTTCATCCGCGGAGAGCGGGTTGTACGCGGCTGCCAGGAGTTTTCTGACGGGTTTTGAGGTACGCGAAATGATGTACCCTTTTGACGGTTCCGCATATATAAGATGCGCCATGTGTAGATAGTAGCCCCTGAGACTCGGTGCATTGTCAAAAATGACAGCGCGCCGAGGATCATAATCCTAGGTATAATATGTCGCTCTTCCTATGTAGGTGGCGGCGTCCGGTGGCTAGCCGGACTGATGAATTTGCCGAGCTAAAGCGGCAACTTGATGTGGCGGATGCCGACATCGCGCTTGTCAACAAGCGGCTTGACGAGTCACAAGGTACGCAATTTCTCCGCGGACACCTGGTAAGGGGGCTTGATGCCCGTGCCTTACAACATGTATGCTTGATGCAGATGGTGCCGCTGCCATGGAGAACCTTCAGGCGGAACTCACCCGAGCCAAGGAGCAGGCCAGAAAAAGTGATGCGGCTGCCTTAAAGGCGGCCGAACAGGCTGCTCACTGCCGAAGCATGAAGGAAATGGCCGAGATGGCTGTGAAGTTGAAGGATGCTGCCGACCGCTGCAAGCTTCTTGAAAAAGAAGGTCGGGCGGAACAGAAGGACCTGGAGAAGGCCACTACCGAGGCCAAGGATGCTCGCTCTGCAATGAGAGCCATGAAGGTGAGCTACGCCAAGCCGGAGATATCGCGGCCGAAAGCCCTTTATGCTGCGGATGAAGTTCGGGGATCCTAAATATGCTCAGTTGGACCGGTTGTGGAGTGCGGCGGATACTTATCCGGACTTGGCGGCAATTGTCATGACGGCCGAACACTTCCGAGATCAACAGGATCACGAAGTGGAAAAGCTTTTTTGGTCGCAGTTCCACAATCCAGAGCGCCCACTTCCATTAACCGAGCGTTTGGCCGAATGGGCGGAGCTGAATAGGTTATCCGGACTCGCCATGAAGGATGTCGTGAGTCATCTGTGGCCGGAAAGGCCCGAGCCGAAGAGTTATTTTAGTTTGGTGCAGCAGTTCCTTGGTGCGGTGCCGCATATCAATGCAATGAAGAGGTCAGCATGCATAGAGGGTGCACGGATGGCTCTTGCTCGTGTCAAGACATACTGGGCGAAGATGAAGGCCACCGACGTTGCATCCCAAGATTCGGACGGGAGCCGAAGTCCTGCCGAGCACTATTTTCGTGAAGTTCTCAGAGGGCGCTCGTTTAATAGAGACGCAGTGCTCGAAGGATATTATGTTTGAATAACATGTATTATTGTAAAACAATGTTTCGATGGAATATAAAGCTTTTTATACTTGTGCCTGCAAGAATTAAGATACCTCATGTGCGGCCGTTAATGTATATGTGTATATAACCTGAAAGATGGCAGTCTTCGGTTTCAGCCCCACGCATATAATGCGGGGTGTTCGCATGAAAGCGCATTTTCACACTTGATCCAACGTCTTGGTCCTATAAAGGAGGTGATAGCGCAGCGAACTAGGCAACCGGACTATAATGCTTTATCACTTTCACTTAGCCATAGGAGTTTGACAAAGGGGCTACTATATAGCCCCTAGGGCCACCGCGCCGCCAATTGGGCGCGTGTGTGCCTGACCGAAACGGCCCTTCGTTAATGCGGAGGAATCCTAAAGATTCCGGCGGGTCATCGAAAGTGGTTGACCAGTCTCACGCTATATCATTGCGATCGGTTTTCGGCTTTCTCTACTGAGGTGCTCACCTGGCCGAACCGGGGCACAATCGCAGTAGTTCTCCTGGTGCCGCCTTAGCCGACAGAGCGGAACGTAAGGCAGCAAAACACAGGTGCCGGGCAAACCCAACATTTGACCAAAGACATGATTCGGAGCTGATGCATATAAGGCCAAACTCGCGACGCCGAACACTCCCTAAGGTATTCGGTCTTTATGAAAACAGGCTGAACAACGCCCTTAGTAATAAGCCCCTGGTGTCCAGGTACACGCAAAATTCTGACGTGGCCACATGCCAAGATGTCAGCCTCCACCTCGGTTATAGCAAGAAACTGGGGGATGTGTATCAACAAGAGACAGTAAAAAAGGTTTATGCAGGGTCTTAATCTGAAAATAATCCTTGGAACGGGTCCCTACTGCACGTCTGCGCCTGTGTCTCCGTTGTGCCGTATCCTGGACGGGTGTAGCACGGTGTTCATCTGTAAAAGAGAGGAACTTAGTTGAAAAAGATCGTGCGAAAATGTACGTTATATTAAGTAAACAAAGTACAATTCAAAAAGTGAATAAAAATGAGCTTTATTATCTCTTGTTGTGCATGCGCGGAGCCCCTTGTATGGGGGTATGCGGCTTATAAGCCCTTGTATGTTTACGTCGGACTCGTCTAGCCATGTCCGAGGTCTGAACGACTTGTTTAGGTGCTTTGGTTAATGAAGCTGGTTTAGCGTGTGGCTGTCAAGGCAGCCGCACAATCTTCCGCGCTCGAGGAACACTCGATATTTCCCTTTAATGAGATGATGCCTCGTGGACCGGGCATTTTAATTATAAGAGATGCATAATGCGGTATTGCGTTAAAGCGGGCGAAAGCTTCGCGCCCCAGTAGTGCTTGATAGCTACTTGTAAATGGGGCGATGTGGAAGGTTAGCTGTTCGCGGCGGAAGTTGTCGGGTGAGCCGAACATAACTTCTAGCAGGAGAGAGCTCGTACAATGGGCATCTGGGCCTGGCGTTACCCCTTGAAAGGAAGTGTTGCTATGGTGAATTGTTGTTGGGTCTATCCCCATTTTGCGGATTGTGTCCTGATATAGCAGGTTTAGATCACTACCACCGTCCATTAGGACTTGTGTAAAGTGGAGTCCGTCAATTATTGGATCTAATACCAAGGCAGTCCAGCCTGCGTTCCGGATACTTCTAGAGTAAGCATGTTGGTCGAAGGTGATTGATTTTAACAACCAGTGGCGGGACTCCTCTAGGATAGGCCGTATGGTGCGTATCTCTATGGGCGCCACTCTGTTTTTCCCTTTTGTCACGTGAAGTGAGTTTACTGTTTTGACTTCTTGTGGGAAATTCTTTTGTTTTCCGGTGCTCTGCTTGTGGGGTTCGTCATCGTCCTCACTTGGTGTGTCGAGCCCCTTGTGTTCCGCATTGAGTTTGCGGATTGCTTGAAGACCCAACAATCTCTGTGGGTATGGTTTGCGTGCTTCCCGAGTCTTGTGGATTTGGCATGTTTTGTCCAAGATTTTGTTTAAGTTAGATAGCTCGTCCCTGTTATCCTTGAGGGGCAGCTTTTACGATTCTTCCGAGAGCTTTTGAATCCGGCGTTGATCGCCGTGCTCTTCGGCTGTTTCCCTTGGTCCGCGCTTGTCCTTGCTGCGTCGCGGTTTCCGCTTCCGTCCCTCGACTTGGATGTACTTGGGTCGCTAGTATCGCATCTTGCCAACCAGCTATCCTCTCCTACGCAAAAAGCGGGTCATGAGGCTTGTTAATGCGGACATTGTTCTTGGCTTTTCTTGGCGAGGTGTCTGGCGAGCCATTCGTCTCTGGACGTTATGTTTGAAAGCTGCTAAGGCTTGGCGTCCGGACAATCGACTATTTGGTTCTTTTTAGTAAGGAATCTGTTCGAATTTCGGGCTGACTCTCCGGTTGTTGAGTTATGTGACTTAAATCGTCTGCATCCGGAGGTCGGACATAGGTCCCTTGAAAATTTGCCCGAAAAGCATCGTCGAGCTCTTCCCAACTTCCAATGGTGTTTTCGGGAAAGCTTTTAAGCCAATGCCGGGCTGGCCCTTTAAGCTTGAGGGGTAAGTATTTTATGGCGTGGAGGTCATATCCTCTAGCCATGTGTATGTGGAGGATGTAATCCTCAATCCAGACTCCAGTGTCTGTTGTTCCGTCGTATGCCTCTATGTTTACGGGCTTGAATCGCTGGAAATTCATGATCCAAAGCACCTCATCGGTGAAACATAGTGTGCGGCACCCCCATATCTGGGTGTACCGTGATGTTCGGATATTTGATGTGTTGCATTGCTTACTAGAGCTTGCTTTCTTGGCCCATAGATAGATCTGGCTGGGCCATCTTTCTGATGTGAATCCTTGTGTGGATCGCATGCCGGCTTGTGTGCGGCGTCCTTTGCCGCATTGTGTTGGCCATGGGGTCGTTTATCCGACCGGGTGGCTTCCGTATTTTTTGATTGTGGAGGCTCTAAGGCCTCATCATCAAATTCCGGCAGTAATTTTCGCTTCGGATAGCTCTTTGTGTGGCGGTATCGCCGCCAGATCTGTCATGTGTTGAGTACTTTGCTTCATCTAATTTGAGTGCATCTTCCGCTGTTTTGAGCTTTCGTTTACGCTTTTTCGGGCTACAGCGATGGCGATGAGCCTTTTTTGGAGGTTCTTCTGCTCCAGCAATCTGTCCGGCGTGAGGTCGTCCGGACTGTTATCTTCGCCGGGGACGGGTTGTTTATCCAAGTTGCCCTGTTCGGACGGTTGCTTGATGGCATGTTCATCGTCCGCTGGTTCGCCCTGCTCTATGGCTGGGTCTGTATGGCTGTTGTCTCTGTCGAGGTGGGGTTTGGAGCGGCGCTTACGCCGCCGCTTTGATCGCCGAGGGAATGATCCTCGTTGCGCCTTTGTTCCTTGTCGTTGTTTCTTTTAGGTGTGTCCACCATGTATACATCGTGGGATGAGGTGGTTGTCCGGTGCCCTATAGGCGCTGATTCTCGTCTCCTACATCGTCGTCCATACCGTCGATGTCTTCGGAGTCGAAGTCGAGCATGTCGGTTAAATCATCGACAGTGGCTACGAAGTGGGTGGGTGGGCTTTGAATTTCTTCGTCGTCCGCATCCCAACCTTGCTGACCATAGTCCAGCCAGGGCTCTCCTGATAGAGAGAGAGAGACTTTAGTGAATTCAGAATGTCGCCGAAGAGCGAGTGCTGAAAGATGTCCGCGGCAGTGAACTCCATGATCGGCGCCCAATCGGATTCGATTGGCAGGGGCGCGGAAGGTTCGGAGTCCGGAGAGGAGTCCGGCACCTTGGAGTCACGAGCTTCGCAAAGGACAGGTATGGTGTTCGGCTCGATCGCCGTAGAGATTGCAGCCCCCGAGGCGGTGTCCAGCCACCTGTCCTCGATTGGCGCAGTCGGCTCCGAGCTAAGTCGGAGCGGAATAATCGCGCGGCCTCCAGGACCTTTGTTTGGTGGTAGAGCTAGATCATGCCCATCGTGACGGTGGCGCGCGCTTGGCGTGGCTCGAACCCGTCGAAGATCAAGTCTCCGAGCGTCGGCCGTGTAGTTCAAACTTCCAAATCTGACACGACATCCAGGCGTAGCTTTCGATCTGCTCCAGATGGCTGCTTAATTGGCCCGCAGTGCAAAGCCGCCGAATACGAAGATATGTCCGGGGAAAAAAGTCTCGCCCTGGACCGCATCGTTATTGATGATCGGAGGAGCCATCGGGCCTAAAGGTGACGACACAGAGAAACTCTCAATGAAAGCACCAATGTCGGTGTCAAAATCGGCGGATCTCGGGTAGGGGGTCCCCAACTGTGCGTCTAGGCGGATGGTAACAGGAGACAAGGGACACGAAGGAGAGTGCATCTACATACCCTTGTAGATCGCTAAGCGGAAGCGTTCAAGAGAACGGGGTTGAAGGAGTCGTACTCGTCGTGATCCAAATCACCGGAGATCCTAGTGCCGAACGGACGGCACCTCCGCGTTCAACACACACGTACAACCCGGTGACGCCTCCCATGCCTTGATCCAGCAAGGAGAGAGAGAGGTTGAGTAAGACTCCATCCAGCAGCAGCACAACGGGCGTGGTGGTGATGGAGGAGCGTGGCAATCCTGCAGGCTTCGCCAAGCACCGCGGGAGAGGAGGAGTACTTGGGAGAGGGGAGGTTGCGTGAACTTGGGGTAAAGCTCCCATGCGCCTCCCCACTATATATAGGGGTGTAGGGGGCTGGTTTCTTGCCCTCCAAGTCCATTGGGGCGTTGGCAAAGGTGGGAGGAAAGAAATCCCATCATTTCCTCCCCCACCGATTGTTATCCCCCCTTTTTAGGGATCTTGATCTTATCCCTTCGGGATATGATCTTATTCCTTCTAAGTGGGGATCTTGGTGCGGCTTGACCAGGGGTGTAGGGCCTTGCCCCCACTACCCACGTTCATGTGGGTCCCCCCATGTAGGTGGGCCCCACTCCGGAACCTTTTAGAACCTTCCCGGTACAATACCAAAAAATCCCAAACATTTTCCGGTGGCCAAAATAGGACTTCCCATATATAAATCTTTACCTCCGGACCATTCCGGAACTCCTCGTGACGTCCGGGATCTCATCCGGACTCGAACAACATTCAGTAACCACATACAAACTTCCTTTATAACCCTAGCGCCATCGAACCTTAAGTGTAGACCCTACGGTTTCGGGAACCATGCAGACATGACTGAGACGTTCTCCGGTCAATAACCAACAGCGGGATCTGGATACCCATGTTGGATCCCACATGTTCCACGATGATCTCATCGGATGAACCAGGATGTCAAGGACTCAATCAATCCCGTATACAATTCCCTTTGTCTAACGGTATTGTACTTGCCCGAGATTCGATCGTCGGTATACCGATACCTTGTTCAATCTCGTTACCGGCAAGTCTCTTTACTCGTTCCGTAATACATCATCCCGTGATCAACCCCTTGGTCACATTGTGCACATTATGATGATGTCCTACCGAGTGGGCCCAGAGATACCTCTCCGTTTACACGGAGTGACAAATCCCAGTCTCGATTCGTGCCAACCCAACAGACACTTTTGGAGATACCGTAGTGCACCTTTATAGCCACCCGATTACGTTGCCAGGACGTTTGGTACACCCAAAGCATTCCTACGGTATCCGGGAGTTGCACAATCTCATGGTCTAAGGAAAAGATACTTGACATTAGAAAAGCTTTAGCATACGAACTACACGATCTTTGTGCTAGGCTTACGATTGGGTCTTGTCCATCACATCATTCTGCTAATGATGTGATCCCGTTATCAACGACATCCAATGTCCATGGTTAGGAAACTGTAACCATCTATTGATCAACGAGCTAGTCAACTAGATGCTTACTAGGGACATGGTGTTGTCTATGTACCCACGTATGTATCCGAAGTTTCCTATCAATACAATTATAGCATGGATAATAAACGATTATCATGAACAAGGAAATATAATAATAACTAATTTATTATTGCCTCTAGGGCATATTTCCAACAGTCTCCCACTTGCACTAGAGCCAATAATCTAGTTCACATCGCCATGTGATTAACACTCACAGGTCACATCACCATGTGACCAACATCCAAAGAGTTTACTAGTGTCACTAAACTAGTTCACATCATCATATGATTAAGACTCAATGAGTTCTGGGGTTTGATCATGTTTTGCTTGGAAGAGAGGTTTTAGTCAACGGGTCTGCAACATTCAGATCCGGATGTACTTCGCAATCTCTAGGTCATATTGTAAATGCTGCTTCCACGTTCCACTTGGAGCTATTCCAAATGGTTGCTCCACTATACGTATCCGGTTTGCTACTCAGAGTCATTCAGATAGGTGTTAAAGCTTGCATCGACGTAACCCTTTACGCCGAACTCTTTATCACCTCCATAATCGAGAAACATATCCTTATTCCTCTAAGGATAATTTTGACCGCTATCTGGTGATCCACTCCTTGATCACCTTTGTACCCTCTTGCCAGATATGTAGCAAGGCACACATCAGGTGCGGTACACAAAGATAGCATACTTGTAGAGCCCACGTCTAAGGCATAGGGACGACCTTCGTCCTTTCTCTCTTTTCTGCCGTGGTCGAGATTTAAGTCTTAACTTCATACCTTACATCTCGTGCAAGAACTCCTTCTTTGATCGATCCATCTTGAACACCTTCAAGATCATGTCAAGGTATATGCTCATTTGAAAGTACCATTAAGCAGTTTTGATCTATCCTCATAGATCTTGATGCTCAATGTTCAAGTAGCTTAATCCATGTTTTCTATTGAAAAACACCTTTCAAATAACCCTATATGCTTTCCAGAAATTCTACATCATTTCTGATCAACAATATGTCAACAACATATACTCATCAGATATTCTTAGTGCTCCCACTCACTTCTTTGGAAATACAAGTTTCTCATAAACTTTGTATAAACGCAAAATCTTTGATCATCTCATCAAAGCGTATATTCCAACTCCGAGATGCTTACTCCAGTCCTTAGAAGGACTCCGGAGCTTTGCACACTTGTTAGCATCTTTCGGGATTGACAAAACCTTCCGGTTGTATCACACACAACCTTTCCTCAAGAATATCATCGAGGAAACAATGTTTTGACATCCTATACGCAAGATTTCATAAATCATGCAGTAATTGCTAATATAATTCCAACAGACTCTTAGCATCGCTTCTGAATGAGAAAGTCTCATCGCATCAACTCCTTGAACTTGTCTGAAAACATCTGAACGACAAGTCGAGCTTTCTTAATGGTGACACTTACCATCATTGTCCGTCTTCTTCTAATCCATCTGTACCCAACAGCCTTTACGACCATCAAGTAGTTCTTCCAAAGTCTACACTTTGTTTTCATACATGGATCCTCTCTCGGATTTTATGGCCTCAAGCCATTTGTCGGAATCCGGGCCCACCATCGCTTCTCAATAGCTCGTAGGTTCATTGTTGTCTAGCAACATGACCTCCAAGACAGGATTACCGTACCACTCTGAAGCAGTACCTGTCCTTGTCGTCCTACGAGGTTTGGCAGTGACTTGATCTGAAGCATTATGATCACTATCATCAGCTTCCACTTCAATTGGTGTAGGTGCCACATGAACAACTTCCTGTGCCCTGCTACACTCTGGTTGAAGTGATGGTTCATTAACCTCATCAAGTCTCCACCATCCTCCCACTCAATTCTTTCGAGAGAAACTTTTCCTCGAGAAAGGACCCGATTCAAGAAACAATCCCTATTGCTTCCGGATCTGAATTAGGAGGAATACCCAACTGTTTTGGGTGTCCTATGAAGATGCATTTTATCCGCTTTGGGTTCGAGCTTATCAACGTGAAACTTTTTCACATAAGCATCGCAGCCCCAAACTTTTAAGAAACGACAATTTAGGTTTCTCCAAACCATAGTTCAAACGGTGTCGTCTCAACGGAATTACGTGGTGCCCTATTAAAGTGAGTGCGGTTGTCTCTAATGCCTAACCCACGAACGATAGTGGTAATTCGATAAGAGACATCATGGTACGCACCATATCCAATAGGGTGCAACTATGATGTTCGGACACACCATCACACTATGGTGTTCCAGCGGTATTAATTGTGAAACAATTTCCACAATGTCTTAATTATGCGTACAAAGCTCGTAACTCAGATACTCATCTCTATGATCATATCATAGACATTTTATCCTCTTGTCACGATGATCTTTAACTTCACTCTAAAATTACTTGAACCATTCAATAATTCAGACTTGTGTTTCATCAAGTAAACACACTCAGTATCTACTTAAATCATCCGTGAAGTAAGAACAACGATATTCACTGCATGCCTCAGCACTCATTGGACTGCACACATCAAAATGTGTTACTCCAACAAGTTGCTATCTTGTTCCATCTTACTGGAAAAAAGAGGCTTTTCAGTCATCTTGCCCATGTGGTGTGATTTGCATATCTCAAGTGATTCAAAATCAAGTGAGTCCAAACGATCCATCTGCATGGAGTTTCTTCATGCTTATACACCAATAGACATGGTTCGCATGTCTCAAACTTTTCAAAAAATGAGTGAGTCCAAAGATCCATCAACATGGAGCTTCTTCATGCGTTTTATACCAATATGACTTACATGGCGATTGCCACAAGTAAGTGGTACCATCATTACTATCTTATATCTTTTGGCATGAAAATGTGTATTATCGTGATCGAGATTCAATAAACCATTCCTTTAGGTGCAAGACCATTGAAGGTATTATTCAAATAAATAGAGTAACCATTATTCTCCTTAAATGAATGACCGTATTGCGATAGACATAATCCAATCATGTCTATGCTCAACGCAAACACCAAATAACAATTATTTAGGTTTAACACCGATCCCGATGGTAGAGGGAGTGTGCGATGTTTGATCATATCAACCTTGGAAATACTTCCAACACCTATCGTCACCTCGCCTTTAGCTAGTTCCATTTATTCCGTAGCCTTTTATTTCGAGTTACTAACACTTAGCAACCAAACCGGTATCTAATACCCTGGTGCTACTAGGAGTACTAGTAAAGTACACATTAACATAATGTATTCCAATATACTTCTATCGACCTTGTCAGCCTTCTCATCTACCAAGTATCTAGGGTGATTCTGATCCAGTGGCTGTTCCCCTTATTACAGAAGCACTTAGTCTCGGTTTGGGTTCAACCTTGGGTTTCTTCACTAGAGCAGCAGCTGATTTGCCGTTTCATGAAGTATCCCTTCTTGCCCTTGCCCTTTTTGAAACTAGTGGTTTCACCAACCATCAACAATTGATGCTCCTTCTTGATTCCTACTTTCGCGGTGTCAAACATTGCGAATATCTCAAGGATTATCATATCTATCCCTGATTTGTTATAGTTCATCACGAAGCTCTAGCAGCTTGGTGGCAATGACTTTGGAGAAATATCACTATCTCTGGAAGATCAACTCCCACTCGATTCAAGTGATTGTTGCACTCAGACAATCTGAGCACAAGCTCAACAATTGAGCTTTTCTCCCTTAGTATGCAGGCTAAGAAAATCGTCGGAGGTCTTATACCTCTTGACGTGGGCACGAGCCTGAAATCCCAATTTCAGCCCTCTAAACATCTCATATGTTCATGACGTTTGAAAAACGCCTTTGGTGCCTCAACTCTAAACCGTTTAACTAAACTATCACGTAGTTATCAAAACGTGTATGTCCGATGTTCGCAACATCCATGCACGGCGTTTGGGGTTCAAAGACACCGAGCGGTGCATTAAGGACATAAGCTTTCTTACATTCGCATAATCGCCATCTTGTCAACTTTCAACTATATTTTCTCTAGGAACATATCTAAACAATGGAACTAAAGCGCGAGCTTACGACATAATTTGCAAAGATCTTTTGACTATGTTCAGGATAATTAAGTTCATCTCATGAACTCCCACTTAGATAGATATCCCTCTAGTCATCTAAGTGATTACATGATCCGAGTCAACTAGGTCGTGTCCGATCATCACGTGAGACGGACTAGTCATCATCGGTGAACATCTTCATGTTGATCGTATCCTCCATACGACTCATGCTCGACCTTTCGGTCTCTTGTGTTCCGAGGCCATGTCTGTACATGCTAGGCTCGTCAAGTTAACCTAAGTGTTTCGCATGTGTAAATCTGGCTTACACCCGTTGTATGTGAACGTAAGAATCTTTCACACCCGATCATCACGTGGTGCTTCGAAACGACAAACTTTCGCAACGGTGCACAGTTAGGGGGAACACTTTCTTGAAATTTTAATGAGGGATCATCTTATTTACTACCGTCGTTCTAAGCAAATAAGATGCATAAACATGATAAACATCACATGCAATCAAATAGTGACATGATATGGCCAATATCATTTTGCTCCTTTGATCTCCATCTTGAGGCTCCATGATCATCATCGTCACCGCATGACACCATGATCTCCATCATCATGATCTCCATCATCATGTCTCCATGAAGTTGTCTCGCCAACTTATTACTTCTACTACTATGGCTACCGGTTAGCAATAAAGTAAAGTAATTACATGGCGTTTGTTCAATGACACGTAGGTCATACAATAAATTAAGACAACTCCTATGGCTCCTGCCGGTTGTCATACTCATCGACATGCAAGTCGTGATTCCTATTACAAGAACATGATCAATCTCATACATCACATATCATTCATCACATTCTTCTTGGCCATATCACATCACATAGCATACCCTGCAAAAACAAGTTAGACGTCCTCTAATTGTTGTTTGCATGTTTTACGTGGCTGTTAGGGGTATCTAGCAAGAACGTTTCTTACCTACGCAAAACCACAACGTGATATGCCAATTGCTATTTACCCTTCATAAGGACCCTTTTCATCGAATCCGTTCCGACTAAAGTGGGAGAGACTAGCACCCGCTAGCCACCTTATGCACCAAGTGCATGTCAGTCGGTGGAACCTGTCTCACGTAAGTGTACGTGTAAGGTCGGTCCGGGCCGCTTCATCCCACAATACCGTCGAAACAAGATTGGACTAGTAATGGTAAGCATATTGAACATCATCAACGCCCACAACTACTTTGTGTTCTACTCGTGCAAAGAATCTACGCAATAGACCTAGCTCATGATGCCACTGTTGGGGAACGTAGCAGAAATTCAAATTTTCCTACGAGTCACCAAGATCTATCTATGGAGAGACTAGCAATGAGGGGAAGGAGAGTGCATCTACATACCTTTGTAGATCGCTAAGCGGAAGCGTTCAAGAGAACAGGGTTGAAGGAGTCGCATTGTCGTGATCCAAATCACAGGAGATCCTAGTGCCGAACGGACGGCACCTCCGCGTTCAACACACGTACAGCCCGGTGTCGTCTCCCATGCCTTGATCCAGCAAGGAGAGAGGGAGAGGTTGAGGAAGACTCCATCCAGCAGCAGCACAACGGCGTGGTGGTGATGGAGGAGCGTGGCAATCCTGCAGGGCTTCGCCAAGCACAGCGGGAGAGGAGTACTTGGGAGAGGGGGAGGGTTGCGCCAGAACTTGGGGTAAAGCTCCCATGCACCTCCCCACTATATATAGGGGTGGAGGGGACTGGTTTCTTGCCCTCCAAGTCCATTGGGGCGTTGGCAAAGGTGGGAGGAAAGAAATCCCATCATTTCCTTCCCCACCGATTGTTATCCCCCCTTTTTAGGGATCTTGATCTTATCCCTTCGGGATATGATCTTATTCCTTCTAAGGGGGGATCTTGGTGCGCCTTGACCAAGGGTGTGAGGCCTTGCCCCCACTACCCACGTTCATGTGCGTCCCCCCATGCAGGTGGGCCCCACTCCGGAACCTTCTAGAACATTCCCGGTACAATCCGAAAAATCCCGAACATTTTCCGGTGGCCAAAATAGGACTTCCCATATATAAATCTTTACCTCCGGACCATTCCGGAACTCCTCGTGACGGGCGTGATCTCATCCGGGACTCCGAACAACATTCGGTAACCACATACAAACTTCCTTTATAACCCTAGCGTCGTCGAACCTTAAGTGTGTAGACCCTACGGGTTCGGGAACCATCTTGAGACATGACCGAGACGTTCTCCGGTCAATAACCAACAGCGGGATCTGGATACCCATGTTGGATCCCACATGTTCCACGATGATCTCATCGGATGAACCAGGATGTCAAGGACTCAATCGATCCCGTATACAATTCCCTTTGTCTAACGGTATTGTACTTGCCCGAGATTCGATCGTCGGTATCTGAGATACCTTGTTCAATCTCGTTACCGGCAAGTCTCTTTACTCGTTCCGTAACACATCATCCCGAGATCAACCCCTTGGTCACATTGTGCATATTATAATGATGTCCTACCGAGAGGGCCCAGAGATAACTCTCAGTATACACTTAGTGACAAATCGATCTCGATTCGTGCCAACCCGAGACACTTTTGGAGATACCTGTAGTGCACCTTTATAGCCACCCGGTTATGTTGTGACGTTTGGTACACCCAAAGCATTCCTACGGTATCCGGAGTTGCACAATCTCATGGTCTAAGGAAAATATACTTGACATTAGAAAAGCTTTAGCATACGAACTACACGATCTTTGTGCTAGGCTTAGGATTGGGTCTTGTCCATCACATCATTCTGCTAATGATGTGATCC
Organism: Aegilops bicornis; assembly: GCA_021605145.1. Classification (NCBI taxonomy): domain Eukaryota; kingdom Viridiplantae; phylum Streptophyta; class Magnoliopsida; order Poales; family Poaceae; genus Aegilops; species Aegilops bicornis. The sequence goes on along the minus strand of CM038671.1, from coordinate 549,164,806 downwards.
CGTTATCGACGACATCCAATGTCCATGGTCAGGAAACTGTAACCATCTATTGATCAACAAGCTAGTCAACTAGATGCTTACTAGGGACATGGTGTTGTCTATGTACCCACACATGTATCTGAGTTTCCTATCAATACAATTATAGCATGGATAATAAACGATTATCATGAACAAGGAAATATAATAATAACTAATTTATTATTGCCTCTAGGGCATATTTCCAACAGCCGCCTCATCTAACGGTCGTCATCCTCTCCCCCGGCCCATGTCATAGGTGGCCGCGGCCGCACTGCACACGGCGCCGGAAGAAGCAGAGAGGATCATATGCGAGTGACGGGCGGCTGCCGGGAAGCCCTGCCGCTTAGCCCCCACCTTCTGCTGCCCGAAGCCCAACAGTGACTTCTACTTTGAAGCCGGATCAGGCACCGATGACGGAGGAGGAGCCGCCGGCCAGCCTGGCATGGCCTACGAGGTCATCATTAAATATAGGATATCTCAGGGTTTAGTTTTAAGGTCATCATAATTAGCCGCCGCCTCAACGGCTTCTAAAAAAAGCAATTCACTTTTATGGAAGTTAATCTAAGACCCGGCATTTGCCCAAAGCAGAACACAAAGGCATGGTGGCGCATCCTCCACTATCTCGGTGGCCGTGGCGGTGGCGACGGCTCCTTGTGTTGCGGGCCATCGTATTGGCCGAGGACAGTGCAGTGAGGCCGGTGGCGCGGCACGAGCGGCGCAATGCGGCGTGCCGCTCCGTGTTCGCCAAGTCGGATGGGCACCGGCCTGAATCTGCAACGACCCAGACCTGGCAGTGGCCTGGTCCCTCAGCCGTCCGTCACCACCACAAAGACGGTCGCTCGTCGGAGCCGTTGTCTCAACGGGAAACTCGCCAATATCGGTGGCGAATGGTCGCTAAACGACACCTTCACAATTTGTCAGCACGGGCATGATTGCCGCTAGGGCATTGCGACTGGGGTCTGCATTGGTCATGGTGGTCCTCTGCACAGTGCAGGAGGAAGCAGAGTTGCTCCTCCGTGAGCGTCAGGCGGCGGCCGGGCAAGGCTGCCGTGGACCCGCGCCTTTCCGCTGCTGGAAAGAACTACTTCGGATGATGATGATGACGGCATTGACGATGCCAACGGTGCGGCTTGGCAAGGTGGCCATGCGTATGAGGTCACCGTCTGCTATAAGTTAGCCTTCTAATTTTTTAAAAGGATTGTAGTTAAAGGAACGAAATATTGTGTGTTTTATTTAAATTATGTCCAAACTTTGTTCCTTGTGTTTGATAAATTCGTGTGATTTTTATATTTATTTTTAAATGAATGCCGACACGGTTGGATGGCCGGCGCTCGTTCGTAGAATCGTCTCCATCGGTCGACGCAGGATGTCCAATTTAAAAGCCAGCGTTTGGAGATGCACTTAAGCATGTACGAATGCAGCTTTGCAGGTTCCCGGCGACATATGCTCGAAATGAAGTGTTTTTTCTTCTTCTTTTTTGTGGCGCCTGACCTTGAGCTTTCGTGGGAGCCGATGCATATACTGTCAGCTCGTAAGGCTACTGCCGCGGATGCCCTTGTCCGCTCGTGGTCACCAAAGCTCCTGGTTAAATTTTAAAACCAAATATATATTTGGTTGCACCCATCACCCATACTCGTCAGATCTTGCTGCTCCTGAATGCAAATGCCAAAGTTACTGGCGTTTCGTTTAGCCATACAAACGCCAGCCACCTTGGTGTTTGGCGAAGCCACGTCAGCCAGTCAACAAGGATATGGCGTAGAGGCCAAACGCCAGAGACAGTGGCGTCTCGGGTGCAACCCAAACGCCAGGCAGGTTGGCGTGACAAAAAAGGTCAAACTGCAAAATACTTATGAAGTAGGGTCAATCGTGTTAATCTTTGCTTAAAAGGTTAAAACAGAAATTTTGTCCCGTACACGTTTCGGTGAGGGCCGTGCAAAGCCAACGAGGATCAAACGGCCATACTTAAGTACTCCCTCCGTTCTTAAAAGAGTATACTTCTAACTTTGTGAGAGGGTCAAACTATTTCAAACTTTGATCGAGTTTGTGCAAAAATATATCAATGCTTGTGAAACCAAATAGGTATATGAAAAAAAATATGTTATCATGAATCTAATGCTACTAATTTAATGACATAAGTGCTGGTCTATTATTATATAAATACGGTTTAATATAAAAAAGTTTGATTTTTCAACAAAGTTGGTAGTACACTCTTTCGAAGGAAGTACGGCGGAATCCACCAAACATGAACGGTGCCTTGTTAATTTATGCGCGCCATCACAAGCATTCATACGTCGCCGGTCTGCACCGAGTGGTTTGAAGATGTGTCGGCCTTTTCAAAGGAGCAGTGCAAGTTAGTACTCTGCTGTGCTCTGCGGCAATACGAAATCAGTAATGGCCACCCGTCCGTCATCACCATCCGTTGCCTGATCGTCTTTGCTCGTGCAGCTCGGGTACTGCTTTCAGTGGAGGTGTACTATTGTGCATGGTACGAAAACACATGGAAAGAAAATGCACCTCATGGCACCGAGCGGAGAGGGGAAGGAGATGGTGCAAAGTGCAAACGACCTGAAAGAGGAAGGGGTCGAGATAATTCCTCTTGAACCTTGATCCCTTTCGGGGCTGGTGGCAGTATACCAGGACAAAGTGGGAGACAGCGGTGAAGATAGGGATGGCAAACATTGAACCCTAATTTAATGACGGTGCATCTAACGTTTTGGTCGTACACGTGTCAAGATCGGACATCAGTTCCCCGCAGGACAAATATATCATAGAGCCATGCTTGATGATATCGTCCATTCCCATTACCACCACAAAGACCAGCAAGTTAACCATTAACATCCGATCGATGCGTCACTGGCATGCGTGACAAAATTGGGAATCACATATACCGCATGACAATAGACAAAGCCTTTCGAAATCCGGGACAAGCCTGAAATCTAGAAGCAATAGGTAGAACCGACCGATGTAGTACTAAGTATGGAAACTGAGAAAACATACTAGTAGCAGAAAGCAGTAGTACGATGGACTGGACAGACGTCATTTCCTCTCGTCCGTAACCTGTTTCAACACATGGTCCGGCCGGCGGCCGGAAGGTGGTGTCCTGAAGCACGTAAAGGGCATGCGGTGTCAAGTTCGCGCTTGCCCCCAACCAACTCCCAACTATCAGCGCGACGGGGCTGCCACCATTTTCCACACTCCATTAGTGCCCCCGGCCCCTTGAGACCTGCCGCGCTCAACGTTGCGACCGCGATGCCCGCATGGCCGCATATCATGGTGTCATCACCAGCACCCAGCACGCCCGCATACCGGATTCGTAGCCCCCATGGCCATGGCCCATGCATGGGGATGAATCTGGTGCACCAGTCGTTCGTTGCACATAAAAAAATATTCAAAAAAATCAGGAAAATTTAGTACATTGACGCAACATCAATGTACATTGTCATAAAAATTTAAATAAATTTTCTAAATATTGCTTGAGATTTAGAAATAATAAATTTGACATTGAATAGTACATAACACAAGTCGAGCTTCAGTTTTGGCCCATTAACACATTGACATCAAAATTTATCATTTTTGTATCTTGAGCATTCTTTTGAATTTTCGTAACAACTTACATTAATGTTGTTTCGATGCACTAATATTTTTCGTATTTTTGAACATTTTTTAATGTGCAACGTAGCCTAGCTCGTAGCCTCGTGCCGTGCCCCGTGCAGCCTGAGTTTGCCAGCATGGCTGCTACAGCCCTCAATAAGTGCTTTGGGCAATACACAGGCATCCTGCAACCACCGGAGATGGACGACCATTATTGGGGTCGGTGCGGTCCATGGACGACCGGCAGACGGCAGTTCGACGTTCAAGACTCGACATCGGAAAAACTGATACTCGATCCTACCTTACCCTCTCTAGCATGCGTCGTAGCAGGCTAGCACGTGTGAAGTGGTCAGGCGGCGAGCGAACGACCGACCTCGCAGTCACGCTCGCCGCCCGCGCAACCGTCCGCTGCCGGAGAAGAAGACGTGGAGGCGCGCGCCACGCTGCCGGTGGAGCCGTATCGGCATGGGACGCGACGACGGCGACCGACATTCAATCCCATCGCGCGCGCGAGGCAGGGACGGTTGATCGATTCCATCGACCACGTCGTTTTTCGTACGCAGGTGCAACTCCGGCTACGTACGTATGGCCGGCGTACAACCACTTCTGCACCGTACTGTACGTACGTATTACCTGCACTCGGCGGCGAGTCAGTGATGCATTGCTGCTACTCTCCACTGTAGGAGTGGTGCATTGTTTGCGTCGGGGCAGTTAATAGATCGGGCTGTGCAAATTAATTCCCCGCAACCACCTACATCTACTCTCTGACTTGGTTCTATAAATATCGGCGTTCGTGCTCGGTACAAGGACACATCTCCTCTTGTGGCAGTTCCAAGTGAGCAGATCATCTTCGCCTAGCGAGCTGTCGTCAGTTTCCTAATTGGTGCCCTCCATGGATAGGCTCGTCGTCGCCGGCATCCTTGGCTTCCTACTAGTCAGTTCCTCACTACCATGCCCTTCGTTTTTCGTTCCTATTTTATTCATCATCTCCAACACACCTGCATGTAGATGTGGTTGTGTTCTCAATTGCTCTGTTCTTATTGTTCTTCCTAGTTCCATGCTTATTCCAGTAGCAGTACTAAAACATATGGTGTCTACATCTGAAAAAAGGAAAAGAACAACATAGGGATTTATGCTAATTTATAGAGTATAAAATGGTGTTTACATGAAGAAGAATATACCCCAAAATAATAGTGTGCGAAGGAGTCGATTACGTGAAAATCAAAAGCTTTGTGTGTGAGATATACAAGGTGTTCAACCTGTAGGCTACTGTGATTTTGCTAGATTTGTTACGCTGATATGTTTATACCAGTCCCGTGATAGAGCATAGGGATCGAGATTCGAGAGTGAGTGAGTGAGTGACAGTACACTATCATGTGTATACATCATGAGAGCAATTTTTTCATCAAAGTGTTAATCGCTGATGATCTCAAATACTCCGTAGAGACTGACCATATAATTTGCATGCAGATTGCGTCGGTAGGAAGCCATGCAGCTCGTGCTCCGGAGCAATACTGGAAGTCTGCTCTTCCCAACACCCCTATGCCAAGCTCCCTCTCTCAACTCCTGAACAATCAAGGTATACTACTCTATCACTTGAGCAAACAGCTTCGGTACACGGGAAAGCATTGACCCTTCTCCGGTTCTCCCTACTTTCCACAGCCGGAGGCACGTCGGTGAACGTCGGCTCGGGCGGTGTCCATGTCGACGCGGGTCATGGGATGCCCGGCGGCACGACGGTCGATGTTGGCAAGGGTGGCGTCGGCGTCAACGTCAAGCCTGGCAGCGCCAAGCCCGGCAGGACTACGGTCGGCGTCGGCAAGGGCGGCGTGGGTGTCAACGTCAAGCCTGGCTACGGCAAGCCCGGGGGCACAACCGTGGGCGTTGGCAAGGGCGGCGTTGACGTCAACGTCAGACCTGGCAGCGGCAAGCCCAGCGGCACGACGGTCGGCGTTGGCAAAGGCGGCGTGGGCGTCAATGTCAAGCCTGGCTACGGCAAGCCCGGCGGCACCACGGTTGGAGTAGGGAAGGGAGGCGTCGGCGTGAACGTGAAGCCTGGCGGCGGCACCACGGTCGGCGTCGGGAAAGGTGGCGTCGGCGTGAACGTGAAGCCTGCATACGGCAAGCCCGGTGGCACCGGCACCACCGTTGGCGTCGGGAAGGGCGGCGTCGGCGTCAACGTCAAGCCCGGCTACGGTAAGCCAGGCGGCACAACGGTCGGCGTTGGCAAGGGCGGCGTCGGCGTCAACGTCAAGCCTGGCTACGGCAAGCCAGGCGGCAAACCCCGGGGTAAGCCTGTCCACGTCAACGTCTCACCTTTCATATACAACTACGCCGCAACGGAGACGCAGCTGCACGACGACCCCAGCGCCGCGCTCTTCTTCCTGGAGAAGGATCTGCACGCCGGGAAGAAGATGAACGTCCATTTCATGGCCACCCCGGGCGCCGGCGAGAAGTTCCTGCCGCGGAGCGAGGCCGACGCCATCCCGTTCTCCTCGGAGAAGGCCCCCGAGATCCTCAGCCGCTTCTCCGTGGCGCCGTACTCCGCCGAGGCCGCGGAGATGAAGCAGACGCTGCGCGAGTGCGAGGCGACCGCGGGCAAGGGGGAGAAGAAGTCGTGCGCCACGTCGCTGGAGTCCATGGTGGACTTCGCCACGTCCAGCCTCGGGACCAGCCACGTGAGGGCCGCCTCCACGGTGGTCGGCAGGGAGGGGTCGCCGAAACAGGAGTACACCATGACCGGCGTGAGGCGCGCGGCGGGGGCGGACCAGCTGGTGGCCTGCCACGCGGAGCCGTACGCGTACGCGGTGTTCGCGTGCCACCTGACGCAGGCGACGAGGGCGTACACGGTGTCCATGGTCGGCAAGGACGGCACGGCGGTGGAGGCTGTGGCGGTGTGCCACGCCGACACGGCCGGCTGGAACCCGAGGCACGTGGCGTTCCAGGTGCTCAAGGTGAAGCCCGGCGGGGCGCCCGTCTGCCACTTCCTGCCGCAGGACCACGTCGTCTGGACCCGCAGCGGCTGAAGAAGCCCCCGGATCAGTTCCGTTCGTTCGTAAGCACCATACAGTTCAGTGATTTGCGTTCGTTTACGTTCTAGCCTCTGCAGATGCTGCTGCGTCCTATGTTATGAGTATATGGTATCTTGTATCCTAGCATACATTTCCGTTGTTGTTGCCTATTGTATTTGGATGGCGTTGCCAGTATCGCCAGCTTGTGCGGAGTGGGCTGTTTGCTGTATAGTTTAGCACGTTGATGCAATAAACAGACTGGTACTTATTTACCTCTCTTTTATCATCGTTGATCAATGCTGTTTCCATTTCAAAATCGATCGATGATGTAAAATAAAAGGCTTCTTGATCGTCAATGCTATCAATGATGTAAAAAATGCTTCGATTATGAGGCTGGCTCAACTTAACCCGGCACGGATTTTATTTTTCAGATCGTCTGTTTGTCTGAAATAGATGTCACCAACGAACCAGGCAATCTATATGTCACCGGTTTATTCAAGGTTGTCTCAGCCCAGTCCAGGGCCACAACCAGACAACCAGTACAGCCATTATGAGAAGAAAAGGTGTACAGTATAATATAAGAAACCAATATTCCGAGGAACCAAGGACAAACGGGTACATATACTGGAGATAATTCGAGCGCACCAGGCCTGCCTGCAACAACACTTTAAACGCATCATATCTTCAACCAGACGGCTAACCGGGCATTTAGCCTGTCCCAAAGGTGAATGATGCTGCAGGTTTAACTGCTCGAACGGAAATCCTAAATGAGCATAGGGCGTCATAGTAAATATTCAAGACTGGCCACTGAGTACAGAATTAGATAATACTCCAACATCACAAGGTCAACAAATTGAACAGGGTATCTCAGATTAAAACCACATCAAATACAGCAACTACTGCTCTCACCTGATTTCACTTGTTTTTATCCCACTTTGTAAAATCAAGCCGCCACTCTTCATCTTTGAACCAAACCTACACCGTCCTGACTCCCGAATACAGATACACTAGTGAAACGGGGAATGTGTTTGATTTCCCTTGTAATTTTTTCTGTCGAAGAATAAATGACTGTCTAGCTGTATTTATGTGCGGATATACATCTACTTTCCTGAAATCTTTGATCTACACTGAATTGCTACCCCGTAAATAACTGCAGAGCACGATTGATTGTTCGTACATACTTTCTTGCCGTGTTTGACAATGACAATCACGACCAAGTTTCAATGTTAAATTTACCAGCCCTTTCCAGTTTCCTGAGCCATCCTGAAGCAGCCTCACCGCCCTTTTGGCGGACAACTTCTTCTAGTGCAGCTGTAACATCAGCAGGCATTTTGGTAGAAGACCCTGCAACATATATTGCAGCCCCAGAGCATAATATGTTCCACACTCTTGCACTCTGCTCCTTTATCTTGTGTTGTACATAAACCTTTTGAGCCTGATCCCTGGAAAAAGCAACAAAGAAACCACCGCCCTCTTTCAGGGACAGCACTCCCTTGTCCTGGGAATGCTTCAACCAGAAGTCCTTGTATAGAAAATCATTGTCTTCATTTCTACAGCCGAAAAAGAACAGAATGGGAGCTGTTGGTTCTCTCGCACTCTGTGCAGCCCTTTCCTCCACAAATGCTCGAAATGGTGCACATCCTGTTCCTGGTCCAATAAGTACAAGAGGAATCGATGGCTTTGGAGGAGGCAGGGATCCTTTGTGTACCCAACATGGTATAAGATTTTCTGCACATAAACAAAGTGACAATTAAGAGGGGTCAATGCTTTTTTTTTCTCTTCAGGGTGAGTGGGTACATGTACTAAGTTAAAGTGAAGAGTATATATTATTACAGCAGGAGCAGGAGCAGTGACATCCAGGAAAAGAACAGGAAGGAAAGAAACAATGCATACCTTCATTTGGACTGAGACCTGCCAGCCATGTGGAGCAGAGACCCTGCCTTGTCCTCTTGAAAGGAGTAAGCCATGATACAATACTAACAGTCAAGTGTATCTGATTTGGATGTACTAATGGCGATGATGATATGGAAAAGGCCCGCTTCTTCAATGGAGGAGTTAGTTGCACCAGCCATTCAAAAGGCATGTGCACGGAGGGAAAATCTTCCAATACCTAAAAGTAGCACAAAACCATATCTCACTGTTCAACCATGCAAAAAATTCCAAAGACAATGGCATATAGTCATATAAATGGTATAACTTGCACATACTAATTTTTTGTATTGCAAGAACGACATATAGAAAATCTCCAGTTAAGACATAACTTACTTCTAGAACAGTCCGACTCTCCTTTTGATTGTATTGGTAGAGGTCATCTCTACCTTCAGGAGAAGCAAAATACTGAAGCCTTTCCTTTTCATGTTCAGCTGTTGCAAAATGGCTCATGATCTACAACAGAAAATTGAAGTTGTGTGAACATCAAAGGTGACTCATTAGCCATATACATCAGGATATCACTGGCATCCATTAACTAATCAACAGCTAGAAAGGAAGTGCATGAGATAAAGCATTAAGGGTAACTGTTCTTGCCTCAAAGAAATACCGACGAGGGGAAGCTGATGCAACATCCATTGTCAAAGCAACAAAGGTGCTTAACTTGATGCGACCCATCGAGCCATTCAGAAGTGAACCGTTGGAAACTTCATCCCCTCCCTTTGCTCTAATCTGGGCAAACAAAATAGTCTCTTTTTTAGTTAGCTAAATAACCGCAACAGGTTGACTAGTTGATAAGATATAAAAAGGCACAACTATTTCTAGTTTTCTCCCCAATAATCATGTATTCGAGAAAGAAAGAAAAATGATGTAGGAAATCTAAACCATAGCTTGCTAAAAAAGCAATGACCCAGTTAAAGCAGTTGTATTTAATTTTGCAACAAACAAATGCGCAGATAGTTACTAATATGGACCGAGATACTAAAGGAAGTTGAGTCAGTGCCGGAGAAACACAAAGGTACAAGAAACTAAATCAACTAGATAAAACAAAACAGATCAACCTACCGTTATGTAACAATCTGGATCCAAGTTACAGCGTTCAATGAAAGCATTAACAGCTGATGGATTCTGACTTGGTAGAACTTCTAACGCGTCGCCAACTTGATAGCTGATCGCCTAACATGGAAAAAAAATAAACAATCTTACAACCTCTTCGCATTAACAAGATGACTGAGAGCTAACATCATATGGAACAAAGAACGCACAGAAGATGGATCTTCCAATTCAAAGTGGCGCACATCTTTCTCATAATCCTCCTTAGTCAAACGCTGATTTGTTACCTAAAAAGGTTAGCAGTACCATCAGGGACATGAACTAAGAGAATAAAGATGGATCGACTAAATTACAACAATTGTTACATCAACAACCTATTATATACTCACAGAACAGGAGGAGCATCCCCACAATGAACCATAACTATCCCCAGTCTGTTGTTTATCATACTACCACCAATATATTATTCATTACTCTAGTTCATTAAGGTTTGACTTTTTTAGCATGGTAAATATCTCCCCGTGCAAGCCGAATCTCCTGAGAAAAGCAGCATCACGTTCATGACATAGAACTGCAACTTGAGCTTGGCATACACAGTTAGTGGCAAGCTTCTCACAGCAGAATGGTCAGTTGAAGTGTCTACGGAACAAGTAACAGGGCATCAACTAGTGCTATAGAGCTTGCCTATGCAATCAGAGCTTGCCTGTGGTGATTAAAAGAAAAATTGCGTATGGTGGACTCTTGTCCAGTGTCCACTCTTTTTTCCCCACAAAATAGAGCTTGTCTATGGTGAACACTTGCCCACTGAAAATATAAATAGTCAAATAAGCTAAATACAGCATAAGGTGCCTTGCCAGCCAACAGGAAATCTACTCCAGTCTTATGCATAAATAAATACTAATTCAGTGTAGGTTCAGGAGAGTTAAAACTCCAAAATACTCAATTAAATTATAGGTTACAAAGTCTACTTCATAATAGGTTACAAAGTCTACTTCATACAAGCGAGTTCAAACCCTTCAAATAGTGTTATTCCCAGGAGTAAATACTACATTCAGTAAATCAACACAACAAGGGCATAGTTTTATATGTAAATAAAGAAGATTGCTTAGAGATGAATGTGTGCTAATATTTAGAACTGCTAGATCATCTGAACCTGAAATAACCAATCATAAATGAGCGATAAAATGAAATGAAAATGAAATGGGCATAAACTGTTAAACACTTGGAGAGGGTACAGAACGTGCCATCTTTAACATGTATTGTGGCTCTCCATCATTATGGAACTTCAGACCAGGGGACACTGAGCGTGCTCTCTGAATTAATTTCTTGGAGTCTGATGAAAAAATGACAGACAGAACCTTTAGAAGAGACATCATACAACAGTTTACAGGTTACCGCAAACATTAGAATGATTGATAACTCACACCTGAAACAATGGAATCTGGAGGGGCATCATTGCAAGAGTAATATATAACTTCAATCTTTGCCTCCCCCAAATAATTCAAATTAGGATTAATGATATCAGTTATTCTTGGTAGAAGTGACGGATTTGCTTTATTCAGTGATTCCCACAAAGACAGCAACCAAGGATCTAGAGCTCCTTCATATCTGACATACAAAAAAAAAATCCCTGGCAACTTTGAGAAATTTATTTCCAATACGAAAAAGTAATGCTTAAAATTTAGATAACCAGCAAAATATGACATTAGACTTCCCCAAAACATGCAAATGAATATCATCATACCCTGAAGGGTGTTGATCATCTCCCAAGCCTATCTCTATGATTATTTCTGCACCAAGTTGTAAAAGCCTTCTATCGATCTTCTTTGCAGGTAACTGCAGTGTGTATGCAACAGTGAGCAGGAAAACAGAGACAAGAAGCCAGTAAGATTTTAAGAAACAGAAGTCATGATGCATGAGCAACAAAGGGCAAAACCTACTACTACTGTTTAGAACATGCAGCATACAGCATGCAGCAAAGTAGCAATGAGAAATGAGCATTGTTGAGCATGCAGCAAATGCCAGTTCAGAACGCATAGCCGTCATGTACAGTTTTCTATAACCGTTTCTTACTCCCTCCGTCCTAAAATTCTTGTCTTATATTTGTCTAAATACGGATGTATCAAGTCACGTTTTAGTATTAGGTACATCCGTATCTAGACAAATCTAAGACAAGAATTTTGGGACGGAGGGAGTACATGGCGCAAACTAGAGTGTTCTACTTCTATTCATAATTAAGTTAAATCCCCCAAAACAGTGAACTACAGATAATTTTAACAAATCACGGCGCATCATTATCTGAAAAAGCACAATAGCAAGCTACAATATCCTTGTCATCGGAAGACTAACATTGTACTTCTGGTAACCCGAATCACCGAGCCCAAATACGGCAAAACGGAGCCCTTCCAGCCACCTGGCACCAAGGTCCTTCTTAAGAAGGTACCTCCAAAACCCCTGTCACGTGCGAAGCCCATTGTAAAAAGAAAAAAACTCAATTAGTAGCAAACCAAAATGGACAAACTTGCAAGGAAAAATGTATTTTCAATTTCCCTTGCCTTCATGGAATCCGGGGGGTCGCCCTGACCCGTGGTGGACACGACGAACACCACGGACCTTTCGCCCGGCAAGCAACTCTGCACAAAGAGAAAAGAAGATTCAGATGACCTCAGATGGAAGGGTTGCGGGGTGAGTTTTCTAGGGTTAGGAGCTTACGGGGTCGAAGCTGTCCATGGAGAGGACGTCGACGGCCGGGCAGCCACCGCGCTCGGCCTCGCGCCCAACACGTTCGGCGGCGTCCATGGCGTTGCCGGTCTGCGACGCGTAGAGCACGAGGAGGCGGCCGGTCGCCGGAAGCGGCGGTGGCGGCTGCGGCGGCGACGGAGAGGGCCCCATGAGTCAGAGAAGGTTATGCGTGGAGTTTGGTTCGGCTTCAGGGCTCAGGGGCCCTTCGGGAGTGCTCTGCTCCACGGACCACGGCCGCCAATTGCCCGACTCCTCCGCGGCCTGCCGGCGGCCAGCTTCTCGCGTCAAACCAGATTTTCGAGAGCGCCCCCTATGTCTCGCTTACCACGAGACGTACTGAACTACGGAAGCCTCGCGTCAGGGTAGCGCCTGATGGGCCAGCCCAGGCGCGCAGGAGGTCACGGCCTCGTTTCTTAGTTAATTTTCACGTTTTTCATTTTTTTACTTCTTTTATACTTCCAAATATTCTAAATAAACACTATAACACAAAAATGCAAACACATAAAAAAAATTAACCAAGTATTTGAAAAATGTTAAATATTCTCATGTATAAAGAAAATGTATAAAAAATATAAAATGTGTGTGAAAAAATATGATTATGTATTTTAAAAAAATTAATCAAGCATTTGAAAAATGTTAAAATAAGTATTTCAAAAATGTGAATCACGCATTTCACAATTTTCTAATGTGTATAGAAAAAATGTTGACCATGTATTAAGAAAAAATAATCTTGTATTGTATTTAAAAATGTTAAAATTGTATTCTAAAAATGTGAATCAAGCATTTCACAATTTTCTAATGTGTATATAAAAAATGTTGACCATGTATTAAGAAAAAATAATCTTGTATTGTATTTAAAAATATTAAAATTGTATTCTAAAAATGTGAATCAAGCATTTCACAATTTTCTAATGTGTATAGAAAAATATTGACCATGTATTAAGAAAAAATAATCTTGTATATTTAAAAATATTAAAATTGTATTCTAAAAATGCTAATCAAACATTTGAAAAAACTTAATGTATATAGAAAAATGTTGATCACATACTAAAAACTATTAACATTGCATTTCAAAAATGCTAATCAAGCATTTGAAAAATGTTAAATGTGTAGAGAAAAAAATTATCTTGTATTTGAAAAAAATTAATCAAGCATTTGAATATTTTTTTAATGTGTGTAAAATATTTACCATTTGTTTAAAAAAATTATCCTATATTTTAAAAAAATTAATCAAGAATTTAAAAAATGCAAAATTTGTGTATATAAAAATGTGACATCAAAAAAAATTAAATTGTATTTGGAAAATGTTAAACATATATTAGAAAAAAATCTTGACAGATACGAAAAATGTAGAATGAAAACCAAAAGATACAAATAAAAATAATAAAATAATAAAAACAAAAAATACAATAATAATATAAATGGAAAATAGTGAAAACCGATAAATAAAAACAAAAAAATTGAAAACAAAGAAAGAAACAAAATCCGAAGACAAAGGGAAAATGAGAAAGAAACACAAACCGGTAAACCATGAAAGAAACAAAGAGAAACCAAAGAAAAATGAAGTATAACAACGGAAAAAAAACCCAAAAAACAGAGAAGAAATAAGAAAACCAAACAAAAAACAAAAAAACTAGAGAAAAACGTTAAAAAACAAAAAGGAAAGAAAAGGAAAAAAAGAGACCGAAAATGCGTAGAGAGCGAGCGAACAACGACAGATCAATGGACCTGTAGGGAATGACATCCTGGTCACCATGTTCCCACATGAAGGCATGACAAGGGGTTCCTCAAGCATCATTGTTGCTCATGTTGACAATCATAACCATCTCAATGACAAGAAACAAACACCCTCCCCCGACCACACGCAAAGTGGGTGCCAACTCCGATCCCACATCTAGAACCTAACTGGCTACATTGAGGATAACAACGCCACTGGTGACTACACGAAGCACACAGAGATTTTTGTGAGAGAATTTCATTTCTCTTCGACCTCAATATCAATTAGGGATGCACGTATCCTTTTAAATAGAAATACTAGAAATTACAGTCCTCGTAAAAAATAAAAGGTACGGTACCTGTGCAACATTAGTCATGAAACAGACCCGGATGGCCAGGTTAATTACACAGCTGTATGCCTAACCACTGAGCCATGGAAATACCGTTGTACCCGCATACTCAAAGTAGAAGAACAGTACAAACAGTTTATACATGACATCGATGGTGAGAGTAAGGATCTAAAAACAAATCAGTGTAGGCTTGTGTGCTCGAAAGTAAACGGAAAGATTAGCGTCGTGAACTTGTCATTTTCAACGTTTCGTTACACTACGTAGTTTACGGGTACTACGTGGAACGATTGAGGTGCTACTCTTCTTTTACGGGGACAGTATTCAGCAAGCTTCCCCCATGCATATATATGCATTTTACAGGGACGGACGGGGCGGTTGAACCAATTTAGGTAGTTGGGATATGGTTGCATGCTCATACTGCTCTCTCTCTCTCTCTCTCTCTCTCTCTCTCTCTCTCTCTCTCTCTCTCTCTCTCTCTCTTCCCGGCTTTGAGCGTGCACGTTTGCACAACTCCCTCTCAGCATCGAGTGTCTTCTCTTTCACATATTCAGACGTACGTGCACATCCGCAAGGCAGAGCAGTAAACCCTACACCTTTATAAATCGACGACGCACTATGTACCAAGTCTCACCCAGCAGACCTTTGAGATCACGCGTAGCTTTGAGATGGATGGTCTCCACGGAGACGACGAGGCGCACACGTTCCCTCGCTTCCCCTACTTCTCGGCGCCGTCGACGCCGCCGCCACTCGCGTCACCGCTGGCCTCGTCGTCGGACGGTCAGCACAGCCCGCTCGCCGCAGCGCTCCAGCAGCTGGCCCCGCCGCCGTGGCCGTGTACTCCTCCTGATCTGACCCTTCAGCCGGCGATGGGGGACGTGGACTGGTCGTCCCTGTTCCAGACGGGGCTGATGGCTCCGCCGGAGCAGAAGGAGGAGGCCGTGCAGGCGGAACAGAGCGGGGAGAACGACGGCGAGGCGGGTGGGAGCGGAAGTGGTAACAAGGAGAAGGCGAAGGGGAGCGCGGGGAGATCGGGGAAGAAGAAGGCGAGCAAGCCGCGGTTCGCGTTCCAGACGAGGAGCGAGAACGATATCCTGGACGACGGCTACCGCTGGAGGAAGTACGGGCAGAAGGCCGTCAAGAACAGCTCCAACCCTAGGTACGGTTCGTCTAATTAAGTTTCTCTATATGCTATTAATCCTTATTGTCATGCGCGTGTCTGCGTCTAAGTAAATGGCGTTAGGATTGCATGCACCGATGCAAGTTTGAATATTCATGCACTAGATTTGCTTGCATGCATGCATGCATGCATGCATGCATGCATGCATCGATCTTGTGGAAGGATGCTCTACGCTATCGAACACTACTTAATCTGCCATGCATGGATGCACATGACGTATTCATTGTAGGTTAGTCTCGGGTGCGCCAACAATCCCGCATTGATTGTTTGAATATGGTTGACCTGCAAAATGTTTATCGACTGGAAACCAATGGTCGCCGCAGCCATCGCCTACCCTGGCACCTTCTTTACCTCTCCCTCTGCATTTTCCTGAATTTTTGCAATTACGACTATTTTCCTGAATTTTTGCAATGACAAGTTTCTCATGAATTTTAAATTCTCCCTCCCAGTCACAACACCATTGATCCCTTGCATTTATATAAACTGATTGATCCCCTGTATTTATACATTAACTAATGGCTTTATCTAATTCTAAGACAGGTGCATTGCAAAGTACTCCCTCTATATCAAAATATAAGAAGTTTCTTGATAGTGTCAAAAAATGTGTTATATTTTGATACAAAGGAAGTACCATGTTATCACTAAAATATGTACTCCCTCTGTAAAACTTCTATAAGACGTTAAGCGTGTTATAAAAGTTTACAGAGGAGGTAACATAGTAGTAATCTTTATCCCTTTTATTCTTTGTCTGGTTTGTATTACTGTTCCAAGTATGCTCCTTTGATTACATGTTTTGTGGTTTTATTTGTAGTTTTGGCCATATGTGTGGGCAGGGAGGGGATGGAAGGGGATTGTGAGCGGATGCACATAGAGGTGGAAAGCTTCAATTTATATACCGGTTGATTGTGGATGGGAATGGAAAAGTTATATCTAGACATGTTTAGTGGTGAGCCATTAGAATATATGCCCCCGTTGCAACGTAGGGGTAATTACCTAGTACGTTAAAAAGCCTATAAAAGGCAAGAAAATACGATAACTAAAGGGTGATCTGCAACATGGCTGTCAAGGAATGAACGCCATTAAGGTACAATATCTTCTAAATAAACTATAATGATATATATGTATATCACTCACCAGTGCGAGCATGACAATCATCATAAGATCTCCTAGATTCAGCACATGCACCAACGCCGGTGCCCTGTTCTGCTGTTCATCAACTTAGTCGCACCGTCCTTCAGTGTCAACTTGCCCTCTTCATTTTGTAGACCTGCCCAAAATAAAAGAAACGATCACATAACACAAACTACTTCCGAAGGAGATCTTAGCACACATTTAACAAAGATGATGTGTTCCTACTTCCTAGCAGTAGGTTTTTTGACTGCGAGCATTCCTACTGGTTTTCTTGTAAAGAACTTTGTATCTTCGTTGTAAAAGTAATGGAAAGGGTTTAACCCGGTTGGATGTACACAACAAAGAAAAGTGTGTGTATACTGTTGCATATTGACACACGACATGCACGCATTATTCACGCCGGGTCCATGTTGCACTATGATTAAGCGTCAAATGAATTCATTTACTGTCCTCCCACTGCCTAAGCTTACCTCTTCGAGTTTGTACCACTGAACGTGAAGGAGCTACTACCGGTGCACCCATCCCACATGCAACGTGAAGAAGCAGGTGCAGCGCCTGGCCAAGGACACGGCCATCGTGGTGACCACGTATGAGGGCGTGCACAACCACCCGTGCGAGAAGCTCATGGAGGCGCTCGGCCCCATCCTGAAGCAGCTCCAGTTCCTCTCCCAATTCTAATCATCCTCATCCGGCCGGCAAGCTTCCATAATAACCTGGTCAAGCCACAAAAATACATGTATAATACGTATGTACCAGTTGCTGCCAACTTGTAGCCTTGTAGGGGGGAGTAAAGGAGAAAAACAAGTGCCTACTTCCTCAATTCAGTGCGTACTACAACTGTATCTGTATGTATGCATGATGTTTTTATCTTATCGCTCTGTCTGTTACGTTCTTCGTGATGATACATTCAAAATAAGACACAAAATGGATATGTTTTGATATTTGTTCTGCTTTAGTTGTCCAGAATATTTTTCTCACTACTATCTAAAATTTGTTTCACTGATGAGTGACTTATCTTGTCATCGGATGTTCCCCAACAGTACGCAATTTTGCATGGCGAGTCGCTACTGATTCACTGCCAACATGGAGGAATAAGCACGTCCGGGGAGACTTGAGACAAGCGACCTATGCCCAACATGAATCTGAGGATGTTTTCATGCGCTCTCTCGCTGCACCTTTGTCACGAGTACTATGGGATACAATGGCTGGAGTTTGGACATTGCCAAGTACTACTATGATATTGAATACTGGGAAGGAGTGGCTTCTACATACGTTAGAGCCTCTACCACAAGCTGGATATTATTCAATGCTAGTGAGAACATCTCCAACAGCCGCGCTATATAAGCATCGCGCTGAAAAATTAGTGTTTTCTGCGGGCGCTCTACCGCTCCGGGCGCTTCAGCGGAGGCGCAAAACCGTGCGCGCGGCATATCTAGTTCAGCGCACAGGTTGAAACGCCATCTCGCGCTGCTTATTTGCTGCACCCGCTCCCGCGCGCTGGACTCTCGAGCGCTCGCTCGCAACTCCACCTATCCCATCCAGTCGCGGCGCCGCCGCCGCCCGCGCCACCCGGCGACCGTTCCGGCGCTTCCCCGGCCTATCCCCGCGCCGCGGCGGCTTCCTCCGCCTCCCTCTAGTCACCACCGCCCCTCGGCGGCCGTCCCTCTGACGAACAAGCGGCCGCTCATTGCCGCTCGGCGCCATAAGGTGTTCGACAAAACGCCTGCAAGGTATGTATTGCTCAAACTTCATGAATTTGGTGCATGTTGATTGTAGTTTTTATAGCCTAGTATTGAACATTGTAGATGAGTTCGTCGTATGATTCTTCCGAAGAAGAATTTGATATAGAAGAGGAAGAGGATATTGCAATGATCCTAGCTATGCATTATCAATAAAAACCGAAGCACGGTGGTTCGGTTATGGGTCGGCGTAAAATTTGAAGGGATAGGATCGATGCCCACAACAGATTGATCGTGGCATTATTTTACGGAGAATCTCACATACCCCGAGTCGCATTTTCATCGCCGCGGTTTAGGATGAGCACCGAGTTGTTCAGCGCATTGCGTAGAAACTAGCGAGCCATGATCGGTTTTTCAAAGAAAGGAGGAATGCCGCCGAGAGCTCGTGCATAGCACCTTTCAGAAGGTGACAGCCGCTTATGCATGTTGGCATACGGTATCCCGGCTGATCTAGTTGATGATCACTTGGCTATGGGTGAGAGCCAAGCCATCATGTGTGTCAAGCGCTTCGCAGTCGGAATTGTCCAAGTGTTTGGCCAGGAGTATTTGAGATCTCCCAATGCTGATGACGCCGCAAGGCTATTGGAGATGAACAAAGCTCGCGGCTTCCTAGTTATGCTTGGCTCAATAGATTGCATGCATTGGAGTTGGAAGAATTGTCCAAAGGCATGGCATGGGCAATTCCACGGCCAAAAAAAGGGTTCCACTATAATCCTTGAAGCGGTGGCAAGAGACTTGGATTTGGCATGCTTTCTTTGGAATGCGTGGATCTTTGAATGACATCAACATTCTCAACCGGTCACCACTGATGAATAAGATTGCAAATGGTGATTTGCCACCGTTGCAGTTTCTAGCAAATTGCCGTACATACAACTATGGCTATTATCTTGCGGATGGCATCTACCCAAAGTGGCAAACATTTGTGAAGCCGTTGAAAAAACCGGAAGGTAAGAAAAATCTTGATTTCCACAATGCTCAGGCGGCGGCTAGAAAAGATGTGGAGAGATCTTTGGGATTTTGCAAGCCCAATTTGCTATTGTGAGAGTACCGGCTAGATTTCGGGATCAAAAGATAATTTGGTACATCATGCACGCTTGTGTGATCATGCACAACATGACCATCGTGAATGAGCATGGTCAAGATGTAGACTACTCTCAGTATGGGCTCTTGGGACATCCCGTGCGAGTGCGACAGAGGGCTGAAAGGGTGGCCCGTTTTGTTGCCTCCTATCATGCCATTTGACGTCCCGCAACGCATGATAATCTTCAGAAGGATCTCATTGAGGAGTGGTGGGCATGGAATAGGCGACAAAGAGCATCATGATTTGTGCATTTGATGTTGTATTGTTGAACTATTTGTTGTGTTATTGAACTATTAGTTGTATTGAACAATAAACTATTTGTTTGAGTTGTACTAACGAAATTGAACTATTTGTTGTTGATTTATTTTGTTTGTGTTTGATCTTTTTGCTTGTGTTTGGAATGCATATGTTGTTTGTGCGAGAGTCGCGCGCGCTGCATTTTTGTGCGTTCTTGGAGGCGGCCATGAAGCGCTGCATTTTAGCTGCCGTTGTTGGAGCCAATACGTTCGCCGCCGCCAAACCAGACGATGGGCGCGCGACAAAGTAGTTTTTAGCGCGCAGTGCGTTGCGCGGCTGTTGAAGATGCTCTGAGATGGTTCATAATAAACCACCACCGCACATGGAAGCTTCTAGTCATTTCTTGGTGAGATACCTTGACTCCCTCATCCGCTGGCCCGATTCCTGGAGCGCTAGCTGCTGGTTGCCTCCAACGAGTGCTTGGCTGGGGCAGTTTGTTGCGATCTATTAGCCTGTCCTATCTCGGTTGACCGGTTATGTCAATGTTGTTGGGCATGATTTCCTCTCCTCGCTGCCCGCTGATTTTGGATGGTGTACCTTACATTGATCCTGTCTCGCACATGCGTCTTTCTTCGGTGCATGGTGCTCGTCCACATGTGACGCCGTCACCTACAACGTATTCCATATGTTGTGTTGGCCGCTCTACCGCGGCTTCTCTCTCGACCTCTACACACGATGGTGGCTGTTCTACGTCGACTCCTCTCACGGCTTCCGCGTGCGGTGGTGACCGCTACACGTCGACTCCTCTCGCGGCTTCCACACGCGGTGGTGGTCGCTCTGCGTCGACTCCTCCGACGGCTTCCGCGCGCGGTGGTGGCCGCTCTAAGTCGACTCCTCTCGCGGCGGTGACCGCTCCACGTCGACTCCCCCAGTAGCTTCCACATGCGGCTCTGCGGCGACTTGCTACTCTCGGTCAACTCTACACGCGGTTTCCATGGGTGGCGGCGAATGCTCATCGTCGGCATGTGTTTCTACATCGACTTCTTCCGCCGTGTCCTTGTCTGCGCGTGAGATTGCGCAGCTGCAATGCTTGCTTGCTGCTTGGGAATCTTCACCGACAGGTTCCGCAGTTTCCGTGAAGGACTCCTATGGCAATGAGAAACCACCTTCTACTCATTCAGGTACATCCCTATGGATTCATGATACTGGAGCATCTTTTCATATGACTTACGATTCTTCCACTTTGACCTCTGTTCGACCTGACGAGTCTCCTATTCGGGTTCTTACGGCTGATGGCACCCCTCTCACTGTAGCTAGTCGAGGCACGCTTAGCACTTCTTCATTTCATGTCCCCCCTGTCGCTCATGTTCCTCGACTTACCATGCAACTCATATCTGGTGGTCAGATTGTTGACTCTAGTTGTAGGGTCACTCTCGATTTCGATTCGTGTTCTGTTCAGGATCGTCGCACAGGCGCTCTGCTTGGTGCTGGCCCTCGGTGCTCCGATGGTCTTTGGGAGCTTGACTGGCTTCGTCTTCCTTCTGCTGCCAACGCCACCAGTCTTGCAACCCCTGTAGTTGCATCTATCAGCCTTTTCAGCAGTGGCATCATCGTCTTGGCCATTTATGTGGTTCTCGTCTCTCATCCTTGGTTCATCACGGTGTTCTAGGGTCTGTCTCTGGTAACGCTTCGTTGGATTGTCTGGGTTGTAGGCTTGGTAAGCAGATTCAACTACCTTATCCTCACAATGAGTCAGTGTTCGAACGCCCTTTTGATCTCGTTCACTCTGATGTTTGGGGTCCGGCTCCCTTTCCTTCGAAAGGGGTCATCGCTACTATATTATCTTTATAGAAGATTTTTCTCGGTACACTTGGATTTATTTCATGTTTTCTCGTAGTGAGGTGTTATCTATATACAAAAAAATTGTTGCCATGGTTCATACACAGTTTTCCACTCCTATTCGTGTTTTTCGCACAGATTCAGCTGGTGAGTATATCTCCCATGCGCTGCGAGGATTCCTTGCTAAGCAGGGTACTCTTTCTCAGTTATCTTGCCCTGGTGCTCATGCTCAGAATGGTGTTGCTGAGCGCAAGCATTGTCACCTTCTTGAGACGCCCCGTGCGATGATGATCGCGGCCTCTCTTCCGCCTCACTTCTGGGCTAAGGATGTTACCACTTCCACCTATCTCATTAACATTCAGCCATCTGCTGGTCTACAGGGTGGTATTCCTTTTGAGCGTATTTCTGGCCGTTCTCCCGATTATTCGGCGCTTCGTTTGTTTGGTTTCGTTTGCTATGTTTTGCTTGCCCCTCGTGAACGCACCAAACTGACTGCTCAAGCTGTCGAGTGTGTCTTTCTCAGATACAGTGATGAGCATAAGGGCTATCGGTGTTGGGATCCTGTCAGTCGTCAGATGCGTATTTCCCGGGATGTGACCTTTGATGAGTCTCGTCCCTTCTACCCGCGTCCATCCTCCTTGGCCTTTTCCATGGAGGACATCTCTTTTCTTATGTTTCCGAATACACCTCCTCTATGCCCAATATTCCCACTCCTCGTCCTGCTATTGCAGATCCGACGCTGTACTCTCCTATGGTTTCTTCTCCTCCCTCATCGCATGACTCTCCACCTTCATCATCGATACCTTCCCCTTTTACACCTTCATCACCGATACCTTCCCCTTCTACACCTTCCTCACTTATACCTTCCTCTTCTCCACCTTCTTCACCGATACATTCCCCGTCTCCACCTCCAGTGACTCCACATCTTCCCTCCTTTCCTTTCCATTATACTCGTCATCCACGTGTTCTGGATAAGTCTACTAATGTGCCCTCTACTTCTGGTGTGTCGTCCTCCTCCTCTCAGTCGACTTATGGTCTTCATTCTCGTCCTTGTCCGCCCCCTGGCCGATATTCTCCTTCTCACTATGGTCTTTCGACCGCTCTTGAGCCGACTTCTTATCGAGATGCTTTGTTCACCCTGAATGGCAGTTTCTGATGGCAGAGGATATTTCTACCCTTGAGCGCAACGGCACATGGGATCTAGTTTCTCTTCCTCCCCATGTTTGTCGCATCACTTGTAAGTGGGTCTATAAGATCAAGACTCGCTCTGATGGTTCTCTTGAGCGTTATAAAGCTCGTCTTGTGGCTCGTGGCTTTCAGCAGGAGCATGGACATGATTATGATGAGACTTTTGCTCCTGTGGCCCATATGACCACTATCCGCACACTTCTCGCAGTGGCCTCTGTTCGCCACTGGTCCGTCTCTTAGCTTGATGTTAAGAATGCCTTTCTTAATGGTGAGTTGCGTGAGGAGGTTTATATGCAACCACCACCTGGGTATTCAGTTCCTGATGGTATGATTTGTCGTCTTCATCGCTCTCTCTATGGCCTTAAGCAAGCCCCCCGAGCTTGCTTTGAGCGTTTTTCCTCGATGGTCACTGCAGCGGGTTTTTCACCCAGTGCTCATGATCCAGCGCTGTTTGTCCACCTTTCTGCTCGTGGTCGCACTCTTCTTCTTCTATATGTTGATGACATGATCATCACTGGCGACGATTTTGAGTACATTTCCTTTGTCAAGGCCGTCTCAGTGAGCAGTTCCTTATGTCCGATCTTGGTCCTCTTCGTTATTTTCTCAGGATTGAAGTTTCCTCCACCTCTGATGGCTTTTTTTATTTCCCAAGAAAAGTATATCCAAGATCTTCTTGCTCGTGCGACTCTTAGTGATGAGCGCACCATTGAGACTCCTATGGAGCTCAATCTTCACCTTCGCACTTCTGATGGTGAGCCCCTATCTGATCCGACTCATTATCGTCATCTTGTTGGGAGTCTTGTCTATGTTGTTGTTACTCGTCCTAATATCTCCTATCCTGTCCATATTCCGAGTTAGTTTGTTTCTGCTCCCACTTCAGTTCACTATAGTCACCTTCTTCGTGTTCTACAATATCTTCGTGGCACGATCTCTCATCGTCTCCTTTTCCCCGTTCCAGTTCGTTACAGCTCCAGGCCTATTCGGATGCTACGTGGGCTAGTGATCCTTTGGATCGCCGTTCACTTTCTGCTTACTATGTTTTTCTTGGTGGTTCTCTCATTGCCTGGAAGATGAAGAAACAGACTGCAATTTCCCATTCGAGTGCAGAGGCCGAGTTGCGAGCTATGGCTCTTCTGACGACAGAGGTGACTTGGTTACGATGGTTACTGGAGGATTTTGGTGTTTCTATACATGCACCTACCACCCTCTTGTCCGACAGTACAGGTGCTATCAGTATTGCACGGGACCCTGCGAAGCATGAGCTTACCAAGCATATTGGTGTTGATGCTTTTTATGTGCGAGCTGCTGTGCAGGATCATGTTATTGCTCTTCAGTATGTGCTTTCCGAGTTACAGCTAGCGGATTTCTTCACGAAGGCCCAGACTAAAGCGCAACATGGATTTCACCTCTCCAAACTTAGTGTTGTGAATCCATCATGAGTTTGAGGGGGGGGGGTGTTAGAGTTATATTGAGTTATATTTATGTGGCCTTTGGCCTTTTGTATTCTAGCCTTCTGGCATTCTCTTGTACATGTATATATGCTGGTCTTTGGCACCATAGTAATACAAGTTGCTTTCATAATAGTATTAAGACATATCTCTCTTCTGATTAAAGCAAGGGCAAATATATCATAACATATGATAATTGTCCTAGTAGGCCACATGAGATAACAAGCGTTGAACCCAAGTGGAGCACTCCAAACGTTGGCTGAGAAAAACTATGCATTGGTGGCTCATATGCAGATGCTGGTTCAGCGGGTGCCGGTATGGTCTTGAGAGATGATAAGGGTACTATCATTTTCTCGTCTTGCGGGCAAATTTTCTCATGTCGTGAATCCCTTGAAGCCGAACCGTGTGCGTGTGTGGAGGGTCTCTTGTTGGCTATACAGAGAAGTGATCTTCCAGTCATGATCAAGATGGACTCTCTTATTGAAGTGAAAGTTGATCCAGGCAAAAGAGGTGGATAGATCAATCTACGCATCGCTTATTAAGGAGATTAGATACCTTATGTCTCTTCGTGAATCATGTATTACTCATATCAGTCATGGCCAAAATAAGGTTAGTGATAGCTTAGCTAAGTTTGCTCATTTAGAAGGCAGATGTCAGGACCCCGATCCTAAGTCACACTGATCTAGCATGTAACACATCATATCACTTTGCGGCTTCACGCACAGTATTCCCATGGGTGCCACCTTACCTGGCATGGGACCGTTTGCACCTTTTGGCTCATGTATATGATAGTGTCGCTAGCATCCATATGACAGAGAACCCGAGCCAACATGACTAGTCGTAAACACAAGGTGGCACTAACTTACAAGGACAGGCATACATGACCCAGCAATGCACGTGTCGGTCAGCATCGAGTGAATCCGGACTGTAGCAAGCTAACAGGACTCCGATAGACACCGCGTGACATTTCCCTGAAGGGACAGACACAGGAGCAAAGGATACATGTCGATCATCCCATGTGTTCCGAAGCAGTAGCAAGCTACCATGGCTCAGTGGAAGCACTAGGAGACATTTCCCCATAAGAGAGGCTACCAAGAATAAACAACTAGGTTGTCGGATCCCACACATAGCAATACACGTTACACGTACGCATAACATGCAAGTATGTGTTGTACAACATGGCATCACAACATAACTCAACAACCCATATAGATAAAGGCCCAGAAGAGCCATCATAGCATTTATTACAAACAGGGGTCAGATGACCCAACATACATATCATACAAGCAATGGAAGCACAACATGTCTAAGTACAGACAACTACAAATGAAAAGGGCTGAGAAGCCTGACTATCTACAAGACCCTCCCAAGGGTACAAGATCGTAGCTGAGGTAACAAGCTAAATGTTGAAGTCCACGCGGAACTACTAGTGAGACTGGAGTCTCTCTGCAAAACATAAATTCAGCAAACGTGAGTACAAATGTACCCAGCAAGACTTACATCAGAACTAGCTACATATGCATCAGTATCAACAAAGGGGTGGTCGAGTTTAACTGTAGCAAGCCAGCTTTGACTCAGTGGCTATCTTGTACTACGACTGCAAGTAACTCTTTTGAGGTGGCGCACACGAGTCCACATATTCACCATATCAATACACCACTATGGATCCGCTCCCGTCTCCCTACGAGAAGGCCATCCATAGCACTCACGCTTATCTTGTGCATTTTAGAGTATCTACTTTAACTTGTCTATGAACTGCATAAGCAACCCAGTAGTCAATTACCGCGGACGCGACTATTCAAATAGATCATATTTAACCCTGCAGGGGTGTACTTCTTCACACACGCTCTCACCACTTACCGCCGTTTACACGACATGTACTCGGCAACCTTCAAGCGGAAGCCCAACAAGGGTGTCGGCCACGACCTGACTAACCACACGAGTCTCTAATCCAGGTTTATTGCCTATTCGGGTTCCATCCGCAAGGAGATCCGGCCGGGGTTTCTACTACGGCCCCAAACGATGTGTGTAGGGTTCCCAAGTCACCAAACGGGCGACTCGGTACACCGGGCCACTTGCCTACCGCATCACAGCTCACCCCTAGGGCCAGCGCTGCGCACGGCCTCCAACATACTACAAACACCAGAAACTAGTTGCAACTCCTGGACAGAGATCAAGGCGATTAATACGTCGAGAGGGGAACTTAAGCATTCCAATGCGTGGTAGTAACTGCCTTGGATCACAAACACCGAACTCAGCTCCTGAGGACGGTTTCAGTGAGACAACCCACCATGTACTCCTACATGGCCTCTCCTTGCTACCTTTACCAAATCGTGTTGACACACTTAGCTCTCAACAGTAGGGACATGTTCATCACCATTCCAATCCATCCCAGATGAATCGGACCTGACACAACTCTAAGCATAGCAGGCATAACAAGCAAAACATGAATGAGTAGGCACATCATGGCTCAAACAACTTGTACTCATGCTAGTGGGTTTCAACTATTTACTATGGCAATGACAGGTCATGCAGAGGAAAGGGGTTCAGCTACCGCAACATGTAAAAGTTGAAACGTTGTTGTCCTAATGCAGTAAAAGAGAGCAAGAGCGAGAGAGTGAGATTGTATCGAAATGTTCAATGGGGGTTGCTTGCATGGCACTTCTGAAGATAGTAATAGCTCTTCATCGGTGTCATCAGTCTCATCGTCGGAACAACCACTACAAAAAAAGACACATCTGTGACATTTTGGGCCAAACGAAAATTTTCTCTGTCATGCTTATGCACTTCTATGGCGATAATTGTGACAAAACCCGGTATCATCATAGATGTGGTGGGCCCCTACTTTTATGACAAAAAATCATGATAGAAATTGGTCTTTTCGTCCTGGGTGGGCCGGAGAGGCGGCTGCATGACATTCTTTGGGTCGTCCATGACGAAAAAAACCATGGTAGAAGCGAGGGTGAGGAAAATATCGAGGAGTTCCCGGTTACGGTGGGTGGTCGGGGGCCGAGCGATGCATGTTTCACTCATACACGTACGCGCGTGGGTGCAAGGAATTGGGCTCTAACTGAACCCGAGCGAGTCATTCGCCTACTGAACCCAAGCGATTGCACTGCAGGCTACGCCTCGCTCGGGTTCAGTTAGAGCCCACCCGAGCGAGGTGTTGGGCTCTAACTGAACCCAATAAACAGGACCTCCGTTCCGACCGTAGCACTCCAACACAAGTCCGTTTCCTCCGTTTTGTGTTACGCCACACCCTTCCCGATCAACAGGACTCCGTTTCGACCGTAGGCACTCGAACACAAGTCTGTTTCCTCCATTTTGCGGTACGCCAGACCCCTCCCGATGAACGGGATCTTGTTTCGACCGTGGCCGGTCGAATAGAAGGCCGTTTCCTCTGTTCTGCGGTACACCATGCCTCATTTCGATCGGCTATTCCGTCCAAGCCGGTTGGCTCCCGATGAACATGACGCATTCCGTTGCCTCCCAATGAACACGACGACGCAGTTTCTCTGTTTCGACCCAGCCATGTACAGGAGCCTTGGCCGTACGTATGCGCGAGTAGGCGTTCGAGACCCCGCCTATATGTACAAATGTGGCCGTATTTACTTTCTTGCACCCTGGCTTTACGTACGTGTACACGATATTAACGGGACTGTGTGACATGCTATGTGCGCGCCTCTACTATGACACGTGCACATCTATACTACGACACGTGCTCTTCCTTACTCGGCCACGGTTCATCGCTGCAGCCTGCAGACAGACCGATCGTATGTACATACACGTTCGCGACCAGAATGACAACGCTACGTACCCTTCGACCAGGTGGGTCCTGATACGTCTCCAACGTATCCACTTTTTCTCACGCTTTTCTTCTTGTTTTGGACTCTAATTTGCATGATTTGAATGAAACTAACCCCGGACTGATGCTGTTTTCAGCAGAACTACCATGGTGTTGTTTTTGTGCAGAAATAAAAGTTCTTGGAATGGAATGAAACTTTGCAAGGATTTTTTATATCAATAATAAGAATTTCCGGAGCCAAGACCCACCAGGGCGCGCCCCCCTCTCCTGGCGCGCCCAGGTGGGTTGTACCCACCTGGTGGCCCCGCTGACAACCCCCTGGTACTATAAATTCACATTGTTCCAAAAAAATAAGGGAGAAAGAATTATCACGATCCACGAGACAGAGCCACCGCAAAGCCCTGTTATTCCTCGGGAGGGCAGATCTAGAGTCCATTTGGGGCTCCGGAGAGGGGGATCTTCGTTCTTCATCATCACCAACCAATCTCCATCGCAATTCCATGATGCTCCCCACCGAGAGCGAGTAATTCCTTCATAGGCTCGCTGGTCGATGGGGAGTTGGATGAGATTCATCATGTAATCGGGTTAGTTTTGTTAGGGCTTGATCCCTAGTATCCACTATGTTCTTAGATTGATGTTGCTATGACTTTGCTATGCTTAATGCTTGTCACTTTGGGCCCAGGTGCCATGAACTCAGATCTGAACCGTTTATGAATTCATCATTATATCCATGTTTTAGATCCGATCTTGCAATTTATAGTCACCTACTACAGCGTTATGATCCGCAACCCGGAGTGACAATAACTGGCCCACTCCGGCGATGACCGTAGTTTGAGGAGTTCATGTATTCACTATGTGTTAATGCTTTGTTCGGTTCTCTATTAAAAGGAGGCCTTAATATCCCTTAGTTTCCAATATGGACCTCTGCCACGGGAGGGTAGGACAAAAGATGTCATGCAAGTTCTTTTAATAAAGCACGTATGACTATTTACGGAATACATGCCTACATTATATCGATGAACTGGAGCTAGTGCCGTATCGCCCTAGGTTATAATTGTTACATGATGAATATCATACAACAAGTCACCGCTCCAATGCCTATGAATTTATTTATATTTTTCTTGCTGCGTTACTATTGCTATCATCACTGTTACACTTGCTACAAAACTACTGCTATCATCATTATCAAGTATTGCTGTTTGTCACTACTATCAAAACTATCAAACTACTTTGCTACTTATCACTTTGCTGCAGATAATTAATCTCCAGGTGTGGTTGAATTGACAACTCAGCTGCTAATACCTTCAAATATTCTTTGGCTCCCCTTGTGTCAAATCTATAAATTTGGGTTGAATACTCTACCCTCGAAAACTGTTGCGATCCGCTATACTTGTGGGTTATCAAGACCTTTTTCTGGCGCCGTTGCTGGGGAGCATAGCTATATTTGTTGATTCACTTGGTATTATTATCATAGTTAAGACTAAGATATTTCCCTCAAAGACGAGGGGAGGTAAGGAACTGCCATCTAGTTCTGCTTTAGATTCAACTTCTGTTTTGAGTAAACTTGCAACACCACCACATGCTACCAGTTCTAATATGTCGCAAGTTATTGATGATGATACTTCTGCTATGGATAATGCTTATGATGATGCTAGTACCTTGCTTGATAATGATGATGTGCCACTTGGTGATTTTCTTGATGAACACATTGCTAGAGTTATTCAACATGATGTGGTTGAATCTGATGATGAGCTTGAAACTGAAACTCCTGAAACACCTTCTAGAACTAGACTTGCTAGATATGAATTGCCTAAGGTACCGGAAGGTTATGTTATGAGTGAAGAAGCCACTAGATATATTCTTGCTTGCAATGATAGAGATGATCTAGAGAAATTACTACAAAAGTACTAAAAAAAATCTCTGAATGCTAGAATGAAATGTGGCCCTAAGTTTGCTAATTCACCTATCTTTATTGATGATAAGGATTATGAATTCTCTGTCGACCCAGAGTTAATTACTTTGGTTGAATATGATCCTTTCCATGGTTATGAAACTGAAACTGTTGTGGCACATCTTACTAAGTTGAATGATATAGCCACCCTTTTTATTCATGATGAGAAAACTAGCTATTACTTTATTCTCAAATTATTTCCTTTCTCATTAAAGGGTGATGCTAAAGCTTGGTACAATACTCTTGCTTCTGGTTGTGTGCGTAGTCCCCAGGATATGATTTGTTACTTCTCTGAAAAATATTTCCCTGCTCATAAGAAGCAAGTTGCCTTACAAGAAATATTTAACTTTGTGCAAACCAAAGAAGAGAGTCTCCCACAAGCTTGGGGGAGGCTTTGACAGTTACTTAATGCTTTGCCTGATCATCCTCTTACGAAAAATGAAATACTTGATATCTTCTATAATGGACTAACTGATGCTTCTAGGGACTTCCTAGATAGTTGTGCCGGTTGTGTTTTCAGGGAACAAACTATTGCTCAAGCTGAAGAATTATTGAATAATATATTGATTTTTTTTGATGATTGGACTCTTCCTGAAACACCGGCTAAACCCACTCCGAAGAAGAGGGGTATATTTTATCTCAGTCCTGAAGATATGCAAGAGGCAAAGAAATCTATGAAGGAAAAAGGTATTAAAGATGAGGATGTTAAAAATTTACCTCCTATTGAAGAAATACATGGGATTAATACACCGCCACTACCTAAGGTGGTAGAGGTAAATTCTCTTATGAAGTTCAATGAAAATGATAATCTTCACAATATGCATCCTAGTCAATGCCTTTATGGGTTTGAAAACTACATTAGAAAACAAGATCACTTCAATGCAAATGTTATGAAAAAATTGAAATATAATTCTGATATGATTGCTCGCTTGAGTGACTTGTTATTTAGAATCTCAAATGATGTTAGAGGTGTTGGAAAACATTCTTCTATGGTTCAAACTAAATTAGAACAAGTTGCTAAATCACAAATAGAATTACTTGATGAAATGAATCATTATATGCATGACTTTGTTGTTAGAGATGCAACTAGAGGAGGTAAAATGACTCAGGAACCACTTTATCCTAAGGGAAACCCAAAAAGAATTGAACATGATTCACAAAGGAATAACACTAGTGCACCTAGTCCTTCTAAAAAGAAAAAGAAGAAGAAAAATGGTAGGACTTTGCACACTTCTAGTGAACTTGAAATAGAGAAACCTCCTGACAATGAAAGTGAAACCTCTGTATCTGATGTTGAAACTCAATCTGGTAATGAACACTCACCTAGTGATAATGAAAAAGATAATGATGAGGTTCATGAAGACACTCAACCAAATAATGATAAAGAACCAGATGATGATGTTGAGATAGAACCACCTATTGATCTTGATAACCCACAACCTAAAAATAAAAGGTATAATAAAAGAGACTTCATTACTAGAAAACACGGTAAAGAAAGAGAACCGTGGGTTCAAAAACCTATGCCTTTTCCACCCAAGTCAACTAAAAAGAAAGATGATGAAGAATTTGAACGCTTTGCTGAAATGCTGAGGCCAGTCTTTTTGCGTACTAAACAGTTGACATCTTGAAAATGCCTCCTTATGCAAAGTATATGAAAGACATCATCACAAATAAGAGAAAAATACCAAAAGCTGAAATCTCCACTATGCTTGCTAATTACACTTTCAAAGATGGAGTACCTAAAAAACTTGGAGATCCGGGAATACCAACTATACCTTGCTCTATCAAAAAGAATTATGTGAAAACTGCTTTGTGTGATTTAGGAGCTAGTGTTAGTGTTATGCCTTTCTCTTTATATAAAAGACTTGACTTGAATAAACTCACACCTACTGAAATATCTTTGCAAATGGCGACAAGTCAACTACCATACCTATCGGTATCTGTGAGGATGTGCCCGTTGTTGTTGCTAATGTTACTATTTTGACTGACTTTGTTATACTTGAGATGCCCGAGGACGACATCATGTCGATTATCCTTGGTAGACCCTTCTTGAATACTGCAGGGGCTGTTATTGATTGCAATAAAAGCAAGGTCACTCTTCATATCAATGGTAATGAGCATACGGTGCACTTTCCGAAGAAACAATTCCAAGTGAATGGTATTAATGTTATTGAAAAATCTGCGACAATCACTATTGGAAGTTTTCAAATACCTCTACCTACTGTCAAAAAGAAACATGAAATGCTTATTGTTGGGGAGATGCAAATCCCCATTGAGGTAACTTAGTGATTTACGAAAGTTCTTCGGTTTCATGCTAATCGAAAGTGGTTGTTAATAAGACCTGATTAACCTTATTAATGAATCATTTTTGAGCAATATGAAGTTGATGAATTTAGTAAGCACTACCTTCTGTCCTTACGTTTTATTCTCTGTTTTTGTTAGTTAAATAAAATAAAATGCCATGTGTTTATCTGTTTTCTGATTTTCCCGTGCAATAAAAAAATGACCCAAAAATAAAAGTTCTCAGAATGCCCTGAAAATTTTATACGATTTTTTCCTGAATATTTAAGTATTTTTGTGCAAATAATACCAGAGGGAGGTGCACCAGGTGGGCACAACCCACCTGGGCACGCCAGGACCCCCAGGCGCGCCCTGGTGGATTGTGTCCCCACGTGGGCCCCCTCACTTATCTCTTTAGCCCACATCATCACTTACCTCCAGAAAAAAATCCCTATTGCTCTCTCTCCCGTGTTCTTGAGCTCAAACCCACAGATTTCGATCTCTTTGCTCGAAGCTCCGTTTCTGAAACTGTTTCGGGGGATTGTTGCTTGGTATGTGAGTCCACCATTTGTCCAATTAGTTTTTGTTTTAGTGGTTTATACTTTGAATAAATAGCTACTCTTGGTGCTGCTGTAGATGTGCTTGTATGTTCAATCCTTAGTGTTATAAGTAGTTTGAATGCTTGCTATGGCCTCTATGTATCTCTATGAGTAGTTGCTATTAGTTTTGTGAAGTTTTGTTGAGAAAATTTTGTGAACTAAAAATTCAGATTTTTGTTCATAGGAAATATTGTACGCGGACATGAATATCTTCAGGAAATTTGGCTCTAAGAAGAATTTCTAGGGTGTTATTGGGGAGTCTTCTGACAGTGATCTCCGCCCTCGGAGGTTGGTGGAGGTACGGCCATGCGAATGGCCGCACATCCCGTTCCTGCAAGAGGCTGGAATTCATGAGGAGTTCATGCAATTTATTGCCAATGCCGGTCTCACTGACTTCATCGCAGATGAGTGTGACCAACACCAAATCCTCACAAACATGTTTGTTCAAAGTTTTACTTTCCTGCCTAGAAATAATCCTCCTGAAGTGAGCTTTGATTCATATGCTGAAAACCATAAGATACCACTTACTGAGTTTTGTAACATATGCATGATCCCTTCTGATGGGAGTTTGGCTGAGCCTAGGCCGGCTGAGTTTGAGACCTTATGTCGCGCTTTGACAGTGGGTGATGAGAGAAGAGTGTCAGCCATCACTGCCGATGGTTTACATTTTCCTGCTGTTCGTTACTTTGCACTCTTCATTACCAAATGCTTGCTTGCTAGGGAGAAGGTGGGTGCACTTAGTTCACCAGACCTTGCTGTTTTACGTCGTGCACTTACGGGCGACAACAGGTATAGTATGGGAGCTATTGTGGCTCGTCGCCTGCACCTTAATAAATCCCATGGCAAAATACATGGTGGGATTTTTGCTACTCGTTTGGCGGCTCACTTCGAGGTTGAGATACGCCCTCATGATTACCCTCTGACTAAGGTTTACCTAGACCGTGCAGCCATGCTACATCATCACTTTCTCGCACATGATTGTCCTAACATTGCCATTCCTTATAACCTGGTCTATAGCGTTAAAACTGGTGATGTTATTCCATTGCCTGCGCCTGCTTTGTTTGATTCTGTTGCTAGGGGTGGATACCGGATTATGCCTGCAGACATCCTCGCCTACTGGAATGCTCACGCTGCTGCAGAGGCTGCTCAGGGACCTCAACAGTGGGATGTATGGATGCCCACTCCTCAGGATCCCTACTACCCTCCAGGCTACTGATTGATTACCAACTTAGGCCAAAAACCGACATTATATTCATGTTCACATATCATTCCGTTTGTCGGTGTTCACACTTTTTCATTGTATCATCCATGCTTAGATTTATTTTCTTGCTTTCTTCTTGTGTGTTCAAAAAAACTTTAGAAAAACAAAAAAAATAGTTGTAGTAATTTACTTTCTATGCATGCTTAGTAGTAGTACTAAAAAGAAAATCCAAAAATATTTCCTTGTTCTTCTTTTGCTTGTTGGGAGCTTTCCCGTGTAAATAGTTTTTCTGTTTTTGCTTTTTATTTGCTTGTTGAAGAAAACCAAAAACTCAAAAAATATTTCAGTGTGTTTCTCTGAATTTCTTTTCGTTTTATTCGAGTCTTACCGAGGAGAAGACCACGATGAAAATATTGAGTGGCTCTCATATGAATAACTGTTGAACTAATAAGAGCCCATTTTACCTTGTCTTCTCATGTTGAATAAAATGTTTGCAGATTCCAGCTTAGTCCAAGGCACTCTTGCACTATTATTATTTTCATATCATTCGGTCGTGCAAGTGAAAGGCAATAATGATGATATTCGATGAGCTGGCCGTGGCAAAGAGAAACTGGTATGAACTCGACTTGTTCTTGTTGTGTAAATATGTTTAACCTAGTACCCATGATTCAACCCATTATGATTAAACATGTTTGCAATGACAATTAGAGATTATAGTTTCTCATGCCATGCATAAGTAGCTAGGAGTTGATAATGATTTATCTTGGATATCAACATAGCGTTAAAATGATTGTGATGTAGTATGATGATATGGTATCCTCCTCTCAATGTTCGAGTGGCTTGACTTGGCACATGTTCATGCATGTAGTTGAACCAAAACCAACATAGCCTCTATGATATTTATGTTCATGGTGTTCATACCTACTCATGCTAGTGTCCAATGTTACTTATGCATAATGCCTGGTTATGATCGTTGTTGCTCTCTAGCTGGCCGCTTCCCAATCTTAATTGCTAGCCTTCGCCTGTACTAAGTGGGAACTCTGCTTGTACATCAAAAACCTTGAACCCAAAGTTATTCCAGATGAGTCCACCATACCTACCTATATGCGGCATTACCATGCCATCCTAAGTAAATTTGCATGTGCCACCTCTAAAAACTTCTAAAAATTATCCTTTTTGTGTGCCTGGATCGTTCATGGAACGACAGGAGGTGGTCGATATCTTCCATGATAAGCGGGTTATTCTCAGGTCGAGTGTTTATTCACTCGCCATTGCACGAGAAAATGGGCGGTAATAGGGATGCCTAGTCCCAAACTGCAAACATGAAAAAGAGTTCATCTCTTAAATAATCAAACAAAAACTCCCAATGGAGTCAAAACCTTTACTTTTATCGCTTGGGAACCGCCAGTAGCATGCTTAGCATGGAAGATGTTGATAACTGATGGTCGTGAAGTGAATAAGAAGGGTGCATGTCTCAAAATATCATTTATCTCTGTTTTAAAAATTGAGCTCTGGCACCTCTGCAAATCCCTGCTTCCCTCTGCTAAGGGACGTTCTATTTACTTTTATGTTGTGTCATCACCTTCTAAAAACAAGCGCCAGAAACTGAGTAGAGTACAACTGTCATGATTTATGCATTGTGTATAGCTAATGTTGGGTGCATCATGACTGGATCTTTTCTACCATGAATTACAATGTTTAGTCGCTGCTTGAACTTTGGAGGTACTCTGCATTTATGTTTTGCAGTCTCAGAAAGGGCTAGCGAGATACCATTATTGTCATATTATATCGTGATTATTTTGACAACGTGTTGCCAGTTGAGATATCTTATTATTGCTCGCTAGATGATTATGTCATTGATATGAGTTTATATAATCTTTAAGAGTTATTATCAACATGGCTAGTGTCAGATTTCGGGTTCCGGCAGACCCTCTAGGTTCGAACACTGGGTGCGCGCGGAGATCTCGCCCTCTACCTACCTGCACCTCGCCGCCTCGCTAGGATCTAAACTATGAAAAGAACAACACAAGAGACACATGGTTTATACTAGTTCGGGCCACCATTGTGGTGTAATACCCTACTCTAGTTTGTGGTGTGGTGGATTGCCTCTTGGGCTGATGATGAACAATACAAGGAAGAACAGACTCACGAGGGTCTGTTCTTGGCTGGTGCGATGAGCTGCCAGGGGGAGTTCAGTCGCTCTCTCTCTCTCTCTATGCGATCTCCAAGATTTGTCGATGCCTCTACCCTGTGGGTGGCTAGTCCTATTTATAGGCAAGGGCCCTGGGCCTCTTCCCAAATATTGAGCGGGAAGGGCGCCAACAATTGGCCATTTTGAAGGGGAACATCTAGTACACTTATCCCGACTAAAGTTGGTCCTCGCCTTGTCAAAGGCTCGTGGTGACGCCGGCTTGGGCTCCACAATGACTTCCTTCCTGCCGCTATGACGGTCTTGGTCTTGTTGCAATCAAACGGATGCATTTGCTTGATGCTCTCGCTGCGCTTGCTCCCTTTGCACCAAAGAGGAAAGGAGGACAACATGCGGGGCTGGCGCTCACCGGGCGCCTCTTGGTCGTCATGGCTTGCGTCATGGGCACCTCGTGAGGTACCCCGCCTTGATCTCTCCGCCTCCTCGCGAGCTAGCCTGACAAGGCCGTGCCTGAGGAAGCTCCCTGTCGTCCGCCCTGCGAGGCTTGGCCCCTCGCGAGGGTCTTGAGCTTGTGATGATGAATATGGGCCGTGTTGGGCCACCCCTTGAGCCACGCCCGCAGTCGCAGCGAGCAAGTCTGGGGACCCCGTTCCCCAACGCCGACAAGAGCCCGGGCCCAAGGCACGCCTGGACTTGGCTGAGCAGAGAAGCGAAGGGGCAAGTGTGAAGCGCTGCGGGCCCTAACAGCCTGTGGCCTCGGGCGCCGCGTGGCGGCTGATTGGACGTGAGCGGCCCTGTTCCCCCACGCCTCCTTATTTAGCGCCCAGCTAGGCAGACCCGTGGTTGCACACAGTCGTCCCTCTCTTTGCTGCTTCGACTGTCCCCTGCTTTTCCTCCTCTCGAGCTCCAGTCTCCGCTTCCAATCCAATCTTGAATACTCCCCCTTTCCGTCGCCATGGCTCTGACGAAGAAGGGGAAAGGGAACAGACCTGTGCCTCCGCCTCGCTCGCCGTCGTCGGCGGCTCCTGCCGTCGATCGGTCGATCATACTCAACCGAGAAGGCTTGGGCAAGGTCAGCTCTGCTCTGGCCACTATCTTCAACGAGTGCGGGAGGACGACGGCCTGGCCCGCGTCTCACTTCTCCATTGATGAGAATAGTCACCGAGGTCCGGTGGTTTGCCGACGCCTGGGCGGACTGGTTCCCCTTTTCCAATTTCTTCAACGCTGTGCTTTCCCATTACCAGATCCATATGATGCATTTGGGTCCTGAATCCATTACTCTTCTTGCCGTTTTCGCCTTTGTCTGTGAGGCGATGATGGGCATCCCTCCTTCAGTTGCCTTGCTGCATCACTTCTTTTCTTTGAGCCTCGTTGAGGGAGTCCTGTACTAGGGGGTGTCCGGATAGCCGAACTATCATCACGGCCGGACTCCAAGACTATGAAGATACAAGATTGAAGACTTTGTCCCGTGTCCGGATGGGACTTTCCTTGGCGTGGAAGGCAAGCTTGGCGATCTGGATATGTAGATCTCCTACCATTGTAACCGACTACATGTAACCCTAACCTATCCGGTGTCTATATAAACCGGAGGGTTTTAGTTCAGAGGATCTAACAACAATCATACCATAGGCTAGCTTTTAGGGTTTAGCCTCTCGATCTCGTGGTAGATCTACTCTTGTACTACCCATATCATCAATATTAATCAAGCAGAGTAGGGTATTACCTCCATCGAGAGGGCCCGAACCTGGGTAAAAACATCGTGTCCCTTGTCTCCTCGTTACCATCCGCCTAGACGCAGATTCGGGACCCCCTACCCGAGATCCGCCGGTTTTGACACCGACATTGGTGCTTTCATTGAGAGTTCCTCTGTGTCGTCACCAATAGGCCCG
Source organism: Aegilops bicornis (assembly GCA_021605145.1). NCBI lineage: Eukaryota > Viridiplantae > Streptophyta > Magnoliopsida > Poales > Poaceae > Aegilops > Aegilops bicornis. The sequence goes on along the minus strand of CM038671.1, from coordinate 549,126,682 downwards.
ATGGCTCCTTCGATCATCAACAACGACGCGGTCCAGGGTGAGACTTTTCTCCCCGGATAGATCTTCGTATTCGGCGGCTTTGCACTGCGGGCCAATTCACCTGGCCATCTGGAGCAGATCAAAAACTACGCCCCTGGCCATCAGGTCAGATTTGGAAGCTTGAATTATACGGCCGACATCCGTGGAGATTTGATCCTCGACGGATTCGAGCCACAGCCAAGCGCGCCGCACTGTCTCGATGGGCATGATCTGATTCTGCCGCCACGAGCGGTGTCACGGAGGTCAAGATTAGTGTCCGCTCCGAACATTGATTCGGAGCCGATCTCGCCGATCGAGGACGGTTGGTTGGACACCACCTCGGGGGCTGAAATCTCTACGGGATTGAGCCAAACACAATCCCTGTCTTTTGCGAAGACCGTGACTCCAAGGTGCCGGACTCCTCTCCGGACTCCGAACCCTCCGCGCCCCTGCCAATCGAATCCGATTGGGCGCCGGTCATGGAGTTCACTGCCGCGGACATCTTTCCGCACTCGCCCTTTGGCGACATCCTGAATTCACTAAAGTCTCTCTCTTTATCCGGAGAGCCCTGGCCGGACTACGGTCAGGAAGGTGGGGATGCGGACGATGAAGAAATTCAACGCCCACCCACCACCCACTTCGTAGCCACCGTCGAAAGCTTACACAACGTGCTCGATTTCGACTCCGAAGACATCGACGGTATGGACGACGATGTAGGAGACAACCATGAACCAGCGCCTATAGGACGCGGGACAACCACCTCATCCCATGATGTATACATGGTGGATACACCTAAAGGAAATGAAGATGAGGAACAACGGGATGCCACGAAGGATAAATCCCTCGAAAAGCAGTCAAAACGGCAACGTAAACGCCGAACCAAGTCCCGCCTCAACAAAGACCCAGCCATAGAGCAGGGCAAACCGGTGGATGACGAACATGCTATCGAGCAATCGTCCGAACAAGACAACTTGGATAAACAACCCGTCCCCGGTGAAGATAACAGTCCAGATGATCTCACGCCGGACAAATTGTTGGAGCAGAATAACCTCCACAAAAGGCTCATCGCCACTGCGCGTAGCCTGAAAAAGCAGAAGTGGAAGCTCAAAACAGCGGAAGATGCACTCAGAATCAGATGGAGCAGAGTATTCAACATCATGAGACAAATACGGCTGACGATCGCCGAACAAAGAGCTACCCAAAGAGAAAACTACTGCCCGAATTTGATGAGGAGGCCATAGAGCCCCCACAATCAAAAAATAAGAAGGCCACCAGGTCGGATGGACGACCCCACGGCAAAATGAGAGCGGCAAATGGCGCCGCACACAAGCCGGCACGCGATCCGCTAAGGATTCACATCAAAAGGATGGCCCAGTAAGGTCCATCTATGGGCCGAGAAAGCAAGCTCTTCAAAGCAATGCAACACGCCAAATATCCGAACATCACGGCACACCCAAATATAGGGGCGCCGCACACCCCCTGGGTTTCACCGATGAGGTGCTGGATCACGAATTCCCTGGATTCAAACCCGTAAACATAGAGGCATACGACGGAACAATGCACCACGAGTCTGGATTGAGGACTATATCCTCCACATACACATGGCTAGAGGAGATGATCTCCACGCCATAAAATACTTACCCCTCAAGCTCAAAGGGCCAGCCCGGCATTGGCTCAAAGGCCTCCCCAAAAATACCATTGGAAGTTGGGAAGAGCTCGAGGATGCTTTTCGAGCAAATTTTCAAGGGACTTATGTCCGTCCTTCAGATGCAGACGATTTAAGTCATACAACTCAACAACCCGGAGAGTCAGCCCACAAATTCTGGAACAGGTTCCTCACCAAAAAGAACCAAATAGTCGACTGTCCGGACGCCGAAGCCTTAGCAGCTTTCAAACACAACTTCGAGATTTAATGGTTTCACAGACACCTCGGCTAAGAGAAGCCGAGAACCATGGCTGCATTAACAAGCCTCATGACCCGCTTTTGCGCGGGAGAGGATAGCTGGCTAGCAAGATGCAACACCAGCGACCCAAGTACATCCGAAGTTAGGGATGGAAATGGGAAACCACGGCGCAACAAGGACCAGCGCTGTATTAAGGGGAACGGTCCAAAGAGCGCGACCAACGCCGGATTCAAAAGCTCATGGCAGAACAATAAAAAACTGCCCCTTAAGGACAATAGCGATGAGCTATCCAACCTAAACAAAATCTTGGACAAGATATGTCAAATCCACAAGATTCGGGAGGCACGCAAACCGTACTCCACAGTAAATTGTTGGGTCTTCAAACAGTCCGCAGACTCAACATCGAACACAAGGGGCTCGACACACCAAGTGAAGATGATGACGAGCACCACAAGCAGAGCCCCGGAAAACAAAATAATTTCCCACAAGAGGTTAAAACAGTAAACTCACTTCACGTGATCAAAGGGAAAAACAGAGCGACGCCCACTAAAATGCGCGCCGCACAAACTACCCTAGCGGAGTACCAACACTGGTTGTCAAAACCAATCACCTTTGACCATCAGGACTATTCCGAAAGTATCCGGAACACAGGATGGACTGCCTTGATATTGGATCCTATAATCGATGGATTCCAATTTACACAAGTCCTCATGGATGGCGGCAGTGACATAAACCTGATATATCAGGACACAATCCGCAGGATGGGGATAGACCCAACCAAAATTCACCATAGCAACACCTCCTTTAAAGGGGTAATGCCAGGCCCATATGCCCATTGTACGGGCTCCCTACCGCTAGAAGTTGTGTTTGGTTCATCCGACAACTTCCGTCGTGAAAAGTTAGTCTTCCATGTCGCCCCATTTAAAAGTAGCCATCAAGCACTATTGGGACGCGAAGCTTTCGCCCGCTTTAACGCAATACCGCATTATGCATCTCTAACACTTAAAATGCCCGGTCCACGCGACATCATCTCATTAAAAGGGAGTATTAAGTGTTACTTGAGCACGGAATAACGTGAGACTGCCTTGACAGCCCCACACCTATCCGGCTCCGCTAGTCAAAGAACCTGAATAGGTCATTCCAACCCCGGACACGGCTAGACGAGTCCGGCGCCTACTAGCAGCATACCCCCATACAAGGGGCTGCATGCATGTACAACAAGAGACAATAAAGCTCAATTTTATTCACTTCTTCGAATCGTACTCTGTTTATTTAATATAAAGTACATCTTTTGCACGATCCTTTTTCTTTTTAAGCTAAGTTCCTCTCTTTTACAGATGAACAACGTGCTACACCTGTCCAGGATACGGCACAACGGAGACACAGGCGCAGACGTGCAGTAGGGACCCGTTGCAAGGATTCTTTTCAGATTAAGACCCTGCGTAAACCTTTTTTACTGTCTCTTGTTGATATACATCCCCGGTTTCTTACTATAACCGAGGAGGAGGCTGGGCGTTTTGGCATTGGCCGCACCAGAATTTTTTATGCTGCATACCTAGACACTGTGGGGCTTAGGGCATTATTCTGCCCGTTTTCATAAAAGACCGAATACCTTAGGGAGTACTCGGCGTCTCGAGTTAGGCCTTATATGCATCAGCTCCGAATCATGTCTTTGGTCAAATGTTGGGTTTGCCCGGCTCCTGTGTTTTGCTGCCTTTACGCCCGTTCTACCGGCTAACGCGGCACTGTGGAGAACTACTGCGATTGTGCCCCGGTTCGGCCGGGCGAGCACCTCAGTAGAGAAAGCCGAAAACAGACTGTCATGATATAGCGAGAGACTGGTCAACCACTCGATGACTCACCGGAATGTTTAGAATTCCTCCGCATTAACGAAGGACCGTTTTTCGGTCAGGCACATACGCAGCGAATTCGGGAGAGTGCGGTGCCCTGTGGGCTATATAGTAGCCCCACCCTCGAACTCCTATGGCTAAGTGAAAGTGATAAAGCATTATAGTCCGGTTGCCTAGTTTGCTACGCTACCACCTCCTTAATAGGACCAAGACGTTGGATTAAGTGTGAAAAAGCGCCTTCTTTGCAAACACCCCGCACTATGTGCGTGGGGCTGAAGCCAAGGACTGCCATCTTTCAAAGTTATATATACATATACATAAACGGCCGCACAGGGAGTAGTTTACTACTTGAATGCACAAGTATAAGAAGCTCTTATAATATATTGAAACATTGTTTTCACAAATCATACATGTCATTTAAACATAATATCCTTCGAGCACTGCGTCTCTATTAAACGAGCGCCCTGCAGGACTTCCTCAAAATAGTGCTCGGTAGGTACTCGGCTTCTGTCCGAATCTTGGGAGGCAACATCGGTGGCCTTCATCTCCGCCCAGTATGTCTTGACACGGGCCAGAGCCATCCGCGCTCCCTCAATACACACCGACCGCTTCATTACGTCGATACGCGGTACCGCACCAAGGAATTGCTGCACTAAACCAAAATAACTCTTCGGCTGGGGTCCGCCTGGCCACAAATGAGTCATGACATGCTTCATGGCAAGTCCGGATAATCGATTCAGCACGGCCCATTCGGCCAACCGATCGGTCAACGGAAGAGGACGCTCCGGACTATGGAATTGGCGACCAATATAGCTCTTCCCTTCGTGCCCTTCCGCCTCGGAAGTGCTCAATCGCGTCCGCAGCGCTCGCCGCTAAGTCCAGATAAGCATCCTCCGAACTCCACAACTTGTCCAACTGAGCATACTTCGGATCCGTATATTTCCTCCGCAGCAGAAATGGTTTTCCAGCCGCAATAGCCCCGGCCTGACTCAGCTCCTCCTTGGCAGCTCTCAAAGCCGAACGGGCATCCTTGGATTCGGCGGCGGCTTTTTTCAGGCCCTTTTGCTCCGCTTGACGTTCTTTTTCAAGAACCTTGCAGCGATCGGTAGTATTCTTCAACTTTCTGGCCATATCGGCCATTTCCTCTTCTTCGGCGATGAGCAGCCTGCTCGCTTCTAGCTCTTCGGCCGCCCTGAAAGCGGCCGCATTACTATTTCTCGCTTGCTCTTTCGCTCGGGCGAGTTCCGCCCGCAGCTCCTCCACAGCAGCGACACCATCTGTATTAAGCATACACGTAGTAAGGCATGGGCGTCAAGCTCCCTTACTAGGTGTCCGCGTAGAAGTCGCATACCTTGTGACTCGTCAAACCGTTTATTGACCAGCGCGATGTCCGCATCCGCCTCGTCAAGTTGCCGCTTTAGTTCGGCATATTCATCAGTCCGGCTGGCCACCGGACGCCCCACCACCTATCTAAGGAGCGGCGATATGTTATAACTGAGATTTTGATCCTCGGCACGCTGTCAATTTTGACAACATACCGAGTCTCAGGGGCTACTATCTATACAGGGCGCATTCTATATGCATAACTGCCAGAAGGTACATCATTTTTGCGTACCTCGAACCCCGTCAGTAAGCTTCTGACGGCTTCATGCAATCCGCTCTCCGCGGATGCAATTCTTTCAACCACCGTACCCATTAGCACACGGTGATCCTCTGATATAGCCGCTCGCCCGAGCAGATCCTTCAGCTCCTCCGACCGCACACCACTCGACGCCGGACCTTCCGGCCCCGCCGGACTTGGGGGAACCCTCCGCGACGACACCTCAGGGTCGTCCGCCTCGCATGAGGGTGCGACAGGTGGAGGCGTTGGCTCTCCATCATCTCCGGAGAAGATCCTCAAGACGAGCTCTGTTGAGCAGGGCTGAGATCCGAACTCCAAGGTACAATTTCGGTTATCTTCAGAAATAAATACAGGGATGTTCCTTTCTTACCAAACCCCTTCTTCTTTACTTACGGCTTGCTGGAGGGCTGACCCCTTGGGGAAACAAAGGCGGTGGGGGTACTTCCCAGCGCGGACTCTCTGACGAAGATTTCTTTCCCCTCTTCGAGGCCTTGACCTCCAGATCTTCCGAAGCGGTCCTGTTCTCTCCTTGGAGGGTGGGACTTTTGATCTCTCCCTCCTCAAAGGCCTCCTTCGTGGAGCCAGTTGCTTCCCCGCTCCCCTCGCCTTCTTTAAAAGGCGCGGCCTTCAACATCTTGGCCAGCATGGGATCCGGCGTGTTCTTCCGGGAGGGAGCCAGACACCTTATTAACTTTGCCTTGGCTATCCACTCCAGTTCAAGAAACGGCTCCTTTAAAGGGCATGTATATGATAAATGAATGAACAGCCTGTCCGGTACAGGACTACTTGAGTGTCTGGGCGATTGCAGCTTAGTCCCGCGTCCTCAGTCAGGTCCAGACACTTCTCTTGTGATCCGAAGAACAGTTTATACATCTCCATGGGCGTCGTGCCCATGAAATTTTGAGAGCTCGTGGTCCCTCCGGATTAAATTCCACAAAGCGGAGGGGCGGCGTTGCAGGCGTATACGCCGAATCAACATAACTCGCGCCATCGCAACCAGATTTATCTCTCTTTCTTGGAGGTCTCGAATACGACCCTGCAACAAAGGAACGTCCTTGGACGGCCCCCAGTCGAGCCCCTTGTTTGCCCATGACGCCAGCCGCTGTGGTGGACCTGAGCGAAAGGCGGGAAGCGCCACCCATTTGGTGCCCCTAGGAGCAGTGATATAAAACCACTCCCGTTGCCACAAACCAAGCTCCTCTTGAAAAGAGCCCTCGGGCCACGGAGCATCAGCACATTTGCTTATGACCACCCCTCCGCACTCTGCTTGTTGCCCCTCGATCATCTTTGGCTCCACCTTGAAGGTCTTGAGCCACAATCCAAAGTGAGGGGTAATATGGAGGAAGGCCTCACATACGACAATGAATGACGAGATATGGAGGATGGACTCCGGATTCAAGTCATGGAAATCCAGCCCATAATAAAACATGAGCCCCCGCACAAAGGGATCCGTCGGGAAGCCTAAACCCCGAAGGAAGTGTGACGCGAACACCACGCTCTTCCGGGCTCAGGAGTGGGAATGACCTGCCCTGGAGCAGGCAGCCTATGCGAAATCTCGCCGGTCAGATACCTGGCGTCTCGCAGCTTTAGCACATCTTCTTCTGTGACGGAAGAAGACATCCATCGGCCGTGCTGGTCGGAGCCGGACATCGTCGAAGGTCCGAAGCGCCTAAATCTGAAGCTTTGGGTGTTAGAACTCGAAGCGCGAGGCGAACTCGATGGAGGGTGTAAAAAAGAAGAGGGCCTTGGTCTCGTTATAAAGAGGTTGAATACCAAGAGCCCTCCCCGTGGTCGATTATGACTCGCCTTCGATAGAGGAGGCGTGCCAACAGGCACGTTTGGGTTACCCATGTCCGTATTAATGGGAATCCCGAAATAAGGGGGTGCGATCTATGCTTTGATAAAAGACGTGCCAAGGAAACCGCCTCGCTAAACGCGCTAAGGGGGAACAGTAAAAACCGATTCATATAAAGGCTTGGCCGTGGTGTGATGTCATGCCGCGGAATACGTCAGCTGATATGTGCGAAAGTTATCCCCTCTACGGTAGTATGTGGAACTTGTTTTGCAGAGCCGGACACCGTCCTTGTGTTCAAAACCTTCTATGAAGTATTCGGAGGAGGAACCCGCCTTGCAATGCCGAAGACAATATGCGCGCCGGACTCGTCGTAATTGAAGCCTGGTTCAGGGGCTACCGAGGAGTCCTGGACTAGGGGTTTCGGATAGCGAACTATCATCACGGCCGGACTCCAAGACTATGAAGATACAAGATTGAAGACTTCGTCCCGTGTCCGGATGGGACTTTCCTTGGCGTGGAAGGCAAGCTTGGCGTCTGGATATGTAGATCTCCTACCATTGTAACCGACTCTGTGTAACCCTAACCTATCCGGTGTCTATATAAACCGGAGGGTTTTAGTCCGTAGGGATCTAACAACAATCATACCATAGGCTAGCTTTTAGGGTTTAGCCTCTCCGATCTCGTGGTAGATCTACTCTTGTACTACCCATATCATCAATATTAATCAAGCAGGAGTAGGGTATTACCTCCATCGAGAGGGCCCGAACCTGGGTAAAAACATCGTGTCCCTTGTCTCCTGTTACCATCCGCCTAGATGCACAGTTCGGGACCCCCTACTCGAGATCCGCCGGTTTTGACACCGACACTTGTCGACCCCACCCAATGCTCGGGGTGTGTGAGCTTCATCGCCGCACCAGAGACGGCGGCTTTAGGGATTGATTTCAGCCTTCCTCCCCCGCGTCTGGTTTCTGCGAGCGGTGGCTATATGTGGATGTAGGGGTGCCCAGCCCCCTGCTTTCGGAGCCAACATCGCCCACTGTCCCCAATTCAGGCTGGGGCCAGGAGACGCTCACGAGCCCCCGGCTCGTCTTCTTCTGGCGTCGCTTCGCATTCCTAAGGGCGCTCAGCGTGACGGCGCCCAGGGTGGTGAAGGAGTTCCTGCTATGCCGCATTGCCCCTCTCCAGCGCCACTCCCGCCGGATGTGGGCCTTCAGCAATCGTGAAGATCGCATGAGACTCCAGGAGGAGGACCTGATGCCCGGTTACCGAGGAAGGTGCTCTTGGTCTTGACTGGGGACCCTTCCCCCGGCAGCGTCCGGCAAGGGGGGCTTTGCTATACTTTTGCTCGAACAGGGGCGACTTTGTGAATCAGATGCCCAGCTTCGACGAATGGGGGCTGGGCCCCGCAGACCTCATGGGGCCTCGCGAGAACCCAGTGGTGGTGACTGCCCTTCCAGTCGCCCACGGTGGTCCTTCCTCGAGTGGCGGAGCAAGGAGGCATGGGCTGCTGGAGGCTGAGGGGGCCCCCGCCGGGATGATGACGCCAGGCAACACTCCTGAGGGGGCAGCTCCCGAGGTCTGTGATCTGCGGCCGAAGGTGTTGAGCCGCTGCTGCAGGGCGCCATGGTTGAGGCCCCTGAGGCCCCAGCTACCCTTCTTGGTGAGGCGACCGGCGTGCATCAGGACGACGCCCCTGACGCTGGTCACCTTGATGCTTCTTCCTCGTCGCAGGCTGACCCCTGCGCTCAACTCCTGGGCCGCTTCCGCATGGACTTCGAGGCTCTCCGGAAGAGAAGGGAGGCCTTGGGTGACGATTACCCTTGCCGCCTGCTGAAGCGCAGGAAGTATTTCGCCATTGATGAGTAAGCCTTCCCCTTTCCTAGCTCCCGATCCTCCTGCTGCTTTGGCTGATCTTTGCTCTGCAGGCCCTTCCCTTGAGCTCACGGAGATGACTGAGGAGCCATCCCCCCAGGCTTCACCCTCTCCACCGTCTTCGAGCGCTCCGAGCTCAAGCAGAGCCCTTGTGGTGAGGCCGGTCGGAGAGGTGAGCCATCCTGTGGCGCATCGCGGCTCTGCGCGCCTCGCGACCCTCCTTCGCGAGCCTTCTCGGGGCATAGCCAGCCTGCCTTGGGCTTCGCGTCTGGTCGTGGATGGCGATTGGCTGAGGTCGGCCCTGCGCTCTTCATTTGGGGATGGGCTGGCTCCAGGCCGGGCTTCTGGCGAGGCGTGCCCGGCCATCGCGAGGGCGCCAGCCCCCAGCCCCCTGCCCAGAGGGGGAGTGCTGATTCGTGCCCCCCCCGCGCTTACTTGGGGCGGATGACGACGTAGAAGACGTGCTCGAGCGCGCCCGGGAGCGCCGCGCTCTTCGCCAAGGGTTTCTCCGGAGGGCGGCTGACGCGGTGAGCCAGCTTGGTGAAGAAGACGCGCGCCTTGAGGTTGAGGGCCTGCGCCTGGCTGAAGAGAGGCGCAAGCTGAAGGTGGTTGTTGCTCTCGCGCGCCGCCAGCGTGACCTCAACAATGAGGAAGCCGAGGCGTCGCTGGTGGCCTCTCGGGAGGCCCGTTCCTGAGTCGTCGAGGAGGCCCGAGAGGCTGACCGGCGGCGTGAGGCGGCGGAGGAGCGGGCGCAGGAACTCCATGCCTGGTGCCATTCCCTGGAGCAGCAGGTGGAGCTGCGTGAGACGACCCTTGCGTCGATGAAGGTGGCTTCGGTCGACCAGGCAGAGCTCCAGAGGCGTGAGGAGGCACTGATGCTGGAAGCTGCCGAACGCGCACGCGATCTTGAGCATCTGGAGATGAGGGAGCGCTTGGTGACGCAGGCGGAGGATGACGTCGCTGCGCGCGAGGCCCGAGTCCTGGAAGAGGTTGAACGCAGGGTGGCGACGGCCCGCTTGAACCTTGAGCGAGTTGGAGGAGAGGCCGGGGTTGATCAGGGTCGAGGCCAAGGCAGGACCACCGCCTCGAGGGGCCAAGCCGGAGGAAGTGACGCGCGGGCCGACGCTTCTGAGCCGCCCTCGGCGTGGCGCAGAGGAGGCTGACTACCTCCCGCACCGAGGTGCTTCTTCTCCGCCGACGGTGGACGAGGCCGAGGCCGCTGCATGGCGTAACGAGGACGCAGATACGCCAAAGCCGGATCTCGAGCACGCAGCACGGCCCCATGCTCACCACGCCCGGGAGAGAGCCAACACGGTTTGGGTAACATCTGCGAAGGCGGCCGTTGGCGCAGCCCCACGCAGTCAACTATGCCGGCAATCTTGAGTTCTTCACCGACGTGGTGACGCCTTGGAGGTGCGGTCGGTCGAGCCAACAGGTTGGTGGAGGAGAGGAGCCGCTACCGCCGGGCGCCGCTTTTCTCGTGTCTTCAGCCATCTTGAACATGGACCCTAACCCGATTTTGACGCCGCCATCGCCCGATTACCTCAGGCCGTCCGGACGACTGGCGACCGGGTGGAAGACAACGTGGATGCCCTCGCCGTGGCCTTCGCTTCGATAACGACGGCGTGGTCGTGGGCTGCCGGCGAAGGCGGCGTGGTGAACGGCTCGACGCTACCGACAAAGAACGCGGAGAGCGATGGCAAGGCCAGCGACGATTCGTGAGGTGCCCCGAGGATGCATTGGGGATTTATCCGATCGATGCGTGTCGACCACTGCTTTCTTACCTGCGCAGAGATAGTGTTCGGGCTTTGCCACGAAGGTTGTAAGAGCATTTTGGGAGGGGAGCCCTCATGTAAAACTTGCATTCAGCGTATTAGTAGATGCGATATCACCAGACGCTGCGCCAAGTGGCTGGCTTTGCGACGAGCTGGCTGGCTTGTTTACCTTCGACCCGCGTGGGCCCCGAGATAGCCTGCGGAGGGCTATGATGTCTCGAGCGTCTCCTGAACGAGCCCACTGATCCTGTAATGAAAACCTCCTGAGAGGGCGTGGTGACGACAGTCCGGGCTGCACGCAAGCTAGGCCTGGCCCGGCTCGCGAGGTGCTCATGAGGGGAGGCAGCTGAGGCAAAGTGGTAACCAGAACGCAAGAGATTGCTCGAACGAGACTAAACACCCATTCCCCGAACACACGCAAATCTCAAGCTCAAATCCAACTTAAATCCAACAGGAGGGAAACGACAGCCAAGGGAAAAGCAATGAAAGCAGAAAAAGGCCGCGTCCGACACCTAGTCTAGTCTTGGACGTCTTCTCACCAGCGCGGAGCTAAGTGCTGCCACTAGGCATGGGAGGGAGCCCCAGGGCCTGAGGCTGGCACCCCTGAGACTCCGGGGCATGTACAGCCGCACTCATTATTACATGAGAGTGTCATGGGGCGGCGAGCTTCACAGGCACTGGGCCTTCTTCACAGGTACCGACCTTGCTTCATATCGCCAGACGAGGGCCCCGCCTTGCGCCACACTCTAGTGCCACCGACGACGACCGGAAACCAGGACGCCGCCGATGGGGTAGAGTGGTCGCCAGCGGTTCCCCCAAAGACCACGGGTCCTCTGCCAGGGGTAGGCCCTGAGGCACCTCCCCAACAGAGGGCCTACCTCCTGAGGAGGCCTTATTCTGAACGCTGCGGTGGTGATGACGGATCTCGGTCCCTCTCCTGCAGCCCCCGGCGCCCTCCTCCTGAGGGGTAGGAAACTGCGGGAGTGGGGCAGCCGTCTGCTGTGGCGACCTGTACCTCCTGCGATCCATGGTTAGCGTATGCCTGCTCCTGAGGAATTAGCGGTACCCGATAATCGCTGCTTCCAGCGTGGCCGACGGGGCTTCCCCGGGGCTCCTGGAAGAGCTCAGCTTCTGGTGCCTCGTCCCCCCAGCTTGGGCCGAGGAGCGAGCCGTGTTCGTCCTCACGCGCGTGCCCTGGGTCCATCATGTGGGGCACACACTCTTCTGGGGCCGCCATTCCGAAGGCGGCGCCGTAGTGCTCCATGTGCCATGCAGCCCTGCTTGAGGCGCCCACCTGGGGGTGGTAGTGCGGCGGCCCACTGGGGCCGTGGGTCGTGACGAGTCCTTCTTCGCTGGCCGGGGGCGGAGGCAGCACCGCTGCTGGCCCGGTGCTGACGGCCTGGCTGGCGTTGGGGTGGCCTTGGAGTCCGCATGGAGCTGCGCGGGCGTGCGTGGAGCCTCCGCGCGGGCCACCCTGGACCTGAGGTGGGAGTTGGGTGCAGAAGGGGTGAGCCCCCGAGGCGGTGAAGGCCAGGAGCTCTGCCACCCGCTCTAGCAGCACGTCACGGCCGCCCTCCAAGAGCTTTGCATTGCAGTAGCTCTCGCCACCGTGAGTGCGGCCCTTGAGTTCGCTCGCCTCCGGGTGTACGGGCGCCGTGGCCGCGGGCGTGGTTGGAGGCCCTCGCCGCCGACCGCGCCTACCGCGGGCGTGAGAGCTGTCGTTGCTGTCTGCGTCGCCCATGGCCCGCAGGGTTCAGGCGCCTGCGGACCGCGAGCTGCCTGGGCATGGGGTCGCCTGGCGGCGGCTCTGCGATGGGCGGGCCAGCCGCCCAGGATCAGGGTTGCCCACCTAGTCGCGGACATGATGATGACGATGCGACGGACGGGGCGGGCAGGAGGTGGATTCCGTGCACCCCTACCCGGCGCGCCAAATGTCGGATTTCGGTTCCGGCAGACCTCTAGGTTCGAACACTGGGGTGCGCGCAGAGATCTCGCCCTCTACCTACCTGCACCTCGCCGCCTCTCTAGGATCTAAACTATGACAAGAACAACACAAGAGACACATGGTTTATACTAGTTCGGGCCACCATTGTGGTGTAATACCCTACTCTAGTTTGTGGTGTGGTGGATTGCCTCTTGGGCTGATGATGAACAATACAAGGAAGAACAGCCTCGCGAGGGTCTGTTCTTGGCTGGTGCGATGAACTGCTAGGGGGAGTTCAGTCGCTCTATCTCTATCTCTCTCTCTCTCTCTCTCTCTATGCGATCTCCAAGATTTGTCGATGCCTCTACCCTGTGGGTGGCTAGTCCTATTTATAGGCAAGGGCCCTGGGCCTCTTCCCAAATATTGAGCGGGAAGGGCGCCAACAATTGGCCATTTTGAAGGGGAACATCTAGTACACTTATCCTGACTAAAGTTGGTCCTCGCCGTCAAAGGCTCGGTGGTGACATCGGCTTGGGCTCCACAATGACTTCCTTCCTGCCGCTATGACGGTCTTGGTCTTGTTGCAATCAAACGGATGCCTTTGCTTGATGCTCTCGCCTGCGCTTGCTCCCTTTGCACCAAAGAGGAAAGGAGGACAAGCGCTGGCTGGGCGCCCACCTGGCGCCCTTGGTCGTCATGGCTTGCGTCATGGGCACCTCGTGAGGTACCCCGCCTTGATCTCTCCGCCTCCTCGCGAGCCAGCCTGACGAGGTCGTGCCTGAGGAAGCTCCCTGTCGTCCGCCCTGCGAGGCTTGGCCCCTCGCGAGGGTCTTGAGCTTGTGCTGATGAAGATGGGCCGTGCTGGGCCACCCCTTGAGCCATGCCACAGGCCGCAGGCAGGCAAGTCTGGGGTCCCCCGTTCCCAGAACGCCGACAGTTAGTTATAATGCTGGCTGAAAACCTGGGTGTTGTTTAAGCTTATTTATGCAAACAAGAGCAAAAGAGTTCGTAAAGTTTTTCTTTCTCACTTTTAGTTTATCAACTGAATTGCTTGAGGACAAGCAAACGTTTAAACTTGGGGGAGTTGCTACATCTCCAACATATCTCCTTTTTCTCACACTTTTCCTCTTGTTTTGGACTCTAATTTGCATGATTTGAATGAAACTAACCCCGGACTGACGTTGTTTTCAGCAGAACTACCATGGTGTTGTTTTTGTGCAGAAATAAAAGTTCTCGGAACGGAATGAAACTTTGCGAGGACTTTTTATATCAATAACAAGAATCTCCGAAGCCAATACCCACCAGAGAGGGGCCCCTTGTTGGGCACAACCCACCAGGGCGCGGCCCCCTCTCCTGGCGCGCCCAGGTGTGTTGTACCCACCCGGTGGCCCCACCGACAACCCCCTGATACTATAAATTCACATTGTTCCAGAAAAAAATAAGGGAGAAAGAATTATCACGATCCACTAGACGGGGCCGCCGCCAAGCCCTGTTCTTCCTTGGGAGGGTAAATCTGGAGTCCATTTGGGGCTCCAGAGAGGGGGATCTTCATTCTTCGTCATCACCAACCAATCTCCATTGCCAATTCCATGATGCTCCCCACCGGGAGTGAGTAATTCCTTCATAGGCTCGTTGGTCGGTGAGGAGTTGGATGAGATTCATCATGTAATCGAGTTAGTTTTGTTAGGGCTTGATCCCTAGTATCCACTATGTTCTTAGATTGATGTTGCTATGACTTTGCTATGCTTAATGCTTTTCACTTTGGGCCCATGTGGCATGAACCCAGATCTGAACCGTTTATGAATTCATCATTATATCCATGTTTTAGATCTGATCTTGCAAGTTATAGTCACCTACTACGTGTTATGATCCGGCAACCACGGAGTGACAACAACCGGGCCCACTCCCGGTGATGACCGTAGTTTGAGGAGTTCATGTATTCACTATGTGTTAATGCTTTGTTCGGTTCTCTATTAAAAGGAGGCCTTAATATCCCTTAGTTTCCAATATGGACCCCACTGCCACTGCCACAGGAGGGTAGGACAAAAGATGTCATGCAAGTTCTTTTAATAAAGCACGTATGACTATTTACGGAATACATGCCTACATTATATCGATGAACTGGCGCTAGTGCCGTATCGCCCTAGGTTATAACTGTTACATGATGAATATCATCCAACAAGTCACCGATCCAATGCCTATGAATTTATTTACATTGTTCTTGCTGCGTTACTATTGCTATCATCACTATTACACTTGCTACAAAACTACTGCTATAACTGTTACTGTTACCGTTGCTGCTGTCACTACTATCAAAACTATCAAACTACTTTGCTACTTATCACTTTGCTGCAGATAATTAATCTCCAGGTGTGGTTGAATTGACAACTTAGCTGCTAATACCTTCAAATATTCTTTGGCTCCCCTTGTGTCGAATCTATAAATTTGGGTTGAATACTATACCCTTGAAAACTGTTGCGATCCCCTATACTTGTGGGTTATCAGGTCCCGACTATCAGGGAGGATAAGGAGGCAATTCCTTGCGTGCGAAGATGTAGCTAGTGGGTCCCAGTAGTCAGGGGGAAACATTTTTTCGCGAGCCCGTCCGGTGGGTCCCTGCTGTCAGGTGGAGGAATCATTATTTTTCATGTAATAAGGAGGCACTTCCTTGCGGTGGACTCCACTGTCACCTCTCCACGACAAGACTCTTCCGATGTAATTCGTTCCTTGACCACAATGACCACACCGCGTCGAGAGCACCAAGGCGGTGGACGGCAGCGAGGCCTAGGAAGGGGACGTCGTGGAGCCGGGGAAGACACGGCAGTGGATGCACATGCAGAGAGTACTAGGGTTCACTGGTTCGGCTACAGTGTGAGGCTGCCGTCGCCGCAGGGCCTAGCCAGCGGTGGGAGTAGTTGGGGGCGGTGAGGCCTCCGCGGCAGCACAACTGGCCACGAGAGGTAGGAGGAGGCGGCATGACCGTGCTGGTTTGGGCAGCTGGAGCAAGAAGACCAGAGGTTGAAGAAACACTACGGCCGTTGGATGGACATTGTACGGTCACTGGAGCTAGAATCGTTCATATTGACTAAGTTGACAAATCCTCCGTCCCCGTCAACTTAGTAGGCCCACAAGTCAGCCTCCCACTATGGTGGGTCCCAGCTAGCAGGGGGAGTATTCATTTTTTTGTGCATAATAAGGAGGCACTTCCTTGCATGCGAAGATATAGCTGATGGGTCCGAGCTATCAGCGGGGGGAATGTTTTTTCGTGAAATACAGAGGCCCTTCCGATGGGTCCCAGCTGTCAGGTGGAGGAATCATTATTTTGCGCGTAATAAGGAGGCACTTCCTTGCTGCATCCGTGGACCCAACTGTCAGCCTCTCCACGTACAGTATTCTTCCGATGGAAGTCGTTCCTTGACCACATTGACCACGCCACGCCGAGAACACCAAGGCGGTGGACGACGGCGAGGCATAGGAAGGGGATGATGCGGAGCCGGGGAAGACGTGACAGTGGATGCCCACGCGGAGAGGAGTACGAGGGTTCACTGGTTCGGCTGCGGTGTGAGGCTGCCATCGCTGCAGAGCCTGGCTAGCGGTGGGAGTAGTAGGGGGCGGTGAGGCCTCCGCGGCAGCACAACCGGCCACTGGAGGCAGGAGTAGGCAGTATCTCCGGCGCTGGTTTGGGCGGCTGGTGCAAGAAGAGCAGCGATTGAATAAGCAGCAGGACCGTTTGATTCAAATCCAATGGTCACTGCTGCTAGAATCGTTTGTTGACTAAGTTGACAAAGCCCTGTGTACGCGTCAACTTAGTAGGCCCACAGGTCAGCCTCCGAACCGGTGCGCCCCAGATGTCAGTGGGAGAAATCATTTTTTTGCGTAATGAGGCAGTTGATTGCGTGCGTCCAGGCCAGCGGAGGGAGTAGGGTGGGCCGGTGAAGCCTGCGCGGCATCACAACGGGCCACAAGAGGAGGAAGCATGCAGGCCCACCGGCGCTGGTTTAGGCGGCTGGAGCAGGAAGATCAGAGATTGAAGAAGCACGTCGGTCGTTGCATGGACATCCAACAGTCACTGCTGCTAGAATTGTGTGTTGACTGACAAAGCCTTGCGTAAACAAGTCAGCCTCGAAATCTGTGGTGTGTACAACCCATTTGCTATTATTTTTATAAATTTTACTCATTTTCTAATTCATATGGAATTTATTCCAGCCCATTTTCCATTTTTAGAATTCCTACCCATTTTCTGGTCAGTACCAGGGTTAAAAAATCGAACTAAAAATATGCAAAATTTAAAAAATTCGCAAATTTTTGCTGGGGAACAAAATATTTTTAATCCAAAAATTAGTTGCCATACTAAAACAAATTTAAAAATAAATTACTACCATGTCATGTTAAAATCCAATGAAATATAAAATATCAGTGAAGAACAAAGACAAAAAAAGAAACTAATTGCCCATTTGCTATAATTTCTTTGGAATTTGCAACCCCTTTGATATTACTTTTAAGATATACTGACCATACTCTTTGGCCAGGTCGGAATGCATTCCTCCTCGTCTTGAAAGATTTATAGCCCGGTAAGTCAGAGAAAACAAATAGGCCTAGCTTGGGTATTCTTCAAAAAGAAATAGTGGGCTACCTATTTTCCCAAAGAAAAAAATGCTGGGCTGATCATGTTGTTAGACCGGCCATAAAGACTGCACAACCCAGTTTATAGCCTGCTCCTCTGAACAAATTCTAAAAAAAAAGTTGTGCAATTCTGTCGTTAATTGGCTATACGTTGACAATGATGTGGGTCCTAGATATCAGCAGTGTGGATTAGAGTAAAAAACGAGGGGTGCATCTGAGTAGTAAAAGAGGCGCTTGCTTGTGTTCGGGAGTGGACCTGGTGGGTCCGTACTGTCATACTCACAACTACAGTCCTCTCCCGATTCACTATGTTGACAGGGCCGGACAGCAGCGCCGCGGCGAGCGCACCAAGGCGGAGGATAAAGTGTTGTCGCCAATGTGTTGGCCTGAGTTGGACATTCTTATTGAAAAATAAAAATGGACCGGAACTATTTACGATGTTGACTACGATTTGCATGGGTCCGCTGGTTGCAGGAACAAAATGGTGGGAGAAATAAGACTGGTCGCTATCTTTGCCTAAGAATAATATCGACTGAATGTAATGACACTATCATAGGAAATAATATCCTCCTGTTAAAATTTGACTTTTCAAATCGCAAATTTAAAGAACTGGTGCATGAGCATTTAGCTTTATTTATTTATTTACTTATTTATGTTTAGGGGACCATGAGCATGTACCTAGGCCGGATTCATGTGAGAGCCTCCATTCCAGTTAATTATGGGCTCCTCTATTGGGCCTGCATCAGTGGGCTGCATGTTATCGACAAGTGGAAAATGTGTTCCATACCAAAAATAGTATGCGCTACGTACGGTACGGGGCACTAAAGGGTCGGACCGTGCAACGACTTCCAAAACATTGTGTTTGTCATTCTAACAACACATTTATTCAACCTACTGACGAAATATACATTAAAAACAACAGCAGCAACAACCAGGGCTGGGGGTGCAACAGAAGCAGTAAGCAGGCCAGAAGAGTAAAGACGCAGCTCTCTCTTCCAAACAAAACATCAGCCATCATTGCAAAAGGGCTACCAAGAAAGAAAAAGTGTATGCATCAAACTAAATAAAGATCCTACTACACCAAGTGTACGCATCTAACTAACTGGCTCAGTTAGACGTTACTATTTATTAAGCTGTGGAGATTGGCTGACGGCTTGAACCAGATGGGTGCCTGACGGGGGAAACTCCAGCCAGCAGGTCGAAGTATGATACTTGCGACCCTCTCTCCTACTTTGGGCTGCAGAGCGTGGCGGCACATATCAGGGTATGGTGCATGCAGAGACGCATGGTATGCTGTGTACACACAGTTTTGCCTGATGAACGAAACCACACTGCCATCATGATCCTTGCCATCGGTTATCTCCTGGTTAATCAGATAATTCAGTCCGAGAAACAGAGAGCGTGTACCAAGGCTACTACCAGCCTCCGGTCAAAAATTCCTGAAGGCCCAGAGAAGCTGGGATCCTGCTCAAAGACCTTGTAGTGACTGTGATTGTATTCCGCAAAACAACACGTCCGGTACATGCGAACGATCATTGGTCGCTCTCTGACTATAGCGCCAGAAAAGCTCCTGTTTGCTAGGACTATGTTGGTATTTCCCCGAAGAGGAAGGGAATATGCAGCACAACGACGGTAGGTATTTCCCTCAGTGAAGAAACCAAGGTTATAGAACCAGTAGGAGAACCAAGCAACACAACATAAACAACACCTGCACACAAATAACAACACCTCGCAACCCGACGTGTTAAATGGGTTATCAATCCCTTTCGGGTAACGAAGCCAGAAAATTGTAGTAGATTGAAATAATAGATCACAAATAAAATAAAGTGCAGCAAAGTATTTTTGTATTTTTTTGGTTTAATAGATCTGAATAAAAAGAGCAAATAAAATAGATCGCAAAGCAAATATATGAGAAAGAAGACCCGGGGGCCGTAGGTTTCACTAGTGGCTTCTCTCGTGAAAAATAGCAACGGTGGGTAAACAAATTACTGTTGGGCAATTGATAGAACTTCAAATAATTATGACGATATCCAGGAAATGATCATTACATAGGCATCACGTCCAAGATTAGTAGACCGACTCCTACCTGCATCTACTACTTTTACTCCACACATCGACCGCTATCCAACATGCATCTAGTGTATTAAGTTCATGGAAAACGGAGTAATGCAATAAGAATGATGACATGATGTAGACATGATCCGTTTATCTATATGGCGGTAGATATAGATCTCGTCTTTTTATCCTTAGTAGCAACGATACATACGTGTCAGTTCCCTTTCTGTCACTAGGATCAAGCACCGTAAGATCGAACCCGCTACTGGGCACTGTCGGTGTCAAAACTGGCGGATCTCGGGTAGGGGGTCCCGAACTGTGTGTCTAAGGCGGATGGTAACAGGAGGCAGGGGACACGATGTTTACCCAGGTTCGGGCCCTCTCGATGGAGGTAATACCCTACTTCCTGCTTGATTGATCTTGATGATATGAGTAATACAAGAGTTGATCTACCACGAGATCGTAGAGGCTAAACCCTAGAAGCTAGCTATGGTATGATTGTTCTTGGTCCTACGGACTAAACCCTCCGGTTTATATAGACACCAGAGGGGGCTAGGGTTACACAGAGTCGGTTACAATAGGAGGAGATCTACATATCCGTATCGGCAAGCTTGCCTTCCACGCCAAGGAGAGTCCCATCCGGACACGAGACGAAGTCTTCAATCTTGTATCTTCATAGTCCAACAGTCCGGCCAAAGGATATAGTCCGAATGTCCGGATACCCCCTAAGCCAGGACTCCCTCAGTAGCCCCTGAACCAGGCTTCAATGACGATGAGTCCGGCGCGCAGATTGTCTTCGGCATTGCAAGGCGGGTTCCTTCCTCCGAATACTCTATAGAAGATTTTGAACACAAGGATAGTGTCCGGCTCTGCAAAACAAGTCCCACATACCACCGTAGAGAGAATAGTATTTCCACAAATCTAATCTGCTGACGCACTTGATATCATGACATCATACCATGGCCCGGTCATTATTCGAACTGTTTTTCTCAACCAGCCTTGGCGCATACTGCGGGGCGGTTTCCTTGGTACGTCTTGTCGAAGCAGAGATCGTGTCTCCTTATCGCGGGATTCTCATAAATACGGGCGTGGGTAACCCGATCGTGCCTGTTGGTATAACTCCTCGATCGTAGGCAAGTCCCAAACGGTCATGAGGAGGGCGCTTGGTATTCACCCTCTTTATAAAGAGACCAAGGCCTATCCTTTTTACTCCTCGAACTCAATCGAATCCTTCCCCCGCCTCGAGTTCCAACACCCGAAGCTCAGGTCAGGCGCTTCGGACCTTCAACCATGTCCGGATCCAACCTTCAAGGTCGGTGGATGCCTTCCTCCGTCACGGAGGAGGACGTCAAAAAGTTAAGAGAGGCCAGGTTTCTGACCGGCGAGATCCCGCACCGGCTGCCTGCTCGAGGGCAGGTCATTCCCACTCCCAAACCCGGCGAGAGCGTTGTGTTCGTATCTCACTTCCTCCGAGGGCTAGGCCTTGCTCTAGATCCCTTCGTGAGGGGGCTCATGTTTTACTATGGGCTGGATTTCCATGATCTGGCTCCGGATTCTATCCTCCATATCTCGTCGTTCATCGTCGTGTGTGAAGCTTTCCTCCATATTACCCCTCACTTCGGCCTGTGGCTCAAGACCTTGAAGGTGGAGCCTAAGATGATCTAGGGGTGGCATGCAGAGTGCGGAGGCGCAGTAATAAGCAAAAGTACTGGCGCCCCATGGCCAGAGGGTTCTTTCCAGGAGGTGTCCAGCTTATGGCAACGAGAATGGTTTTATATCACAGCTCCCAGGGGCACCAAGTGGGTGGCTCCCCTGTTTTTTTTCGCTCGGGCCCCATACAACTAGCGTCATGGGTCAACAAGGGGCTGGACTGGGGGCCAGTAAAGGATGTGCCAATACTGCAGAGCCGTATCCAGGATCTCCTAGAGAGAGACATCAGTCTAATCACGGTAATGCAAGTCATGTTAATTCGTTGAGTCCTGCCCTGCAAACGTCGTCCCCTCCGCATGTGGGAGTTCAACCCGGAGGGATCGCGAGCTATCCATCATTTCCTTGGCATGACGTCCGAGGAGATGTATAAATTGTTCTTCGGACCACAAATAGTGTGTCCGGACACCACCGATGATGCGGGTTTGAACTGCAATCATCCAGATACCCTAGTAAGTAGTCCTGTAACCGAACATGTTGTATCTTTATTTATCACAACATCATTCTGAAAAGTCGCTCTTTGACCAGGACTAGGTAACAAAGGCGAAGGTGATCAGGTGTCCGGCCCCCCCTCCCTGAGGTCTCACCAGATCCTGTACTAGCCAGGATGCTGGAGCTCGCGCCTTACCAAGCGCCCTTAGGGGAGGACAAAGGGGGAATAAAGAGGCTAGCGCATCTGCGAAGGAGGATAATCGGGGGGAAGAAACTGAAATTTCCCCTTCACAAGGAAGGAAGAGGACCGCCTCTGAAGACCCAGAGACAATGGTCTCTAAACGGGGGAAGAAATCTTCGCCAGAGGGTCCTGCCCCGGGGGGTACCCCGTCCGCACAATGCCCGCAAGGGGGTCAGCCCCCAGCCGAGCTGTAAGTAGAAAGGGGACTTAATAGTAAAAAATGTCCTGCTTTGCTTCTGAGGAAAATAACCGAAATGCTTATCTTGTAGTCCGGATAATAGCCATTCTCGGCAGAGTTCGTCTTCGGGGGATCTTCTTCCGGAGATGATGGAGAGCGAAGTGCCTCCCCATGTCCTCCGGCCTTACGAGGCGGGCGACCCCGAGGTATCGTCACAGAGGGCTTCTCCTGATCCGGCAAGGCCAGAGGGTAATCTTTTGGCCACCCAAAGTCCTCAGTATCCGGCTCTTGAAGAGAGCAACCGGAAGGGTCCAACACCGTCTGTTATGCGGTTGGACGTACTGAAGGATCTTCTAGAGCAGGCGGCTATCTCAGAAGCGCATCGTACGCTAATGGGTATGGTAGTTGAGAGGATTTCATCCACCGAAAGCGGGTTGCATGAAGCCTTTATGAGTCTGCTGAAAGGTTTTGAGGTATGTGAAATAGTGTGTATTTTGACGATTACCGCTGCGTTAAGGTGTGTCCTGTGCAGATAGTAGCCCCTGAGACTCTGGTTGCTGTCGAAAACGGCGGCAAACAGAGGATCATAGTCCCAGGTAACGATCCGGCTGTCCTCATATGCAGGTGGCGGAAGGTCCGGTGGCTAGCCGGACTGGTAAGTTTGCCGAGCTGAAGCGGCAACTTGATGCGGCGGATGCCGACGTCGTGCTTGTCAATAAGCGGCTTGACGAGGCACAGGGTATGTGATTTCTCCAGTGATCGGTACGTAGTAAGAGGAGCATGATGCCAGTATCTTTAGTATGTTGCGACTGCAGATGGAGCTACGGCCATGGAGACCCTTCGAGCGGAACTTGCCCGGGCCAAAGAACAAGCAAGGAAAAGTGATGCGGCCGCCTTAAGGCGGTCGAGGAGCTGAGAGCCGAAAAGGCTGCTCATTGCCGAAGCAAGGAGGAAATAGCCAAGATGGCTATGGAATTGAAGGATGACGCCGGCCGTTACGAGCTTCTCAAAAAGGAAGATCGAGCGAAGATGACGGACCTGGAGAAGGCCACAGTGGCGGCCAAGGACGCCCGCTCTAAATTAGAGCGATGAAGGAGGAGCTGCGTCACGCCGGGGATATCGCGGCTGGGAAGCCCTTTTTGCTGCGGATGAAGTTCGTAGATCCTCAGTACGCTCCGCTGGATTAGCTGTGGAGTTCTGCAGACGCTTATCTGGATTTGGCCGCAAGTGCCGCTGATGCGGCCGAATACTTCAAAGATAAAAAATATTGCGAAGTGGAAAAGCTGTTCTGGTCACAATTTAACGTTCCAGCGCGTCCGCTTCCTTTGAATGAGCGGATGGCTGAATGGGCCGAGC
This sequence comes from Aegilops bicornis, assembly GCA_021605145.1. Taxonomy (NCBI): domain Eukaryota; kingdom Viridiplantae; phylum Streptophyta; class Magnoliopsida; order Poales; family Poaceae; genus Aegilops; species Aegilops bicornis. The sequence continues at coordinate 549,103,331 of CM038671.1, read as the reverse complement.
TCCATAGGTTGTCTGGGCTCGCCATGAGGTCTGTTGTGGATTATCATTGGCCGGAAAGGCCAAGGCCGAACAGTTATTTTAGTTTGGTGCAGCAATTCCTTGGTACTGTTGAGGGAGTCCTGGATTAGGGGGTATCCGGACTGCCGGACTGTGTACAACGTCCGGACTATTGAAGCGTGAAGATACAAGACTCAAGACTTCGGCCCGTGTCCGGATGGAACTCTCCTTTGCGTGGAAGGCAAGCTTGGCGATCCGGATATTGTGTTTCCTTTCTTGTAACCGACTACATGTAAACCCTAGCCCTCTCCGGTGTCTATATAAACCAGAGAGGTTGGTCCTTAGAAGGCCGATCACAATTACAATCATACCATCATAGGCTAGCTCTTAGGGTTTAGCCTCTACGATGTCGTGGTAGATCTACTCTTGTATTACCCATATCATCAATATTAATCAAGCAGGAAGTAGGGTTTTACCTCCATCGAGAGGGCCCGAACTCGGTAAACATCCGTGTCCGCTGCTTCCTGTTACCATCAGCCTTGACGCATGCATCGGGACCCCCTACCCGAGATCCGCCGGTTTTGACACCGACATTGGTGCTTTCATTGAGAGTTCCTCTGTGTCGTCGCTGTCAGGCTCGATGGCTCCGTCAATCATCGTCAACGACGCTGTCCAGGGCGGGACTTTCCTCCCCGGACAGATCTTCGTGTTCGACGGCTTCACACTGCGGACCGATTCGCTTGGTCATCTGGAGCAGATCGCGTCAGGAGCGCCGAATAGTCGTGATGAGCACGGCTTAGACCTGCCGTCAGACGATGTTCGGGATATCACTCCGGCAGAAGCTTCGGATCTAAATCCGGGGCAGGATGCGTTGCCCAAGGACGGAGGGCTGGACCCCGCCCCACAGGCTGTACCCTCATCGGTGATGGAGCCGAACACAGACCCCACCTCTGGGAAAGCATGTGACCCCGGGCCTCTGGATTTGCATCCGATTGTAGGTCCCAGTCCGCGCACTCCCGAGCCCACCAAGCCTGGTTGGGCCCCGGTAATGGAGTTCACCGCTGCGGACATCTTCTAGCACTCGCCCTTTGGCGACATACTAAACTCATTAAAAACTCTCGCTCTAACAGAGAATTCCGGGCCGAACTATGTTCGGCTCAAGTGGGAAGCAGGCGATGAAGAAATTCGTTGCCCACCCACCACCCACTTCATAGCCACGGTTGATGATTTAACCGACGTGCTTGACTTCGACTCCGAAGGCATCGACGGTATGGACGACGATGCAGGAGAAGACTCAGAATCTATGGGGTACCGGATTCTCGCCTCGTCACATGATATATACATGGTCGATACGCCCAAGGAAGACGACAGTGACAATCCGGAGGATAAAACCCCTGGGCAAAAACCAAAGCGACGGCGAAGACGCCGTTCCAAATCCAGCAACAGCAAAAATATCAGCAAGAGTGCCAGAAGGATGGATACTCCGGTCAACCTTGAAGGCAACAACGACCAAACAGAACCAGCGATGGAGCAGGACGAACCAGGTCACGCCGAACATAGCTCGGAGCAGACGCCCGAAGACAATGATCAAGAGGGACGAGTTCATCAAACCGGCCCAGGACAAGAAGACGGTCCAGACGATGACGCATTCATCATCCCAGAAGAGCGCGTGGAACGAGAGAACCTCCACAGAAAGCTTATGGCCTGGCGAGAAGTCTCAAGAGGCGTATAACGGCTTAAAGCCGCACAGAAAATGCTCAATCATAGATGGAACAAAGTGCTAGACATTGAAGAAAGATATGGCGACGATCGCCATAGAAAGAGCTACCCAAAACGAAAGCTACTGCCAGAATTCGACGACGAGGCCGTTCCACCAAAGAATAACATGACCAGGAGACCAGACATACCACTTCATAACCACAATAAAACAACTATCGAAGACGCCCGTGATCTACGTGAGCACCTGGATAAGAAAGCTGGCGCAGCTAGGTCCATCTACGGATGTAAAGGACACACCCCGGCGGGGGACTGTGGTCGTCAAAACAATTATGACAACCAAATACCAGTTCGGAATAAACACCGAACACAACAACAGCCGACGGCATGCCACAGTACGTCCAAATACAGAGGGGCTGCTCACCCCCTGTGCTTTACTGATGAAGCATCGACCACTTAATTCCCACAGTGGCTTTAAACCTCGTGGAACATAGAGGCATACGACAGAACGATGCACCTGTGGGTCCGGATCGAGGACTTTATCCTGCACATACATATGGCTCGTGGGGATGATCTTCACGCCATCAAATACCTCCCCCTCAAACTGAATGGACCAGCTCGGCACTGGTTGAAAAGCCTCCTCGAAAATTCAATTGGGAGCTAGGAGGAACTCGAGGACGCTTTCAGGGCCAATTTTCAAGGGACCTATGTCCGGCCTTCGGATGCTGACGACTTAAGTCACATAGTCCAACAGCCAGGAGAGTCCGCCCGCAAGCTTTGGAACAGATTCCTCACTAAGAAGAATCAAATTGTTGACTGTCCGGATGCCGAAGCCTTAGCAGCATTCAAACACAAAGATCCGTGACGAGTGGTTTCGCTGCACACCTTGGCCAAGAAAAGCCAAGGACAATGGCAGCCCTAACAAGTTTTATGACCCGCTTATGCTGGGAGAAGATAGCTGGCTAGCCCGTAAAGGCACCAGCGACCCCAAAGACATCCGAAATAAGGGATGACACCGGAAGCCACTGCGTCATAAAACAAACGCCAAAACAAGGAAGAGAGCCTGGATAACACGATGGTTAATGCCGGATTCAGGGGCTCTCGACCTAATCAGCAAAATAAGCCATCTAAAGGCAGCAAGGAGGGACCGTCCGGTCTGAACAGAGTCCTGGACAGACTATGCCAAATTCATGGCACCCCTGACAAACCTGCGAACCACACGCACAGAGAGTGCTGGGTCTTCAAGCAGGCCAGCAAATTAAATGCCGAACACAAGGGAAGGGAAACACCAAGCGAGGACGAGGACGAACCTCGCTAGCAGAGCACTGGGGGACAGAAAAAATTCCCACCAGAGGCTAAAACAATGAACATGATCCACGCGACTCGCCCACCCATGAGAAGAATTTAACGCCGCGCGCATAAAGACGCGCGTGATATAGAGTCCATTATTCCCACATCTAACTACTGGATGTCATATCCGATCACTTTCGATCACTTGGATGGCCGGAATAGTATTCGGCGCGGCGGATCAGAGGCCTTGGTGCTTGACCCAATGATCGACGGACACCATCTCACCCGGGTCCTCATGGACGGCGGCAGTAGTCTCAATTTAATATACGAGGACACTGTCCGCAGGATGGGGATAAACCCATCCAGAATCAGCCAAAGCAACACCACCTTTGAAGGGTGATACCAGGCGTTGAAGCCTCATGAGGGCTCCGTCATATTGGAGGTAACATTCGGCTCTCCAGGCAACTCCAGAAGCGAAGAACTACTCTTCATCATCGCACCCTTCCAAAGCGACTATCATGCAGTGCTCGGAAGAACAGCCTTCGCCCGCTTCAACGCATTGCCGCACTATGGCTACCTTACACTTAAAATGCTCGGACCACGTGGCTTCATCACCGTTAGCGGAATAACAGAGTGCTCTTCACGCACAGAGGAACACGCGACGGCCCTCGCGGCCGGACTATGAGCGACCTCCAACATTAATAAAAATATGACCGGTCGTTAAGACCAGTGACATGGTTAGACGAGTCCGGTAGCCCAATCGAGCCAGGGCACTGTATATGTAATCCTATAGCGGATACCAGGGGCTATAACTACCTAATAAAGCCCCACACTTGGCTTAACCTTATTGGCAGGCCAACGACTTACACTTTTATCCATCGCGTACTAACGTTGTAACCTCTTATGAGTTTTCTTTTTCCGCATACAACCTTCGCGCGATACCCTTCCAGGATACGGCACAACAGAGACAAAGGCGCAGACATGCAGCAGGGCCCCGTTCAACAGGTTTCTTTTTAGATTAAGCCCCTGTGTAAACCTTTTCTATTGCCTCTTGTTGTTTAACCATCCCATGGGTTCCATACCCACAGTGGATACTGCCGTTTTTGGCATTTCGCCACGACAGATTAACGCTGCTGCATTCGGACATACAGGGTTTATAATGAATAGGCATTCTTGAGCCTATCACCTATTATAAAGTCCGAATACCTTCGGGAGTGTTCGGCGTCACGAGTTAGGCCTTATATGCATCAGCTCTGAATCATGTCTTTGGTCAAATGTTGGGTTTGCCCGGCTCCTGGGTTTGCTGCCTTACGTTCTGTTATTATCGGCTAGGGTGGCCAAAGGAGAACTACTGTGATTGTGCCCTGGTTATTCCGGACAAGCACCTCGGTAGAGAAAGCCGAAAACAGACTCTCATGATACAGCGAGAGACTCGTCAACCACTCGAGGATTCTCTGCATTAACGAAGGGACATTTCCCGGCTAGGTACATACGCGCCCGTATTCGGATGCACGCGAAGGTACCAGGGGCTACATAGTAGCCCCACTTTAGAATCCCGTGGCTAAGCGAAAGTGTTACAGCTATATAGTCCGGTTGCCTAGTTCGTCGTGCGATCACCTCCTTAATGGACCAAGATGTTGGATCAAGTGTGATTAAGCATATTTTTTCACGAACACCCCCGTATTGTATGCGTGGGGGCTGAAGCCAACGACTACTAACTTTCGGATTACATATTTATATATACATATATATAAACGGCCGCACAGGGGAAATAATCATGTTCTCAGGCAAATAGTATAAATCTAGCCTCATAATCAAAATAAACATTGTTTTACGATGATTCCGTTCATTCGAATAGGACATTCTTCGAGCACTGCGCCTCTTTTAGACGGGCACCTTCTGTGACCTGCGCCAAGTAGTGCTCGGCCGGATATTGGCCCCCACGGACCACGGGCCGCTATCATGGTGGCATCCATATCCGTCCAATAGGCTTTAACGCGGGCGAGCGCCATCCGTGCACCCTCTATACATGCCGATCTCCTCATGGCATCGATCCGAGGCACGGCCCCAAGGAACTGCTGCACTAAACCAAAGTAACTGTCCGGCTTAGACCCCTTCGTCCAAAGATGGTCTACAGACCGCATTGCAAGACCGGACAGCCTGTGAAGCTCCGCTACAGCAGCCATCTTGTCACTCAACGGCAGCGCGTGGGTGGGAGCATGGAATTGCGACCAGAAAAGCTTCTCCACTTCCTTATCACCTTGACCTTTGAAGAAGTCGGCAGCATCAGCCATACTCTTCGCCAAATCCGCATATGCGTCCGCCGGACTCCATTCCCATCCAGGGAGCGTACTTCGGATCAAAAAATTTCGTCCGTAGTAAATAGGAGCCCCAGCCGCGATTTCACCGGCCTGTCGAAGCTCCTCCCGCGCACCCCTGAGCTCGGTCCGGATTTCCTTGGTGGCATTCCGCGCCTTGTTCAGCTCGGCGAATTACCCTCACACTCCTTTTTAAGGAGCTCATACCGGTCAGTGGCATCTTTTAACTCAATAGCCATTTTGGCTATCTTTTCCTCGCTTAGGTGATGAGCAGCCTGTTCGGCCCTCAGTTCCTCGTCCGCCTTTAGGGTAGCCGCATTGCTCACCCGAGCTTGTTCCTTGGCTTGAGCAAGTTCCGCCCTCAGGGCCTCTACGGCAGCATCACCATCTGCAGGCCAAGCATACTTCATCAACATCATGCCATCTTCATATTTTCCCTATACAAGGGAAGGCATGACACATACCTTGTGATTTGTCCAGCCGCTCATTCACCAGCGTGATATCGGCATCAATCGATCGAATTTGCCTCGATAATTCGGCAACTTCAACAGACTGGCCGGCGCCCGGACTCACAGGTACCCGCACACGTTTACAACACTATCGTTGGTTTATGATCCCCCGTTTGCCGCCTAGGGCGGGCAACCAGAGTCTCAGGGGCTGCTATCTATATGGAGCACACCTAGCGCGTGCCTTACAACCAAAGAAATAGTGAATTCTCCATTACATACCTCTAAGCCTCTGAGCAGGCTTGTGAATGCTTCATTCAAACCGCTGGTAGCAGATGAAATCTTCTTGAGCACCGCGCTCATTAATGAGCGGTGCTCCTCCGAGAGCGCATAACTTCGCCCAAAGAAATCACAAGACGTCCGGCGGACATCGAATCAAGGCCGGACTCTTCCCATCACCCCCCGTTGTAGCCAAATGCTCCGGGTGCAGGGCGGCTGATGGATTGGCTTTCGGCTTCGGCAGATCCGGACTCCTCCATGACGACACCTCGGTGTCGTCCGCTTCATGAGTCAGAGAAGGGGGTGGGGTCTCACTCTCCATCATCTCCGGAGGAAGGTCGCCCGAAGACGAACCCTGTTGAGAAGAGCTGCTGGCCGGACTGCAAAAAGTTGAATCCTGGTTATTGATCTAGGAGAAACACAGTACCTTCGGATCGTAAATTGACTTACATCTCGCTGGAGGGCTGGCCCGTTGGAGGGCATGGTGCGGTGACGGTGGCCGTCAAGGCAAGGCCCCCCGGGGATGTCTTTTTCCCTAATTTGGGCATCTCCGCCTCCAAATCTTCGGAGGCGGCCCTCTTCTTCCCGCGCGGGGAGGAGGCCTTAGCCTCTCCTCCCCGACTATTCTCCTTGGGGGAAGTAACAATTCCCCCGGTTCGGATGCACAGCACGTGGGGTTCGGTTTCTTCGTTCCTCCCTTTGACTTTCCCCGAGGGCATTCTGCTGAGTACCCGGTCGAGCATCTTGGCCATTGTGGGGGCGGGCGAGCCTTCGGGAAGTGGCGGCGGACATCTGATTCTCTCCACCTTGCTGAGCGGATGATTTTCAGAATAGACAGTCATGACAAATACAAAACAGGGTGTCCGGTATCAAAGCTACTTACTTGAGTATCTAGGCGATTGCAGCTTAGGCACGCATCCTCGGTGGTATCCGGACACACTACTTTCCGTCCGAAGAATAATTTGCACATCTCTTCGAGCTTCAAGCCGAAGAAGTGCTTGACAGTCCGCGGACCCTCCGGGTTGAACTCCCACATCCGGAGAGGCCGGTGTTGGCACGGCAACATCCGTCGGATTAACATCACTTGCATTATGTTGACAAGGTTAATGTCCCTCTCAAGAAGCTCCTGGATGCGATTCGGCAGTACTGGTACATCACCAGCGGGCCCCCAATTCCGTCCTACGTCTGTCCAAAACGCCAACTGTGACGGAGGGCCCGAGCGAAACTCGGGGGCAGCCACCCACTTTGTGCCTCTGGGAGCCGTGACATAAAACCACCTCCGTTGCCATACATCGGATACTTCTGGGAAAGAATCCTCTGGCCATGGGGCATCAGCGTTTCTGCTTATTACGGCACCTCCGCACTCCACATGTCGCCCCTCGATCATCTTCGGCGTCACATTGAAGGTCTTTAGCCATAAGCCGAAGTGTGGGGTGACGTGGAGAAAAAACCTCGCCTACGATAAAAAACGATTTAGATATGGAGGATAGTTTCTGGAGCCAGATCGTGAAAATCCAACCCATAATAGAACATGAGCCCCCTCACAAAGGGATCGAGGGTGAAGCTCAAGCCACGGAGGAAGTGCGGGATAAAAACGACGCACCCATTAGGCTTCGGTGTGGGGATGACCTGCCCTGGAGCAGGAAGCCTGTGTTGGATGTCGGCGGTCAGGTATCCGACCTCCCTAAGCTTCGCAATGTCGTCCTATTGAATCAAGGAGGCCACCCATCGGCCTTGAGGGACGGTTCCGGACATGTTGGAGGATCTGGGGTGTTGAAGCTTGGGTTTCGAGTGTTAGAACTCGAGGTGCGAGGAGGCGCGAGGAAGGTGGAAAAGAGCCATAGGCCTCGACCCTCTTTATAAAGGGGATGAATATCAAGAGTCCTTGATGTGGCCGTTTGAGGCTTATCTAAAAACACGCGGGGTAATACCAACGGCCGTCCTGGGGTCGCGCGCGCCCGTATTAATGGAAAGTCCCGTAATAAGAGGAACACGATCTCTGCCTCGACGGGACATGCCAATAAAACCGCCTCGTAACACGAGTCGTTGTGGGGTAAGAAACGCCGGTCCGCGTTGGACCAGGCCACGATGCAAGGGCACGACGCCCGAAGATTGCCAGCGGATCGGGTTTATGCTATGTGGAGATCATTTTGCAGATCCGGACACGGTCTACGTGTCTAGTAATTACTTTGGAGTATTCGAAGAAGGAACCCGCCTTGCAAAGCCGAAGACAATACTACGCGCCGGACTCATCGTCATTGAAGCCTGGTTCAGGGGCTACTGAGGGAGTCCTGGATTAGGGGGTATCCGGACTACCGGACTGTGTACAATGTCCGGACTATTGAAGCGTGAAGATACAAGACTCAAGACTTCGGCCCGTGTCCGGATGGGACTCTCCTTTGCGTGGAAGGCAAGCTTGGCGATCCGGATATTGTGTTTCCTTTCTTGTAACCGACTCCTTGTAAACCCTAGCCCTCTCTGGTGTCTATATAAACCGGAGAGGTTGGTCCTTAGAAGGTCGATCACAATTACAATCATACCATCATAGACTAGCTCTTAGGGTTTAGCCTCTACGATCTCGTGGTAGATCTACTCTTGTACTACCCATATCATCAATATTAATCAAGCAGGAAGTAGGGTTTCACCTCCATCGAGAGGGCCCGAACCTGGGTAAACATCTGTGTCCCTTGCTTCCTGTTACCATCAGCCTTGACGCACAGATCGGGACCCCCTACCCGAGATCCGCCGGTTTTTACACCGACAACTGTGCCGCGCATCGACGCTATGAAGAGGTCGGTGTGCATCGAGGGTGCGCGGATGGCGCTTGCCCGTGTCGAGACATACTGGGCGGAGATGGAGGCCACCGCAATTGCAACCCCGAGTTCGGCTGTTAGCCGAGTAGCTGTCGAGCACTACTTTGACGAAGTCCTTGAAGGTGCTCGTTCAATAGAAGCTCAGTGCTCGAAGAATATTATGTTCTAGTGACATGTATTCCCATTGAAAAACAATGTTTTACTGAATTTTAAAGGCTATTTTTATACTTTTTCCTGAAAGTATGATCATGCCTCCTGTGCGGCCGTTTATGTATATATGTATATAACCTGAAAGTTTGCAGTTGTCGGCTTTAGCCCCCACGCGTATAATGCGGGGGTGTTCGTAGAAGACGCGTGTTCACACTTGATCCAACGTCTTGGTCCATTAAGGAGGTGATAGCGCAGCAAACGAGGCAACCGGACTATATTGCTTTACCACTTCCACTTAGCCATAGGAGTTTGACAGTGGGGCTACTATATAGCCCTGGTGGCTCCGCTCATCCGAACACGGGCGGCGTACATGCCTGGCCGGAAACGGCCCGCCGTTAATCTGGAGGAATCCCGAAGATTCCGTTGGGTCATCGAGTGGTTGACAAGTCTCGCGCTTTATCATGACAGTCAGTTTTCGGCTTTCTCTACTGAGGTGCTCGTCCGGCCGAACCAGGGCACAATCGCAGTAGTTCTCCTGGTGCCGCCTTAGCCGATAGAGCAGAATGTAAGGTAGCAAAACACAGGAGCCGGGCAAACCCAACATTTGACCAAAGACATGATTCGGAGCTGATGCATATAAGGCCAAACTCGCGACGCCGAACACTCCCTAAGGTATTCGGTCTTTGAGATATATACCGGGCTAAATGATGCCCTTAGTGAATGAGCCCCTAGTGTCCGGGTATGAGCAATATTCTGACGTGGCCACATGCCAAGAACGTCAGCATCCTTCTCGGTTGTATTGAGAATCCGGAGGATGTGAACAACAAAAGACAGTAAAAAAGGTTTACGCAGGGTCTTAATCTAAAGAGAAACCTTTGAATGGGTCCCTGCTTTGCGTCTGCTTTGTGTCTCCATTGTGCCGTATCCTGGACGAGTGTAGTACGATTGTCATCTGTAAAAGAGAGGAACTTAGTTGAAAGTTGTCGTGCAAAAAATTGGCTATTATATAAACCATTTAAAAGTTAAGGTGGGTAAAGTTGAGCCGAACTATCGTTGAGAAGCCACTGGTACCGTCTACAAGGGTATAACCATCAAACCAATCTCTATCCAATGATTAGCCGGACTCGTCTAAACGTGTCCGTGGTCTTAACGACCGGTCATACATTACGGTGGTGAGGCCGTCTAGTGTTCGGCTGTTAAAGCAGCCGTACGTTCTTCTGCTCCTAAGGAGTGCTCAACATTTCCATGTACTGTGATGATGCCACACGGACCAGGCATTTTAAGCTTGAGAAAAGTGTAATGCGGTATTGCATTAAAACAAGCGAAAGCCGCTCGTCCGAGTAGTGCTTGATAGCCACTTCGGAATGGAGCAATGTCGAAGGTTAACTTTTTGCTTCGGAAGTTGTTGGGCGAGCCGAACACAACCTCTAGTATTAGAGAGCCCGTGCAGCGAGCCTCTGTGCCTGGTATTACTCCCTTGAAGGTAGTATTACTGTGGCTGATTTTTGTTGGGTTTATCCCCATTTTGCGGATGGTGTCCTGATATATCAGATTTAGACTACTGCCGCCGTCCACAAGGACTCGTGTGAGATGGTATCTGTTTATTATTGGGTCCAGCACCAACGCGGCTGACCCTTCATGCCGGATGCTTATTAGGTAATCCCTGCGATCGAAAGTGACCGGGTAGGCCGACTAGGGGTAGAACTCAGGGGTGATGGACTCTACGGCTTGTGTATTTCGGAGTACATATTTGTTTCTCCTCTTTGTCACGTGGATCACGTTTACTGTCTTGACTTCTGGTGGGATTTTTTTTCTATCCCCCAGTGCCTTGCTGGCGAGGCTCATCCTCGTCTTTGCTTGATGTGTCCTACCCCTTGTGTTCAGCGTTTAGCTTGCCGGCCTGCTTGAAGACCCAGCATTCTCTGTGGGTATGATTTGCAGGTTTATCGGGGGTACCGTGGATCTGACATAATTTGTCTAGAATCTTGTTTAGGCTGGTCGGTCCATCTCTGTTGCCTTTAAAGGGCTTTTTTCGCTGATCCGGTCGAGAGCCCCTGAATCCGGCGTTTACCGCTGTGTTATTTGGGTTGTCTTCTTTGTTCCGGCGATTGTTTTTACTGCGTCATGGTTTTCCATTGCCATCCCTGACTTCGGATGTGCTTGGGTCGCTGGTGCTGCTTCAGGCTAACCAGCTGTCCTCGCCCGCGCAAAAGCGGGTCATAAGGCTTGTTAGGGCTGCCATTGTTCTTGGTTTTTCTTGGTCGAGGTGTCTGGCAAGCCATTCGTCTCGGACGCTGTGCTTGAAAGCTGCTAAGGCTTCAGCGTTCGGACAGTCGACAATTTGGTTCTTCTTAGTGAGAAACCTGTTCCAAAGCTTTCGGGCTGACTCTCCGGGCTGTTGAATTGTATGACTCAAATCGTCTGCATCCGGAGGTCGGACATAAGTCCCTTGAAAATTAGCCCGAAAAGCATCCTCGAGCTCCTCCAAACTTCCGATGGTGTTTTCAGGGAGGCTTTTTAGCCAGTGCCGAGCTGGTCCTTTGAGCTTGAGGGGCAAGTATTTGATGGCATGGAGATCGTCTCCACGAGCCATATGAATATGGAGGATGAAGTCCTCAATCCGCACCCGAATGCATTGTCCCGTCGTCGCCTCTATGTTCCTTGGTTTGAATCATACGGAAATTCATGGTCTAATATCTCATTGGTGAAACATAGGGGGTGTGCGGCACCCCTGTATTTAGCTGCACCATGGCGTTCAGACGGTTGTGATATTTGGTTTTGGTTGATTGCTGGAGCGCGTTTCCTTGATCCGTAGATGGATCTGGTTGCGCCGGTCCTTTGATGCGAGTCCTCGCGTGAGTCATGTACTGACTTATGTGCGGCCACATTGGCCGCTCTATCGCGGCCACGAGGTCGTCGATCTGACTGGTCGGTAGTTTTATTTTTTGGCTGTGGGGGCTCTAAGGCCTCATCGTCGAATTCAGTGCAACTTTTCGCTTTGGGTAGCTCTTCTTGTGGCATCGCCACCATACTTTTCTGCCGTATCGAGCACCTTGTTCCATCTACTGTTGAGTGTGTTTTGTGCGGCCTTGAGCCTTTGCTTCTGCTTCTTCAGACTCCTCGCAGTGGCGATAAGCCTTCTATGGAGGTTCTCTTGCTCCAGCTGCCTTTCCGGGATGATGTGTTCACCATCATCCGGATTGTTCTCTTCTCCGGAGACGGATTGATTAGCTTGACGCTCGGCGTCGCCGTGTTCGGTCAGCGGCTCCATACTTTGTTCATTGTCCGCTGGCTCACCCTGCTCTATCGCTGGGTCTATTTGGTCGTCGTTTCCTCCGGAGTCGACCGTGGTATTGTCTTTTCTTGCGCTGTTATCGCTGTTATTGCCGAGGCGGGATTTGGAGTGGCGCCTGCGGCGCCGTTTTGATTTGTTCTCGAGGGAGCTATATTTCGCTGCATATTTCCATTCCTCGTCATCATTTTCTTTGGGTGTATCCACCATGTATATGTCATGTGATGAAGTGGCGGTCCAGCGCCCTGTTAGCGGTGGTTCTTGTTCGTCTCCTGCATCGTTTTCCACACCATCGATGTCTTCGGAGTCGAAGTCGAGCATGTCGGTTAAATCATCGATAGTGGCTACTAAGTGGGTGGTGGGTGGGGGGTGAATTTCTTCGTCATCTGCATCCCATTCTAGCCGAACATAGTTCGGCCAAGGTTCTCCTGACAGGGAGAGAGAGACCTTAACGAGTTTAGTGCATCGTCGTAGGGCGAGTGCTGAAAGATATCCGCGGAGGTGAACCCCATGATCGGCGCCCGATCGGATTCGATAGGCATGGGTGCAGGCGGTTCGGAGTCCGTGGCCGGAGACGAGTCCAGCGGTTCAGCATCACGGTTCTCGTGAGGGGTGAGGTCAGTATTCGGCTCTATTGCCACTGAGGGTGCAGCCTCCATGGCGGGGTCTATCCGCCCGTCCTCGGATGGCGCAGCCCGTTTCGGATTGAAGGCCGAAGTGGTTGCTGGCGTGATTTCCCGAACACTATCCGACGGCAGAGCTACATCATGCTCGTCGTGATCGTGCGACACACCTGGCATGGGCTCGAATCCGTCGAAGATTAAGTCTCCGCGGACATCGGCAGTGTAATTCAAGTTTCCAAACCTGACACGGTGGCAGGGCATAGCTCTCGATCTGCTCCAAATGGCCAAGCGAGTTGGCCCACAGTGCGAAGCCGCCGAATACAAAGATCTGTCCGGGGAGGAAAACCTCACCCTAGACCGCATCGTTATCGATGATCGGAGGAGCCATCCAGCTTTACAGCGAAGGCACAGTGGAACTCTCAATGAAAGCACCAATGTCGGTGTCAAAACCAGCGGATCTCGGGTAGGGGGTCCCGAACTGTGCGTCTAAGGCGGATGGTAACAGGAGGCAGGGGACACGATGTTTACCCAGGTTCGGGCCCTCTCGATGGAGGTAATACCCTACTTCCTGCTTGATTGATCTTGATGATATGAGTAATACAAGAGTTGATCTACCACGAGATCGTAGAGGCTAAACCCTAGAAGCTAGCCTATGGTATGATTGTTCTTGGTCCTACGGACTAAACCCTCCGGTTTATATAGACACCGGAGGGGGCTAGGGTTACACAGAGTCGGTTACAATAGGAGGAGATCTACATATCCGTATCGGCAAGCTTGCCTTCCACGCCAAGGAGAGTCCCATCCGAACACGAGACGAAGTCTTCAATCTTGTATCTTCATAGTCCAACAGTCCGGCCAAAGGATATAGTCTGGCTGTCCGGATACCCCCTAATCCAGGACTCCCTCAGGCACCTCTTCCCATTGCAAGATAAATAGATCAAGTTGGCCAAACAAAACCCAAATATCAGAGAAGAAATACGAGGCTATAAGAGATCATGCATATAAGAGATCAAAGAACTCAAATAAATTTCATGGATATAAAAAGATATAATTGATCATAAACTCGAAGTTCATCAGATCCCAATAAACACACGCAAAAGAGTTACATCATATGGATGTCCAAGAGGCCACTGTATTGAGAATTCAGCGAGAGAGAAAGAGAGAAAGCCATCTAGCTACTAACTACGGACCCGAAGGTCTACAAAGAACTACTCACGCATCATCGGAGAGGCACCAATGGAAGTGGTGAACCCCTCCGTGATGGTGTCTAGATTGGATCTGGTGGTTCTGGACTCTGCGGCGGCTGGATGAATATTTCATCGATGCCTTTAGGGTTTCTGGAATATTGGGGGTATTTATAGAGCAAAGAGGCGGTCCGGGGGGCACCCGAGGTGGGCACAACCCACCAGGGCACGCCAGGGCCTCCTGGCGCACCCTGGTGGGTTATGCCCCCTCCGGGCACCCCCTAGGTGCAACCAGGGCCCATTGCCTTCCTTCTGGCCCATAAAAATTCATCGTGGAGTTTCGTGGCATTTGGACTCCGTTTTATATTGATTTCCTGCGATGTAAAAAACATGGAAAAAACAACAACTGGCACTTGGCACTATATCAATAGGTTAGTACCAAAAAATAATATAAATGACTATAAAATGATTATAAAACATCCAAGATTGATAAATAAATAGCATGGAACAATAAAAAATTATAGATACGTTGGAGACGTATCAATCATCAATCGTTTGTCGTTGTCCGATCGAGCCAGGAACCACCTGCAACTGCGATGCCGCTTTTCTTTGGAAGGTTCTGGGATTAGGAAGGGCAGGGACACCAGGCGACCTACAACATCATATCAAGTTGGAGTCAAATAAAAAAGGGATCTTACTGTAGTCAATCTTAAGAACAACATGTTATGAGCATGCATATTTTTTCAGTGAATGTTGGCGATAATATAAGCAAGCCATCATGATATCATAGGAAAGTAACATCTTCAGAATAGCTATTTTGTAGCGATGACTGGAGTAGGCCAGCAATAGGTCCAGGCATAGAAGGAGTCGACAGTGTAAATGAAGCCCTTGTGTTCAATGGCATCAGAGAACCATGGAGGATGTATGACCTTGCGATGGACGTGCAGATTTATCCACTTACCGCAATGACCTGTCAGATAGGCGAGACCGCGTTGAAGAACACAATTAGCCTGAAGTCTTTATAATTTGCAGATCTTGTGGGCACTTGGCAGATTACAACCTTTAGCAAATGAAACTTGGTATATCATGTTGGCTACTGTAAGATTCCGAGTATTCTGGGCCGCGGTGCCAAGCAGTTCAGTGTTAATCGAAGGAAGGGGGGTCAATCGCCGGGTGTAGACCTCCACGAGCATCCAGCTGCCGAGACCGTCGACGAGCACTATCCAAGACGTGTTCACGCCGACCTAGTACATACCATTAATGTAGTTGAAGTGACGGGGATCGGATCGTAGTCAAGGGGTTGATGCTCGCCACCCTACGATCGTTATGCCGCGTGACACACCATTTCTGAAGATCAGGCGGCATCAGCAAGCAAGGAGCTAGCTTAAAAAGCTCCGGCCTGAGGGCTTTGAGTAAACCGTACAGCCCCCACGAGCACGCGGGGAGCGGTATGGTACTGAGATTGTCCACAAGCAAAACAATGAGCTTGATTGCCTCTGTGGGGAGCGAATTCCAGCCACTCTTTCGGCGGACGCTTCTCGGTTCTGCCATTGTCAGTGCTTGGCTTTCGGAAGAGGGGGGAGGCTCCTTTGCGGGGATGGAAGATTGGACGATTATGTGGAGACAAAGATGGAGAAGAGAATATGTGCTGTGGGGAGTGGATAGGTGATGATGACTACAACACGCTGCTTGACTTATGACACATACCAGCAGCGTAGGGTCATATCGATGCCAGAAAACTTGCTTGGGTGATCACAATACTAGTACTCCCTACAGTACCCACTACTATGCCATAGTTTGCATATAGAGTAGTGGAGTACTACTCTGCTCTACTACTAGCACTGGAGGAGTAGTATATTCTAATCTAAAATAGTTACAAACTTCAATGCCCGAGCTTGGAACGAATAAGAACCGCCATCGGTGCTAACTCCAATCCCCAGCAAACGTTCACTGGGAGACATGGCAGTTGCAAACATCTGCGACGCAGTTACAGTACGTGTGTAATGGTGGCGGTTTTGTCAAATACTATGGCGTAAAAACAGGCCACCGCCGGATGGAAATTTGACGGTTACGTGGGATTCGCCAGGATTGAGCTCGTGGCGAACAATCGCCTGATATCATTACTAAAAAAAGGTTAAAACACCTGGAGCTATAACTTGCATCGGCTGACCACTAACAATGATACTAACATAGTTGTAAAATGGTCAAAGACCGTGTCTACGCGGTGTTTGGAATTATATGCAAAAAAACTAGCAAGATGCCTGTGCATTGCACGAAACATCAAGATGCATTTTTTTACAAAACACCTATTGTGATCGACCCATGCAGGAGTAATCCCATTTGTAAAAACTAATGATATCTCGAGAATTTTATTGAAAAAATGGTATCTCGAGAATTTCATCGAAAAAATGATATCTCAAGAAAGATGAGAGATAAGGTGAGGAGGAGTGGGGCGTGCTGGTGACTGGTGGTCGGACTGGGCGGAGGCATGGGGATGGACGGCGCCGGAAGCGGCCACCATGCCAGATTGTTCCAGAGACTTCCTTTTTTTAATTGCTTAGAAATGAGGTTGTGGGACATAAGGATGAACGAGGCAAGGCCTTATCTGTAAATGTGGAGAGTGGTGCGGGTATCTTTTGTAAAATTGTCATAGTTTGCTTTCCATCCGTGAGATAAAGATTGGACGGTCTATATTACAAGATGGCGGGCACACCATCATCACCAACTCGGTTTTTTATTATAAAGATAAGAGATAAGAGAAGAGTAGTAGAGATAGAGACTAGGGAGGAGCACCATCTACTGCTTCGTGTGCTACTCCTGTGCTCCATTCAACGGACACAACGTCCCCTACAGCCACTCCCTTCTGCACTCCATTAGGCGGGCGCTGTTTAAATTTGGGGAGCGCACTCGCGCGACTGCTGGCAGCGACGACTTCACCAATGACGACTTCTTCCCCGACCTCGGCAACCTCTTCCTCAACGACATGGGCGACAACCTCAACGCCAACGGTGCTGCTACCGTTGCACCGTATGTGTTTCTCTCCTTCCTGTTTGAAATCGTGGTAGAATTCATGTTTCTAGTCTGTGTCCTAGATTCGATCTGTTCATCTACTATGCTAGTCCACATGATTAGTTTAATCTCTGTTATAGCCGTCATGATTTATTTTGTGCTTATTCGGATTAAATCTCGTAGTAACTTGCTCATATATTCATCTGACACAATGTCCCCTACAGCCACTCCCGTTTCATGGACGGCCTGGTCGATTCCTCCAAGGTGCCCTACGTCTACAATAGTTTTGGCTGCGAGAGGTACGTCGACCAACACTCGCTGGCGGAGCATAGTTCCAGATGCGCGCACGCACCCTACTTCTACTGCTATGGGTGCACGCTGCCGTTTTGGGGCTCGCCGGTGAGCCTCGTGCATCACTTCACGCAACCGTCCGACGATCACTATTGGCCCGTGGTGGTGAACATCAAGTATGAGACGTGCTACCAGTTCGCCGTGCCGGAGTCGCTGGAGGATCACCTCCACCTTCTAGTCTTGGGGGAGGACGACAGCGTCTTCCTCTTGATCGTGGGCACCGGCGAGGCCCGCGCAGATTGCCGCCCTATGTCTGACACGGAGCCGATGTATAGGTGTGTGCTCACTGTTATTGCCCCTCAGAGGTACGTGAGCGCCCACACCAACTCCATCACGCTGATTGGGACTATGCCGAGCTGCGACGTTCCCGCCGATGTGGACATGGAAGACGCATGGTATGATTTCCCCCCCAAGATGGTGCACGGGGACTCCAAGGAGGTTCACCTGGACATATGCATTACCAAGTTAAATGTTTATCATTAGTCTTCGCTCAATGTAATCCGCTGTCTAAGCATGTGGAGACTTCTTATTTATATAGTATAGAATCTTCCATGCATGATCTTGCTCTATTATAGTGTCGTGCTTGAAGTGTATCCATTTATGGTTTAGTCTAGAATGTTCCATGTATGCTTTTTGCTCCATTAGAGTTCTCGCTTGCCATTTATGAGATTAACTGCGAATTTTTACTACAGTACTGGTGAAAGAATTATGATGAACCATTTCTTACGTCTCCTCTGCCCCCTTCCATGTCATCCTGATTTAATCCCTCCATCTAGGTGTATAACAGGATGGTTAATACTTAATAATAGTATAGCCAACTGTTTACTATAAGAAATTGCCATGTCATCTGTAGGCAACATGTATAATAATCGATACTCAAAAACTAGTTCTTAAAGATCATTTCTTACAAAGAACAATAAGTGTTATTTCTTCACAAGTTTTGGATGCAGGTTGAACAGTTGAACGCTTTTGTTTGCAAAAGATACTTTTTTATCTATTTCACCTAGATGTTTGTGACCTCTAGAGAAGAAATAATATCCAAAGAAACCTATCGATACTTTGTCAAAATAAACAACTCCCCGATCAATGCATTTCGCTGTTCCATGCAACGCACGGGCTCCTTACTATATATTAGACGGCCATAAATTTAACTAACATTATATATAGTGTGATAAATGCTCATGCATGTCACCAAAAATTATATCATTGAAAACTATGTTAAAATACGAATCTAACGATATAGTTTTTGTTGACATGCACTAACATTTTGTCAGTTAAATCTTCAGTCAAACTCAATGGGGGACTAATAAACCATGACCGAGGTAGTACTAGTGTAGAGGGCGGCGCTGCACGGGAGTCTCATCCCGCTTGTGGCGCGGCAGTAAAGTCGTCATATCACAAAACCCCACCACTCCCAGTAATAAGTGGCCAGTTAAAATAAACAGACAAGCAACCATCACATCCTTCCGTCTTTTTTGCATTTCATCTCTCTGCATTTACTTTATCTGATTTATCTCGCACACTCGATCCCTAGCTACTACTCTTAGTATCCCTAGCTACTACTCCGAGTACCCATAGCTACTACTCCTAGGGCCAATTCTTTTGGCGGCTTAAAAAAATAAGCCGTCTCTTCCCAGCCTTTCTCATAAGACTAGTCACAGTGGAGAGTAACATAAGGCGCATCACTCATTTATTTGGGCTTCTAAACTACTAGTACCTCCGTCCTGGTTTATTCGTCACCATTATAATTTGTGCTAAATTTTGACCAAAGATTTAACTGATAAAATGTTAGTGCATGTTGTTGGGGAACGTAGTAATTTAAAAAAAATTCCTACGCACACGCAAGATCATGGTGATGCATAGCAACGAGAGGGGAGAGTGTCGTCCACATACCCTCGTAGACCGTAAGTGGAAGGGTTATGAGAACACAGTTGATGTAGTCGTACGTCTTCACGATCCGACCGATCCAAGTACCGAACGCACGGCACCTCCGAGTTCAACACACGTTCAGCTCGGTGACGTCCCATGAACTCACGATCCAGCAGAGCTTCGCGGGAGAGTTCCGTCAGCATGACGGCGTGATGATGGTGTTGATGAAGCTACCGACGCAGGGCTTCGCCTAAGCACCACTACGATATGACCGAGGTGGATTATGGTGGAGGGGGGCACCGCACACGGCTAAAAGATTTACTGATCAACTTGTGTGTCTATGGGGTGCCCCCCTCCCCCGTATATAAAGGAGTGGAGGAGGGGGGAGGGCCGGCCCTCCTATGGCGGGCCCTGGAGGAGTCCTACTCCCACCGGGAGTAGGATTCCACCCTTCCCTAGTTGGACTAGGAGAGAAGGATGGGGGAGAGAGGGGGGAAGGAAAGGGGGGCGTCGCCCCCTCCTAGTCCATTTCGGACCAGAGGGAGAGGGGGCGCGCGGCCTGCCTTGGTCTCCTCTCTCTCTCCACTATGGCCCAATAAGGCCCATACACTTACCGAGGGGTTCCGGTAACCTCCCGATACTCCGGTAAAATCCGATTTCACCCGGAGCCATTCCGATGTCCAAATATAGGCTTCCAATATATCGATCTTTATGTCTCGACCATTTCGAGGCTCCTCGTCATGTCCGTGATCATATCCGGGACTCCGAACTACCTTCGGTACATCAAAACACATAAACTCATAATACCGATCGTCACCGAACGTTAAGCGTGCGGACCCTACGGGTTCGAGAACTATGTAGACATGACCGAGACACGTCTCCGGTCAATAACGAATAGCAGAACCTGGATGCTCATATTGGCTCCTACATATTCTACGAAGATCTTTATCGGTCAAACCGCATAACAACATACGTTGTTCCCTTTGTCAACGGTATGTTACTTGCCCGAGATTCGATCATCGGTATCTCAATACCTAGTTCAATCTCGTTACTAGCAAGTCTCTTTACTCATTCCGTAATGCATTATCCCGCAACTAACTCATTAGTTGCATTGCTTGCAAGGCTTATAGCGATGTGCATTACCGAGAGGGCTCAGAGATACCTCTCCGACAATCGGAGTGACAAATCCTAATCTCGATGTATGCCAACTCAACGAGTACCATCGGAGACACCTGTAGAGCACCTTTATAATCACCCAGTTACGTTGTGACGTTTGGTAGCACACAAAGTGTTCCGCCGATATTCCGGAGTTGCATAATCTCATAGTCATAGGAACATGTATAAGTCATGAAGAAAGCAATAGCAATATACTAAACGATCAAATGCTAAGCTAACGGAATGGGTCAAGTCAATCACATCATTCTCTAATGATGTGATCCTGTTAATCAAATGACAACTCATGTCTATGGCTAGGAAACTTAACCATCTTTGATTCAACGAGCTAGTCAAGTAGAGGCATACTAGTGACACTTAGTTTGTCTATGTATTCACACATGTACTAAGTTTCCGATTAATAAAATTCTAGCATGAATAATAAACATTTATCATGATATAAGGAAATATAAATAACAACTTTATTATTGCCTCTAGGGCATATTTCCTTCAGTCTCCCACTTGCACTAGAGTCAATAATGTAGATTACACAGTATGATTCTAACACCCATGGAGTCTTGGTGCTGATCATGTTTTTCTCGTGAGAGAGGCTTGGTCAATGGGTATGCAACATTCAGATCCGTATGTATCTTGCAAATCTCTATGTCTCCCTCCTTGACATGATCACTGATGGAATTGAAGTGTCTCTTGATGTGCTTGGTTCTCTTGTGAATCTGGATTCCTTTGCCAAGGCAATTGCACCAGTATTGTCACAAAAGATTTTCATTGGACCCGATGCACTAGGTATGACACCTAGATCGAATGTGAACTCCTTCATCCAGACTTCTTCATTTGCTACTTCTGAAGCAGCTATGTACTCCGCTTCACATGTAGATCCCGCCACGACGCTTTGCTTAGAACTGCACAAACTGACAGCTCCACCGTTCAATATAAACACGTATTCGGTTTGTGACTTAGAGTTATCCGGATCAGTCTCAGAGCTTGCATTGACGTAACCATTTACAACAAGCTCTTTGTCACCTCCATAAACGAGAAACATATCCTTAGTCCTTTTCAGGTATTTCAGGATGTTCTTGACCGCTGTCCAGTGATACACTCCTGGATTACTTTGGTACCTCCCTGCTAAGCTAATAGCAAGGCACACATCAGGTCTGGTACACAACATTGCATACATGATAGAGCCTATGGCTGACGCATAGGGAACATCTTTAATTCTCCCTCTATCTTCTGCAGTGGTCGGGCATTGAGTCTGACTCAACTTCACACCTTGTAACACAGGCAAGAACCCTTTCTTTGCTTGATCCATTTTGAACTTCTTCAAAACTTTATCAAGGTATGCATGTGCTTTGTGAAAGTCCAATTAAGCGTCTTGATCTATCTCTATAGATCTTGATGCCCAATATATAAGCAGCTTCACCGAGGTCATTCATTGAAAAACTCTTATTCAAGTATCCTTTTATGCTATCCAGAAATTCTATATCATTTCCAATCAACAATATGTCATCGACATATAATATTAGAAATGCTACAGAGCTCCCACTCACTTTCTTGTAAATACAGGCTTCTCCAAAAGTCTGTATAAAACCATATGCTTTGATCATACTATATGTCGTGGTTTTGTCACGGCAGATGTCCTAGTGAAAGGACTTAGTCGTGGAGCCATCACGACGGGTTAGCTTAAAGGGGTTAAAGCGTTCAAAGGACGCAAGGAGTTTATACTGGTTCGGCCCCTTGCGGTGAAGGTAAAGGCCTAATCCAGTTGATTTGGAATTGCTAGGGTTTCGATGACCAGGGAGCGAATCCGCTATGCCTGGCTCTCGAGTTGTTGTTTCTTGTCCCTAAACCGCCGCCGGGTCGTCCATTTATATACATAGGTTGACGCCCAGCGGTTTACAGAATCCCGAGGCCGGCTCATAAACGTGTCCGACTCGGTTCTACCTTTCCCTATCTTACAACACAAGTTACACATTGTATGGCGGTTTATGTCTATGGGCCCTAATCCGCCTTTGGGCCCTGGGCCTTCATGTTAAGTCTCCCCCGTAAAGCGCCACACTCCTTGTCTTCATGGGCTTAAAATATGATTAACTCATTATGGGGATAACCCGGCCTCTCCTGGCCGGTTTATACTCAGTAGTAATATTCCCAACATTAGGCCCCAGATTGATTTGAACCTGTTCATGTCAATCTTCAACATTTAAGAAAATTCCTCCTTCAGCACCTTCGCATAAATCTTGTAAACCGCCATGACGTCATCTTCCAAGATCATAATAAACCACCATGACGTCACCTGTTATTAAAAATTGTTGATATCTCACCTCCATTAAGGAGCCTCCTACAATCGAGGCGACAACTCTGTCACTGTCACGCCCAATATGCGAGTTGTTGAGAAAATCAACAACGAAAAGAATAAGATTGTTGTGGACTTATGGATTACCTCTCAAAATTATGAGGTGATAACCAACCACAAGCAGAAAAGATTAAATAGCTGAGAAGAACGAAGAAATGCAAAACTCCACTTAAAAAGAAATACGGAATTAATTGCGCATCGAGATGCGAGAAGAAAAGATACTTGAACTCCTTGAGCAAGAATCTTGATGAACTCTTGAAGAATGAATTAAATCATGAAGAACCACCATGAAGATCTCCGGTAACAGAAGGATGATGAGATTGAATTGAGGGGTGGAAAGAATAAGATAAAGCCTTGCGATGATTTAGATGGAGATTCTGACGAAAAGGCCGAGGAAATTTGAAGTCCGGAAAAGAAACGATGAAAAGACTTGGAACTAGTATTTATTCCTCAAGAACAAACTCCGAAGGAAGAGATTAATCACTTGGATGAAATAAGAATAAGATTTATTGTATGCTTATCCTTCATCAAATTAAATTGATGACAAGCAGTGGATTTTGCATACTACTTATTCTTCTTGAAAAAGAATTGAGAAGTGACATAGCGCCACCTTGAGAAGGACTTCATGAACCACCGGTAGGATTGAAAAGAATGAATGGATTAATATGATAAACAAAGAAAAGAATCTTGAACGAACCACCGTAAGAATTCAAAATTGACTGATGAAAGAGAATGAATCACTGGGAAGAATTAGAAGAACCAATAAGCTAGAGGGGATTTAGATGCAAAAGAACAAAGAGATCATGAGCTGATTAAAGAACACTTGAACGAGGCACCGGGATAAATAGAGAACGATAACTGGAATGATGGCCTCCGGTGAAAAGAAACGGAAAAACAACTCCTGACATACTCCGGATGGATGAAAAGAATTGCACGACTGGAAACAAATTGATAGGATAACATCGAGCTAGCACCACAAATCTTCGGGAGAACGGACAAGATTTAGGGAAAACTCTACTTCGGTCTTCAAAGGACGACGATAAACAACACCAAAATTATTGAGGTACTCCGGTGAAACGAAAGGCGGAGAGGTTATGCCAATAAAGAAAAGAATTTGAAAGAGATCTTGGGAAGGCGTTTGACTGATGAAATTCATTCTTACGTCAAACTTCAAAAAGAATTGAGAATAACTCCGGGGAAATTAAAAGAGTCAGGTAAGATCCTGGGAAAAAACCTGTGGGTTAGGGCCCACTAAATAGATAACACCGTCGGAAAGGATTGTTGAACAGATAGATGATGCACCGGAACAATTGAAATATTTGGATGAGGTGACAACCTCGAATTAATTAGAACACAGACGAATCTCTTGAGATGTCTTCCGAACTCCGGAATGATAAACTGGCAAGAGGCGAACGAGCAAAGAGAACACTTCGAAGGAAAAGAATATGATTAACCCGAAAAAAACTTGAATTGAGAGCACCGGAAAAAGAAAGGGATGAAGAATGACGAACAAGACGAGAATTCACCGGTTGAAATAATTGAGGGAAGACTGAAGAGACTCCGTACGAATGAAATTGATGGTCGAAACAGACTCAAACTCCGGGAAGAATAGGGTGGGAGGGCGGGAAAACAAAGTCAACTCGGGAGGGGAAACGACGAATATCTTGAAGAGCCAACACCGGTTGAAAACATTGAGGAAAGAAAAGCAAAGACTTCGCCCGAGTAGGATGGATACTCGATTACGGACTCCGGTTCCGAGAAGAAGAAGGGTGGGCGGATGGGAAAATAAGACAACTAAGGATTGAATTTGGCAAAGATGAAGAGTCTCGAGTCGACTTGACGAGAAATGCACCGGATAAAAAGAGCTGAGGAACAACTACCAGGAAACCAACTGCGTGATCCTAAAGAAAAATTTGAACGGGAAGAGGAGTAATTCAAAACACTTACGTCAAGATTCCTCACCAGAGCGACGAAGGGGCTGAGGAGTAAAAAGAAATCCTACTCTCCGATATAACTAGACTCCAAAAATAGTTTTCTTCTAGACTCAACAACGGCCAAACTACACGATCAATCAAGGGGGCTCCTAAGGTCGGTCGAGGCTCTGATACCAACTTGTCATGCCCAATATGCGACCCTATCCAAAAGGAACTCGATGGTCCCACCAAGGATAGACCCGCATATTGAAACGCTTTTGCAAGGTGGATATCATTACATCAACATTACATAATAGATGGGGATACATACATAAGGCACAAGAATACATCAACATCATATACAAGAGATCAACATCCGACTACGGATGAAACATAAACAGAAACTCAAACAATATCCACCCTGCTAGCCCAGGCTGCCGACCTGGAGCCTATCCCCTGATCGAAGAAGAAGCAGAAGAATAACTCCAAAACAAGCAACATCGCTCTCGCGTCATGATCAACGCATAACCTGTACCTGCAACTGGTGGTGTAGTAATCTGTGAGCCACGAGGACTCAGCAATCCCATTACCATGGGTATCAAGACTAGCAAAGCTTAATGGAAAAGGAAGGGATAAAGTGGTGAGGTTGCAGCAACGACTAAGCATATATGGTGGCTAACATACGCAAATGAGAGCGAGAAGAGAAACAAAGGAACGGTCGTCAACTAGTAATGATCAAGAAGTGATCCTGAACTCCTACTTACGCCGAGACATAACCCGAAACCGAAGTTCTCCTCTCGATCAACCCGAAAAGAGACCATCACGATTTACGCACACGGTTGGTGTATTTTAGAAGAGTTTGCTTCAAGTTTACTATAACCGGATATTAACAAATTCCCATCTGCCACATAACCATGGGCACGGCTCTCGAAAGTTCTAACCTGCAGGGTGTCCCAACTTAGCCCATGATAAGCTCTCGCGATCAACGAAGGATATTCCTTCTCCCCGGGAAGACCCGATCAGTCTCGGAATCCCGGCTACAAGACATTTCGACAGCAATAAAACAAGACCAGCAAGACCTCCCGGCGTGCCGACACCCTGATAGTAGCCGCACGTATCTCGTCTCAGGCCACGACCGGATGAGCAGTCCATACAACTAAAACCAGACCTCAAGTTTCCCCGAGGTGGCGCTGCAAAGGGCTCTAGTTTGGACCAACACTTAGACAAGCATTGGCCCGGGCTGAATAAAGAGGCCCCTTGGGTTAATTACTCCCAAGGGAAATGTAG
Source organism: Aegilops bicornis (assembly GCA_021605145.1). Taxonomy (NCBI): domain Eukaryota; kingdom Viridiplantae; phylum Streptophyta; class Magnoliopsida; order Poales; family Poaceae; genus Aegilops; species Aegilops bicornis. The sequence continues at coordinate 549,077,274 of CM038671.1, read as the reverse complement.
GTGGTGGTGAGGCAAATGGTAAAACCAATGTTGGGCCTTCTTTGGAAAAGTCTAATTCAAAGCGAACTGTCAAGGGGGTCCCATAAATCACCCGACCGCGTTAGGGACGCAAAATCCGGGAACATAATACCGATATGACGGAAACTAGGGCGGCAAGAGTGGAACAAAACACCAGGCATAAGGCCGAGCCTTCCACCCTTTACCAGGTATATAGATGCATTAATAATATACAGAATATTGTGATATCCCAACAAGTAAACATGTTCCAACAAGGAACACCATCTCCATGTTCCAACAAGGAACAAACTTCATCTTCACCTGCAACTAACAACGCTATAAGAGGGGCTGAGCAAAACGGGAACATAGCCAAACAACGGTTTGCTAGGAAGGGTGCAAAAGGTTAGGGGCTGACATGGCAATTTGGGATGGCTTGATAAACAAGTAATAGGTAGCGCAGCAAAGCGATACAACGAAGCAACTAGCATAGCAATGATAGTAGTGAGATCCAGGGTAGCGGTCATCTTGCCTGAAATCCCGCTAGGAAGAAGAACGAGTCCATGAAGAAGACGAACGGATGAAGCCGAACCAAGCGTAGACGAACGAATCCTCACGATACATAGCAAGCAGGAACTAACAAGAAGAAGCACACAACATGATAAAACACACCACACATAGACAAGACATGATGCACAACCAAGCATGATGCATGACAACGCTAGATGAGGCTACTCATGGCAAGAGATGATGCAAACAAGAGCAACACATCAAAGCAAGTTTAAATGAGGCCGGAAACAACATATAACAATTCCGGTAAGTCCTCATATGCAAATTTCGAAATTGGTCCAGATATGAATAAATTTATGTTCAAGTTGTTAAACAGCAAGTTAAAATGCACCATGATGATCTACACGAAATTCTAGTCAAGTTACATATAAAGTTCATTTAATTCGGAGCTACGGCCTAGAAGATATGAACAAAACAAGTTAAACATGGCATTGATGCAAAATGCATACAAACATCAAGCAAACACCTCAAAACATAGATGCAACATGATAATATGGAGCTACATGCAAATCAAGCAACTTTCATATAGGGCACACTCAAAACGGAGCAACGGTTCAACACATTCACACAATACAAGTCATGACAACAATCTGTCCATAACAGCAACTAGGAATCTTGCAAGCATCAAAACAACATGCTACAGGACCTCAACATAATAACAAAAGGCATGGGCATGATGTACAGGTAAAGCATTACAAAACATGAACACTGAGCTATCTCCAGAAATCACTAGAACATGCTCAAACACACATGGCAAGATTGCAAATAATAACAGTTTCAGACTTTAGCAGAGATAACATCAGGTTGCAATGTTTAGAGCTATCAAACAACATGTTACAGGAACTTATCATGGCAAACAAAGACATGGTATGAATCTACTAAATGCTTAGAACAAATGTCCTTTAGTGACCATAAGCCAAAAAGGATCAGAAGATATGATGGCACCCATGTAAACATGGCAAGATATATTACAGATTCATACATGGCAGGAACAACAATAAGTAGGCATGTTGGTGAGCTTGAACCACTCACCACAGAGCAATACATGGCATGGCAAGGCAACTCACAGTAAGAAGACATGTCATAGAGGCTATACATGGCAAGAACAACATCATAGCATATACGGATCAACTATAACAACCTTGGCAAAATTGAATAACATGTAAACAACCTGCCAGGAAACATTTTATAGCAAAAGTAGAGCTCTATTGACTCAAGCTATGGCACTCCATAATTGCAAACAAGGGTATGGATGGATATATAATAACCATATGTTCAAAATATCCTTACTGAAGTATCTCAAAATATGCATGGATCTCTCGGTAGCTTCAAGTTAACATGGCAACAAAATATAACAGAATCTGCCAGGAAAACAGCAACAGCAAGTACCCTACTTAACAAACTTGATGCACTCACTACACAACTCACAAAAATACATGACAAGCACCCCTGGAAAGACGGAATGGCATATTACAAAACACATGTAGGACTCAAGTTCATAGGGTGCACACATCAATCATGGGAAAAATGACAAAAGTGCATGTTCTGTTAAGAAACAGAAACTAACATCACATAGCCCTATTCTAACAGCATTTCGGGCATCAATATGAGCTCAAATGAAAATTATGCCATGAGACGAAATGATGTACTCGTCGAGGCAAACAATTTGACATATTACACGCCCAAAACGGAGCTACAGATGCGGAGTTATGGCACGATGAACATGGCATGATAATGACAAAATACAGGGACTTGGTCATTTTCAGGAAAAAAACATATGAGCGCGGGATAACTATATGACGCACGGGGCGGAGGATAGGGGGGAAGCTCACCTAGTGGGCTCGGCCCAGGTTGTGGGGAGGAGGCCGGCTTGGGCCGGTCGGAGCTGGGCTGGGCCGGCGGGGACTGGGCGCGGGGCCCACGGGGGATGGAGGCCCGGTCGTCCTCCTCCTCGTGCACCTGCACGAGCACGCAGGAGGGAGGTGGCCATGGCAGCGGGGCGGCGGCGGCGCCGGTCGGCAGGGAGGCCAGGAGGAGGCCGAGGGGCGGTGGATCCGGCAGATCCGCCTCGGGACCCCGTTCGGCGGGCGCGGGGCTAGGCGGCGCCGGGGACCATGGCGGCGGGCGACTGGGAGAGAGAGAGACGCCATGAGGGAGAGGGAGAAGGAAGGAGAAAGAAGGAGAGGGCGGCTGGTCCGCCTGGGTTGCCGAGGTCGCCGGCGGGCGGGCGCGCTGCCTCCGGGCGAGGACGAGCGGGCGGGCGAGGAGCTCCCCGGAGCTCGGGAGCGAAGCGGAGGCGGGCGCAGAGGGCGCGGCGGGCGTCAGGCACCTCGGGCCCAGATCGGCCCGGGGCGGGCCGCGGACGGGCTGGAGCGGGCCAGCGGCGGAGGAGGCTGAGGCAGGGGTGACGTGGCGCTCTCCCATTGGCCACGGGCGGCGGCGCAGCGACGGCTGACCACTTCGGGCGCTCCAAGTGGCGGGGGTGAGGTGGCCTGCGCCGGAATTTGAGGAGGAGGGAGGTTGGCTGTGGTTGGTGGCGGCAGATCCGAGGAGAGGGGGGTCTAGCGGTAGGGGAAGACTAGGGAATGCCAAAAATGGCATGGAGGTGGTTTATATAGGGTAGGGGCTAGGTTTTGGGGGGTTTGAAGTTTATTCGAACCGTACGATCGCGATCGTGCGGCTCCGGTCAGAGGGGGACTAGGCTGGCCTAGGAGGGGTTAGTGGGCTGTGGTTAGAAGGCCTTGGGCTGCGAGAGAGAAGAGAGAGAGGCCCGGCGACAGTTTCGGAGACCGAAACGTCCGACGATTAAACCGCAATCTGTGCCATTTAATGACGGTTGGGCTATCAAACGAAGCTCGAATGCGATTTAAACTTGACAGGCGCTCTGTCTACACTATAATAAGACCGCATGCCAAGTTTCGACTCATTCCGAGAACATTTTTTTCGGCCACTCACGAAACGAGGTAAAAGGGGGCGCCGGGAGACATAGGAGTGCCGGATTGCAAAACGGACAACGGGGAAAATGCTCGGATGCATGAGACGGACACGTATGCAAAATGAGATGCACATGTTGACATGATATGAAATGCAGATGATGACATGGCAAAGTGCAACACGCAAGCAAATGACATGGCAACGACGGCGAATAACTGGAAGACACCTGGCGCATCGAATCCGGGGCGTTACAACACTCCTCCACTAACAAGAGATCTCGTCCCGAGATCTTAGGACCGAGACGGAAGGGAAAAAAAGGATGAGGTGAAACAAGAACTCAAGAGAAGAAGCAAAGAATCGAGTGCACTCGAGAAGAAGAGTGGAATGACGAGAATGACGAGAATCGAAAGCTCACGGAATCAGATAGACTATGGAACGACTCGTTCTAACCGGAGTGGTTAGAATGAGAAAAGAAACGAATAAGACTGAAAGGATTTAGGCAGCACTCCAGCTAAAACATGGAGGAATAGAACACGAGCTAGAGAGGATGGAATGATACTTGATGAAGACATGACACAAAACCTCCGGAAAGAATGGAAAGAGTTGAATGAAAAGAACGGAGAAGAAAATGGCAACTTGTGCCACGAATGAAATAGAAAACATCTTTACAAGGAAGGTTATAACGAGTTGTTGAGAAAATCAACAACGAAAAGAATAAGATTGTTGTGGACTTATGGATTACCTCTCAAAATTATGAGGTGATAACCAACCACAAGCAGAAAAGATTAAATAGCTGAGAAGAACGAAGAAATGCAAAACTCCACTTCAAAAGAAATACGGGGAATTAATTGCGCATCGAGATGCGAGAAGAAAAGATACTTGAACTCCTTGAGCAAGAATCTTGATGAACTCTTGAAGAATGAATTAAATCATGAAGAACCACCATGAAGATCTCCGGTAACAGAAGGATGATGAGATTGAATTGAGGGGTGGAAAGAATGAGATAAAGCCTTGCGATGATTTAGATGGAGATTCTGACGAAAAGGCCGAGGAAATTTGAACTCCGGAAAAGAAAAGATGAAAAGACTTGGAACTAGTATTTATTCCTCAAGAACAAACTCCGAAGGAAGAGATTAATCACTTGGATGAAATAAGAATAAGATTTATTGTATGCTTATCCTTCATCAAATTAAATTGATGACAAGCAGTGGATTTTGCATACTACTTATTCTTCTTGAAAAAGAATTGAGAAGTGACATAGCGCCACCTTGAGAAGGACTTCATGAACCACCGGTAGGATTGAAAAGAATGAATGGATTAATATGATAAACAAAGAAAAGAATCTTGAACGAACCACCGTAAGAATTCAAAATTGACTGATGAAAGAGAATGAATCACTGGGAAGAATTAGAAGAACCAATAAGTTAGAGGGGATTTAGATGCAAAAGAACAAAGAGATCATGAGCTGATTAAAGAACACTTGAACGAGGCACCGGATAAATAGAGAACGATAATCGGAATGATGGCCTCCGGTGAAAAGAAACGGAAAAAAACTCCCCGACATACTCCGGATGGATGAAAAGAATTGCACGATCGAAACATATTGATTTGATAACATCGAGCTAGCACCACAAATCTTCGGGAGAACGGACAAGATTTAGGGAAAACTCTACTTCGGTCTTCAAAGGACGACGATAAACAACACCAAAATTATTGAGGTACTCCAGTGAAACGAAAGGCGGAGAGGTTGAGCCAATAAAGAAAAGAATTTGAAAGAGATCTTGGGAAGGCGTCTGACTGATGAAATTCATTCTTACGTCAAACTTCAAAAAGAATTGAGAATAACTCCGGGGAAATTAAAAGAGTCAGGTAAGATCCTGGGAAAAAACCTGTGGGTTAGGGCCCACTAAATAGATAACACCGTCGGAAAGGATTGTTGAACAGATAGATGATGCACCGGAACAATTGAAATATTTGGATGAGGTGACAACCTCGAATTAATTAGAACACAGACGAATCTCTTGAGATGTCTTCCGAACTCCGGAATGATAAACTGGCAAGAGGCGAACGAAAGCAAAGAGAACACTTCAAGGAAAAGAATATGATTAACCCGAAAAAACTTGAATTGAGAGCACCGAAAAGAAAGGGATGAAGAATGACGAACAAGACGAGAATTCACCGTTGAAATAATTGAGGGAAGATCAAGAGACTCACGTAATGAAATTGATGGTCGAAACAGACTCAAACTCCGGGAAGAATAGGGTGGAGGGCGGAAAACAAAGTCAACTCGGGAGGGGAAACGACGAATATCTTGAAGAGCCAACACCGATTGAAAACATTGAGGAAAGAAAAGCAAAGACTTCGCCCGAGTAGGATGGATACTCGATTACGGACTCCGGTTCCGAGAAGAAGAAGGGTGGGCGGATGGGAAAATAAGACAACTAAGGATTGAATTTGGCAAAGATGAAGAGTCTCGAGTCGACTTGACGAGAAATGCACCGGATAAAAAGAGCTGAGGAACAACTACCAGGAAACCAACTGCGTGATCCTAAAGAAAAATTTGAACGGAAGAGGAGTAATTCAAAACACTTACGCCAAGATTCCTCACCAGAGCGACGAAGGGGCAGAGGAGTAAAATAAATCCTACTATCGATATAACTAGACTCCAAAAATAGTTTTCTTCTAGACTCAACAACGGCCAAACTACACGATCAATCAAGGGGGCTCCTAAGGTCGGTCGAGGCTCTAATACCAACTTGTCATGCCCAATATGCGACCCTATTCAAAAGGAACTCGATGGTCCCACCAAGGATAGACCCGCATATTGAAACGCTTTTGCAAGGTGGATATCATTACATCAACATTACATAATAGATGGGGATACATACATAAGGCACAAGAATACATCAACAACATATACAGAGATCAACATCCGACTACGGATGAAACATAAATGTAAACTCAAACAATATCCACCCTGCTAGCCCAGGCTGCCGACCGAGCCTAACCCCGATCAAGAAGAAGCGTAAGAATAACTCCAAAACAAGCATCATCGCTCTCGGCCATGATCAACGACAACCTGTACCTGCAATCGGTGGTGTAGTAATCTGTGAGCCACGAGGACTCAAAGAATCCCATTACCATGGGTATCAAGACTAGCAAAGCTTAATGGAAAAGGAAGGGATAAAGTGGTGAGGTTGCAGCAACGACTAAGCATATATGGTGGCTAACATACGCAAATGAGAGCGAGAAGAGAAACAAAGGAACGGTCGTGAACTAGTAATGATCAAGAAGTGATCCTGAACTCCTACTTACGTCAGACATAACCCGTAAACCGAAGTTCTCCTCTCGATCAACCCGAAAAGAGACCATCACGGTTACGCTTTACACGGTTGGTGTATTTTAGAAGAGTTTGCTTCAAGTTTACTACAACCGGATATTAACAAATTCCCATCTGCCACATAACCATGGCACGGCTCTCAAAAGTTCAAACCCAAAGCAGGGTGTCCCAACTTAGCCCATGATAAGCTCTCGCGATCAATGGAGGATATTCCTTCTCCCGGAAGACCCGATCAGTCTCGGAATCCGGCTACAAGACATTTCGACAAAGAATAAAACAAGACCAGAAGACCTCCCGGCGTGCCGACACTCGATAGTAGCCGCACGTATCTCGTCTCGTGCCATGACCGGATGAGCAGTCCGCATAACTAAAACCAGACCTCAAGTTTCCCGAGGTGGCGCCGCAAAGGGCTCTAGTTTGGACCAACACTTAGACAAGCATTGGCCCGGGGGCTGAATAAAGATGACCCTTGGGTTAATTACTCCCAAGGGAAATGTAGGTGGTGGTGAGGCAAATGGTAAAACCAATGTTGGGCCTTCTGAAAAGTCTTATTCAAAGCGAACTGTCAAGGGGGTCCCATAAATCACCCGACCGCGTTAGGGACGCAAAATCCGGGAACATAATACCGATATGAAGGAAACTAGGGCGGCAAGAGTGGAACAAAACACTAGGCATAAGGCCGAGCCTTCCACCCTTTACCAGGTATATAGATGCATTAATAATATACGGAATATTGTGATATCCCAACAAGTAAACATGTTCCAACAAGGAACACCATCTCCATGTTCCAACAAGGAACAAACTTCATCTTCACCTGCAACTAACAACGCTATAAGAGGGGCTGAGCAAAACGGGAACATAGCCAAACAACGGTTTGCTAGGAAGGGTGCAAAAGGTTAGGGGCTGACATGGCAATTTGGGATGGCTTGATAAACAGGTAATAGGTAGCGCAGCAAAGCGATAGAACGAAGCAACTAGCATAGCAATGATAGTAGTGAGATCCAGGAAGCGGTCATCTTGCCCAAATCCCGCTAGGAAGAAGAACGAGTCCATGAAGAAGACGAACGGATGAAGCCGAACCAAGCGTAGACGAACGAATCCTCACGATCGCAACGAAACGGGAACTAACAAGAAGAAGCACACAACATGGTAAAACACACCACACATAGACAAGACATGATGCACAACCAAGCATGATGCATGACAACGCTAGATGAGGCTACTCATGGCAAGAGATGATGCAAACAAGAGCAACACATCAAAGCAAGTTTAAATGAGGCCGGAAACAACATATAACAATTCCGGTAAGTCCTCATATAAGCCGAACCAAGCGTAGGCATCTTGCAAGCATCAAAACAACATGCTACAGGACCTCAACATAATAACAAAAGGCATGGGCATGATGTACAGGTAAAGCATTACAAAACATGAACACTGAGGTATCTCCAGAAATCACTAGAACATGCTCAAACACACATGGCAAGATTGCAAATAATAACAGTTTCAGACTTTAGCAGAAATAACATCAGGTTGCAATGTTTAGAGCTATCAAACAACATGTTACAGGAACTTATCATGGCAAATAAAGACATGGTATGAATCTACTAAATGCATAGAACAAATGTCCTTTAGTGACCATAAGCCAAAAAGGATCAGAAGATATGATGGCACCCATGTAAACATGGCAAGATATATTACAGATTCATACATGGCAGGAACAACAATAAGTAGGCATGTTGGTGAGCTTGAACCACTCACCACAGAGAAATACATGGAATGGCAAGGCAACTCACAGTAAGAAGACATGGCATAGAGGCTATACATGGCAAGAACAACATCATAGCATACACGGATCAACTACAACAACCTTGGCAAAATTGAATAACATGTAAACAACCTGCCAGGAAACATTTTATAGCAAACGTAGAGCTCGATTGACTCAAGCTATGGCACTCCATAATTGCAAAAAAGGGCATGGATGGATTGAGAATAACCATTTGTTCAAAACATCCTTACTGAAGTATCTCAAAATATGCATGGATCTCTCGGTAGCTTCAAGTTAACATGGCAACAAAATATAACATAATCTGCCAGGAAAACAGCAACAGCAAGTACCCTACTTAACAAGCTTGATGCACTCACTACACAACTCACAAAAATACATGGCAAGCACCCCTGGAAAGATGGCATGGCATATTACAAAACACATGTAGGACTCAAGTTCATAGGGTGCACACATCAATCATGGCAAAAATGACAAAACTGCATGTTCTGTTAAGAAACAGAAACTAACATCACATAGCCCTCTTCTAACAGCATTTCGAGCATCAAGATGACCTCAAATGAAAACTATGCAATGAGATGAAATGATGTACTCGTCGGGGCGAACAATTTGACATGTTACACGCCCAAAACGGGGCTACAGATGCAGAGTTATGGCACGATGAACATGGCATGATAATGACAAAATACAGGGACTTAGTCATTTTCAGGAAAAAAACATATGAGCGCGGGATAACTATATGACGCACGGGGCGGAGGATAGGGGGGAAGCTCACCTAGTGGGCTCGGCCCAGGTTGTGGGGAGGAGGCCGGCTTGGGCCGGTCGGAGCTGGGCTGGGCAAGGGGATCGGGCGCGGGGCCCACGGGGATGGAGGTGGCTGCCCTCCTCCTCGCACTGCACGAGCACGCAGGAGGGAGGTGGCCATGGCGGGCGGGCGGGCGCGCTGGCCGGCAGGGAGGCCAGGGAGGAGGCCGAGGGCGGTGGATCCGGCGGATCCGGCCTGGGACCCTGCTCGTGGCGGCGGGCTGGGCGGGCCGGGGACCATGGCGGCGCGACCTGGGGAGAGAGAGAGACGCCATGAGGGAGAGGGAGAAGGAAGGAGAAAGAAGGAGAGGGCGGCGCTGGTCCGCCTGGTTGCCGAGGTCGCTGGGCGGTGGCGCTGACCTCCGGCGAGGACGAGCGGCGGGCGGCGAGGAGCTCCTCCTCGAGCTCGGGAGCGAATGAGGCGGGCGGGCGCCTGGCACCTCGGCCCAGATCGCCCGGGCGGGCCGCGGACGGGCTGGAGCGGGCCAGCTGGCGAAGGAGGCTGAGGCAGGCGACGTGGCGCCTCCCTGGCAAGCAAGGCGTGACGGCTGACCACTCCGGGCGCGCCAAGTGGCGGGGGTGAGGTGGCCTGCGCCGGAATTTGAGGAGGAGGGAGGTTGGCTGTGGTTGGTGGCGGCAGATCTGAGGAGAGGGGGTCTAGGGTAGGGAAGACTAGGGAATGCCAAAAATGGCATGGAGGTGGTTTATATAGGGTAGGGGCTAGGTTTTGGGGGGTTTGGAAGCGATTGGAACCGTACGATCGCGATCGTACGGCTCCGGTCAGAGGGGGGACTAGGCTGGCCTAGGAGGGGTTAGTGGGCTGTTGTTAGAAGGCCTTGGGCTGCGAGAGAGAAGAGAGAGGTTCGGCTGACAGCTTTGGAGACCGAAACGTCTGACGATTAAACCGCAACGGTGCCGCCATTTAATGACGGTTGGGCTATCAACGAAGCTCGAATGCGATTTAAACTTGACAGCGCCTGTCTACACTATAATAAGATCAGATGCCAAGTTTCGACTCATTCAAAAACATTTTTTCGCCACTCACGAAACAAGGTAAAAGGGGGCGCCGGGAGACATAGGAGTGCCGGATTGCAAAACGGACAACGGGGAAAATGCTCGGATGCATGAGACGGACACGTATGCAAAATGAGATGCACATGTTGACATCATATGAAATGCAGATGATGACATGGCAAAGTGCAACACGCAAGCAAATGACATGGCAACGACGGCGAATAACTGGAAGACACCTGGCGCATCGAATCCGGGGCGTTACAGTCACATATCCAACTTTTGGGCTCCTCGATTTTTGCGCCTGTCACTTATCCCTTCGCCTTATAAATAAGACTGGGGGGTCCTTTTCATTTTCCCCCCGTGCCTCTCTTACTTCTTCTTCCTCCTTGCGCTGACCTGACCCTCACGCGCGGACGCCGTTGTCAAGCTCCGCCCTCGACCTCATCTCCGGCCGCTGCATCAACCTGAACGTACCAGAGAAACGCGGCACGCCTTCGCTGTTCTGTCAGCAACAGTAAGTCTTACTTTTCCTTGTTCTAGATCCACCATTAGGGTTTCGGTGTTCATCAGAGCTCGAAGCTGTTCTTCTCTGTTCATCTCCATAGTATAAGCGGTGATCTCAGATCCGACATTTCCTTGTGCAGTTGTAGTTGTAATCCCCTTTTTCATCCTTAGAACATCTTTCTCGCATAGAAAAACTCATCTGGATCCGATGAACTACGTAAACACCTGTATTTTAAGTCTGAATATATTTTGATTTATTGATACGCTGCAGATCTGAAATTACCATATCAATCTATGGAACTTGTTTTTTTTCCTTGCTTAGATATTTGAGATCTGTCCCTTCCATACCAATGTAGGCGGTTTAACTTTTTAGAAAACTAGTTGACCCGTTGCGCCAAATGGCGCAGAGACCCGCTGAAGACATGCTATCGATGAAAATAGTTTCATGCTGCAAGGACCATCTGCTAAATCATGCTATTTTTTAGAACATGTTTATTACGTTGTGAAATAATAGTCTGGGAAAAGGAAAATTGCATAATATGAATATGTTCAATTTGAAAATATGCCCACTATGATGAGAGAGTAAAGTTGGCATGGTTGTATTTTTTTGGCAATAGGTTTGGAAAAATAAAATATTTGTGTGACATGAATAGGTTACTATAGGCTTGAGAAATCACATAGGACACAAATTGTAACTATTTTTATAAAAAAGAATAGACTTGTCTTTCAAAATATATACTTGAGCATGCATAATTTGTTATATTATTCAGAAGCATGGAGGCATAAGTTTTTTTTAAATACAAACAAAGAATGAAATGTAAATAGTTGCTTAATGTAATTATGCAACAAATTAGAACATAGGTGGGTCAAATAACTGAGCCTGCAATTAGAAAGTCGAAATAGCTTACGCTAAAAAGAAGGTAAACATAGGCGACACCGTAAAAAAGAAGGTAAACATAGGTGACACAATAAAGCCTGGTTTGATGAACTCTATCGCACACTTTGTGATGTTTGATGAATAAAGCTACCCCTCAAAAAAGTGACACAATAAAATGTACTTAATACATGATGAACATTTCTTAGAAATAGTGGTCAATTACATCATATAATTTGGTTCTGCATAAAAAGTTTCCTCTTTGTGTATATATCCTAAACACCACCCCTTGCGATGAACTCTTTGTCTTTGTCCACAAATTTGGTTATTCCCCATCCAAAGCATGTCGATTAGTCTCCTGAAGCATAGGAACAACACAAGTTAAAACAATCTGGTCAACCATACACTAAGAATATACTAATGGGCATTATCGACAGATTAAACCAAAGTTATAGTTCAGCAGGTTCTCTGTAAAGTCAAGTTACCATGCGGTTTTTACGAACCAATGGAGAAAAGCTGAAACACTGACCCAAGAATTAACCTGAGAAGGTCGTTCTTCAAGTCGACTCCTAGCGTAAGATGATGCATCTAAGTGAAGCTGCCTGGAGATTTCTTATATGTCCCTTGCTCTCATCGCAATGTATAGTTGGAATGGCATATAAGATAAGTGTGAGGTAATCTTGTAAGCTCACTCTCAAAAGGCACATTCAAGATGTGTATGTAATGATATAGATGCGTTATTAATTAAGTAACCTGAATAAGTAGTTGCATATTTCTTCTAGGGGCAACTGTTTACATATTTCTTCTATATCCATTGCTCTCTGATGTTATAGCATATATCTGTACTGTAAGTAACAAAAGAGTAGTCTCTTTCATTTTTTCAACATAACAGTCTACTTATCTGATGCACTTGGGCTAACAGGAACATAAGAAAACACCAATGACTAATCATTTGGAAGGCGGCATGGCTGAGTCCTACACATGGCTAGTCAAGCCCTCTTGCCAAGTCGGAAAGTTTCTTACAAATGCGTAAATATCCATAAGATTGCATCTCTCGTTTCTACTCAAATAATATTTTGTATATATCAGAGGTTTCAAAAGCTAGGTACCAGTTAACTCCTATTGTGTCTGCTTGTATATATATCATTGGTCTGTTTTATTCTAGAGCCTTACTAACCAAATAAAGATCAAAATTTTGAAGTAAATTCTATTCCTAGAAACCAAATAAGAACTACACTGAAAATATTTATGAATTACTACAACTATTCAGACCATTTTAGACTACTTTAGTATGAGACTGTAATCAAGAATAATGAATGTAGGTGATCTGATATCTTGTTCGAACAATAAAATAAATAAGGACATACAGGTAATGGATTTGACCAACAAAACCAAATACTTCTAGATCTGTACGAACTTCTAAAGAATTGATCAAATCTTAAAAGTTAGAAAGGCTAAGCAGATAGAGTAATGATATGTTACAAGAATAAGCAAGCATGTCCGCTGACCATACATAGTAGCTGATTAGCGATGATGCACTCAATGTGAACCGGTGTTTCCATGCCTATCAGGATAAATGTATTCTTTTCTGCAAGGATAAACATGGAAGTGGAGTGATCAAGGCATCAAAAGAGTTTTCATGACTTAAAAATAATAAACAGAATATGGAAATAAGTGCTTTCAAACATAGACTTTTGGAGCTGCACAAAAGATGCAAATTAAGAGGACACCCCTAAATGAAAACATCAAGCTAAAAAATTAAGCTTGCAAACCAGCCTGACCTATTAGATATCCCACATGGACAGTAGCACCTACATATTGAAGCAACAAAATTGACAAAAAAAATCCCCATATATGAACATCACAATGTTTGGGCATTAACTAAACACAAATTAAACCTAAAAGAAGAAGTCAAATGATAAATATTCTACAACATTAACACATGGGTGATAACATCAAGAAAACAATTGATTGTGTTCACACGAGAGAAATATCACCTTGTTCTTCTTCACCAAATTCTTCTGCTGGATTATTCCTCCTCTTATTTCTCAGATAGTCAGACATCGAATCAAAGGATGGAGTGCCTAACAGAGCAGAGCAGGGAAAATCTTTAGGTCTAGTAAAACATTAGCCAAGCGAGTACACAAAGTATTGTCCATTACCTTGAGGAATATGAGATCCAAAAATAATACAATGCGATAAGTGACCATTATGACAATATCCATGGACCTGCAAGCACCATTGAGTACAATCACAGAAAAAAAATAAAAAATACATTACAGAACAACAGGACATCATCACAATAATACCTTTAATCTAAGAGAATAAATGAATAATAATGAAGAAATAATGGAAGGAGAACAGAACTATAAAGCTTTTATTAATTGATGAGTAGCCTGATTCACTTCCCAAATATAAATATGTAGAAATTGAGGGAGATGGACACCGATCAATTTGACATGTTACGCTTTCTGCCAAACCAAGAGACACAACCAGCCAATGTATTTTTAGCTCCACTACACCAATCTGATTATAAGCTGATCAAGTAGAAAGAATAGACAATATAAACCATGCCCCTATTATCCTAACCCAGGGCAGCCGACAAGCGGGACCAGGAGCAGCACCGGCCCACATGTCATTGCGAGACCACAAGCTCGGGCCAAAATAATGTGCCTTACTAACCAAACATGTCAAGATCAAGATAGCTAATGAGTTAAGGATCATTTTTCAGCGGCAGGCCGTCTCAAGCAGATCACAAAATTCTATCAACGCCCTTGAACTCCTTACACCTAAGCTCGAGAACACACAAATGCTTCTATGAAAGCTTCAGACGACCAGTAATTCAGTCGGTATTACACAAAAGAAATAGTAGAATAATCAAACAAAAAACAGTTAGGCTGGAATAACTTGAGATCCAGAAGCATATCTGATGTAAGGGCCAGATATGCGATCTCAATGGTGAGAACCCGTGCAAGATTAAGAAATTATCAAAGTCCCTGTCAATAAGTCCTGATTAACCGGTAGATAAAATGCCAATATCCTTTCACTTAATTCAGACAACACGCATAGGATCATGTAGCAGTACATGTGTGTGATTAGAAACCAAGTTCATTATGGAAAGGGACATTTTGTACAAATTTTATGAACGGAAGCTCTTATTTTCATATTTTTGTATCCTTTTTAAACTATGAATCTAATTTTTTGGAAAAAATAAGTCTCTTATCATTATGTGTGTAAATAAAAATTACATTGCAACCACTTGGGATGAGTCAAGTGGATCTGAAACAATGGTTGTCCTGCTCCGGCCCCTAGTGTACCTCCCTCCCACAGCCCTGCCCAGCCTCCTTCTTTAGCTCGTCAGCTCCTCACGTTAGCCTTCACGCAGCTGGAGGAAGGAGGCAGGCACATAGGATCTGCAACAATGTCCAGAAAACAAAATCTACATATTTTTCAGAAGATGGACGTACTAGAACTATCTCAATAATGAGCTAACATCTAAAACACCAGAAACTGAAGAACGCGGCAGCAACACAAATCTTCTTCACAATAAGAAAAGAAATATTAAATTAGACAAGGATACTAGTATGCAAATTTGAGGTAGAAAAATTTTCATTTTCCCAGGTACTAACTCTCAACTGGTTTGCAAATAAACTGACTAAAAAGATCTGTAGATTAAACATGAGATCCGACTGACAAGCATGAAATGACATTCTGTTCTAGGCTCAAATCAGCAAGTAAGTAGTAACCACCTTAATTAGAAGGGTCCCCTCAGCGCCATACACGTAAGGTGGCCCCTGACAAAGAGGGTCTCATGCTCTATGGGTCAGTCTGGTATCCTTCATTTGCGCAAAACTACTCTGGGCCATGGGTCTCTTTTGAAATCTACCACATCATATAATTGCATGTGCTTGTCCCTGTTCAGTTTATGCACAACATTACAACAATTTGTGAGGTGGTTTATAATTTCTCCACAACATACATTTTGTCCAGTCATGGAAAGTCTACAAAGAAAAATTACGATAGCCGAGAGAAGTCACGGTATTCTTGCTGCAAAAACTACGGCTAGATCAGTTTTAAAGTTCAAATTTTAGTTTGTAGAAACAATTTAAGTGGCAAGTTATTAGATATTCTGCATCAGAACAGAGTCTTGACTAAATAATAACTTACATAAGCACTGGACCCATGCAGACCAACTAAACTAAATATTCTACATCAGAACAAAATATTGACTAATTAATAACTGACATAAGCACCGCACCTGTAAACAATCGCCCTCCGGGACAAATGTAGACCAAACTAAACTGAATATTCTCTAATGTAACAGAATCGGGACAAATGCAGACCAAAGTCATCAAACTAAACTTAACTGAATATTCTATGCCGTAATGTAATCTTGACGACATACGTATGAAATGGCCAAAAACTGATTACAAGTAACGTTTGTATCCTAGCATTACTACAAAGGTAAATGGAGGTACTGATCATGTGCATGCAAACACACAGGGAGTGTTTCGTTTACATTCACTTTCATTCTCCATATATTTTATGTGCTCTCCAATAAAAGAAAATATTTGGATGGTGAATTCACAAGCCAAGGACAACTGAAGTTGGTTATGTGACATACCGGGTATGAGTGTGATGTATACAAGGATTTGAAATTCCTATATTTTCGAGCTCATCCATGATAAGATCCATAGCCTTCCATATATGTTTTGTAAGGATCACCAGACTCAACGTATGCCAGAGGAACTCTATGAGCGCTAAAACATAGCATGATCTGCAAGTTTCGCTCCCTCGGATATAATATTTCATTCAGAGCGCATCAACCTAAAAATGATAAATTCTATATAAAGTCCAGAAGAATAAAACAACAAAGTAGGAGTAATCGAAGTTATATCTGTATCAGTAGTAAGCCATTTTTGCTTGATCGCTAATAATCGGGTTATATCTCAGATCAAGAGTAAGCCATTTTTGCTTGACTGCTATCATACTAATTGAGGATGCATTCTCCAGGGAGAAAAAAAAGCAAACTAATTTTCTGAATACATTACAAACACAACGAGATAAGAAAATCTAAATGAGGCATCATGCCGTTAGGAGCCAAGCAATGGAAACCTAATGGTGAAAATACTACATAAACAGGTAGAATCGAATGGAAATCGAGGGAGCTTTAGGTGAGCGGGTCGCCCAGCCACAGAGTATGCATCAAAATTCAGTATAAAAAAGGACTACTCATGAGTAGAAAGATCATTGTCGCAATTTGGAATGACATGTTCTAGTAGGAATCCTAGATACACAAAGAGAGTATTAGTTCAGCAGAATCAATATCATTATGCAACAAACTATCAACCATTGCACTATATCTCAAGAATTTATAGTGTAGCCACCAAACAAAGTGGTAATCAAGGCAACATCAATCTAACAACAATGGCTGACTGATGATGTTTTAGTCCTTCCGGTTTACTAATTCAGAGGAATCAGAATAAAAATCGCTTCTTGGTCAATAGCATCAATCGATTCTTTGAACTCTAAATTCCACTCTTAGCTAAAATTATTCTTCCTCTCTTCTATGTCAGATCTGCACATGTCAAGTTTAAAAATCCATATAATAGCAAAGTAAAATATGTGTGCGGAAGAAATTAAGAGAGGGAGAGAAAGAGTGGAGCACCTAGTTCGCAGCCGGCTTGCATCGCTCGAGCCGCCTGCTACAGGCACCTCCAGATCCACGAGGCAGCCATGGGAGGAGGGATGAGCTCCTGGTCTGCCTCGCCTTCCCACACCGCCTGCTCACCTCGAGCTCCTTGCCCAGTGGGGGGGGGGGGGGTGGAGGAAGAGGTGGCGCATCTCATGGTGAAGAGGGGGTGACGACGCGGTGGCGCAACAAGTAGACCAACCGGGCGCCGGCAGGTGCGCTAGGCCTCACCCCGCCTTCCCCATGCTAGGATCGCTCACCTTCTCCTTCCCCGCTGTTGCTTGCCTTCCTTGCCGGCCTCCTCCTTCCCTTGTCATCCGCATCCTACACCTCCCCTACATCCCCACCCGCACCGCGAAGATGACCTATGTCCGATCTGGATCGACGGTGACATGGAAGAGGAAAGGAGGAGGCGAGCAGAGGAGAAGGCTGACGGTGGGATCGACGGCGACATGATAGAGGAGAGGAGGAGGCGAGTGGAGAGAGAGGTCGGCCGGCGACTGCTGGCGAGGAGAGGATGGTGGGGATCGAGGGACAGGTGCGGTGGCTCGTGGGGATCGAGGGGAAAGAGAAAGAGGGCTAGGGTTCGTTTGGCGGCTGGGGTGGGAGTGGGGCGAGACGCGGGTGATTGGGTGCGGGCGCGCCGAGCTGATTGGGCAAAACCACCTGCACCTGCAAACGGGCAACCCGGCCAACCAACGTACGGCGCGAGCCCACCAGTCATTGGACAACGAAAACGACCACGAGGTGAAAACTGATTTTAACTGCTGTGAAGATCCAATGGCTCAGGCGCGCCAGAAAGGCAGATCGGACGGCTGACGAAGCTCCAATCGGGGGAGCCTTGTGGAGGTGAGTTGGCTAGCTTCATTATTGTTTTAAATGATAATCCGACAGGTACCATTAGTCCCCTCTTAAACCGCCAATTTGTTTATCTTTGTAACTCCTCCAATGTCAGACGCCGGTTTAACAATGCCAGACTCCAGTTTAACAATGTTTATACACCTCTATTTCTGTTTCTGATCTTGCGTCGCTTTATGCTTGTCCGTCATAAATCTTAAACCAACATTGATCTTTTTCCAGCTTTTCATTGAAATGGCCAAACAATTTTATGCTTGTAACTGGGTCCCTTCCCGGGTTACGGAAGAACAATTAGAGGGCTGTGTCGCAACCAGCGCTTTAGCAAAGAAAGAAGTTATCCACTGGAGGGTCCCTGGTCCAGAAAATCCTCCTGAGCCCAAGGATGGAGAAGTAGTCGTGTTTGTTGACCACCTGGGCCGAGGGTTTAGCCCTCCCGGATCAAAATTCTCCGAGATGTACTTGGTAGCTTCCAACTCCATCCTCAGGACATTGGACCAAACTCTGTGTCCAATGTTTTCAATTTCCAAGTATTTTGCGAGGCTTATCTTCAAGAGGAGCCCACAGTTGAACTGTTTAGGGATTTCTTCTATTTGAACCACCGTACAGAGTTTATAGACGAACCCAACACTGAACTTGGTGGAATGTCTATTCAAAATAGGAAAGATGTCAGCTTCCCTCACGCCAAGCTTCATAGTCACCCCAAGGACTGGAATCAGACTTGGTTTTATTGCCCAGATACGTCTCCAACTGATGAAAATTCTCTGCCGGGTTATCGTCCTCACCGGCTTAGCAACACACATCCATTTCCTTAGAGGCTGACTGCAAATGAACGGTCCAACTATGCACTTCAACTCTCAAAGCTCAGAGCCTTTATGGCGAACAGTTTAACAGGTGTCGACTTTGTTCGCTGCTGGATATCCTGGAGCATTCTGCCTTTAAGCCGGCGCCCCGGTTTAATGTGTGAATACACAGGGAGTTTGAAAGATCCTCAATGACATATTGACATTCAGTTAACAGAGGCTGAAGTTACTGAATCTGTCAAGAAAATACTGAATGAACCGGAAGCTGTCTGTAGCAAGACCGGGTTAAGTCCTTTCTGCACTTCCAATAAGCCGCTAGCTGTAAGAATCATATAACTTTTTGTTTTAGCTTGATCCTTTTAAATACTCTATCAAAATTTTGTCCATCTTTGACAGGGCGATGATCCGTTCTGGAAGAAGAAACCACAGGATAAACCGGCCAAGACACCTCACCCTAAGACCAAGGTTACTAAAAAACCTTCGAAGAAGAGAACCACTGAGTCCTCTGAACCAAATGCTGATGATGATCTGGATAATCCGGAATCAGAGGTAGAACTTGATTCTCTTGGTTCTTTTTTCATACACCTCATTGACAATGACTATTATCAGGATGACGCTGAAGGCAGCCATGCCGACGATGTAGAGGTAATTATTCTTTCCTCCGTTCAGATCCTCTCGCCAACACGTAAAATCACCAAGCAAACTGGAAAGTAAGATTTTCTCACCCCTAGCTCACTTGGACCCAAACTTTCTTTTGAAGAAGCAGCAACATCGAAGCTTCGGCCAGACAACCAGCACAGTGGCTGTGTAGTTACCTCCGCCGGTTTACCGAATACTCCAGTCCGGAAACGTCGATTAGAGGTCTCTTATATTCCTGATACTTCTTACCCCAAGGCGGGTTGTTTCCGACAGCCTCTTAATCCGTCTGATTCGAATTATCAGGGAACCCCTCATTCATCCTCTGGCGAGTCAACGGCCACACAACTTCCACCCCTCTAGACGGTTCCTGGGTGAGTTGTGTTTTAATTTTTATCATTGATATATTATATTTGTCTGATGTATTGACCTTTATGTTTATTCTCTTCAGTGCCAAACCTAGACCCAGAAGAAGGCCCGGTTAAATAAACCATCTGACGACAATGTAGCTATTGAACCGGAAAAAATTCCAAATCCGGAGGATACAAATGCTGACGCCATGCTTAATGACCCGCCGCCGCGAGATTATGATTTTGTTGTTGAACAAGTGGAGGTTGACCCAAGAGGGCAGTCCAATAAATCAACAAGCCCGGTCCGAGACACTGATAAACCGTCAAGCCTAGTTAATGCTGCTGATAAACCGTCAAGTCCAGTGAAGGTTGCTGATGACAAGGCGGATGATGTTATGATTACCAGCTTCGGTCATACCACCCCTGGCAATCCTGTCGCTTTATCAAAGCATAGTGCCAAGGAAGAAGCTTCTGTCCTGAACAAAGGCAAGTGGAATACAAATCTGTCAAGCTACGCCCATCTCAACGCCCAAGATATTCACTCTGGCTTCTTGAACCGTCTGTACACAAGCCGCGACTATGAAGCCGGCTTAGTGAACTTGATGAAAGAACGATATGAGGTAACTGCCGCTGAACTCTGCATATCTGTTCCTCTTTTGTCCAAATGTTAACTCCAGTAGCCCCCAAGGGCCGGTTTATGATATCAATCTAAACCGGGACTTTTAAAATATTTCAACTTTGCTTGCGTAGCCCTCAAGGGCCGGTTTAACTTATTAAGATGAACCGGGACTTTAGAATATTAATCTTGTCACTTTCTCCTGTGTAGTCCCCAAGGGCTGGTTTATCTTTCCAAGATGAACCGGGACTTTTACCACTGTTTACTTTGAGCAAATATACATTAGCCCCCAAGTGCCAAGAATAATACTTGTATTATGCTTGAGACTTTGTAAAAATTTCTAATAACAAGCAAATAGGCATTAGCCCCCAAGTACCAAGTGTATAACTTGTTATGTGCTTGGTACTTCAAATATGTATTGTCAACTCATGATATGTCTATCTCTTAAAGGTTGAGCTGAGCAAAAAAAAGCCCAAACCGCTGATCTTCAAGAAAACATCAAGTCCCAGCAAGCAGAAACCTCCAAAGCCAAAGATGAGCTGACCAGTGCCTTATCAGCCATGGAGAAGCTGAAGGAAAATTTCAAGAAGGAGCGGGCGGATTGGGATATAGAGAAATCCACTTTGCAAAAAAGGGCTGAGGATGCATAAGCAGCCCTTAAACCGGCGACAGAAGAACTGAACGGCTTGAAGCGGCAGATAAATGCTATGACCACTATTGTGTTTGGTAAGTATCCTCACTTTAGGTTGTTAACATATATTAACCTATCAGCGGCCGGTTTACTGATGCTCGTAATGATGCAGGAACTCGCATTACCCATCTGGGTGTTGACATGAAGAAGAAATTGAAGGCTGCCTATACTCAGATAGAACAATTATATACCGGCACGCAACGGATCATCTGCACTGCTTCTCACAACAAGCCGCCCCCAATCTTAATCAAGGAAACCTTAGAACGGTTGTCAATGTTGCTGCCCGGTTGAAGAGTTAAAAAGATCGGCCGCAAGGGCAGGTGCTCGACCGCTTAACCCGGGCTAAAGCATGGGTGCCTGATCTTGATCCGGTGGATGTGGGTAAAGGGTATCCAAGCTTAAAGGAATACGGATCAGATTTTGACAATGATGCCCTCCGAGCCATAACCAAAGAAGTGCATCCACTGGCTTGCCAATTGGCCGAAGAAACCGATCTGTCATACTATCATGCGATTTATGACGTCAACAACAAACGGGTTGCTGCACCAACTCCGGACACTCAAAATTTTATCCCGCCTATCCGTAAGCATACCTATGCCCTGACATTGAACCGTCCACACTTATAAGCGATGAAGCTATATTCCAAGCCCTAACTGGGATCGATTGGGCAGCCATTGACTTCTAGCCACTGGGTAGAGAGGAGGAGGATGAACCGGCGCAAGGTGATCCGCAGCCGTCATGTCAGTATGGTGATGAGTCATGATCCAGAGGCCGGTTTAGCCTTCTGCGTACTGCAACACTTGCTGAAAAAATTATCCTTTTGGGCATTAAAGCGCCTTGTAATAGGCTAGTTCAAACACTTGGTCTGCTATGCCATCGTGCATATTTATTTTGCCTGACACTGTCAATCCGCCATGCTTAGGATATATTATGTTCATAATTCATAGCGGTTTATTCAAGCTGTTCCTGCGTACAAGAAGTTGAAAGTGTCCTAGCGGTTTACTGTCGGACGGGTCATGATGCCCAAATATACAGCCAGGGTTTACAACCAAGGCTGCATGTGAAAATAATCAAATATGAAATAGATGATACCCGTGACATTGAATCACATAGTTGGTTGGCCAACTTTATTGTAGTAAGGGTGATAAGCCCAATCTTGAATACTGATAACTCATTCCATATTGTGCCAGTTTATGATAAAACCGTACCGGGTTGTGATAAACACCGGATTAACCATATATAATACTGGCGACTTATGGTCGAAACCAGGCCGGTTAATAAACGCGGGATTATAATTGATCATGTATTGACAACTTGTAGTTGAAAGCCAAGCTGGGTCAATAAACGCCGGTCTATCATAAAATATTATAAACCTCATCAAAGGAGAAAAAACTTGGTAAATAAAGCAAAAAAGAGCATGTGAGGCTTTTCATGGGCTACCAGGCCACTGAGTTAAACCATTTTACAAAGCCTTTTAAGATGGACCTCACATTAACCAATCGTCATTTTAACTTTGACAAGTTCAGGGTGTATGAGATTGACTTGTCAAACGTTTGGCGGGTCATACCAGGATTACCTGGACTGAGTGGCTTACTTAAAGAGGCAGGATAGCCCGGGGTTTTAGGTGAATACACCTGGCTTCCAAGCCTGGCTTGATAGCCTATTACAAGGGTGTAGACTCTTTGTTCTTTGAGAAGCAAAGAGCCCCCAAGCAATATTTTGAGCTATGCTCAGTGGGTGCCTATGTTTGAGTTGTGGTTTTGCAACACTCTCTTTGGCCCCGAATTTATTTCTTTTTGGCCTTGAGCCAATCAAGAGGTGTAGCTATGGCTCGAATACGACCAAGCCCCCAAGTGATTTCCTTGGTGGCCTTACGCCGATCAAGAGGTGTAGGTATGATTCAAATACGACCAAGCCCCCAAGTGATTTTTTTATATATTGCTTTGTAAGCCGGATCAATGGGTAAACAGAACTCCGCTTTGTAAACAGAAGCCCCCATGAAATCGCACATGATGTAAGAAAAACAACAGATACCCTACTTTAGCTGAGGCTCCAGTTTATTATATTGATCATAATATATACATTGTCATAACTATGTACATAAGAAGAGCCTGTGGCTTAGGTATAGTAAGGCCGAAGATGAGCGATGTTCCATGGCCGGTGGGTCTCCTCCTTCGATTTACGTGAGTCTTTGTGCTCTTGAACATCGATAAGGTAGTATGACCCGTTATGCAGATTCTTGCTGACCACAAAGGGCCCTTCCCAAGGCGGGGATAACTTGTGCATATCAGTCTGATCCTGGATGAGTCGGAGCACCAAATCGCCTTCTTGAAAAGTTCTGGTTCTAACCTGGCGGCTCTGATAACGATGCAGATCTTGCTGGTAAATCGCCGAACGAGCTAATGCAATGTCACGCTCCTCATCTAACAGGTAAAGTGCTTCCTGTCGTGCCTTCTCATTGTCAGCTTCGACATAAGCCGCCACACGAGGCGAGTCATGATGGATGTCACTAGGGAGAACCGCCTCTGCCCCGTAAACCATGAAAAAAGGCGTGTAACCCGTGGATCTATTGGGCATGGTATTGATGCTCCATAACACAGAAGGTAACTCCTCCACCCAACAACCCGGGGTCCATTGCAAAGGAACCATGAGCCGGGGCTTGATGCCTTTCAGGATCTCTTGATTGGCTCTCTCCGCTTGACCATTAGACTGGGGTGAGCCACTGATGATACATCAAGCCGGATGTGCTCACGTTGACAGAACTCTTTCATAGCACCTTTGGACAAATTAGTGCCATTATCAGTTATAATGCTGTGTGGAAAGCCAAACCGGAAAATCACCTTCTTGATGAGTTGAACCGCCGTAGCTGCACCACACTTACTGACTGGCTATGCCTCCACCCACTTAGTAAACTTATCAACTGCCACCAGAAGGTGGGTCTTCTTATCCTTAGATCTCTTAAAGGGCCCAACCATATCCAGCCCCCAAGTTGCAAACGGCCAAGTGATTGGAATCATCCTCAGCTCTTGAGCTGGTACATTAGCGCGTCATGAGAATTTTTGACAGCCATCACACCTTTTGACCAAGTCCTCAACATCGGCATGAGCCGTCAACCAATAGAAACCGTGACGAAAAGCCTTGGCTACCAGAGACTTTGAACCGGCGTGGTGACCACAATCTCCTTCGTGGATCTCACGCAAAATCTCATGGCCTTCTTCAGGAGATACGCAACGCTGAAACGCCCCCGTCACACTGCAATGATGTAACTCTCCATTGACAATAGTCATGGATTTGGACCTCCGGATTATCTGCCTGGCCAAAGTTTCATCCTCCGGTAACTCGCCCCGGTTCATATACGCCAAATATGGGACCGTCCAATCTGGGATGACATGAAGAGCCGCCACCAACTGAGCCTCCAGATCAGGAACAGCCAGATCCTCCTTTGTGGGGAGCTTGACCGGCGGATTATGTAGCACATCCAAAAAGACGTTGGGTGGAACCGGTTTACGTTGGGAACCCAAACGACTTAAAGCGTCATCCGCTTCATTCTCTCGCCGGTCCACATGGTCAACCTGATAACCTTTTAAATGACCTGCAACAATATCCACCTTTCGATGATATGCTGCCATGAGCGGGTCCTTGGAATCCCAAGTACCAGACACATGTTGAGCCACCAGGTCCGAGTCACCGAGGCACTTAACCCGACTTAAATTCATCTCTTTAGCCATTCAAAGACCATGGAGTAAAGCCTCATATTCAGCTGCATTGTTAGTGCAAGGGAACATTAAACAGAGAACATAACAAAACTTATCACCTCGTGGGGAAGTTAATACGACTCCAACCCCCGAGCCCTCCAATTGCCTGGACCCATCAAAATGAATAGTCCAATAAGTATGATCCGGCTTCTCTTCTGGCGCGTGTAACTCTGTCCAGTCATTGATTAAATCCACCAACGCTTAAGAGTTGATTGCCGTCCAAGGCATATATTTTAACCCATGAGGTCCAAGCTCAATGGCCCACTTGGCAACCCGCCGCTTGCTTCCTCGTTGCTCGGATTATATCCCCCAAAGGAGCAGAACTGACCACAGTGATGGGATGACCCTGGAAATATTGCTTAAGCTTCCGGCTCGCCATGGAAACTCCATACACCAGCTTATGCCAATGTGGGTACCTCTGATTGGACACAATAAGCACCTCAGTGATATAATGAACTGGCCGTTGAACCGGATACTCCTTTCCGGCCTCCTTGCGCTCCCCCACAATAGCCACACTAGCAGCCCGGGCATTAGCAACCACATATAAAAATAAGGGTTCTTTATCAACAGGAGTAGCAAGGACATGCGGTTCGGCTAGCTGCCGCTTTAAGTCCTCAAACACTTCATTGGCGGCGTCACTCCAGACGAAGTCATCCGTCTTCTTCAGCATCTGATATAAAGGGATAGCCTTCTCCCCAAGGCGACTGATAAACCGGCTTAAGGCTGCAATCCGGCCTGCCAGTCGTTGAACATCATTGATACACTTCGGTTTAGCCAAGGAAGTAATAGCCTTGATTTTCTCCGGATTAGCTTCAATGCCCCTGTTAGACACCAGAAAGCCCAAAAGCTTGCCTGCCGGTACACCAAAGACACACTTGGCCGAATTAAGCATCATCTTATAAACCCGGAGGTTATCAAAAGTCTCCTTCAAGTCATCTATCAATATCTCCTCTTTTCTGGATTTCACCACAATATCATCCACATAGGCATGAACATTGCACCCGATCTGATTATGAAGACAATTCTGCACATAGCGCTGATAAGTCGCCTGGGCACTCTTAAGCCCAAAAGGCATAGACACATAGCAGAAGGCTCCAAAGGGAGTTATAAAAGCTGTCTTCTCCTGGTCCTTAACTGCCATTTTGATCTGATGATAACCGGAGTAAGCATCCAGAAGCTCAAACACTCACAACCCGCCGTAGCATCAATGATTTGATCAATACGAGGGAGAGCAAAAGGATCTGCTAGACAAGCCTTGTTCAAATCACTGTAGTCCACACACATACGCCAAGTGTCGTTCTTCTTGAGTACTAGCACCGGATTAGCCAACCACTCAGGATGAAATACTTCAATGATAAACCCAGCTGCCAAGAGCCTGGCTACCTCCTCACCAATAGCCTTGCGCCTTTCTTCATTGAAGTGACGGAGAAACTGCTTGACCGGTTTAAGCTTGGGATCAACATTAAGAGTGTGCTCAGCGAGTTCCCTCGGTACACCTGGCATGTCAGAAGGTTTCCATGCAAAGATGTCCCGGTTCTCACGGATGAACTCGATGAGCGCGCTTTCCTATTTCGGATCCAAGTTAGCGATGATATTAAACTACTTGGATGAATCGCCAGGAACAAAATCAACTAGCTTAGTCTCATCAGCCGATTTAAACTTCAAGGCCGGATCATGCTCTATAGTTGGCTTTTTCAAAGAAGTCATATCTGCTGGATCAACATTGTCCTTGTAGAACTTTAATTCCTCTATTGCACAAACCGACTCATCATAAGCCGCATCACCTTCTTCACATTCCAAAGCGATCTTACGGCTTACATGTACTGTGATCGTCCCCTTATGACCCGGCATCTTGAGCTGCAGATAAATATAACAGGGCCTTGCCATGAATTTGGCATAAGCCGGCCGACCAAACAGGGCATGATATGGGCTCTTGATATTCACCACTTCAAAGGTCAATGTTTCTGATCTTGAGTCATGCTCATCTCCAAAAGCAACCTCTAGTGCTATCTTGCCAACTGGATACGCCGATTTACCAGGCACCACACCATGGAAGACAGTGTTCGACGGTTTTAGATTTTTATCTGTTAAGCCCATGCGATGGAAGATTTCATAATAAAGGATGTTGATACTACTCCCTCCATCCATGAGTACCTTGGTGAACTTATATCCTCCAACCTGAGGCGCCACCACCAATGCTAGATGACCCGGATTATCAACCCAGGGTGGATGATCCTCTCGACTCCACACAATGGGCTGTTCAGACCTGCACAAGTAACGGGGCACCGCCGGTTCAACAGAGTTCACTGCCCTTTTATGAAGCTTCTGATCACGCTTGCACAGGCTAGTGGTGAAGACATGGTACTGCCCACTATTCAACTGCTTCGGGTTGCTCTGGTAACCCGACTGCTGCTGTTGCTGCTAATTTCCCTGATGATTATAACCACCCTGGTTGCCCTGATTGCCTTGATTGCATTGCTGCTTTGATTACCGTGAAACCCTGAACCGGAACTGCCTCCACCATAACCTGCCCCATGAGATCCGGGGCCTGAACCGCCGGCCGGTCCATGATCATAGGGAAAAATCTGAATTTTCGAACTCCCGCTAATAAAACAATCCTTCCAGAGGTGCGTTGCTGGCTTTTCCCGCGACCCGTGCTTCGGGCAAGGCTGGTCTAACAGGTGAGACAGGCGCTCAGGATTGGGACCTGATCCTCCACCACGCGGGGGCGGTTTACCCTTACGACGCTGACCATTATCCTGCGTGTTGGTATTAGCCACAAAATCTAAACTATTATCCGCTTTACGGTTACCGCTGTTTCCATGACCCGCCGGATTATGCTGCTGCCCTTTGGTGCTGCCGCTCTTCTTTCCCTTTCCTGTCTTGTCATCGTCAGATTCAGGGTCCTTGGTACTATCGGAGTCGGCATACTTCACCAGAGCTACCATGAGCGTCCCCATGTCATTGCACTAACGTTTGAGCCATCCCAATTTTAACTTCAGAGGCGCAAACCGGCAGTTGCCTTCCAACGTTAAAACTGATGTATCAGCGTTGATGCGGTCCGATGAATGCAAAATCTCTGAGACCCGGCGCACCCAATGGGTTGTTGACTCCCCTTCCTCTTGGACACAGGCAGCTAAGTCCACAATTGACATGGGCTGTTTGCGCGTGTCTTTGAAATTCTGAATGAACCGGGCCCTTAACTCGGCCCATGACCCAATGGAGTTAGCTGGTAAGTTTTTCAACCAAGTGCGAGCTATTCCCTCCAACATCATGGTGAAATATTTAGCACATGTTGCATCATCCACATCCAGCATCTCAATTGCCATCTCATAGCTTTCGACCCATGACTCGGGGGATAAATCGGCAGCGTAATTCGACACTTTACGTGGGCCCTTGAAATCCTTGGGCTGCCGTACATTGCGTAGCGCCGGGACGAGACACGGCACCCCCAAAGAACTGGAGGTGACCCCTGGTTCCACCGAAGTTGTTGGACGAACCGGAGTAAGCTGACGGGCCACGTACTGCGTCGCTAACTCGGCCTCTCGGCGTGCCCTAGCACGATCCACCACGTCCGGAGCATCAACACCGCCACCCGTCGGGTTATGGAAACGAGGCGGATTATGATTCCGCGCACTGCTCGACACGGCGGTTCATCGATATGTCTGCTGTAACTCCGGCTTGGGCGGGGAGTGGAATGAATCCTCTCGTGGCTGTATGAATAAGCCTGCTGCTGAGTAAAGGCTGTCTGAAGGAGCTCTCTAGCCCGGCGTGTCTCGACCGCTACTGGGGACTCGCCTTCGATCGGGAGAGCTGCCAATCGTGAAGCCGCGGCAATAATGTTATCCAACAGGTTAGAGTAATGACCCGGTGGTGTTGGGACGTGCTGTGGCAGGACATTGTTCTGACGAGGCGGATCCATCGGGCGCGGCTAAACCGGTGCCCCCATTCCAGGTGCCTCCACCCGGTTTACCACTGGCTGATTACTGGTTCCTGCTCCTGGTGAGATCGGTACCTTCTCCTCATGATATCATTTGACGCGCTTTGATCTAACATAAGCCGGTAAGCCTGTGCATCCAACTCGGCCTGTTCTGCAGCCATCCTGGTATCCTCAGCTGCCAGGTCTGCCTTGGCTTGAGTTATCTGATCCTTCACCTTCGCGATTTCCGCGTTATGCTTATCCTGATTCGCCGGGTTAACTTCTGCCAACAGCACTGCCAAAGCGTCAAATAAGTCGGATAAAACCTGAGCCGGCGATCGCGCAGGGCCTCCTGCCCCGGCTGCTGTCGCCGCTGCTGATCCGCAAACCATTGCCGCTGCAGTCGAGGAGTGCTGCGCAGGCTGTGTACCGGCCATGAAGATCGCAACCCGGCTCGAAGGATCGGAGGGGTCCGGAATACTGTCACCATCGGAACAGCCCCCAACCCGGCCATCTTGCAACTGGTACAATGACTCGGTCTCTCCAGTAGATGACTCGTCATCAGAGTAAACGACGGTTTCACCACCAGATGCCGATCTATCCTCAGATTCCGCTCCATGGATGACTCCCACGAAGGCATGCTTCATGGCGGGTTGAGCCCGGGCAGGTCTCGCACACTGAGCCGTTCCGACAATGTCGGTGCAGATGTCCGGCTCAGGGCCCGGCTCGCCAATCTTGCCAATAAAGACGTGAATACCGCCCAAGGGGACCCGTACCCGTACTCGATTGAGCCGGCCTCGGGGCCCCAGCCTGTGTTGTCGATGTAGAACTTGCCGCGACGACTCTTGGTCATCCAGCCCACAGCGTATCCCTTGATCCCTTCGGAGCTGCCCTCTAAGAACTCGAAACCACCGTGCGATAGCCCCACGGTGGGCGCCAACTGTCGTGGTTTTGTCACTACAGATGTCCTAGTGAAAGGACTTAGTCGCGGAGCCATCGCGACGGGTTAGCTTAAAGGGGTTAAAGCGGACGAAGGAAGCAGGGAGTTTATACTGGTTTGGCCCCTTGCGGTGAAGGTAAAGGCCTAATCCAGTTGGTGTGGAATTGCTAGGATTTCGATGATCAGGGAGCGAATCCGCTATGCCTGGCTCTCGAGTTGTTGTTTCTTGTCCCTAAACCGTCACCGGGTCGTCCCTTTATATACATAGGTTGACGCCCGGCGGTTTACAGAATCCCGAGGCCAGCTCATAAACTTGTCCGGCTCGGTTTCTACCTTTCCCTATCTTACAACACAAGTTACACATCGTATGGCGGTTTATGTCTACGGGCCCTAATCCGCCTTTGGGCCCTGGGCCTTCATGTTAAGTCTCCCCCGTAAAGCGCCACACTCCTTGTCTTCATGGGCTTCAAATATGATTAACTCATTATGGGGATAACCCGGCCTCTCCTGTCCGGTTTATACTCAGTAGTAATATCCCCAACACTATCAAAACGTTTATTCCAACTCCGAGATGCTTGCACCAGTCCATAGATGGATCGCTGGAGCTTGCCCACATTGTTAGTATCCTTTGGATCGATAAACCTTCAGGTTGCATCATATACAACTCTTCTTCTAGAAATCCATTCAGGAATGCAGTCTTTACATCCATTGCCAAATTTCATAATCATAAAATATGGCAATTGCTAACATGATTAAGACGGACTTAAGCATCACTACGGGTGAGAAGGTCTCATCGTAGTCAACTCCTTGAACTTGTCGAAAACCTTTTGCAACAAGTCGAGCTTTGTAGACAATAACATTACCGTCAGCGTCAGTCTTCTTCTTGAAGATCCATTTATTCTCGATGGCTTGCCGATCATCGGGCAAGTCAACCAAAGTCCACACTTTGTTCTTATACATGGATCCCATCTCAGATTTCATGGCCTCAAGCCATTTGGCGGAATCTGGGCTCATCATCGCTTCCTCATAGTTCGTAGGTTCGTCATGGTCAAGTAACATGACCTCAAGAACAGGATTACCGTACCACTCTGGTGCGGATCTTACTCTGGTTGACCTGCGAGGTTTGGTAGTAACTTGATCTGAAGTTACATGATCATCATCATTAGCTTCCTCACTAATTGGTGTAGGAGTCACAGGAACTGATTTCTGTGATGAGCTACTTTCCAATAAGGGAGCAGGTACAGTTACCTCATCAAGTTCTACTTTCCTCCCATTCACTTCTTTTGCGAGAAACTCCTTCTCTAGAAAGGATCCATTCTTAGCAACAAATGGCTTGCCTTCGGATCTGTGATAGAAGGTGTACCCAACTGTCTCCTTTGGGTATCCTATGAAGACACATTTCTCCGATTTGGGTTCGAGCTTATCTGGTTGAAGCCTTTTCACATAAACATCGCGGCCCCAAATTTAAGAAACGACAACTTTGGTTTCTTGCCAAACCATAGTTCATAAGGCGCCGTCTCAACGGATTTAGATGGTGCCCTATTTAACGTGAATGCAGCCGTCTCTAAACCATAACCCCAAAACGGTAGCGGTAAATCAGTAAGATACATCATATACCGCACCATATCTAGTAAAGTACGATTACGACGTTCGGACACACCATTACGCTGTGGTGTTCCAGGTGGCGTCAGTTGCGAAACTATTCCGCATTGTTTCAAATGAAGACCAAAGTCGTTACTCAAATATTCTCCTCCACGATCAGATCATAGAAACTTTATTTTCTTGTTACGATGATTTTCCACTTCACTCTGAAATTCTTTGAACTTTTCAAATGTTTCAGACTTATGCTTCATCAAGTAGATATACCCATATCTGCTCAAATCATCTGTGAAGGTGAGAAAATAACGATACCCGCCACGAGCCTCAATATTCATTAGACCACATACATCGGTATGTATGATTTCCAACAAATCTGTTGCTCGCTCCACAGTTCTGGAGAGCGGAGTTTTAGTCATCTTGCCCATGAGGCATGGTTCGCAAGTACCAAGTGATTCATAATCAAGTGATTTCAAAAGTCCTTCAGAATGGAGTTTCTTCATGCGCTTTACACCAATATGACCTAAATGGCAGCGCCACAAATAAGTTGCACTATCATTATCAACTCTGCATCTTTTGGCTTCAATATTATGAATATGTGTATCACTACTATCGAGATTCATCAAAAATAGACCACTCTTCAAGGGTGCATGACCATAAAAGATATTACTCATATAATAGAACAACCATTATTCTCAGATTTAAATGATTAACCGTCTTGCATCAAACAAGATCCAGATATAATGTTCATGCTCAACACTGGCACCAAATAACAATTATTCGGGTCTAAAACTAATCCCGAAGGTAGATCTAGAGGTAGCGTGCCGACCGCGATCACATCGAGTTTGGAACCATTTCCCACGCGCATCATCACCCCATCCTTAGCCAATCTTCGCTTAATCCATAGTCCCTGTTTCGATTTGCAAATATTAGCAACAGAACTAGTATCAAATACCCAGGTGCTACTGCGAGCATTAGTAAGGTACACATCAATAACATGTATATCACATATACCTTTGTTCAACTTTCCATCCTTCTTGTCCGCCAAATACTTGGGGCAGTTCCGCTTCCAGTGACCAGTCCCTTTGCAGTAGAAGCACTTTCGATCTCGTGCTTAGGTCCAGACTTGGGCTTCTTCACTTGAGCAAAGAACTTCCTTGCCGTTCTTCTTGAAGTTCTCCTTCTTCCCTTTACCCTTTTTCTTGAAACTGGTGGTCTTGTTGACCATCAACACTTGATGCTCCTTCTTGATTTCTACCTCCGCAGCCTTTAGCATCGCGAAGAGCTCGGGAATTGTCTTATCCATCCCTTGCATATTATAGTTCATCATGAAGCTCTTGTAGCTTGGTGGCAGTGATTGAAGAATTCTGTCAATGACACTATCATCCGGAAGATTAACTCCCAGTTGAATCAAGTGATTGTTATACCCAGACACTTTGAGTATATGCTCCTTGTGAACTATTCTCCTCCATCTTGCAGCTGTAGAACTTATTGGAGATTTCATATCTCTCAATCTGGGCATTTGCTTGAAATATTAACTTCAACTCCTAGAACATCTCATATGCTCCATGACGTTCAAAACGTTGTTGAAGTCCCGGTTCTAAGCCGTAAAGCATGGCACAATAAACTATCGAGTAGTCATCAGCTTTGCTCTGCCAGACGTTCATAACATCTGGCGTTGCTCTTGCAGCGGGTTTGGCACCCAGCGGGGCTTCCAGGACGTAATTCTTCTGTGAGGCACTGAGGATAATCCTCAAGTTACGGACCCAGTCCGTGTAATTGCTACCATCATCTTTCAACTTTGCTTTCTCAAGGAACACATTAAAATTCAACGGAACGACAGCACGAGCCATCTATATACAACAACATAGACATGCAAAATACTATCAGGTACTAAGTTCATGATAAATTAAAGTTCAATTAATCAAATTACTTAAAAACTCCCACTTAGATAGACATCCCTCTAATCATCTAAGTGATCACGTGATCCCTATCAACTAAACCATGTCCGATCATCACGTGGGATGGAGTAGTTTTCAATGGTGAACATCACTATGTTGATCATATCTACTATATGATTCACGCTCGACCTTTCGGTCTCAGTGTTCCGAGGCCATATCTGCATATGCTACGCTCGTCAAGTTTAACCCGAGTATTCTGCGTGTGCAAAACTGGCTTGCACCCGTTGTATGTGAACGTAGAGCTTATCACACCCGATCATCACGCGGTGTCTCGGCACGAGGAACTTTCGCAACGGTGCATACTCAGGGAGAACAGTTATACCTTGAAATTTAGTGAGAGATCATCTTATAATGCTACCGTCGATCTAATCAAAATAAGATGCATAAAAGATAAACATCACATGCAATCAATATAAGTGATATGATATGGCCATCATCATCTTGTGCCTTTGATCTCCATCTCCAAAGCACCGTCATGATCACCATCATCACCGGCGCGATACCTTGTTCTCCATCGTTGCATCGTTGTCGTCTCGCCAACTATTGCTTCTACGACTATCGCTACCGCTTAGTGATAAAGTAAAGCAATTACATGGCAATTGCATTTCATACAATAAAGCGACAACCATATGGCTCCTGCCCATTGTCGATAACTCTATTACAAAACATGATCATCTCATACAATAAAATTTAGCATCATGTCTTGACCATATCACATCACAACATGCCTTGCAAAAACAAGTTAGACGTCCTCTACTTTGTTGTTGCAAGTTTTATGTGGCTGCTACGGGCTGAGCAAGAACCATTCTTACCTACGCATCAAAACCACAACGATATTTCGTCAAGTATGTGCTATTTTAACCTTCTCAAGGACCGGGCGTAGCCACACTCAATTCAACTAAAGTTGGAGAAACTGACACCCGCCGGCCACCTGTGTGCGAAGCACGTCGGTAGAACCAGTCTCGCGTAAGCGTACACGTAATGTCGGTCTGGGCCACTTCATCCAACAATACCGCCGAATCAAAGTATGACATGCTGGTAAGCAGTATGACTTGTATAGCCCACAACTCACTTGTGTTCTACTCGTCCATATAACATCTACACATAAACCTGGCTCGGATGCCACTGTTGGGGAACGGAGTAATTTAAAATTTTCCTACGCACACGCAAGATCATGGTGATGCATAGCAACGAGAGGGGAGAGTTTCGTCCACGTACCCTCCTAGACCATAAGCGGAAGTGTTATGAGAACACGGTTGATGTAGTCGTACGTATTCACGATCCGACTGATCCAAGTACCGAACGCACGGCTCCTCCGAGTTCAGCACACGTTCAGCTCGTTGACGTCCCACAAACTCACGATCCAGCAGAGCTTCGTGGGAGAGTTCCGTCAGCACGACGGCGTGATGACGGTGTTGATGAAGCTACCGACGTAGGGCTTCTCCTAAGCACTGCTATGATATGACCGAGGTGGATTTTGGTGGAGGGGGGCACCGCACACGGCTAAAAGATCAACTGATCAACTTGTGTGTCTATGGGGTGCCCCCTCCCTTGTATATAAAGGAGTGGAGGAGGGGGGAGGGCCGGCCCTCCTATGGCGCGCCCTGGAGGAGTCCTACTCCCACCGGGAGTAGGATTCCCCCCTTTCCCTAGTTGGACTAGGAGAGAAGGAAGGGGGAGAGAGGGTGGAAGGAAAGGGGGGCGCTGCCCCCCTCCTAGTCCAATTCGACCAAAGGTAGAGGGGGAAGCCTGCCCTGGTCTCCTGTCTCTCTCTCCACTATGGCCCAATAAGGCCCATACACTTACCGGGGGGTTCCGGTAACCTCCCGGTACTCCGGTAAAATCCCGATTTCACCCGGAACCATTCCGATGTCCAAATATAGGCTTCCAATATATCGATCTTTATGTCTCAAACATTTTGAGACTCCTCGTCATGTCCGTGGTCATATCCGGGACTCCGAACTACCTTCAGTACGTTAAGCGTGCGGACCCTACGGCTTTGAGAACTATGTACACATGACCGAGACACGTCTCCGGTCAATAACCAATAGCGAAACCTGGATGCTCATATTGGCTCCTACATATTCTTATCGGTCAAACCGCATAACAACATACGTTGTTCCCTTTGTCATCGGTATGTTACTTGCCCGAGATTCGATCGTCGTTATCTCAATACCTAGTTCAATCTCATTACAACCAAGTCTCTTTACTCGTTCCGTAATGCATTATCCTACAACTAACTCATTAGTTGCATTGCTTGCAAGGCTTATAGTGATGTGCATTATCGAGAGGGCCCAGAGATACCTCTCCAACAATGGGAGTGGCAAATCCTAATCTAGATGTATGCCAACTCAACAAGTACCATCGGAGACACCTATAGAGCACCTTTATAATCACCCAGTTATGTTTTGACATTTGGTAGGACACAAAGTGTTCCTCCGGTATTCGGGAGTTGCATAATCTCATAGTCACAGAAACATGTATAAGTCATGAAGAAAGCAATAGCAATATACTAAACGATCAAATGCTAAGCTAACAGAATGGGTCAAGTCAATCACATCATTCTTTAATGATGTGATCCCGTTAATTAAATGACAACTCATGTCTATGGCTAGGAAACTTAACCATCTTTGATTCAACGAGCTAGTCAATTAGAGGCATACTAGTGAATCTTAGTTTGTCTATGTATTCACACATGTACTAAGTTTCTAGTTAATACAATTCTAGCATGAATAATAAACATTTATCATGATATAAGGAAATATAAATAACAACTTTATTATTGCCTCTGGGCATATTTCCTTCACATGTGACATGCATAAATATTTCATTAGTTAAATTTATGGTCAAAATTTTACACAGATTACAATGGGGACCAATAAACCAGGACCGGAGGTAGTAGTTATGGGATTACTAATCTAGAGACCTAAAATAACTAGCCCCTGGTACTCCTAGTAGTAGTACTCGAGTTGGAATTCCAATTGCACGGCACAAGTTGTTAGGCAAAAAAATCGATATAGGGTGTAGGAAGCGGTTTGGGAATTTGCATGCCTTCCCGACCTGTGAGATACTCCGTACAAAGTACGATAGAGAAATAACAACAGAGAAGGAAGCTAAAAGTAAAAAATCAAACAAGCATTTTTGCATTTTTTTTGCATTGAATCGTTTCACAAGCTTGACTAGTGTTGTTTTTCTACTTTTACAAAAACCAAATCATAATGTTAAAACGTGCATTTGCACGTACATAAGTAATAGTAGTAGCAAAGTCTGAAAGCATATATAGAGAGAGATGTGTAGTGCGATGGTATATAGTAAGGTTTGTGCTATATGCACGTACTTACAAAATGCGTACGGATACACAAAGTTTCCGAACTTTTCCTTTTACATACTTAATTAAGGATGCTAAAAATTCCCGAACGTTCAGGATTTATCATTTGCGTCCCAAAACTAATGAGATCGCCTTACGAAACTAAATTATTCCTAATAAAAGCCACTTCGCTCGCAGGAGCACTTGCGGCGCCCCACGAGTGCCCTGGTGCGCGGCCATTTCCCAGCGCGCCGACACAACGCCTCTTCCTTAGCCTCGCAACTCGCGAGGTGCTGATTGACGGCTTGCTAGCGGGAGATCGCAATCTCACCGGTGTGGTGATCCGGCACCAATAGGTACTCCTCCTTGTTGGAAGCGTGCACCTGGTCCACGTACTGCCAAGCGTGGATGAGGCGCTTGGGCCCGACTGCACTCAGGGCTTTGGCACGGGCGTCCTCCGCCACCCTCACGGCCCTCGCACGAGCCTTTTGCCAAAGAGCCAATTTCCTGACTCTCTCGGATGAGACATAGGCCTGCCAGGCAGCATGCCTCGTGGCGCGCTTCTCTTCCTCGGCCTTCTTCTCCGCCTCTATTTTGGCGCTCTCTGCCGGAGGCAAAGCCTCCCACAAGGAGACATCCATTTCTTCCCAAAGCTCCTCAAGGCTGGGGGGGCTCGGCGGGCGGCGCGACATTCTCCTCGTAGCAGGGAGCCGACGCATCCTCCGACGCGAGTGCTGGCTAGACTGGGAACACCGACGCATCCACCTTGACGCGTCACGGCGAGGAGCGGAATGCCGATGCGTCCTCCTCGACTAGTGGCGGTGAGGAACGGAGCGGCGACGCATGACCGTCCGCGCGGTGCAGCGAGGGGCGCCTAGGGCTTGGGAGGGGAGATGCCATGGTGTTCAACGTGAGAGGGAGGGGGAGGAGATAGCGATGAACATGAGCGTTCTTCCGAATGCCGTGGGAGGCGCAGTATTTATAGCGAGCAATGGCACACCTACGTAAGATATGTTACATGATTAACGTAATAGCTACGTGGGCATATTTGTTGGAGTAAATTACGAGGGAGGGAAGGGGTGGAAATATTGCTGGATTGGACGAGCGCGGGGGGAGGAGAACCATGCATGCTGATTTTTTTTCCACACGGGGTGGAGTGGTGGGACCGCCGGAGGGAGAAGGAAAGTCAAGCAGGCAGATTGTTTTCACACATGGAGAGGAACAGATTTGGAGATGAATGGGCTTCCTGCAGGTATGGGGAATGGTGCATAATAATTCATCTTGCATGCCGGGCTAGGCATAGTCTCAAGTCATTAAAAACATACACGCCCCACACATGTTTAGATTTCAAGGTGCACTAAATTATTGCATGCGATGATTAAGGCTGGCCATAGTGGTGGTATCTTAGCTGGTATCATGCACACGGGAATAGCAAACATGCCGATGCGGCAGAGATTAAAGAAGAGAGGGGGTTAGAGTAGCATAGGTAGATACCGTATCATGTTAAATACTATGCTACTTTGTGTCATGCATGGCACTATAAAGGTAGTCCCGTATCATACACTAGTATCATGCACATGATACTAGTATATGATACTTTCCACTATGAGTAGCCTAAAGAGAATATTAACTAATCTCTACTCTTATAAAAAGCAGAGTTGGTGATGATGGTGTGCCTGCCATCCTGCAATATAGGTCGTTCAATCTATATCTAACGGATAGGAAGGAAACTATGACAATTTACCCGCACTCCTCTCCACATTTGCAGATAAGGCCTTCCCTTGTTCATCCTTTTTTCCCACAAGATAAACTACTCATACAAATGCATCTTGATGTTCCGTGCAACGCATGGGCATCTTGCTAGTGCATGTAGAAATCTTTGTCATTTACTAGTGTTCATGCATGCATGCAATGCGATAATGCATTGGTAACCACATTTTTTTTGTGAAGAACGAGAGCATTAATTGAGTACTTTTGCAGACTACAAAAACTATTCCACCGCCTCTATCTTGGTAAGAGTAGGTGAAAATTTTGAATCGAGCCCTTTAAACTAGAAGGGAGGTAGTAGTACTCTAATAGCTAACCATGTTGTGATGACTAGATAGGACATGGCACGCACGTGGACGGAGGAACTAGTCTGCATTGTGCATATAAGTTTTGTCTGAAGTCAATGTACCTCTACTTTGACCAAACTTATAGAAAAATGTATCAACATTCACAATGTCAAATCAATATTTTTATACTCATTATAAAACGTAGTTTCATAAAATATATTTTGGTATTGTAGATATTGATATTTTAGTGTAAATTTGGTCAAAAACTTTGCAAACTTTGACTTGACACAAATCTTATGGGGGGTAAAAAGAACCAGAGGGAGTATCATGCATGCGGAGTAGGCAAAAAAATTGCTCATTATAGCCGTCCGAAGTCTCAAAGTGCACGACCACGCGAGGGAGGCGAAGGTCGTGGGAGGCGCGACGGTTGACGGAATTAAGTTAAGTTACATCCACGCGCCGGCATGGCGTGCGAACACGCAGAAGCTATACCGTCAGGCCTACGATATGGGTCTAGTAGACATGACTTCTAGTGGGTACCGCATAGTACTCAAGAACTCTTTGGGGGCATTCAGCCGTTTATCCACCGGGCAAGCCAACAACCCCACGCCGTTCGCACGCCCAACTCATCCCCGTCTCCCTCCGTTCCAAAATAGATGACTCAACTTTGTACTAACTTTAGTACAAAGTTGAGTCATTTATTTTGGAACGGAGGGAGTACCTTACAACAGTTCGCTCCCGGTAGTCCCGTCCTTTCACATTACACCAGTTCAACTTCTCCTAACCCGCCTCCAAAATCCATGGCCTCCCAAATCTCCATGATCGCCGTTGAGTACCAGGTTAGAGCCATCACTGGCGATGAGTTCATTGTCATCTACACCCGTAGATCCGCGAGGGTGGAAGCATGCCTTGCTCGCTTCCTACGCATGTTCAAAATTTCAAAGGATGAGTGGGTCGTTGGGCTAGATGTTGAGTACACCACAGTCCTAGAAAGCGAGAAGATTCTAAAGGAGGCAGAGAAGAAGAAGCCCACCGTGATCCAGGTTTGCGTACATAACGTGTGCTTGGTCTACCACATATGCCATGCCGACGTTGAGTGCCGGGATTTTAAGAACTTCCTCAAGGACGAAAGAGTGAAATTCGTTACTGTAGACTTTAGGAACGACAGGAGTGTCCTGGTTCGGATCGTTATAGGCCAGCCCTTCTATCTTCAGAAGGCAAGCCTGGTGCCCTCCTCTCAGCCTTCAATGCTGACCCTGGCAGCAGCCATGATTGATCCTTCGTACGCTCAACTGAAGAACCCTCACCACGAGTTTCATCATGCATGGGAGTCGAAGAAAATAGATGAAGATCACATCCTGTACGCAACAATGGATGCCTACCTTTGTTTAAATATCTACAAGGGTTAGATGAAGAAGCAGAGCCCAGTGTCCGGTTCAAGCAAAGAAGCGTTGGCGAATAGGAAGAGGGACGAGGGACGATGACGAAGTTGAGGACGTGGACTCGGACTCCGAGTAAGGTGGCAGTGCCGTCGCTCATGCTGGTTCTACTGCAGTGTCAAGCGGACTAGTTGCTTAGTTTTATTTCAGGCGTGTGTTGTGCTGAGCCCCCAGCAGAACTATGTTTATGTTCTTTCTCGTTATTTGAACTCTTTAGTACGTACAGTAGTACTAGTATGTCTTACTACTGTTCTTCTTGTAGTTGGTACTACTACTCATATCTTCGTGTTCCTACTATACTTAATACGTCCGTACTAGTAGTATAATTTGGGTCAGTCAATTTGTGAAATAAGTTCGACGGAGCGAAGGAAGAAGACGGCAGAGAAGCTACCCCAGTATCTATATTAGGGTGGCAGGGTGCCCATGATCTATCTTATGAGTGTTGGGTGTGGAATGCAGTTCGCCGGAAAAAATGGATCGTGCCCGGGGTTAAACGGATGGCGGGGGTGGGGGGAGCATGGTGGTGGCAGCCAGTTCAGGGGAGGGCGGGGCAGCGGCAGGCTGTTAGGCGTGTGGCGGGCTGGTGGCTCGATGTTTGAGAGAGAAGATGAATAGTGCATCAATTTTAGAGGTTGAAGAAGCCCTTCTGGCCATCCATGTTGCATCCAACGGCTCACAAGAGTCGACTGACACAAATTGCTCCTTTGGATTGCAGGATTCACGTGACATTCAAGGTCTCGAAGGTAGATTCTGCGTCCGCACCCAATTTGCGGGCTCGGCGAGGGCGCGACCGGCTTTCGCCGCAACAGCCACCATGTGCGCCTCCTCCGCGTGGGCGAAGACGACAATGACACGCCAGCTAGCTCCTCCACGCTGGCATGCTGGAGCACGCGCTCGTCCTCCTCTTAGTACGCTGCGTGCATAGACGCGGCTCCACCAGCTGCTCGCGTGCTCGGCAGCGCGGGAGCATCACGAGGAGGGACTGCAGATGACGTGAGCGGGCGAGCCTTCAGCTTCATGGCACAGGGATGGCGGCGACACGGCGGTGATGGGCGGGAAATGGTTGGCCGGAGCAGGCGGGCGCCGGCATGCGCAATGGCGGCGGCGGCATATTGATGAGTGCGCGCATGAGAGCTTAGTTTAGTTTTATATAGGGTTGGTCAAACTTAAAAGAACAACGTACTAGTACATGTAAACATTAGACTGAGGCAGCGCTTATATTAGTTACCACAGCAACGATACAGAATCCTGTGCAAGCGCGTGCACCACGGCCGCGCGGTCGATCGAATGGTGCATCACCGTGTCGCACTCGAAGGACATCCACCGAACCTTTTTGTGTGTGTGAAAACAATCCCCGAATATTACTCAACTTTTTTTCCTGGAAAAGTTCTTCATGCTACAATATTTCCATATATTTGAATTTAGTTTTAGTTCGTGTTTATTTGGATTTGGACGTTTTAGGCGCGCCCTAGTTTTTTTTAATACTGATTTTGTGTGTGTGTGACTGAGAGAGAACGTGTGTATGTGTCCATATGTGTGTTGTGGCGGAAGGGCAATGTGGAGACGGTGTGTGTGTGATAGAGACATAGAAGGTGTGAATGTGCAAATGATCATGCATGAGTGTGTCAGGACCCCGATTCCAAATCACATTGACCTAGCCGGTAACACCTCATATCACTTTGCGGCCTCACGCACGGTATTCCCACGGGTGTCGCCTTACCATGGCCCGGGACCGTTTGTGTCTTTTGGCTCACGTATATGACAGTGTCGCTAGCATCCACATGATAAAGAACCCGGGCCGACATGGCTAGTCGTGATGTTTTGGTTCAACAAGGAACTTCTGCCATAAGCGGTTCGTAGTATTTGGAAGAAGGAAATACCACGGACCTCGAGGACTATCGCAAAGTTACTAGTATCCTAAAGGAGCTAGCAAACACTATCAACATTAGGTAAATAGGGTGAATCTCGGGTTCAAGAACCCAGGAATAGAATGCCTACTAACTAATAACATCACGGGATGCTTTCGAGAATAATGGCCAGAATCATCACACTGGGGATACAAAAGCATCGCTAAACTGCTAGATGACTTCCTAAACAACTAGGGCCATAATAATAGCTCCAACATCTATGCCGAGGCAACAAAGTGCCTCAACTTACCGATTAGTGTGCTTATTCTGACCAAAAAGGACATCGGAAACGGAAGGAAAGGATTTGCAAATGCAACAGACTATTTAGAGACACAGGATGACTCGGACAAAGATAACGGCTGTAAATGCTCAAAATGATTTGAGACATCTTGCAAAAATGGTGGCATAACCACTCAACATCACAATACTAAGGTTCCGAGATCAACAATTATCATACAGAAATAGTAGGAACTGAACTGAGGCTTAAAACCAACAATCTCAAAGGTCTATGGATTAGTAACACGTCATCCTGATAGATAGATGAGAAGCCTAATTCTTAAACCCCGTAGAAGAGAAGAGGTTGACTCAGATCAGAAGGCCATGAGGTATAAGGAGTAAAAAGAGCCTTACATTCCCTTCCACAATCAATTCCCTTACATAACTAAAGCATTTCTAGACACAACCCGACCGGTTTGGCTTGGTAATCCTCTGACGATCGGGGCTCTCGATACCAACGCTGTTAGGACCCGATTCCAAATCACATTGACCTAGCCGGTAACACCTCATATCACTTTGCGGCCTCACGCTGCACGGTATTCCACGGTGTCGCCTTACCATGGCCCGGGACCGTTTGCGTCTTTTGGCTCCGCGATATGACAAAGGTGTCGCTAGCATCCACATGATAAAGAACCCGGGCCGACATGGCTAGTCGTGAACCCAAAGCGGCGCTAACCTATGGGGACATGCATACAGGAATCACATCGAGCATGTCGGTCATCAACGTATAAATTCGGGCTATAGCACTGGGCTAACAGGACTCCGGTATTCCGGGCTATAGCAGGCTAGGCAGGACTCCGAATAACACCGCGTGACATTTCCCGAAGGACAGACATAGGAACGAGGTGAAACACATGCCGCCGATCAAGTGTCCAAGCGGTAGTGCTGGGCTAGCAGGACTCGGTGAACAGAACATGGCGGACTACTATCGCTCAGAAGCACGAGACTACATTTCCCCATATGAGAGGCTGCCAAGGATAAACAACTAGTTTGTCGGATCCCACACATACCAAGCATTTCAAACATTCACACAATATGCTCAATATGCGTAGATACAACATGGCATCACAACATAACTCTACGACTCAAATATTTATTCATTAGGCTCCGAGGAGCGAGATATTACAAACATGGGTCTCATGACCCAACACTCAAGGCATACAAGTCAAAGCACAAGCGGAAGCTAAACATGTCCGAGTACGCATAACCGTAAATGAAAAAGGCTGAGAAGCTCGACTATCTACCAGATCTCGCCGAGGGCACAAGATCGTAGCTGAGGTAACAAGCTAACCGTCAAGTCCAAGCGGAACTACTAGCGAGACCAAGTCTCTCTCGCAAAACATAAAATAAGCAAGCGTGAGTACAAACGTACTCAAAGAAGACTTACATCGAGAACTAGCTACATATGCATCATTATCAAAAGGGGTGGTGGAGTTTGACTGCAGCAAGCCAGCTTTGACTCGGTGGCTATCCTGAACTACGCATCGCAAGTAACTCTTTTGAGGTGGCGCACACGAGTCCACATATTCACCATATCAATACACCACTATGGACCCGCTCCCGCCTCCCTCACGAGAACGCCATCCATAGCACTCACGCTTATCTTGCGCATTTTAGAGTATCCACTTTCACTTGTCTATGAACCGATATAGGCAACCCAGAAGTCCTTCTCCGTGGACACGGCTATTTGAATAGATCATATTAACCCTCAAGTAGGGTGTACTTCTTCACACACGCTCCCACCACTTACACCGCGTTTACACGACATGTACTCGCAGAACCTTCAAGCGGAAGCCCAACGTGGGTGTCGGCCACGACCTACCTAAACACACGAGTCCCTAGTCCAGGTTTATCGCCTATTCGGGTTCCATCCGCAGGGAGTCTGGCCGAGGTTTCCCATACAGCCCCGAACGATGTGTGCAGGGTTCCCGAGACACCGAGCAGGCGAATCGGTACACCGGGCCACGGTGCCTACCGCAACACAACCCACCCCTATGGTCATGCGTTGCGTGCCCCTGACATGCTACAAACACCCGAAACTACTTGCAACTCACGGACGAAGAACAAGGCTGGGTAAGAAGCCGAGAGGGTCCATTGGTTTCAGGCCCAATGCGTGGTAGTAACTGCTTTCATGGATCACAAACACAGATCTCGGTTCACGAGGACGCATCGCAATGAGACAACCCACCATGTACTCCTACATGGCCTCTCACCGCTACCTTTACCAAATCGTGTTCACACACTTAGCT
The DNA here is from genome assembly GCA_021605145.1 of Aegilops bicornis. Lineage (NCBI taxonomy): Eukaryota > Viridiplantae > Streptophyta > Magnoliopsida > Poales > Poaceae > Aegilops > Aegilops bicornis. Next base: position 549,032,411 of record CM038671.1, on the reverse strand, counting down.
CACACACGAGGGACATGTTCACACAACCATTCCAATTCATTCCCGATGAATCAGACTGACTCAACTCTAAGCAAAGAGTGCATGACAACAAGCATGAATGAGTAGGCACAACATGGCTCAAACAACTCCTACTCATGCTAGTGGGTTTCATCTAATTCTTGTGGAATGACAGGTCATGCAGAGGATAAGGGGTTCAGCTACCGCAGCAAGTAACACATGAGTCGTTGTTGTCCTAATGCAGTAAAATAGAGCAGGAGCGAGAGAGTGGGATTATATCAAAATGGACAAGGGGATTTTGCTTGCCTGGCACTTCTGAAGATAATATAGTTCTTCATCGGTGTCATTGAACAATCGTCGGAACATCGTCTACTGAGAGGGGACAATTACCGGAAAACAAGAGAGAACACAATCAATGCAATGCACATTCACATGAATGACATGTCATGTTAAGGTACTGAATTCACCTAATGCAAAATCTAGCCAAATTAATTGAAGTGGAACTCAAACAAGAACAAATTCCAACTCCAAATGTTATTTCATAATTTGCCCTAATCACGATTCATCCTATTCAGTGAGGTTAACTTGTTCAAACATGCATGATCATGGCATAAACAGATTCTTCATATTTTTCTGATCATTTTTCATATATAAATTATTTAATTTGGAGTTACTGATTAAAAGTTATGAATATTTGAAGTTTGGGGTATTTTCTCAAATTTCCTGAATTAAATTAAATCCAGAAAAGGGGTATTATTCGTCGACTGACGTCGATGGACGTCGATGGTCAACGGAACATGGTCCGGTCAAACCTCGACGATGGGTCAGCGATGTCAAGATAATTAGCTTAACTAAATTTAATTAAGACTAATCCTAAATAGTTAATGTGGCTGGGCCCCACCGCCATTGACTCAGAGAGTCAACCAGGCCCACCGTCAAAGTCAAAGTCGGTTGCCGGCGCTCAGCCGGCGAGCCAGCGTGGCGAGAGTGAGTTTTGGCCACTCCGTGACCAAATGGCCCGCGGAGGGCATCTAGGAGGAGCTGGGGAGGAGCCGAAGCTCTTGGTGGAGTTAGCCGGGGTCGGGGTGGCCGGAATCGGCGCCGGCGACGTGTTTGGCGGCGGCCGGAGCTCGGGCGAGCTCGGGCACGTCGCTAGGAGGCACGGCAGGAGGTGCGGAGGGGTGCTGCGGGCTCCTGGGAACATGGTGGGTGCGGTGAAGCGCTCGGTTGCGGCTATAGGTCACGGTGGCCACGGCGGCGACATGGCCGGCGGCGAAGAGCTCCTTCTGGGCGGTTGGCGCGGTTAGGGAAAGAAATCGGCATCGGGAGAGGAAGGTTCGGTGCAAGGGGGCTCACAAAAGACGACGGACGCCGGGCGAGGTCGGGACGGTCCGAGCCGACGACCCAAGCGACGGCGACATGGGTCCGAGGAGGGGAAAAGCGGCGGGGCGGTGCCTCGGGGCTTCTCCGGTTGCGTGTGACGGCGGGGAGGGCGAGGATGGAGTGGCGGAGCTTGTGGACTAGTCGGGGAAGCGAGGGAGGGCCTGTGGCCGCGGTGGTGGCGAGCGGCGGCGACGAGCTCCGCTCGGTGGGAGAGGGAGGGAGCCAGAGGAGGGGACGAGGCCGCGGTGAGGGAGAGAGAGGTCAGGGGGGTGCGTGGCGACGCATGGAGGCGTCCAGGGGGAGGAGGAGGCAGCCAGGCAGGGAGGAGGTGGCCGGCGTGTGGCCACGCGCGCCGGGCACGCGCCGCCTCTTGGGCGCGAGGAGGTAGGCGATAGGGAGCCAGGCGGTGGTGGGCTGGGCCGCTGGAGCTGGGCCGGTTGGTGGGCGCCAGGTAAGTCCAGGTAAGATTCTCTCTCTTTCTCTTTATTTTCTGTTTTCTATTTTTCTGTAACTCTGCGGCTTTATTAAAAATATCCAGGCACTTTTGAAATTCACCAAACTGTGCATGCCCAATGTATAGAATATATCTAACATGGAACTTTTCAGTTTTGGAGTATTTGGACATTTAAAATATTTTATAGAATTTAAATGTCCAAATTCAAATACTTATGATTTAATTCAATGATCCAAATGTCATGGAAAAATGTGCAACATCTCTGGTTACTGTTTCCAGCATTTTTCAAAAAAATGGTGAACATTTTTGAAGGCCATTTGGGTTACTGAAAATATTTTGAAGTTGAACCTATTTGCATTATTTTGGTGCTAGGGGTTTAGGCAATCCCCATTTCAATTTTCTTAGAAATTTAAACATGATGCATGGATGCAATGCCACTAGCTACAATCAAGCTCTAGGGCTGTGACAGAGTGAGACATAGAGAGATGCCGATACATTGTGTATACATGAGAGAACGGTCTTCTATTTGTACTTGTGTGTGTGTGTGCGAGAGAGAGAGAGAGGGAGAGAGAGGAGCATCCATAGCAGAACAACCATCTCTCTCGATTCGCCCGTCCCTCGCACGATCGCATGTAACACATGCATTAACGCACACATTTTGACATCCTCACCCGACCCCTGTGCATCTCAAGGCCAGCACATCGCTCTCTATCTCGCACGCACAATCTATTCGTGAAAACCCTATTTAGCATGTACTTTCCGTCACATACACACACATTATCTCCATAGGTTTGATTTCTCTCAATATCTGACACCCACACACACACACGCACACACACTCCCCCCTCCCCGAGCACACAATTCATCCCCATCCAAGGTTATATGGCGACCACTCTCACTTGTGCTTATCTGCACCCCAGCATGCACACCACCTCAATCTTCAAAGACGGCATAGAAGACATCGAAGATGGCAACCACACTGCACTAGAGAATGCGGGGCCATTTGGAAGCAGGATGATGTGACGACGACTGACTGACTCCTCCCCCCCCCTCTCTCTCTCCCACACAAAATAACCAATCCCTCTCTCTCCCGCAAAAAGTTATCAATCCCTCAACCCACGAGATCCTTCCCCTCCCGTCCATGTTTTTTCAGCTCTCTCATCAAACATGGTTTCTCTTCTCCTTCCACGTGTACAAAATCCGGATGCACACGCATATCACGTATATTACATGTCTCCATCTTTCTCATAGACCTAACTTCTTCCTCTCTCTTTCTCTCTCTCTATCTCTCTCTCCCTTTCTCTCTCTCTCTCTCTCTCTCTCTCTCTCTCTCTCGTTAGGTTTGTCACCTACTCTCTCGCCCACATACATACAATCTTTCCCGCCCCATCTGCTCCATCTTCGCAAGCTCTCTCTACACGTTTCATTCACACATTGGGATGTGTTCAAAATGTTGGTTTTATAATGGCTGATGTAGAGTTATGGTTAGTTTTGTTGCATCCTACAAAGTAATAACTATGAAATGCATTTAGATTCTCATTTGACTGGGGTTATGTGAGTTTGAGCTTATTGTGAAGTACTATAGACCTCGTATACATCTTGGAATACAACAATGATTCTAACTATTTAATTGTATAGACCATTACATTTGAAGTCAGTAGCCTAATATATTTATTTCACAATTACAACAAATGATTAACTCACTACAAACTAAGAAAACAAATGTGTAATCCCTCCGTTTTTATTTAAGTCCACGTATTATCATTGGTCAAAGTCAAGTTTTGTAAACTTTCACAAAGTTTATAACAAAAAATATTAACATATGCAATAACAAATAATACCATTAGATTCATTATTGAATGTACTTTCACATCATACATATTTGCTATGGTATTTTTTTATATTTTTCTATAAACTTGGTCAAATTTTAGGAAGTTTGACTTCAGTCAAACCTAATATGCAGAGTTAATAAAAACGGAGGGAGTACTAGTAGTTACTAGTACTACTAACTACTAGTACTACTCGTTAGTTGCTTAGCCCAATCACCCAACACGCCACACGGGGAGTTCAGTGTCACGAAATTTTGAGGTCGACGAGAAAATCTACATGACCACGATTCGAAAGTAAAGGCGGTTACCATCATACCCTTGAACAGGCCTCACGGATGACGCTTTGGTGGGGGGCTGTTTTGGTAACTTCAGGTTCACCCTACCCAGACAACCCCACCAGGCACCCAGAGTAGTACACCTGAATACTCCCCATTTTCTATCCCCACCGCAAAATAGACTTCTCCACGGCACCGCAGCCTTCGTGCTCCTCCCACTACAAAAAAAAGACACATCCATGACATTTTGGGCCGAACGAATTTTTTTCTGTCATACATATGACACTTCTATGACGATAATTGTGACAAAACCCGGTATCATCATAGATGTGGTGGGCTCCTACTTCTATGACAAAAAATCATGACAAAAAATGGGATTTTCGTTCTGGGCGGGCCGGAGGCGCAGCTGCATGACATTCTTTGGGCCGTCCATGACGAAAAAACTGTGGTAGAAGCGAGGGGGAGGAAAATTTCGGGAGTTCGATTACGGTGGGAGGTTGGGGCCGAGCGATGCTGCTTTCTCTCATACTGCATATGCAGCGTGTGTGCAGGTGTTGGCTCTAATCGAACCCGAAGCGAGGCATTGGGCTCTAATCAACCCGGCGACAGACCGCAGGCTTACGACATCGAACCCGAGCGATCGATCGATGGCTGTTAACTAAACCCGATCGAGCGATTCCTTCGCTACTGCTGCTAACTAAAGCCGATCGAATGGATGAACAGTGAGCGTTGCGGGGGGTTTTGGATGAACAGTGAGCGGTGGCGTTGCCTCTGGATGAACAGGACCCCGTGGTGTGGTGGAGGGCTGGATGAACAGTAGATGGTGGACGGGTGCCCGTGGAGGGGTGGTTGAACAGGACCCCATGGTGTGGAGGGCCGGATGAATAGTAGACGATGGAGGGGTGCCCGTGGAGGGTGGTTGAGCGATGGCCGGTGGAGTAAGCGGCGGTGGAGGCCGGATGAACAGGAGCCCGTGGAGGCCGGGGAGGTCGACGGTGGAGATGAACAGATCCCGTGGAGTCCTGCTTTTGCACGCCACACCCCTCCGATGAACAGGGACCCGTTTCGACCGTAGGAGGTCCTTTTTCGTCCGTTTTGGCGATACGCCACACCCTCCCGATCAACAGGACCCCGTTTCGACCGTAGGAGGTCCGCTTTCATCTGCTTTTGCGGCACGCCACACCCTCCCGATCAACAGGACCCCCTGTTCGACCGTAGGAGGTCCGCTTTCTCCGCTTTGCGACGCCACACCCTCCCGATCAACAGGACCCCGCCGACCGTAGGAGGTCCGCTTTCCTCCGCTTTGCGCAGACGCCAGCCTCATTTCCATCGCTTGTTCCGTCCCAGCCCTCCCGATGAACACGACCACGCATTCTCGTTCCGACCCAGCGGTTGGCTCCACAGCGTTCGTTGTCTCCCGATGAACACGACGCATTCCGTTGCCTCCCCATGAACACGATGACGACGCTATTTCTCTGTTCCGACCCAGCCATGTACACGAACCCTCGCCGTACGTATGCGCGAGTAGGCGTTCGAGACCCTGCGCGTATGTATGTACATGGCCATATTTTCTTTCTTGCACCTTGGCCGCTGTACGTGCGTGTACATGCTACGTGCGCGCCTCTACTACGACACGTGCGCGCCTCTACAACGACCAGTATGTACGTACACTTTCGCGACCAGAATGACAACGCTACGTACGATTCGACCAGGTGGGCCCCGGTCGCCGTGCACTTCCTTGCCCGCGAAGATGTAGCTGGTGGGTCCCAGCAGTCAGGGGGGTGAATCGTTTTTTTTTGCCCAGACGCACTTCCTTGCGTGCGAAGGTGTAGCTGCTGGGTCCCAACAGTCAGGGGGGCGAATCGTTTTTTTTTTGCCCGGACGCACTTCCTTGCTTGCGAAGGTGTAGTTGGTGGGTCCCAGCAGTTGGGGGCGAATCGTTTTTTTTCTGACGCACTTCCTTGCATGCTAAGATGTAGCTGGTGGGTCCCAGCAGTCAGGGGCGAATCGGTTTTTTTCTCGAATGCACTTCCTTGCATGTGAAGTTGTAGCTCGTGGGTCCCATCAGTCAGGGGGGCGAATCATTTTTTTCGTGAAATACGGTGGCCCGTCCAATGGGTCCCACCTGTCAGGTGGAGGAATAATTATTTTGCACGTAATAAGGAGGCACTTCCTTGCTGCTGCCGTGGACCCAGCTGTCAGCCTCTCCACATACAGTCCACGTCCGATGGAAGTCGTTCCTTGACCATGTTGACCACGCCGCACCGAGAGCACCATGGCGGTGGACGACAGCGAGGCCTAGGAAGGGGACGACGCCGGAGCGAGGAAGACGCGGCAAGGATGCACACTGGAGGAGAGAATACGAGGGTTCACTTGGTTCGGCTCTTGTTGCCGTCGCCATAAAATAACAGGGGTGTGGGTGAGTGGAGGGATGGCCTGGTCGTGGTGGGAGTAGTAGGGGCGGTGAGGCCTCCGGCAGCATAGATAGACCACGGGAGGCAGGAGCAGGCGGCACGACCTGCGCTGCTTTGGGCGGCCGGAGCAAGAAGACCAGAGGTTGAAGAAGCACGACGGCCGTTGGATGGACATCGTACGGTCACTGCAGCTAGAATCGTTTATATTGACTAAGTTGACAAAGCCCTTGGTACGTCAACTTAGTAGGCCCATAGGTCAGCTTCCGAAATGGTGCGCCCCAGATGTCAGGGGGAGGAATCATTTTTTGGGCGGGTGAAGCTAGAATATCCAAGATTGCAGAAGAAGCACGGCATCCGTTGGATGGACATCCAACGGCTACTGCTGCTAGAACCGTGTGTTGACTATAAGTTGACAAAGCCATGCATACGCGTCAACTCTGTCTTGTTTAGGGGACGCGTCAACTTAGTAAGGCCTGAAGTGTGTGGTAGAGAATTTGTAGCCCTTTTTTAAATTCTAATGGAATTTACTACAGCCCATTTACAGTTTGTTAAAAGTACAGCCCATTTCAACCAACCGTTCAAAACAGAACTCAATAAAATTTCTCACATTTTGATGGGATCCGAAATATTTTTATCCCGAAATTTCTAGTCAGATTAAATACAATTTCTGTAGGGGCAGGCTGATCTGGCCCACGAACACCTATGGGACCGGCGGACCGAGCCCCTTTCGGTTCGGCGGGGAGCGGAGGTCGCACGAAGAGCAGATCGAGGCGAAGCACGCGACAGGTTTACCCAGCTTCGGAGCTCTCCCAAGAGATAATACTCCTACTACTGCATGTCTAGGTGTATTGCGTTCTTGTTCAGGAGCGCCGAGTGCTACAGTACACACGAGCTGCTAACGAGGCCGAGCTCGAGGGAATCGATCGACCAACCCTTTCTACGCTATGCATGGGCCTCCTTTTATATGCTCAAGGGGCTCCGACGGTGGCAACGAGACGGGGTATAAATGAAAAATAGTGGTAGGTACACCTACTTGTACAAAGGTACAAAGTTGTATCATACCTAACTCGACGGCAAGGGACAAAGGAATTAAATGCCCGCTTCACGCCGCCTCTAACAAAGGTAAACAGGGACCGCTGTCGGCGCCACCGTTCGCCACGATGGCAAACTTGCCGGTGCCGCTTGCCACCTCGCACCGCTGGCTGCCTGACCTCTCGCCACAGCGCCCTGTAAAGGTCGAGGCGACACGTTAGAGGATGTGCTAGAGCGTGAAGTATAGAGAGGTGGTCGCTGACAAGCGCCTTACCCTTGATTTGTTGTCTTGTCGCGCCGGAAGCTTGTCGCTCGCCCGGGCCTTCCGGCAAGCTCCTCTTGCCGGGGCCTTGTCTTGTCTGTGGCTTGGGGGGCCTTCCCGGCAAGCTCCTCTTGCCGGAGCCTTGTCTTGTATGTGCCTTGGGTGGCCTTCCCGGCAAGCTCCTCTTGCCGGGGCCTTGTCTTGTATGTGCCTTGGGTGGCCTTCCCGGCAAGCTCCTCTTGCCGGGGCTTTGTCTCCTTGGCTTAAATACTTTGTTCTTGAATGGCTCCAAAGGAACCATGGAAGATCTTGGCGGTCACCAGTTAGCCCTCGCCACAGAGGGCTGCAAATCGCCTGCGTGCACAAGTTCGGGATACTAGGGTACCCCTACTCTAGTACACCGACAGGAGCCCCCGGGCCTGGGCCACACACGGTGCCGAGCGCTATTGGGCCAGGCCCAAAACAGGGCACGGGCACACGCGGCCCGGGTCACACCATAACTCACCCCGGACCCACCACGCCCCCCACGAACGGCACGCACCGAACGTGGCATCGTGTGTGAGATCGTGGGCGAGATCGTGGGGGTTTCTTTATTTGGGAAATCGGAACGTCCGCCCCCTCCTTCTTTATAAGCAGGGGAAACAGGGGCACGCCGCTCACCTTGCCAGTTGCTGTCCCATCGAAAAACCACCGCTGCTCCCCCCTTCTTCTCAAGGCTGAAGAAAGCGGCGCTCCGCCCCCCATCGCCACCAGCACCCTCAATGCCGTCGATCTCCTCCACCGCCTCCACCATGGGCCCGAAAGCCGACAAGGGGAAGGCCGTGAAGTCGGAGGCGCAGCGGCTTCTTGCGCTGCGGAAGGAGCGGGCCATCTTCCCTCGCCGCTTGAGGCCGAGGGAGAACTACCTCTTACGGTCGGAGGCAGGCGCATCCAGCGCCTGAAGGTACTCCCGCCGCTGAACTGGCCCCGACAGGGGTATCCCTTCTTGGCGCTCTTCTTCTCTGCGGGCTCTGCCCGCCTTTCTCAATTCTTTTGTGACAGAATGACCACCCACGGGTTCCGCCTCCTTGATTTCACCCCCAACACCGTCGACCATGGCAGTTTTCGCACATCTCTGCGAAAACTTTGTGAGTCCAGCCAAATGTAGCTTTTTCCGTCACTTCTTTTTACCCGTGTTGAGAGAGGAGAGCCCCTTGCGGAGGAATCGCTTGGATCTCTGTGGTCGGCAAAAAGGAAGCTTATCTGGAGGGAGAGCTCCGTAGCAAATGGGAGGAGTGGAGGGCGGATTAGTGCTGGATTGTTGAGGAGAACCCGCTGCGTTCACCGCCTCGGCGCCAAACCCCAAAGAGTGCGCGGCAATGATTGGAGCAATCTAGCCGGAAGACGCTTAGGTGAAGATCGCGGTCACCCGAATCCTCCGCCTCGAGACTTGCCGGACTCATCAGTGTAGGCACTGTTGGCGCGGGACTTTCTTCGCCACAAGACGCCCTTGCAGGAGAGAAGGAGACCCGCACAGGAATTTCAGAATGTAGCAGACATCATGAGGCTGCGCCCGGGCCTCAACTTCAACTTCACTATCTTGGAGCTTGACGCGATACTCTTAGAGCTGTTCAAGCCCGATCCTGATCATCCGAAGATGTTTAGGTTGCCGAGGGGTGTCGTTCCACTGTGTAACAATTCCGCGCTTGACCGCATCCGTGCAATGATGCCGTTGTGCGACTCACATGGAATTGTCCCAACTTGGCAAGAGCCGGCAGATGACGTGGTGCGGCAGTTTTTTGACAATCTGGTGGAAACGCCGGTCCGCCCCGACGAGCAGAGGGGCCTCACCCGCGACACTACCAACGATGAGATGCAGCGCATCGCCACCAGGCTGGAAGAGGCGGCAGCAGCCGCTGCCGCGGGCGAGTTTGGCTTCACGGTGGAGGAGGCAGAGGCAGCCGAGGCGGCAAGCCTTGTCGAGCGAAAGGAGTTTGCCGGCGAGGAGGAGCTTGCCGAACCTGAAGCTGAGTCGAGCAAACCCGCCGAGGGTGCATCCTCCCCGCCTCCAAGCAGCTTGCCGTGAGCGGAGCCACCAGCTCCACCAAGAAGGCGTCTTCGCAAGGCCGGAGACGCAGCGGGCAGACAGGCTAACCCAGCAGCGGCTGCGACGGCCCAGCTCCACCGCGGCAAGAAGCACGGTTGCCGTGGGAGCACCTCACGCCGCCAATCGAGCGGGCCCTCGCAGCCACCGGTCCCGCTCCCGCCAAGCGTCCCAAGGGAACCCACTCCTCCGCCTTGCATCGAGGCGGGCCAGAATTCGACCTCTCCGCGCTCAGCTCCGACGAGGAAGAGGAAGAGTAAGATTCCTTGTTGTACTTGTAATTCTTTGATTTGTTGCTTTGTCTTGTATCTGATTTGCTCTACTCTGAATCCATTCCTTTTCAGGACGCTGGCTCAGAGAATGTCGAAGAGAGCCAAGACCCCGGTGATTGTCGTCGAGGACGAACCCACTGCGACGGCAGAGGGCGCGTCCGAGACAACCTTGCCGGATGCGGCAACTCTTCTTCAAAGCAGCCCCCAACGCAGCCCCCAACGTAAGCATATGGTCTACTTCTTGTTGTTCGGCGTGCATGGGTGCTTTTGCCTTGCTGATATCTGACTATTGATTTGTGTAGGAGCAGAGCAGCCTCCTTCTGCTTCGACTACGCCGCCAAGGGTGGATTCCCCGGCAAGGGAGCGTTCTCCGGCAAGGGGGACTTCTCCGGCAAGGGGCAGCTCTCCGGCAAGGGACGGCACCAGCGACCCCTTGGCGGCGGAAACCATGACCGCAGCCCCCGGCGCAGGTAACCTTCTCGCCTGAGTACTTCCCTTGTGTTTTTCTTCTTCTGATTTTGTCTTTGAATATTTGCTTGACTTTCTTCATCCATCCGCCACAGAGCCAATGGAGACCGAGGTCGCCGGGCGAGGAGGATGTCTTGGCAACACCGATGAAGCCGCCACCATGGAAGAAGAAGCCCGGTACCGAAGCCCACCGGCGAAGAGGCCGCCAAAGCTGCCGCCGCAGAAGCTGGCGAGGGGTCTGGCGATCGCACTGACGACCCTGAGGCCGCAGGAGCGCCAGGCGCTACGCCGACCGCCGATCCCTCCGCCGCTGCTGCAGCGTCAGGCTCCGAAGAGCCCCAGCCCGGCGCCTATTTGAAGGCCGGCGATGGCGTCTTCATCAAGCTCCCATGGGAGTCGAGCTCCAGGGCGCCGGCCGAAGGAGAAACTTTTGATGAAGAGCTGCTCGCCTCCGCTGGATCGACGCTTGGTCGACGCCAAGCAGCAGCAGCGGCGAGCCTGAGGAGGAGCAGCTGCTGCGGAAGTTGCTGTCGCTCTACCGCGCCCGACAAGCCAAGCTGGAATCCCGGGAGGCACTTGTCGCAAAGGCGGGAGCAGACATCGAGAAGCGCGCGGAGGAGCTCCGGGGCCGCAACCAGGAAGCTCTCCGGTCCTTGGCGGAGGAGCGGGAGCAACTCGCCGAGGAGCGCAAGGCCTTCATCCTCGAGAAGGCTGAAGCTGAGGAGGAACAGCGGCTTGCCGCTGAGAAGCTGTCTGCGCAGGAAGGTGAGTTGGCGCAGCGGAAGGTTAACCTTGACAGCCACGAGGAGGATCTTGCCATGCGCGAGGAAACATTTGGCGGGGCTCTCAAGGAAGCAAAGGATGCTGCCGCAGCTGCCGAGGCCGCCAAGAAGGAGCTGGAGACGAAGGTGGCGCAGTTGGAGGCCAGCCTCAAGAAGAGCGGCGACGAGCTTGCTGCACTCAAGCATGAGCGCGAGAAGGACGCCTACACTCTTGGCGAGCTGCAGGGCCGTCTCGCCGAGAGGACCAAGGAGCTCAGCGCCGCCAGGGACTCCAATGCAGACCTTGAGTTGAAGCTAACTACTTTGACTCAGGCTGGGCCGGTGCCCGAGGGAGCAAGAGGCGGCCTTGAAGGAGAAGATCAAGGCCGACGAGGCTCTTTGGCGAGTGTCTTGTTGCCGCCAGTGCCTTGAGGGAGAACGTGGAGCACCGGACCAAGGTCTCGTGGATCTGCTGCAGCCATCCACGAGGAGCCGATGGAGCTGGGGATGGTGGATCTTGGATATTCCTCCGACGAGCACCTCCAACCCAGCGCCAAGCTTAGCTTGTTCTTCAAGGCGTGGTGACGGCCCTCCAATGACTCGGGAAGAAGTCCCAAAGCAGCTGGCCGAGGAGTCGCGCCAGATCTGCTGGGGCTCTTCAAAAGGTCTTGATGAAGGTGGCCTTACGCAATCCAGGCCTCAACCTCACCAACGTCCTCAAGTCCCTGCCACGGATGCTGATGTGGAGGCGCTCAAGACCCTTTGTCGCACTCCATTGTGGACAGGGTGGCCGGAATCAAGAGGGTTGAGGGCGGTCGCGTAGATTAGGCCGCCCGTTTTCTCTTTCTCTCTTGCAGCTGCTTTGGTCATGTTATAAGAACAATCCATTAGAGCTGCGGCAAGCTATCTTGTAATATAACTCTATTTTGAGTATCAATCGCTATGTTATTTCCTTTACTCGATTCCTTCCTTTGTATGTTTTTGCCCTCACGCTTTTAGGGAACTTGTCGGGCGGGCACCCGAGCCATGGCGCTAAGTGCTTGGACGTCCGCCAGCTTCTTTGGCGGTGCCGCTTCCGCCAAGCAACCTTGTCGCAACTAGTCACAGCTCACTTAAGTTGTTGAGCGGACTCGAAACAAAGTAAGGGCGCAACTAGCTATGAGTTGGTTCCTCTGCGCACAGGTTTTCCATACAAAGTACGGTCGTTCAAGGAAGATACCTTAAAAAAAATTAAAACTGATTGCTCAAACTTTGGAAACTTAGCTATTCTGTCGTTTGCTTCCCGGTAAGGCTAGACTTCCTTGAGCGACGCTTGGTCCACACCATTATCTTCTCCTTTCCCCCCGGCAAACTTGTGTGCGAGGGAACCTTCCTTTCTTTGAGAATGAGCAAGAAGAGAAAATAAAGATATGGAGCCTTGTGGCTCGTTATCACTTACCAGGGGTAGGTGCTGCACAAAGTGTCAGATAACGTATGCGAAATAGAAGTAGAAAGCATGAAATTGACAAGATGTGTGAAGCATGCTAGCTTTACTTATGCACGGGGTCTGCGCCCGGCTTTGTACAAAGGATTACATGCAACAGCGGCAAGACTTGTACAAAGGTTGCCGGAACAGGTTCCGGCAAGAACCGCGCTTCTACGGGTAAAACTTACGAAGATGCTCAATGTTCCAGGAGTTGCTCACGGAATGCCATCTTCGGTCTCAAGGCATGACAGCCAGGCCTAGTGACTCGTTTCACCCGATAAGGGCCTTCCCACTTTGGCGTCAACTTGTTGGAATTCTTGGCGGACTGAACGCTACCAAGAACAAGGTCGCCTTCCTCGAGACTTCGGCATTGACTTTGCGGCTATGGTAGCGGCGCAAAGCTTCTTTAGTCTTGAGCAGCTCGTCTGGCGGCTTTGAAGATGATCTTCCTCAAGGAGCGGTAGCGTCATCTTGTCGCAATTTGCTCTTGCTCAAGCTCATCATAAGCGAGCACTCGAGGCGATCTGTATCACGAGTTCCGTGGGGAGAACTACCTCTGCTCCATAGACTAGAGCGAAAGGTGTACGGCGATTAGGCACGATTTGGCGTCGTCCTGATCGACCAAAGAACCACCGGCAGCTCCTCAATCCAGTTTCTTCCGCACTTGTGCAGCCTGTCGAAAGTTCTGGTCTTGAGCCCGCGCATCACTTCAGCATTTGCCCTTTCCGCTAGACCGTTGCTTCTCGGATGAGCAACATAAGCGAAGCAGACCTTGGCGCCAAGATCTTGGACGTACTGCATGAAGGTGCGGCTCGTGAACTGCGTGCCGTTGTCGGTGATGATCCTGTTAGGGATTCCAAAGCGGCAAACAATCGACTGAAGAACTTGACTGCTTGTTGTCTTGTCACCTTCCTCACTGCTTCCACTTCCGGCCACTTTGTGAACTTGTCGATTGCAACGCATAAGTATTCAAAGCCCCGACAGCTCGGGGAAAGGGGCCGAGGATGTCGAGCCCCAGGACCGAAAATGGCGGGATAAAGGGATCGTCTGGAGAGCTTGAGCTGGCTGGTGTGTCTGCTTGGAATGGAACTGGTACGCTTCACACTTGGTTACTTGTGCAGTTGCATCCTGGAGGGCTGTCGGCCAAAGAAACCTTCTTAGGAACGCTTTTTAAGCAAGTGCTCTGGCGCCAATGTGGTGACCACATATGCCTCCATGTATCTCTCGCCAACAGCTTTTGTCCATCTTCCGGTGAATACACTTCAATTTCACACCGTTGAGTCTTCTTACATGCAGTGTCTTTGTCGACAAACTGGTACATACTTGACTGCGGGCTACTCTTTCCGCTTCTTCTTGCTCTTGGGAAGTTCTCTGTCTCAAGGAAATGGACAATCTGCTGCGCCCATCTTTGGAGCTTGCGGCTCGACAACAAGGACTAAAGGCACATCTGCTGCTGCGGGAACATCAGCTTCCACGGCAAGAACCTGCGGCTCAACCGGAGCTTGACGTTCTCCGGCAAGCTTGCCGGAGCAAAGCTTGTCGGGAGCGTCCGCTTCAGCGAAACAAACCCTAGAGCTTGTCGGAGCAGACTGCTCCTCAGCACTGTTGGTGTCGATCTTGGGGACCTTCTTGGCGGCGGCTTCGGAAGCTTCTGCTTGGAAAATAGTCACCGAAGATCAACTTCCTGTTCTTGCTCTGTGCGGTTGATGGTGTTACTGACGGTTGAGTCAGCTTGAGCACAAAATCCTCGGTTCCACAGTGTAGCTTAAGTCTGGCGCACTTTGACAGCCATCGACAATGTCGTTCTAAGCCCTTGGAATATAGTCCATCTGGAGGCCGTCAAAGTGCTCTTCTAGCTTTCTCACTTCATCAACATAAGCTTCCATCAACGGACTCTGATAATTCTTGTTCACTTGGCGGATAACAATGTCGTGAGTCACCCACGACAATGAGCTTCTTGATCCCAAGGTCTCTGCGATCTCGAGACCGGCAAGCAAACCTTCATACTCTGCAGTATTGTTTGTTGCTTGCTCCTTGGGAAAGTGCATTTGGACTACGTGACTTGAGGTGCTCTCCGGTGGGTGCGACAAGTATACGCCCGCCAAGACCGGCTCCTTGCAGCGAGAAGGCACCATCAAAGTACATCAGCCACTCTTTGCTTGCTTCCTTGACGGGATGCTCGTTTCGGAGTTTCTTCATCTGGTGTTGGCGTCCATTCTGCTATGAACTCCGCCAATGCTCTGCTTTGGATAGTTGACGTGCTCTCAAACCTGAGGCCAAAGCTTGACAGTTCCAGTGCCCACTCGACAATCCTGCCTGTTGCCTCTGGATTTTGCAGTATCCTCTTCAGCGGAAAACGAGTCACAACTGTGATCTCATGTGCCTGGAAGTAATGGCGCGGCTTTCTCGAGGCCATGAGGAGGCCGAAAAGCAATTTCTGCACACCAGAGTACCTTGACCTAGCCCCCTGCAGAAGGAAACTGACAAAGTAAACTGGCTATTGCACCATCCTTTTACGCATCTTCTCATGTGTCTGCGCAGATCTATCCTTGTCGGGACCAGAGCTTGCCGTGAAGCCCCCGCTTGTCATTGGATGCATCTGCCATGGTTGCTAGTTCATCATCCGCCTCCCTCTCCGCTACTAACGCAGCACTAACCACTTGATTGGTTGCCGCTATGTATAGTAGCAACTTCTCTTGTGGCCTAGGTGCGACAAGTGTTGGAGTGGACGACAGGTATCTCTTCAAGTCCTGCAGCGCAGCCTCCGCTTCCGGAGTCCATTGCATCGGACCCGCCTTCTTCAAAATTTTGAAGAATGGCAAGGCGCGCTCGGCAGATCTAGAGATAAACCTGCTGAGAGCAGCTACGCAACCGGCAAGTCTTCGTACATCCTTGACGCGCTTTGGTGCTTCAATTCGCTCAATGGCCTTGATCTTGTCGGGATTGGCTTCAATTCCCCGCTGAGACACGAAGAACCCGAGAAGCTTGCCGGAAGGGACTCGAACACGCACTTCTCGGGGTTGAGCTTGAGGTTGATCTTGCGCAGATTTGCAAAGGTTTCATCTAAATCTTGAATTAGGGTCGCCTTGTCCTTGCTTTTTGACCACTATGTCATCCATGTAGGCTTCCACATTTACGTGCATTTGTGGCTCAAAAGCGTCATGAACTACTCTTGCAAGCGTTGAACCAGCATTCTTTAACCCGAAGGGCATCCGTACAAAACAGTATGTGCCACATGGGGTGATGAATGCGGTCTTCTCTTATCTTCTTACGCCATGAAGATCTGATGATATCCCGAGTATGCATTCAGAAATGAAAGCAAATCACATCCGGCCGTGGAGTCAACAATGCAGTCGATCGGCGGCAAAGGAAATGGGTCTTTGGGACAAGCTTTATTGACATCTGTAAAGTCGTCTGAAGCCTCCATTTCCGTTAGCCTTGCATACAACTACAGGATTGGCCAACCACGTAGGGATGGAGCACTCCTCGACAAGGCCCGGTGCTTCCAGTTTCTTGATTTCTTCCGCGATGAACTCTTGACGCTTCCACCGCTTGCTTCCCGACTTTACGCTTGACGGGCGCGCATGGCGACAAACGGCAAGATGGTGCTCAATTACTTTCACAGGAACACCGGGATGTCGAGACGGTTGCCACGCGAAAGACGCCGACGTTCGCCCGCAGGAAAGCAACGAGCGCGCCTTCCTATTTAGGGTCGAGAGAGGCACTGATGGTGAAGGTACCACCAGTGCCGTCCTCCTTGGCGGACACCTTCTTGGTCTTTGGTGGAGCTGTCATCGTCTTCTTACACTTGCCCGTGGAGCTTGATGGTGCGTCCTCGACGGTAGCGCAGCACTCCGAAGAGGTGCGCTTGCCGGAGTGGGCATCAGAGCTCTTGCCGGACCTGGTCTTCTTCTTCCCCCCGGGAGCTTCAAATGCAAGTGGCTTGCAATCTGTTGCAGCTGCCGCTTCCCGGTAGATCTTGTCGGCGCAGATAAGAGCATCCTTCTTGTCGCCAGGGTGAGAGATGACACTTATCGGGCTGGCATCTTCAAAGATGTTGTAGGCATAGTGAGAGGCCGCCATGAATTTGGCGAGTGCTGGACGGCCAAGTATCCCATTGTAGGGCAATGGAAAGTTAGCAACGTCAAAGGTGACCCTCTCAGTTCTGAAGTTCAACTCGCTGCCAAATGTTACCGGCAACGTGATCTTTCCCTTCGGCTTGCTCCTTCCCGGATTGATTCCTTGGAATGTGTCGGTTTCTTCGAGCTCGCCATCAGGGATCTGGAGTTTCTGGAGCACCGCAGAGGAGATCATATTCAAGCCGGCCCCGCCGTCAACTAACATCTTGGTGACCTTGAGGTTGCGGATAGTTGGTGAAACCAACATCGTCAAGCACCCGACCGCATGATTACGATCGTGGTGGTCCTCAATATCAAAGATGATAGGCGTCTTTGGACCATTTCGAGGCCTGCGTGACTCGATGGATGGATTCTGCTGCATTGACTTCCGCATCCACCGCTTGAGTTGGCGGTGTGAAGTATGCAGAAGCACCGCCATCAACGCACATGACCTCTGTGGCTTTCTGGAACTCCTGCTCATCGGCCTCGTCATCATCCATGTCCTCGTCGTCGTCGTCGTCGTCCTTGTCGCGGCCGCGGGGAGGCATGTCTCCTTGTCGCTGCTTGGCCTTGCCGCGGCGCCCTCCCCGGCCGGGACGTTTCTTGCTAGCTCCTCCAGCACCTTCCTGGGCTTTCTCCTTGTCGCATCGTTCGTATTCAGCTTTCTGCTGCTCGACAAGCTGCTCGACCTTCTTGCAGCTCTGGAGGTCATGGCCCTTGGTGCGGTGGATCTTGCAAGATCGCTTGCCGGAGCCGTCCCGCTTGTCGGCGACCGCCACAGATCGGCGATTGGTGCCAGCGGCAACCTCCTTGCGGAGCTACCAGCCTTGGCGTTCTTGGCGCCACCTCCGCTGCGGACTGCTCAACAACTAGCACATCTCTGCCTTTCTTTTTCTGTTGCCCCGCCGCCGGCTCTTCTTTGTCGGGCGGTCTCCTCCGTCGAGATCCCTCGCCCGGTATTTTCTCCGGGGATTCTCCTCCCTTCTTCAGCACGTGCACACTTGTCGGCCAGGGCATATAACTCACTGACGTCTCTGATCTTGCACATCGCCATCTCCTCCCGCATCCTGCAGTTTCGCACGTTCTGATGGAACACGCTGATCACCGCGGCAGGGTGGACATCTGGGATGTTGTGCTGTACACGGCTGAATCTTTGAATATACTTGCTTGAGGCTCTCCTTCCTTCTGGGCAAGCAGATGAAGGTCGCTTTCTTGGCCATGGGGCTTGTTGCCGCCTGTAAAGGCGCCAACAAACTGATGGCATAGATCTGCCCAAGAAGATATGGAGTTGTCCGGCAAGTGCATGAGCCAGGATCTGACATTGGGCTTGAGCACCAGCGGGAAGTAGTTGGCAAGGATCTTGTCGTCTCGCCCCCCGGCAGCCTGCACCGCGATGGTGTAGATGTTGAGGAACTCCGACGGGTGCGTCTTGCCGTCAGACTTCTCCGTACGACCGGCTTGAAGTTTTTCTTCTTGGCCACCTTTGGACTTGCCGCAGCTCACGATTGAACGCAGGGCAACCCACCGCATACGGCAAGTCGCCTGGTTCCTCCGGCGCGTGCATGTCAACAGAGGGCCCAGCGCGCTTGTCGGATTGACGTCGCGCTTCTCTTCGGTGCTCAATGCGAGTTCGAGTGTCTTCTTGCTGTCGATCGTGTAGAACTTGGCGCTGATCGCGACGAGCTCGTGGATCCGATGACACGGTGGAGTCGCTGTCGAGGTGGATCCGGCGAGTCGTCGATCTTGGCCTTCGGGGCGGAGAGTGCATGGTGGCTGCACCCCCACCGGTCTCGTCGCTACCGGCTCGTGTTTGGCAGTCCTGCCGCGGCAGCGATGCACTAGGTTGCCGTGGAGCGTCGCCGTTGGCGAAGCCGATGAGACTTTGAATGGTGGCCCTCCATTCATCGACCTTGTCGACCGTTGGAGGGTAATCCAGGAGCAGTTGGGCTCTCGCCAAAGCTTCTGCTGGAGTGGTGGGTGGCGATGGCGAGCGGCGAGGAGCGGATATGCTCGGACTTCTAACTATGTTAGAAGTAGCGATATCCCGCCCAGGGGGACCGTGTTTCGCCGCGCCCGGCATGTTGGCGTGCATGCTGGTCTTGAGCATCCCGAGATCCTCGGCTCGATCTTAGTCCAACGAACGTATGGCATTGTGAATGCCATGACGCTGTCCGGTCTCGCGCCTCCCGAGACGGGCGCGGTGCATGTACGGACGCCGAGGTGCATGCAGCCTTGTCCTTGGACTTGGCAGCACCGTGAGCTCCCTGCCGCCGTCCATTCTTCACGGCGTCTACCCCACCACCTGTTTGCTCCGGTGGTGGTGGGTTCGACGCAGACGGGGCTTACGCCGCGAAGCCTTCTTCTTCGGTGGCATGTTGATGAAGATGATGAAGATCTAGCTCGCGTGGACGCGGATCAGGTTCACACAACCTCGACGCCCTACAGCGGCGCCAAAGATGTCGGGCAGGCTGATCCGCCCACGAACACCTATGGGACCCGGCGGACCGAGCCCCTTCGGTTGGCGGGAGCGGAGGTCGCCTGAAGAAGCAGATCGGTGAAGCGCGACAGGTTTACCAACCGGAGCTCTCCCAAGAGATAATACTCCTACTCGCATGTCTAGGTGTATTGCGTTCTTGTTCAGAGCGCCGAAAGGTGCTCAAAGACACACGAAGCTGCTAACGAGGCCGAGCACGGAGGGAATCGATCGACCAACCCTTTCTACGTTGCGCATGGGCCTCCTTTTATATGCTCAAGGGCTCCGGCGGTGGCAACGTAGACGGGGTATAAATGGAAAAATAGTGGTAGGTACACCTACTTGTACAAAGGTCTGATGTATCATACCTAACCACGGCGGCAAGGGACAAAGGCATTAAATGCCCGTCTCAGGTCGCCCTAACGATTAAACAGGGACCGTCGGGCGCCACCGTTCGCCACGATGGCAAACTTGCCGGTGCCGCTTGCCACCTCGCACCGCTTGGTCGCCTGACCTCTCGCCACGCCTGGAAAGGTCCTGTATGGCGACACATTAGTGGATGTGCTGGAGCGTAGGTATAGAGAGGTGGTCTGCCATGCAAGCGCCTTTGCCTTGTTGTTGTCTTGTCGCGCCGGAAGCTTGTCGCCGCTGGGCCTTCCCGGCAAGCTCCTCTTGCGGGGCCTTGTCTTGTATGTGCCTTGGGTGGCCTTCGGCAAGCTCCTCTTGCCGGGGCCTTGTCTTGTATGTGCCTTGGGTGGCCTTCCCGGCAAGCTCCTCTTCTTGGGGCTTTGTCTCCTTGGCTTAAATACTTTGTTCTTGAATGGCTCCAAAGGAACCATGGAAGATCTTAGCGGTCACCGGTTAGCCTCGCTGAGAGGTCAAGAATCTGCAACTGCCCGTGCACAAGTTCGGGAGACTAGGGTACCCCTACTCTAGTACACCGACAATTTCAATATAAATTTATATTACGTAAAAATCCAACAAAACATTGCGCTGGCAACAATTAATGAAATTAAAATTTTCAATATCCAAAAATAATATTTTATGAAGTAATCACGTGTTTGGTGCATTTTTTTATAGTTATTGCCTAGTTTTTATAATTAAATCCCATTTATTATTTCTTAAAGCCCATTTTCTTGTTAAGCCTAATGCATCCCTCCTAGGAAAGATTTGCAGCCCAGCGGGGCGGAGAATAAAAACTTGACCTTGCCTAGGTATTCCTAAAAAAAGTATAGCTGGGCTAGCCATTTTCAGCTTGAAAAAAATTTATATCTGGGCTGGATATCTTGAAAAAATACCTGCAGCGATGTTTTCGTTGTTGTTCAGAGGAGAAAAATTAATATCTGGGCTAAACATCAAAAAACTCTACAGTGCTCACACCTAAAAAACACAAATACTGCTCGAGTTGCTTGGTCCCAGTTGTCGGCCGCTTCTTGTGCAATTCTCTCATTTATTGACTACTACATAGGTTGACAATGGTGTGGGACCGTCATGTCAGGAAACCAGGAGGAAGCAAGATAAATTATATATATATATATATATATATATATATGTATATATATATATATAATAAGGAGGCACTTGCGTACGTGAGGCTATGGAACTGGTGGGTCCCCATTGTCATCCTCTCCAAGTAAAGTCATCTGCTCGCCTGCGCGCGCTTTCCACCCGAAACAGTCAGCGCCACCCGCCCTGCTTCCAGGTGCAGGCGATAGCTCCGCCTTCAAACGACACAAGTGTCGTCCGTCCGTCCATCTGCCGCCCACATTAATGATACGCGGTTGCCGAGGCGGCTACTCCGGCGCCACACGTCCGTCCCTCCACCCGCCCACCATTGCTATATAAACTGCTGCGCCGGCCATAGCCGCAGTCATCCGCATCCGTTCCCTTTCTCCTGTCCACACCACTACTGCCCACCATGGCTTCCTCGCGCTCCAGCGCTCTTCGGGACGGGCGGACGATGGACCACAAGGAGATGGCAGCCATTGCTGCCGACTGGCTGGCCGGCAGGCAGCCGGAGGACGACGACGTCCCAATGGAGAACATGGTAGTCGATGATCTGGCGCCAACCCCCTCCTCCGCGCCATCCTCGCCGGTGCATTGCACCATGACCATCGGCGAGGCCCTCGCCCAATATATGGACAGGGTGAGGCATACGCGTGAGGAGCAGTTCCGGGAGGCGCAGGCCGACGCCGCCTACAACCACAGTCTCCTCCAGGAGCACCTGCGAGCGGAGGAGCAGATCACCGCGGAGCGGGCGGAGCAGGAGGCGCTGCTCGACTCGTACCGCTCCGCCCACAAGGGCCGCCTCGAGCGCTCGCGGTACCGCATGCGGGTGCCGGAGGCTGCGGCCGCCTACAAAGAGGCTAGCAAAGAGGGCGATGAAGCGGACGAGGCGCTGTTTGGCGAGACCGAGGACGAGGCAGAGGACAATGCCGGCTCCGATGAGTCCCCGCTTCGATGGCGTCGACGAGGCCCTGCTCCGACGAGCCCCCGCGGCGCCAACAACGAGGCAGAGGACACTGCCGGCTCCGCCGAGGCCCCACCCGCCAACAACGAGGCAGAGGACATCGTCGGCTCAGCCGAGGCCCCACCCTGCCGGCAACATGGGGGAGGATTTCCACCGCTCCACTGAGGCGCCGCCCCGCCCCACTGCCAACGAGGCCGCGCCACACAGAAAAAGGGAAGAGTAGAACACGGTAGGTCGTGTTGGAAATATGCCCTAGAGGCAATAATAAAATGATTATTATTATATTTCCTTGTTCATGATAATTGTCTATTGTTCATGCTATAATTGTGTTATCCGGAAATCGTAATACATGTGTGAATACATAAACCACAAAATGTCCCTAGTGAGCCTCTAGTTAACTAGCTCGTTGATCAATGCATGGTTACGATTTTCTGACAATGGACATTGGATGTCATTGATAACGGGATCACATCATTGGGAGAATGATGTGATGGACAAGACCCAATCCTACGCATAGCACAAGATCGTGTAGTTCGTTTGCTAGAGCTTTTCTAATGTCAAGTATCATTTCCTTAGACCATGAGATCGTGCAACTCCAGGATACCGTAGGAATGCTTTGGGTGTACCAAACGTCACAACATAACTGGGTGGCTATAAAGGTGCACTACAGGTATCTCCGAAAGTGTCTGTTGGGTTGGCATGGATCGAGACTGGGATTTGTCACTCCGTATGACGGAGAGGTATCTCTGGGCCCACTCGGTAATGCATCATCATAATGAGCTCAATGTGACCAAGTGGTTGGTCACGGGATCATGCATTATGGAACGAGTAAAGTGACTTGCCGGTAACGAGATTGAATGAGGTATTGGGATACCGACGATCGAATATCGGGCAAGTAACATACCGACTGACAAAGGGAATTGTATACGGGATTACTTCAATCCTTGACATCGTGGTTCATCCGATGAGATCATCGTGGAACATGTGGGAGACAACATGGGTATCCAGATCCCGCTGTTGGTTATTGGTCGGAGAGTTGTCTCTGTCATGTCTGCGTGATTCCCGAACCCGTAGGGTCTACACACTTAAGGTTCGATTACGCCAGGGTTATAAGGGAGATATGTATGTGATTACCGAATGTTGTTCGGAGTCCCGGATGAGATCCCGGACGTCACAAGGAGTTCCGGAATGGTCCAGAGGTGAAGATTTGTATATGGGAAGTTATCATACGGTCACTGTCGTGGTTCTAAGCCTGACAGTAGAATGGGGGTAGGTATGGAGAGGCAAGATCCTAGCTATGGAGTAGTTGTATACGCAAGATGTTTACGAGTTCAGGCCCTTCTCGGAGGAAGTAATAACCCTACGTCTCGGAGCCCGGAGGCGGTCGACTGTATTATATGTGTATGAGTTTCAGGGGTGCGACCCCTTTACACTGAGGAGGGGGATGGCCTATATAGAGTTCGCCAGCCCCTCCGGCCCTCAGTTATGCAGGGTTTAAGGTACATTAAGATAGGGGGTTACTGGTAACGCCCACATAAAGTGCTATGATGACCATAAAAGCTAATTAATGACCGACCATTTGTGTGCAGACTGGCTTTAGATCTCCTGGCGGTCGAGTGGTTGGCTTCATGGTTGAGTGTCTTCTAGTTGGTCGAGTGGAACCCTTCCAGGTCGACTGAAAGGTAGTTTCTTCTAGAGATGTCCTTGGGGAGGGTATCTTGGACAGGTCCATGACCCTACCCTAGGTATATGACTTCAACATTAGCCCCCGAATGGATCGAGGTTTGAGTGGGGAAGGAGTTGAACATACTCCCGACTCATTCTTGTGCTGCAATTGTGTCTTGTTTTGGATCGATGGACTTAAGTGACGGCATCAACTTCTTTTTCAGTAGACTTGATCCATTCTTTGTATCCGTCGAGTGCGTTTTTCCGTACTTGGTGATTTCCGAATGACAGGGTGGAGGAAATCTTTTGTCTGAAGATTTTCTCTGCGGCGCGCGGATTTAGCGGGATTTGAATTTCGGGAAGCGAGCGGAGTGGAGGTAGCCGCAGTGATCGGACGGGACAAGGCAGGGACGCCTCGATATCCGTGCCACCTTTTTCGCCATGTATCGCGCGGGCGACTGTTGCGGGATTTGACAGGATTGCCTGGGCCTACCAGTCAGCCACTCGGAAGCAACCTCATATAAGGTCCCAGGCGGGAGGTTTTTTGAATAGTGTGTTCCCATTTTCTCCTCCTTTCCCCAGATTCATCCGCCGCGCCTGCCTCCACCTCCGAACTGCTGCTCCGTGCGCGCGTCCCGCCGGCGACAATGGTGAAAGAAAAGATGGTGGCTTTGGAACGGGCGAAGAAGGCGACGGCAAAGGTGAAGGGGAGGGCGACCAGTCGGGGCGGATCCTCGTCGCGGGCCGGTTTGCCGCAGGGCTGGATCTAGGGCGACTGGGTTCGCTCGACCATCCGCCAGAAAGATCTTGATGACCTGGCCAATGAAGGACTGATCCCTCACGGATCAGTGAGGCTTCCGGGGATGGAGTGGCAGCCGCAGCCTCAGGAGGGTGAGTGCGTCCTCTTAGCCACTCACGTTGACCGCGGGTTTTCTTTGCCGCCCCACCCTTTCTTTCGAGGATTTCTGAACTTCTTTGGGGCACAACTCCACCACTTCACACCCAACTCCATTGTGTACCTCGCTGCTTTCGTGTCCTTGTGTGAGAATTTTTTGGGTTGTCGGCCGCATTGGGGCCTCTTCAAACACATTTTCACCTGTCGCTCCCAGACGGTGAAAAAGGCCAATCCGAGTGACGAGAGAACCCAAGTGATTCAGATGTGTGGGGGTCTTGGGGTTCAAATGAGGGGTAAGAGTGCTTTTCCAGCCATGGTCCTTCCTGAGTCGGTCCGAGGGTGGCAGTCGACCTGGTTCTACTGCCAAGACCAGCCGACGCCAGGGCAGTCGACTGGACTCCCTCCTTTCTCCATGGATCGAGTGAGCAAGCCGTCCTCTCTGAAGGTGGTCCCGGAGGAGAAGGCTCAGGTCAAGGTTTTGGTCGGCGTGTAGTCCAAATTATCCGTGACGGGGTGACTGGTATGGATCTTCCGGAGGTTTTTCTTGACGGCGCATCCAGCCACTTCAATATCGAGACCATCCGATGTGGATGTATTACGGCTTGATGACACCACTTGGGTCCACCGGAGGAGGTCGAGGATGCCACATCGGAGAGATGGATGACCGCCATCACAGGGAACAAAGATAACCCCCGAGGAGCCAGGAGGATCCCTCCACTCGACCAATCGTACGAGCCAGACAAGGTTCAATCCCGTATCTTTGACTCTGACTCTACTTACTCCACCTTGTTTGCTTAAATCGGTCGATTGACTTTGTCTTGTTTGTTGTCTTCCAGGCCACCACGGAGATGTATTCGATGCCCAACGGGGCGCAAGAACCAGTCGAGGAGGAAGGGAGCGGTGGTGAAAGCCAGGAGGAATGGCAATCTGACGGCGCAGAGGACGAAGATGACGACAGCTCTGACGAAGAGGAGGAGGAAGAGGAGGAAGAAGTCGACCCTCCTCGCATGGAAAGGCGGTCCAAGCTCACCCATGACCCTGCGGTCGAGCGCAGCAAAGCTATCGCGCCTATCGGGCAGTCGACGAAACATCCTCGGACGACATCTACGGCGCCGACTGAAAAAGCGCCGAAGCAACCCTGAGCGACGCCGTCAAAGCCGACAAAGGTTTTGCCCAAGATGAAGATGGCTATCCCCACTATTTCCTGCACAATGAGAACTTGAGCTTTCTTGTTCAGCGAACATACTTTTTTGGTCGACTTGTTGACTGATCAACTGATTTCTGAAATCTGCAGCGCTGCCACCTCCGAGACCTCAGTCAGGAACGAAGACCAGGAGATGGAAGATGCTGTTACCTCTAACCTTGGTATGATCGCTGTAATTTTGCTTTTGGTCGATTGGATTTCCGTTTTTAACTTTGAATCTTTCCTGTAGTCCCTCCTCATGTCATTGATCTCCCTGATGATGACGATGAGGCACCGTTGAGGCGGAGGAGGACTAAGAAGGCGCCTGTCGGCAAGACTGCTCAGGTTGCATCGGTGCCTGAGGTGCTGGTTCATGAGGGTGGCAACACCACTCGGACTTCTGTGTCTTTTGCTATGCCGCTGACGAGTATCCGGCCTTCAACGTCGACTGCTGATCCGCCCTCCCTTTTCGCCACGCACCACGTCCCGGAGGACCAAGTGGGTGCTGCTAAGGAGGCTATACGCCAAGCGGGGCTCATGATGGAGCAAATGAAGGTGGTTCGGGAAGCCAGCCAAGCGGCCTATGATGCCAGCTCAGCTCTTCAGAGTAACGTCCAGGTTAGTTGATCACCAGTTGTTCTGTTAGGATATGCTACCTGAAAAAACTCTTCTTTCTGAAGATCCTCGTATCTGTACACCCGCTGGGTGTGTCGACTGAATTTTTGGACTGGTGGGGGCACGCTGAGTGCACCCATTGGGTGTAGTCCCCGAGACTATGGTGGACTGATGGCAGTCGATCGTAGTCTTTATACTTTGTATCTCTTTGATAACTTCTTCACTCGATCTGGTCGGACCATGTCGAATGGAATCTTGAAACCGGTGGGGTCACGCTGAGTGCAACCACTGGTGCGCCGATCCGAGACTATGGTGGACTGGCCGGCATCGACCGTAGTCTGAAGAACTCCTTTTTTGTTTCTTTTCGATTCGATCGAACCAAGTCGAGTAAGACCAGTGGGGGCACGCTAAGTGCACCCACTGGGTGTAGTCCCCGGGACTACTGTCGAATATTTTGATTCGGCTGTAGTCTTAGAAACGCAATGATTTTTCTTAGTCACTCGGAAGTAACCTATCTTTGATGTCCGTCGATTGATTCTTCGCAGAAATCCTGTGAGCTTGTGGCTCACTACACTAAATTGGAAAACAAACAGATCCAGCTCGACCTTGACTTGAAGCTTGCTCAGGAGAACTTGCAGAAGGCGAGAGACGAAGCAAAAGGTATGGCTGGTGAGAACTTGACGACTGTCTTTGTCTTTCTGTCCCTTCCTAATTCTGACCTCATTGTCATTTTGCAGACAAAATGGAGGAGGCTCAAGAAGAAGGATCATGACCTTCTTGCCGAGGCGCCAAAAACGGCTTTGAACAAAACCAAGCTCATGGAAGAAGCTGTCTTCAGTCGGAAAACTTGAAGAAGAGAACGCCAATCTGAAAGCTGCTCTCGACGCGGCCAACAAGGAGGTTAGCCGACTGAAGAACGACAAGATAGCTCTAAGCGATAAGGCTGGCGAACTGGCAGGGAAGAGGAATGACCTAGAGGCTTATCTGGGAGGGCTTGCCAAGAAACTATTCCTCATGCTTGAAGGTAATTCCTCTTATCCGACCGACTTGTTATCACCAACTCATCACAGAACCATTAGCTTGAACTCGAGTTGTGTTTGCAGAATTCTGCCAGAACTTCGAGGAAGAGACTAGTCGAGTGGAGACAAGCCTGGACCCCATTAACTCCCCCGTGAAGGATGAAGCCGCCATGAATGTGCTCCAACTGGAGTCTCGGCGTCAGCCGTGGTGGACTACCTCGCTCGACCGAAGGTTGCGGTGTCGCTGGATTGACTCGACACTCTGGCGGTGAAACACTTCAAAATGACCTTGAGTCTTTGATGACTCGGTGAATGACGTTCCAAGTCGAGTGCAGGAATGGAAAAAGTCTTCGCGGATCTTGGCCGATGTTGCTCGTCTACGGTCCACGCTCATCGCAAGGTAGCGCGAGAGGAAAGGCTGGCGTCCATCAAAGTTGCCAATACCAAGAAGTATGACTTCCGATCTTTCATGGAGACTTTCATTGGTGCTGCCACTTGGATCGCTGACGGGATCGACCTGGGCCAGTTCGTCGCGCCTTCCAGTCCTCCACCGGAGGAATAAAAAACTTCTATGATTCGTCTTAAATTTGCCTCGGAATGCCGAGTGATCTTGCAACCGATAAACTTTAACAGGCTTGAGGCCTAGGTACTTCTGCATCCATAGGATGTTATCCGAACTTAACTTATCGTCGAAATATGCTTGAGTGAACTTTGTTCTTCACTCGGATTATGCTTCAATGCTTGAGATGCAGCTCTGAGGTGGATCCAGTTGACCTACACTTCATTGTTCTTGCAGGTAGGGATGGATCGTAATTATGGCGCAGCTCCGCAGGAGAAGGTAGCAGTCGACCTGCACCTCGTCGTCCTTGCAGATCGGGATGGAGTGCATGTTGTACTTGTGGCGCAGCTCCGAAGGAGAAGGTAACAGTCGACCTGCACCTCGTCGTCCTTGCGGATTGGAATGGATTTCGTACTTAGGCGAGTACTGGACTGCAGCTAAGCCCCCGAGTGGGAGGTTCGCTCTCCACTCGGTAAGATTTTTCAAACTTACGCGAGTACTGGACTGCTGCTAAGCCCCCGAGTGGGAGGTTCGCTCTCCACTCGGTAGGATTTTTCAAACTTAGGCGAGTACTTGACTACTGCTAAGCCCCCGAGTGGGAGGTTTGCTCTCCACTCGGTAGGATTTTTCAAACTTAGGCGAGTACTGGACTGCGGCTAAGCCCCCGAGTGGGAGGTTTGCTCTCCACTCGGTAGGATTTTTCAAACTTAGGCAAGTACTAGACTGCAGCTAAGCCTCCGAGAGGATTTTTGTGTCGTAGCTCTGAAGGGGAAGGCAATAGTCGACCTGTACCTCGTCATCCTTGCAAAGCACACATTGTATTAAATACTTAGGCGAGTACTTGGACTACAGCTAAGCCCCTGAGTGGGAGGCTGGCTCACCACTCGGTAGGATTTTAGACACTTAGGCAAGTACTTGGACTGCAGCTAAGCCCCCGAGTGGGAGGCTGGCTCCTCACTCGGTAGGATTTTCAAACTTAGGCGAGTACTTGGACTGCAGCTAAGCCCCCGAGTGGGAGGCTGGCTCACCACTCGGTAGGATTTGAGACACTTAGGCGAGTACTTGGACTGCAGCTAAGCCCTTGAGTGGGAGGCTGGCTCCTCACTCGGTAGGATTTTCAAACTTAGGCGAGTACTTGGACTGCAGCTAAGCCCCCGAGTGGGAGGCTGGCTCGCCACTCGGTAGGATTTTTAGATACTTAGGCGAAATGGATTCGCAGCTAAGCCCCCGAGTGGGAGGCTGGCTCTCCACTCGGCAGGGATTTTTTTACAAACTTAGGCGAAACGGGTTCGCGGCTAAGCCACCCACTGGGGGAAATTTCTTATGTAAACGAAAAGTAATAACAATCACTAGGAAAATTATAACATTCTTGTCTTTGATAAACAAACTACAGAGGTACTTTTATTACATCTCACCCGAGTGAGTTCTTAAGTGTAAAAGGGGCGGAGCAGCTCCGCATTCCAGGCTCGAGGCTCATCAATCTGGTGTTCGACGTTGTAAAGATGGTACACTCCATTATGGAGAACTCTGGTGACGATGAAGGGACCTTCCAAAGTGGGAGCGAGCTTGTGTGGTTTCTGTTGATCCACTCGGAGGACCAAGTCTCGTTATTGAAAGGCTCGGCTCTTCACATTTCTAGCATGGAATCGACACAAGTTCTGCTGATAGATGGTCGAGCGCATCAAGGCCATCTCTCTCTCCTCTTCAAGGAGGTCGACTGCATCTTGCCGGGCTTGCTCCGCTTCATCTTCAGAGTAGAGCTTGACTCGGGGTGCATTGTGAAGCAGGTCACTCGGCAGAACTGCTTCAGCTCCATAGACCAGAAAGAATGGAGTTCTCCCAGTCGACCGATTAGGGGTGGTCCTCAATCCCCAAAGAACCGACGGAAGCTCGTCGACCCACGCTCCTGCTGCGTGCTTGAGATCGCGCATCAGCCGAGGTTTCAGTCCTTTGAGAATTAGACCGTTTGCTCGTTCTGCTTGACCATTCGACTGGGGGTGAGCAACTGAAGCATAGTCGACTCGCGTGCCCTGAGAGGCGCAAAAGGCTTTGAACTTGTCGGAATCGAAGTTTGACCCATTGTCAATGATGATACTGTGCGGAACTCCATATCTGAATATCAACTCTCTGATGAAACTGATAGCGATTACGCACGACGAGGTTCTTGATAGGTTTAGCTTCGATCCACTTCGTAAACTTGTCGACTGCCACAAGCAAATGAGTGAAACCGCTTCTGCTAGTTCTCAGTGGTCCAATCATATCCAACCCCCAAACAGCGAAAGGCCAGACGAGTGGAATGGTCTTCAATGCTGAGGCGGGTTTGTGTGACATATTGGAGTAGAACTGACATCCTTCACACTTGTCGACTATTTCCTTTGCCATTTCATTTGCTTTTGGCCAGTAAAATCCCGCTTGGTATGCTTTAGCCACGATGGTCCGAGAGGACGCATGGTGACCACAGGTCCCCGAGTGGATATCATCAAGAATTATCTGACCTTCTTCTGGCGTTATGCATTTCTGGCCGACTCCAGTCACGCTTTCTCTTAATAACTGTCCCTTGATCACAGTAAAGGCCTTGGATCGGCGGACGATCTGTCGAGCCTATTCTTCGTTCTCCGGGAGCTCTTTCCTTAGGATATACGCGATGTACGGCGTTGTCCAGTTGGGAGTGATGACCACGACTTCCATGACCAGGTCGACCACCGCTGGGACCTCAACTTCAGTCGGATCAGTGGCACTTTTTGGCTGTGGAGCTTCTTCGGTGAAAGGATCCTCTTGAATCGATGGTGTGTGGATGTGCTCCAAAAACACATCACCGGAATGGCTTCCCTCTTGGACCCTATTTTCGCCAAATCATCGGCAGCTTGATTATTCAATGGGGTATATGATGAAGCTCTAACCCTCAAACTTCTTCTCTAGCTTTCTCACCGCATTACAAGAATGGTCATGGCTGGACTTCCGACGTCCCATTCCTTCATCACCTGATTAACCACTAGATCTGAGTCGTCATAAACCATGAGGCTGACGGACGCCGAAAGTGAAATGGCCATACGCAACCCATACAACAGTGCTTCAGATTCTGCTTCATTGTTGGAAGAATCAAAGTGAATCTGGAGCACATATCCGAGCTTATCTCCTCGGCGGAAACCAATACTACCTCAAAGACCGGAACCATTCAGCATCTTGGAACCATCAAAGAACATAGTCCAGTGCTCTGAGTGAACTTGAGTCGGCAACTGTTGTTCAATCCACTCGGCGATGAAATCTGCTATTGCTTGGGACTTGATGGCATTCTTTGCCTCGAATTTGATATCAAGGGGAAGGAGTTCAATCGCCCATTTCGCCACTCGACCAATTGCATCTCTGTTGTGCAGAATCTCTAATAATGGGGCGTCACTGACGACTATAATGGAATGATCAGAGAAGTAATGAGCAACCTTCTTCGCGGTCATATAAATCCCATAAACAAGCTTCTGATAATGAGGGTATCTTTGCTTTGATGGGGTTAATACTTCAGAAAGATAATATACTGGGCGCTGAACTTTGAAGGCTTTTCCTTCTTCTTCCCGCTCGACCGTAAGTACTGTACTGACAACTTGTCCTGTGGCTGCAATGTAAAGCAGCAAGGGCTCTTTGCTGATTGGGGCAGCAAGCACCGGCTGGGTGGAGAGCAGAGCTTTGAGCTCTGCAAACGTCAGACGCCTTCAGAGTCCACTCGAACTTGTCCGACTTGTTCATCACCGGTAAAGAGGCAATGCCTTTTCACCGAGGCGAGAGATGAATCGACTTAAAGCGGCCAAGCATCCAGTAAGCTTCTGGACATCATGCACACGCACAGGGCATTTCATTCGGAGTATAGTGCCAACTTTTTCTGGGTTGGCGTCGATTCCTCGTTCGGAAACGAGAAAACTGAGTAACTTTCCACTAGGAACTTCGAATGTGCACTTTGATGGATTAAGCTTGATATCATACCTCCTGAGATTGGCAAATGTTTCAGCAAGGTTAGTCAACAAGTCGAAACCTTTCCGTGACTTGACCACAATATCATCCATGTATGCTTCCACATTCCGACTGATTTGAGTGACCAAGCACTTCTGAATCATCCTCATGAACGTGGCTCCGGCATTCTTGAGGCCGAATGGCATGGTGACATAACAGAAACACCCGAATGGAGAGATGAAAGCTGTTTTGATCTCGTCGGGTCCATACAGTTGAATCTGATGGTACCCGGAATAGGCGTCTAATAAAGACAACCGCTCACATCCCGCAGTTGAGTCGACTATTTGGTCGATGCGGGGGAGAGGAAAATGATCTTTCGGGCAGGCCTGATTGATATGTTTGAAGTCAATGCACATGCGCAGTGAATTGTCCTTCTTAGGGACCATGACAACATTGGCGAGCCACTCGGAGTGGTAAATCTCTCGGATAAACTCTGCTGCTAAGAGCCGAGCCACCTCCTCGCCAATGGCCTTTCTCTTCTGGACGACGGACCGTCGAAGATGTTCTTTGACAGGTTTAACTTTTGAGTCGACTCGTAGGCGATGCTCAACCAGTCCCCTGGGAACACCCGGCATGTCAACAAGCTTCCGTGCGAAGATGTCCCAGTTCTCACGGAGGAACTGGATGAGCGATTCTTCCTATTTGGAGTCGAGTGTTGTTGAGATGTGAGTCGGAGCAGCATTGGGATCAGTCGGATGAATATGAATCGGTTTCTTCTCCCCGGACGGTGAAATCTTGACTCCGTGGCGGGCTTCTTGGCTCGCAACAAATCACTTTCGGGTCTGCAGTTTTTACGGTACTCTTGCAGCTCTACCACTGCCATCTGGGCATCAGCGATCTTAGAGCCTTTCTGAAAACACTCTTCTGCTTTCTTCCGATTGCGAGTGACAGTGATCACACCTTTGGGACCTGACATCTTCAGTTTGAGGTACACATAACATGGTCGAGCCATGAAACGCGCATATGCCGGCCTCCCCAGGATAGCGTGATAAGCGCTCTGGAAATCCACGACCTCAAAGGTCAACTTTACCTTACGAAAATTCTTGTAGTCACCAAAAACCACATCGAGAGAAATTTGGCCGAGTGACTCAACCTTCTTTCCAGGAATGACTCCATGGAAGCTCATGTTCTTTGGTCTTTGAGTCACGGACATCGGAATGCCCATCCCTTTCAACATCTCTGCATACAGTATGTTCAGGCCACTGCCACCATCCATCAAAACCTTAGTTAGTTGAGTGCCTTCAATGACTGGGTCGACCACCAACGCTTGCCTCCCGGGGGTGGCTATGTGTGTCGGGTGATCAGACTGATCGAACGTGATGGCAGTCTGTGACCATTTCAGATAACTGGGTGTCGCCAGAGAGACCATATTCACTTCTCGGTTGATAACTTTCAATCGACTTTTGCTTTCAACGTCAGCAAAAATCATCAGAGTGGAATTGACCTGGGGGTATCCACCGTCACTATCTTCCTTGTCCTCAACTTTGTCCGACTCCTTCTCCTTGTCCTTGGGCTGCTTCCTCTGGAACTGCTGAATCAAGAGCCGACACTGTCGAGTGGTATG
The DNA here is from genome assembly GCA_021605145.1 of Aegilops bicornis. NCBI lineage: Eukaryota > Viridiplantae > Streptophyta > Magnoliopsida > Poales > Poaceae > Aegilops > Aegilops bicornis. The sequence continues at coordinate 548,999,156 of CM038671.1, read as the reverse complement.
CTCTGGGTAAATGAGTTTACCCTCTGCATCTTTCTTCGTGTGAATGTGACATGGCAAGTCCAACACATCATTTCCGTCTTGGTCTTTCACTTTCTTGGGGTTCCAAGGCCCCTTGGGTTTTCCCTTGAACTTTCCTGGAGTCACGGCCAAGGCTTCTCCAGGAGCAGCTGGCTCGGCTTTCCGCTTCTGTTTACGACTGGAGTTCCCTCCCCCGGTTTCATTAGCGGCTGACTTGTACTTGCCACTCCGAAGCCGATCCTCTTCTTCACCATTAGCATACTTGGTGGCAATCTCCATCATTCGACTCAGGGTCATGTCTCCTGTCCGACCAAATTTCAGACTCAACTCTCTGTTCTTAACACCTTCCTTGAAGGCACCGACGCTCGATGATCGGATACATTCTCATCGTGTGGTGCAAAGTGATCCATCTCTGGATGTAATCCCTCGAGTTTCATTCGACTTACGCACACACGATCGCAACTCTGTCAACCCTGCTGGCCGATTGCAAGTTCCCTCAAATGTCCTGACAAACACTCGGGCAAGATCTTCCCAAGTGTAAATGCTGCTGGGTGCTAACTGGTTCAACCATGCTCTAGCCGAGCCCTCCAACATAAGAGGCAGCTGTTTCATGGCCACTTCATCATTGCCGCCGCGGATCTGTACAGCCACTCGGTAGTCCTCAAGCCAAGTATCCAGCTTAGACTCACCAGTGAACTTACTGACTCCAGTCGCCAACCTGAAGTTGGGAGGAATCACCGCGGCTCTGATGGCTCTGCTAAAACACTCTGGTCCTGAGACGTGTACTCTGCTGCTGATGGGCGCATTTCTGTCATGGCCTTCTCGGTTAGCTTTGTTCCTGTCGACCAGACCTTGAACGATGACGGATCTCGCATCAAAGCCTGGTTCCCTGGGGTCGACTGGAATCCTTCGCCCAACACTATAATGGCGTCTGTCATCTTGCTGCCGAGGCGCATATGACCCACCCCTTGGGGGAGGAGTGGGCACTCGACGTCGATCATCACAATCGAATCGGTCCTCATACTGATCACGCCGGCCTCCGTGTCCCTCATGCCTCGGGGGCGATCTCGGGCTATGTGCCGACTAGACTGTATTCGCAGCGATGGATCTGCTGTGAATCCTGTTCCGCGACTGCGATACAGCTGAATTTTAATCTCCTGCTGCCCGGAGCAAATCTCTGATCCGGAGTAAGCCCTGCCAGCCTCCGTGGGAAGGTTGAATGGACTCTGCTATCACGGGCTGCGGCTGCTAGATTACGAATGGGAGTTCGGTATACGAGTCGATTGTGGAAAGAGTTGACGTCGATCGGACGATGGGACCCGTAGTTGCGCTCGTTAAATCGAGCACTCATTTGGAGATTTTCCAGTCGAGTGCGCTCGGCCAAGTTGGCCAAACGCGCATCTTCTAAGGCACGGGCCTCGGGGGTTTCTCCAACGATAGGAGTGTGAAGCGCATCCATGTTCCGGCGGCGAAGCTCCTCCCTCTGCAGCGAAGTGAGGGGCTCGGGTTGGTACTCTTCGTGAGCCTGCGCCGGTTCGCCTCCGCCAACGCCTCCGCCGGCGTGGGGGAAACCAGGAGGACTGCGTGGTCCGTCGACCATCAGAACCTCCGCCGCTGGATCACTGCTATCACACTCGGATGCAGTCTCTGCAGAGCCAGTCGACAGCTCGAACAGGTCGTAGAGAGATTCATGGGCTCGATTGCCGCGACTTGAGGGGTGGCCGACTGGAGGGCCACCGCATGCCTCACCCACCGTTGAAGCCTTGACCGACCGGAGTGCTTGCGCCGGCGAGAGACTGGGAGGGAGGACGACACAAGAGCTGACCGATACTGGGTCGATGGCTGCCGCAGGAAGACGCCGCGGACGCACGCGCGAAAGTGCGTTGCCCCGCGGACGGGGAGTGCGTCGACGTCGAGTGGAGCCTCCTGCAACCAAGTGGAGTCGTCGGCGATGAAAGTGAGTGCGCCAAGATGGATCTCGCGGCCCTCAACCAAAACTCCACCTGAAACCATGATGAATGGGATCGGAAAAAACTGCAACTTCTCCAACAAGTCGCTAAGACACCTGCCCCACGGTGGGCACGAACTGTCGTGGTTCTAAGCCTGACAGTAGAATGGGGGGTAGGTATGGAGAGGCAAGATCCTAGCTATGTAGTAGTTGTATACGCAAGATGTTTACGAAGTTCAGGCCATTCTCGGAGGAAGTAACAGCCCCACGTCTCGGAGCCCGGAGGCGGTCGACTGTATTATATGCGTATGAGTTACGGGTGTGACCCCTTTACACCGAGGAGGGGTGGCTTATATAGAGTTCGCCCCTCGGCCCTCGATTATGCAGGATTAAGGTACATTAAGATAGGGGTTCTTGTAACGCCCACATAAAGTGCTATGATGACCATAAAAGCTACTTAATGACCGACCGTTTGTGTGCAGACTGGCTTTAGGTCTCCTGGTGGTCGAGTGGTTGGCTTCATGGTCGAGTGTCTTCTAGTTGGTCAAGTGGAACCCTTCCAGGTCGACTGAAAGGTAGTTTCTTCTAGAGATGTCCTTGGGGAGGGTATCTTGGATAGGTCCATGACCCTACCCTAGGTATATGACTTCATCAGTCACCAAAAAAGTTCGGGGGCATACCGGTATTGTACCGGGGCCACCGGATGGGTTCCGGGGGTCCACCGGGAGGGTCCACCTGCCCATAGGGCCTTATGGGCTGTAGGTGGAAGGGAACCAGCCCCTAAGTGGGCTGGGCGCATCCCCCCCTTGGGCCCATGCGCCTAGGGTTGGGGGGAACCCTAGAGGGGGCGCCCCACTTGCTTGGGGGGGCAAGCCCCCTCCCCTTGGCCGCCCCCCCCCTCCAGATCTCATCTAGAGGGGGCCGGCCCCCTTCCCCCTTCCCCTATAAATAGAGGGGCGAGTGGAGGGCTGCACACCACATCCAAGGCGCAGCCCCTCCCCTCCCCAACACCTCTCCTCCTCCGATTAAGAGCTTGGCGAAGCCATTCCGGAGTACCATCACTCCATCACCACCACGCCGTCGTGCTGCTATTGGAGCTCTCTTCCTCAACCTCTCCCTCCTCCTTGCTGGATCAAGGCGCGGGAGACGTCTCCGCTCTGTATGTGTGTTGAACGCGGAGGTGCCGTCCGTTCAGCGCTAGGATCATCGGTGATTTGGATCACGACGAGTACGACTCCATCAACCCCGTTCTCTTGAACGCTTCCGCTCGCGATTTACAAGGGTATGTAGATGCACTCCTCTCTCTAGTTGCTAGATGACTCAATAGATTGATCTTGGTGATGCGCAGAAATTATCCCCGACAGTGGTATCAGAGCCAGGTTTATGCGTAGTTTCTATGCACGAGTAGAACACAAGTTGTTGTGGGCATCGATTTTGTCAATTTACTTGCCGTTACTAGTCTTATCTTGATTCGGCAGCATCATGGGATGAAGCGGCCCGGACCGACCTTACACGTACACTTACGTGAGACAAGTTCCACCGGTCGACATGCACTAGTTGCATAAGGTGGCTAGCGGGTGTCTGTCTCTCCCACTTTAGTCGGATCGGATTCGATGAAAAGGGTCCTTATGAAGGGTAAATAGAAATTGGCATATCACGTTGTGGTTTTGGCGTAGGTAAGAAACGTTATTGCTAGAAACCTATAGCAGCCACGTAAAAAATTTTGCAACAACAATTAGAGGACGTCTAACTTGTTTTTGCAGCATATGCCGTGTGATGTGATATGGCCAAAAGGATGTGATGAATGATATATATATGTGATGTATGAGATTGATCATGTTCTTGTAATAGGAATCACGACTTGCATGTCGATGAGTATGACAACCGGCAGGAGCCATTGGAGTTGTCTTTATTTTTGTATGACTGCGTGTGTCATTGAATAACGCCATGTAATTACTTTACTTTATTGCTAAACCGTTAGCCATAGTAGTAGAAGTAATTGTTGGCGTGACAACTTCATGAAGACACGATGATGGAGATCATGATGATGGAGATCATGGTGTGATGCCGGTGACGATGATGATCATGGCGCCCCGAAGATGGAGATCAAAAGGAGCAAGATGATATTGGCCATATCATGTCACTATTTGATTGCATGTGATGTTTATCATGTTTTACATCTTATTTGCTTAGAACGACGGTAGCATAAATAAGATGATCCCTCATAATAATTTCAAGAGAGTGTTCCCCCCCTAACTGTGAGCCGTTGCGAAAGCTCGTTGTTTCGAAGCACCACGTGATGATCGGGTGTGATAGATTCTAACATTCACATACAACGGGTGTAAGCCAGATTTACACATGCAAAACACTTAGGTTGACTTGACGAGCCTAGCATGTACAGACATGGCCTCGGAACACAAGAGACCGAAAGGTCGAACATGAGTCGTATAGAAGATACGATCGACATGAAGATGTTCACCGATGATGACTAGTCCGTCTCACGTGATGATCGGACACGGCCTAGTTGACTCGGATCAGTATCACTTAGATGACTAGAGGGATGTCTATCTGAGTGGGAGTTCATTAAATAATTTGATTAGATGAACTTAATTGTCATGAACATAGTCTAAAAACTTTGCAATATGTCTTGTAGATCAAATGGCCCACGCTAATGTTACCCTCAACTTCAACGCGTTCCTAGAGAAAAACAAAATTTGAAAGGCGATGGCAGCAACTACACGGATCGGGTCCGTAACCTGAGGATTATCCTCATAGCTGCCAAGAAAGCATATGTCCTTGATGCACCGCTAGGTGAAGCACCCGTTTTCCCAGCAACTCAAGACGTTATGAACGTCTGGCAGTCGCATAGTGATGATTACTCCCTGGTTCAGTGCGGCATGCTTTACAGCTTAGAACCGGGGCTCCAAAAGCGTTTTGAGCAGCACGGAGCATATGAGATGTTCCAAGAGCTAAAAATGGTTTTCCAAACTCATGCCCGGTTCGAGAGATATGAAGTCTCCGACAAGTTCTACAGTTTTAAGATGGAGAATAGTTCTGTCAGCGAGCACATACTCAAAATGTCTGGGTTGCACAACCGCCTATCTCAGCTGGGAGTTAATCTCCTGGATGATGCGGTCGTTGATGAATCCTTGATCGCTCCACCTAGCTACAAGAGCTTTGTGATGAACTTCAATATGCAGGGATGGAAAAGACCATTCTGAGGTATATTCAATGCTGAAATCAGCGGAGGTGGAGATCAAAAGGAACATCAAGTGTTGATGGTGAATAAAACCACTAAGTTCAAGAAAGGCAAGGGTAAGAAGAACTTCAAGAAGGACGGCAAGGGAGTTGCCGCCCGATAAGCCAGATTGCCGGGAAGAAGCCAAAGCATGGACCCAAGCACGATCGAAAGTGCTTTTATTGCAAGGGAAACATTCACTGGAAGCAGAACTGCCCCAAGTAGTTAGCGGACAAGAAGGCCGGCAACACCAAAGGTATATGTGATATACATGTAATTGATGTGTACCTTACCAGTACTGGTAGTAGCTCCTGGGTATTTGATACCGGTGCAGTTGCTCATATTTGTAACTCAAAGTAGGAGTTGCGGAATAAACGGAGACTAGCGAAGGACGAGGTGACGATGCACGTCGGGAATGGTTCCAAGGTCGATGTGATCGCCGTCGGCACGCTACCTCTACATTTACCTACATGATTAGTTTTAAACCTCAATAATTGTTATTTAGTGCCAGCTTTGAGCATGAACATTGTATCTGGATCTCGTTTAATACGAGATGGCTATTCATTTAAATCCGAGAATAATGGTTGTTCTATTTATATGAGAGTTATGGTCATGCCCCGCTGGTCAATGGTTTATTCTTAATGAATCTTGAACGTGATGTTACACATATTCATAGTGTGAATACCAAAAGATGTAAGGTTGATAATGATAGTCCCACATACTTGTGGCACTGCCGCCTTGGTCACATTGGTGTCAAATGCATGAAGAAGCTCCATGCAGATGGACTTTTGGAGTCTCTTGATTACGAATCATTTGACACGTGCGAACCATGCCTCATGGGTAAAATGACCAAGACTCCGTTCTCCGGAACAATGGAGCGAGCAACCAACTTATTGGAAATCATACATATTGATGTGTGCGGTCCAATGAGCGTTGAGGCTCGCGGAGGCTATCGTTATGTTCTCACTCTCACTGATGACTTAAGTAGATATGGGTATGTCTACTTGATGAAACATAAGCCTGAGACCATTGAAAAGTTCAAGGAATTTCAGAATGAGGTAGAGAATCAGCGTGACCGAAAAATAAAGTTCTTATGATCAGATTGTGGGGGAGAATATTTAAGTCACGAATTTGGTACGCACTTAAGGAAATGTGGAATCGTTTCACAACTCATGCCGCCTGGAACACCTCAGCGTAACGGTGTGTCCGAACATCGTAATCGCACTCTATTGGATATGGTGCGATCTATGATGTCTCTTACCGATCTACCGCTCTCATTTTGGGGCTATGCTTTAGAGACTGCCACATTCACTCTAAATAGGGCTCCGTCAAAATCCGTTGAAACCACACCGTATGAATTATGGTTTGGGAAGAAACCTAAGCTGTCATTTCTAAAAGTTTGGGGATGCGATGCTTATGTCAAGAAACTTCAAGCTGAAAAGCTCTAACCCAAGTCGGAAAAATGGTCTTCATGGGATACCCTAAGGAAACCATTGGGTGTACCTTCTACCTCAGATCCGAAGGCAAGATCTTTGTTGCCAAGAACGGGTCCTTTCTGGAGAAAGAGTTTCTCTCGAAAGAAGTAAGTGGGAGGAAAGTAGAACTTGATGAAGTATTGCCTCTTGAAGCGGAAAGTAGCGCAGCTCAGGAAGATGTTCCTGTGGTGCCTGCACCAACTAGAGAGGAGGTTAATGATGATGATCAAGGTACTTCGGATCAAGTTGCTACTGAACTTCGTAGGTCCACGAGGACACGTTCCACACCAGAATGGTATGGCAACCCTGTCCTGGAAATCGTGTTGTTAGACAAAGGTGAACCTTCGAACTATGAAGAAGCGATGGCGGGCCCAGATTCCAACAAATGGCTTGAAGCCATGCAATCCGAGATAGGATCCATGTATGAAAACAAACTATGGACTTTGACAGACTTGCCCAATGATTGGCGAGCAATAGAAAATAAATGGATCTTTAAGAAGAAGACGGACGCGGATGGTAATGTTACCATCTATAAAGCTCGACTTGTCGCTAAGGGTTATCGACAAGTTCAAGGGGTTGACTACGATGAGACCTTCTCACCCGTAGCGAAGCTTAAGTCCGTCCGAATCATGCTAGCAATTGCCGCATTCTACGATTATGAGATATGGCAAATGGACGTCAAAAAGGCATTCCTTAACGGCTTTCTTAAGGAAGAATTGTATATGATGCAGCCGGAAGGTTTTGTCGATCCTAAGAATGCTAACAAGGTGTGCAAGCTCCATCGCTCCATCTATGGGCTGGTGCAAGCATCTCGGAGTTGGAACATTCACTTTGATGAAATGATCAAAGCGTTTGGGTTTATGCAGACTTATGGAGAAGCCTGCGTTTACAAGAAAGTGAGTGGGAGCTCTGTAGCATTTCTCATATTATATGTGGATGACATACTATTGATGGGAAATGATATAGAACTCTTGGAGAGCATAAAGGCCTACTTGAATAAGTGTTTTTCAATGAAGGACCTTGGAGAAGATGCTTACATATTAGGCATCAAGATCTATAGAGATAGATCGAGACGCCTCATAGGTCTTTCACAAAGCACATACCTTGATAAGATATTGAAGAAGTTCAATATGGATCAGGCCAAGAAGGGATTCTTGCATGTGTTGCAAGGTGTGAAATTGAGCTCGGCTCAATGTCTTACCACGGCAGAAGATAGAGAAAAGATGAGTGTCGTCCCCTATGCCTCGGCCATAGGGTCTATCATGTATGCCATGCTGTGTACCAAACCTGATGTAAACCTTGCCGTAAGTTTGGTAGGAAGGTACCAAAGTAATCCCGGCATGGAACACTGGATAGTGGTCAAGAATATCATGAAGTACCTGAAAAGGACTAAGGATATGTTTCTTGTTTATTGAGGTGACGAAGAGATCGTCGTAAAGGGTTACGTCGACGCTAGCTTCGACATAGATCTGGATGACTCTAAGTCACAAACCGGATACGTGTATATTTTGAATGGTGGGGCGATGGCTGGTGCGATTTGCAAGCAAAGCGTCGTGGCGGGATCTACATGTGAAGTGGAATACATGGCAGCCTCGGAGGCAGCACATGAAGCAATCTGGATGAAGGAGTTCATTATCGACCTAGGCGTTATTCCCAATGCGTCGGGGCCGATGACTCTCTTCTGTGACAATACTGGAGCCATTGCCCTTGCCAAGGAGCCCAAGTTTCATAAGAAGACCAGGCACATCAAGCGTCGCTTCAACTCCATTCGTGAAAATGTTCAAGATGGAGACATAGATATTTGGAAAGTGCATACAGATCTGAATGTCGCAGATCCGTTGACTACACCTCTTCCGCGAGCAAAACATGATCAACACCAGAACTCTATGGGTGTTCGATTCATCACAATGTAACTAGATTATTGACTCTAGTGCAAGTGGGAGGCTGTTGGAAATATGCCCTAGAGGCAATAATAAAATGATTATTATTATATTTCCTTGTTCATGATAATTGTCTATAGTTCATGCTATAATTGTGTTATCCAGAAATCGTAATACATGTGTGAATACATAGACCACAACATGTCCCTAGTGAGCCTCTAGTTAACTAGCTCGTTGATCAATGGATGGTTACGGTTTCACGACCATGGACATTGGATGTCATTGATAACGGGATCACATCATTGGGAGAATGATGTGATGGACAAGACCCAATCCTAAGCATAGCACAAGATCGTGTAGTTCGTTTGCTAGAGCTTTTCTAATGTCAAGTATCATTTCGTTAGACCATGAGATCGTGCAACTCCCGGATACCGTAGGAGTTCTTTGGGTGTACCAAATGTCACAACGTAACTGGGTGGCTATAAAGGTGCACTACAGGTATCTACGAAAGTGTCTGTTGGGTTGGCATGGACCGAGACTGGGATTTGTCACTCCGTATGACGGAGAGGTATCTCTGGGCCCACTCGGTAATGCATCATCATAATGAGCTCAATGTGACCAAGTGGTTGGTCACGGGATCATGCATTATGGAAGGAGTAAAGTGACTTGCCTGTAACGAGATTGAACGAGGTATTGGGATACCGACGACCGAATCTCGGGCAAGTAACATACCGATTGACAAAGGGAATTGTATACGGGATTACTTGAATCCTCGACATCGTGGTTCATCCGATGAGATCATCGTGGAACATGTAGGAGCCAACATGGGTATCTAGATCCCACTGTTGGTTATTGGCCGAAGAGCTGTTTCGGCCATGTCTGCGTGATTCCCGAACCCGTAGGGTCTACACACTTAAGGTTCGATGACGCCAGGGTTATAAGGAAGATATGTATGTGATTACTGAATGTTGTTCGGAGTCCCGGATGAGATCCCGTACGTCACGAGGTGTTCCGGAATGGTCCGGAGGTGAAGATTTATATATGGAAAGTTATCATACGGTCACCGGAAAAGTTCGGGGGCATACCGGTATTGTACCGGGGCCACCGGACGGGTTCCGGGGGTCCACCGGGAGGGTCCACCTGCCCCGGAGGGCCTTATGGGCTGTAGGTGGAAGGGAACCAGCCCCTAAGTGGGCTGGGCACATCCCCCCTTGGGCCCATGCGCCTAGGGTTGGGGGGGAACCCTAGAGGGGGCGCCCCCTTGCTTGGGGGGCAAGCCCCCTCCCCTTGGCCGCCGCCCCCCCCCTCTAGATCTCATCTAGAGGGGCCCGGCCCCCTTCCCCCTTCCCCTATAAATAGAGGGGCGAGGGGAGGGCTGCACACCACATCCAAGGCGCAGCCCCTCCCCTCCCCAACACCTCTCCTCCTCCGTTAAGAGCTTGGCGAAGCCCTGCCGGAGTACCGTCACTCCATCACCACCACGCCGTCGTGCTGCTGTTGGAGCTCTCTTCCTCAACCTCTCCCTCCTCCTTGCTGGATCAAGGCGCGGGAGACGTCTCCGCTCCGTACGTGTGTTGAACGCGGAGGTGCCGTTCAGCGCTAGGATCATCGGTGATTTGGATCACGACGAGTACGACTCCATCAACCCCGTTCTCTTGAACGCTTCCGCTCGCGATCTACAAGGGTATGTAGATGCACTCCTCTCTCTCTCTCGTTGCTAGATGACTCCATAGATTGATCTTGGTGATGCGTAGAAAATTTTAAATTTCTGCTACGATCCCCAACAGGTCGCCGCCGCTCGGGTCCAAGTAAGGCCACCGCTGCTACCCTCCAGTTGAAGCCAAGCTAGGCAGGTTGACCATTGACAGCCAGTTAGCTTCTTGGCGGTGACGTGGAGTCGAAGAGCTACGCTGGAGAAGAACGCCGCTTCTACTTAACTGCTGGTGCAGTTGGCTGACTGACACGTGGGCCCAACAGGCCACATGTCAGTTACGCAACTGCACTGCGATTAGAATCATCAAGCTTTCTGTTTCGGCCGGGACACAGGTGGGTAGCTTTGGTTAATTAATTATACCTCCAGCGCACCCCTTTTTAGTTGAAGAATGTATGAAATGTAATGAAATCCGGCATGTTTATATGAAATGCGACCGTATATGAATGAATTTATTTCGATTAGTTCGAATTCCTGTATCACTGGCATTGGATGAACATGCAAAACAATACGTACTAGCATTATTCCCAGGGTGATCACCTTGTTTGCAGCAGTTTCACATGTACTCCCTCCGGTCCTTTCTAGTCTGCATACAAGTTTTGTCTGCAATCAAAGTATCTCTACTTTGACCAATCTTATGCACTTTCACAATGTGCGAAGTAAAAAGGAATAGAAGGAGTACAAAGAGTTTGAGCAGCTTTTTAGCGTTTCTGTACATTGCAATCAAACACACAGGCCTGGCAATTCATAGAGAACATTCAAAACAATCGATGATTATGCATCTCAGCGACCACATGTCAGAGGCAATATTTACTTCACAACTATAGAATAAAGAAAAAATTGATCGACGCTGCTGACAGCAAAGGGCATCCCATTCGAAAATATCAAAGGCATGTCTTGCTAAAATCAATGAGAAAAATTTGACAAGGTTGTCCCATTCCAAAATATCAAATGCCTACGATTGTGGAATGGGCAGGGTTTGCCATCAGTTCAGACATTGACATGGCACCTCATGCTAAATAAACCAGCTGTTCTTTTGTGCAGTTCCACCAAAATCAACCAAATTCGCACGTAGCTTGTATGATTTCGCCCTTATATGTTGCAACGCCTTGAACTTATCGGCACATCCTTTCTTGTGGTGGAAATGAATGATCGATGTATTCATGAACATTTTGTGCAGTTCCCGTTGAAATCAAGCTGAGCACCCCTGGTTGCACAAATACAAAAAAGTGATTAGTATAAAGCGAACTGCACTATGAATTGACAGTTTCAACAGGCATATACATGGTCCATGTAGAGCACACTTTTAGAAAAATGGAACTCACCAGAAAGAATCCTAGAACAACATTTTACTCGCGCATCACAGCAAAAAATGGAGATTTGTCAGTCCTTCTGAGTTGAAGTTAGTGTGGTCTTGTGGGGAGTAATGTAACCATCCTTCAACTGCTCCTTCTGATGAGAAGATAGACAGGGCTTCTTCATCCTGGCATAATCGGAACTTGTCACTTCACGTACTCCATATTCTTCTTCAGAGGAAGATGATCCTGTTGTGCAAAGACAAGAGGACTACTAAATGCTAGCACCCTGTTTGCTCAAAAAAGAAAGGAAATATTTAAAAGCGGCATGCAGATGAAGCACTTCTCAAGGACAATACCACTTTTCATGACGATATCTAAACAGTAGCACAACACCAATAGAGATGACAAAGCTCAATCATATGGATGAAATCAGTGGGCGAGTACCAACCTTTGTCAGGAGGCTTATTGTGTAGAGCATACAGATGAAGCACTTCTCAGGAACCATCTGTTGCTATCTACGGTGGTGTCCATGCTTACTATATACTCCTCGATTAGTTTAATGTTTCCAACATCTTCTTGTGCAGTTCCACTAAAATATATGGTATCTTCAAAGAAGATCCCTGTTTGCACAAGTAGAGATAATTACGTATTACATTAAGAGTGGCATAAAATCAGTGGCAAAACAATTGCTTGTTCCAGCCATAGCAATAAATTAAGATGCAAAACTATATCATTACTTGTGTCATCACAGTTCCAGTGCTTCTTTACTGACACGGAAGTTGATTTTGTTTTTCTTCCGCTTGTTCTTCCCTTCATCACTTGGTGCAATAATGAGACAAGCTTCGCCTTCAATGTAAGATTTGGCATGTCAATTAGGGAGCACAAGTATAGTACTAAACTTAATTTTACGATGAAAGTGGCAAAATACAGGCCAGCCAGTTGTGAAATATCCTTATCTTACCTCGGTGGGATATTACGGTGCACATCTGATTGGAAGTCTTGTCTCCATTTGTGCAGTTCACTAAAATCAAGCAACACTATCGTACAAGTAGCACAACATATGAAAGCACACTGCAGAATCATGTGAAAGAAGGCTAGTACTAACCTCTCATGATGTGGAATTCAAACAACTCACAAGAAGAAGATCTGAACCAAATCCGCCTTAACGGATAGGAAGTAAGATCTCCTCTTGTGCAGTTCCACTAAGATCAAGCAATCAACCAACATTGTCGGTGTGACATTTTGGTTGAACTGCACAAAACACTCTTAAAACAAAAGTGTTTTGTGCAGTGCAACAAAAAGGTCACAATGGCAACAAGGTGAAGTAGATAACCCTATTTACACAGAGGTGCAAAGGAATCAATTAGTGGTCAATAACGGTGGATGACACAGAAGCCAACAAAAAGAAGCATATACCTTATCTAAATGGGAAAGAAAGCAAGACAGTAGCATTTCTCAAATGGTGGCATTGATTAATATTAACATAGAGATTATATTAACAATAAAATCCATTAAACATGTAATTTCCTTTTAACTGTGGCATTGCATCAATTTTCCAGCGACATTATTAGAGGGTGTTTGTTTACAGGGACATTTTGGTGTAGGGACTAAAAAAACTCTGTGTCAGTCCCATCTAAACCAAACAGGACGGGCTTCTATGGACTAAAAGTGGGCATTTGGGACTAAAGAAAGAAGACCCTGAGGGAGTCTTTTTGGGACTTTTTCCAACAGTTTCCCCTGCCACGCATCGCACCTTGTCTCTATTAGTTCATTACTAGGGGTAACATGGTCTTTTAGAATGTCATTTAATAACCTCTAGTCCATGTTTTTCCACGGAACCAAGCAGGTAGGGACTAGGGAGTTTTTAACCAAACAGGGCCTTAGATTAACAACAGCTAATGAGTTGCAGGGGACGGTGGGCCGACCAGCACCATGTGCATCTACCGATGTACTGTGATCATGCACAGTCTGTTGCAACAAAGAACAAACAACCAAGGAGCATATTTGTGTTGGTCCCAGTTTTGTTATCTTTAGACACCTTTCCCCATGTGAGCGCAACAAATCTAGTCATGCTCAAACTCTACAGCCTTGTCCCTTCCTTTCCTTTTTGAACTAGTACTTTCGCCCCTTCCTTTCCTCTTTGAACCACGTCCTAGATTTATGCAATACAACTTTCCCCACTACTTTCCCCATTCCTTTCCTCTTTGAACCACGTCCTAGATTAATGCTATACAACATTCCCCCTTCATTTCCTCTTTGAACCACGTCCTAGATTCATGCTATATACAACTTTTCCCACTACTTTCCCCCACTCCTTTCTTCTTTGAACCATGTCCTAGATTCATGGTATACATGCAGCTAGAGCAATGCATGTGGAGTAAGTAAATTATACCTTACGGTTCTTGGGGCGTGGTTCGATGGGTGACGGGACGGCGGCGAAGAAGAAGGGGTCGGAGGCCCTCCCGCGCCGCCGCTGGGTGGAAAGTGAACAGCTGCGCCGGTAGTCCCTCGCCGACGGCGACAACGTTAAGCCTCCTTCCCTTCCCGGCGGACGGATCCTGCCGGCTCTTTGAGCAGCAGTGAGGGGAGAGAGAGGCCAACGAAGTCTTGTTTAGATCTGGAGAGGGCAAGAGAGTGTGAAGAGAGCAACTACAAGCGCTCAGGCTCCAGCGTGTATATATATACTGGAGAGGGAGTGTGAAGCGTGCAAACCCTAGAAAACATTTTGACCAGTCAAAGAATCCTCCTGGCACAAATTATGCTCAAGTGTAGTTATCGAACCCGAGACCTCAAGTTTGATGAGCAAACAGGCTAACCAGCTACACAACCCTCCCGTTATGTTAAACGAGAGGAAAATGACCTTTTATACATTCCTGCATTCGTGTGACAAGCATGCCGTGGTTTTTTGTGTGTGTGTGGGAGTCATTGGGATTTCAATCATAATCGTGTCATGTGGCTTTGGTGGTAAGACTATCCACAGTGGTGCAGAAATAATGCAGCCTTAGTCACCTTACCTCTCTCCACGTAGTACGTTGGGTCCCACCAATCAGAGGGTGAAACAAACAAATTAATAAGAAAACTGAAAAGTGCCAGCGGTGTATCTTAACTCACACATCTACGCTCTTTGCTTTCAGGGAACAACATCCAATTGATCCCTCTGTTCGCTCACGTATTATTTTAAGTGAATCCTTATTATAATATGCACACAAATTTTGGGCACTTGTATTCGACTTAAGTCAGTGTGCCACCGTATCTCGTATACTTACCACTCCCTCCCGTCTAGGTGTAATAAGTCACGTTAGAAGGTGCAACGGGACCAAGGTGCGTGCGTGTGCGTGTGTGTATTTAACAGCATGCGTGTTAGAGAGAGCGACAGATCGACCTACTACAGAGAGATGGTGTGTAGTGTACAATTTTAGCCGCGAGAGTTGGTGCATCCTCTCGTTTCCGGGCGTGTCCGGTAGGGACATGCGGACAGTTGCCACGCCCGCTCCTGACCAGCCTGGCCCACCCAAAGCCCCTCCATCGCCCGCGCGCACTTCCCGCCTGAAACGGTCAGTGCGGCTCCAAAGAACCGGTGCCGCATTCATGCCCAGGCAGAGCGAACACGACCTCTCACTGGCGCAAGAGTGATGATTGCTTCGTCCGTCCAACTTACTGCTGGGTCTATGTGATTTGACGGCTCATTGGTCTTTATTACTGAGGTGGTAGGACTGCTGGATGTCCCACGCTTTCGTCAAAGGAGGTACTACTACTAGAGTACACTTTTCTCCATTCTTACAGCGGAGGCGCAAGAGCAGTGAAAACACGCAAGCTCAGTGATTACATGGCCCACCTCACACTATCACCGTGCGACACCTAACTCTTTACATAGTACTCCCTCCGTTCCTAAATATTACTAGATGAGTCCCCGCGCGTTGCCGCGAAACAGCGGTATATCTCTCTGCGCAAAATTATCAATTTCATAGAACTAAAAAAAACTCTATAACCGCATGACAAATGTGGTAGCCAAACTAAATAAACTCCCATCATCATTTAATCATCCCACGTAAGGAAAAAAGATCAGCCAACTCCTACTGCATAATGGGATTATATTTTTTTTGACATGTTAATGGGACTTAAAAGCTCACTTACATGCATGCTACCAGTGCATGCTTGCATGCAGACATGTTAATGTGATTTAAAACCCACTCACATGCATGTGCCACGGTATTTCTGCATGCTTGCATGTGGCTTAGTGCCGAGCTTCTCAACGTCTAGATCAGACGGCTATTATGGACTGATTTACTTCATCTAACGGCTACATCAATTTTGATGATGTGGCTCAAGGAGAGGATAGAGAATTCCTAGTAGTGGGGTTAGCTATTACTAGTAGATAAGTCTTTGTAGAGATTCCACTACATACGGAACAAAATGAATGAATCTACACTTAAAATGCATCTATATACATCCGCATGTGGTTCATGGTGAAATCTCTACAAAGTCTTATATTTAGGAACGGAGGAAGCATCGGTATAGTACGTCTTGTAATTTATCGTGAGATAAATTTGTACAATGCTATGAAGCTTCCAAACCGTTACATGTATCTTCGTCCAAGGTTGCCCGTTGCAACATTTCATCAAATACAAAGGAGACTAACATGCATGCTATTGCATCTCAATGATTGACAGATCATAGAAAATATGTACTCCCTCCGTTCCAAAATAAGTGTCTCAACTTTGTGCAAACTTTAGTACAAAGTTGTACTGCTACTAAAGTTGACACTTATTTTCGAACAGAGGCATCTAAAGAAAAAAAAACGATCCATGCAGTCCCTAGCCCTTGAACCATGAACCTTGACCAGGCTTCAATTTGTTGGCAACATTCGAGATTCCTAATAAATGAAGTGTGCAACCTTTTGACCATCGGATCAGTTTGTGCAGTTTCACCAAAATCGAGATGAGCATCCCTGTGGCAAAGAAATTGAAGAAGCGTGATTAGACTAAGATTACTGGGACTAGTTGATGAGACAAAAAATCATCACAAATACGATGCGTAGAAGCCGGTAGAGGTATGTGCGGGGCAAAGAAGTAGAGAAATATCCACAGGGAGTGATGTGGTCAATGGAAGCGATGGTGCAAGCTGGCTGTAAAGGGAGTTGTACCTGAGGGACGTAGCTCAACCTTGAGGAGGGCGGCGGGAGGCGGCAACTACCCACGTCGCGGCAGTGAGCAAGGGACGAAGGCAACATCACCAGCTTTGTGAGAGAGAACGGCGGGGACCCCTGATCGGGGTGTGCCGACAGTGGGTTTTTGCCGTTGACGACGGCCACCGCATCTACACTAAGCATCCACCCCTTCCCCAAGCGTACGTGATCCGCCGGGATGTTAGAGATGTGGCCATAGTCATTTTGTGCGAGAGAGTGTGAAGAGAGCAACCCCAGCAAGCAACCGTGTAGGCTGGCCCGTCCTGACTATGTATATAGTGGAGCGGTTTCCTTTTCTCTCCATATGAACCTATCATATTGCGTAAGTGCCACTGAAGAAAAAAAACTTTATTTATAAATGACGCGGCACCTACTACTCGTTCTCCTATAACCTTGCACTTGGCATCTCCAAAATATTAACCTTGCGATTGGCTCTTCGCCGAAGTCGAGCAATAATGATAGTGCAGTATATATCGTTCTGGCTATATGAGACCGAATGAATTGCTGCACGTCCACCACGTGGGCGAGGGTCGTGGGGCGAGGGAGAGTGCTACATACGGAGAAAAATGAGTGAATCTACACTCTAAAATATTTCTATATACATCAGTGTTTGGAGTATGTACTAGTAGTTCATATTGAAATCTACTAAAGGACATATATATTCCAATCAATATGATATAATCTCTATAACCAAGGTAGTAGGGACGAGGAGTAAACGGAGGGAGTAGTAAATTTTTCTCCTCGTCCTGTGAGCCACCGCGCGCATGGGCGAGGGAGCGGGCGTAAGGCGGAGCAAGCTTCACCTCATCTAGCGAGCCACCGCGCCCGTGGGCGGGGGAGACGGCGTACTAAGCAGGCTTCTCCTCGTTCTGCAAGTTGACGGGACACATCAAAAGTACTCCTGTGTATAGAGCCTTGCCTCTAAGGTAGGCCCCACATGGTTTGCCTCTTTTTTTAATTTAACATAACGCGTCAAGTCGCAATTTGTTTGTTCACCCATGGTAGGCGATCCTCCCTCCACCAAGTGGATAACCAGTACACGTGCCAAAGTACCACGTGGGCTGCCTTTTTTGTACAAAAATGAGCTCCACCGTGTACCCGCGCGGGTGTGGTTGGGAAAGAGACGGGAGTACGTGCACCGTGCATGCACCTCTTCTCTTCGTGCACGTCCCCCACCTACGTGGGTGTGTGTGAGAGATACAAACCGCGTTCATGAGTTTTTTTGTTTTGGGGGGGGGGGTGGGGGGGGGTGGGGGGTGATTTCGTGAATTATTTGTGGGAATATGTGTCGATGACATCTCAAACAAAAATTTGCATGCAATGTGTGTGAAATGGAGGCCTATCCATATCATACATAGAGGGTCGGGAAATCCACGAGAAGAGAGGGAGGGTCGGAGCTATCGATAGAGTCGAAGAGAGGATCAAGTGGGTGGAGTGCGAGATCGATGAAGAGAGCCATCGAAATTGTGTGTGTGTGCAAGTCAAAGATATAGGGCGATTGGCCTACCGGAACGTTAGAGGGCACATGTCAAGTTTGTGTGTGGCAGGGAGACATGACTAGAGCGCTTGATGTATCGGTGTGTGTGGGGGGGGGGGAGGGGTAGGCAGAGGCCTAACTATAGAGGTAGAACGACTCGTATATGTGTTGAGAAGGAGAGACCCAGCTATGTCTTGAGGGGATCGGGTCGACATCCATACATAAGCGAAGGATGGGAAATATGATGGGATGTAGAGAGAGAGAGAGAGAGAGGGAGGAGAGGGAGGGAGAGGGGTAGAGTCTTGGATGGGCGATGGAGTTGCTTCTCGAAGATGGTGGGAGGCCTACTAGACAAACCGAGGGTGGAGCTGCAATGTTATCAATAAGAGTGGGGATGTGTTTACGTGTGTGTGCACATGCGTGATAGATCTGTCGGGACGCATCCATGGATGATGAAGGGGAACCATGTGTTTGGTAAGCAAACCTAACTAGATCGGTAGATCAATTGTTGTTTGTCAGAGGAAGGGAGAGACACAACTAATGAGGTAGATCGATCGACGTGTGGCTAAAATCGAGTTATGAGGACCTAGCTAGCTATATGTATAGCGAGAGATCGGTCGGTGTACGTCCATTTGTTAGAGGCAATTAAGGCCCAGCGAGACGGATAGATAGAGAGAATGGAGCTAGGAGGTGGTGCGAGAGGCCCAACTACTAGCTAGATAGGGGGAGGAGTGTGCGGTTGTGAGATCGATGAAAAGAGGGGCGAGAGTTTACACGTGTGTCGACCGTATGAGAGACACGAGGCAAGGACACATAAAGGAGGAGATTGAAGGTGTGTGTGTATGTTGTAGGCAGGCATCACTGGAGAGGTTTATCGATCGGTGTGTGTCGGAAAGGAGTTGTGGAGACTCTGGGAGAATGACCTAAAGAAAAAAAATGAATGTGCCCGGTGGATAGAATGCCGAGGGAGGGGGAGTGCGAGGAGGGCGTGTGCATGCATGAGAGAAAGTTAGTGGCAGCTACAAAGGTTAGAGGATTGTGTGGGTGTAAGAGACTAACAAAGATCATAATTTGATATGAAAGCGGATTCATATATTTGAATAGTAGGTCATAGTGTTTTAAACATTGCATGCATGAATATAGCGGCGATACACGTGATGTGCACATGTTATACCATAATGTGATAATGCATGGCGTTTGCAACTCACAGCTAAATGCCGAACAATCTAAACCATACTATACATCAAACAATCTCACATTTTATTTGAATTTGTGATAATGTGTGGCGTTTGCAGCTTATAACTAAATATCAAACAATCTAAACAATACTATATATCGAACATTCTCACATTTTATTTGAATTTGTGGTAATGTGTGGTGTTTGCAACTCACATCTAAATACTTGTAGGCGTGAGGCGGGGCACCATACATAATGTGATAAACACATTATACATATGAGACATGGTTTAGATTATGAAGACCTAGCTAGAGCTAGAAATGTAATGTGATTTGAAATCAAAATAAAGTGGATTCAAAAAATCTAGTTCGAGTTCATATAGTACACATAGTTCATATGTAACTCGAGACTAATCATGTGGTGTGATGTGAAGATAATACACAAACGATGGTTTAACTTGACAATAATGATGATTGTAGATCTTATTAAAACAGAGAAACGAATTCAAATGCTTTGACTTCACAACAATCATTACTGTAGATCTTATTCAAATAGAGAAACGAATTCAAATTTAGTTCATATTGAAGCGGTAGTATATACGTTTGGAATGCACTAAAACGTTCATTTGAGTAGTAGGTTGCATGCATTATACACGTAGATAAATATTTTAATTGAACATAACATGAATTCAAAGTTTTGAATGACATTTGTAGTGCGCATTGATTTGGTATAGTACACGTTAGGCTTGTCCGGAAATTTCAACCCGCGCCTTGTTAGCCCGAAATATTTAAGATATATCTTTGTCTTGTTGTGCTCCGACAACTCCCTCCATCTCAACCCGCACCTTTCTATTCCGAAATTACAACGCGCGCGAAAACTCCCACCTCCTGTGAAATCCCGGCACGTGAAATGCCCGTGGTACCCCTGAACCGAAAGAACTGGCTCAAATCGGTGGGGGTACTTTCGTAACTTACCCCACATTTCGGACAAGCGCGTCTCTAAGCCATGGTTCCCCACTGCCATCCCATCCGCCCACCCATTCGTACATCGAGGCCACGAAAACACGCGACGAAAAACCACACCCTGCTCCGTCTGCCACCTAGCCGGAGCCTCTTCCCCAACGACGTCATCCACAGCAACACCTCGACGTCCCTCATCCATCGTACCGGATGAGGATCCGTCGTCGATCTCATCGTCCCGCCGGTTCAGCCACCCCGTGCTCCACCTCCAAGGAGCTGCCCTGATGTTCCCCTCATCTTTTGCGCCACCTCCATTCCCACACCGCCATCTTCACCTGCACCACCATAAGAGCATCATCATCACCGTTTCCTCGGATGAAGCTACGGCCTAATCGGCGCCACCAAAGAGGTTGTACACTAATCAGCGCAATTTCTTCTAGATTCGATCTCACGGTCTTTGCCGGCGCTTTCGGTCCCGAAACCCGACACGTGCGGCTCCATCCACGGTGGCGTCGCCGGCCACTTTCTCCACGGCATCGCTCCCTCGGCGGCGACGTCCACATCAGTAGGAGCTGCTGCTGCTTTCGCTCTCGCTCGCGTTGCTGCTCTGCTCTTGCTCTCGGCCCCCTACCTGGTCTACTCTTGCTATCGCTCTTGCTCGCGCTGCTTCTCTCGCTCTTGCTCTTGCTTGCGATGCTGCTCCGATTTAGCTACACTTCAGTCGACTGAATCGACTTTTGGGTGATCGATTTCAGGGTGGGGCGGGGGCTCGCGGGGTGAAGGAAGAACCAGCAATTGGCAGCGGGGCTCGCCGAAGAGGTACCCCACTATCTATCTTAGGGTCAGGATGGGGGCGGTGGTCGCCGGCGGTGGCGGGGCGTTTGGGGGCCGGTGGCATGGGCTCGCCGAAGAAAAAGCTCGGCACGGGGGGGTCTAGAGGGATGGCCGGGGCGGCGGCGGACTGGCGGTGGGGAGTGTTTTCGGGGCGGGCGAGGTGGCGCACTGCCCTTGACATGGGCGGCGGGGGCTGCTGTTTGGCCGGTGGTGGCTGGCGGCTCAGGGGGGGGTGGAGGTTGAAGATGAGCCGCAGGCCCTTGATTTCGTATCCAACGGCTGCAAAATCGACTGACCAGAGATGAAATGTCAGTCGACCGATGTGTAGCCTCACCTTGCTAGTGCGTTCAGTTTTGACAGCAAAATTCAGTTTCGATAGTTAAGTTCAGTTTCGACAGTTAAGTTCAGTTTCGACAGTTAAGTTCAGTTTCGATAGTTAAGTTCAGAGATGAGCGGCTGATGTATTTTACATCTAGCACTTTGTAGTTATGTATTTTATGTCATGTATTGGAGATGCTATTAGAATTCCACTCAGGTTAACGTTGTTCGTTGTCTCTCTTGTCCTGCTTCACCTCGGCGTCGTACAACTCACGGAGCTGCTCCAACAACGAAACCCTCCATCACAAAGGAGCAGTACCTCGGGCTCCATCTCCAGACGCCTAAGATCTTCTTCCTCCTCCGACAAAGAAAGTCAGCCGGAGCATCCTCACCGCCAACCCAATCACACTGAGATCAACATGGCTTCGCCAAAGAGGTTGTACACTTGTTGCTTCTCTTTTTACTCTACATGTTATATATATTGTCCATCGAGCACACGGATTTGTTCCTTTAGTGTCTCCTTGAAAGAAAAAACGTAGGAATTTTAATTTTCACTTGTCCTCCTTTTCAAATTCCTATTCATGAAGCACAAGACTAAGAGATAGTAGCATAATAGCATTATAACCGTACATTTTCTTGTTGTTTGACTTAATCTCACCATGCTTCTTTGCATCCTGTGATCTTCCAATTGTTGTGAATCAAAAACTCAGATTGGCAGAAATCCTGTGTTTTTAAATTCTCTATTTTCCATGTGCATTCCTATCTATTCCTGTCTATTTTCCTATCCCTGCATTGTTGGAATCCTCCAATTCAAACGAGCCCTTACAGAATTACTACTCTTACAGATAGTTGTCAAAGAAAACCTTGCGTGGTCTGTCCCGCTCCTGCTGCGCCGTCGTCCACCCTAGCTCAGCTGCTCCAACGACAGAAGGGTCCAAAGACAGCAGGATCCGGCCTCAGACTGTCTTCGCCGCCTCGAGATCTTCTTCCCCTTACCGGCAGCCATGAAAACTGCATTACCATCATCAACCGAGCAGATGACCTCGAGGACTACACGGGTCCGCAAGAGAGGTCGCACTCTTTCGTGTCTGCTTATGTTATGCATCGCTTAATATTGCATGCTACTTTATCGTCCTGTTCACCGATTAGACTCTGAGTCGGCTCCAAACTAATAGTCAAACTTGAGTTTTTAAATGGTTGTGGGGTACATATCGGGGCCGCTATCAATAGTATCTATCTACTATCTGGTTAATCTCCGGTGTCTACTATGAGTTTCATGTTGGGTGGGAAACAAACTATAAAGAAGCCATTATCTGTATTTTTTAACTGAAGCCATTATCTGCCTGCTACTATTGGTTTTGGGTCTATCCACTACCATCACTCTGGATTTCTGCATGCACTCCTTACATAATCTCACTATGTTTTATTCCTATGCATGACAGTTATTGTAAACAATGGAACTGAACATGTAGAGCAAAAGAGACGACCCTTGCATGGCAATAAAATTTCATGCAGACGTCGCTCCATGGTAGGCGCAAAGGCAGCCCCCCTCCACGCATTTTGGATTGTAATCGAGAGGAAGATATCTGCTCGAGGGGGATTCGAAGGAGAAGACAACTCCTATTTACCCCCGAGGTCTTCGCTCTAACTTGGCATGCGATGTTGGTTATATCATGCATATGGTGTCTTGCATTGCTTACTTTATACATCAAATATGTCATCTCGCTTAGTTTAGACATCCTTTGTGCGAATGCCATCTGTTTAGTTTATTCATCATTTATCTGAATTATGCAACGCCATCTTGTTTAGCCAGGCATCATATATGTGAATTTTGCAATGCCATCCTGCTTAGCCAGTCATCTTATATGTAAATTATATCAGGCCATCCTTTTTTTCGTTACATATTACATTTTTCAACAATGTTAGTACATTCAACTGCTCTTCGTGTGCATCAGCCATTTGACACGATGATGGAAAATTCTGGAGTGAAAACAAGGTCTTCAGAGCAGACTATGCTATCTGACGAAGCGCATATCTTGCTGGTTACGGATAGCTCCTCAGAGGAGGATTCAGAGACAGATGACCAGTCCTATTCCCCCCGAGGTGTATGCTCTAACTTGGCAGGGTTATGTTGCTCATATCGTGCGTATTGTGTCTCGCATTGCTATGTCATTTGATTAGTTTAGACATGCTTTGTGTGAATGCCACCTATTCAGTGTCTAATTACCATATATGTGAATTATGCAATGGCATCTTGTTGCAAGACATTATATATGTGAATTATACAATGCTATCTTGTTGCAAAGGCATTATATATGTGAATTATGCAATGCCATGCTGTTTAGCCAATCATCATGTATGTGAATTATATCATGCTATCATTTTTTGGTATTACGTGCTCCATTTGTCGACAACGTTTGTATATTCAACTACTCTTCTGTGCATCAGCCATTTGAAGCGGTGATGGAAGTATCCGGAGTGAAAACAAGGTATTCAGAGCGCATAATGCTACTTGGTCAAGAACATCTTGCTTTGGTTACGAAGAGCTCCTCGAGAGGAGGATTCGAGACCGATGACCAGTCCTATTTCCCCGAGGTCTATGCTCAAACTTGGCAGGGTTATATTACCCATGTCATGCATGTTGTCTTGCATTGCTTAGTTTTTACATCATATATGGATTGCCATCTCGCTTACTTGCACATCATCTATCCGAATTATGGCATGGCAACCCATTTAATAAAGACATCATATAGTTATATCATCTCATCCTGCTTTAGTGTTTACAGTCATCATATTTTGAATTATGGCATTCCATCCGTGAATGTATGTGAATTATGGCATGCCAACCTATTTAATAAACACATTATATAGTTATGTCATGTCATCCTGTTTACATAGTCTCATATTTTGAACTATGTCTTTCCATGTTTTTTAGTTAGCCATCATAATGTGAAATTGTGTCATGCTATCCTGTTTAGTTAGCCATCATATATGTGAAACTGTGTCATGCTATCCTGTTTGGTTAGACAACATAAATATGAATTATTTCATGCCCTCTTTTATTCCCCACTATCCATTGCACCTGTCTATCATACAATGTCTATACTTTCAATTACTTTTCTTGTTTATCAGCCATTTGAATTGGAGAGCGTGATGGCGGTATCTAAAGGGAGTAACAACACGGTCTTGAGAAAAGATAGTGCTACCATTGATGCAGATAGAACCACGGTTGTACTTGCCCAAGGACCAGATCCACCACACATAACCCAGACTCGCAGATTTTACCCCTACCCAGTTGGACAGAGAACCAGCTACACTCCTTCTAACCCCAACCCCGTAAGATAGTAACCCAGCCCAGTTGACACAAAGACCGTCTCCACCATAGAGCACCCAAACACGAGCAGTTAGTAAGGGAACTGCAGTGCCCAAAGCACGAGGACCACCACTCCGAATCCCAACTCAACGCTTAAAGGAGAAGAAGATTTGTTCTCAGGTCAGGTTCTATAGCTATGGTTCATACTACTTTGCTCTTGCATTATTGTATTTACTCATACCAACTATTT
Organism: Aegilops bicornis; assembly: GCA_021605145.1. Taxonomy (NCBI): domain Eukaryota; kingdom Viridiplantae; phylum Streptophyta; class Magnoliopsida; order Poales; family Poaceae; genus Aegilops; species Aegilops bicornis. The sequence continues at coordinate 548,974,075 of CM038671.1, read as the reverse complement.
TCAATTTTGAAGGATGGAATTGAAACTCCAATGGTGCAACATGTATGTTTTAAACCTATTTCTTTAATTGGTTTCTGTTGTAACCTGCTCTATGTTGATTTCAGTTTCAATTGAATAAACAGTTATGTTCTCATGTCATGCACATTACAAGTGTTGTTATTGGTCTATAGTTACCCACACTTATATTCTGTCTATTCTGCTTTGTCTTGAACAAATATTATTTGAACTGTGTCTCTATCTTGATTTGGCAACAAAAACTAGAATGATATAGACCATAAAGTGACCATGGTACATAGATATATGTTTGTTTCATGCTGTTATCCTGTCCACTTTACTACTGAACTCATTTACCAAAATGAGTTTCATATACAACATGGTAAACATGTGATGTGTCTGCTTGCTTCTCTTTTAGAATGCGGAAAAATATTGGAGAACAAAGACCGCGTTATCCAATGGTAAAGGAAGTAATGCAGATAAGGTTCAAGATAGTGAGACATCCTGTTGGTCTCCAAGAAAGTCGATAAAAACTATCTTGACGGTGAGGGAACCCAAAAGTCCTGCCTTGATGTAGTGTTCGAAAGCATCGTCCACTCATCACTGGCACAAGCTCTTCGAACTCGCTGCATGAATCAGTTCGTCTTCTTGAGTCTCAACTTCAAGTTGAAAGACATCGATCAGATGTGCTGTGACAGGAAGCCGAAGGATCGAGGAAGTCCCTACATAATTCAGATGCATATTTTCTGGTGCAATAACAAGCGCTAGAGGATTTAAGCGCCAAACAAGAGAAAGTTAATAAGCTTGCTAAGCATCTTGCCAGCATTATGGGTACCCAGGATAATGTTTCTTGAGATCTTCTGAAGTGGTTTCAATTCGGATTTGTTTCTTTGCGCATTGCTTTATTTGCGCTGGTCGCCAACTTTGACAACCAGTGTATATGATATGCTGCTTTATTCCCTATATTTGCACTGGTGGCGAACTTTGATGCCCAGTGGATGTAATATGTGTAATAGCCGTGATAGCCTAGCGTTAGTTGCTTGCTTATTTATTTCCTTGGTGTCTTGTTTATTTGTTTGCTTGTAGTCATTGCAGTTCTTTTTCCGCGGTTAGCTAGTGGCTGCAATAACCTATTTTTTAAAACTAGGCCACAATAACCATGAGCTAATATTTACTGTAGTGACACTGGGCCTCCTACTGGCCGTAGAAACAGTGGGCCTTCTACGGGTCGTAGAAACAATGGGCCTTCTATGGGCCGTAGAAACAATGGGCCTTTTGCGGGTCGTATCATCAATGAGCCTTATACTGGCCGTATGATCGATTGGCCAAACATGGGCCAAACAGACCGCATTATGGTCGTAAACGGGCTAGAGTTGGAATCGTCCATTCATGGGCCGACCATAGTGGGCCATCGTTAATAGGACGTATTTGATGACGCTATGAAAACGGCCCAACGTATTAACGGACCACAAACGGGCTGACTGTAACCACGGGCTGAATTTGGCCCACAAGCGTAAAAATGACAAGAATGGGCCGTAAGTAAACGAATCGCCGGAAATGACCCCGAGAATAAATGGGCTCGAGAAGGACGAAAGATAACATATTGGAAACGCCCAACGGAATAACGGGCCGTTAATGGGTATAATGTGATACATGTTCATTACGGGCCAGTTTCACCACGGGCCGTTAATGGGTGTAAAGTGATACACAGTTCATTACGGGCCTGTTTCACCACGGGCCGTTAATAGGGCAAGAGTTACATAGGGCCTCATATGGGCCGAAAGACGTCATGGGCCATACATGCGCCAGAAGTGAAAACGGGCTGGAATCATATTGGATGGCCCAGATGACGCCATCGGGCCTAATTCGGATAGGGCGAACGGGCCTTGGGTTAGCGGGCTGTAAATGGGCTATATGCGAATAGGCCGTTAACAAAGCTTTCCATGGGCCGCCTGCCACCTTTTGACCAAGTCAAACGGGCCGGCCTTTTCACAGGAATGGGCCTCTGTTGGGTCGTGCCATGTGTCGACGTATCATAGGCGCCTTCCGTCCAATGAGTGGATGACATCTGTCCCAACGATGAGTCGACGCATGTTTCCTCCAGCCAATGATGATTTTACACGTGGAAAATCCACATTGGTCGGGGTTGTTAACGGGTTATCAGATCCAAAACCCGACCCGATAGCTTAATGGCGTTCCGTTACGGTGGATGCCACGTGTCGGTCACCCTTGACGAAAGCACTTCTGTGACGCGTGATTTATCGTCATGGAAGTGGACACTTCCATGATGATAATTTTGGTAATGTCATGGAACACTTCTACGACAAAGACGGTATGACTATCTTGATTCTATCATAAAATCATCATGGATGTACATGCATGACAAAAAACGCAACCTACTGTGACAAACACGTATCATCACGGAAGTGTATTTTTTTGTAGTGTCCCCTTCTACATCTGCGCACTCGTCCACCGCAGTGCACCTTCCTCATCGACGATGTCGTATGCCGCACTGGAGCTGGTCCACCATCGTCGTCGTACACAGAGCCTCTTCCCCCGCACCGTCTTCCACGGTCTCGGATCTGCTTCTCGGAAATGAACTGACTCCTGTTGCCGACCATGATGCACAGAGGCCGCTGCGACCATCGTACTCCTCCTCGATTGGTAATGTGTGTATTGAATCTCTTAGCCTATTAACCGAAGGACCAACCCAGAATTGCTGTTTTTTGCCTATTTCAGAGTTTCGCAGAAAAGGAATATCAAAGGAGTCCCAACGGAATGAAACCTTCGGGAACGTGATTTTCAGAACGAATATGATCCAGGAGACTTGGACCCTACGTCAAGAAATAAAAGAGGAAGCCACGAGGTAGGGGGCGCGCCCTCCACCCTCATGGGCCCCCTGTTGCTCCTCCGACGTACTCCTTCCTCCTATATATACCTATGTACCCCCAAACGATCAGATACGGAGCCAAAAACCTAATTCCACCGCCGCAACCTTACAGCCCACGAGATCCCATCTTGGGGCCTGTTAGGAGCTCACCGGAAGGGGAATCGATCACGGAGGGCTTCTACATCAACACCATAGCCTCTCTGATGAAGTGTGAGTAGTTTACTTCATACCTTCGGGTCCATAGTTATTATCTAGATGGCTTCTTCTCTCTTTTTGGATCTCAATACAATGTTCTCCCCCTCTCTCGTGGAGATCTATTTGATGTAATCTTCTTTTGCGGTGTGTTTATTGAGACTGATGAATTGTGGGTTTATGATCAAGATTATCTATGAACAATATTTGAATCTTCTCTGAATTCTTTTATGTATGATTGGTTATCTTTGCAAGTCTCTTCGAATTATTAGTTTGGTTTGGCCTACTAGATTGATCTTTCTTGCAATGGGAGAAATGCTTATCTTTGGGTTCAATCTTGCGGTGTCCTTTCCCAAAGGATGAGGGGCAGCAAGGCACGTATTGTATTGTTGCCATCGAGGATAACAAGATGGTTTTTTTATCATATTGCATGAATTTATCCCTCCACATCATGTCATCTTGCTTAAGGCATTACTCCGTTTTTATGAACTTAATACTCTAGATGCATGCTGGATAGCGGTCGGTGAGTGGAGTAATAGTAGTAGATGCAGGCAGGAGTCGTTCTACTTGTCTCGGACGTGATGCCTATATACATGATCATACCTAGATATTCTCATAACTATGCTCAATTCTGTCAATTGCTCAACAGTAATTTGTTCACCCACCGTAGAATACTTGTGCTCTTGAGAGAAGCCACTAGTGAAACCTATGGCCCCCGGGTCTATCTTCATCATAGTGATCTTCCAACACTTAGTTATTTCCTTTTGTTTTTTACTTTTTCTTTTATTTTACTTTGCATCTTTATCACAAAAATACCAAAAATATTATTCTATCATATCTATCAGATCTCACTCTCGTAAGTGGCCGTGTAGGGATTGACAACCCCTTATCCCCTTGGTTGCGAGGATTTATTTGTTTTGTGTAGGTGCGAGGGACTCGCGCATATCCTCCTACTGGATTGATACCTTGGTTCTCAAAAACTGAGGAAAATACTTACGCTACTTTGCTGCATCACCCTTTCCTCTTCAAGGGAAAACCAACGCAGTGCTCAAGAGGTAGCACACACCATCATCGCCAACTCTGTTTTTATAAGAGTAGAGATAAATATAAATATAAAATAAATATAAGAGTAGAGAAGAGAGTAGAGATAGCAGGGACGTCGGGAAAGGATCGCGCGCGTGCGGGAAAAAGCGGACGGGCGCGCGCTATTTTTGGCGAACGGCGTCCGGCGCAATTTATAAAATCCAACGCCCTCCCACTGCTCTGTGCCTTGCCACCGCTCTCTCCCCGCTCTGTGCCTCACCACCGCTCTTTCTCGCCTCGCCGCCGCCGCACCACCATGCCGCCGCGTCGCCGGGAAACTTGGGGATACCGCGGCGTCCGCGCGCGCCCTTCCGGCGGCTTCTCCGTTGAGATCCGGTTCCGTGGGAAGCGCCTCGGCCTCAGCACTTTCAACACCACCCAAGAGGCTGCCCATGCGTGCGACGCGGCGGCGTGGCACCTCCGGTGGCCTCATAGAACATTGAACTTCCCCAACGTGCCGACGCGGGAGCGGGCGTAGGAGCTCGCGCCTCCGCCCGGCCTATCACCGACGAGGATCGTTGCGCCAACCAGAGGCGGGAGCACCGTCTCGTCATGCCGTGATGGATGAGGAAGCCATGGCACTGTGGCACCAATGCTTCCCACAGGACATCATCAACGAGCGCGAGTTCTACGCGCAAAGGAGGGCAGAGAGGGAGAAGAGGAGGGCGGAGCGAGCTGCCTGTCGCGAGGACAAGCGTCCACGGAAAGCGGTGATGACCCACAAGTATAGGGTATCTATAGTAGTCCTTTCGATAAGTAAGAGTGTCGAACCCAACGAGGAGTAGAAGGAAATGATAAGCGGTTTTCAGCAAGGTATTCTCTGCAAGTACTGAAACAAGTGATAACAGATAGTTTTGTGATAGGATAATTTGTAACGAGCAACAAGTAACAAAAGTAAATAAAGTGCAGCAAGGTGGCCCAATCCTTTTGTAGCAAAGGACAAGCCTGGACAAACTCTTATATAAGGAAAAGCGCTCCTGAGGACACATGGGAATATCATCAAGCTAGTTTTCATCACGTTCATATGATTCGCGTTCGGTGCTTTGATAATTTGGTATGTGGGTGGACCAGTGCTCGGGTGCTGTTCTTACTTGAACAAACATCCCACTTATGATTAACCTCTATTGCAAGCTTCCGCAACTATGACAAAAGTATTAAGGTAAACCTAACCATAGCATGAAACATATGGATCCAAATCAGCCCCTTACGAAGCGACGCATAAACTAGGGTTTAAGCTTCTGTCACTGTAGCAACCCATCATCTACTTATTACTTCCCAATGCCTTCCTCTAGGCCCAAATAATGGTGAAGTGTTATGTAGTCGACGTTCACATAACACCACTAGAGGCTAGACAACATACATCTCATTAAAATATCGAACGAATACCAAATTCACATGACTACTAATAGCAAGACTTCTCCCATGTCCTCGTGGAACAAACGTAACTACTCACAAAGCATATTCACGCTCATAATCAGAGGGTATTAATATGCATATAGGATCTGAACATATGATCTTCCACCAAATAAACCAACTAGCATCAACTACAAGGAGTAATCAACACTACTAGCAACCTACTAGTACCAATCCGGACTTGGAGACAAGAATTGGATACAAGAGATGAACTAGGGTTTTGAGAGGAGATGGTGTTGGTGAAGATGTTGATGGAGATTGCCCTCTCCCGATGAGAGGAGCGTTGGTGATGACGTTGGTGATGATTTCCCCCTCCCGGAGGGAAGTGTCCCCGGCAGAATAGCTCTACTGGAGCCCTAGATTGGTTCCACCAAGGTTCCGCCTCGTGGCGGCGGAGTTTCGTCCCGAAAGGTTGTTTCTGATTTTTTTTCTCGATGAAAGACCTCATATAGCAGAAGATGGGCATCGGAGGGCCACCAGGGGGCCCACGAGGTAGGGGGCGCGCCCTAGGAGGGGTGGCGCGCCCCCACCCTCGTGGACAGGGTGTGGGCCCCCTGGCCTTCATATTTGGCGAGGATTTTTTATTATTTATTATAAGATATTCCTTGGAGTTTCAGGACTTTTGGAGTTGTGCATAATAGGTCTCTAATATTTGCTCCTTTTCCACTGTAATTCCAGCTTGCGGCATTCTCCCTCCTTATGTAAACCTTGTAAAATAAAAGAGAATAGGCATAAGTATTATGACATAACGTGTAATAACAGCCCATAATGCAATAAATATCGATATAAAAGCATGATGCAAAATGGACGATCAACTCCCCGAAGCTTAGACCTCGCTTGTCCTCAAGCGAAAGCCGATAACGATAAATATGTCCCCATGTTTAGAGGTAGAGGCATCGATAAAAATAAAATATGGACATGAAGGCATCATGATTATTCTCATAACAGCAACATATATAGATATTGTCATATGATTTCTTATGTTCAAGTAACAATCCATTCACAATGCAGAGTACAAATCATAAAATTTATTAAGAACCAACAAACTATAATCTCAGTCATTGAAGCAATTGCAATTTATCATAACATCAGAAAGAGTCTATGTTAGAGCTTAATAGCAAGTCCACATACTCAACTACCATTTAGTCCTTCATAATTGCTAACACTCACGCGATACTTGTGGTTACGGAGTTTTAATCGGACACAGAGAAAGATAGGGGCTTATAGTTTCACCTCCCAACCTTTTACCTCAAGGGTAATGTCAACAATAATAACTCATGCCTCCTACATTCTGACACTCAAAAAATTTTGTTAGGTTTTCAACAAAAACTTTGTTGGATTTGAAGAAGGTCATTTAAATTCTTCCACAAAAACCTCTCTCTCAAAACTTCTCCCTTGGCAAGGATTTCATTGTTGATGTCTTCTTCAACTCTGGTGTTTGGTTATTAAAAACATTTCTTCTGATTCTCCCCTTCTCAAATTTTATTTTTGGGATTTATTTTTCTTTTAAAGAAACCCTAGGAGTTTTGGGACTTCTCTTATATTGAAACCATCCATGATTTTAACATGCCTCATGTGGTAAATCTTCCCAAAACCCCTCCTTCCACTTTGGGGCAATCCAAACATTCTGTTTCCACAAGTCCAACCCTTTTTTGGGATTTTATTTCATTTATTTTTTCTCCCAAAACTATTCTGTCCATTATTTTGAGCCTAGAGGATTTACAAAGCAAGTACCAAATTTCCTTTGGGTTTTGAACTCAAACCAACTCCTCTGGATAGTCTTTAGCACCCACAACCTAGATCCATCAAGATCCACTCTTCCTCTTTTCAAAATTTTCAAATTTTAATCTCTGCAAGTTTGGACCAGATTTGTCAAATTTGGTGAAATTCATATCTTCTCTTCTCCAAAAATTCTACCAAAATTCAGGCAGCCCCGGATGCAAAGTGAGAGGCCACCTCACCAAAAATCAGCTCAAGGAAAATTCCCCACATGCCAAAATCATTTCGTCGAACACCTGGCCTGCACTGTTACTATGCACTTTCAGAAAGTTCAGAAATTCAGAGTTTTCTTCAGTGTCGTTTTCGTCAGTGACTTGTCACCGATCACCCGTGCGCCCTGGCGCGTTGCGCATGGCCCCTTCTCCCTGGCCAGAGCACCGCACGCCCTCTTGGACGGGTGCAGGTGTCGGTGGCGGCGAGCATCGCCAACGCCGGCAGCCTCTGCGGTGGCAGAGCCACCCGTGGCGGCCAGCGAGAGCCCGTGCCAGCTTGTTACGCCTGCTCTGCGCCGCCTAATGCTCCCTTGCCCTCTGCGTGGCCTCACAAGACGCCAAATAAGACCCGCAGCACCGTCGCCTTGGCCCGGCAAGCACAGGGCGCACTCTCTGCCGCTGACGGGCCCGCGCCGCCCCATTCCGTCGAACCCACCCAGAGCACCTAATCCGAGCTCGCTTAGCGCCTAAACAGAACCAGTGGGACTCCTCGTTGACGCCCAATGCCCTAAACACCCCGACCAAGCTCTGCGCCGGCGACCACCACCACCACTCACCGACGCGGAAGGTCACGCTGAGCACGGAGATACCGGAGGAGGTGACGGAACCGCGAACTTCACCGAGCTAGGCTCCGACTACTCCGAACCATGCAAGCATGTTTGAACTTTTGATTTGATGAGTGTCTTGGAATGTTTGCATTAAGTAGTTCCATGGCATGCTATTGGAGCATCTCGATGAAGGTTATATTACATGCAAAGTTGGGGCAAGTGAATTTCGATAATCCGTAAGTTGTTGGATATGAGTTTGCATGGCCATGAGATGGCATGAGAATGGGTAAGATGGCAGTGTTGTAGCATGCCAGTCTTATGCCAGACCGTTGACCGAGTGTCAACATGAATCAGTCTAGTTCCCGTCCATTTTCCCTTTCCGTACTACCACATGTTTTCCGCAAGGGATACGGCTTAGTAAGTTGCAAACCGTTTTCCTGGTACACACCAAATCGAGAGGCCGGGATGAGGGTTCCAAGGCCCTGGATTAAAGCATATCATCCGGTCAGGGGGCATGGGTGTTTCCGGTTGGGACCGAGAGGGGGGCACCCCTTAGAGCGCTATTCGAGATTGTGATCTCCTCGTCTCAATGTTTTTCTTGAACACTGTCTAGGGTGATTCCTGGCAACGTGAGGTGGGATGAGTGTGTATCGTTAGATGTGTTTCCTCCAAATATCAGAACGGAACTAGTCCTTCGTGACTACGGAAATCTGTCGGCTGTGGATAATTTAGTGCAAACTCTGCAGAGTCAATAATCCTTGAAATCATCTTATCCATGTCCAAGTACTATGTTCATCTTATCTTGTCGAGTGTCAGTCTCGGTGACAGAAACTCCGGAGAACCATATGAGTGTTAAGTCCGGTTAAATGTTTATTCCTATGGATGGACTAACCCGTTTATTATCTTGTGTTGAATAATTTTTCTATGAGCATTATTCCTGCAAGTTTAACAGATATGAATAATGAATTCAAGCCCTTTCTGCGATGTCGCTCAGACGTCCGACTGTGGCACTCTTGTTATTTACTTTGATATAAGCCCTTTCTGCGATGTTGCTCAGACGTCCGACTGTGGCACTCTTGTTATTTACTTTGATATAAGCTCTTTCTGTGATGTCACTCAGACGGCCGACTGTGGCACTCTGGTTATTTACTTTGATATAAGCCCTTTCTGCGATGTCGCTCAGACGTCCGACTGTGGCACACTTGTTGATTACATTGATTTAAGCCCTTTCTGCGATGTCGCTCAGACGTCCGACTGTGGCACACTTGTTGTTTACGTTGATTTAAGCCCTTTCTGCGATGTCGCTCAGACGTCCGACTGTGGCACGCATATTATTTACTTTCAATATAAGCCCTTTATGTGGTGTCGCTTAGACGCCCGACTGCGGCATGTTTTATTTATTTGTCCACCCTTCGAGGCGTCGCTTCAGACACCCGATCGGTTTTTCAGTTATTTTTGTGGATTTCGGGAGGACTACCGCCTAACTTCCTTATTACTAAATAATGTCGTGCAAGTTCATCATTTGAATGTACATTACAAATTGCTCATGACGCATTCATGCATGCATTTGTTATATCTTATGTCCGAACTGTCTTGCGAGTACTTTCAAAGTACTCACCTGGCTTGTTGATTTGGCCAGATGCTAACAAAGGCGATCTCATGGATAAAGAGTTCAATAGCGAGTCCGACGCCTAGAGGAATCCCAGTCAGTCTCGTGCGACCCTGGATTGGTCACTATGTTACTTCCGCTTCGGCTACCCAAATAAATTCATCGAACCTCACCTCGACGCCGATGAGCCGCCAAAGGTAGGAGTCATATTATCCACTCCACTGTGTTATTCCACCACCACTTTTCATCGAGTCAGTAGTATGCCACCCCACTCCATTGTGTCATATCCACCATTATGTATAATTATTGGCGTGCTTGTAATAAATGGTTGAGCACCCCAGCTCGAATTCTCGTAATATATTCTAATGCTACTGGCTTATTGTATCAAGATTTTGTCTACCAGTCAGGAGGATTTTTTCCTCGTACTGGACTCAAAAGGTCGGTTTCTCAATAAATATTTTATTGGAAAACCGGTCTTGACAAGCTTGGTACCAGAGCCAGGCTGACTGTAGGAAGCCATTAGGTGCGATCGCTAATCGGTTATTAGCATAATAGAGCTAATTCATATTTTTACAAATGTAGTCAATTTACGACAACAAGATAAATTTATGATCGACCACTCAGAATTTTTGCCTACTTTGTAGATGGCTGGCAACGACTGCGAGTCACAGATGTTCGCCAACATGCACGATGGGTTCGCTGCTTCTCTCCTTCATCGTCCAAGTTGCGATGGGGCCATATGTGCGCCCAGTCTTCACACTCTCTCAGCACAAGGTCAACGACAGTCTAACCATGCACCAGGCCGCGGTGCAATTCAAGGGAGGGCGTGTTGAGTTACGCCGTTTCCGGTTCTTGGGGAGAGCCATGCCTACGGAGAAGCATGCGATGCAGATGGCAGCCCGTGAGGCGATAGCTCGTCTCAGGGATGTCCTTCCTTCGATGAAGACTCGTCGTTACCGCTACCTTCCATGTCACGTGCCATACACCTGTCACTACGCTGCGTTCTCTTGCCCGAGAGGAGAACGAGACGAGGCTTTGAGATGCTTATCGAGTATCTCCGGCTCTGGAGGCAGCCTTCGACAACCTGGTGGGCGACCTTGTGGTTGCTCGCATGGACTCGATCCATGGCTGTGCCGCCAACAGGAGGGAGCTCCTGCACACCGCACCGCCACCGACTTTCGCCTCAAGCATTCGGCATCTTTGCACCTACTACTCTTGCCACTACTCGTCCGCCCGCCTACCACCGAGGAGTTCAACCAAGTCATTGCGCCTACTCCAGCCTGCTCGCACCACCCTTGCGCCCACTCCTGTTCGTGTTGTCCCGCATAGGGCGCCCGCTCCACCAACTCAGCGCAGCACTTCACGTCTGGAGCCTATTAGCGAGGAGGAGGTTGAGTCCCCAGCCTCACTGCGCCTCACCCTCGGCAGGCCAAGGGAAATCCTTACCATCTCCGACTGAGCGAGCTTAGCCGCCATGCGATGTACCGACTTGTATGATATGTTTATATGTACATAGGCTGTGAGAAGTAGCTTGTTTGCACATCATGTAGGAACTGGGAGAAGTGCACTAGCCTAAATAACATGTCAGGTATATGTACGCATATACTGAGTGATGCATTGTATAATTACTGCTTGCGTGTAAGATATGTAATGAGCAGTCCTTCTCCGTGCGCAAACATTTATTCTCTTGAAAAATCTTGGAGCATTTAAAACTTTTTCCGTCTTCATGAATTTATTGACTTTTGCGACTCAATTTCTTTTCTTATGAGTTTTACAAAATATATCCCCAGAGTGAACAATGTCTCGTCCTTGGACGTGCTCCATGCCAACTCCGCCAGAGCAAAATTATGGCACACAACCAAGCAACAATTTCACACAGGAGCAGTCAAGTTAACATGACAGTGAAACAACACTTTCCCAAATGTGCCGTCTCTATGAGCAAAGTCAGCAACAACATCAGGAAATGATGAACCAAGTCATCAATATGGGAAATCACCATGGACAGTATCAGCAGCAATCAAAGTTATCTGAGCTATAGAAGATGCGTCCCCAAACATTTTCTCATACTGACAAACCTCTTGAGGCCGAGGACTGGCTTCGAGACATGGAAAGGAAATTAATTATTGCCCAGTGTTCAGATCTTGAGAAAGTGCTATATGCACCGCACTATCTCACTGGAACAGCTGCATCATGGTGGGAAAATTTCCTACACATGCACCCCAACGAAAATAATATAACCTGGGAGGAGTTCAAAGAAGGCTTTCATGGGGCACATATTCCTAAAAGTCTTATGAAGATTAAAAAGAGAGAATTTGACGACCTCAAGCAAAGGACCATGACGGTGTCAATATACAACAGTCAGTTTACTCTGTTGTCTCGCTACGCCAACGAGGAGCGTATGTCTGAAAGCAAGAAGATGGAAAAATTCCTAGACGATTCCGGCGCCCGCTTAAATGCCAGCTGGTTGTGCACACCTTCCCAGATTTTAAAACGCTGGTGGATAAGGCCATTACCTTGGAAAATGAGAGACGCGCTTGGAAGATTTCCATAAGCGAAAAAGGACCAGACTAATCATGCTCAGAACCACCGCAGCAAGACAGATTTTCGAGAAAGGTGGGACACCCAAACCCACGACAAACGTCTCACACCCAATCAAGAATTTCCATGCAAGGGACTAGGAGTTCACATACCGCCAGCGCATTTGCTACGCTTGTGGAGAAGAAGGGCACTATGCCAAGCAAAGGCCCCAAGCCAAGGAACTTGACCCCAAAGCCGAACAATGTATAATAATTGGCGCCAAAGCGCAACAATTTCAACCCAAATAACAACCACAGGAAGGGTCATCTGAACCACGTGACCAAAGAGGAAGCACAGAATCGCCCCAGATATCGTGACTGCACGCTTCCTGTCAACACAATACCTGCCATGGTTTTGTTTGATTCAGAGCTTCTCACTCATTCATTTCGATAAGTTTTGCCTTGCAAAATAATTTTTCGATGCTTCCCTTGGAAAGATCTATGATCGTCAAGTCCCCTGGGATTAAGCAAGTTACCCAGAGTTATTGCCAAGGTGTGGTTATTGAGTTTGAAGGGTTGAAGTTTCACGCCAACCTTATTGTATTGGAAAATAAAGGACTGGATGTCATCTTAGGGATGGATTGGTTAACCACCAACAAAGGTTTTATTGACTGCTTCAACCGGAACGTAATTCTCACCCACCACCACGGGAAGACAATAAAAGTTTCAGCCAAAGAAAGAAAAATATCCCGCAACCGAGATTGAACAAGGTGGATATTTCTAAATTAAGCAAGGTTCCAGAGGTGTGAATTTCAGCACGTATTTCCCGAAGAACTACCAGCATGCCACGGTGACCGAGAGATAGAATTCAGCATTGAGCTAGCACCGGAACCGCCCCATATACAAGAAACCATACAGAATGGCACCATCTGAATTGGTAGAATTGAAGAAGCAAATAAAAGAATTACTGGACAAAGGATATATACGAGCCAGCTCCTCACCTTGGGGTTCACCAATTTTATTTTCCAAAAAGAAGGATGGAACACTGAGATTGTGTATACACTATCGAGCGCTTAACATGGTCACAATCAAGAACAAATACCCGATGCCACGGATAAATGATTTATTTGATCAGCTCGCTCAGGCCAAAGTATTCTCAAAAATTGACTTGAGGTCGGGATACCATCAATTAAAAGTACGAACAGAAGATATTCCCAAGACGACATTCACCTCCAGATACGGATTATATGAGTTCACCGTAATGCCATTTGGACTAACGAACGCTTGCATATTTTGTTCACCTCATGAACAAAGTATTTATGAAGTTTATGGACAAGTTTGTTGTGGTATTTATCAATGATATTCGATATACTCCAAGACGCCGTAAGAGCACGCTGAACATCTCTCGAATTGTACTAGGGGAACTCAGAAACATCAATTGTACGCTAAATTCAGCAAGTGTGAGTTTTGGCTATGGCAAGTAGGTTTTCGGGCCACGTACTAACCCAAGAGGGTATTGCCGTGAGACCCGGGAAAAGTCAAGGCCGTGCTTGGCTGGAAACCACCAGCCGGTAGCAGACGTCTGAAGTTTCTTGGGAATGGCAGGATACTACCGAAGATTTATTGAAGGATTCTCCACCATAGCAAAGCCAATGACGCAGCTACTCAAGAAAGACAAGAAGTTTGAATGGACGAAAGCTTGCGAGAAAAGTTTCCAAGAATTAAAAAGGAAATTAACGACAGCACCAGTATTAATTGTGCCAGACATACACAAGAATTTTGAGGTGTATTGTGACGCATCCCGGAAGGTCCTCGGATGCGTGTTGATGCAAGAAGGCAAGGTAGTCGCATATGTCTCCAGACAACTTCGCAAGCATGAGGAAAATTATCCTACTAATGACCTGGAGTTAGCAGCAGTTATTCAGGCACTCAAGGAAGGGAGACACTTTTTACTTGGAAATCGTTGTGAAATATACACGGACCATAAGAGCCTCAAGTATATTTTCACACAACCGGAACTGAATTTACGGCAATGACGCTGGTTGGAATTAGTGAAGGATTATGACGTTGCTATCCACTACCATCCAGGAAAAGCAAATGTAGTGGCAGACGCTCTAAGTCGGAACCCTAGCCCAAATGACGACAACCTACCAAACCTGAGACCTGAATTTCGGCAGGAGTTTGCTAAACTCAACTTGCTGGTAGTTACCGAAGGCAGCATATCGAATTTAGAAATGCAGCCTACCTTGATAGAAAAGATTAAAGAGGCTCAGCATGGACACCCCGGCATTGAAGGCATTAAACGGAAAGTGAGTTTGGGCAAGGCCTCAGAATTCGTTATCGACGAACAGGGAATATTGTGGTATGGAAATAGACTTTGCGTACCAAATATCAAGGACCTTAAATAGCAGATCTTAGCTGAAGGCCACACCGCCCCGTATTCAATCCATCCTGGAGGGACAAAAATGTACAAGGATATTCAGGTAAATTTTTGGTGGCACGGTCTATATAGGGACATAGCCACGTTAATCGATTGTTGTGACTCTTGTCAACGCATCAAGGCCGAGCACCAGAAACCGCCGAACTTTTACAGCCAAATAAAATACCCGAGTGGAAATGGGACGAGATTGGAATGGATTTTATTGTTGGGCTACCTCGGTCACGGCACGGAAATGATGCCATATGGGTCATCACTGATAGACTGACTAAAGTAGCACACTTCATCCCCGTGAAGACAACCCACACCACTCAGAAGCTTGCCAGGCTTTATCTCTCCCGTATCGTCTGCTTACATGGAGTTCCAAAGACAATAATATCAGACAGAGACACTCAATTTATCTCCCGATTTTGGGATCACTTACAACAAGCTCACGGGAACTCAAGCTGGCGTTGATTACCGCATACCACCCCTGCATCGATGGACAAACTGAACGCCAGAAACCAAATTCTAGAAGACATGCTAAGAGCATGTGTCCTCACCTATGGAACCAGTTGGGAAGGAAGCTTACCATACGCAGAGTTCACATACAACAACAGTTACCAAGCCAGCCTGCAAATGGCACCATTTGAGGCTCTGTACGGGCGGAGATGTCGTACCCCACTAAATTGGTCAGAAACCGGAGACAGCCATATCTTTGGCCCATACATGCTCAAGGAGGCTGAAGATAAAGTTAAGGTGATTAGGGATCGACTCAAGATAGCCCAAAGTCGACAGAAGAGTTATTACGATCAAAAACATCGGGGAGTCAGTTTTGAACCTGGTGAGTTTGTGTACCTACGAGTATCTCCTATGAGGGGCCTGCAACGATTCAAGATTAAGGGGAAGCTAGCACCAAGATTCATTGGACCATTCTGCATAGTGGCACGGAGAGGCACGGTAGCCGACCAGCTAGACTTACCCGAAGATTTATCCGACGTCCACGACGTGTTCCACGTCTCGCAGTTGAGGAAGTGCGTAAGCAACCCAGAGAAGCAGGTATCCCATGAAAACATTGACGTGTAGCAAGACCTCACATATCGGGAGCATCCAACAAAAATCTTGGAGGAGTCTGAAAGGAGGACCCGACAGAAAACCATCAAGTTTTTCCGAGTTCAGTGGAGCAATCACACCGAGAGTGAAGCCACTTGGGAAACGGAGGATTTTCTTCAGACAGAGCACCCACATTTATTTGAGGATCAGCTGAAATACCGGGGACGACATTTTTCCTAAGGGGGTAGGTGTTGTGACACTCAAAAAATTTTGTTAGGTTTTCAACAAAAACTTTGTTGGATTTGAAGAAGGTCATTTAAATTCTTCCAAAAAACCTCTCTCTCAAAACTTCTCCCTTGGCAAGGATTTCATTGTTGATGTCTTCTTCAACTCTGGTGTTTGGTTATTAAAAACCTTTCTTCTGATTCTCCCCTTCTCAAATTTTATTTTTGGGATTTATTTTTCTTTTAAAGAAACCCTAGGAGTTTTGGGACTTCTCTTATATTGTAACCATCCATGATTTTACCATGCCTCATGTGGTAAATCTTCCCAAAACCCCTCCTTCCACTTTGGGGCAATACAAACATTCTGTTTCCACAAGTCCAACCCTTTTTTGGGATTTTATTTCATTTATTTTTTTTCCCAAAACAATTATGTCCATTATTTTGAGCCTAGAGGATTTACAAAGCAAGTACCAAATTTCCTTTGGGTTTTGAACTCAAACCAACTCCTCTGGATAGTATTTAGCACCCACAACCTAGATCCATCAAGATCCACTCTTCCTCTTTTCAAAATTTTCAAATTTTAATCTCTGCAAGTTTGGACCAGATTTGTCAAATTTGATGAAATTCATATCTTCTCTTCTCCAAAAATTCTACCAAAATTCAGGCAGCCCCAGATGCAGTGAGAGGCCACCTCACCAAAAATCAGCTCAAGGAAAATTACCCACATGCCAAAATCATTTCGTCGAACACCTGGCCTGCCTTTGTTACTATGCGGTTCAGAAAGTTCGAAATTCAGAGTTTTCTTGATGTCGTTTTAAATCGGTTGACTTGTCACCGATCACCCGGCGCCCGGGCGCATTGCGCCTGACGGCCCTTCTCCCTAGCGAGCACTGCACGACGCCTCTTGGGCGTGTAGTGTCGGTGGCGGCGAAGCATCGCTAACGCCGGCAGCCTCTCATGGTGGCAGAGCCACCCGTGGCGGCCAGCGAGCGTGCCATCTCGCACGCCGTTCGGGCCGCCTAATGCTCCTTGCCCTCCGCGTGGCTCAAGACGCCAAATAAGACCCTGCAGCACCGTCTGGCCCGGCAAGCAGTGGCGCTCTCTGCCGCCGACGGGTTCAAGGCCGTTGCCTGGCCGAACCCACCCAGAGCACCTAATCCGAGCTCGCTTAGCGCCTAAACGGAACCAGTGGGACTCCTCGTTGACGCCCAACGCCCTAAACACCCCGACCAAGCTCTGCGCCGCCGTAACCATCACCGGAGATCTCCGTTCACGGCCACCGCCTCGGATCGCCTATAAAAGGGAGCCCCGAGCTCGTTCTCGAGCACGCACCACCTCTACACCTCACCAGCACCCCGCCAGGCCACTAGGAGGACCTCGAGGAGTTCTCCTCCCCCAACTCCGGCCGCCCCGATCCGCCTCGGCCACCACCTCAATCCACTCCGCCCTCCCCGACGAGACCCAGCTCCACCCGAGCCGCCATCCGCCGGAGCCAGGGCCGTCGTCGACGTAGTGCTCGCCGGCGACCACCACCACCACTCACCGACGTGAAAGGTCACGCTGAGCACGGAGATACCGGAGGAGGTGACGGAACCGCGAACTTCACCGAGCTAGGCTCCGACTACTCCGAACCAGGCAAGCATGTTTGAACTTTTGATATAATGAGTGTCTTGGCATGTTTGCATTAAGTAGTTCCATGGCATGCTATTGGAGCATCTCGATGAAGGTTATATTACATGCAAAGTTGGGGCAAGTGAATTTCGATAATCCATAAGTTGTTGGATATGAGTTTGCATGGCCATGAGATGGCATGAGAATGGGTAAGATGGCAGTGTTGTAGCATGCCAGTCTTATGCCAGACCATTGACCAAGTGTCAACATGAATCAGTCCAGTTCCCGTCCGTTTTCCCTTTCCGTACTACCACATGTTTTTTGCAAGGGATACGGCTTAGTAAGTTGCAAACCGTTTTCCTGGTACACACCAAATCGAGAGGCCGGGATGAGGGTTCCATGGCCCTGGATTAAAGCCTATCATCCGGTCAGGGGCATGGGTGTTTCCGGTTGGGATCGAGAGGGGGGCACCCTTAGAGCGCTGCAGATATAAATTTGATCCCATGCTATTCGAGATTGTGATCTCCCGTCTCAAAGTTTTTCTTGAACGCTGTCTAGGGTGATTCACGGCATCATGAGGTGGGATGGGTGTGTCTTGGTTAGATGTGTTTCCTCCGAAATACCGTAAACGGAACTAGTCCTTCGTGACTACGGAAATCCGTCGGCTGTGGATAATTTAGTACAAACTCTGCAGAGTCAATAATCCTTGAAATCATCTTATCCATGTCCAAGTATTGTGTTCATCTTATCTTGTCAAGTGTCAGTCTCGGTGATAGAAACTCCGGAGAACCATATGAGTGTTAAATCCGGTTAAATGTTTATTCCTATGGATGGACTAATCCGTTTATTATCTTGTGGTGAATAATTTTTCTATGAGCATTATTCCTGCAAGTTTAACAGATATGAATAATGAATTCAAGCCCTTTCTGCGATGTCGCTCAGACGTCCGACTGTGGCACTCTTGTTATTTACTTTGATATAAGCCCTTTCTGCGATGTCGCTCAGACGTCCGACTGTGGCACTCTTGTTATTTACTTTGATATAAGCCCTTTCTGCGATGTCACTCAGACGTCCGACTGTGGCACTCTGGTTATTTACTTTGATATAAGCCCTTTCTGCGATGTCGCTCAGACGTCCGACTGTGGCACACTTGTTGTTTACATTGATTTAAGCCCTTTCTGCGATGTCGCTCAGATGTCCGACTATGGCACACTTGTTGCTTACGCTGATTTAAGCCCTTTCTGCGATGTCGCTCAGACGTCCGACTGTGGCACGCATATTATTTACTTTCAATATAAGCCCTTTATGTGGTGTCGCTTAGACGCCCGACTGAGGCATGTTTTATTTATTTGTCCACCCTTCGAGGCGTCGCTTCAGACACCCGATCGGTTTTTCAGTTATTTTTGTGGATTTCGGGAGGACTACCGCCTAACTTCCTTATTGCTAAATAATGTCGTGCAAGTTCATCATTTGAATGTACATTACAAATTGCTCATGACGCATTCATGCATGCATTTGTTATATCTTATGTCCGAACCGAATTGCGAGTACTTTCAAAGTACTCACCTGGCTTGTTGATTTGGCGGATGTCGATTTAAGGCGATCTCATGGATGAAGAGTTCAATAGCGAGTCCGACGCCTAGAGGAATCGGTCAGTCTCGTATGCGACCTGGATTGGTCACTATGTTACTTCCGCTTCCGCTAACCAAATAAATTCATCGAGCCTCACCTCGACGCTCGATGAGCCGCCAGTGTAGGAGTCATATTATCCACTCCACTGTGTTATTCCACCACCACTTTTCATCGAGTCAGTAGTATGCCACCCCACTCCATTGTGTCATATCCGCCATTATGTATAATTATTGGCGTGCTTGTAATAAATGGTTGAGCACCCCAGCTCGACCCTGTAATATATTCTAATGCTACTGGCTTATTGTATCAAGATTTTGTCTACCAGTCAGGAGGATTTTTTCCTCGTACTGGACTCAAAAGGTCAGTTTCTCAATAAAAATTTTATTGGAAAACCGGTCTTGACATACATCCAATTAGATATATCAATCGGGCTCTTTCCAACACACCGTGCTTGCCAAACGATAAAATGTAAAAAGGAAAGGTGAAGATCACCATGACTCTTGCATAAGGTAGAAGATAATGATAAAAGATAGGCCCTTCGCAGAGGGAAGCAGAGGTTGCCATGCGCTTTAGGGTTGGATGCACAAAAGCTTAATGCAAAAGAACGTCACTTTGTATTGCCCCTTGTGATATGAACCCTTATTATGCAGTCCATCGCTTTTATTTCTTCCACATCACAAGATCGTATAAAGCTTATTTCTCCCACACCAATCAATCATACATATTTAGAGAGCAATTTTATTGCTTTGCACCGATGACAACTTACTTGAAGGATCTTACTCAATCCATAGGTAGATATGGTGGACTCTCATGGCAAAACTGGTTTAAGGGTTTTTGGAAGCACAAGTAGTATCTCTACTTGGTGCTGAGAATTTGGCTAGCACGAGGGGAAAGGCAAGCTCAACATGTTGGAAGATCCATGACAATATACTTTATCTCAGATATAAGAAAACATAACCCATTACATTGTCTTCCTTGTCCAACATCAACTCTTTAGCATGTCATATTTTAATGAGTGCTCACAATCATAAAAGATGTCAATAATAGTATATCTATGTGTGAACCTCTCTTTCCTTATTACTTCCTATTAATTGCAACGATGACCAAAGCTATGTTTGCCAACTCCCAACAACTTTTAATCATCATACTCTTTCTATGTGAAGTCATTACTTTCAATAAGATCAATATGAGCTCTTTGTTTCTTTTTATTCTTTTTCTTTATTCTTTTATTCACTCAAGATCATGGCAAAATAATCAAGCCCTTGACTCAACACTAATCTTTATTATATAGCTCACGGACTCGATTACATAGAGAGATCATAAAGCAAAACTCAAAACTACATCATGCCATAAACTTTATTCTACTAGATCAAGATACTACTAATAGGATCGAACTAGGAAAAACGATAAAGATAGGAGATCTGGTTGTGATATGATACCGGGGCACCTCCCCCAAGCTTGGCAGTTGCCAAGGGGAGTGCCCATACCCATGTGATTACGTCTCCTTCTTTGTCGGTGAAGATGGTGGAGGTGATGGATAGTCGCACATCGAGCGTAAGAGGTCCTCCAACTTGCGAATAATGCCCTTGAGTGCAATGATATGCTCCTTCAACAAAATATTTTCACTTGTGAGATACTTGTTTTGAATACGAGCTAACTCAATCATCTTGAAAGCTTCAATTTCAGTTGGGGTGATAAAGTTGTGATCAAGTTGAAGGATGTCTTCTGCTGCCGGAGCTTGGTCCTCCGTGGCCTTCTTGATCCTTTCATCCTTGTTGATCTCCATGGGTTCTTCCCTCTTCAGTTCTATCTTCATTCGCCAAGCATCTTCTTCACCATTGTTGGAGGAGGGAGACGACATGATGCCCGGCCTTGACAACCCTAACAGAAAATAGCTCGAAACAAGAACAGAGGATAATTGCGTGATACGGGAGTCAAAACCTTCGGGAGAATATATAATGAAGTTTTACCGACCAAAATTCGTATCATGCAAGAAAACGGAGTCCGGAAGGCACACGAGGTGTCCACGAGGTAGGGGGCGTGCCCAGGGGGTAGGGCGCGCCCTCCACCCTCGTGGGGCCCTTGTTTCCTTCCCGGACTGCTACTTATTTTTCTATTTTTCTAAATATTCCAAAACAGAGAAATACTGCCATAAAAACTGTTTTGGAGTCTGCTTACTTACCGTACCACATACCTATTCCTTTTCGGAGTCTGAAACGTTCTGGAAAGTGTCCCTTATGTATTCCTCCGGGGTTACGGTTTCAATAATATTGGTTTCAACATTTATAGGATTACCTGAGATATAGTGTTTGATTCTTTGACCGTTTACCACCTTCGGATTTGTGCCTTCAAAATTGTTGATTTTTATGGCACCGGAACGATAGACCTCCTCGATGACGTAGGGGCCTTCCCATTTGGAGAGAAGCTTTCCTGCAAAAAATCTTAAACGAGAGTTGTATAGCAATACATAATCACCTACATTAAACTCACGCTTTTGTATCCTTTTGTCATGCCATCTCTTAACTTTTTCTTTAAACAACTTGGCATTTTCATAAGCTTGGGTTATCCATTCATCAAGTGAGCTAATATCAAATAACCTCTTCTCACCGGAAAGTTTGAAATCATAGTTAAGCTCTTTAATAGCCCAATAAGCCTTATGTTCTAGTTCGAGAGGTAAGTGACATGCTTTTCCATAAACCATTTTATATGCAGACATACCCATAGGATTTTTATATGCAGTTCTATAGGACCACAATGCATCATCAAGTTTCTTAGACCAATTCTTTCTAGACCTAATGACAGTCTTCTGCAAAATTAATTTGAGTTCTCTATTGCTCAATTCTACTTGACCACTAGACTGTGGTTATATGGAGATGCAATTCTATGATTAACATCATATTTAGCAAGCATTTTACGGAAAGCACCATGAATAAAAATGTGAACCACCATCAATCATTAAATATCTAGGGACTCCAAACCTCAGAAAAATAACTTCTTTAAGCATTTTAATAGAGGTGTTATGATCAGCACTACTAGTTGAAATAGCTTCTACCCACTTAGTAACGTAATCAACAGCAACTAAAATATGTGTATATCCATTAGAGGCAGGAAAAGGTCCCATATAATCAAAGCCCCAAACATCAAATGGCTCAATAACAAGTGAATAGTTCATAGGCATTTCTTGACGTCAACTAATATTACCAATTCTTTGACATTCATCACAAGACAAGACAAACTTACAGGCATCCTTGATGAGAGTAGGCCAATAAAAACCGGATTGCAATACCTTATGTGCAGTTCTATCTCCAGCGTGGTGTCCTCCATAAGCTTCGGAGTGACACTTGCGTAGGATCTGTTCCTGTTCATGCTCAGGTACACAACATCTAATAACACCATCTACTCCTTCTTTATAAAGATGTGGGTCATCCCAAAAGTAATGTCTCAAATCATAGAAAAACTTTTTCTTTTGCTGGTATGTGAAACTAGGCGGTATAAATTTAGCAACAATGTAATTGGCATAATCAGCATACCACGGAGTACTACGAGAAGTATTTATGACATTTAATTGCTCATTAGGAAAGCTATCATCAATAGGTAGTGGGCCATCAAGAACATTTTCTAACCTAGACAAGTTGTCTGCAACGTGGTTCTCAGCTCCCTTTCTATCAACAATATGCAAATCAAATTCTTGTAGCAAGAGAACCCATCTAATAAGTCTAGGTTTAGCATCTTTCTTTTCCATCAGATATTTAATAGCAGCATGATCAGTGTGAATAGTTACTTTAGAATCAATAATATAAGATCTGAACTTGTCACAAGCAAATACAACTGCTAAGAATTCTTTTTCAGTAGTAGCATAATTTCTTTGAGCATTGTCTAGAGTCTTACTAGCATAATGGATAACATTTAATTTCTTATCAACTCTTTGCCCTAAAACAACACCAACAGCATAATCACTAGCATCACACATTATTTCGAAGGGTAAATTCCAATCAGGTGGCTGAACAATAGGTGCAGAGATCAATGCTTTCTTAAGTATTCCAAATGCTTCTACACAATCATCATCAAAGACAAATGGTATATCTTTTTTTAATAAATTAGTCAGAGGCCGAGAAATTTTTGAGAAGTCCTTAATGAACCTCCTATAAAATCCGGCGTGACCAAGGAAACTTCTTATACCTTTGATGTCCTTGGGACATGGCATCTTTTCAATAGCATCAACCTTGGCTTTATCAACTTCAATACCTCTTTCGTAAACTTCATGCCCCAAGACAATACCTTCATTAACCATAAAGTGGCACTTTTCCCAATTCAAGACAAGATTAGTTTCTTCACATCTCGCAAAACTCGATCAAGATTGCTCAAACAATCGTCAAAAGAGGATCCATAGACGGAAAAGTCGTCCATGAAAACCTCACAAATGTTTTCACAAAAGTCAGAGAATATAGCCATCATGCATCTTTGAAAGGTAGCAGGTGCATTACATAAACCAAAAGGCATACGTCTATAAGCAAAAGTACCAAAAGGGCATGTAAAAGTAGTCTTTGATTGATCTTTAGCCGACACAGGTATTTCAGAGAAACCAGAATAACCATCTAGAAAGCAATAATGTGTATGTTTGCATAATATTTCTAGCATTTGATCGATAAAAGGTAAGGGGTAATGATCTTTCTTAGTAGCCTTATTTAATTTAGGGAAATCAATTACCATCCTATAACATGTAATAATTCTTTGTGGAATCAATTCATCTTTATCATTAGGAACAACAGTAACACCTCCCTTCTTAGGGACACAATGAACAGGACTTACCCACTGACTATCAGCAACGGGATAAATTATACCTGCCTCCAGAAGCTTTAGTATTTCTTTTCTTACCACTTCTTTCATCTTAGGATTAAGCCTTCATTGATGATCGTGAACCGGTTTGGCATCTTCTTCCAAATTTATTTTATGTTGACATAGAGTGGGACTAATGCCCTTAAGATCATCAAGATTATATCCAATAGCAGACGGTGCTTCTTGTAGTTTTCAATAATCTTTCGTCTTCATGCTGCGAAAGGTTAGCACTAATAATAACAGGATATATTTTCTTTTCGTCAAGATAAGCATATTTAAGATTATCGCAACGGTTTAAGCTCAAACACGGGATCACCCTTGGGTGGAGGAGGATCCTAGGATTTCAACAGCAAATTATGTTTGAGAATAGGTTCATGTTTAAAGAATACTTCATCTATTTCCCTTCTTTCATTCATAAACATATCATTTTCATGGTCTAGCAAATAATGTTCTAGAGGATCACCAGGAGGTACGACAATAGAAGCAAGACCAATAATATCATCCTTACTAGGCAATTCTTCTTCATGGTGTTGTTTACTAAACTTAGAGAAATTAAACTCATGAATCATATCATCCAAGCCAATAGTAACAACATTCTTTTCACAGTCTATATTAGCATTAACAGTATTCAAGAAGGGTCTACCAAATATAATGGGACAAAAGCTATCTTGTGGGGAACTTAGAACAAGAAAATCAGCAGGATATTTAATTTTCCCACACAAGGCTTCAACATCTTTAACAATTCCCACTGGCGATATGGTATCTCTATTGGCAATTTTAATTGTGATATCAATATCTTCTAACTCAGCAGGTGCAATTTCATGCTTAATTTCTTTATATAAGTCATAAGGTATAACACTAGCACTAGCACCCATATCACATAAGCCATGATAACAATGATCTCCTATTTTAATGTAAATAACAGGCACGCCTACCACAGGTCTATGTTTACCTTTAGCGCCAGGTTTAGCAATTCTAGCAGATTCACCACAGAATTGAATAACATGCCCATCAATATTACCAGACAAGAGATCTTTAACAATAACAATATTAGGTTCTACTTTGACTTGCTCAGGAGGTGTATAAGTTCTAATATTGCTTTTACGAACCACAGTTGAAGCTTTAGCATGATCCGTTATTCTAACAGGGAAATGTGGTTTCTCAACATAAGAGGTAGGAACAATAGGATCATTATAAGTGACAGACTTTTCTTCAACTTTAATAGGTGCAGCTACTTTTACTTCTATGGGAGGATGATATTTAAACCACTTCTCCTTGGGGAGATCAACATAAGTAGCAAAAGATTCACAGAAAGAAGCTACTATCTCAGAGTCAAGTCCATATTTAGTGCTAAACTTACGGAAAATATCGGTATCCATAAAAGATTTAACAAAATCAAACTTAGGTGTCATACCTGACTCCTTACCTTTGTCGAGGTCCCAATCTTCAGAGTTTTGTTTAATTCTATCCAATAAATTCCATCTGAATTCAATAGTCTTCATCATGAAAGAGCCAGCGCAAGAAGTATCGAGCATGGTTTGATTATTATGAGAAAGCCGAGAATAAAAACTTTGAATAATTATTTCTCTCGAAAGCTCATGATTGGGGCATGAATACAACATTGATTTAAGCCTCCCCCAAGCTTGAGCGATGCTTTCTCCTTCGCGAGGCCAAAAAGTATATATATATAATTACGATCACAATGAACAAGATGCATAGGATAATATTTTTGATGAAATTCCAATTTCATTCTTTTGTAGTTCCATGATCTCGTATCATCACATAGCCTATACCATGTCAATGCATCTCCCTTCAAAGATAAAGAGAAGACCTTCTTCTTAATAACATCATCGGGTATACCTGCAAGCTTAAATAATCCACAAACCTCATCCACATATATTAAGTGTTCATCAGGATGCTTGGTTCCATCTCCTACAAAAGTATTAGCTAGCAGTTTTTCCATCATACCCGAAGGAACTTCAAAAGGAGTTTCATTTTCAATAGGTTCAGTAGGTTCATTAGGTTGAGGAGAAACTCTTTGCTCTACTGGACGGGGTGAAGATACCCCGAACAAGCCCCTCAGAGGATTACTTTCCATAGTAACAAGTGGCAGTAAAATTCAGCACACTATATAAATTTTTCCTTACCAAATTCCACCTACCAAAGGCACTTCACTCCCCGGCAACGGCGCCAAAAAATAGTCTTGATGACCCACAAGTATAGGGGATCTATCGTAGTCCTTCGGATAAGTAAGAGTGTCGAACCCAACGAGGAGCAGAAGGAAATGATAAGCGGTTTTCAGCAAGGTATCCTCTGCAAGTACTGAAACAAGTGATAACAGATAGTTTTGTGATAGGATAATTTGTAACGAGCAACAAGTAACAAAAGTAAATAAAGTGCAGCAAGGTGGCCCAATCCTTTTGTAGCAAAGGACAAGCCTGGACAAACTCTTATATAAGGAAAAGCGCTCCCGAGGACACATGGGAATATCGCCAACCTAGTTTTCATCACGTTCATATGATTCGCGTTCGGTACTTTGCTAATTTGGTATGTGGGTGGACCGGTGCTCGGGTGCTGTTCTTACTTGAACAAACATCCCACTTATGATTAACCTCTATTGCAAGCATCCGCAACTACAACGAAAGTATTAAGGTAAACCTAACCATAGCATGAAACATATGGACCCAAATCAGCCCCTTACGAAGCAACGCATAAACTACGGTTTAAGCTTCTATCACTCAAGCAACCCATCATCTACTTATTACTTCCCAATGCCTTCCTCTAGGCCAAAATAATGGTGAAGTGTTATGTAGTAGATGTTCACATAACACCACTAGAGGCTAGACAACACACATCTCATCAAAATATCGAACGAATACCAAATTCACATGACTACTAATAGCAAGACTTCTCCCATGTCCTCAGGAACAAACGTAACTACTCACAAAGCATATTCACGTTCATAATCAGAGGGGTATTAATATGCATATAGGATCTGAACATATGATCTTCCACCAAATAAACCAACTAGCATCAACTACAAGGAGTAATCAACACTACTAGCAACCTACTAGTACCAATCCGGACTTGGAGACAAGAATTGGATACAAGAGATGAACTAGGGTTTTGAGAGGAGATGGTGCTGGTGAAGATGTTGATGGAGATTGCCCTCTCCCGATGAGAGGAGTGTTGGTGATGACGTTGGTGATGATTTCCCCCTCCCGGAGGGAAGTGTCCCCGGCAGAGCAGCTCTGCCGGAGCCCTAGGTTGGTTCCGCCAAGGTTCTGCCTCGTGGCGGTGGAGTTTCGTCCCGAAATGTTGCTTCTGATTTTTTTTCTCGATGAAAGACCTCATATAGCAGAAGATGGGCATCGGAGGGCCACAAGGGGCCCCCTCCTAGGGCGCGCCCCCCACCCTCGTGGACAGGGTGTGGGCCCCCTGGCCTTCATCTTTGGCGATGATTTTATTATTATTTATTATAAGATATCCGTGGAGTTTCAGGACTTTTGGAGTTGTGCAGAATAGGTCTCTAATATTTGCTCCTTTTCCAGCCCAGAATTCCAGCTGTCGGCATTCTCCCTCCTTATGTAAACCTTGTAAAATAAGAGAGAATAGGCACAAGTATTGTGACATAACGTGTAATAACAACCCATAATACAATAAATATCGATATAAAAGTATGATGCAAAATGGACGTATCAAGCTGCCGCTCAATTCAACACGAAGCAAGGAGCAGCGTCACCCTGAGACTGCGACGATGATCGGTATCTTGACGCCTACATTGAGACGTCGTTGGAGAACATCCCCGAGGAGGAGAGGATGACGAGGAGTAGTTAAATTATCTTCTTTATCTATCTATGCTGAGAACTATCTATGTCTCTACTCTCTACTCTCTATCTCTACTTCTCTATCTCAACACTCCGGGCCAGCAAAAACTGGCTATTCCGGCGCTGTAAACGCTTTTTTCACGCGCCGCGCGTTGCGCTTCTGTTGGAGATGCTCTAACATGGCAGATGGGTGCTTTAATGTTGCCCACAAGATGCGTGAGTATTACTATATTTTTCTTGCCATGTTGAGATTTTAAAACCACGAGTGCGAACATGCAGAGGAGCAATGAAGACCAAACACGGGATATTGGGGACATCTTCAAGGAGCATGGCAAGTTAAAGAGTTATGTTTCTCTTAGCCTCGTGTTCTTTGATGTGTAATAAGAAGAGTCTTAATCGTCCTAATGCTTTCGTTTTTAGCTTGATGTAGGAAGTGGGTGTTCTCACCTTGGAGTCTATTTTTATATTTTTCCTTTTGAATTCACTTCTCCGAGTCCTGTTTATCTAGCTTCTACTAAATGGATCTGGGTTTCTGTTTCTCTTAGCCTCGTGTTCTTTGATGTGTAATAAGAAGAGTCTTAATCGTCCTAATGCTTTCGTTTTTAGCTTGATGTAGGAAGTGGGTGTTCTCACCTTGGAGTCTATTTTTATATTTTTCCTTTTGAATTCACTTCTCCGAGTCTGTTTATCCGGCTTCTACTAAATGGATGCAGGTTGCTCTAAGTATTGATCTAAAAAAGAAGTAACTTCATGTCAGGATGCAGTTCCTGCGAGGAGGGAAGTATGGTCAACCTCGAGATCATGTTTCCAAAGTGAGGCTGGATTACACACAAGGTGCTCGTTCCCTAACGATGCTGGATTAGACACAAGGTGCAAATTCCCAGATGATGCTGGATTACACACAAGCCAGGTGGATTCATCATTTGTTCGTGTCCTCGTGGCTCTAGTAAAGGCTAAAAGAAAGCATGCAGCAGCCCTTGAGAATGTAGCTGAGTTCGTGAAGAATCGAAAAGAGCAATCAGATGCTCTCTTCACCCAAGCCAAAGAAGAGATGGAAGAAGCCAGAAAGAAGCTAGCAGAGGCAGAGCAAGCTAGGCGTCTCCCGCTATCTAAAGCTGTTGTCAATACAAATTTTCCTTCATAATAGCTAGGTTCAAATGTTTATCCAACAAGCATGCTCATAGATGTTTGTGCATCTACTGATGTGGCACAAAATAATTTTTTCGGTCATGTAATAACAGCAATTACTTTCCAAACAATAATGCATTTAAGCATTGGACATGGTATAGTTCACGCGCAAGCCCAACATTCCAAGTTCAACTTCCACATCAAACTCATGTTCACAGATATCTGCACATTCATAGATAATGTCCACAACCATGATTCACTTCAAAGCCAAAAAAAATTGTGACGAGAGTTATAAATAAAGAAAAACTTCTAGTTCCTACTACCAATGCGAGCACAACAAGTCAAGACCATGCGTAATTAATTATATTTTGGTCATTTTTTGACTAATCGCGAATAACTTTTGGAATCAGGTATAATTTCTAATGCTGGTCGCGGCTGGGGTCCATGATGTTTTGAGCCAAATCGGGCAACACACCGGGTGTCTATGCCAGCAACCGGTGGTCGTAGCATTCGTGGGTTCAGAGCGGCGGCGACTCCCGTGGTCTACTATTCCTCGGTGTCGGCGGTGGCCGCAAACGTGTTGGCCACCTCCACCAGCATGTCGCGGTTCCGCCAATGTTTGCATCGGATGGTGCGTCCAACCATGGTGCACTAGACGCCGTGGTCCCCCGTGTGCCGGCGTGCAGCAACTGGCCACTCCTCTACGAGCAGGCTTGGAGCGTCGAGTTGATGCACCAGGGGCCAGCTTGGAGCGGCGGCTTGCTCCTCCGCTTGCTCGCCTGGAGCCTTGTCCATGGTACTGACGGCCTGGGGCTGGGCGGATATGCTTGTCGGGGCACCCAGCCGGCTTTTATGCCGAAGAACTCGTCTTCCTGCTCACCGGATGTTATGGAGAGTGTGGAGAAAATGGTGCAAGGAGGATATGGGGAGCAGCGGTGTGGTGCGGTTCTTGCCAAGTGTCTGGCCTCGTTTAAATAGCGAGCGGACGAGAGGAGCCAACCGACGTTGTGTTCTAAAGGGCCGGTCGGCTCGCAGAAGGACGTGTTGCCAGCACACGCGCGGATTCAATGGAGGCAGGCGGGGCAGTCTAAAGCCGGTTGCATGCGGCGAGGAGGCGCGTTCAGCCTGGCCTGCAGCGAGTGGGCCCCCTTGGCCGACGCGCCGGTCAATGCCTGCGCTATGAGAGGTCGCGTCCGTGTCAGAGCAATCACTCCCTCCAGTCCTTTTTTGTTTGGGTATAACAAAATCTCGTTTTCCATTCACATTTACAAGTAAAATTCGTGGACAAACTTTGACCCAAAATACGATGGGGACTAGTAAACCAGGACGGAGGTAGTAGTTATGAATTCCATTTTTGCTCCATACCAGTCGTTCTAAAAACTACTTAGTACTTATAACGTGACATTGAAAATTGGAACTCTTACCCCGCTAAAAAATGATATTTTAAATATGGCTACTCGATCAGTGGCGACTGGCGAGCCACCGCCTCCAGATCGTTCACCTGTGGTCCCGACCATCAACTCCTACGGATCAAATTATCATGCGAGCTGACTATTCCTACAAAGGTGTGCTCCACCACGTACCTGGTACCCGCGCATGCAGCAATCGTGCACCTAGGGTTTTAGGGTTTATTTGTTTATGCTGCCTTTGCGTAACTCTCATGTGTGTGAGACATCGAGAGACCGACTGCGTGCGTGTGACTCTTCTCTTCATATATGTACTCCACTGTTTGTCTGGTGTCCAAAAAATTATATAGTAGTAATAACTAGCAATGTGCCAATGCGTTGCCACACGATTAAAGTAGATTAATACATATTCACCCATTTGATAGAAAAAAGAGTCTAGTTTTAAAATACGTATATCACTAAAAATATGTTATGTTTCACTCAAAATATATTCCTTTGGCGGTTTTGATAAGATAAGGGAGGAATGTGGTTGGTTCCAAGATTCGAGAAGTGGTATATCTCTGTAACATCCCAAAATTCTAAATTTTGGAATGTTATAAACAAATAGATAGATTTGATTTGATTGTTTGATTGGTATTGAAAGTAAGTGAATTGAAACTTTTGAAAGTTAAATGAGAGGGAATAAAAGGACTTTCCCAAACTTTCATTTTGCATTTTATGATCTTCGAATTCAAATTCTTTTCATCACAAAACCCCGGAGAGAAGATGACATGACTTCTTCCATTTATTTAAATGACAAGGGGTGTTGAAAATATTTGAATTTCATTTGAGAATATTTCCAATTCTGGAACTTTATGCAATTCAATGATTTTCTGGCGAAGATAAAAGGACTTCTTCAAAACATACGAAATATGAGTTGGGAGTTTTAAAAGAATTAAATTCAAAGTTCTTTTGAATTTATTTCCAATTTGGAGTTATTTGAGTTTTATTCAAATTATTTTTCTCCAAAAATAAAATATATGGACAATAGGGTAACATGATTCCCTACATCAGAAAATTGGAGAGAAATTAATTTGAAGTCATTTTGGTATTTTAAAAATGATTTTTATTGGATTTTATTGGACCCGTAGCACTGTTTGAATTATTAGAATTTTTGTGGATTTTATTTGAAACTAGAATAATGTTCATCATGTAGGAAATCTTTTTCTGAAAATTTTGATATATTATATGCCTATATAATATTTCTATTTTATTTTTGTTTTTTATTTTTGTTTGACTGTTTAAAAAAAACTTTTCCTCCGCTGAACCGGGGCCGGCCCACCCAAAGCCGCTGCTCAGCCAGCTGCCGCTGCCGCCCCTCGATCTCCCAGAGACTCACACAGACGGCATCGCTGCCAGACGCCGCCCGGCCTCTCCCGCCGCCTCCCGCCCCTTCCCCACGCCACCTCCTCCCGGCCCTCTATATAAGCCGGAGCCCTGCCCCGACTCGCCGCCTCTCTCCCTCTCCCTCGCATCGCCTTGCTGCAGATCGCCGCCGTCGCCCGCCTTAGCGCCGTCGCTGCTTTCGCCTCACCGCTGCCCAGCGTCGCCCGATCCGCTCCACCGTGCCCCTCCACGAGTCGGCCGCATCATCCGTGCGCCCGCCGTCGAGGCGAAGCCGTCGCCACCGCCGTTCGCATCGACGCCTTGAACCGCTGCTGCCATCCACCGCCGTCGAACCGAACCGCCCGGTTTTATTGATTTAAAACCGCTTACTAGATAAAACCGTCCCGGTTCCCCGTTCTTGTTTTATAAAACCGGTTTCTTTTTTTGTTTAGTTATACAGAGAACGTTCTCTGTTTAGGTAGATCTAGTGAACGATTTCGTTCGTTAGCGTTCTGTAACGAACGTTCGCTATTTAGATTTTTCTTTTTATTTTAGTTTCCGGCCAGGGACCTATCTGTGATGATTTCCTTTACAGATTAGTCCCTGATTTTCAAACGCTCATAACTTTTTACTCGTTAGTCCAAATCCAACAAAACCAACGCCCACTTCTTCGCTATGATTCCCTCTATCCAGTAATCCAACTTAAACATGTTTTTGAAAGTTTTAAAATTTGAATTCAAACGGATTTGTATTCAAACTTCGTTTGATCATAACTTGAGTTCCGTAACTCCGATTTAGTTGATTCTTTTGCAAATCAAGCTCTTGACCTAAACTTTTGATAAGGCCAAATTCACATAATTTTGGTACTGTTAGAAATTGTTTTATGTTGCAAGAGTTATTTGCTTGGTTTTGATGGTTTAGATTCGTTTTCTTCGGTTTTTTTTCGATCTTTTGAGTGATTGCTTATGTGTGGTTACTATTGCTTGATTACGATAGATTGACCGGAGTGTGACGAGTAGAACTATCAAGAGTTTTGAGTGTGAATCATCTTCATCAACATTGCAGGCAAGTAACACTTGATCGTACCTTTTCATACCCAGTATTATGCATGATTAGGATGTCATTAATTTGTGGGTTGGGAAGTAGATGATGAGGTAGGAACCTATTGCCCTGTTGCTATCAAACCCTTGGGAGTTACTCTACATGTTGCTTATATTGCCATGCTATGCTCGTAGACGTGGTTTGGTTTTGAGAGATATTCACGACAGATGTGAGATTATTAATTAATGGTTTACTTTAAAGTGGCAACTTAAATACACATATGGGTGGATTGAGGCACCTGGGAACCCAAAGGTTGTCTGCTTTATTTTTGAAATCCCGGGTACCCGTGTGATCTTCCTATGGACCGCCACCTGTGCTCAAAGAGAACTGAGATTATTCATGCTAGAAACTTCCGTGTGCAACCACAAGCTATTATGGGCTCTAGCATAGTTGAGTAAGTTACGTGAAGCTCTCAAGAGGTAGATCACAGTAGTGGGTTTTATAGGTTTGGTATGATCTATCCGGAGTAGAGAGTTAATGTTTACGAAAGATCGTGTCTCGGTCATCCGCTTTCTCAAACACCATGCAAGGCGAGAAATCAACGGAGGCGATCGAGTCTTGTGGGGAAAAGTGCTCAAACCTCTGCAGAGTGTACAAACTAATCATGGTTAGCCGTGTCCCCGGTTATGGACAATTCTGAGTATCTAGTACTTGAGTATTCACATGTATCTCATCAATCTAAATTAATATTGTTGGGTTGTTTAATACCTTAATTGGGATTGAGTTGGGGTTATACCTTCTCAATGATGTTTCAACCACCATGATAGTTAAATTAAAATTTATTCCTTTGATGTAGGGAAAAATTGGCTTTTGCAAAACCTTATAACCATAGAGCTTTTCCACCAGCCATATATGCATGTAGTATAGGCTTATTCCTTCATTACTCTCTATGTGTTACATTGCCCGGCATATTCCATGTCTTGACCCGTTTTCGGGCTGCAACTTTTCATGTTGCGAGACTTTTCTGCATTTACGAGTAAGTGATACGTTAGGGTTACGATTTCTACACTCAACTTTGCCGTTGGTGTTTATGGGAATCCACAACCTTGTTGCTTCCGCTATATTTGGATTGAGGTAATAGTATTTACGTTATTCATACATGTGATTTACCTCTGTTATAAATCCTTCGAGTAATCGTGTGTCAAAGATACCGATCCAGGATGACACCTTGCCACGTAGACTTGATCCATTCGGTCGGGTCGCTACAAGATGGTATCGAGCACATGTTGACTGGGAGGACGTGACCCTAGAAACTGGCAAGCCCATAGGAAAGATTTTATCTACTACTTCATTTTCAAAAGATCTTTTACCTCTCTTCTCTTCGGAGCTGATTCAAATACTCCCTTTTAGTGAGATCATACCCCTTTCCCCTTTTGACCCCTCAAAGATTTGACTGATGAGACCACTCCAAGAAGGACCAGATACCAGACAACTAAGACCACTTCGGAATGAAGAGGATTTTACCGAGCATTGTAATGATGGAAACTACGACGGATAAAGACTTCACAGACTAGGAGAATATGAAGAATTTCAGATTTGGTATGACCAAGGAAGGCTACACTTATGGAACTTGACAGACTATGGAAGCTGTCAATACCCGAGATCAAGGTGTATCGGAGAAAGACCGAAACATGGAGCATTAGAACTCAAAGTTTTTGTCAAGAAAACCATAAGGCGGGAGATATCAACTAACAAAATGATAGCTCATGGCAGTGATAAGATCAGAAACATGGACATTCATGATGTTATCATTCGCGTATGCTATTCTCACCACGCTGAGTTAAGCATACATATGCATGGAAGGATTGCATGGTAGAAGGCTGATGGAGGATCACAAGAAAGGATGCCGTTTAACATAGCTGGTGTATCACCAGGATCTAGAGTATTACATCAAGAAGTTTAAGATGGACTCGCAGGAAGTTATATTTGACAAGGAAGCGTTCGTGAAGAACTTCGGGACTCGTGGAGCTGAAAGTAGCCAAGCTAGAGGAGCAAAACCTCGAGATCTGGGAGATTCATCGAGGCGAAGGATGAGGACCATGGTTCATGACAAGGATGTTGAAACCGAAGTTTGGAATGCAACTTCAAAATATTAAAGACGGCACGAGAGACCTCGCGACAACAGAGTTGATCCGCAAAAGAACTTGAGAAGGACAACATGATCGGAAGAAGCCCATCGAAGACATGAACAAGACTGGAAGAGTTTGGCGACGTTGACCTTTAGAATACCCAACCCCTGTTATATGCCTATGTTAGATGCGACGTTTGTGAGCTGTCATTTGTTTGATGTTTTTCTGACAGCCACAATAAAACCTGTATTTTCAAAACCATTGTTTGTATTGTGTGCATCCCTCTCTATCTCTCCTATCCCACCCCAAGACCCATGGACCCAATAGAGGATGAATGGAGATGAAATCATATTTTCTGGACCGATGGGTCAATTGGAGACGGACCGATGGATTGAGAACATGGAAGAATCAAATGGAGAATAACCCTATAACCGGAAAGGATATGACCCAGCATGCCCTTTAGTGCTTTGAAAGAGGTGCCGCTACTTGGTGGAGGATGTACCAAACCATCAATGGATGGCAAGGAGTAACCACTTGGGAAGAATTTAAGTTGACTCTGCAAAGATCTCGTCTTGTGTCCCAGAAGTTGAGTTCTTATGGAAAGGATATGAAGAAACCTTGTGCATAGAAGCTTTGTGGAGAAATAGGACACAACCATAAAGAAAATAAGGATGAATACCCTCATAAGCAGAGGATTACCAAAGGAGTTAGCCGAGGATCTCAGGGAACTTCGGTTGGAGATTGTTCCCAAAGGTTTTGTTGCAGCAATGGAAGTTCATTCTACATTGTTGGGAAAGATCCGTGAAGCTCAGAAGGATGACAAAGAGATTGCTGAGGTAAAAGAGAGGATGAGCAAAGGAAAGGTCAAGGTTTTCATAAGGATGAGCACGACACCTTATGGTTCGAGGATTGTGTATATGTGCCTAATAATGCAAAGATCGTGAAGTTAATACTTCAGAGGCTCATGACTCACCATACTCGATTCGCCTCGGAAACACCAAGATGTATTTGGATTTGAAGGAGGCGTTTACGGTGGACTGGTATGAAGATGGATATTGCGGAGTATGTAGTCATAGGTGATGTATGCCAGAGAGTAAAGGCAGAGCATCAGAAGCCAGTCGGATTACTACAGCCTATGCCAATACCCGAATGGAAGCAGGATAAGCTTGGCATGGATTTCATTACCGGATTTCCAGAACCTGAACGGGACATGATTCTATCTGGGTAGTAGTTGATTCGCTTGACCAAAGTGGCTCACTTTATCCCAGTGAAACCACCTATACAAGTGCGAAATTGGCCAAGATACATATAACCAGGATCGTATGTCTGCATGGAGTTCCGAGGACCATCTTATCAGATAGAGGAACACAATTTACCTCAAAGTGTTGGAATCACCGCACTGCACTTTGGGTACTAGGCTAGAGTTCAAGATGACCTTTCATCCGCAGATAGATGGATAAATCGAGAGAGTCAATCAGATTACGGAGGACATGTTGAGAGCGCAGCGCTAAATTATGGATCTAGTAGGGATGATAATCTACCTTACGCGGAGTTCTCATACAAGAACGATTACCAAGATGTTTGAAGATGGCCCCTTTTTAAGCTTCGTATGGGAGAAGGAGCCAGACACCGTTGATGTGGGATGAAGTTGGAGACCGTTAGTTGTTTGGACCAAATGTGATCAAGGAGTCAGAAAAGAATGTTAAGTGGATTCGAGATAGACTGAAGGTAGCTCACCGAGCGGAGAAGAGTTATGCAGATCGAAAAACGCAAGGAGGTAGTCTATGAAATTGGAGACGGAGCATGTCTTCGTGTGTCCCTCTGCGAGGAGTTAAACAATTTGAGTTAAGGGAAAGTTAGCCCCAAGATTGTAGGACCATACCGAAGTTTTGGAGCGTATGGGAGAAGTGGCCAACAAGTTGGAGTCACCCAAAGGACTGTCGGGGAGTTTATGATGTGTTTCACGTTTCCCAAATTGAAGAAGTGCCATGCAGAGATGGCCAATATTCTCATGTAAGGACGCTTGACCCTGGAAAGGATAATGATGTTCCACGAAGTGGAGTATGGACTTCATAAGTATAAGTTTTTATCTCGGTAGGTGGGATATCCCACGAGGATGAAGAGATGAATTACTATTGGATATAAAGGAGGTATGATGTTGAAAATATGGATCAAGGTAAATTCCATGATGAGTCTTGAGTAATCATGTCCTAGTTTGGTGCCAATAGAAGGAAGGAAGACAGTACAATTGGATGGATTTAAGAATACTAGGAAGTTGGAAGTTGGAATAATGATCAGTTGCCCCGATGATGAGTTCAAGGTTTGCAAGTGATGAGATGGGCCATAACCCACATGCCCCAAGACCTGCCAAGAAGCAAGCACACTCTTGCTGAAGGAGAAACTCTGGAAGAAGAGGATATGCCTTTATCAACCGACGATTTTATAGGAGTAACGCAAAACCTGAGAGTTGTGAAGGATCGATAGTTGTTTGTTTGGCTTGCGTAATCAATGGATTTATCCGAACTTAGTTCATTGACAAGAGAAATTCTGCAATGCTTGTGAGGATGACCGAGTGTTAGAATGCGAGATTTGCTAAACCATGTACAAGGTAATGATTTGGGTGCTGGATGGATTGATCACCATACTGACTTACTCTTATTATTCTCCTTGCTATATGGGATGGTAAATCTGAGTGACTTACCTATAGTAGAGAGACGACGATCAAAACCTTGATTGAACTCTAGAATGGTATAAGTATTTTCCCTTGTACACGGCAGGTGTTGCCAATCGTAGGATATACGATGAGGTTCAACCCAGAACCGCTTTCTGCAGGAGAAACCATAAATTGTTGACCACCAGGAGATATCGATAGTTGTTTAGTATTGGCGCGGACCCGTCTGCCTAAGAAGACCCGATCTCGGAAAAACCGTGCATCAAGGTGAAAGGATGAAGTATTGAGGAAAAGTTATGCCACTACCGGAAGAGCCCAGAAGGAAGTTTCGAGATGCGAGAAGACCGACAATCGCTGTGAATAAGGATGGAGTATATGAGTTTTGATGGAACCGTAACCATGCTTCTAAGGGTGGTAGCACCCGAGACCCCGGAGACGATCGATGGATTTTTGAGAAGACCCCAAACCCTAACCTATTTCTTTCTAGCCTCTCCGAATCTCGAGGACGAGATTCATTTTAAGGTAGAAGTTTGTAACATCCCAAAATTCTAAATTTTGGAATGTTATAAACAAATAGATAGATTTGATTTGATTGTTTGATTGGTAGTGAAAGTGAGTGAATTCAAACTTTGAAAGTTAAATGAGAGGGAATAAAAGGACTTTCCCAAACTTTCATTTTGCATTTTATGATCTTGAGAATTCAAATTCTTTTCATCACAAAACCTCGGAGAGAAGATGACATGACTTCTTCCATTTATTTAAATGACAAGGGTGTTGAAAATATTTGAATTTCATTTGAGAATATTTCCAATTCTGAAACTTTATGCAACTCAATGATTTTCACGAGCGAAGATAAAAGGACTTCTTCAAAACATACGAAATATGAGTTGGGAGTTTTAAAAGAATTAAATTCAAAGTTCTTTTGAATTTATTTCCAATTTGGAGTTATTTGAGTTTTATTCAAATTATTTTTCTCCAAAAATAAAATATATGGAAAATAGGGTAACATGATTCCCTACATCGTAAAATTGGAGAGAAATTAATTTGAAGTCATTTTGGTATTTTAAAAATGATTTTTATTGGATTTTATTGGACCCAGAGTAATCGCTTTGTTTGAATTATTAGAATTTTTGTGGATTTTATTTGAAACTAGAATAATGTTCATCATGTAGGAAATCTTTTTCTGAAAATTTTGATATATTATATGCCTATATAATATTTCTATTTTATTTTTGTTTTTTATTTTTGTTTGACTGTTTAAAAAAAACTTTTCCCTCCGCCGAACTGGGCCCCAGGCTCCTGCCAAAGTTGCGGCCCAGCCAGGGCTACCATTGCCCCTAATCTCCTTGAGAGACCCGCCAAGACGGCATCGCCGCCGCCAGACGCCCGGCCTCTCCCGCCGCCCTCCCGCCTCTTCCCCACGCCACCTCCTCCCCGACCCCTCTATAAGCCGAGCCGGGCCCCGACTCCGCCGCCTCTCTCTCCCTCTCCCTCGCATCGCCGCTGCCGCTGCAGATCGCCGCTGCCGCCGCACTTAGCCGCGCCGTCGCTTGCCCGCCTCGCCGTTGCCCCGCGTCGCCCGATCCACGCCACCGTGCCCCTCCGCCGGAGCTCCGCCGCCGTCCGCCGTGTGCCCCGCCGTCCGAGGCTGAAGCCATCGCCACCGCCGTTCGCATCGACGCCGGAGCCGCTGCTGCCATCCACCGCCGTCAAACCGAACCGCCCTGGTTTTTTTGACGAAAACCGCCTACGGTATAAAACCGTCCCGGTTCCCCGTTCTTGCTTTATAAAACCGGTTTCTTTTTTTTGTTTTTTGTTTAGTTATACAGAGAACGTTCTCTGTTTAGGTAGATCTAGCGAACGATTTCGTTCGTTAGCGTTCTGTAACAAACGTTCGCTATTTAGATTTTTCTTTTTATTTTAGTTTCCGGCCAGGACCTATCTGTGATGATTTCCTTTACAGATTAGTCCCTGATTTTCAAACGCTCATAACTTTTTACTCGTTAGTCCAAATCCAACGAAACCAACGCCCACTTCTTCGTTATGATTCTCTCTATCCAGTAATCCAACTTAAACATGTTTTTGAAAGTTTTAAAATTTGAATTCAAACGGATTTGTATTCAAACTTCGTTTGATCATAACTTGAGTTCCGTAACTCCGATTTAGTTGATTCTTTTTGCAAATCGAAGCTGTTGACCTAAACTTTCTGATAAGGCCAAATTCACATAATTTTGGTACTGTTAGAAATTGTTTTATGTTGCAAGAGTTATTTGCTTGGTTTTGATGGTTTCGGATTCGTTTTCTTCGTTTTTTTCCCGATCTTTTGAGTGATTGCTTATGTGTGGTTACTATTGCTTGATTACGATAGATTGACCGGAGTGTGACGAGTAGAACTATCAAGAGTTTTGAGTGTGAATCATCTTCATCAACATTGCAGGCAAGTAACACTTGGTCATACCTTTTCTTATCCAGTTTTATGCATTAGCTCAATCCTCAAACATTGCATGATTAGGATGTCATTAATTTGTGGGTTGGGAAGTAGATGATGAGGTAGGAACCTATTGCCCTGTTGCTATCAAACCCTTGGGAGTTACTCTACGTGTTGCTTATATTGCCATGCTATGCTCAGAGACGTGGTTTGGGTTTGAGAGATATTCACGACGATGTGAGATTATTAATTAATGGTTTACTTTAAGGTGCAACTTAAATACACATATGGGTGGATTGAGGCACTGGGGAACCCAAAGTGTTGTCTGCTTTTATTTTGAAATCCTGGGTACCCGTGTGATCTTCCTATGGACCGCCACCCAGGCTCAAAGGGAACCGAGATAATTCATGCTAGAAACTTCCGTGTGCAGCCACAAGCTATTATGGGCTCTAGCATAGTTGAGTAAGTTACGTGAAGCTCTCGAAGATGTAGATCAGCAGGTAGTGGGTTTCATAGGTTTGGTATTATCTATCCGGAGTAGAGTGTTAATGTTTCTGAAAGACTGTGTCTCGGTCATCCGCTTTCTCAAACACCATGCAAAGGCGAGAAATCAACGGAGGCGATCGAGTCTTGTGGGGAAAAGTGCGCAAACCTCTGCAGAGTGTACAAACTAATCATGGTTAGCCGTGTCCCCGGTTATGGACAATTCTGAGTATCTAGTACTTGAGTATTCACATGTATCTCATCAATCTAAATTAATATTGTTGGGTTGTTTAATACCTTAATTGGGATTGAGTTGGGGTTATACCTTCTCAATGATGTTTCAACCACCATGATAGTTAAATTAAAATTTATTCCTTTGATGTAGGGAAAAATTGGCTTTTTGCAAAACCTTATAACCATAGAGCTTTTCCACCAGCCATATATGCATGTAGTATAGGCTTATTCCTTCATTACTCTCTATGTGTTACATTGCCAGCATATTCCATGTGTCAATTGACCCGTTTTGGCTGCAACTTTTCATGTTGCAGACTTTTCGCATTTACGAGTAAGTGATACGTTAGGGTTACGATTTCTACACTCAACTTTGCCGTTGGTGTTTATGGGAATCCACAACCTTGTTGCTTCCGCTATATTTGGATTGAGGTAATAGTATTTAGTTATGTATACATGTGATTTACCTCTGTTATAAATCCTTCGAGTACTGTGTGTGTCAGCATACCGATCCAGGGATGACACCTAAGCACAGAGACTTGATCCATTCGGGTCGGGTCGCTACAATCTCTAATTTCTACTCTTACTAGCAAGATGCCCGTGCATTGCACGGAACATCAAGATGCAATATTTTTACATAACACCTGTTGTGATTGACCCATGAAAGAGTAATCCCATGTGTAAAAACTAATGATATCTCGAGAATTTTATCGAAAAAATGGTATCTCGAGAATTTCATCGAAAAAATGATATCTCGAGAAAGATGAGAGATAAGGTGAGGAGGAGTGGGGCGTGGTGGTGGTGGTGGCCTGATGGGCAGAGGCATGGGGATGGGCCGGGCAATGCCACCATGTCGATTGTTCGAGACTTCCTTTTTTAATTGCTCAGCAATGAGGTTGTGGGAGATAAGGATGAACAAGGCAAGGCCTTATCTGTAAATGTGGAGAGAGGTGCGGGTATCTTTTGTAAAATTTTCATAGTTTGCTTTCTATCCGTCTGATATAGATCGAATGGTCTATATTACAAGATGGCAGGCACACCATCATCACCAACTTGGTTTTTTTATAAGAGTATAGAGATAAAAAAACAGAGTTGGTGATGATAGTGTGCCTGCCATCCTGCAATATAGGCCGTCCGATTTATATCTGACGGATAGGAAGGAAACTATGGCAATTTTGCAAAATGATACCCACAGCCCTCTCCACATTTGCAAATAAGGCCTTCCCTTGTTCATCCTTTTCTCCCACAAGATAAACTACTCATACAAATGCATCTTGATGTTTCGTGCAACGCATGGGCATCTTGCTAGTTGTTGCAAAAAGCCCAAGTGTGTGTGTGTGTTGTGTGTGTGAGAGAGAGGGAGAGAGGAGGAGGACGGAATGCGTGTGCGACAAAGACACAAAGAGTGTGTGTGTGTGAGAGGTATCAGCTTAACATGAGGCGATAGTGTGTGTGTGCACGATCGAGAGGGCGTGTCCCAAGAAGGGATGGAAAATCTACATAGATACAAGGAGCGCGATAGATACATGTACGCGATAGTGGAAGCACGAGTGTGCGGGTGTATAAACCTATCTGGAGGCTAGTCGATCAATGTTTGTGAGAGAAATACGAGTCGGGGTGCGAAAGTGAGAGTTTTGTGTGTGAGAGAGAGAGACGGTAGTCGGGAAGGGGAGTGGAAGCACGAGTTGTGTGTGTGTGTGAGAGA
Source organism: Aegilops bicornis (assembly GCA_021605145.1). Classification (NCBI taxonomy): domain Eukaryota; kingdom Viridiplantae; phylum Streptophyta; class Magnoliopsida; order Poales; family Poaceae; genus Aegilops; species Aegilops bicornis. The sequence continues at coordinate 548,931,653 of CM038671.1, read as the reverse complement.
GAGAGAGAGAGGGGGGGAGTTTGTCTGATTGGTAAACAAATGAATAATGTCAGTTTTATAACTGGGATGGAGACGGAACGGAGACCGCAACAAATTTTGTGTTTGCGAGAGAGAGTAATTTTAGTGGTATGAGTCATATCTAGAGAGATATAGGGTGTGTGAGAGAACCCTATAGAGAGAAAGACAAAGTGAAAGATGAGTGAGAGTGTGTGTGTGGCGGTGAAAAAGAAAGCTTAGGTACCTAGTGATACCAGAGAACGGTAGAGATGTGAGAGATAATGAAAACCGTGTAATGTATAATGATAGGGAGAGTGTGATGATGTCTACTACACAACCTTCTTCGTGTAGACGTTGTTGGGCCTCCAAATGCAGAGGTTTGTAGGACAGTAGCAAATTTCCCTCAAGTGGATGACCTAAGGTTTATCAATCTGTGGGAGGCATAGGATGAAGATGGTCTCTCTCAAACAACCCTGCAACCAAATAACAAAGAGTCTCTTGTGTCCCCAACACACCAAATACAATGGTAAATTGTATAGGTACACTAGTTTGGTGAAGAGATGGTGATACAAGTGCAATATGGATGGTAGATATAGGTTTTTTGTAATCTGAAAGTATGAAAACAGCAAGGTAGCAAGTGATAAAAGTGAGCGTAAACGGTATTGCAATGCTAGGAAACAAGGCCTAGGGTTCATACTTTTACTAGTGCAAGTTCTCTCAACAATAATAACATAACTGGATCATATAACTATCCCTCAACATGCAACAAAGAGTCACTCCAATGTCACCAATAGCGGAGAACAAACGAAGAGATTATTGTAGGGTACAAAACCACCTCAAAGTTATCCTTTCTGATCGATCTATTCAAGAGTCCGTAGTAAAATAACACGAAGCTATTCTTTCCGTTCAATCTATCCTACAGTTAGTACTAGAATAACACCTTAAGACACAAATCAACCAAAACCGTAATGTCACCTAGATACTCCAATGTCACCTCAAGTATCCGTGGGTATGATTAGACGATATGCATCACACAATCTCAGATTCATCTATTCAACCAACACAAAGAACTTCAAAGAGTGCCCCAAAGTTTCTACCGGAGAGTCAAGACGAAAACGTGTGACAACCCCTATGCATAAGTTCACAAGGTCACTGAACCCACAAGTTGATCACCAAAACATACATCAAGTAGATCACGTGAATATCCCATTGTCACCACGGATAAGCACATGCAAGGCATACATCAAGTGTTCCCAAATCCTTAAAGACTCAATCCGATAAGAAAACTTCAAAGGGAAAACTCAATCCATTACAAGAGAGTAGAGGGGGAGAAACATCATAAGGTCCAACTATAATAGCAAAGCTCACGATACATCAAGATCGTGCCGAATCAAGAACACGAGAGAGAGAGAGAGAGAGAGAGAGAGAGAGATCAAACACATAGCTACTGGTACATACCCTCAGCCCCGAGGGTGAAATACTCCATCCTCGTCATGGAGAGTGCTGGGATGATGAAGATGGCCACCGGTGATGGATCCCCCCTCCGGCAGGGTGCCGGAACAGGGTCCCGGTTGGTTTTTGGTGGCGTGGCGTGGCGTGCGTGCGCGCGCGTCGGCCACGCGCCTGGACGACTAGCGTTAGGAGGACGACATCGCCTGGTGGGTTGGGCCTCTGCTACAGGAGCATGTCAGGTGAGTTCCTTTCTCTCTCTCTCTCTCCCTCTTTTCTGTTTAAGTTTTCTGTTTTCCTTTTTCTGTCTGTGTTTTGATTTAGTAGAAACACTAAACCATTTGGTAAAATGCTGAAAATAATTGTGGGCACTTGAGAAATTATTTCGAACAGCCCTCAAGTACTTTCAGAATTATTTGGCATGTCAAAATATTTATAGTATTTATATGTCCAAATGCAAACTTTATGGATTAATTAAATAATCCAGAGTGTCCTAGAAAAATGTGCACCATTTTTTGCCAGAGGTTTTAGCACAAACCAGAAATGATGAACATTTTGTGAAGGGCATTTTGGGTTCATTGAAACCAATTTTGGTTGAACCTAGCAATTCTAAGGGGTGCTAGGGTTTGTTAAATCCCCATTTCAAGTTTAAATAAAATTTAAACATGATGCAACATGATGATCAAGCAAGGACAAACAAAGGCTGAACTAGGGTTGTGACAGCTCACCCCCACTAAACAAGAATCTTGTCCCAAGATTTAGGACGTGAGGTAAGAGGAAAGGGGTCACAAAACTATCACAATCTTCACGATCCAGATTGCACTTTATAAAACATTGATTCATTGCATCATGTTGATCTTGATGTCTTTGCCTTCGAGATCTTCATCCAACTATGACAACAAAAAGAAACTCTACGGGATTCGATCTTCTCGAAGATCAAACAACTCATGGAATGAGACATAAGAACGCCTCCTGAGCTGAGACACAAAACATACATCGGGAACGAAGAAAGGAAGCAGATGACGAAGGTTCAATTAGGTAGGCAACAACTCCATGATTGGGTAAGATGTTGCACGGTCTCAACATAGCGAGAAGTTAACTGTCATGATTCCATAACGGGGCACCTTAGCAAAGGTGACTTGTAGAAATATTCCCTTAAGTGGCAAAAAGAATTACTTTTTATACATAGATCGTTGAAACTCTCTAAACAAGCCTAAGGAACATCACAAACGATCGGTTGAAGGAGTTCAGAGAAATGGCATACCCAGTTTGGAAAGAAAACTAGAGTTACAAGAAAACTCAGCAAACGGAAAACACATTCCAGATGATGCCGAGGATATAGCCCTGTGACCGAGCATGCTCTCAAGAACTTGAGAATTTCCTTACTCATCAAGGTCTTACCAACATCCGTGCCGAGGATCCTGGTGACATATCATACTACCATGATAAATAGTGATGGACGGTGCAGATGCAAAGGAAGACAACACTTTCTCAGATTTGTCCTTAGCAATGCCAAGGAACAAAACCTAGATGATCAAACGAGAGACATTTAGCACTCCGCTTCTAATGTCCTCCTTGATGTACTATGATACGTCTCCAAAGTATCTATACTTTATGAAGTATTCATGCTAATATATTATCATTCTTGGATGCTTTGCAATCATTTTATAGCAACTTTATATCATTTTTTGGGATTAACCTATTGACCCACTGCCCAGTGCCAGTTGCTGTTTTTTGCTTGTTTTTTACATAGCAGAAAATCAATATCTAACAGAGTCCAAACACCGCGAAACTTTTTGTGGATTTTTTATGGACCAGAAGACTCCCGATGGGCCAAAGCAGCACCTCGGGGGTGCCCCGATGGGGGCACAACCCACCAGGGCGCCCAGGCGCGCCCTCGTGGGTTGTGTCCACCTCGGTGGACTCCCGCACCCCCTCTTTGCCATATAAAATCCCAAATATTCCAAAAACCCTCGGGGTTAACCAAGATCAGAAGTTCCGCCGATGCAATGCTCTGTAGCCACCAAAAACCAATCTACACCCTGTTCCGCCACCCTGCCGGAGGGGGGATTCATCTCCGGTGGCCACCTTCATCATCCCGGCGGCCACCACGAAGAGGAGGGAGTAGTCCACCCTCGTGGCTGAGGGTTTGTACCAGTAGCTATGTGTTTAATCTCTCGCTCTCGTGTTCTTGAGATGTCATGATCTTGATGTATCGCAGGCTTTGTTAATATAGTCGGATCATATGGTGTTTTCCCCTCTCTATCTTGTTGTGATTAATTGAGTTTTACCTTTGAGATTTCGTTTTATCAGATTGAATATTTTTATGGATTTGAGAGCACTTGATATATGTCTTGCATATGAATACTCGTGGTGAAAATGGGGTATCATATTGATTCACTTGATGTATGTTTTGGCACTCAACTCGCGGATTCCCGAGGTGACATTGGGGTAATCTACGCATAGGGGTTCATGCACATTCTTGTCTTTGTTTCTCCGGTAGAAATCTTGGGGCACTCTTTGAGGTTCTTTGTGTTGGATTGAGTATTATGAATCTAAAATTATTTGGTGTTATTTTAGTACGAACTCTGAATAGATCAATCGAAAATAATAACTTTTGAGGTGGTTTCATACCCTACAAACAATTTCTTCTTATGTTCTCCGCTAGATAGGAACTTTGGAGTGATTCTTCATCGCGCTTTGAGGGATTGTTATATGATCCAATTATATCAGCATTGTTGAGAGGTTGCACTAGTGAAAGTACGGACCCTAGGCCTTGTTTTCAAGCATTGCAATACCGTTTGTGCTCACTATTATCGATTGCTACCTTGCTGTTTTTATTTATTCATATTATAAAAATATATTTCTACCATCCATATTACACTTTTATCACCATCTCTTCGCCGAACTAGTGCACCTATACAATTTACCATTGTATTTGGTGTGTTGGGGACACAAGAGACTTTTTATTATTTGGTTGCAGGGTTGTTTGAGAGAGACCATCTTCATCCTACGCCTCCCACGGATTGATAAACCTTAGGTCATCCACTTGAGCGAAAATTGCTACTATCCTACAAAACTCTGCGCTTGGAGGCCCAACACAAGTCTACAAGAACAAGTTGCGTAGTAGACATCAAGCTCTTTTCTGGCGCCGTTGCCGGGGAGGTTAGGAAAGTGGCATTCACATCCCGTCAATGAAGCTCTTTTCTGGCGCCGTTGCCGGGGAGGTGAGTGCTTGAAGGTATATCTTTAGATCTTGCAATTGAATCATTTAGTTTCTTGTTTTATCACTAGTTTGGTTTATAAAAAGAAAATTAGAAAAATATGGAATTGAGGTGGTCTCATATTATTCATCTTTACAATGTCTTTCATGAAAATGATGGAAAGGAAAATTGTGCTCAATTGATAGAAAAGAATTCAATAGAATGTTTGGTATAAATGATGAGCATGATTGCAATGTTGTTAGTATGAATTCTTTGAGTATCCATGATGCTAATGATATGCAAAGCCATAAGCTTGGGGATCTATGTTTGATGAAGATGATATTTTTAGTCCCCCAAGATTTGATGTGCAAATTTATTATAATGATTGCATGCCTCCTATTTATGATGATTATAATGATGAAAGTGGATTTGGAGAGGTCATGACTTTATTTAGTGATGAATCCACCATTTTGGATGAGGCTTCAATTGACTATGATAACAAAGTTACTATTTATGATGATTATGGTGATGAAATGTATGCTATAAAGAATAATGATAGCCATGAAAATTATCATCATGATTTTAATTTTCACTGTCACGATAGTTATTTTGTTGAGTTTGCTCCCATTACTATTGATGAGAATAAATTTGCTTATGTGGAGAGTAACAAAATTTATATGCTTATGTATCATGAAAAGAATGCTTTTTGAGATGGTTATATTGTTGAATTCAGTCATGATGCTACTGAAAATTATTATGAGGGAGGAACTTATGCTTGTAGTAATTGCAATAATATCAAGTTTCCTCTCTATGTGTTGAAAATCTTGAACTTTTGCTTGTTTTGCCTTCCTATGCTAGTTGATTCTTGCTCACAAAATCCCTATGCATAGGAAGTGGATTAAGCTTAAATGTGCTTGCCATGTGTTTCTTGATGCTCTTGTTGTGTTTCAATTCTTATCTTTTATGCGAGCATCATTGAAATCATCATGCCTAGCTTAAAAGGCATTAAAGAAAAGCGCTTGCTGGGAGACAACCCAACATTTACCCCTACTATTTTTGTGTGTTCACATGATTAAGCTACCGTAGTAATCATGTTTTATTGCTTTCGTTTCAATAAAGTGCCAAGTAAATCCTTTGGGATAGTGTGGATGATGGTTGACTTGAATCTGTGCAAAAACAGAAACTTTTGCACCCAGTCCAGGAATTTCTAAAGTTCACTGGAACGTGCTTTTGATCTGAATTTTTTACAGGTGATAGATATACAAATTACCTACGTTTTCCAAAGTTTTCAGAATTTTTCGAGTAGCAGAAGTATGGTTGTTTTCCAGATCATTACAGGTTGTTCTGTTTTTGACAGATTCTGTTTTCAATGCATAGTTTGCTTGTTTCTTAGTTTCTGTGGCTTATATTGCTCAATATAAATTGTGGAAATGATATGCTACAGTAGGTATTTTCTAGAAACAATTATGAATCTTGTCTTTGACAGTACCAAAGTGAAACGGTTTGCTCTTTATCATACTAACCTATCTCACGAAGTTCCGTTAAGTTTTGTTTGATAGAAGTTTTCAAGTTTTTGGTGAGATCTCGATATGAGGAGAATAAGGAGTGACAAGACCCTAAGATTGGGGATGCCCAAGGCACCCCAAGGTAATATTCAAGGAAGATCCAAGCAACTAATCTTGGGGATGCCCCGGAAGGCATTCCCTCTTTCGTCTCCAACATTATTGGTAACCTCACTTGGAGCTACATTTTTATTCGTCACATGATATGAGTTTTGCTCGGAGCGTCATTTTACTTTGTTAGGATTTGCTTGATGTTATTTAGAATAATGTTTTGCATCTTTATTTTCAATAAAAATGCCAAGGATAGCCTTTACCATGCTTATTTTGCAAGTCTATTCGTTACTGTTTGAAAACAGAAAGTTTACCGCTGTTGCAAAAGTTCCCTAGAAAAGTCGGAATGTGATAAAATGTTGAAACTTTTTGAAAAATAAGTTCTGATAAATTTTCTACAGGGTGATAAATTTTCATAATCTTTGGAGTTTAAGAAGTATTGATACTCTTGCATTCTTTACAAACTGTACTGTTTGGCAGATTGTTGTTATGTTTGCATTGTTTGAATATGTTTGCTTGTTTAATGATTCTATTTGAGGGTAGGAGTATTAAATATGAAGAGGCATTTAGTATGCAATGTTGAATAATAATTTTAGTGATTTGCTACAGTAGAGAATGATAAGGTTTTTGCATTGGTTTATACTAACTTATCTCACGAGTTCTTGTTGAGTTTTGTGTGGATGAAGCTTTTGAGATTTAGGAAAGCCGTGATATGAGATGAATTAAGGAGACACAAAAGCTCAAGCTTGGGGATGCCCAAGGCACCCAAAGATAGTATTTCAAGAAGTCTCAAGCATCTAAGCTTGGGGATGCCCCGGTAGGCATCCCACCTTTCTTCTTCAACAATTATCGGTTAGTATTGGTTGAGCCTAAGTTTTTACTTCTTCACATGATGTGTGCTATTCTTGGAATGTCGTTTTGTTTTGTTTTGCTTGCTATTTTAATAAAATACTTAGATCTGAATTTTTTTAAATAAGAGAGAGTCCTCAAATAGCTACCCATTTGCTTAACTACTCGCTTGATCTTCACTTATATCTTTTTGGAGTAGCTTGTCGTTTACTCTTGTGCTTCACTTATATCCTATGAGTAAATTGTTGAATAAATTGATTATCATGAATTTTGAATTATATGTTCATATCATGCCTAGTGGTAGCTTCACATTGGGTTTAGAAAGTGAAATCTTTTGAAGCTTGACAATCACAATATTGGTCATACAAGCAATTCATGAATAATTAGTAGAAGGAAGAGAACTTTCACATGCAAATACAATATCTTGGAAATCTTTTGTGATTGTGAGCCCCCATCAAAATATTATATGCCAAAATTGTTGACGTTGGACAAGGAAGACAATGCAATGGTTTATGTTTGTTCATATTCACACAGAAGTTATATTGTCATAGATCCTTCAACATGTGGTGCTTGCCCCGCATCTTTGCTAGCCAAAAATTCTGCACCAAGTAGAGATACTACTTGTGCATCCAAAAAACCCTTAAACCCAAATCTTATTTTCAAGAGTCCATCATACCTACCTAAGGATTGAGCAAGATCTTTCAAGTAAGTTGTCATCGGTGCAATAAGGCAATAAAAATTGCTTCTAAAAGTGTTAGATCATTTAGTGTAAGAGAAAATTGAGCGTTGTACGATCTTGTGATGGCAAAGAATAAAAGCGACAGACTTCATAATAAAGGTTGCTATCATAAGGGGCAATATAATGTGACGTTCTTTTGCACTAAGGGGTTGAGCATACAAACAAATAAGCGCATGGCAACCTCTGCTTCCCTCTGCGAAGGGCCTACCTTTTACTTTTATGTATTTACTTTCATGCAAGAGTCAAAGTTTTTCTCTCTATTCCTTTTTGTTTTTCTCTTTTGGCAAGCATCATGTGTTGAGGAAAGATCTAGGTAGATATATCCAGTTGGATATGGGTAGCATGAGTTATTATTGTTGACATCACCCTTGAGGTGAATATGTTGGGACGCGAAATTATAAGCCCCTATCTTTCTATGTGTCCGGTTGAAACATTTTGCTCATGTGTATGAGGTGAGTGTTAGCAATCATAGAAGACTATATGATGGTTGAGTATGTAGGGCTCTTACTTAGACTCTGTTGAATAAGTTGAATTGCAATTGCATGGTGACTAAGAACATAGGTTGTTGAGTTTCAAGAGAATTCATTGTTTGAACCTTAACATGTGAATTGGTTGCTACTTTAAACATGAGAAATTTTATAAGAGTTGTTGTCATGATGCTAGGAGAAGTGATTGAAATTATCATTGATCAAACTTATGCACTTTGCTAGCATTCACACTTCATAAATTATTTCTTTTATCACTTACCTACTCGAGGATGAGTAGGAATTAAGCTTGGGGATGCTGATACGTCTCCAATGTATCTATAATTTATGAAGTATTCATGCTAATATATTATCATTCTTGGATGTTTTACAATCATTTTATAGCAACTTTATATCATTTTTTGGGACTAACCAATTGACCCAGTGCCTAGTGCCAGTTCCTGTTTTTTGCTTGTTTTTTAGATCGCAGGAAATCAATATCAAACGGAGTCCAAACACCGCGAAACTTTTTGTCAATTTTTATGGATCAGAAGACTCCCGATGGGCCAAAGCAGCACCTGGGTTGTGCCCACCTCGGTGGCCTCCGGCACCCCCTCTTTTCCCTATAAAATCCCAAATATTCCAAAAACCCTCGGGGTTGACCTAGATCAGAAGTTCCGCCACCGCAAGGCTCTGTAGCCACCGAAAACCAATCTAGACCCCGTTCCGGCACCCTGCCGAAGGGGGAAATCATCTCCGGTGGCCATCTTCATCATCCCGGCGACCACCACAATGAGGAGGGAGTAGTCCACCTTCGAGGCTGAGGGTTTGTACCAGTAGCTATGTGTTTAATTTCTCTCTCTCTTGTGTTCTTGATATGTCACGATCTTGATGTATCGCGGGTTTTGTTAATATAGTCGGATCATATGGTGTTTTCCCGTCTCTGTCTTGTTGTGATGAATTGAGTGTTCCCTTTGAGATTTCGTTTTAGCGGATTGAATATTTTTATGGATTTGAGAGCACTTGATATATGTCTTGCATATGAATACTCGTGGTGACAACGGGGTATCATATTGATTCACTTGATGTATGTTTTGGCACTCAACTCGCGGATTCCCGAGGTGACATTGGGGTAATCTATGCATAGGGGTTCATGCATGTTCTTGTCTTTGTTTCTCCGGTAGAAATCTTGGGGCACTCTTTGAGGTTCTTTGTGTTGGATTGAGTATTATGAATCTGAAATTATTTGGTGTTATTTTAGTACGAACTCTGAATAGATCAATCGAAAAGAATAGCTTCGAGGTGGTTTCGTACCCTACAAACAATTTCTTCTTATGTTCTCCGCTAGATAGGAACTTTGGAGTGATTCTTCATCGCGCTTTGAGGGATGGTTATATGATCCAATTATATCAGCATTGTTGAGAGGTTGCACTAGTGAAAGTACGGACCCTAGGCCTTGTTTTCAAGCATTGCAATACCATTTGTGCTCACTTTTATTGATTGCTACCTTGCTGCTTTTATTTATTCGGATTATAAAAGTATATTTTTCTACCATCCATATTACACTTTTATCACCATCTCTTCGCCGAACTAGTGCACCTATACAATTTACCATTGTATTTGGTGTGTTGGGGACACGAGAATCTTTTTATTATTTGGTTGCAGGGTTGTTTGAGAGAGACCATCTTCATCCTACGCCTCCCACGGATTGATAAACCTTAGGTCATCCACTTGAGGAAAAATTGCTACTGTCCTACAAAACTCTGCGCTTGGAGGCCAGTGCTCCGCCGCCGTGCTCCCCGCGTGTGCCTGGCCTCGCCCTCTCTCGCGCGTGCTCATGCCTTTAGCGGCTGTCGCTCTGTTGTGGTTGCTCCGCCACAGCCACACGGGCCACAGCTACCAAGACCGCCCGTGAGCCCAAATCGGGTGCACCCGCATGCCCGCGCCTGAACCCGCTATGGCCCTTAGGGCCTATGACATATGGGCCCTGCCCAGAACAATATAAAAAAAGAAGAAGAATTAAAAAATAATAATAATGAAATTAATTAATTAAACTAATTCTCATTAATTAAAATAAACAACTAATTAAACTAATTAATCATGATTAGTTAGTCTAGTCAATGACGAACGGGACCCACACGTCAGTTGTCCAGTCAACGCCTTTGTTGACTGTTGACGTCATGCTGATGTCATGCTGACATCAGCATGCACTATTCTGAATAATGTTGGATTAAATCAATTAAATAAATTCTAAAAATGATTTAAAACTTTAGAAAATCATATAAAATAAACCGTAGTTCAGATGAAAATACTTTCTACATGAAAGTTGCTCAGAACGAAGAGACGAATCCGGATACTCAGCCTGTTCGCCCGCCACACATCTCTAACCTATCGAACTCGCAGCTTTCCCCCTCCGGTTCATCTGTCCGAAAACACGAAACACCGGGAATCCTTTCCCGGATGTTTCCCCACTTTCCCGGTATCACCTAGTACTGCGTTAGGGCACACCTAGCACCGCGTATTGCCATGTTATGCCTTGTGTTGCTTTGATTGCTCTATTATTTATTGTGTTCCTCCTCCGTTACTTCTTTCCGTAGAGACCCGAGATCGCCGGCGACCCCTGGCTCGACCACGGTCTTCGACCCCTCTCTTGCCAGAGCAACTGTGCAAGCCCCCTCTTGATCACCAGATATCGCCTATTCTTCTCTATAATGCTTGCATTATAGTAGTGTAGCATGTTACTGCTTTCCGTTAATCCTATTCTGCTGCATAGCCTGTCATTGTTGCTCCAGTTGTTACCCCTTACCTGCTATCCTACCGCTTAGTATAGGATGCTAGTATTCCATCTGTGGCCCTACCCTCTTGTCCGTCTGCCATGCTATACTATCGGGCCGTGATCGCTCGGGAGGTGATCACGGGTATATACTATATAATTTATACATGATACATGTGGTGACTAAAGTCGGGTCGGCTCGAGGAGCACCATGAGTGATTCATGATTGGGGCTGAAAGGACCTTTGTCCCGACGGCCCAATCAGGCGGATCTTTGTGGCGGAGCTGTGGTAGGTTGAGACCGCCTAGGAGAGAGGTGGGCCTGCCCTGTTCGGGCGCTCATGGATACTTAACACGCTTAACAAGATCCTAGTATTTGATCTGAGTTGGGTCGTTGACCTTATACACACTAACCGCCACGTGGGACAAGATATGGGCAATCGGCGTCGTGGTATTAGCCGAAGCATTTCGTGACGTCAGCGACTGAGCGGCGCGTGCCGGATTGGACTGGAACGCCTGCTAGGCTAGGTCTGCTTCCGGCCGCGTTCGCAACATGCAGGTGTGCTAAGGGCGATGGGCCCAGACCCCTATGCACTTAGGTTTAGACCGGCATGCTGACCTCTCTGTTATGCCTAGGTGGGCTGCGATGTGTTGATCTTCCGCGGCCGGGCATGACCCAGAAAAATGTGTCCGGCCAAATGGGATCGAGCGTCTCAGGTAATGTGGTGCACCCCTGCAGGGAAGTTAATCTATTCGAATAGCCGTGATCTTCGGTAATAGGACGACTTGGAGTTGTACCTTGACCTTATGACAACTAGAACTGGATACTTAATAAAACACACCCTTCCAAGTGCCAGATATAACCCGGTGATTTCTCTCTCAGTGGCAATGAGGAGGGATCGCCGGTAGGTTTATGCTATGCGATGCTACTTGGAGGACTTGATCTACTCTCTTCTACATGTGCAAGACGGAGGCTGCCGCGTGAGACTTCGGCAGGATTAGCTATCCCCTCTTATTACGGCATTCTGCAGTTCACCCACCGATATGGCCCTTTACACATATACCCATGCATATGTAGTGTAGCTCCTTGCTTGCGAGTACTTTGGATGAGTACTCACGGTTGCTTTTCTCCCTCTTTTCCCCCTTTCCCTTCTACCTGGTTGCTGCAACCAGATACTGGAGTCCAGGAGCCAGACGCCACCGTCGACGACGACTCCTACTACACCGGAGGTGCCTACTACTACGTGTAGCCCGCTGACGATGACCAGGAGTTGTTTAGGAGGATCCCAGGCAGGAGGCATGCGCCTCTTTCAATCTGTATCCTAGTTTGTGCTAGCCATCTTATGGCAACTTGTTTAACTTATGTCTGTACTCAGATATTATTGGTTCCGCTGACTCGTCTATGATCAAGCACTTGTATTCGAGCCCTCGAGGCCCCTGGCTTGTATTATGATGCTTGTATGACTTATTTATGTTTTAGAGTGGTGTTGTGATATCTTCCCGTGAGTCCCTGATCTTGATCGTACACATTTGCGTGCATGATTAGTGTACGATTGAATCGGGGGCGTCACAATTTGGTATCAGAGCCGACTTCCTGTAGGAATCCCCCTTTCCAACTCCTTGGCCGAAGTTGAGTCTAGTCATTGCTAAACTTTTACTAACATGGCCGTGTGGCTTATGGGCCCACGTCGTCATTGGGTGGTATTAGGACCTTTTATTCCTCATCTATACTCTGGGACTCTGACATCTCTTCTATTCGGGTTAAATGATTTTGCTAAAAACAAAACTAACTTTAGGTTCTCGAAAATACTTTCTCTCAGAGAGCCCCTCACTTCAGATGATCGCCTGATGCACCAGAAGATTCTGAAGTTACTCTCCGATGTTCCCTCGATACTTTATGCCATCGCTTTTGCAATTCCCTTCCATCGATAAACCCCTATGGATAGCCACGTACCCTTGCCATTCATTCAATCATTCCCCGTTAATCTTGTTATTACAAGATACCCTGAAATTCTCTCTATTGTTCCGAGTATACTTTGTGCCTATTGCCTTGCAGTTCTTTGCTACATGAATACCCCTACGGATAATTTCTCGCACTTACCGAGTATCCAATCATCCCCAGTTGATTTATGTATGTCACCAATCCTCGAAATACCATTCGATCTTCCGAAAATCCTGAGCATCCTATTGCTCTTGAAATTCTTGATTGCTTGCATTATGGTTAATCCCATAAGTCTAGTAATCTTGTTGACATCCATTGTCATTATCATTTTGAGTCCGTTGATTCGATTTGTTGCGAATGCTCGCAATCCTCAAACAGATCCTAGAATTCATCCTTCCGGCTCAGACGTTGTTTTAATCATGAACTAGTTCTCGCCAATTAAATTGTCGTCGATTGTGCCCCTAAGTCTATTGAACTTATCCATCCTTGATCGAGCTGCCCGCCGATCCTTCGCTTTATAAATCATAATTCCTTAGCAATTGAGCTCTAAGTTATTCAGTTGTTTCTATAATCCGATATCTTTGCCTTGCTTCTTCCTCGGGTTATGTGCCGATACTCACCCTAGATCCTTTGTTGGATTTTATCCGACAATGTCCTTCATATTCAATAACTTGAGCCTTTCCTAGGATATATAATGCCTTTGGTAAATTGTATCCTTTGCTTTGTCAACCATGCTCTACTTCTGAGCTTGTGTTATTTACTCCTGAAGTTCGTGGTATATGTTCTAAGAAGCCCCGATGGCTTGAACCTATGCCTTCCTTAATATGTGTGAACTCGAAAGTTTTCACGAGTCATACTCTTCTGGTATTTTACCAGATAAAATTTCAACACTACAACTTCATCGAACGCGAGAAGTAAATGAAAGGTTATGCATTGGAGAAGTGGGAGTCGACCTTGAACTTTGTGTTCATGCCCATGAAAATGATGTAGACCGTCTCGGAAGCTTCTTGCAAAATGATTATCCAGCTGTATGATTCCTTCTGTATTCTTGAAATTGATTCCTTACAGTTATGGTTCCGACCATGCTGTTCTGATCTGATATATCTGATGGGAATTCAATCCAGTGCCTCGTCTATTTTTGGCAAGGTTGAAGTATCTATTGTCATAGGTCAATGACCCGGTTCTACTTCTATCATGTTCTACCTTCGAGTATTACCCCCTGGTATCTCGAAGATGTCTTGCCATTGCACCACATCTTACTAACCTTGTTGAAGTAGTGTCTTTCCTTGTCGTAATCACTCTATGGGTTCTGGGTTGTTGTCAACCGAGGACACCGACTAGTAAAATTATTCTGCACTACAAATCAAATACCCTTAGTATTTTTACTAGGAAATTCTGAACTCAATCTGGTCAATCCTAGACTATCGCCTGCATCCTGGTCTTGCTATCTTTGACTGTGCTACCTCATCCTTCTCTGGTGCACGAATTATTCAGTATGTGAGCACGACTTACGTCAAGCTTTCAACATCATGTTGCTTATCTTGAAAGGCAACTTTGGTTCCTAGCTTGCATCTTATATATTGATCTATGACTTGTCACTTCGTCATTCCCTTGCTTGTTTCCGTTGTTGTTTGATTGCATCCTCTCGAAACCTCCCAGCAAATGTGTCGGATCACCTTCAACACTTTGACTTCTTCCAAGATGTTAACTGTGTTCATGATGAGAAATACCTTGCTTGCCCTCGATGATTTTTATTATCATCTACAACACCCTTGACTTCCTTTCGTCGCGAACTTGTCCACATTATGAACACAACTTGCTCTCCAGCTAGGCTATGTTCTGCCTTGGAGTATTACTATCTTTTATGTCAAGGATGTTGTGAGGACTGCTCCACCTCTTAAGGAATTATTGGTATTGTGATACTTCTCACCCCCACCATTCTTTCTTGGTCCCCGTGTTGATTCTAACCGGGATACCAACACGTGAACCATGCTGCTTAGATTATGTACTTCTAGCAACCCTATTACTTTGAAGTTAATGATCGACATTTCAATCTTAGACCATTGGTTATCGAATCACCATTCTAACATTGATCCTGCTACCTAAGCCCATATTTTGATTGCACCTTTCTTCTCAGGCATCCTGAGTCTGAGTTATCCTAACACCAATCAGATCTGAATCTCGGTCAGATATGATGATTGGGACATATTTCCAAGAGTTATAACATTGGTCTTTATATGACACGGTAAGATGATGTCATGCCTAGCACACCTGACCGGAGGACCTATTGTTATAGTATCCTCTTTAGCAATGTTAACCATTCTTTCGTGAGGAAATTGTAAGACTTATTCTATAAGTTGTTCCTGATGAATCCTTTGAGTATCCAAAGTCCGACCTGGCTCGAAGACCATGTCAATGCTATATCGAAGCATGTCTGTGGTACTCCGATCATCAATAATAACATTTGAAGCATAGTGCAAAATTTTCTTCATTAATTACCCCAAACACTGCTGTATGGGTAATGTCATGAAATTTCTCTCCCCTTATCTAAAGGGTTTTCTACATTATATCCTGTCAAGGATATCATGCTTTGCTTGTCCTTGGAAAGGATATACCCCTGAAATATGTGTGTAAACACATTTTCCTTTCCATTGTTCTGTTTAATCTGATACATATGTTTTCCTTTCCATTGTTTGGTTTAATCTTTCTTGTGATCTATATGATCTAAGCAGTAACATTCTCCTGCTTTTGTAAGCACCTCGGTGTACAACTCTGTTAGTAAGAACCTGTTACTATTGTTGATGACTTTCCGGTATCCACCGATGGACGAGAACTTTGCCTAATGGTCTTCCTCGTTCAACGAGCAGGAAAAGGGTTCTCTTCATCCCTCGCCCTTGGTACCAACATTGTTGGCGACATAATTGATAGGCTACCCTTTGACATGTCTTGCTATCATGACCGTGCAAGATGTCAACGCCCTTCCTACTTTTAGCCACATGATGGGCCCATAACCCACAGTTCCACAGGATCGAAACCTGACTCTCATGTACACCCCTGTTCTAAAGTCATTCCTCACGCTTGGATTCGTATGAAAGATCACGAGCCACCTTTGGAGAGCTCATCAATTCTGGTATCAGACACAATACTTATTCCCGTTGCTTTGAACCCCGTTCACGCCTCGTTTCAGGCATCAAACGCTTGTCTGCCCGCTTGAAACTTCACATGATACCCCATTACTATGTTCTCGATATTTTTGTAAGTTTCAATTTGAGTGTTACTTCCGCGGTTCCGCCACCTTCCTCGATGTTATCGACCAGATAGTCGACCTTGCAGAGGTCTGTTCTCTCGGAATGCCCACCCTTTATTCTTTCGTAAGTACGATGGAGTTCCTGAAGAAAGGACGCCGACTTCATCATGATGACCTGAAGCAGAGAAATGAAGACATCAATGTATTGGACCGGCCTCTTCGAGAAGAGCAAGCCAGGATGAGAAGACCCGCTAGATTCGTAACCAAACCTTCCCCCCTTTCACTACCTCTTAAATCTTGGGACGAGATTTCTTGTAGTGGAGGAGAATTGTGACGCCTAAGTAATCATGCTACAGTAACCTCTACTAATGATGCCACATCATCGAGGTCACTGTTGTTAATCTCGCGTTAATTCAAACCCGGTCGAATTCAAATTCGAAATCAAACCAAACGATGAAGTTTTCAAACATTAAAACTAAAATGCTCGGAGCGTGTCGATTAATCCATAAGTAGTGGTAGGTGATGAAACCACACTTTTATAAAATATTTATGTGCACTAAAAAAATTAAAACAATATTTGAAAATACTTAATAAATGCTTTTGTGTATATATGTAATTGTAAGCTAGTTAAGATAATGTGTGAACATTTTATTACAGTGAGGTTATGCTACCTTACTAATTTAGGTATGGGTTTTATAGTTTGATAAAACGGTTTTGATATTAAAACATTTAAAACCGAAGTTAAAAGAATAAATAAAGACAAAACAAAAATAAAATAAAACAACCCCCCGCCCGCCTAATCGGGCCAGGCCCAGTTGTCCATCGCTACGACGCCCACCGCCCACCTGGCCACCCATAAGCCCCTCGGGGGTCAAACCCTAGACGAACGACCCACTCCCCGATCCCTTCTCCTCCCGTCGCCTCGATCGGGATCCCGTCGATCCCGACGCCCTTCGATCGGCCGCGCCTGGCCGGCCACCTCCTCCGCCACCTCGCCTCCTGGCCGTCGGCCTCGGCAACCCGGCACGGGCCACCACCCGGCCCGAGCCACCACCCGCTGGCCCGTCACCGGATCGCCGCCGGAGCTGCCCTCCGCCTCCGCTTACGCGCCCCATCCTTCCCCACGCGGTGCATCTCATTCTACTACTCGCCTTCTTCCATGACCGATATTGCTTGCGCCATGGTCGCCGTGTGCGTCTTCCCCGCCGCCAAGCATCACCGTCGTCCCCGCGCCATGAGGCCATGTGCGGCCACTCCGTCGTCATCCACTACACCGTCATCGAGGAGCAGAACGAGCTGGGATGCGCCAAGTCGAGCAGATCGACTTCAGCTACCCGCTTCAGCCGCCGGCGTTCGTCGTCGACTATGGCGAACCCCTGCTGCTCCTAAGCTTTCGCAGAGCCTCCATGAGCTCCCTATGTGAGCTTCGTTCGTTTTTCTTCTCCCTACTACTCGAACCCCTGCTGCTGCTTTGTTGGCGTTGTCGCCGCTCGGTCCGCCGCCTCGCTCATCCACTAGACCTCACCATCGCCCACACGCACACGCCGCCCCTACAAGGCCTCCCGCTTGGTCGTGGCTGACTTTGTTGGCCCTCGCACCAGGCGAGCCCATCTCCACTTGGTCGTGCTCCTCATGGCGCTCCCGCGCGTGGCCACCCGCCACTTGCGCCATGCGTTGCTCCACCGTGCTCCCAGCGTGTCCCTGGCCTCGCCCTCTCTCGCTGCGTGCTCACGCTTTTAGCGGTTGTCGCTCACTGTGGTTGCTCCGCCACGCCCACGCCTGCCCGCGCCGTCACGCCACACCACCCCGTGAGCCCAAATCGGGTGCACCCGCATGCCCGCGCCCGAACCCGCTATGGCCCTTAGGGCCTATGACATATGGGCCCCGCCCCTAGAACGATATAAAAAAAGAAGAAGAATTAAAAAATAATAATAATGAAATTAATTAATTAATTAAACTAATTCTGATTAATTAAAATAAACAACTAATTAAACTAATTAATCATGATTAGTTAGTCTAGTCAATGACGAACGGGACCCACACGTCAGTTGACCAGTCAACGCCTTTGTTGACTGCTGATGTCATGCTGACGTCAGCATGCACTATTCTGGATAATGCTGGATTAAATCAATTAAATAAATTCTAAAAACGATTTAAAACTTTAGAAAATCATATAAAATAAACCGTAGTTCAGATGAAAATACTTTCTACATGAAAGTTGCTCAGAACGACGAGACGAATCCGGATACGCAGCCCGTTCGCGCGCCACACATCTCTAACCTATCGAACTCGCAGCTTTCCCCCTCCGGTTCATCTGTCCGAAAACACGAAACACCGGGAATCCTTTCTCGGATGTTTCCCCCCCTTTCCTGGTATCACCTAGTACTGCTTTAGGGCACACCTAGCACCGCGTATTGCCATGTTATGCCTTGTGTTGCTTTGATTGCTCTATTATTTATTGTGTTCCTCCTGCATTACCTCTTTCCGGTAGACCCCGAGACTGCCGGCGACCCCCAGTTCGACTACGGTGTTGACGACCCCTCTCTCTTGCCAGAGCAACCAGGCAAGCCCCCCCTTTGATCACCAGATATCGCCTATTCTTCTCTATACTGCTTGCATTAGAGTAGTGTAGCATGTTACTGCTTTTCGTTAATCCTATTCTGCTGCATAGCTCATCATTGTTGCTCTGATTGTTACCCTTACGTGCTATCTCATCGCTTAGTATAGGATGCCAAGATTCCATCTGTGGCCCTACCTTCTTGTCCGTCTCGACATGCTATACTATGGGGCCGTGATCGCTCGGGAGGTGATCATGTATATACTATATACTTTATACATGATACATGTGGTGACTAAAGTCGGGTCGGCTCGAGGAGCACCCGAGTGATTCACGGATTGGGGCTGAAAGGACCTTTGTCCCGACGGCCTCTGTGTGGATCTTTGTGGCGGAGCGACAGGCAGGTTGAGACCGCCTAGGAGAGAGGTGGGCCTGGCCTGCTCGGGCGCTCGCGGATACTTAACACGCTTAACGAGATCTTGGTATTTGATCTGAGTTGGGTCGTTGACCTTATACGCACTAACCGCCACGCATGCGACAAGATATGGGCAACCGCGCCGTGGTATCACCGAAGCATTTCGTGACGTCGGCCGATCGAAAGCAGCGCTACCGGATTGACCGAACGCTCGCTAGGCTAGGTCTGCTTCCGGCCGCGTTTGCAACATGCAGGTGTGATAAGGGCGATGGGCCCAGACCCCTGTGCGCTTAGGTTTAGACCGGCGTGCTTAACTCTCTGTTATTCCTACGTGGGGTTGCGACGTGTTGATCTTCCGCGGCCGGGCATGACCCAGGAAAGTGTGTCCGGCCAAATAGGATCGATCGTGTCGGGTAATGTGGTGCACCCCTGCAGGGAAGTTAATCTATTCGAATAGCCGTGATCTTCGGTAACAGGACGACTTGGAGTTGTACCTTGACCTTATGACAACTAGAACTGGATACTTAATAAAACACACCCTTCCAAGTGCTAGATATAACCTGGTGATCGCTCTCTAACAGGGCAATGAGGAGGGGATCGCCGGGTAGGTTTATGCTATGCGATGCTACTTGGAGGACTTCAGTCTACTCTCTTCTACATCGCAAGACGGAGGCTGCGAAGCGAGACCTCGAAAGGATTAGCTATCCCCTCTTATTCTCGGCATTACGTAGTTCACCACCGATATGGCCCTTTACACATATACCCATGCATATGAGTGTAGCTCCTTGCTTTAAGTAGTACTTTGGATGAGTACTCACGGTTGCTTTTCTCCCTCTTTTCCCCTTTTCCTTCTACCTGGTTGCTGCAACCAGATGCTGGAGTCCAGGAGCTGACGCCACCGTCGACGCATTTACTCCTACTACACCGGAGGTGCCTACTACTACGCAGCAGCACCGACAACCACTGTGAGTAGTTTAGGAGGATCCTGTGCAGGAGGCATGTGCCTCTTTCGATCTGTATCCCGCTTTGTGCTAGCCATCTTATGGCAACTTGTTTAACTTATGTCTCGTACTCAGATATTATTGCTTCACTGACTTCGTCTATGATCGAGCACTTGTATTCGAGCCCTCGAGGCCCCTGGCTTGTATTATGATGCTTGTATGACTTATTTATGTTTTAGAGTGGTGTTGTGATATCTTCCCGCGAGTCTCTGATCTTGATCGTACACATTTGCGTGCATGATTAGTGTACGATTGAATCGGGGGCGTCACACGGAACGGGGTCTAGATTGGTTTTCGTGGATACAGAGACCTTGCGGCGGCGGAACTTCTGATCTAGGGTAACCCCGATGGGTTTTGGAATATTTGGGAATTTATAGTGCAAAGAAGGGGTGCGGGAGGCCACGGAGGTGGGCACAACCCACCTGGGCGCGCCAGGTGGACCTGGCGTGCCCTGGTGGGTTGTGCCCCCTCGGGGCACCCCCCCAGGTGCTGCTCTGGCCCAATGGGTGTCTTCTGATCTATAAAAAATCACCGTGGAGTTTCGTTGCATTTGGACTCCGTTTGGTATTGATTTCCTGCAATGTAAAAACAAGCAAAAAAATAGCAACTGGCACTGGGCACTGGGTCAATAGGTTAGTCACAGAAAATGATATAAAGTTGCTATAAAATGATTGTAAAACACCCAAGAATGATAAAATAACAGCATGAATACTTCATAAATTATAGATACGTTGGAGACGTATCAGGGACAAACACCGGCAACAAGAGGGAACACAATCAATGCAATGCAACAATATGATGCACGATCATGACATGGCAATATGTTGTTTATTGAGCTAATGCAACTAGCAACAAGTTAAATTAAGTTGGTTTGAACTCAAGGTTCAAAACCAAACTCCATATGTGACATTTCAAATGCCATTTGTTCAAGTTGTCATATACAGTAGCTTTAAGTTTTTCAAACATGCATGAAAATGCCATAAACAAATTCCTTTGATTTTTCTGATATTTTTTCATATATAAATTATTTCATTCGGATCTACGTTTTATTTTCTATGGTTTTTAGAAGTTTAGGCAAATTTCTGAAAATAAATAAATCATTTAGATTTATTTAAATTCCAGAAATAGTTTACTGCATTTACTTGACGTTGGTGTGACGTCGTCAACTCAACAGGGCGGTCCAGGTCAAACCTGACCAGTGGGCCCACTGGTCAGAGACTCGGTTAGTTAACTGGGTTAATTAGCATTAAACTAACTGAGGGAGTCCTGGACTAAGGGGTCCTCGGGCGTCCGGCCTATTATCTATGGGCCGGACTGGTGGGCTGTGAAGACATGAAGGCCGAAGACTCTACCCGTGTCCGGATTGGACTCTCCTTGGCGTGGAAGGCAAGCTTGGCGATCAACTATGAAGATTCCTTCCTATGTAACCGACTCTATGTAACCCTAGATCCCCCCCATTGTCTATATAAACCGGAGGGTGTAGTCCGGATAGGATATATTCATTACCATAGTCATACAGGCTAGACTTCTAGGGTTTAGCCATTATGATCTCGTGGTAGAACAACTCTTGTAATACTCATATTCATTAAAGATCAATCAACCAGGAAGTAAGGTATTACCTCCATAGAGAGGGCCCGAACCTGGGTAAACATCGTGTCCCCCGTCTCCTGTTACCATTGATCCTAGACGCACAGTTCGGGACCCCCTACCCGAGATCCGCCGGTTTTGACACTGACATTGGTGCTTTCATTGAGAGTTCCACTGTGATGTCGACGAAAGGCTCGATGGCTCGTCTTGTCCTTAAAGACAACATCACCTCCGGGGGAGTTCTGGCCCCAGGCCAAACCCTTCGGCTGGGCGGCTTTACTATGATCACCCGTTCGGCCGTTGAGCCGACGATGACCTCTCGGGCCATCGAAAAGCCCCTTCGCATCAAATCCGAGCACTCCAAGCAGATGGATCCGGCAGAGTTTTCATCCTTGAACGAACTCCTAGATCGCATCGCCGCTTTGGGAATCGCCACAGATTACGATCGGATCGGGCCTAAAACCGATCAAGGAGAAATCAAGACTCCACCGGTCACCCACCAGATAGCGGTAGTTGAGGAGCAGGACGGCGAGTCTTCTTCTATATCAAAGACGGATTATGTTCGGATCGCCGATCAGGAAGAGCCGGACACTCACCAGCGAAAGGATGCGACCAGTCCTCCGAACATAGAATCAGACAGCGGTCCTAAACAATCAGAAGATATTCCGGAACCCGGACTGTTAAGTCCGGAAGGTCTTCAGACTCCGGATAATTGTTCAGGTCAGGGTTCGGATTTAATTCCACCCACCCACCCGGACATAGACGCCCTTATGAGCGTAAAACAACAGTCGCAGGAAACGGTTCACCACTTCTGGGCCAGATTCCTCCTTGTCAAAGACAGTGTAAAATATTGCCTCGACAAGGATGCGATATCAGCGTTCCGCAACAATTGCACGGACGTACTGAAGTTCGCTGACTTAGCAACTATCGTACAGAAGTACAGCATGATGGAAAGCACCTGGAAAACTCAGGCAGCTTGCTGGGAACCGTCGGTCCCAACTAAACTCCTCCTACAGACGAAGAGGGCGCGCCCCCGCGGCACGCCCAGTCCAATAGTCAAGAAACATAAAACCATCACGTGGCACGACACCGTTCTGGAGGGATGGCTCGATGGCCCATGCAAAATACACACGACACTCGATGCCGTGGCAACCCACGGCCTTAGGGCATGTTGGATACTTCGGCAGGTAGCCAAGAGCGGCGAGGACATCCTTATCAAGAACACCCTAGAGCAGCACCCTCCGGAAAACGACGACACTAGAGTATTGACGGTCTGAGGGAGCCCTGGATTAGGGGGTCCTCGGATAGCCGGACTATATACTTTAGCCGGATTGTTGGACTATGAAGATACAAGATTGAAGACTTCGTCCCGTGTCCGGACAGGACTCTCCTTGGCGTGGAAGCCAAGCTTGGCAATACGGATATGTAGATCTCCTCCCTTGTAACCGACTCTATGTAACCCTAGCCCCCTCCATGTCTATATAAACCGGAGGGTTTAGTCTGTAGGACAACAACAATCATACCATAGGCTAGCTTCTAGGGTTTAGCCTCTAAGATCTCGTGGTAGATCAACTCTTGTAATAATCATATCATCAAGATCAATCAAGCAGGAAGTAGGGTATTACCTCCATCGAGAGGGCTCGAACCTGGGTAAACATCGTGTCCCCCGCCTTTCGGGACCCCCTACCCGAGATCCGCCGGTTTTGACACCGACATTGGTGCTTTCATTGAGAGTTCCACTATGCCGTCACCATAAGGCTAGATGGCTCCTTCGATCGTCGGCAACGATGCGATCCAGGGTGAGGTTTTCCTCCCCGGATAGATCTTCGTATTCGGCGGCTTCGTACTGCAGGCCAACTCGCTTGGCCATCTGGAGCGGATCGAGAGCTACGCCCCTAGCCATCAGGTTGGAAACTTGAACTATACTACCGACATCCACGGAGACTTGATCTTTGGCGGATTCGAGCACATGTCAGGTGCGCCGCACAATCACGACGAGCTTGACTTAGCTCTGCCGTCGAACAGTGTTCGGGAGATCACACCTGCAACTACTCCGGCCCTCAATCTGGAACAAATTGCGCCATCCGAAGACGGGTGGATGGACCCCGCCACGGAGGCCGCACACTCTGTAGCGATAGAGCCGAATACTAACTTCACCTCTCATGAGACCCGTGTGGCCGGACATTTGGATTCGTCCCCAGCCACGGGCTCCGAACCGCCTGCGTCCGTGTCCATCGAATCTGGTTGGGCACCGATCATGGAGTTTTCCTCCGCGGATATCTTTCAGCGCTCACCACTAGGCGATGTGCTAAATTCATTAAGGTCCCTCTCTTTGTCAGGAGGCCCTTGGCCGAACTATGCCCGACCCGAACAGGAAGCGGACGATGAAGAAATTCGTTCCCCACCCACTACCCACTTAATAGCCACTGTCGACAATTGAACCGACATGCTCGACTTCGACTCCGAAGACATCGATGGTATGGACGACGATGCACGAGAGGAACAGGAACCACCGCCCATAGGGCGCTGGACAGCCACTTCATCACATGATATATATATGGTGGATACACCTAAAGAGAACAATGACGAGGAACAGAAGGATGCAGCAAAGGATAGCTCCCTCGAGAAGCAACCAAAGCGACGGCGTAGGCGCCGCTCCAAATCCCGCCTCGGCAAAAATAGCGATAACAGCACAAGAAAAAACAATACCTCGGTCGACTCCAGAGGAAACAACGACCACACGGACCCAGCGACAGAGCAGGATGAAGCAGCGGATGGCGAACATAGTACGGATCCACTGTCCGATCAAGGCAACGCTGAGGATAAAGCTCATCAACCTCTCTCCAGAGAGGAAAACAGTCCAGACGACGACGACGCACACATCATCCCAGAAAGGCACTTGGAACAAGAGAACCTCCGCAGAAGGCTTATTGCCACCGCGAGGAGTCTGAAGAAGCAGAAGCAAAGGCTTAAGGCCGCACAGAATACGCTCAACAGTAGATGGAACAAAGTGATCGACACTGAAGAAAAGTATGGTGGTAGTCACCCCACAAAGAGCTATCCAAAGCGCAAGCTGTTGCCTGAATTCGAT
The DNA here is from genome assembly GCA_021605145.1 of Aegilops bicornis. NCBI lineage: Eukaryota > Viridiplantae > Streptophyta > Magnoliopsida > Poales > Poaceae > Aegilops > Aegilops bicornis. The sequence goes on along the minus strand of CM038671.1, from coordinate 548,906,727 downwards.
GATGAGGCTTTAGAGCCTACATAGCTGACAAACAAAAGGGCCGACTGGTCGGATCGACCACCTCGTGGCCGCGATAGGGCGGCTAACGAGGCCGCACATAAGTCAGCACATGACCCACGCGAGGGCTTGCACCAAAAGGCCGGCGTGACCAGACCCATCTACGGATCTAGGAAGCGCGCACCAGCGCATAATCAAAACCAAACACTACAACCATCACAACGCCATGACACATCAAAATACAGGGGAGCCGTGCACCCCGTATGTTTCATTGGTGAGGTGCTGGATCACGAATTTCTAGAGGGATTCAAACCCATGAACATAGAGGCGTATGACGGAACGACAGACCCTGGGGTCTGGATTGAGGATTTCATTCTCCATATCCATATGGCTCACGGAGATGATCTCCATGCAATCAAGTACTTGCCCCTCAAGCTGAAAGGACCAGCTCGGCACTGGCTGATGTGCCTCCCCGAAAATTCAATTGGAAGTTGGGAGGGGCTTGAGGATGCTTTTAGGGCCAACTTTCAACGGACCTATGTCCGACCTCCGGATGCAGACGATTTAAGTCATATAATTCAACAGCCCGGAGAGTCAGCCCAAAAGCTTTGGAACAGATTTCTCACTAAGAAGAACCAAATCGTCGACTGTCCGGACGCCGAAGCCTTAGCAGCTTTCAAACACAGCGTCCGAGATGAATGGCTCGCCAGACACCTCGGCCAAAAAAAAACCAAGGACAATGGCAGCCCTAACAAGCCTTATGACCCGCTTTTGGCGGGCGAAGACAGCTGGCTAGCCCGTAGTAGCACCAAATGACCAGGCACATCTAAAGTTAGGGATGGTAATGGAAAACCATGACGCAGTAAAAGCAAGCGTCGAAATAACGAAGACAGCCCAGACAACACGGCGGTAAACGCCGGATTTAGGGGCTCTCAACCCGGTCAATGGAAAAATCCCTTTAAAGGCAATAGGGATGGACCATCCAGCCTCAACAAGATTCTAGACAAATTATGTCAGATTCACGGCACCTCCGATAAACCTGCAAATCACACCCACAGACAATGCTGGGTCTTCAAGCAGGCCGGTAAGCTAAACGCCGAACACAAGGGGAGGGAGACACTGATACGTCCATTTTGCATTATGCTTTTATATCGATATTTATTGCATTATGGGCTGTTATTACATGTTATATCGCAATACTTATGTCTTTTCTCTCTTATTTTACAAGGTTTACATAAGGAGGGAGAATGCCGGCAATTTGGAATTTTAATTTGGAAAAGGAGCAAATATTAGAGACCTATTACGCACAACTCCAAAAGTCCTGAAACTCCACAAAAGTCATTTTTGGAAAATATAAAAATATTGAGCGGAAGAAGTTCACCAGAGGGGACCCACCGCCACGAGGGTGGGGCGCGCCCCTATCCCTGTGCGCGCCACGGCTCGTGGGCCCCTGGCTCTCCGATGGCCATCTTCTGCTATATGAGGTCTTTCGTCGAGGAAAAAATCATAAGCAACCTTTCGGGACAAAACTCCGCCACCACGAGGCGGAACCTTGGCGGAACCAATCTAGGGCTCCAGCAGAGCTGTTCTGCCGGGGACACTTCCCTCTGGGAGGGGGAAATCATCGCCATCATCATCACCAACGCTCCTCTCATCGGGAGAGGGCAATCTCCATCAACATCTTCACCTGCACCATCTCCTTTCAAAACCCTAGTTCATCTCTTGTATCCAATTATTGTCTCCAAGTCCGGGATTGGTACTAGTAGGTTGCTAGTAGTGTTGATTACTCCTTGTAGTTGATGCTAGTTGGTTTATTTGGTGGAAGATCATATGTCCAGATCCTTCATGCATATTAATACCCCTCTGATTATGAACATGAATATGCTTTGTGACTAGTTACGTTTGTTCCTGAGGACATGGGAGAAGTCTTGCTATTAGTAGTCATGTGAATTTGGTATTCGTTCGATATTTTGATGAGATGTACGTTGTCTAGCCTCTAGTGGTGTTATGTGAACGTCGACTACATAAGGCTTCACCATTATTTGGGCCTAGAGGAAGGCATTGGGAAGTAATAAGTAGATGATGGGTTGCTAGAGTGATGTAAGCTTAAACCCTAGTTTATGCGTTGCTTCGTAAGGGGCTGATTTGGATCCATATGTTTCATGCTATGGTTAGGTTTACCTTAATACTTTTGTTGTAGTTGCGGATGCTTCCAATAGAGGTTAATCATAAGTGGGATGCTTGTTCAAGTAAGAACAACGCCCAAGCACCGGTCCACCCACATATCAAATTATCAAAGTACCGAACGCGAATCATATGAACGTGATGAAAACTAGCTTGACGATATTCCCATGTGTCCTCGGGAGCGCTTTTCCTTATATAAGAGTTTGTCCAGGCTTGTACTTTGCTACAAAAGGATTGGGCCACCTTGCTGCACTTTATTTACTTTTGTTACTTGTTGCTCGTTACAAATTATCTTATCACAAAACTATCTGTTACCACTTATTTCAGTACTTGCAGAGAATACCTTGCTGAAAACCGCTTATCATTTCCTTCTGCTCCTTGTTGGGTTCGACACTCTTACTTATTGAAAGGACTACGATAGATCCCCTATACTTGTGGGTCATCAAGACTATTTTCTGGAGCCGTTGCCGGGGAGTGAAGCGCCTTTGGTAGGTGGAATTTGGTAAGGAAAAATTTATATAGTGTGCTGAAATTAACTGTCACTTGTTACTATGGAAAGTAATCCTTTGAGGGGCTTGTTCGGGGTATCTTCACCCCGTCCAGAAGAGCAAAGAGTTGCTCCTCAACCTACTGAACCTACTGAAAATGAAAATGTCTACTTTGAAGTTCCTTCGGGTATGTTAGAAAAACTGCTAGCAAATCCTTTTGCAGGAGATGGAACATTACATCCTATTGAGCACCTAATATATGTGGATGAAGTATGTGGATTATTTAAGCTTGTAGGTATGCCCGATGATGTTATCAAGAAGAAGGTTTTCCCTTTATCTTTGGAGGGAGACGCATTGACATGGTATAGGCTATGTGATGATACTGGATCTTGGGATTATAAGCGATTGAAATTGGAATTTCACGGAAGTTTTATCCTATGCATCTTGTTCATCGTGATCGCAATTATATATATAATTTTTGGCCTCGCGAAGGAGAAAGCATCGCTCAAGCTTGGGGGAGGCTTAAATCAATGTTATATTCATGCCCCAATCATGAGCTCTCAAGAGAAATGATTCTTCAAAAAAATTATGCTCGGCTTTCTCATAATAATCAAACCATGCTCGATACTTCTTGTGCTGGCTCTTTCATGATGAAGACTATTGAATTCAAATGGAATTTATTGGATAGAATTAAACGCAACTCTGAAGATTGGGATCTCGACGAAGGTAAGGAGTCGGGTATAACACCTAAGTTTGATTGTGTTAAATCTTTTATGGATACCGATATTTTCCATAAGTATAGCACTAAATATGGACTTGACTCTGAGATAGTAGCTTCTTTCTGTGAATCCTTTGCTACTTATATTGATCTCCCCAAGGAGAAGTGGTTTAAATATCATCCTCCCATAGAAGTAAAAGTAGCTGCACCTATTAAAGTTGAAGAAAAGATTGTCACTTATAATGATCTTGTTGTTCCTACTTCTTATGTTGAGAAACCACCTTTCCCTGTTAGAATAAAGGATCATCCTAAAGCTTCAACTGTGGTTCGTAAAAGCAATATTAGAACTTATACACCTCCTGAGCAAATTAAAGTTGAACCTAATGTTGCTATTGTTAAAGATCTCTTAGCTGATAATATTGATGGGCATGTTATTCAATTCTGCGGCGAAACTTCTAGAATTGCCAAACCCTATGCTAAAGATAAACATATACCTGTGGTAGGCATGCCTGTTATTTCTGTTAAAATAGGAGATCATTGTTATCATGGCTTATGTGATATGGGTGCTAGTGCTAGTGTTATACCTTATGACCTATATAAAGAAATTATGCATGATATTGCACCTGCTGAGATAGAAGGTATTGATGTTACAATTAAACTTGCCAATAGAGATACTATATCAGCAATGGGAATTCTTAGAGATGTTGAAGTCTTGTGTGGGAAAACTAAATATTGTGCTGATTTTCTTGTTCTTAGTTCCCCACAAGATAGCTTTTGTCCCATTATATTTGGTAGACCCTTCTTGAACACTGTCAATGCTAGAATAGATTGTGAAAAGAATGTTGTTACTATTGGTTTGGGTGATATGTCTCATGAGTTTAATTTGTCTAAATTTAGCAGACAACACCGTGAGGAAGAATTGCCTAGTAAGGATGAAATTATTGGTCTTGCTTCTATTGCCGTACCTCCTAGCAATCCTTTAGAACAATATTTGCTAGACCATGAAAATGATATGTTTATGAATGAAATAAGGGAAATAGATGAAGTATTCTTTAATCAGGAACCCATTCTGAAACACAATTTGCCTGTTGAAATCCTAGGGGATCCTCCTCCACCCAAGGGTGATCTCGTGTTTGAGCTTAAACCATTGCCTGATAATCTTAAATATGCTTATCTTGATGAAAAGAAAATATATCATGTTTTATTATTGCTAACCTTTCAGAGCATGAAGAAGAGAGATTATTGAAAACTCAAGACGCACCGTCTTTGCTATTGGATATACTCTTGATGATCTTAAGGGCATTAGTCCCACTCTATGTCAACATAAAATAAATTTGGAAGAAGATGCCAAACCGGTTCGTGATCATCAACGACGGCTGAATCCTAAGATGAAAGAAGTGGTAAGAAAAGAAATACTAAAGCTTCTGGAGGCAGGTATAATTTATCCCGTTGCTGATAGTCAGTGGGTAAGTCCTGTTCATTGTGTCCCTAAGAAGGGAGGTGTTACTGTTGTTCCTAATGATAAAGATGAGTTGATTCCGCAAAGAATTATTACAGGTTATAGGATGGTAATTGATTTCCGCAAATTAAATAAGGCTACTAAGAAAGATCATTACCCCTTAACTTTTATCGATCAAATGCTAGAAAGACTTTGCAAACATACACATTATTGCTTTCTAGATGGTTATTCTAGTTTCTCTCAAATACCAGATCGCCCAAGGATCAATCAAAGACTACTTTTACTTGCCCTTTTGGTACTTTTGCTTATAGACGTATGCCTTTTGGTTTATGTAATGCACCTGCTACCTTTCAAAGATGCATGATGGCTATATTCTCTGACTTCTGTGAAAAGATTTGTGAAGTTTTCATGGACGATTTTTTCATCTATGGATCTTCTTTTGATGATTGCTTGAGCAATCCTGATCGAGTTTTGTAGAGATGTGAAGAAACTAATCTTGTTTTGAATTGGGAAAAGTGCCACTTTATGGTTAATGAAGGTATTGTCTTGGGGCATAAGGTTTCTGAAAGAGGTATCGAAGTTGATAAAGCCAAGGTTGACGCTATTGAAAAGATGCCATGTCCCAAGGACATCAAAGGTATAAGAAGTTTCCTTGGTCACGCGGATTTTATAGGAGGTTCATTAAGGACTTCTCAAAATTTCTCGGCCTTTGACTAATTTATTACAAAAAGATATACCCTTTGTCTTTGATGATGATTGTGTAGAAGCATTTGAAATACTTAAGAAAGCATTGATCTCTGCACCTATTGTTCAGCCACCTGATTGGAATTTACCCTTTGAAATTATGTGCGATGCTAGTGATTATGCAGTAGGTGTTGTTCTAGGGCAAAGAGTCGATAAGAAATTAAATTTTATCCATTATCCTAGTAAAACTCTAGACAATGCTCAAAGAAATTATGCTACTACTGAAAAAGAATTCTTAGCAGTTGTATTTGCTTGTGATAAGTTCAGACCTTATATTGTTGATTCTAAAGTAACTATTCACACTGATCATGCTGCTATTAAATATCGATGGAAAAGAAAGATGCTAAACCTAGACTTATTAGATGGGTTCTCTTGCTACAAGAATTTAATTTGCATATTGTTGATAGAAAAGGAGCTGAGAACCCGCTGCGCATAACTTGTCTAGGTTAGAAAATGTTCTTGATGACCCACTACCTATTGATGATAGCTTTCCTGATGAACAATTAAATGTTATAAGTACCTCTCGTATTACTCCTTGGTATGCTGATTATGCTAATTATATTGTTGCTAAATTTATACCACCTAGTTTCACATACCAGCAAAAGAAAAAGTTTTTCTATGATTTGAGACATTACTTTTGGGATGACCCACATCTTTACAAAGAAGGAGTAGACGGTGTTATTAGACGTTGTGTACACGAGCATGAACAGGAGGCGGATCCTACGCAAGTGTCACTCCGAAGCTTATGGAGGGCACCACGCTGGAGATAGAACTGCACATAAGGTATTGCAATCCGGTTTTTATTGGCCTACTCTCTTCAAGGATGCCCGTAAGTTTGTTTTATCTTGTGGTGAATGTCAAAGAATTGGTAATATTAGTAGACGTCAAGAAATGCTTATGAATTATTCACTTGTTATTGAACCATTTGATGTTTGGGGCTTTGATTATATGGGACCTTTTCCTGCCTCTAATGGGTATGCACATATTTTAGTTGCTGTTGATTACATTACTAAGTGGGTAGAAGCTATTCCAACTAGTAGTGCTGATCATAACACTTCTATTAAAATGCTTAAAGGAGTTATTTTTCCGAGTTTTGGAGTCCCCAGATATTTAATGACTAATGGTGGTTCACATTTTATTCATGGTGCTTTCCGTAAGATGCTTGCTAAATATGATGTTAATCATAGAATTGCATCTCCATATCACCCTCAGTCTAGCAGTCAAGTAGAATTGAGTAATAGAGAGCTCAAATTAATTTTGCAAAAGACTGTCAATAGGTCTAGAAAGAATTGGTCCAAGAAACTTGATGATGCATTATGGGCCTATAGAACTACATATAAAAATCCTATGGGTATGTCTCCGTATAAAATGGTTTATGGAAAAGCATGTCACTTACCTCTCAAACTGGAACATAAGGCATATTGGGCTATTAGAGAGCTCAACTATGATTTCAAACTTGTCGGTGAGAAGAGGTCATTTGATATTAGCTCACTGGATGAATGGAGAACCCAAGCTTATGAAAATGCCAAGTTGTTTAAAGAGAAAGTCAAAAGATGGCATGACAAAAGGATACAAAAGCGTGAGTTTAATGTAGGTGATTATGTATTGCTATACAACTCTCGTTTAAGATTTTTTGCAGGAAAACTTCTCTCTAAATGGAAGGCCCTTACGTTATCGAGGAGGTCTATCATTCCGGTGCCATAAAAATCAACAATTTCGAAGGCACAAATCCGAAGGTGGTAAACGGTCAAAGAATCAAACAATATATCTCAGGTAATCCTATAAATGTTGAAACCAATGTTATTGAAACCATAACCCCGGAGGAATACATAAGAGAGACTTTCCGGAACGTTCCAGACTCCAAAAAGGAATAGGTATGTGGTACGGTAAGTAAACCGACTCCAAAACAATTTTTATGGCAATATTTCTCCGTTTTGGAATTTTTAGAAAAATAGAAAAATAAGTAGCTGTCCAGGAAGGACACGAGGGCCCCACGAGGGTGGAGGGCGCGCCTACCCCTCGGCGCGCCTCTACCGTGGGCACCTTGTGTGCCTTCCGGACTCCGTTTTCTTGCATGATACGTATTCTGGTCGGTAAAAATTCATTATATATTCTCCCGAAGGTTTTGACGCCTGTATCACGCAATTATCCTCTGTTCTTGTTTCGAGCTGTTTTCTGACAGATCTAGATTATCAATGACGTCCCCAAGTGCCTCCAAGGACAAGTTCTTGAGAAGGTCATCAACCCTTACCTCGCGGAGGTGCTGCGACACCCTCAAACCATTGAGATGCGTGATGGGTTGTTGCACATTCGTGATGTTGAGGGACCCAAGGGGACCGGAAGCATGGAGACGAGGCTCGAACCAATGGAGCAACAAGTTTCCAAGTGCCAAGGGATGGTGGAACGTGGACTCAACTCCAACCACATGATGATCATGGAATTTACCAACAAACACAAGCTGGATGCCGACAACATCGGGGAGACCATCTTCAAGCTTCACGAGAAGATCGAATACCTTCAAGCCCAAATCTATGACCTGCAAAACCAAAACTGTGAGTATGAATATAGATTCAAAAGGATAAGTTTAGCTGCAGATTTGAGGATCCCAGAGACTCGATCATCCTTCTATGATGGTGAGCCCATGCCTTGGAAGATGGACGACAAGCCCACGTCATCAACAACACCTCCACCTTCACCAGCAAAGGAGATATAATCACATGGGTATGGGCACTCCCCTTGGCAACTGCCAAGCTTGGGGGAGGTGCCCCGGTATCGTATCACAATCACATCTCCTATCTTTACTGCTTTTCTTAGTTCGATCCTATTAGTAGTATCTTGATCTAGTAGAATAAAGTTTATGGCATGATCTAGTTTTGAGTTTTTGCTTTATGATCTCTCTATGTAATCGAGTCCGTGAGATCTATAATAAAGATTAGTGTTGAGTCAAGGGCTTGATTATTTTGCCATGATCTTGAGTGGATAAAAGAAAAGAGAAAAGAATAAAAAGAAACAAAGAGTTCATATTGATCTTATTGAGAGTGATGACTTCACATAGAAAGAGTATGATAATTAAAAGTTGTTGGGAGTTGGCAAACATAGCTTTGGTGATCATTGCAATTAATAGGAAGTAATAAAGAAAGAGAGGTTCACATATAAATATACTATTATTGACATCTTTTATGATTGGGAGCACTCATTAAAATATGACATGCTAAAGAGTTGATGTTGGACAAGGAAGACAACGTAATGAGTTATGTTTTCTTATATCTGAGATAAAGTATATTGTCATGGATCATCCAACATGTTCAGCTTGCCTTTCCCCCTCATGCTAACCAAATTCTCAGCACCAAATAGAGATACTACTTGTGCTTCCAAATAACCCTTAAACCATTTTTGCCATGAGAGTCCACCATACCTACCTATGGATTGAGTAAGATCCTTCAAGTAAGTTGTCATCGGTGCAAAGCAATAAAAATTGCTCTCTAAATATGTATGATTGATTGGTGTGGGGGAAATAAGCTTTATACGATCTTGTGATGTGGAAGAAATAAAAGCGATTTTGACTGCATAATAAAGGTTCATATCACAAGGGGCAATATAAAGTGACGTTCTTTCGCATTAAGATTTTGTGCATCCAACCATAAAAGCGCATGGCAACCTCTGCTTCCCTCTGCGAGGGCCCATCTTCTATTATTATCCTCTACCTTATGCAAGAGTCATGGTGATCTTCACCTTTCCTTTTTACACTTTATCCTTTGGCACACAGTATGTTGGAAAGATCCTGATAGATATATCTAATTGGATGTAGGGGAGCATGAGTTATTATTGTTGACATTACCCTTGAGGTAAAAGGTTGGGAGGCGAAACTATAAGCCCCTGTATTTCTCTGTGTCCAATTAAAACTCCGTAACCACAAGTATCGCGTGAGTGTTAAACAATTATGAAAGACTAAATGATAGTTGAGTAGGTGGACTTGCTATTAAGCTCTGACATAGACTCTTTCTGATGTTATGATAAATTGCAATTGCTTCAATGACTGAGATTATAGTTTGTTGGTTCTCAATAAACTTTATGATTCATACTCTGCATTGTGAATGGATTATTACTTGAACATAAGCAATCATATGACAATATCTATATATGTTGTTGTTATGAGAATAATCATGATGCCTTCATGTCCGTATTTTATTTTTATCGACGCCTCTACCTCTAAACATGGGGACATATTTATCGTTATCGGCTTCCGCTTGAGGACAAGCGAGGTCTAAGCTTGGGGGAGTTGATACGTCCATTTTTCATCATGCTTTTATATCAATATTTATTGCATTATGGGCTGTTATTACATGTTATATCACAATACTTATGCCTTTTCTCTCTTATTTTACAAGGTTTACATAAGGAGGAGAATGCGGCAGTTGGAATTACGGGCTTTGGAAAAGGAGCAAATATTAGAGACCTATTACGCACAACTCCAAAAGTCCTGAAACTCCACGAAAGTCATTTTGGAAAATATAAAAAATATTGAGCGGAAGAAGTTCACCAGGAGGGACCCACACAGCCATGAGGGTGGGGCGCGCCCTACCCCAGTGGCGCCCCTGCCTCGTGGGCCCCTGTTGGCTCTCGATGGCCATCTTCTGCTATATGATGTCTTTCGTCCAGGGAAAAATCATAAGCAACCTTTCGGGACGAGACTCCGCCGCCACGAGGCGGAACCTTGGCGGAACCAATCTAGGGCTCTGGCAGAGCTGTTCTGCCGGGGACACTTCCCTCTGGGAGGGGGAAATCATCGCCATCATCATCACCAACGCTCCTCTCATCGGGAGAGGGAAATCTCCATCAACATCTTCACGGCACCATCTCCTTTCAAAACCCTAGTTCATCTCTTGTATCCAATTCTTGTCTCCAAGTCCGGATTGGTACTAGTAGGTTGCTAGTAGTGTTGATTACTCCTTGTAGTTGATGCTAGTTGGTTTATTTGGTGGAAGATCATATGTTCAGATCCTTTATGCATATTAATACCCTCTGATTATGAACATGAATATGCTTTGTGACTAGTTATGTTTGTTCACAGGGACATGGGAGAAGTCTTGCTATTAGTAGTCATGTGAATTTGGAATTAGATTCGATATTTTGATGAGATGTATGTTGTCTAGCCTCTAGTGGTGTTATGTGAACGTCGACTACATAACGCTTCACCATTATTTGGGCCTAGAGGAAGGCATTGGGAAGTAATAAGTAGATGATGGGTTGCTAGAGTGATGAAGCTTAAACCCTAGTTTATGCGTTGCTTTGTAAGGGGCTGATTTGGATCCATATGTTTCATGCTATGGTTAGGTTTACCTTAATACATTTGTTGTAGTTGCGGATGCTTGCAATAGAGGTTAATCATAAGTGGGATGCTTGTTCAAGTAAGAACAGCACCCAAGCACTGGTCCACCCACATATCAAATTGTCAATGTACCGAACGCGGATCATATGAACGTGATGAAAACTAGCTTGACGATATTCCCATGTGTCCTCGGGAGCGCTTTTCCTTATATAAGAGTTTGTCCAGGCTTGTCCTTTGCTACAAAAAGGATTGGGCCACCTTGCTGCACTTTATTTACTTTTGTCACTTGTTGCTCGTTACAAATTATCTTATCACAAAACTATCTGTTACCACTTATTTCAATACTTGCAGAGAATACCTTGCTGAAAACCGCTTATCATTTCCTTCTGCTCCTCGTTGGGTTCGACACTCTTACTTATCGAAAGGACTACAATAGATCCCCTATACTTGTGGGTCATTAGACACCAAGTGAAGACGAGGATGAGCCTCGTCAGCAAAACACTGGGGGGCAGAAAAAGTTCCCACCAGAGGTCAAAACAGTGAACATGATTCACGTAACACAAAGAAGAAGCAAACATGCACTCCGAGACATGCGCGTCATAGAGCCTGTCACCCCTAAGTTCAACCCTTGGTCGGCCTGCCCGATCACTTTTGATCGCAGGGATCACTTGACAAGTATCCGGCACGGAGGATTGGCGGCCTTGGTGCTAGACCCAATTATCGATGGATACCATCTCAACCAAGTCCTCATGGACGGCGGTAGTAGTCTTAATCTGATATGTCAAGACATAGTATGCAAAATGGGGATAGACCCGACAAGAATCAGCCAAAGCAATACTACCTTTAAAGGAGTAATACCAGGCCCAGAGGCCCGCTTTACGGGCTCTCTAGTGCTAGAGGTTGTATTCGGTTTTCCCGAGAACTTCTGAAGTGAAAAGTTAACCTTCGACATCGCTCCATTCCGAAGCGGCTATCAAGCACTACTCGGAAGAACAGCTTTCGCTCGTTTTAATGCAGTACCGCACTACGCTTCTCTTAAGCTTAAGATGCCCGGTCCATGTGCCATCATCACAGTTAGCGGAAATGTCGAGCGTTCCTTACGCACGGAAGAACGTGTGGCGGCTTTAGCAGCCGAACACTAAATAGCCTCTCCAACCAGAATAAATGAACTGTCGTCAAGACCGCGGACACGGCTAGACGAGTCCGGCGCATCACTAGCTGTAACAGCTTAGATAAACCTGAGATTGATGGATATACCCCCATAGGCGGTACCAGGGGCTTCCCGCATGTAACAAGGACTACAGCTCGGCTCGACCTTACTTATCTTGAATTTTAATGGTTTATCGAGAATAACCAATTTTTCGCACGACAACTTTCACCTAAGTTTTTCTCTTTTACAGATGATAATCGTGCTACACCCGTCCAGGATACGGCACAACGGAGACACAGGCGCAGACGTGCAGCAGGGCCCCGCTCAAAGGTTTCTTTTTAGATTAAGACCCTGTGTAAACCTTTTTACTGTCTCTTGTTGCTTCACATCCTTCGGATACTCAAGATGATCTGCGAGGATCTGGCGTTATTGGCATTTCGCCATGTCAGAATAAATGCACGTACCTGGACACTCAGGGTTCATTATCAAGGGCGTTACTCAACCTGGTATATGTTGTAAAGACCGCATACCTTAGGGAGTGTTCGGCGTCGCGAGTTTGGCCTTATATGCATCAGCTCCGAATCATGTCTTTGGTCAAATGTTGGGGTTTCCCGGCCCCCGTGTTTTGCTACCTTACGTTCCGCTCTATCGGCGCAGGTGGCACCGGAGAACTCTGCGATTGTGCCCTGGTTCATCCGGACGAGCACCTCAAAGAGAGAAAGCCGAAAACTGACTGTCATGATAAAGCGTGAGACTGGTCAACCACTCGATGACTCATCGGAATCTTCGGGATTCCTCCGCATTAACGAAGGACCGGTTTTCCCGGTCATGTACGTACGCGCACCGTATTCGGATAGCCGCGGAAATACCAGGGGCTATATAGTAGCCCCACTGTCAAACTCCTATGGTTAAGTGAAAGTGTTAAAGCAATATAGTCTGATTGCCTCGTTCGCCGCGCTACCACCTCCTTAATGGACCAAGACATTGGAATAAGTGTGAAGACGTGCTTTTGCGAACACCCCCGCATCATATGCGTGGGGGCTGAAGCCGACGACTGCAAACTTTCAGGATATATATATATATAGAGAGAGAGAGAGAGAGAGTAGCACTATTCTAATCCCGGGATCAGAATAGTTATTTGGATCATGGCGCGCCCCTATATAGCGTCGATCATATGTTCCCGAGTCCCTGAACATGCTGGAACGAAGAACAAAAAAAATCCCCGCGACCCACCTCCCGTAGGCCGCAGTCCCTCGATCCCCACCTCCCGCGGTCCCTCGATCCACTCCACCCCGACATACCGGCGCCTCCCCCACCAACCCGCTGTTGGAGAACGTTGCAGAAAATAAAAAATTTCCTACGGTTTCACCAAGATCCATCTATGAGTTCATCTAAGCAACGAGTAATAGGAGAGAGATGCATCTACATACCACTTGTAGATCGCGTGCGGAAGCGTTCAAGAGAACGGGGATGATGGAGTCGTACTCGCCGTGATTCAAATCACCGATGACCAAGTGCCGAACGGACAGCACCTCCGCGTTCAACATATGTACGGAGCGGATGACGTCTCCTCCTTCTTGATCCAGCAAGGGGGAAGGAGAGGTTGAGGAAGAAGGCTCCAGCAGCAGCACGACGGCGTGGTGATGGTGGAGAGGCGATACTCGGCTGTGGCTTCACCAAGCACTTAATGGAGGAGGAGAGGTGTTGGGGAGGGGAGGGGCTGCGCCTTGGATGTGTCTTGCAGCCCTCCCCTCGCCCCTCTATTTATAGGGGAAGGGGCAAGGGGGTCGGCCCCCTCTAGATGAGATCTAGAGGGGGGGCGGCCAAGGGAGGGGGCTTGCCCCCCAAGCAAGGGGGGCGCCCCCACTAGGGTTTTTCCCCAACCCTAGGCGCATGGGCCCAAAGGGGGGGCGCCCAGCCCTCCAGGGGCTGGTTCCCTGCCCCTTACGGCCCATGAGGCCCTCCGAGAGAGGTGGCCCCTCCCGGTGGACCCCCGGAACCCCTCCGGTGGCCCCGGTACAATACCGATATGCCCCCGAAACTTTCCGGTGACCGTATGATAGCTTCCCATATATAAATCTTCACCTCCGGACCATTCCGGAGCTCCTCGTGACGTCCGAGATCTCATCCGGGACTCCGAACAACATTCGGTAATCACATACAAGTCTCCCTAATAACCCTAGCGTCCTTTGAACCTTATGTGTAGACCCTACGGGTTCGGGAGATATGCGCATATGACCGAGACGGCTCTCCGGTCAATAACCAACGATGGGATCTGGATACCCATGTTGGCTCCCACATACTCCTCGATGATCTCATCGGATGAACCACGATGTCAAGGATTCAAGCAACCCGTATACTATTCCCTTTGTCGACGGTATGTTACTTGGGAGATTCGATCGTCGGTATCCCAATACCTCGTTCAATCTCGTTACCGGCAAGTCACTTTACTCATCCGTAATGCATGATCCCGTGACCAGACACTTGGTCACTTTGAGCTCATTATGATGATGCACTACCGAGTGGGCCCAGTGATACCTCTCCGTAACACGGAGTGACAAATCCTAGTCTCGATACATGTCAACCCAACAGACACTTTCGGAGATACCTGTAGTGCACCTTTATAGTCACCCAGTTTCGTTGTGACGTTTGGTACACCCAAAGCACTCCTATGGTATCCAGGAGTTACACGATCTCATGGTCTAAGCAAAAGATACTTGACATTGGAAAAGCACTAGCAAAACGAACTACACGATCTTGTGCTATGCTTAGGATTGGGTCTTGTCCATCACATCATTCTCCTAATGATGTGATCCCGTTATCAATGACATCCAATGTCCATAGTCAGAAACCATGACTATCTGTTGATCAACGAGCTAGTCAACTAGAGGCTCACTAGGGACATGTTGTGGTCTAAGTATTCACACGTGTATTACGATTTCCGGATAATACAATTATAGCATGAATAAAAGACAATTATCACGAATAAGGAAATATAATAATAATCCTTTTATTATTGCCTCTAGGGCATATTTCCAACAGTCTCCCACTTGCACTAGAGTCAATAATCTAGTTACATTGTGATGAATCGTACACCCATAGAGTTCTGGTGTTGATCATGTTTTGATCGCCGAAGAGGTTTAGTCAACGGATCTGCGACATTCAGATCCGTATGCACTTTGCAAATTTCTATGTCTCCATCTTGAACATTTTCACGAATGGAGTTGAAGCGACGCTTGATGTGACTGGTCTTCTTGTGAAACCTAGGCTCCTTGGCAAGTGCAATAGCTCCAGTGTTGTCACAGAAGAGTTTGATCGGCCCCGACGCATTGGGTATGACTCCTAGGTCGGTGATGAACTCCTTCACCCAAATTGCTTCATGCGCTGCCTCCGAGGCTGCCATGTACTCCGCTTCACACGTAGATCCCGCCATACGACGCTTTCGCTTGCGGCTGCACCGACTTCTGCTCCACCATTCAACATATACACGTATCCGGGTTTGTGACTTAGAGTCATCGGATGCGTGTCGAAGCTAGCATCGACGTAACCCTTTACGATGAGCTCTTCGTCACCTCCATAAACGAGAAACATGTCCTTAGTCCTTTTCGTACTTCAGGATATTCTTGACCGCTGTCCAGTGTTCCTTGCCGGGATTACTTTGGTACCTTCCTACCAAACTTACGGCAAGGTTTACATCAGGTCTGGTACACAGCATGGCATACATAATAGAACCTATGGCTGATGCATAGGGGATGACACTCATCTCTTCTATATCTTACGCGTGGTGGGACATTGAGCCGAGCTCAATTTCACACCTTGTAATACAAAAAGAACCCTTTCTTGGACTGATCCATTTTGAACTTCTTCAATATCTTATCAAGGTATGTGCTTTGTGAAAGACCTATGAGGCGTCTCGATCTATCTCTATAGATCTTGATGCCTAATATATAAGCAGCTTCTCCAAGGTCCTTCATTGAAAAACTTTTATTCAAGTAGGCCTTAATGCTGTCCAAGAGTTCTATATCATTTCCCATCAAAAGTATGTCATCTACATATAATATGAGAAATGCTACAGAGCTCCCAATCACTTTCTTGTAAACGCAGGCTTCTCCATAAGTCTGCATAAACCCAAACGCTTTGATCATCTCATCAAAGCGAATGTTCCAACTCCGAGATGCTTGCACCAGCCCATAAATGGATCACTGGAGCTTGCACACCTTGTTAGCGTTCTTAGGGTCGACAAAACCTTCCGGCTGCATCATATATAGTTCGTCCTTAAGATAGCCGTTAAGGAATGCCGTTTTGACGTCCATTTTCCATATCTCATAATCATAATATGCGGCAATTGCTAACATGATTCGAACGGACTTCAGCTTCGCTACGGGAGAGAAAGTCTCATCGTAGTTAATCCCTTGAACTTGCCGATAACCTTTAGCGACAAGTCCAGCTTTATAGATGGTAACATTACCATCCGCGTCCGTCTTCTTCTTAAAGATCCATTTGTTTTCTATCGCTCGCCGATCATCGGGCAAGTCTGTCAAAGTCCATACTTTGTTTTCATACATGGATCCTATCTCGGATTGCATGGCTTCAAGCCATTTGTTGGAATCTGGGCCCGCCATCGCTTCTTCATAGTTCGAAGGTTCACCGTTGTCCAACAACATGATTTCCGTGACAGGGTTGCCATACCACTCGGTGTGGAACGTGTCCTTGTGGACCCTCTGAAGTTCGGTAGCAACTTGATCCGAAGTACCTTGATCATCATCATTAATTTCCTCTCCGATCGGTGTAGGCACCACGAAACATTTTCCCGACCTGCACTACTTTCCGGTTCAAGAGGTAGTACTTCATCGAGTTCTACTTTCCTCCCACTTACTCCTTTCGAGAGAAACTCTTTTTCAAGAAAGGATCCGTTCTTGGCAACAAAGATCTTGCCTTCAGATCTAAGGTAGAAGGTATAACCAATGGTTTCCTTTAGGGTATCCTATGAAGACGCATTTTTCCGACTTGGGTTCGAGCTTTTCAGGTTGAAGTTTCTTGACATAAGCATCGCATCCCCAAACTTTTAGAAATGACAGCTTAGGTTTCTTCCCAAACCATAATTCACACGGTGTCATCTCAACGGATTTAGACGGTGCCCTATTTAAAGTGAATGTAGCTGTCTCTAGAGCGTATCCCCAAAATGATAGTGGTAAATCAGTAAGAGACATCATAGATCGCACCATATCCAATAGAGTGCGACATAACGTTCGGACACACCGTTATTACCGAGGTGTTCCAGGCGGCGTGAGTTGTGAAACGATTCCACATTTCCTTAGGTGTGTGCCAAATTCATGACTTAAATATTCTCCTCCACGATCTGATCGTTAGAACTTTATTTTTCGGTCACGTTGATTCTCTACCTCATTCTGAAATTCCTTGAACTTTTCAAAGGTCTCAGACTTGTGTTTCATCAAGTAGACATACCCATATCTACTCAAGTCATCAGTGAGAGTGAGAACATAAAGATATCCTCCGCGAGCCTCAACGCTCATTGGACCGCACACATCGGTATGTATGATTTCCAATAAGCTGGTTGCTCGCTTCATTGTTCCGGAGAACGGAGTCTTGGTCATTTTGCCCATGAGGCATGGTTCGCATGTGCCAAATGATTCATAATCGAGAGACTCTAAAAGTCCATAAGAATGGAGCTTCTTCATGCGCTTGACACCAATGTGACCAAGGCGGCAGTGCCACAACTTTACATCTTTTGGTATTCACACTATGAATATGTGTAATATTACGTTCGAGATTCATTAAGAATAAACCATTGACCATCAGAGCATGACCATAAAACATATCTCTCATATAAATAGAACAACCATTATTCTCGGATTTAAATGAGTAGCCATCTCGCATTAAACGAGATCACGATACAATGTTCATGCTCAAACTTGGCACTAAATAACAATTATTGAGGTTTAAAACTAATCCCGTAGGTAAATGTAGAGGTAGCGTGCGACGGCGATCACATCGACCTTGGAACCATTCCCGACGCCAAGATCGTCACCTCGTCGCCCTTCGCCGATCTCCGTTTATTCTGCAGCTCCTGCTGTGAGTTACAAATGTGAGCAACGACACCGTATCAAATACCACGGAGTTACTACGAGTGCGGTAAGGTACACATCAATTACATGTATATCAAATATACCTTTAGTGTTGCCGGCCTTCTTATGCGCTAAGTATTTGGGGCAGTTCCGCTCAAAGGACCCTTCCTTTGCAATAAAGCACTCAGTCTCAGGGCTTGGGTCCATTCTTTGACTTCTTCCCGGCAAGAATCGGCTTATCGGGCGGCAACATCTTTGCCGTCCTTCTTGAAGTTCTTCTTACCCTTGCCTTCTTGAACTTAGTGGTTTTATTAACCATCAACACTTGATGTTCTTTCTTGATTTCAACCTCTGCTGACTTCAACATTGAGAATACTTCAGCAATAGTTTTCACCATCCCCTGCATATTGTAGTTCATCACAAAGCTCTTGTAGCTCGGTGGGAGCGACTGAAGGATTCTGTCAATGACCGCCTCGTCCGGAGGTTAATGTCCAAATGGACAAAGCGGTTGTGCAACCCAGAAATTTTGAGTATGTGCTCACCGATGTAACTATTTTCCTCCATCTTACAACTATAGAACTTGTCGGAGACTTCATATCTCTCGACCCGGCGTGAGCTTGGAAAACCATTTTCAGCTCCTCGAACATCTCATATGCTCCGTGTTGCTCAAAACGCTTTTGGAGCCCGGTTCTAAGCTGTAAAGCATGCCGCACCGAACGAGGGAGTAATCATCAAGACGAGACTGCCAAGCATTCATAATGTCTTGGTTCTCTCGGGATGGGTGCTTCACCTAAGCGGAGCTTCTAGGACATATTGTTTCTTGGCTGCTAAGAGGATGATCCTCGGGTTAGGACCCGATCCGAATAGTTGCTGCCATCATCTTTCAGCTTGGTTTTCTCTAGGAACGCGTTGAAGTTCATGGTGACATGAGCGTTGGCCATTTGATCTACAAGACATTTTGCAAAGATTTTAGACTAATGTTCATGATAATTAAGTTCATCTAATCAAATTATTTAATGAACTCCCACTCAGATTTGACATCCCTCTAGTCATCTAAGTGTTACATGATCCGAGTCGACTAGGCCGTGTCCGATCATCACGTGAGACGGACTAGTCATCGTCGGTGAACATCTCCATGTTGATCGTATCTTCCATACGACTCATGTTTGACCTTCGGTCTCTTGTGTTCCGAGGCCATGTCTGTACATGCTAGGCTCGTCAAGTTAACCCTAAGTGTTTTGCATGTGTAAAACTGTCTTACACCCTTTGTATGTGAACGTAAGGATCTATCACACCCGATCATCACGTGGTGCTTGAAACGATTTAACTTTAGCAACGGTGCAGTTAGGGGAACACTTTCTTGAAATTATTATAAGGGATCATCTTATTTACTACCGCCGTTCTAAGTAAACAAGATGCATAAAACATAATAAACATCACATGCAATTATATAAAGTAGTGACATGATATGGCCAATATCATATAGCTCCTTTGATCTTCATCTCCAGGGCTCCATGATCATCTTGTCACCGTCATGACACCATGATCTCCATCATCATGATCTCCATCATCGTGTCTCCATGAAGTTGCTCGCCAACTATTACTTCTACTACTATGGCTAACACGTTTAGCAATAAAGTAAAGTAATTTACATGGCGTTGAATCAATGACACGCGGGTCATGCAATAATTAAGACAACTCCTATGGCTCCTGCCGGTTGTCATACTCATCGACATGCAAGTCGTGATTCCTATTACAAGAACATGATCTCATACATCACAATATATCATTCATCATACATCACAACTTCTGGCCATATCACATCACATGACAATTGCTGCAAAAACAAGTTAGACGTCCTCTAATTGTTGTTGCATCTTTTACATGGCTGCAATTGGGTTCTAGAAAAACGTTTTCTTACCTACGAATAACCAAAACGTGATTTGTCAACTTCTATTTACCCTTCATAAGGACCCTTTTCGTCGAATCCGCTCCAACTAAAGTGGGAGAGACAGACACCCGCTAGCCACCTTATGCAACTGGTGCATGTCAGTCGGTGGAACCTGTCTCACGTAAGCGTACGTGTAAGGTCGGTCTGGGCCGCTTCATCCCACAATACCGCTGAAGCAAAATAAGACTAGTAGCGGCAAGAAAGTTGACAACATCTACGCCCACAACAAATTGTGTTCTACTCGCGCAAAAGGAGAACTACGCATAGACCTAACTCATGATGCCACTGTTGGAGAACGTTGCAGAAAATAAAAAATTTCCTACGGTTTCACCAAGATCCATCTATGAGTTCATCTAAGCAACGAGTAATAGGAGAGAGATGCATCTACATACCACTTGTAGATCGCGTGCGGAAGCGTTCAAGAGAACGGGGATGATGGAGTCATACTCGCCGTGATTCAAATCACCGATGACCAAGTGTCGAACGGACAGCACCTCTGCGTTCAACACACGTACGGAGCGGATGACGTCTCCTCCTTCTTGATCCAGCAAGGGGGAAGGAGAGGTTGAGGAAGAAGGCTCCAGCAGCAGCACGACGGCGTGGTGATGGTGGAGAGGCAGTACTCCGACAGGGCTTCGCCGAGCACTTAACGGAGGAGGAGAGGTGTTGGGGAGGGGAGGGGCTGCGCCTTGGTTGTGTCTTGCAGCCCTCCCCTCGCCTCTCTATTTATAGGGGAAGGGGCAAGGGGGTCGGCCCCCTCTAGATGAGATCTAGAGGGGGGGCAGCGGCCAAGGGAGGGGGCTTGCCCCCCAAGCAAGGGGGGCGCCCCCACTAGGGTTTCTCCCCAACCCTAGGCGAATGGGCCCAATTGGGGGGCGCCCAGCCCTCAGGCTGGTTCCCTGCCCCTTACGGCCCATGAGGCCCTCCGAGAGAGGTGGCCCCTCCCGGTGGACCCCCGGAACCCCTCCGGTGGCCCCGGTACAATACCGATATGCCCCCGAAACTTTCCGGTGACCGTATGACAGCTTACCATATATAAATCTTCACCTCCGGACCATTAGGAGCTCCTCGTGACGTCCGAGATCTCATCCGGGACTCGAACAACATTCGGTAATCACATACAAGTCTTCCTAATAACCCTAAGCGTCACCGAACCTTAAGTGTGTAGACCCTACGGGTTCGGGAGATATCTGAGACATGACCGAGACGGCTCTCCGGTCAATAACCAACAGCGGGATCTAGATACCCATGTTGGATCCCACATACTCCTTGATGATCTCATCGGATGAACCACGATGTCGAGGATTCAAGCAACCCCGTATACTATTCCCTTTGTCAGACGGTATGTTACTTGCCCGAGATTCGATCGTCGGTATCCCAATACCTCGTTCAATCTCGTTACCGGCAAGTCACTTTACTCGTACCATAATGCATGATCCGTGACGGACACTTGGTCACTTTGAGCTCATTATGATGATGCACTACCGAGTGGGCGGTGATACCTCTCCGTAACACGGAGTGACAAATCCAGTCTCGATCCGTGTCAACCCAGCAGACACTTTCGGAGATACCGTAGTGCACCTTTATAGTCACCCAATTACGTTGTGACGTTTGGTACACCCAAAGCACTCCTACGGTATCCGGGAGTTACACGATCTCATGGTCTAAGGAAAAGATACTTGACATTGGAAAAGCACTAGCAAAACGAACTACACGATCTTGTGATATGCTTAGGATTAGGTCTTGTCCATCACATCATTCTCCTAATGATGTGATCCCGTTATCAATGACATCCAATGTCCATAGTCAGGAAACCATGACTATCTGTTGATCAACGAGCTAGTCAACTAGAGGCTCACTAGGGACATGTTGTGGTCTAAGTATTCACACGTGTATTACGATTTCCGGATAATACAATTATAGCATGAATAAAAGACAATTATCACGAACAAGGAAATATAATAATAATCCTTTTATTATTGCCTCTAGGGCATATTTCCAACAGTCTCCCACTTGCACTAGAGTCAATAATCTAGTTACATTGTGATGAATCGTACACCCATAGAGTTCTGGTGTTGATCATGTTTTGATCGCGGAAGAGTTTTAGTCAACGGATCTGCGACATTCAGATCCGTATGCACTTTGCAAATTTCTATGTCTCCATCTTGAACATTTTCACGAATGGAGTTGAAGCGACGCTTGATGTGCCTGGTCTTCTTGTGAAACCTAGGCTCCTTGGCAAGTGCAATAGCTCCAGTGTTGTCACAGAAGAGTTTGACCGGCCCCGACGCATTGGGTATGACTCCTAGGTCGGTGATGAACTCCTTCACCCAAATTGCTTCATGTGCTGCCTCCGAGGCTACCATGTACTCCGCTTCACACGTAGATCCCGCCACGACGCTCTGCTTGCGGTACCGCACTTCTTGCTCCACCATTCAACATATACACGTATCCGGTTTGTGACTTAGAGTCATCCAGATGCGTGTCGAAGCTAAGCGTCGACGTAACCCTTCTGACGAGCTCTTCGTCACCTCCATAAACGAAACATGTCCTTAGTCCTTTTCGGTACTTCAGGATATTCTTGACCGCTGTCCAGGTGTTCCTTGTCGGGATTACTTTGGTACCTTCCTACCAAACTTACGGCAAGGTTTACATCAGGTCCGGTACCTGACATGGCATACATAATAGAACCTATGGCTGATGCATAGGGGATGACACTCATCTGTTACGTATCTTCTGCGTGGTGGGACATTGAGCCGAGCTCAATTTCACACCTTGTAATATGTGCAAGAACCCTTTCTTGGACTGATCCATTTTGAACTTCTTCAATATCTTATCAAGGTATGTGCTTTGTGAAAGACCTATGAGGCGTCTCGATCTATCTCTATAGATCGTGATGCCTAATATATAAGCAGCTTCTCCAAGGTCCTTCATTGAAAAACTTTTATTCAAGTAGGCCTTAATGCTGTCCAAGAGTTCTATATCATTTCCCATCAAAAGTATGTCATCTACATATAATATGAGAAATGCTACAGAGCTCCCACTCACTTTCTTGTAAACGCAGGCTTCTCCGCAGCCCTTCCTGATCCACCACCACCAGCTATAGTCGTGCGCGCCACCCAAGCCAACAGCGGGGCGGTGCTACAGGCAGGCGGCGGTGTGGGTGGGTGGTCGGGTGGTGTGCGGATGACCCTGCTGCCATGGGTCTCGCCGCCGTAGCCGGCTGCAACACCTCCGCAACCACCCCAGCTGCCGTCGCGTGTGTGCTTGTTGGAGGCTAAGAGCAGCAAGAGAGGAGGAGACCGTTGCCACCTCCGCAATCACTACAAATAGTTTGATTTTTATTTTCCAAGTATTCAGTTTTTTAGATGTTCTACAGTTCCTGAACAATTTTGTATCCTGTTTGTGACTTGATCTGGCGCGCTCCACCGGCTCATCTCTTCTGTCACCAATTTGGACGAAGCAGCTAGGAGTATGGGCAATGGAAGACAGCTGTGAGTTCCTCATGGTCTGTTGCTAGGCATTGGCCAGTTGTAGGCAACGACGAGCAAGATTCCATGGCCATCTGTGAGTGAAGTGCACGCCATATGTTTGTTAGTCGCGTCAATGCACTGGATAGCTAATTGCTATTGTTACTGTTCAAGATAGATCGGGCTAGGAACAAAATTGTTACTGAACCATGTATGTGTCTACCTCTATCTAATTTTTTTCCACGGACTTACCTCTATCTAATTTGTCCAGCAGTAGTAGTTCAGACATTCCACCTCTGAACTTCCAGATTTTTACTGTGGGAACTTCCGTACTTTCTTTCAGTAAACATCTCAGGTTTCTTTTTATATTTTTTTGATTGTGTGTTTTCTTTGAAGATATATTAGGTCCTACAGCAAGAAATGAGTAGCCAAAAATTAATCAACTGTGGCCGCCGAATAACTGAACATCTGCACATTGTTTCCTGTGCAAAAATGTGTGATCACTTGCTTCGCACTTTTGTGCTATTTTTTATTTTTGAAGTATTGAAGTTTACTTCTTTATATGCAGCAAAACTCCAGTGCATCGCGTCGTTTGTGTTTGTCCTCTGAAAAACAGCCATTGTTGCAGGTCGGCATCACCTGATGCGCCAGTCCAGCTGCAAAAAAAGAGCAGCATATGTTGTTGTCTACTCCATTCACTTGTTGAAATAAAAAATGCAGCCTAATCTTGCTACACACAAGGAAGAAATAGAGAAGAAGCAAAGCATAGATCGACCGCTACTGGTCCCCGCCATGCGCGCCACCCATGCCGACAGGTGCTGCTGCCTACCGCAACACGTCTTCTCCTCCCCTGCATCCGCGCGTCCATCATCGCCATGCTTGCAGCGGTGTGCGGCGGTGACTCAAGCGAGCTTGTGAACCTATGAATCCTACAGTCGTTAATTCTGTTGTTATTCACCATCGCATAGTTGTAGAGCATTCATTGCAGGCCGAGAAAAATTCTTGTGGCAGATACAAAAAATTCTTGCGTCAAGTATAAAAAAATGCTTGTGAAAGATCTCCTCCGCTTTCTTTACGTGTGACCATTGTAGAGATCTCCAATTTCCTTTGTTCTTGTGTCCGAGTTGATGACATCTACCTATTTGACATTATACTTATGAGAACTAGTGTGCGCGTGCGTTTGGTGTGTGTGTGTTTGCAGAAAATGGGTGGTTCTATTTTCTTATGTACATAAGAGAAAGAGAAAGAAGTTCAAATATAAGAAATGCAAAAGTTCAAAATATGTAACATGATAAAAAGTTCATGTACGAAATTCGTGTGCAGAAATAAAATGTAAATTCATAATGAAGTTCACATATAAAAAAAGTTGAAGTTCGCATAGAGAAAAAGGTGCATTTCTAAAAAAAGATGTACTGAAAAGTACATGTTCTCTAATTCTTGATACTTATATGGTCATCCCCGAGGACTAAAAACGCAGAGCTCACACGTAACATAATGATAATTGGAAAAAAGTATTAGTGGTGTCCATACAAATGCAATATCTTTTCTGTTTCCCTTTCATTTTTGTTTGTATGTATAAGAATGCATAAAACTTGAGCCGGTCGGGGCATATCGTCCAGAAGTTCATGTATAAATGGACTTGTCTTAACTCTGAAAGTTTAAAATTAATAAAACGAAGAGTTTAAAAGAAAATGACAAAACAAAAAAGTTCAAACAATTCCCATGAATTTCGATGGAATTTTCTAGTTTATAAAGAAAACCAGAAGTTCAAACAAAAATAGATGAGCGGTTTAATGTTTATTACAAACCTAGAATTTTTTTCCGTTACCAAATGAAATAAAACCAAGAAGTTCAAATTTAAAAAATGGAGCAATTCGATATTATATTTGTAAACTCGGATTTTTTCTGTTACTAAAGAATAAAATCGATTCAAAATAACGAAGAAGTTCAATTGGAAAAAGCATAGCAGTTTGATATTTATTTAAAAACTCGAATTTTTTCGATTACTAAATAATAAAATCAATAAGTTCAATTCAAAAAGACAAAGAAGTTCGATGCTTCTAACAAAACTCCAATTGTAACATTTCTAATAAATACACAAAGAAGTTCAAATTAAAAAGTTAGAGCGGTTTGATGTCTATAAAAAACTCAAGACTTTTTCCGTTACTAAAATAAAATAGAAAGAAGTTCAAATTGATAATAGCCAGAAGTTCATGTACTACACCGTGTGCGTTTCTTATGAGAAATCAGGAATACAAAGGCAAAGTTTAAAAAATTTGTTGCTAGAAGTTCAAGTGCTTGGCGCGAGAAGTTCAAAAATTCTTGTTAGAGAGGTTCAGCTTGTGTTTACATGTTCATATTAAAAAGATGAAGAAGTTCAATAATTATAGAAAACTCAGATTTTTCCTCCTTATTAAAGAATGGAAACAAGAAGTTCAAAAATAAAATAACAACAAGTTCAACTTTTAAAAAATCAATGGTTGACAAAGTAAATATATGGGGCGTCCACCCGCACGTCCATATGCTCATTCATGTATGCTTTCTAAAAAAGTGAAAAGTTCAAAATATGCTACTCCCTCGTATCATGTCTTTTTCAGAAATCCACCTTTTATTTTTCTATGCGAACTTCAATTTCTTTTAATATATGAACCTCATTTCCTTTCTAAGAATAAGTCTAAAAAATGTAAACAAAAAAATCATGGAATTCAAAGAATAAAAACTATGGAGTTCCATCAAAAAAATTAATAGCACGTGAAGTTCATGTTTCAGAAATTCCGAAGTTCACGTGTACCACGTACAGAAGAAAAATGATCAAATGAAAAAATGGACCGCCTAGGCCATTTCACCGAAAAAGCAAAAAATGCAAAAAATGTCACGACAAAAATCTATAAGTTCAAATTTAAAAACCAAAGCAGGTCAACGTTAGAAAAATGAAGTTTTTAATATCTAAAAGAAAATTTTAGAAGTTCAAAGAAATTTAGGCAAGAAGTAAAAAAAAGTAGTTCAAAAATCTTTATAACTGATTTTCCCCGTTCATAAAAAAATTAGAGAAGTTCAAATTAAAAAGAGGAGCATTTCAAAAGATTGTATAAAAAATGATTTTCCCCATTATATAAAAACTAGAAGTTCAAACTAAAAAAAATGGTGCGGTATCATTGTTTATATAAAAAAGCATTTCCTTGTTACTAACCAATAAAACTAAGAAGTTCAAATTTAAAAAATGGTGAAGTTCGATGTCTATAAAAAACGGATTTTTCACATTATTAAAAAATAAACCAAGAAGTTCTAAATTTCAAACAAAGAAGTTCGAAAAACTAGATTTTACTCGTTACTAAAGAATAAAACTAAGAAATTCAAACTAAAATAATGGAGAAGTTAAAATTTATAAAAACCTCAGATTCTCGTTCTAAAGAATAACTAATAAGTTCAAATTAAAATAAGAGAACAACAAAAAGAGTTATAAAAAAGATTTTCCTTGTTTTTTTTAAATTAGGATTTTCCCCAATACTAAAGATTAAACCAAGAAATTCAATTTTAAAAACAGGGTAAGTTTGATATTTACAAACTCAATTTTCTCGTTACTGAAGAATAAAACCAAGAAGTTCAATTTAAAAACGTGGGGAAGTTTGATATTTAGTTAAAAACTCAAAACAAATTGGTCACTAAAGAATAAAACTCAAAATTTAAAAACGTGGAGAAGTTTGATATTCATTTCAAAATAACGAGGAAGGTTGATGTTTCTAACAAAACTACAATTTTTATATTTCTAAAAATAAATAAAAGAAATTCAAATTAAAAAGTTAGAGCGGTTCGATATATGTCAAAAAGTAAGAGTTTTTCATAACTAAAGTGGAATAGAGAGAAGTTCAAATTAATAACTGCCGGAAGTTCACGTACTGCATGGTGTGCTATTCGTGTGAGAAAATAAAAATAAAAGGATAAAGTATAAAAAAGTTTTTGCTAGAAGTTCAAGTGCTCTCTCGAGGGAAGTTCAAAAATTCTTGATAAAGAGGTTCACATTGTATTTCCATGTTCCAGAACACAGAAAAGAAATTGTTTCTTTGCGTTTTAAAATAGTTCTCTCAATCCACAAAGGAGTTCAGTTATTATTTGAGAGCAATATGATTTCAAACAGAAAATAAAAAATTTGAATTATAAAAATGAAAAAAAGTTCATGTATTACATGGTGTGTGTTTAATATGAGAAAAATGACTTAAAGGCAATGTCCAATTTTGTTGTTGTTATAAGTTCAAGTCCCCGGTCAGAGAATGTTAAAAAAATATGTCATAGAAGTTCAAAAGAATATCATTTGTTTGACACTAGCGAACGAATGAGACAAATTACAAACGAAAATACGTCACAGAAGTTCAACGTGGAAACAACATGAAGTTTAACTACTACACTGAATGAATTTCAGATGAATTTTTTTTTAAATCGTCGCGAGTATGAAAAAATGATCAACACGGGAAAGTTGCGTGTTTACAGCAGCTTTCCATCGGTATATCACTTGCTCAATTCCGTTGAGTGGATGGAGAGCTACGAGCAATGGATGGAGAGCTACGAGCAAAAAAACACGTGAAAACAGAGTGAAGTTCAAGTAGACATGCCGAGAAGTTCAAGTTCTTCACGAGGTGCATTTTCGAAGAATCTGTTTCGCAATAGAGGCAGAACAAATGATCTCGCCATTTTTGAAATTACTTGAAAACGGCTAGGAATTAGAGAAACCCATCAACATAAAAACGTTTCGCATTTTCTGTAGCTTTTCAACAGTATATTATTTGCCCCAATCCGATAAAGTTTGTAGAAATTACAGCGAAAATACGTTTTTATCCATTTTCAAATTTGACTTAAAACCGTAAGGAATTGGGAGAAACAATATATATGGAAAAGTTTCGAATTTCCTCAAGCTTTCCAACATCGTATTATTTGCTGCATTCGGACATACGGTTAAAAAATTAGCTCAAAAATATGAACTCGGTGGTACTTGTATTGTTTTCTGGATTACTTTTAAACCGTTCCAAATTAGAAAACACTTTTAAAATGAAAAAGTAGCGCATTTTCATAATCTTTCCAATGCCATATCATTTGCCTAAATTGGATTAGCCGTTTAGAAATGCCATCGAAAATACGAATTCGGATGTTCGGTTTGTGAAATTTTACGATTTTCCAAATTACACTTTAACCATAACGTATTACAGAAAACTATCAACATGTGGAAGGAGCGGTTTTGCAGTAGCTTTCCAACGCCATATTATTTGCCTCATTCCGATAAATGGTTTAGAAATGCGGTCGAAAATATGATTCACGTTTTTTGTATGAAGGAAAAACAGTTTTCAAAACTGCTCTTAAACCGCTTACATTTTGCCAAAAATTCAACTTGGGTCATGATAGTCGTGTCCATAGCTTTCCAACCGTATATCGCAAGCCCCATTGGACACTTTTTAGCTGAAGTTCAACCTAGTACCCAGGGAAGGTCAGGCACATTAATCGGGAAGTTCATGTTGTGATCAGAATATTATTCTGATTCCGTGATTAGAATAGTGTTTATGTATATATATATATATATATATATATATATATATATATATATATAGAGAGAGAGAGAGAGAGAAAGAGAGGGAGTGACACTATTCTGATCCTGGGATCAGAATAGCTATTTGGATCACGATCAGCCTATATAGGAGGCGCGCGGTGTTCCCGAACTCCCGAAACTACACCGACAAAAAAAGTAACACCCACCCCCGATCCCATCAGCACCAAAATCCTGCCCCGCCCCAGACCCCACTCCCGAAGCGGCTGCCTCCCGATTCCCCTGCGCCGACGACCTCCTGGATCCCTCGGCCAGCCTGCCTCCCGACTCCCGCCGGCCATGCCTCCTGGGCCGCCCGCGCCGCCACTTTGCCACAACGTCAGCTGTGGGACCCGCCTCCTGCAACCCCGTAGTAGGCCTCCTCCCGAGACCTAGCCCCCGGTCTCCTCCCGCAGACCCGCCGCTGGCAGCCTGCGTTAGCCCTGCAGCCGACCTTCTCCTATGGCCGCATGCCATCCTCATCCCGCAGCTCTACCGACAGTCTTCTCCCATGGCCGCGCATCGTCCTCCTCCCACGGCCCTCGACCGCCGCCGGTCTTCTCCCGCAACCCCACCCGATCCACCGCCGTGCGTTCCACCTTGGCTGCCCAGGTCTGCTTCTCCCCCCGCCACCTTGGTTCCTCGCTGCCGTCCTGGGGCCCTTCACCCCAACTTTCCCGTATTTCTCGCTGCCTATTTTCCTTCATAGGATTGGATGTTGAACTTCTTGTGTCGTGTATGTCCACCCAACCAGTAGCTACAACTCCACCCATCGCCTCCCCCTTGCATCACCTCGCCGCCACTGAACCTTTCCCATTTTGTGTATTCTTTAGAATTTCAGGTCATCATAGTTGATACGATTGAGCTACTGTTATGAAAAATTTCACCATAGAGGCAGGTCTATGCATGCAGACCGGGGAGGACGACGACCCGCGCCTGCTATCGCTACCGTCGTGAAAAGATGGAGGAAGAAGGCCACCACAGAGGCGAGGAGCAGGTCACCATAGAGGTAGGGAGAAGGTCACATAAGTTGCAGGAAAAGATTGTCATAGTTCAGGAATGGGGTGTGTGTGATCTTTGTGCTGTTTTTGGGGTGCAAATTAACATGTGCAACTAGATATATACATGTGCAGAACCTACAACAACATTACGGGGAGTTGATGGATTATTCAGTGGTTGGTGCTGCCACTACTGATTTTTTCTTGAGATGGTCTTCGTCACCGTCAATAATTCAGATGTTTCTTGGTTGCATTTAGTTCCATTGCTCCATCGCTCCACCTCAACACTAATTCCTTCAGCTAGATCAACCTTGTTTATTTGTATTTTTTTTCTTTTCTAAAAAGCATTTGCTCCAAAATCCGGATCCGATGATGTAGCTTTGGCTATTCTTGAAAACATGGAGAAAATTGTACATGCTCTGTATGTCAAAAATTTGGTTTTAATTTATCATTTGCGAAGGTCAAAATGTTGTGCTCTAGAAGGTCAAGTGTGTTATCTCAGCAAGTTCGAAAATAAATTGAAACATGCAAAGTAAAACATTGGAGAGTTGCGATTTTTTAGAACTTGAAGTGACAAACAAATTTGAAATGAGAACAAAATAAAATTTAAGTCTAGAAAAATCACTTCAAAACACTAACAAAGAAAAAGAATGTTCTCTTTGTAATCGAACTAAAAAAGAAAAATTGATGAAATGGGAATGCAGTTTACGCATTTTCTAAAAGAACTAAGAATTTCGAATTAAACTAACAGAGTAGTTCGATCTTAATAAATAATTCAGTTTTTTCTGTTTCTATAAAATAAAAAAAAGAAGTTCAAATTAAAATAATGGAGTAATTCAACCTTAATAAAAAATAACAGATTTTCCTGTTTGTAATAATAAAACCAAGAAACTCGCATTAAAATAACAGATTTTTTTTGTTTGTACAACTAGGACTTTTCCTTTTACTAATGAATAACACAAACAAAGTCCAAATTAAAAAAACTATTTGATGTTTATAAAAAATTCAGATTTCCCCAATACTAAAGATTGAAAGCAAGAAGTTCAATTTTAAAAAGACTGAAACAACACGTGAAAAACATAGTGAAGTTCAAAAAGAACTACTCCAGAAGTTCAACCTCTTCACGAAGTGCATTTTCAAAGACTTCTGTTTTTCCGATGAAGGCAGAACGCATGATCTTAGAAGTTGAGGTTGATAACTGCCAGAAGTTCACGTACTACATGGTGTGCATTTTGTATTAAAAAAGTATGAAAATGCAAAGCCTAAATGTAACATCCCAAAATTCTAAATTTTGGAATGTTATAAACAAATAGATAGATTTGATTTGATTGTTTGATTAACTGACTGAAAGTGAGTGAATTCGAAAGTTAAATGAGAGGGAACAAAAGGACTTTCCCAAACTTTCATTTTGCATTTTATGATCTTCGGGAATTCAAATTCTTTTCATCACAAAACCCTGGAGAGAAGATGACATGACTTCTTCCATTTATTTAAATGACAAGGGATGTTGAAAATATTTGAATTTCATTTGAGAATATTTCCAATTCTGAAACTTTATGCAACTCAATGATTTTCACGAGCGAAGATAAAAGGACTTCTTCAAAACATATGAAATATGAGTTGGGAGTTTCAAAGAATTAAATTCAAAGTTATTTTGAATTTATTTTCAATTTGGAGTTATTTGAGTTTTATTCAAATTATTTTTCTCCAAAAATAAAATATATGGAATAGGGTAACATGATTCCCTACATCAGAAAATTGGAGAGAAATAAATTTGAATTAATTTTGGTATTTTTAAAATGAGTTTTGTTGGATTTTATTAGGGCAGAAGCACTCTTTGTTTTATTTGAATTTGTGTGTATTTTATTTGAAGCTAGAATAAAGTTCATCTTGTAGGAAATCCTTTTCTGAAAATTTTGATATATTATATGCCTATATAAAGGTTTTAATTATTTTTGTTTTTATTATTTTAGTTCTGTGAAATTTTGTTTTTTTTAAACGCTTCGAACAGTGCCAGGCCGAAGCCCAGCACTGCTCTCTCTCTCTCTCACTGGGCCGGCCCACCAACCCGGTCAGGCGGCCCAACAGCCCGCCTTGCACCGCCTTCCTCCTCCCGACCAGGACTCCGCTGCCCGCAGCATCATCACCGCCTCCGTCGCCGCTGGGCCTTGCCGCCTTGCCCCTCCTCCACGCCATCTCGCCTCTCCTCCCTCCTATAAAGGGCGCCTGCCTTCCCCTCTCTTCTCTCTCCTCGCCACCGCTTGTGACAAACCACGCCGCCGGCGAGATCCACCGCCGCCGCCTCGCTTCGTCCCGTCCCTGCGGACACCGCCGACGCCGCCAACCTCCCCGTCTCGCCCCATCGCGTTCGCCCGTCGCCTCCGCCGCTGCCCTTGGCCACCGGAGCACCTCCGGCGACCACGCTGGAGCCTCAGCTGCCTCGCCGGAGTTCGACCTCGCCGCCGCCACCGGTTTTCTTCGCAAACCGCCGCGAACCGGTATAAACCGACCCCGGTTCTTTTCTTTAAGTTCGGTTTTTTTAGGGTGTCGGTTTTGTTTTAAAAAACCCCGTTTTTTTTATTTGGTTAGTTTATATAGTGAGCATTCGCTGTTTAGATCTCCTTAGCGAACAGTTTTCGTCGGTTTAGGTTCTGTAGCGAGCGTTCGCTTGATAGATTTTTCTTTTCATTTTTAATTTCCGTCAGGGACCTATCTGTAGTGTTATTTTTACAGATTAGTCCCCAATTTTGAAACGATCATAACTTTTTACTCGTTAGTCCAAATTCAACGAAACCAACACCCACTTCTTCGTTATGATCTTCTCTATCCAGTAATCCAACTTAAACATGTTTTTGAAAGTTTAAAATTTTGAAATAGATCAGATTTGAATTCAAACTTCGTTTGATCATAACTTGAGTTCCGTAACTCTGATTTAGTTGATTCTTTTTGCAAATCGAAGCTCTTGACCTAAACTTTCTGATAAGGCCAAATTCACATAATTTTGGTACTGTTAGAAATTGTTTTATGTTGCAAGAGTTATTTGTTTGGTTTTGATGTTTTCCGATTCGTTTTCTTCGTTCTTTCCGATCTTTTGAGTGATTGCTTATGTGTGGTTACCATTGATTGCTTACGATAGATTGACCAGAGTGTGACGAGTAGAACTATCAAGAGTTTTGAGTGCGAATCATCTTCATCAACATTGCAGGCAAGTTCACACTTTGATCATATCCTTTTTATACCCAGTTTTTATGCATTAGTTTCACCCTCAAACATTGCATGAGTAGGATTGATAACATGTGGGTATTGGGAAGTAGTTGTTGAGGTAGAACCTATTGCCCTGTTACTATCAAACCCTTGGGAGTTACTTCTACGCGTTGCTTATATTGCCATGCTATGCTCATAGACGTGGTTTGGTTTGAGAGAATTCATGAAAGATGTGAGAGATTATTGTTAACTAAGGTTTAACTTAAGGTGGCTACTTTAATACACATCTGGGTGGATTGGTTGGGGCACCCTGGGGATATACCGATTGGACTTGCGGGACACACGGGTTATACCGGTGTTGTCCTAGGAGATCCCGGGGTTATACCGTGTGATCATCCTATGGTTCGCCACCCGTGCTCAAAGGGGTCTCGAGATATTTTCATGCTAGAAACTTCCGTGCAGCCACAAGCTATTATGGGCTCTATCATATTTGAGTAAGTTACGTGAAGCTCTTGAAGAGGTAGATCAGCAGGTAGTGGGTTTGTAGGTTTGGTATGGTCTGCCCGGAGTAAAGAGTTAATGTTTCTGAAAGACTATGTCTCGGTCATCCGTTTCTCAAACATCATGTAGTGCGAGAAATCCAACGGAGGCGATCGAGTCTTGTGGGGAAAAGTGCGCAAACCTCTGCAGAGTGTACAATCTAATCATGGTTAGCCGTGTCCCCGGTTATGGACAATTCTGAGTATCTAGTACTTGGAGTATCTTAAGTATCTCATCATGTTACTTAAATTAATTTGTTGGGTTAATGATTACTTTTAATTGGGATCATTGAGTTGGGGGTACCTTCTCAATGATGTTTCAACCACCATGATAGTTAAATTAAAATATATTCCTTTGATATAGGAAAAAATTGGCTTTTCGCAAAACCTTTTAACCATAGAGCTTTTCCACCAGCCAAATATGCATGTAGAGATAGCCATTATTCATCATTGCTCTATGGTGTGAATTTGCCAGTACATTCAATGTACTGACCATTTGTGGCTGCAACGTCTCATGTTGCAGGATATCTTACGACGAGTAAGTGATACGTTAGGGTTACGATTTCCTATACTCAACTTTGCCGTTGGTGTTGATGGGAATCCACAACCTTGTTGCTTCCGCTATCTTTGGATTGAGGTAATAGTATTTACGTTATTCATACATGTGATTTACCTCTGTTATAAATCCTTCGAGTCTTGTGTGTCAGCATACCGATCCAGGGATGACACTAAGCACAGAGACTTGATCCATTCGGGTCGAGTCGCTACAAGATGGTATCAGAGCACATGTTGACTGTAGGACGTGACCCTAGAAACTGACAAGCCCATAGGAAAGATTTTCTTTTCTCTACAACTTCATTTTCAAAAAGATCTTTACCTCTCTTCTCTTCTGAGCTTATTCAAATATTCCCTTTTAGTGAGACTATACCCCTTTTCCCTTTTGACCACTCGAAGATTCGAATGATGAGACCACTCCAAGGAGACAAGATATCGGACAACTAAGACCATTTGGAATGAAGAAGATTTTACTGTGTAAATGGAAACTACAACTATTGAAGACTCCGAAGACTATGAGATTTTGAAGGCTCTGAAGAATTCCTAGATCAAGGTGTATCGAGAGAAAGATCGGAACATGGAGCATTAGAATTCAAAGTTCTGTCAAGGAAAACCCTAAGGCGAGAGATATCAACTAGGGAATGCTAGCTCATGGAAATGACAAGAGCAGTAAACACGCTATCCATGATGTTATCGCCCGCTTATGCTATTGTCACCGTGCGGAGTTAAGTATGCAGATATATGGAAGGATGGATGGTAGAAGACTGATGGAGCATCTGTCAGCAAAAGATGCAGTTTTAAATCTTAGCTGGTGTATCACCAGGATCTGGAGTGTTACATCAGGAAGTTAAGATGGACCTACAAGAAGCAATATTTTACAAGAAGGCAATTGGTGAAGGACTCGGGAACCGGAAGTCAAGTAACCAAACCGGAGGAACAAAACCTCGAGATCTTGGAGATTCATCGGGAATTTGAAGGACGATGGGATCATGGTTCATGTCAAGGAAGTTGAAATCAGAAGTTTGGAATGCCACTCCAAAAATATTTAAGGACGTCGCGAGAGACTTCGCGACAACAGAGTTGATCTGGCAAAAAGAACTTGAGAAGGACAACATGATCAGAAGAATCCCATCGAAGACATGAACAAGACTGGAAGAGTTTGGCGACATTGACCTTTAGAAGACCAATCCCCGTTGTACTTACGTTAGATGCGACGATTGTGAGCTGTCATTTGTTTGATGTTTTTCCGACAGCCACAATAAAACCTGTATTTTCAAAACCATTGTTTGTGTTGTGTGCATCCCTCTCTATCTCTCCTATCCCACCCCAAAACCCATGGACCCAATAGAGGATGAATGGAGATGAGCTCGTATTTTCGGGACCGATGAGTCAATTGAAGACGGACCGATGGATTCAGAACATGGAAGAATCAAATGGAGAATAACCCTATAGTCAGAAAGGATATGGCCCAGCCTGCTCTTCAGTGCTTTGAAAGAGGTGTTGGTACTTGGTGGAAGATGTACCAAACGATCAATGGATGGCAAGGAGTAACCACTTGGGGAGAATTTAAGTTGACTTTGCTAATGTCTCGGTTTGTGTCCCAGAAATTGAAGCCTTCGGGAAAGGATATGAAGAAACCTTGTGCATGCAAGCTCTGTGGAGAAATAGGACACACCCATAAGGAACACAAGGATGAATGCCCTAATTGTGAAGGAAGTCACCCAACTGAAGAATGCTCAACTAGAAAGATTACTTGTTTCTTGTGTGAAGGAACTACCCACTACCCTGCTCAGTGTCACATTTACACTATGGTACAGAGAACCATCCAGCAGAAGAAAGAAGAAATGAAAGGAGCCCTCATGGAGAAGTTAGAAGAACCTGTGACGAAGGAAGATGTTGAGGACACACACAAAGGAAACAAAATTAAAGCCCGCACCAAGTCATGCTTTTCATGTGGAGAAGAAGGACACATCTCCCAAGATTGTCTGAATGGAGATCTAGTAGAATTCCCGATAGAGGAAGTAAAGTATGACCCACAGGAAATAGAAGCCTGACCGAACAGAAAGGTCCAGGAAGAGGAATAGATTGGATTCTAGGAAGGACCTGAGTCATGTCACCTGTTACAAATGCAAGGAGTCAGGGCACTACATAAACACTTGCCCAAAATGGAAGCCGAGGACCCAAGAAGGCTATGTGATCATGAGGAAACCTCGAAACCTGTCAGAAGTAATATGTTTCCGTTATAATGTAGCAGGGCACCTTGCCAGAGATTGTCCGAAGGAGAAGGAGATTGGTGATATATAGTTGAATCTGTAACAGAATAAATGTAGTAGTAGAAGTGAGAGCTTTTCTTTTATATTGAGGTGTTAAGTTGAGACATGTAATGGAAAAACGAGATGATTGTAATAATTTAAGAATCAATAAAGTTAGCAGTGTTGGTACTGCTTTGGATTTTATGAGTTACCCTATGAGGAAAGATGTTGACCAATTTCGAGGATATGAGAAATATGGTCTATGGAATATTGGAACATTTTAAGGGTGGTAGTACCTCAGAAGAACCGTTAACCCGTGGAAAAGATAAGGATACCCACTGAATGGATTTCAGACAAAATGAAGATGAGTTTTGTCTCGATATGTTTGATACCCCAAGAGAGTGTGGGATGACGTTGGAGACCGTCAGTTGTTTGGACCAAATGTGATCAAGGAGTCAGAAGAGAATGTTAAGTTGATTCGAGATAGACTGATGGTAGCTCAGTCCAGGCAAAAGAGTTATGCAGACTC
The DNA here is from genome assembly GCA_021605145.1 of Aegilops bicornis. Lineage (NCBI taxonomy): Eukaryota > Viridiplantae > Streptophyta > Magnoliopsida > Poales > Poaceae > Aegilops > Aegilops bicornis. The sequence goes on along the minus strand of CM038671.1, from coordinate 548,869,505 downwards.
AAAAACGCAAGGAGGTGGTCTATGAAATTGGAGATAGAGCATGTCTTCGAGTGTCCCCTCTGTGAGGAGTTAAAATGATTTGAAGTTAAGGGAAAGTTAGCCCCGAGATTTGTAGGACCATACCGAGTTTTGGAGCGTATGGGAGAAGTGGCCAACAAGTTGGAGTCACCCGAAGGACTGTCAGGAGTTTATGATGTGTTTCACGTTTCCCAAATTGAAGAAGTGCCATGCAGAAATGGCCAATAATCCTCAGAAGGACGCGTTTGACCTGGAAAGGATAATGATGTTCCACGAAGTGAGTATGGACTTCATAAGTATAAGTCTTCATATCGGTAGGTGGGATATCCCATGAGGATGAAGAGATGAATTTACTATTGGATATAAAGGAGGTATGATGTTGGAAGTATGGATCAATGGAAATTCCATGAAGAGTCTGAGTAATCATGTCCCCGTTTGGTGCAAATATAAGGAAAAGAGACAGTACATTTGGATGGATTTTAAGTATGCCAGGAAGTTGGATGTTGGGATAATGATCAGTTGCCCAGATGATGTGTTCAAGGATTTTAAGTGAAGAGATGGGCCATAACCCACAGGGCCCAGGACCTGCCAAGAAGCAAGCACATTCTTGCTGAAGGAAAAACCGTGGAAGAAGTTATGACTTGTACCGACATATGATCTTATAGGAGTAACGCGAAACCTGAGAGTTGTGAAGGAACGATAGATGCTTGTTTGGCTTGCAGAATCAATGGATTTTCCGAACTTGGTTCGTCGACAAGAGAAATTCTGCAATGCTTGTGAGGATGACCGAGTCTTAGAATGCGAGATTCGCTAAACCATGTACAAGGTAATGATTTGGGTGCGGGATGGATTGATCACCATACCGACTTACTCTTATTATTCGCTTTGCTATATGGGATGGTAAATCTGAGTGACTTACCTATAGCAGAGAGACGCATTTATATTAAACCTTGTTTAAACCTTAGAATGGTATAGGTATTTCTTTTCCCCTTGTACAAGGCGGTTGTTGCCAACCGTAGGAAATACGGTGAGGTTCAACCTGCACCCTTTTCTGCGGGAGAAACCATAAATTGTTGACCACCATGAGATATCGATAGCTGATTAGTATTGGCGCCCGGACCCGTCGACTATGAAGACCCGATCTTGGAACAACCTTACCAAGAAGTAAAGGACAAAAGGATTGAGGAAAAGGTTATGCCACTACCGGAAGAGCCGGAGAAGGAATTTTCCCTACGATCTCGAGAAAACCGACAACCTGTCAACGATAAGGATGGAGTATATGAGTTTTGATGGAACCGTAACCATGCTTCTAAGGGTGGTAGCACCGCGGACCCCTTGTGATGATCGATGGATTTTGAAGACCCCCAAACCCTAACCTATTTCTTTCTAGCCTCTCCGAATCTCGAGGGGCGAGATTCATTTTAAGTGGTAGTTTGTAACATCCCAAAATTCTAAATTTTGGAATGTTATAAACAAATAGATAGATTTGATTTGATTGTTTGATTGACCGACTGAAAGTGAGTGAATTGAAACTTTTGAAAGTTAAATGAGAGGGAATAAAAGGACTTTCCCAAACTTTCATTTTGCATTTTATGATCTTCGGAATTCAAATTCTTTTCATCACAAAACCACGGAGAGAAGATGACATGACTTCTTCCATTTATTTAAATGACAAGGGGTGTTGAAAATATTTGAATTTCATTTGAGAATATTTCCAATTCTGAAACTTTATGCAACTCAATGATTTTCACGAGCGAAGATAAAAGGACTTCTTCAAAACATATGAAATATGAGTTGGGAGTTTCAAAGTATTAAATTCAAAGTTCTTTTGAATTTATTTTCAATTTGGAGTTATTTGAGTTTTATTCAAATTATTTTTCTCCAAAAATAAAATATATGGAAAATAGGGTAACATGATTCCCTACATCGAGAAAATTGGAGAGAAATAAATTTGAATTAATTTTGGTATTTTTAAAATGATTTTTGTTGGATTTTATTAGGGCAGAAGCACTCTTTGTTTTATTTGAATTTGTGTGTATTTTATTTGAAGCTAGAATAAAGTTCATCTTGTAGGAAATCCTTTTCTGAAAATTTTGATATATTATATGCCTATATAAAGGTTTTAATTATTTTTGTTTTTATTATTTTAGTTCTGTGAAATTTTGTTTAAAAAAAACGCTTCGAACAGTGCCAGGCCGAAGCCCAGCACTGCTCTCTCTCTCTCTCACTGGGCCGGCCCAGCCAACCCAGCCAGGCCGCGGCCCAACAGCCCGCGCCCGCACCGCCTTCCTCCTCCCGACCGGACTCCGCCGCCCGCACGGCATCGCCGCCGCCGTACGCCGCCTGGACGCCCGCGCCGCCTTGCCCCCTCCTCCACGCCATCTCGCCTCTCCTCCCTCCTATAAAGGGCGCCGCCCCGGCCCCGTTTCCCCTTCTCTCTTCTCTCTCCTCGCCACCGCCCGCGCCGCAAACCACCGCCGCCGCCGGCGAGATCCACCGCCGCCGCCTCGCTTCGTCCCGTCCCCGCGGACACCGCCGACGCCGCCAACCTCCCCGTCTCGCCCCGCCGCGTTCGCCCGTCGCCTCCGCCGCTGCCCTCGGCCACCGGAGCACCTCCGGCGACCACGCCGGAGCCCCGCACCGTCTCGCCGGAGTTCGACCTCACCGCCGCCGCCGGTTTTCTTCGCAAACCGCCTTGAACGGTATAAACCGACCCCGGTTCTTTTCTTTAAGTTCGGTTTTTTAGGGTTTCGGTTTTGTTTAAAAAAACCCGTTTTTTTATTTGGTTAGTTTATATAGTGAGCATTCGCTGTTTAGATCTCCTTAGCGAACGGTTTTCATCGGTTTAGGTTCTGTAGCGAGCGTTCGCTTGATAGATTTTTCTTTTTATTTTTAATTTCCGTCAGGGACATATCCGTAGTGTTATTTTTACAGATTAGTCCCCAATTTTCAAACGATCATAACTTTTTACTCGTTAGTCCAAATTCAACGAAACCAACGCCCACTTCTTCGTTATGATCTCCTCTATCCAGTAATCCAACTTAAACATGTTTTTGAAAGTTTAAAAATTTGAAATAGATCATATTTGAATTCAAACTTCGTTTGATCATAACTTGAGTTCCGTAACTCCGATTTAGTTGATTCTTTTTGCAAATCGAAGCTCTTGACCTAAACTTTCTGATAAGGCCAAATTCACATAATTTTGGTACTGTTAGAAATTGTTTTATGTTGCAAGAGTTATTTGTTTGGTTTTGATGTTTTCCGATTCGTTTTCTTCGTTCTTTCCGATCTTTTGAGTGATTGCTTATGTGTGGTTACCATTGATTGCTTATGATAGATTGACCAGAGTGTGACGAGTAGAACTATCAAGAGTTTTGAGTGCGAATCATCTTCATCATCATTGTAGGCAAGTTCACACTTTGATCATATCCTTTTTATACCCAGTTTTTATGCATTAGTTTCACCCTCAAACATTGCATGAGTAGGATTGATAACATGTGGGTATTGGGAAGTAGTTGTTGAGGTAGAACCTATTGCCCTGTTACTATCAAACCCTTGGGAGTTACTTCTCGCGTTGCTTATATTGCCATGCTATGCTCATAGGCGTGGTTTGGTTTGAGAGAATTCATGAAAGATGTGAGAGATTATTGTTAACTAAGGTTTAACTTAAGGTGGCTACTTTAATACACATCTGGGTGGATTGGTTGGGGCACCACAGGGATATACCGATGGACTTGCCCGGACACACAGGGTTATACCGGTGTTGTCCTAGGAGATCCCGGTTATACCGCAGTGTGATCATCCTATGGTTCGCCACCCAGGGCTCAAAGGGGTGCGAGATATTTTCATGCTAGAAACTTCCGTGTGCAGCCACAAGCTATTATGGGCTCTAGCATAGTTGAGTAAGTTACGTGAAGCTCTTGAAGAGGTAGATCACAGGTAGTGGGTTTGTAGGTTTGGTATGGTGCACTTGAGTAAAGAGTTAATGTGTACGAAAGACTATGTCTCGGTCATCCGTTTCTCAAACATCATGTAGTGCGATAAATCCAACGGAAGCGATCGAGTCTTGTGGGGAAAAGTGCACAAACCTCTGCAGAGTGTACAATCTAATCATGGTTAGCCGTGTCCCCGGTTATGGACAATCTTGAGTATCTAGTACTTGGAGTATCTTAAGTATCTCATCATGTTACTTAAATTAATTTGTTGGGTTAATGATTACTTTTAATTGGGATCATTGAGTTGGGGTACCTTCTCAATGATGTTTCAACCACCATGATAGTTAAATTAAAATATATTCCTTTGATATAGGAAAAAATTGGCTTTTCATAAAACCTTTTAACCATAGAGCTTTTCCACCAGCCAAATATGCATGTAGAGATAGCCATTATTCATCATTGCTCTATGGTGTGAATTTGCCAGTACATTCAATGTACTGACCATTTGTAGCTGCAACGTCTCATGTTGGAGGATATCTTACGACGAGTAAGTGATACGTTAGGGTTACGATTTCCTATACTCAACTTTGCCGTTGGTGTTGATGGGAATCCACAACCTTGTTGCTTTCGCTATCTTTGGATTGAGGTAATAGTATTTACGTTATTCATACATGTGATTTACCTCTGTTATAAATCCTTCGAGTACTGTGTGTGTCAGCATACCGATCCAGGGATGACACTAAGCACAGAGACTTGATCCATTCGGGTCGGGTCGCTACACTAAAGTTTTTTTGACTAGAAGTTCAAGTGCTCGACCCGAGAAAGTTTAAAAATTCTTGTGAGAGAGGTTGAACAAAAATACGTGATAGAAGTTCAAGATGAAAACAACTAGAAGTTCAATACTGCAAGGAATGCATTTCAGGTGAGAATAAAAGAAGAGAAAAATAAAAGCTTTATGGTTTGATGAAAGAAGTTCAAGTGCTCTTCCGGGGAAGTTCAAAAATTCTTGCGAGAGAGGTCCACCTTGTATTTCCATGTCCGATTTTTTCCGTATAAAAATCGAATACAATTCTTTACTCAAAATATAAAAAGGTGAAGTTCAAATTGAAATAACATAGAAGTTCAGAGTTTACAATTACTAAAGAATAAACCAATAAGTTCAATTGAAAATAACGAAGAAGTTCGATGTTTCTAACAGAACTCCAATTTTCACATTTCTAAAAAAATACACAAAGAAGTTCAAATAAAAAGTTAGAGAGGTTCGATGTATATAAAAAACTCAGACTTTTTCTGTTACGAAAGCGAAATAGAGAGAAGTTCGGTTTGTTAACTATCAGAAGTTCATTTACTGTGTGGTGTGCATTTCGTATGAGAGAAAAAAGAATAAAAAGGCAAAGTCCAAATTATTTTTTGCTAGAAGTTCAAGTGCTCAACCGGAGAAAGTTCAAAAATTCTTGTGAGAGAGGTTGAACAAAAATATGTGACAGAAGTTCAAGGTGAAAACAATGAGAAGTTCAACTAGTGCAAGGAATGCATTTCAGGAAGTTCAAGGTGAATACAAAAGGAATATTATTTGTGTAACACTGACGAATGGATGAGAAAACTACAAACAAAAATACGTCACAGAAGTTCAAGGTGAATGCATTTCAGGAAGTTCAAGGTGAATGCATTTCAGGAAGTTCAAGGTGAATACAAACAAAAATACGTCACAGAAGTTCAAGGTGAATGCATTTCAGGAAGTTCAAGGTGAATACAAAAGGAATATTATTTGTGTAACACTAACGAATGGATGAGAAAATTACAAACAAAAATACATCACAGAAGTTCAACGTGAAAACAGCAGGAAGTTCAACTACTACGCTAAATGAATTTTAGATGAAAAACTTTTAAAATCGTCGCGAGTATGAAAAAATGATCAACACAGGAAAGTTGCGTGTTTACAGCAGCTTTCCATCGGTATATCACCTGCTCAATTCCGGTGAATGGATGGAGAGATACTAGCAGTGGATGGAGATCTATGAGAAAAAAAACACGTGAAAAACAGAGTGAAGGTCAGGTAGACATGACGAGAAGTTCAAGTTCTTCACGCGGTGCATTTCCGAAGAATTCGTTTCGCGATAAAGGCAGAATGCATGATCTCGCTGTTTTTGAAATTACTTGAAAACGGCTAGGAATCAGAGAAAACCATCAACATGAAAAAGTTTGGCATTTTCTGTAGCTTTTCAGCAGTATATTATTTGCCCCATTCCTATAAAGTTTGTAGAAATTACGGCAAAAATACGTTTTTAGCCATTTCCAAAATTGACTTAAAACACTACGGAATTGAGAGAAACAATAAATACAAAAAAGTTTCGCATTTCCTCATGCTTTCCAATTCCGCATCATTTGTTGCATTCGGACGTACGGTTAGAAAACTAGCTTGAAAATACAAACTCGATGGAACTTGTACCATTTTCTAAATTACTTTTAAACCATTCAAAATTAGGAAAAACTTTCAACATGAAAAAGTAGCGCATTTTCACAAGCTTTCCAAAGCCATATCAGTTGCCTCAATTGGATTAGCCGTTTAGAAAATTACATTGAAAATACGAACTCGGCTGTTTGGTTTGTGAAATTTTTACGATTTTCCAAATTACTCTTTATCCGTAGGGAATTAGAGAAAACTTTCAACATGTCGAAGAAGCGGTTTTGCAGCAGCTTTCCAACGCCATATTATTTACCTCATTCCGATAAATGGTTTAAAAACGCGCTCGAAAATACGATTCACGTTTTTGTACGAAGAAAAAACGGTTTTAAAAACTGCTCTTAAACCGCTTACATTTTGCCCAAAATTTAACTTGGGTCATGATACTGGTGTACATAGCTTTCCAACGGTATATCGCAAGCCCCATTTAGACACCTTTTAGCTGAAGTTCAACCTAGTACTCGGGGAAGGTCAGACGCGTTACTCATGAAGTTCATGTTGTGATCAGAATATTATTCTGATCCCGTGATCAAAATAGTGTTTATCACCCAGGGTGCAGAATAAGTTATTCTTCACCTGAGGTAATCTTACAATCATTTAATAATTAAATTACGTTTGGAATTCAAATAGTTACATTCCTATTGATTCACTACGTAAAATTTGGCATAAAAATAAAAATATAGGTTATAAGACAAGAAAATTTGCAGTTTATGTGTATTTTACACTATGTTTTTATGTTTGTAATTTTACATAACATAAAATATTTTTTACGACGACTATATATTTTCTTACAGTCTCTTTTTACGTCGAAAATAAGACAAAACTTACGAAACATACAATTACGGTGCATTAATGGTAAAATAGAGGGGGTGAAGAATAACTATTCCTCACCCAGGGTGACGAATAGTCAATCCCTATATATATATATATATATATATATATATATATATATATATAATAATAATAAAGCACGGATTGACTTTGTCGGGTTCACCGTCACAATACGTTTTCTTCTTATGTTATAATACGCTTTTACGATTTGTATAAACGAAATTGTAATATAAATGAGGTGGTACTAATTCGTCCGTTAAAACCCTCTATTATAAAACCAAAACAACCAAACCAATCCTCTGCCTCCTTCCTACTCTCGCCATCGCCGGCAGAACCCCACCCAATTCCTCGCTCGCTCGCCGAGATGAAAGCGGTCATGGCCGGCGGGCCTTGGGAGAAGTAGTTCGGTCCACGCCGCCGCCCTTGCCTCCACCCACCATCGTCGCGCCGCCGCCCTTTGCCGCCGCCACCACCGCCGTCCCTCGCCGCCCTTTACCTCCGCCCCACCGTTGTCCAAGCCGCTCTTGGCCGTCCACAGATCCCGGCCAAGAAGTGAATCCATCGCAAAGGATCTCGAGGCCTGCCGCCCGCTGGTGCACCCGTTGGATCCCTTGCCGCCTCTCCTCCTCGTGCTTCATTTGGAGAATCATTTTTGATTGTGGCCTTTCCTGGATGCTAGATTCTGCGATTCCTCACCTGTAGTATGGATTATGGAAGTGCATACGCACTGGGCGCTAGTCTTGATGGCCGAGATAATGACAATGTGTACAAGGTGAGAGAATTTTCCTCACTAGGTAGCAATCTACTTTGATTCTTTACCATCAAGCATCTCTTCATAAACAATTATGCTCAATTTTTGACAGTCACACGACAACTCTGGCAAGCCTTTCGGCGGAAACATCGAGTCTTGTTTAAGATTTTTTGTCCACGGAAACTAATTGATGTATTTGGTGGATGTACAGGCTACGTAGTGGTTGCGATCTTGTATTAGCAAGTGAACAATTTAGTGTACATTGGCAACAAAAAGAAGTGAATAATATCATTGCCATAATTTAGTGTTGCTTCCTGGTCCTTGGTAGATGATGCATTCTTCTTCTGCATGGAAATCTGCAAATTGGTTATCCGCATACTATTTGTCCGTACTTCTCCAAGATCTCGAGCATACCATCTTAGGAACTTCAAACTTCCGGTGGGACATAAGTTCAAGAGTGTAATTTATCATTGTAAAAGTGCGTCTTGAACCTTAATAACAAGGGATTCTGTTATTTCTTTCTCAATTTACTTGCATCTTCGTAAATCTGGTGTATAGAGCAGCAATGTTCAGTTTGCGTGGTCATATTATTCTGAATTTCAGGGAACAAAAATGATGCATATTTGAAGACGTACGGGTTGAGGAACAAAATAATGTGATTTCGAGGAACACCATTAAATAGGTAGGAGGACAATGGATATTTTTGGGTCAGTATTGTCCAATTAGATACATATTTCAACTTGCAATTAGGAGGTTCTGAACCTCTCTTTTCTTGATGGAGAGCATGCAATGAAGAAACCACCACCACTGGATTGTCACAGCCAGAGGTAAGTGCATGGTTGTTTGGGTGATAGCCTTATAACTGTCACAGTTAATTGATGGTCTACATCCATGGTATGGTTGCGTAATGTTTATGTTTTCTCTCATATTATTCATTCACCATGTTCCTCTTATCGCCTTTGATTTGGAACGAAGGTGCTTACCATCGTTGAACATTTATTTAGCAATCTATTGCCGCCGATATTGGCATGTTCCTTCCGCCATGGAGCATGATTTGCAAAGAATGGTGGAGTTGCTTGGTTGTTTCTATGAATTGGTGGAGGATGTAGAGGCTCATCGCATTCCGTGTCCAGTCCGTACCTTGCATCAAATTCCAGCCTTTACAGCCACTCTAAGCGCTTTTCACTTCACAAACAAAGCATGCGGAGAAGCTAATGGATTCTTGTTCAGGTTATCACTGCTTTTGCTCCAAAGAAGGTATCTTTCTCCCTCTTTACTAACCTTTACGTTTGCACGATTAGTGAAACATGAGTCACGTGATTCCAGTTACGCATGCATATAACTTAGGCTTTTTTGTTGGCTTGTATTAACATGGGAACTAAGTAAATTTCTCCAAATGTATTCTTTTGGTTGCTTTGAGTAAAATGCTTGGTATTTTGTATTTTGTGTTCATATTAACACTTCTGCAAGTCATCACATGCCTTTTAATATTTTAGAAAGTACAACAAGTCTTGCGAAGGGTCCTCGAGGAAGCTCAATAGATGACTATTCTCGGTGGAGATGATACGGTAGATGTTATTCAAGTAAGCTCTTGCACACCATTCTTTTGTAGTTCCTTCGTAAGAAATGATTCCATTCTTGTACTCAATCTTGAAGAGTGGTTGCTGCTCATTCGTCTTAATTTAATATAGAATATATGCCATGAGAGAAAGATATACTTGAAACCCGCTGAGGTCAATGATGCGTGAGATTAACTTAAAGAAGCCATTATGAAATTAAGGGAGAAAAACTTAAAAGGCCTTTCATGTTTGATTTGTGGATTAACAGACTTTTACCTGCAGAATTCGGGGTGGCTTCTCACCTAATGTTCATGAAAATTTTAAATAGTGAAATGATTGTTTTGATGCGGTGGTAAACTTTTTCCTGAAGAGATTGAGATTGCCAGGATTCAGATTGGATCCTCGTGTCAAAGATTGGAGAACTGCTTTCGAACACGTAGGCACGACGTGACCGACGCTTTATATTTACTAAAAGATAAACTTCTGATAGTAAAATGCTTTTTTTTTGAGAAAAATTGTAATGGCCATATATTTCCTTTATGTTCCATTGTTATTTATCTGTTTTTGATAATCTTAATTCTTACTTTTCATTGTTTATCTCTAGATATGCAAAGAAGTTGGATTTGCCACAAGTTTATAGATTGGTTATGCTCAAATTTAATATACATTTGCTGAACATACTGATCACATGAATCCTTCTTCAGGTTATTTCCAAATGTCCAGTTTTATGAGAGGGAGATTAGCAGGCGGCCAAGTTCAAGGTGCACTTCCACGCCAAGTGGTCGAGCTTGACGGCAATCCGACGCAGGCGGCGTCCACCAACAGCTGCTCCTCCAAGGACGAGGTGGGCCACGCGCAAGAGACCTACATATAGATTTGCTGTTTCATGTGATTTATTTGCTTATTTCCTGTTTGGTCTTAATTCATGTTTTTTGTTTGTAATAGTTGTTCATGGGATGAAAATCTAAATCACCTTGGTTTGTTTGCATACCCAAATTGTAATGATTAAATTTTATTACTTTGTGGATAGAAATGTATTTGTCCACATTCTGCTCTTGAACCACGGAATTTGTATAGAAATTCGCGTGAAGAAATTGTGTTGTAGGTGTCATGGGCAGGGGCATAATTTCGCGAAATGCAATGTGGAGTTGTCTGTCGATCCCTCTTTGACTAGACCCATGTAGTTATTTTTCATTTGGCTTTGATCATATGGCATATGTCTTGCATCTTTGTGTAACGATTAGTCACAAGAGGTATTATCATCATTTAATGTAGAATCATGCTATTTGAGTGGCATAAATAAATAAAAATATATAGCTTTTTAAGCACATTAATTATCTTTTATATGTTGCATTGTGGCCCGTTAGATATTTTTCTAGCGCATATAATGTTTTCTAGGACAACACTATTCTAATCCCAGGATTACAATAGTTATTTGGATCATCTGATTTGGGGTTCCCGAACTAAAAAAAGCGAGCCCGTCCCACAACTCCCCCGACGGCCCGACCCACCTGCCCATCTACTCCCCACGATCCACCCCACGGCCATCCCTCGATCCCGCCGCGGCCTCCTCCCGGCGCGCCGCCCACGCTCCCGCCTCCTTCCGACGTGTCGCGCCGCCGCGCGCCCCAAGCCGCCGCCCCTTCCTCATGGGCACCTTCCCCACCAGCGGCACCTTCTTCCGCCACCCGTGGACCGCCCGCCCACAAAGCAGTCGCGCGCCCGCCCTCGAACAGGCCGCCGCGCCGCCTCCGCCCCCGTAGCCGGCTGCCACGACGCCTCCTTCCCCGGATCCGCCAGCTCCCCTCCTCCCTAGTGGCCGGCACGCCTCCTTCCCACAACCAGCGCCCCTCCGCCACGCCGGCGAGCCTTCTCCCTCACTGCTGGCCCCCGAATCGACCCGCTTCGGTGACGGCCGCGATGCCAGGGCGGATCCCGCGGTCTCCGGCGCATCTTCTGGCGTCCATCCGTTGGCGCAGGGAGTTGTTCTCTTGGCCTCGAGGTCCCTCTGCGTGGCCGTGGTGATCCCGCCTCGTGCTCCCTGGCGCGGCCCCCTCCATATCACGCCGCTGCCTCGACACGTATCTCCTGTTACTCCGCATCCTACGGGAGTAGGGGAGGCAGAGCCGCGACCAGACATCGAGTTTCTTCTTCCTCCTCACGCGTCTCTGGCCAACCTCTTCCCCACCTTCGTCTTCGACCAAAAATGACCTTCTCTCTGCCCACGTACTGAACTTCTTCCTTCTGCTGTTCCATCCCCCCCTCCCGAATGAAAAAACTGTATTACACGGTGGAGTAGAACCGTCGGCCGCGTCGTTTGGTTGCTGTTGGTGCGCTGCTGCTGCAGTTCAGCTTGAGTGCGAGATATAAATTTCTGTGAGAGATTAGACATTGTTGTTGTCTTCGTTTTTTGTTTGAACTTGATGTTGTTCATCGTTAAATAAATGATAAGAGGTGCTTTCCCAGTCACATGGAACATGTCCCGTTACTTGAAGATGCTTTTGATGTTTCTGTATCTGGCTTATGAAAAGCTTGACTTGATGCCCGTCGAGAAAATTTCACGAAGTCCAAATTATAAAAAAATTGAAGTTCAAATTGTAAAAACATGTATTTCCATGTTTCTAAAAATGAAATAGAGAAGTTCAAATAAAAAAATAAAAAAGAATAGTTTTAGGTTTATAAAAAAAGATTTTCCCATTTCTAACAAAAAACCAACTGGTTAAACTAAAAAGATAGAAATTTCATTTTTTAAATATGAATTTTCATCGTTTCTCAAAAAAGTAAGAAGGTCAAATTAACTAAAAGGAAAAGAGTTCAATGTCTCTACAAAAAAGGAACTCGCCTTTTTTTGAAATAAACATAGATTAAGAAATAAAACCAGGAAGTCCAAATTAAAAAGATGAAGAAGTTCGATGATTATAGAAAACTCAGATTTTCCTCGTTATTAAAGAATGGAAACAAAGAAGTTCAAAAATAAAATAACAAGAAGTTCAACTTTTAAAAATAGGGCGCTTCAAAATTTCATAGAAAAAAAATTAAGAAATAAAACAATGAAGTCCAAATTAAAAAGATGCAGAAGTTTGATGATTATAGAAAACTCCGATTTATCTCATTATTAAAAGAATGGAAACAAGAAGTTCAACTTCTAAAAATAGAGTGCTTCAAAATTTAATATAAAAAAAATTAAGAAATAAAACAAGGAAGCCCAAATTAAAAAGATGCGAAGTTTGATGATTATAGAAAACTCAGATTGATCTCATTATTAAAGAATGGAAACAAGAAGTTCAAAATAAAATAACTTCTAGAAAAGTTGTTGCTAGAAGTTCAAGTGCTCTGCTCGTGAAGTTCAAAAATTCTTGTGAGAGAGGTTGAACAAAAATACATGATGAAGTTCAAGATGAAAACAATGAGGAAGTTCAACTACTACATGAAATGCGTTTCAGATAGGAAAATAAGAATAGAAAACAAAAATCTTAAAAGATTTTGTTGCTAGAAGTTCACGTGCTACTCCCGGTGAAGTTCAAGATCTCTAGTGTGAGATATTCGACCTTCAGTTACATGTAAAAACAGGCAAAAACGACGTTGTTTTACGCATTCAAAAATATATCTTGAACCGTTGCGAGTATGAAAACTTATCAACATAAAAAAGTTGCGTGTTTTTAATAGCTTTCCATCGGTATATCATTTGCTCAATTACGGTAAGTGGTTTGAGAATTACGGGCGAAAAACATCACGTCAAAAAACAGAGTGAAGTTCAAACAGAACTGCCACAGAAGTTCAAGTACTTCACGCGATGCATTTTCGACGAATCTGTTTCACGATAAAGGCCGAACGAATGATCTTGTTATTTTCGAAATTACTTGAAAACGGCTAGGAATCAGAGAAAGTCGTCAACATGAAAAAGTTTCACATTTTCTGTAGCTTTTCAACGGTATATTATTTGCACCATTCCTATAAAGTTCGTAGAAATTACGGCGAAAATACGGTTTTAGCTCTTTTCCAAATTGACTTAAAACCGTAAAGAATTAGGAGAAACAATACATACCAAAAAGTTTCGCATTTGTTCAAGCTTTCCAATGCCATATCATTTGCTGCATTCGAATGCACCGTTAAAACATGAGCTCGAAAATACGAACTCGGTAGGACTTGTACCGCTTTCTAAATTATCTTAAACCGTTCAAAATTAGCGAAAACTTTCAACATGAAAAAGTAGCGCATTTTCATAAGATTTCCAACGCCATATCATATGCCTCAATTGGACTAGCCGTTCAGAAATGACATCGAAAATACGAACTCAGCTGTTCAATTTGCAAAATTTTATGTTTTTCCATATTACTCTTTCACCATAGGGAATTAGGGAAAACTTTCAACATGTGGAAGGAGCGGTTTTGCAGCAGCTTTCCAACATCATATTATATGCCTCATTCCGATAAACGGTTTAGAAATACGATCGAAAATATGATTCACGTTTTTTGTATGAAGAAAAAACGGTTTTCAAAACTGCTCTTAAATCGCTTACATTTTGCCAAAAATTTAACTTGGGACATGATACTGGTGTACATAGCTTTCCAACGGTATATAGCAAGCCCCATTTGGGCAATGTTGGCGGAAGTTCAACCTAGCACAAGGGGAAGTTCAAGTCGAACAACTCAGGCAGTAAAATTGCAAAAAACGTGAGTTCATCACGGCCCAAGTGCAAAATCTGCCTATGAGCGAGATTCCTATTTAAAACATGTATTTAGTTGCTAAAAATCGTTTGCAGATTACACTAACATCATATAGAACACGACTAACAAGAATAATTCGCGGGCGAAGCCACGGTTGCGAAGATAGCCCGAAGGTTGGGTTCATACAGAGGGAAGTTCAGACTCGTTACTCAGGCAGTTCAGGTTGTGATCAGAGTATTATTCTGATCCCGTGATTAGAATAGTGTTTATGTATACACACACACACACACACACACACACGCACGCACACACATAAACGACCGCACAGGAGGCATAATAATACTTTCAGGCAAAAGTATAAACACAGCCCTTATAATTCAAATAACATTGTTCTTACAATTGGGATACATGTCACTAGAACATGATACTCTTGTTAATCGAGCCTCTATTAAGCAGCGCCTTCTAAGACTTCTTCAAAATAGTGCTCGGCCGATACCCGGCCTACGGCCGAACTCTGGGTTGCAATAGCGGTGGCCTCCATCTCTACCCAGTATGTCTTGACACGGGCAAGAGCCATCTGCGCACCCTCTATGCATGCCGACCTCTTCACAGCGTCGATATGCGGCACAACACCAAGTAATCGTTGCACTAAGCCAAAATAACTATTCGGCCTTGGTCCTTCCGGCCAAAGATGATCCACAACAGACCTCATGGCAAGCCCGGACAACCTATGGAGCTCGGCCCACTCGGCCATTTGCTCATTTAACAGCAGCGGACGCGCCGGAGCATTGAACTGCGACCAGAACAACCTTTCCACTTCGTGATCTTTTTGATCTTCGAAAAACTTGGTCGCATCAGCAGCACTTGCTGCCAAATCCAGGTACGTGTCCGCAGAACTCCATAATTGATCCAGAAGGGCATACTTAGGATCTCCGAACTTCATCCGCAACAAAAAGGGCTTCCCATCCACGATATCTTCGGCTTGACGTAGCACCTCCTTCGCCGCTCTAATTTTAGAGCGGGCTTCCTTGGCTGCTACCATGGCTTTCTCCAGGTCTGCCGTCTTTGTTTGGCTTTCCTTCTCAAGAAGCTCATACCGGTCGGCGGCATCTTTCAACTCAACAGCCATCTTGGCTATTTTTTCTTTTCTCACGGCAATGCGCGACTGTTCGGCTCTTAGCTCTTCGACCGCCTTTAGGGCGGCCTCATCATTCCTCCTGGCTTGTTCCTTGGCTCGGGCAAGTTCCACCCGAAGGGTCTCCATGGCGGCAGCTCCATCTGCAGTTACAGCATATTATAGATACTAGCATCATGCTCCTCTTAATATATGTTGACCACTGGAGAATACATACCCTGTGCCTCGTCAAGCTGCTTGTTTACAAGCACGATGTCAGCATCTGCCGCATCAAGTTGTCGCTTCAGTTCGGCAAACTCACCAGTCTGGCAAGCCACCGGACCCTCAGCCGCCTGCACATGAAAGTGACATGATCATTACCTGGGACTATGATCCTCTGTTTGCCGCCTTTTTCGACAGCAACCAGAGTCTCAGGGGCTACTATCCGCATAGGGCACACCTAGCATGTGCGGTTCCGTCAAAAATATATATATTACTCTGCGTACCTCAAAGCCTCTTAGCAGGCTCATAAAAGCTTCACGTAACCCGCTTTCGGCGGACGAAATCCTCTCAACCACCGTACCCATTAGCGTACGATGCGCTTCTGAGATAGCCGCTTGCTCCAGAAGATTCATCAGTGCGTCTGGTCGCGCACTGGACAGTCCCGGACTCTTTCTGTTGCTCTCCTTAGGAGCCGAATACCCCGGGCTTCAGGTGGCCGAAGGGTTACCCTCTGGCCTTGGCGGATCAGGAGAAATCCTCTGTGACGACACCTCAAGGTCGTCGGATTCACAAGGCGGGGAGGCACGGGGAGGCGTTTCGCTCTCCATCATCTCCGGAAGAAGATCCCCCGAAGACGAACTTTGTCGAGTGGGGCTATGATCCGAACTACAAGACATACGTCTCGGTTATTGTTCTCAGAAATGAAGCAGGTATATTTACTATAAAGTACTATTTTTACTTACATTTCGGTGGAGGGCTGGTCCCTTATGGTACTTGGCGGTAAGGACACCCTCCGGTAGGACCCCGACAAAGGTTTCTTACCTCGCTTGGAAACCATTGTTTCCAAGTCTTCAGAGGCAGTCCTTTTCCTTCCCTGGGGAGAGGCAATTTTAGATTCTTCCCCCCGGTTATCCTCCTCCGCGGAGGCACTAATTCCCCCGGTCTGGATGAATAATGAGTGAGGCCTGCTTTCGGCTTCTTTATTCCCCTTTTTATCTTCCCCTGAGGGCGCTTGATAAGGCGCGAGCTCAAGCATTCTGGCCAGTACCGGATCCGTCGATGTGACGCCCCCGATTCAATCGTACACTAATCATGCACGCAAATGTGTACGATCAAGATCAGGGACTCACGGGAAGATATCACAACACAACTCTAAAAATAAAATAGGTCATACAAGCATCATAATACAAGCCAGGGGCCTCGAGGGCTCAAATACAAGTGCTCGATCATAGACGAGTCAGCGGAAGCAACAATATCTGAGTACAGTCATAAGTTTAAACAAGATGCCATAAGATGGCTAGCACAAACTGGGATACAGATCGAAAGAGGTGCAGGCCTCCTGCCTGGGATCCTCCTAAACTACTCCTGGTCGTCGTCAGCGGGCTGCACGTAGTAGTAGGCCCCTCCAGTGTAGTAGTCGTCATCGACGGTGGTGTCTGGCTCCTGGGCTCCATCGTCTGGTTGCAGCAATCGAGTAAAGATAGGGGGAAAAGGGGGAACAAGGCAACCGTGAGTACTCATCCAAAGTACTCGCAAGCAAGGAGCTACACTACATATGCATGGATTTATGTGTAAAGGGCCATATCAGTGGACTGAACTGCAGAATGCTAGAACAAGAGGGGGATAGCTAGTCTTATCGAAGACTACGCTTCTGGTCACCTTCGTCTTGCAACAGGTAGAAGAGGGTAGGTTGAAGTCCTCCAAGTAACATCACATAGCAATAATCCTACCCGGCGATCCCTCCTCGTATCCCCGAGAGAGAGCGACCACCGGTTGTATCCGCACTTGGAAGGGTGTGTTTTAGTAAGTATCCGGTTCTAGTTGTCATAAGGTCAAGGTACAACTCCAAGTCGTCCTGTTACGAAGATCACGGCTATTCGAATAGATTAACTTCCCTGCAGGGTGCACCAACTTACCCAACACGCTTGATCTCATTTGGCGGACACACTTTCTGGGTCATGCCCGCCGCTGAAGATCAACACGCCGCAGCCCCACCTAGGCACTGTGAGAGGCCAAGACGCGGTCTAAACCTAAGCGCCAGGGTCCGGGCCCATCGCCTCGAGCACACACTGCGACGCTATGCGTGGCGGCCGAAGCAGACCTAGCCTAGTGGCGTTCGAGTCCAATCCGGCGCCCGCATTCGTCACGACGTCTCAAGTGCTTGGCCGATACCACGACGCCGAGTGCCCATATCTTTCCCACGTAGTTGGTTAGTGCGTATAAGCTCGTAGCCAACTCGGATCAAATACCAAGATCTCGTTAAGCGTGTTAAGTATCCGCGGCGCCGAACAGGCCAGGCCCACCTCTCTCCTAGGCGGTCTCAACCTGCCTGCCGCCTCCATACAAAGATCCATCCAGAGGGCCGTCGGGACAAAGGTCCTTTCAGCCCCAATCCGTGAATCACTCGCGGGTGCTCCACAAGCCGACCCGACTTTAGTCACCACATGTATCATGTATAAGTATAAGTATATACCCGTGATCACCTCCCGAGTGATCACGGCCCGATAGTATAGCACACCAGACGGACAAGAATGTAGGGCCACAGATGGAAATAGTAGCATCCTATACTAAGCATGTAGGATTGCGGTAAAGGTAACAACAGAGTAACAAGGACAGGCTATGCATCGGGATAGGTATAACGGAAAGCGGTAACATGCTACACTACTCTAATGCAAGCGGTATAGAGTAGAATAGGCGATATCTGGTGATCAAGGGGGCTTGCCTGGTTGCTCTGGCAAGAGAGAGGTCGTCAACTCCGTAGTCGAACTGGGCAGCAGCGTCGGTCTCGTAGTCTATCGGAGAGAAGAGGGGGAAGAAACAATGAATACCATGTAAACAGATGCATATCAATGCATGACAAGACAAGTAACGATGCTAGGCGTGCCGTAACGTGGTATGAGGTGGTACCGGTTAAGGGGGGAAACACCCGGGAAAATATCCCCGGGGTTTCGTGTTTTCGGGCAGAGGAGCCGGAGGGGGAAAGTTGCGGGTTCGATAGGTTAGGTGTGTGGCGCATTTAACGGATTGCAGATCCGGATTCGCCTCGCTGCTACGAGTAACTTTCGGTACAAAGTTTTTCCATCCGAGCTACGGTTTATTTTATATTAATTTTAAAAGATTTAATTCATTTTAGGATTTATTTAATTATTTAATTTCAACATTATCCAGAATAGTGAAAGGTGATGTCGGCATGACACCACCATGATGTCAAGAGGTCAAATCCGACTGCTGATCGGTCAAACCGACCGCTGGGTCCCATCTTGTCATTGAGTGAGCTTAATTAAACAGAATTGATTAGTTTAATTAGTTGATTAGTTTAATTTAAATATGATTAATTAAGTTAACTAATTATTTATTTATTTATTTATTTAATTATTATACTTTTTAATTCCTTTTTTTATTCTTTTTTTAAACCGTTCTAGGGCGGGGCCCTTTGTCATAGGCCCATAGGGCCTTAACGGGCACGGCACGCGGGCGCTGGGTATACGGGCGTAACCCGGTTGGCCCCGAGCGCCGGCCGGTGCGGCCAAGGGGCGCCGGGCGCGGCCAGGGCGTGCGCCCACTTGCAGGCCCTTGGCCACCAAGGGGGGCGCCGGCCACGGCGGCAACCGGAGCAACAAGGGCAAGGGGAGGGCGACACGGGGGGGGGTCTGCCCGCTGGAAGGTCGGGAGACGGCGGGGGCCTGAGGGGCATCTGCACGGCCGGACGGAGCGGGCGCTGTGGCGCAGCCCGATCATGGTGATCAAGGCAAGGCATGGGACGCATGGCGACAAAGAATAAGGGAGAGAGGGAGGAAGGTCGAGACCTCACCGGTCAGAGGGGCACGAGGCGGGGGGTCGTGGAGGGGGTCAGGGACGACGGTGCCGAGAGGAAGCAGTCCGGCGATGTGGCGAAGGGAGGCCGGCGAGGGAGCTCCGCGAGTCGGCTTCGGGCGACGGCGAGGTCCCGTGGTGTGAGGAGGAGACGAGGAGGCGGCGGATCCCGCGACGGCGGAGCGGTGGTGAGCGCTGGCAACGCGGATCGGCTCGGGTGCCGATCCAGAGCCAGCGGGAGGGGAAGCTCCGGCGAGGTGGTCCCTCGTCTGGCGCGGCAGTGAACGATGGGATCGGGGTCGCCCGATCCAGATCGGAACCGAGTGGAGGGCGCGAGGGAAGAGTGGACGAGGGGAGGGAGTGGTGCGAGTGGGGAGGAACCGCTTAGGGTTCGGTCACCCTGTGGGGTGAGGTGGCTGGGCCGGCCTGTTTGGCACCGAGGCCATCTGGGCCGTGGCCCAGCAGAGGGGGTTCTCTCTCTTTTTTTTGGTTAGTTTTAGTTCTAGTTATGTTATCTATATTCGTTATTTCATTTCCAGTTTAATTCATTTTAAAGTACTTAGGCATTCTGTAAAAGCGTGATCTCTTCACCATAAATATCTAGGCATTAATTGGCACACTTCGAACATTTTAGTTTTAACCTTTGAAAACTTTTATTGTCTGCAGTTGTTTTAAATTTGAAATTCGAACTAGGTTCTGAACTAACGCGAGTTTATCCTCGATGAATCGAGGTGACGTGGCATCATTAGCGGGGTTCACTGTAGCTTAACTATCCAAGGCCACAATTCTCCTCCATTACAAGAAATCTCGTCCGAGATTTAAGAGGGGAGTAAGGGGAAAGTTCGTTACGGTATTCTAACGAATCTTCTCGGCCTTGGTTGCTCTTCTCAAGTGGTCGACCCATTATATTGACGTCTCCATTTTTCTCGCTTCAAGTCATCAAGATGAAGTCGGTATCCTTTCTTCGGGGTCCCATCATACTTACGAAAGAATAAGGGGTATTACGGGAGAACGAACCTCTACAAGGTTGACTATCTGGTCGATAACCTCGGGGAAGGTGGCAGAAAGTAACTCTCGAATTGAAACTTAAGAAAATATCGAGAGCAAGGTAATGAGGTTTCATGGGAAGTTTCGAGCGAGCAGGCAACCGTTCGATGCCTAACAGGGTGTGAAAGGGGCTCAAAGCAATCGGGAATAAGTATTGCGTCCGGTAACCGATTTGATGATCCCTCGGAAGGTGGCTCGTGAAATACATACGAGGCCACACGCGAGGAACAACCTTGGGAACAGGGGGTGCAGGAGAGTTAAGTTTCGATCCCGGGACCTGAGGGTTATGGGCCCACCATGTGGTTCAAAAGTAGGAAGGGCGGCGACATATTGCACGGTCATGGTAGCAAGGCATGGCAGAGGATAGCCTGTCGGTTATGTTGGCAACAACGTTGGTACCAAGGGCGAGGGACGAAGAGAACCATTTTCCTGCTCGTTGAACGAGGCGGACCAATAGGCAAGGTTCTCGTCCATCGGGGGTTACCAGGATGTCGTCAGCAATAGTAACAGGGTCACACTGACAGAGTTGTAAACCGAGGTGTTTACCTAAGCAGGAGAATATTACTGCTTAGATCATATAGATCACAAGAAACGTTAACCCAACAAATGGAAAGAAAAGAAATATGACTATCGATTAAACAAAACAATGGAAAGAAAAATTGTGATTACACACAATTTTTAGGAGTATATCCTCCCCATGTACAAGCGAGCATGAATCCATGCCAGGATATAACGTAGAAAACCATTCAGGTAAGGGGGAGGAACCTCATGATATTACCCATACAACGGTGTTTGGATAAATGATAAATAAAATTTAGCATCGTGCTTCAAATGTTCTGTTGAAAATCGGAGTACCATTGACATGCTTCGAGATAGCATTGACATGGTCTTCAGGTGAAGATCAGACTTTGGAAACACGAAGGATCCATCAGGAATAACTTGTAGAATAAGTCTTACAATTTCCTCATGGATGAACGGATAACCTTGCTAAAAAGGAATCTATAATGATAGGTCCTCCAGCCGCGGGGGGGGGGGTGCTAGGCATGACATCAGGTTACCGGGTCACCAAAGGATCAACATCATAACTCTCGGAAAGTTGCCCCAACCATCATATAAGACCGAGATTAATATCCAATTGGTGTCATTATACCTCGGACTGTGGGGTCCGAGAGGAAAAGGTGCAACACAAATCGCGAAATGACATTGCAAGATTCTCGAGAAATGAACTATGGGAGCGGGTTATCAAGCAATAGTTCATCATTAAACCAAGGACGGGATGAGAAGGTGGCTGATGGGCTCAATGACAATTCATCGAGAATTCCAAACGGATGGACTTCCACGATAATGTGAACAAGAAGATGACATTTGTTAGATCAAATGATATAATGGGATATGCTCGGGAAAACATACATAATTAAACATTGGTTGAACGGTGCACCGAAATATGGGTTGGGTTGCACGGCCAATGTTAGAATGGTGATTCAATTATCGAAAGACATAGAATGAACTATCGCCCATTCACTTCAAAGCAATAGGGTTGCTAGAAGTTTTGAATTCACACGTCATAGCTCAATTGTCGGTATTCGGTTGAAAACAATCTCGGGACCAAGGAATGAACGAAGATGGCAAGAAGTATTATGATATCAAGAATTCTTAAGAGGTGGTGAAATTCTCACCACATTCTTGACAAAAAGAGATGGTAATACTTCCGAGGTAAGGAAGATCAGCTGCTGGGTAGCAGGGATCTCAAGGTTTACACAAAACACGAACAAGTTGTGTTCAACGAAAGGCAATAAAGTGGTCGATGAGAACAGGAATCATCGAGGGGCAAGGATGGTATTACCCATCATGAATTCAATTGAATTCTGGAAGAGCTCATAAGGTTGATGATGATCACGACACATTTGTCGAGAGATTTCATGCAGATGTAATCAATCGTGACGACATCAAGTCGAGAGGAATGATGAAGCAAGAGGTTATTGGAACCACAGTTACGACACAAACTCGAACTCAAGCTTGTTGTTTAAGGTGAAAGGGTATGACGAGGAAAATCGACGTAAGCTTAGCTATCGTCGCAAATTGGTGCTCCGAGAATAAGGACCAGGTAGCACAGTTAGAATCGTCAGGACTATGATATAGCCAAACAGGCTAGGAATGGCGTGATCGGGTACAAACTCGTAGTTATAGAAGCTTACCGAAGAGTTGTTGAACCGTGAAAAGGACTCGGTTCGATTATCGGTGTTTTTGAGTGTTTAATAACTCGAGCCCATGAAAAATTGTAATCGGTGTGAAGGTAGTACTTGATGAAGAACTCATAGGAAGTTTATGCGGTTCCAAGATAATCTCGAGATACCAGGGGTAATACTCGACAACAGATCAAACTACAAGTTGAACTGGGGTATTGCTCTATAGAATACAAGTGCTTAAACTTGCACAGGTCATGATATTTAAAGGAGAACATGGTCGGAACCACGATTGCAAAAAGGCCACATCTCAGATATAAGATGAACTTATACCAAGGGAATAATTAATTTTAAAAGAAGCTTCGATGAGAAGATGTACATCGTGTCCATGGGCAAGAAAACAAAGATCAAGGTCGACTTCCACTTCTACAATGCACAACCTTTCATTCACTTCTCGCTACCAATGAAGTTGTAGTTTTGAAATTTTATCCGGCAAAATACCGTAAGAGTACGACTCGTGAAAACTTTCGAGTTCACACCTATTAAGGAAGGCATAGGTTCAACCCAACGGGCATCTTAGAATCATATACCAGGATCTTTAGAAGTAATTAACTCAAGCTCAAGGCGAGCATGGTTAAGAAAGCAGAGGATACAATTTACCAAAGGCATTATGTATCAGAGGAAAGGCTCACAAGGTTATTGAATATGAAGGGCGTTGTCAGATAAAATCCAACAAAGGATCTGGTGGTCCACAAGGGATCTTACGTGAGCATCGGTACTCAACTAGAGGAAGAAGAATGCAAGGAGATCAGATTATAGAAACAACTAACTAACTCAATTGTCAAATGCAAAGGAATTATGATTTCCAAATCAAGGGATCAGAAGCAATGCTCTAATTAGGGATGGATAAGTTGAATAGCCTTAGGGTACAATCAACGACAATTGGATTGGTCGAGAACCAACTCCAGTTAAAAGAATGGCAGCTTAGCCGAAGAAGTAATTTATAAGGATCAATGATGATTGCGTGTATTCGCAAACATATTGAGTCAACGGACTCAAAATGATAATGACAAGGAATGTCATTAAAACTACGAGACTTATGGGATTAACCATAATGCAAGCAAGCAAGAATTTCAAGAGCCAAAGGCTCCAGAGGATTTTCGGAAGATCGAATATTATTTTGAAGACTTCTGTGAAACACATGAACAACTGGGGATGGCGGATACTCGGCAAGCGCGAGTAATTATCCGTAGGGGTATTCATGCAGCAAGGAACTGCAGGGCGGTAAGCATAAAGAATTCTCGGAATATCGAAGAGTATTTCAGGACATCTTGTAATAACAAGAGCAACTTGGGATGACAATATGAACGATAGGTGTAAGTAGTTATCCAGAGGGATTTATCGATGGAAGTGAATTGCAAAAGCGATGGCACATAGTCTCGAGAGCACATCGTAGAGTATCTTCGGAATCTTCTGGTGCAGCAGGCGGTAATCGGTAACAAGTGGCTCTCCGGGAGAAAGTACTTGCGAGAACCTAAAGTTAGTTTTGTTTTTTAACAAAATCATTTAACCCGAATAGAAGAGAGCTCAGAGTCCCAGAGTAAAGGTCCAGGAGTAAAAGATCCTAGTACCACCCAATGGCGACGTGGGCCCGTAAGGCACACAACCATGTTAGTAAAAGTTTTGTAATGTCTAGACTCGACTTCGGCCAAGGAGTGTGGAAGGGGGATTCCTACAGGCAGTCGGCTCTGATACCAACTTGTGACGCCCCCGATTCAATCGTACACTAATCATGCACGCAAATGTGTACGATCAAGATCAGGGACTCACGGGAAGATATCACAACACAACTTTAAAAATAAAATAGGTCATACAAGCATCATAATACAAGCCAGGGGCCTCGTGGGCTCGAATACAAGTGCTCGATCATAGACGAGTCAGCGGAAGCAACAATATCTGAGTACAGACATAAGTTTAAACAAGATGTCATAAGATGGCTAGCACAAACTGGGATACAAATCGAAAGAGGCGCAGGCCTCTGCTCGATCCTCCTAAACTACTCACAGTTCGTCGCCGGGCTGCTGCGTAGTAGTAGGCCCCTCCAAAGGTAGTAGTCGCCATCGACGGTGGTGTCGCTCCCAGGCTCCATCGTGCAGTTGCAGCAATCGAGTAAAGATAGGGGAAAAGGGGAACAAGGCAACCGTGAGTACTCATCCAAAGTACTACGCAAGCAAGGAGCTACACTACATATGCATGGATTTATGTGTGGCGGCCATATCGATGGTGAACTGCAGAATGCCAGAACAAGAGGGGGATAGCTAGTCTTATCGAAGACTACGCTTCTGGTCACCTTCGTCTTGCAACAGGTAGAAGAGGGTAGCAATCTACTTTGATTCTTTACCATCAAGCATCTCTTCATAAACAATTATGCTCAATTTTTGACAGTCACACGACAACTCCTGGGAAGCCTTTCGCGGAAACATCGAGTACTGTTTAAGATTTTTTGTCCACGGGAAACTAATTAATGTATTTGGTGGATGTTCAGGGCTACGTAGTGGTTGCTGTATTGTATTAGCAAGTGAACAATTTAGTGTTCATTGGCAACAAAAAGAAGTGAATAATATCATTGCCATAATTTAGTGTTGCTTCCTGGTCCTTGGTAGATGATGCATTCTTCTTCTGCATGGAAATCTGCAAATTGGTTATCCGCATACTATTTGTCCGTACTTCTCCAAGATCTGAGCATACCATCTTAGGAACTTCTGAAACTTCCCGGTGGGACATAAGTTCAAGAGTGTAATTTATCATTGTAAAAGTGCGTCTTGAACCTTAATAACAAGGGATTCTGTTATTTCTTTCTCAATTTACTTGCATCTTGAAATCTGGTGTATAGAGCAGCAATGTTCAGTTTATGTGGTCATATTATTCTGAATTTCAGGAACAAAATGATGCATATTTGAAGACGACGGGTTGAGGAACAAAATAATGTGATTTCGAGGAACACCATTAAATAGGTAGGAGGACAATGGATATTTTTGGGTCAGTATTGTCCAATTAGATACATATGTCAACTTGCAATTAGGAGGTTCTGAACCTCTCTTTTCTTGATGGAGAGCATGCAATGAAGAAACCACCACCACTGGATTGTCACAGCCAGAGGTAAGTGCATGGTTGTTTGGGTGATAGCCTTATAACTGTCACAGTTAATTGATGGTCTACATCCATGGTATGGTTGCGTAACGTTTATGTTTTCTCTCATATTATTCATTCACCATGTTCCTCTTATCAGCGCCTTGACTGGAACGAAGGTGCTTACCATCGCTGAACATTTATTTAGCAATCTATTGCCGCTCGATATTGGCATGTTCCTTCCGCCATGGAGCATGATTTGCAAAGAATGGTGGAGTTTCTTGGTTGTTTCTATGAATTGGTGGAGGATGTAGAGGCTCATACGCATTCCGTGTCGGTCCGTACCTTGCATCAAATTCCAGCCTTCTGACCACTCTAAGCGCTTTTCCTTGTACAAAACATGCGGAGAAGCTAATGGATTCTTGTTCAGGTTATCACTGCTTTTGCTCCAGCAAGGTATCTTTCTCCCTCTTTACTAACCTTTACGTTTGCACGATTAGTGAAACATGAGTCACGTGATTCCAGTTACGCATGCATATAACTTAGGCTTTTTTGTTGGCTTGTATTAACATGGGAACTAAGTAAATTTCTCCAAATGTATTCTTTTGGTTGCTTTGAGTAAAATGCTTGGTATTTTGTATTTTGTGTTCATATTAACACTTCTGCAAGTCATCACATGCCTTTTAATATTTTAGAAAGTACAACAAGTCTTGCGAAGGGTCCTCGAGGAAGCTCAATAGATGACTATTCTCGGTGGAGATGATACGAGAGATGTTATTACGAAGTAAGCTCCTGCACACCATTCTTTTGTAGTTCCTTGGAAGAAATGATTCCATTCTTGTACTCAATCTTGAAGAGTGGTTGCTGCTCATTCGTCTTAATTTAATATAGAATATATGCCATGAGAGAAAGATATACTTGAAACCCGCTGAGGTCAATGATGCGTGAGATTAACTTAAAGAAGCCATTATGAAATTAAGGGAGAAAAACTTAAAAGGC
The DNA here is from genome assembly GCA_021605145.1 of Aegilops bicornis. Taxonomy (NCBI): domain Eukaryota; kingdom Viridiplantae; phylum Streptophyta; class Magnoliopsida; order Poales; family Poaceae; genus Aegilops; species Aegilops bicornis. The sequence goes on along the minus strand of CM038671.1, from coordinate 548,842,773 downwards.
CTTTCATGTTTGATTTGTGGATTAACAGACTTTTACTGCGCAGAATTCGGGTGGCTTCTCACCTAATGTTCATGAAAATTTTAAATAGTGAAATGATTGTTTTGATGCGGTGGTAAACTTTTTCTGAAGAGATTGAGATTGCCAGGATTCAGATTGGATCCTCTTTGTGTCAAGATTGGAGAACTGCTCGAACACGTAGGCACGACGTGACCGACGCTTTATATTTACTAAAAGATAAACTTACGATAGTAAAATGCTTTTTTTGAGAAAAATTGTAATGGCCATATATTTCCTTTATGTTCCATTGTTATTTATCTGTTTTTGATAATCTTAATTCTTACTTTTCATTGTTTATCTCTAGATATGCAAAGAAGTTGGATTTGCCACAAGTTTATAGATTGGTTATGCTCAAATTTAATATACATTTGCTGAACATATAGTATCACATGAATCCTTCTTCAGGTTATTTCCAAATGTCCAGTTTTATGAGAGGGAGATTAGCAGGGCGGCCAAGTTCAAGGTGCACGTCCACGTGGTCGAGCTTGACGGCAATCCGACGCAGGCGGCGTCCCACCAACAGCTGCTCCTCCAAGGACGAGGTGGGCCACGCATAAGAGACCTACATATAGATTCTTTGTTTCATGTGATTTATTTGCTTATTTCCTGTTTGGTCTTAATTCCTGTTTTTTGTTTGTAATAGTTGTTCATGGGATGAAAATCTAAATCACCTTGGTTTGTTTGCATACCCAAATTGTAATGATTAAATTTTATTACTTTATGGATAGAAATGTATTTGTCCACATTCTGCTCTTGAACCACGGAATTTGTATAGAAATTCGCGTGAAGAAATGGTGTTGTAGGTGTCATGGGCAGGGGCATAATTTCGCGAAATGTAATGTGGAGTTGTCTGTCGATCCCTCTTTGACTAGACCCATGTAGTTATTTTTCATTTGGCTTTGATCATATGGCATATGTCTTGCATCTTTGTGTAACGATTAGTCACAAGAGGTATTATCATCATTTAATGTAGAATCATGCTATTTGAGTGGCATAAATAAATAAAAATATATAGCTTTTTAAGCACATTAATTATCTTTTATATGTTGCATTGTGGCCCGTTAGATATTTTTCTAACGCATATAATGTTTTCTAGGACAACACTATTCTAATCCTGTGATTACAATAGTTATTTGGATCATCTGATTTGGGGTTCCCGAAATAAAAAAGCGAGCCGTCCCCACAACTCCCCCGACGGCCCGACCCACCTGCCCATCTACTCCCCACGATCCACCCCACGGCCATCCCTCGATCCCGCCGCGGCCTCCTCCCGGCGCGCCGCCCACGCTCCCGCCTCCTTCCGACGTGTCGCCGCCACGTCGCGCCCCCAAGCCGCCGCCCCCTTCCCCGCGGGCACCTTCCCCACCCGCGGGCACCTTCTTCCGCCACCCGCGTGGACCGCCCGCCCACAGAAACCGGTCGCCGCGCCCGCCGCCTGGAACAGGGCAGCCGCGCCGCCTCCGCCCCGTAGCGGCTGCCACGGCGCCTCCTTCCCGGATCCATGGCTCCCCTCCTCCCTATTGGCCGGCACGCCTCCTTCCCACAACCAGCGCCCCTCCTCCACGCCAGCGAGCCTTCTCCCTCACAGCTGGCCCCGAATCGACCCGCCGGTGGCCCGCGATGCCAGGGCGGATCCCGCGGTCTCCGGCGCATCTTCTGGCGTCCATCCGTTGGCGCAGGGAGTTGTTCTCTTGGCCTCGAGGTCCCTCTGCGTGGCCGTGGTGATCCCGCCTCGTGCTCCCTGGCGCGGCCCCCCTCCATATCACGCCGCTGCCTCGACACGTATCTCCTGTTACTCCGCATCCTACGGGAGTAGGGGAGGCAGAGCCGCGACCAGACATCGAGTTTCTTCTTCCTCCTCACGCGTCTCTGGCCAACCTCTTCCCCACCTTCGTCTTCGACCAAAAATGACCTTCTCTCGCCTTACGTCTTGAACTTCTTCCTTCGCTGTTCCATCCCCCCCTCCCGAATGAAAAACTGTATTACACGGTGGAGTAGAACCGTCGGCCGCGTCGTTTGGTTCTTTGTTGGTCTTGGCTAACTGCTGCAGTTCAGCTTGAGTGCGAGATATAAATTTCTGTGAGAGATTAGACATTGTTGTTGTCTTCGTTTTTTGTTTGAACTTGATGTTGTTCATCGTTAAATAAATGATAAGAGGTGCTTTCCCAGTCACATGGAACATGTCCCGTTACTTGAAGATGCTTTTGATGTTTCTGTATCTGGCTTATGAAAAGCTTGATTTGATGCCCGTCGAGAAAATTTCACGAAGTCCAAATTATAAAAAAATTGAAGTTCAAATTGTAAAAACATGTATTTCCATGTTTCTAAAAATGAAATAGAGAAGTTCAAATAAAAAAATAAAAAAGAATAGTTTTAGGTTTATAAAAAAAGATTTTCCCATTTCTAACAAAAAAACCAACTGGTTAAACTAAAAAAGATAGAAATTTCATTTTTTTAAATATGAATTTTCATCGTTTCTAAAAACGTAAGAAGGTCAAATTAAATAAAAGGAAAAGAGTTCAATGTCTCTACAAAAAAGGAACTCGCCTTTTTTTTAAATAAACATAGATTAAGAAATAAAACCAGGAAGTCCAAATTAAAAAGATGAAGAAGTTCGATGATTATAGAAAACTCAGATTTTCCTCGTTATTAAAGAATGGAAACAAAGAAGTTCAAAAATAAAATAACAAGAAGTTCAACTTTTAAAAATAGGGCGCTTCAAAATTTCATAGAAAAAAAATTAAGAAATAAAACAATGAAGTCCAAATTAAAAAGATGCAGAAGTTTGATGATTATAGAAAACTCCGATTTATCTCGTTATTAAAAGAATGGAAACAAGAAGTTCAACTTCTAAAAATAGAGTGCTTCAAAATTTCATAGAAAAAAAATTAAGAAATAAAACAAGGAAGCCCAAATTAAAAAGATGCAGAAGTTTGATGATTATAGAAAACTCAGATTGATCTCATTATTAAAGAATGGAAACAAGAAGTTCAAAAATAAAATAACTTCTAGAAAAGTTGTTGCTAGAAGTTCAAGTGCTCTGTTCGGTGAAGTTCAAAAATTCTTGTGAGAGAGGTTGAACAAAAATACATGACAGAAGTTCAAGATGAAAACAGCAGGAAGTTCAACTACTACATGAAATGCGTTTCAGATAGGAAAATAAGAATAGAAAACAAAAATCTTAAAAGATTTTGTTGCTAGAAGTTCACGTGCTACTCCCGGTGAAGTTCAAGATCTCTAGTGTGAGATATTCGACCTTCAGTTACATGTAAAAAACAGGCAAAAACGACGTTGTTTTACGCATTCAAAAATATATTTTGAACCGTTGCGAGTATGAAAAACTCATCAACACAAAAAAGTTGCGTGTTTTTAATAGCTTTCCATCGGTATATCATTTGCTCAATTACGGTAAGTGGTTTGAGAATTACGGGCGAAAAACATCACATCAAAAAACAGAGTGAAGTTCAAACAGAACTGCCACAGAAGTTCAAGTACTTCACGCGATGCATTTTCGACGAATCTGTTTCACGATAAAGGCCGAACGAATGATCTTGCTATTTTCGAAATTACTTGAAAACGGCTAGGAATCAGAGAAAGTCGTCAACATGAAAAAGTTTCACATTTTCCGTAGCTTTTCAATGGTATATTATTTGCACCATTCCTATAAAGTTCGTAGAAATTACGGCGAAAATACGGTTTTAGCTATTTTCCAAATTGACTTAAAACCGTAAAGAATTAGGAGAAACAATACATACCAAAAAGTTTCGCATGTGTTCAAGCTTTCCAACGCCATATCATTTGCTGCATTCGAACGCACCGTTAAAACATGAGCTCGAAAATACGAACTCGGTAGGACTTGTACCGTTTTCTAAATTACTCTTAAACCGTTCAAAATTAGCGAAAACTTTCAACATGAAAAAGTAGCGCATTTTCATAAGATTTCCAACGCCATATCATATGCCTCAATTGAACTAGCCGTTCAGAAATGACATCGAAAATACGAACTCAGCTGTTCAATTTGCAAAATTTTATGTTTTTCCATATTACTCTTTCACCATAGGGAATTAGGGAAAACTTTCAACATGTGGAAGGAGCGGTTTTGCAGCAGCTTTCCAACATCATATTATATGCCTCATTCCGATAAACGGTTTAGAAATACGATCGAAAATACGATTCACGTTTTTTGTATGAAGAAAAAACGGTTTTCAAAACTGCTCTTAAATCGCTTACATTTTGCCAAAATTTTAACTTGGGACATGATACTGGTGTCCATAGCTTTCCAACGGTATATAGCAAGCCCTATTTGGGCAATGTTGGCGGAAGTTCAACCTAGCACAAGGGGAAGTTCAGGTCGAACAACTCAGGCAGTAAAATTGCAAAAAACGTGAGTTCATCACGGCCCAAGTGCAAAATCTGCCTATGAGCGAGATTCCTATTTAAAACGTGTATTTAGTTGCTAAAAATCGTTTGCAGATTACACTAACATCATATAGAACACGACTAACAAGAATAATTCGCGGGCGAAGCCACGGTTGCGAAGATAGCCCGAAGGTTGGGTTCATACAGAGGGAAGTTCAGACTCGTTACTCAGGCAGTTCAGGTTGTGATCAGAGTATTATTCTGATCCCGTGATTAGAATAGTGTTTATGTATACACACACACACACACACACATAAACGACCGCACAGGAGGCATAATAATACTTTCAGGCAAAAGTATAAACACAGCCTTTATAATTCAAATAACATTGTTCTTACAATTGGGATACATGTCACTAGAACATGATACTCTTGTTAATCGAGCCTCTATTAAACGAGCGCCTTCTAAGACTTCTTCAAAATAGTGCTCGGCGATACCCGACCTCTGGCCGAACTCTGGTTGCAATAGCGGTGGCCTCCATCTACGCCAAGTATGTCTTGACACGGCAAGAGCCATCTGCGCACCCTCTATGCACGCCGACCTCTTCACAAATCGATATGCGGCACAACACCAAGTAATCGTTGCACTAAGCCAAAATAACTATTCGGCCTTGGTCCTTCCGCCAAAGATGATCCACAACAGACCTCATGGCAAGCCCGGACAACCTATGGAGCTCGCCCACTCGGCCATTTGCTCATTTAACGCCGGATGCGCCGAGCATTGAACTGCGAGAACAACCTTTCCACTTCGTGATCTTTTGATCTTAGAAAAACTTGGTCGCATCGGCAAAGACTTGTCGCCAAATCCAGTGCACGTGTCCATGAGAACTCCATAATTGATCCAGAAGGGCATACTTAGGATCTCCGAACTTCATCCGCAACAAAAAGGGCTTCCCATCCACGATATCTTCGGCTTGACGTAGCACCTCCTTCGCCGCTCTAATTTTAGAGCGGGCTTCCTTGGCTGCTACCATGGCTTTCTCCAGGTCTGCCGTCTTTGTTTGCTTTCCTTCTCAAGAAGCTCATACCGGTCGGCGGCATCTTTCAACTCAACAGCCATCTTGGCTATTTTTTATTTTCTCTGGCAATGCGCAGCCTGTTCGGCTCTTAGCTCTTCGACCGCCTTTAGGGCGGCCTCATCACTCCTCCTGGCTTGTTCCTTGGCTCGGGCAAGTTCCACCCGAAGGGTCTCCATGGCGGCAGCTCCATCTGCAGTTACAGCATATTATAGATACTAGCATCATGCTCCTCTTAATATATGTTGACCACTGGAGAATACATACCACAGGCCTCGTCAAGCCGCTTGTTTACAAGCACGATGTCAAGATCTGCCGCATCAAGTTGTCGCCTGGGTTCGGCAAACTCACCACCGGCTAGCCACCGGACCCTCGACCGCAGACATGAAAGTGACATGATCATTACTCGACTATGATCCTCTGTTTGCCGCTTTTTCGACAAAGAACCAGAGTCTCGGGGCTACTATCCGCATAGGGCACACCTAGCGTGTGCGGTTCCGTCAAAAATATATATATTACTCTGCGTACCTCAAAGCCTCTTAGCGTGCTCATAAAGCTTCACGTAACCCGCTTTGTGACGAAATCCTCTCAACCACCGTACCCATTAGCGTACGATGCGCTTCTGAGATAGCCGCTTGCTCTAGAAGATTCATCAGTGCGTCTGGTCGCGCACTGGACAGTCCCGGACTCTTTTTGTTGCTCTCCTTAGGAGCCGAATTCCCCGGGCTTCAGGTGGCCGAAGGGTTACCCTCTGGCCTTGGCGGATTAGGAGAAATCCTCTGTGACGACACCTCAAGGTCGTCGGATTCACAAGGCGGGGAGGCACGGGGAGGCGTTTCGCTCTCCATCATCTCCGGAAGAAGATCCCCCGAAGACGAACTTTGTCGAGAGGGGCTATGATCCGAACTACAAGACATACGTCTCGGTTATTGTTCTCAGAAATGAAGCAGGGTATATTTACTATAAAGTACTATTTTTTACTTACAGCTCGGTGGAGGGCTGGTCCCCTTGCGGGTACTGTGTGGTAAGGACACCCTCCGGGGTAGGACCCCCTGACAAAGGTTTCTTACCTCGCTTGGAAACCATTGTTTCCAAGTCTTCAGAGGCAGTCCTTTTCCTTCCCTGGGGAGAGGCAATTTTAGATTCTTCCCCCCGGTTATCCTCCTCCGCGGAGGCACTAATTCCCCCGGTCTGGATGAATAATGAGTGAGGCCCTTTTCGGCTTCTTTATTCCCCTTTTATCTTCCCCGAGGGCGCTTGATAAGGCGCGAGCTCAAGCATTACGCCAGCGATGCCGGATCCGTCGATGTGACGCTTCGATTCAATCGTACACTAATCATGCACGCAAATGTGTACGATATTGATCATGGACTCACGGGAAGATATCACAACACATCTCTAAAAATAAAATAGGTCATACAAGCATCATAATACAAGCCAGGGGCCTCGAGGGCTCGAATACAAGTGCTCGATCATAGACGAGTCAGCGGAAGCAACAATATCTGAGTACAGTCATAAGTTTAAACAAGATGCCATAATATGGCTAGCACAAACTGGGATACAGATCGAAAGAGGTGCAGGCCTCCTGCACAGGATCCTCCTAAACTACTCACAGTCGTCGTCGCCGGGCTGCTGCGTAGTAGTAGGCCCCTCCAGTGTAGTAGTCGCCATCGACGGTGGTGTCCGCTCCTGGGCTCCATCGTGCAGTTGCAGCAATCGAGTAAAGATAGGGGGAAAAGGGGGAACAAGGCAACCGTGAGTACTCATCCAAAGTACTCGCAAGCAAGGAGCTACACAACATATGCATGGATTTATGTGTAAAGGGCCATATCAGTGGACTGAACTGCAGAATGCTAGAACAAGAGGGGGATAGCTAGTCTTATTGAAGACTACGCACGTCACCTTCGCCTTGCAACAGGTAGAAGAGGGTAGGTTGAAGTCCTCCAAGTAACATCACATAGCAATAATCCTACCCGGCGATCCCCTCCTCGTATCCCCGAGAGAGAGCGGCCACCGGTTGTATCTGGCACTTGGAAGGGTGTGTTTTAGTAAGTATCCGGTTCTAGTTGTCATAAGGTCAAGGTACAACTCCAAGTCGTCCTGCCATCAAGATCACGGCTATTCGAATAGATTAACTTCCCTGCAGGGTGCACCAACTTACCCAACACGCTTGATCTCATTTGGCGGGACACACTTTCACGGGTCATGCCCGCCGCGGAAGATCAACACGCCGCAGCCCCACCTAGGCACAACAGAGAGGCCCGACGCCGGTCTAAACCTAAGCGGCAGTGCGGGCCCATCGCCTCGAAAGCACACCTCAAGACGCTATGCGTGGCCGGAAGCAGACCTAGCCTAGTGGCGTTCCAGTCCAATCCGGCGCGCGCCGCTCCGTCGCTGACGTCTGAAGTGCTTCGGCTGATACCACGACGCTGAGTGCCCATATCTTTCCCACGTAGTTGGTTAGTGCGTATAAGCTCGTAGCCAACTCGGATCAAATACCAAGATCTCGTTAAGCGTGTTAAGTATCATGGCGCCGAACAGGCCAGGCCCACCTCTCTCCTAGGCGGTCTCAACCTGCCCTGCCGCTCCGCCACAAAGATCCATCCAGAGGGCCGTCGGGACAAAGGTCCTTTCAGCCCCCAATCCGTGAATCACTCGCGGGTGCTCCACAAGCCGACCCGACTTTAGTCACCACATGTATCATGTATAAGTATAAGTATATACCCGTGATCACGGCCCGATAGTATAGCACAGCAGACGGACAAGAATGTAGGGCCACAGATGGAAATAGTAGCATCCTATACTAAGCATGTAGGATTGCAGGTAAAGGTAACAACAGTAGTAACAAGGACAGGCTATGCATCAGGATAGGTATAACAGAAAGCAGTAACATGCTACACTACTCTAATGCAAGCAGTATAGAGTAGAATAGGCGATATCTGGTGATCAAGGGGGGGGGGGCTTGCCTGGTTGCTCTGGCAAGAGAGAGGGGTCGTCAACTCCGTAGTCGAACTGGGCAGCAGCAGCGTCGGTCTCGTAGTCTACCGGAGAGAAGAGGGGGAAGAAACAATGAATACCATGTAAACAGATGCATATCAATGCATGACAAGACAAGTAACGATGCTAGGCGTGACCTAACGTGGTATGAGGTGGTACCGGTTAAGGGGAAACACCCGGGAAAATATCCCCGGGGTTTCGTGTTTTCGGGCAGAGGAGCCGGAGGGGGAAAGTTGCGGGTTCGATAGGTTAGGGGTGTGTGGCGGACGAACGGACTGCGTATCCGGATTCGTCTCGTCGTTCTGAGTAACTTTCAGGTACAAAGTTTTTATCCGAGCTACGGTTTATTTTATATTAATTTTAAAAGATTTAATTCATTTTTAGGATTTATTTAATTATTTAATTTCAACATTATCCAGAATAGTGAAAGGTGATGTCAGCATGACACCACCATGACGTCAGCAGGTCAAATCGACCGTTGATCGTCAAACCAATTCATGGGTCCCATCATTATCGATCGAGCTTAATTAAACAGAATTGATTAGTTTAATTAGTTGATTAGTTTAATTTAAATATGATTAATTAAGTTAACTAATTATTTATTTATTTATTTAATTTAATTATTATACTTTTTAATTCCTTTTTTTATTCTTTTTTTTAAACCGTTCTAGGGCGGGGCCCTTTGTCATAGGCCCATAGGGCCTTAATCTGCACACGCTGGCGCTGGTATACGGGCGTAACTTGGCCTCAGCGCCGCCGTGCGGCTAAGGGGCGCCGGGCGCTTGAGGCGTGGCGCCCACTTGCAGGCCCGAGGCCACCAAGGGGCGGCCACCACGGGGCAACCGTGAGCAAGGCAAGGGGGAGGCGACACGGCGGGGGGTCTGGCCCGGGAAGGTCAAGGGAGACGGCGGGGCTGAGGCGTCGCACTACGGACGGAGGCGCTGTGGCGCAGCGATCATGACCTGATCACAGGCATGGGACGCATGGCGACAAAGAATAAGGGAGAGAGGGAGGAAGGCCGGAGCCTCACCGGTGTCAGAGGGGCACGAGGCGTGGGGTCGTGGAGGGGGTCAGGGACGACGGCGCCGGAGAGGAAGCAGTCCGGCGATGTGGCGAAGGGAGGCCGGCGAGGGAGCTCCGGCGAGTCGGCTTCGGGCGACGGCGAGGTCCCGCGGTGTGAGGAGGAGACGAGGAGGCGGCGGATCCCGCGACGGCGGAGCGGTGGCGAGCGCTGGCAACGGGGATCGGCTCGGGTGCCGATCCAGAGCCAGCGGGAGGGGAAGCTCCGGCGAGGTGGTCCCTCGTGCGGCGGCGACAGGGACGATGGGATCGGGGGGGGGGGGGTCGCCCCGATCCAGATCGGAACCGAGTGGAGGGGCGCGAGGGAAGAGTGGGACGAGGGGGAGGGAGTGGGTGCGAGTGGGGAGGAACCGCTAGGGTTCGGTCGCCCCAGGGGGTGAGGTAGGCGCTGGCTGGGCCGGCCTGTTTGGCACCGAGGCCATCTGGGCCGTGGCCCAGCGCGGGGGGGGGGGGTTCTCTCTCTTTTTTTTTGGTTAGTTTTAGTTCTAGTTATGTTATCTATATTCGTTATTTCCTTTCCTGTTTAATTCATTTTGAAGTACTTAGGCATTCTGTAAAAGCGTGATCTCTTCACCATAAATATCTAGGCATTAATTGGCACACTTCGAACATTTTAGTTTTAACCTTTGAAAACTTTTATTGTCTGCAGTTGTTTTAAATTTGAAATTCGAACTAGGTTCTGAACTAACGCGAGTTTATCCTCAGTAACCGAGGTGACGTGGCATCATTAGCGGGGGTTCACTGTAGCTTAACTATCCGGGCGTCACAATTCTCCTCCACTACAAGAAATCTCGTCCCGAGATTTAAGAGGGGAGTAAGGGGGAAAGTTCTGGTTACGGTATTCTAACGAATCTTCTCGGCCTTGGTTGCTCTTCTCGAAGTGGTCGACCCATTATATTGACGTCTCCATTTTTCTGCTTCAAGTCATCAAGATGAAGTCGGTATCCTTTCTTCGGGGGTCCCATCATACTTACGAAAGAATAAGGGGGTATTCCGGGAGAACGAACCTCTACAAGGTTGACTATCTGGTCGATAACCTCGGGGAAGGTGGCAGAAAGTAACTCTCGAATTGAAACTTAAGAAAATATCGAGAGCAAGGTAATGAGGTTTCATGGGAAGTTTCGAGCGTGCAGGCAACCGTTCGATGCCTGAAACAGGGCTCGAAAGGGGCTCAAAGCAATCGGGTATAAGTATTGCGTCCGGTAACCGATTTGATGATCCCTCGGAAGGTGGCTCGTGAAATACATACGAGGCCACACGCGAGGAACAACCTTGGGAACAGGGGGTGCAGGAGAGTTAAGTTTCGATCCGGGACACGAGGGTTATGGGCCCATCATGTGGTTCAAAAGTAGGAAGGGCGCCGACATATTGCACGGTCATGGTAGCAAGGCATGGCAGAGAGGATAGCTTTGTCCGCTTATGTTGGCAACAACGTTGGTACCAAGGGCGAGGGACGAAGAGAACCATTTTCCTGCTCGTTGAACGAGGCGGACCAATAGGCAAAGTTCTCATCCATCGGGGGTTACCAGGATGTCGTCAGCAATAGTAACAGGGTCACACTGACAGAGTTGTAAACCGAGGTGTTTACCTAAGCAGGAGAAAATTACTGCTTAGATCATATAGATCACAAGAAACGTTAACCCAACAAATGGAAAGAAAAGAAATATGACTATCAGATTAAACAGAACAATGGAAAGAAAAATTGTGATTACACACAATTTTTAGGAGTATATCCTCCCCATGTACAAGCAGAGCATGAATCCATGCCAGGATATAACGTAGAAAACCATTCAGGTAAGGGGGAGGAACCTCATGATATTACCCATACAACGGTGTTTGGATAAATGATAAATAAAATTTAGCATCGTGCTTCAAATGTTCCTGTTGAAAATCGGAGTACCATTGACATGCTTCGAGATAGCATTGACATGGTCTTCAGGTGAAGATCAGACTTTGGAAACACGAAGGATCCATCAGGAATAACTTGTAGAATAAGTCTTACAATTTCCTCACGGATGAACGGATAACCTTGCTGAAAAGGAATCTATAATGATAGGTCCTCCAGCCGCGGGGGGGGGGGGGTGCTAGGCATGACATCAGGTTACCGGGTCACCAAAGGATCAACATCATAACTCTCGGAAAGTTGCCCCAACCATCATATCTGACCGAGATTCATATCCAATTGGTGTCATGATACCTCAGACTCAGGGGGTCCGAGAGGAAAAGGTGCAACACAAATCGGCGAAATGACATTGCAAGATTCTCGAGAAATGAACTATGGGAGCGGGTTCTTGAAGCAATAGTTCATCATTAAACCAAGGACGGGATGAGAAGGTGGCTGATGGGCTCAGCGACAATTCATCGAGAATTCCAAACGGATGGATTTCCACGATAATGTGAACAAGAAGATGACATTTGTTAGATCAAATGATATAATGGGATATGCTCGGGAAAACATACATAATTAAACATTGGTTGAACGGTGCACCAAATATGGGTTGGGTTGCACGGCCAATGTTAGAATGGTGATTCAATTATCGAAAGACTTAGAATGAACTATCGCCCATTCACTTCAAAGCAATAGGGTTGCTAGAAGTTTTGAATTCACACGTCATAGCTCAATTGTCGGTATTCCGGTTGAAAACAATACTGGGACCAAGGAATGAACGAAGATGGCAAGAAGTATTATGATATCAAGAATTCTTAAGAGGTGGTGAAATTCTCACCACATCCTTGACAAAAAGAGATGGTAATACTTTCGAGGTAAGGAAGATCAACTGCTGGGTAGCAGGGATCTCAAGGTTAACACAAATCACGAACAAGTTGTGTTGAACGGAAGACAATAAAGTGGTCGATGAGAACAGGAATCATCGAGGGGCAAGGATGGTATTACCCATCATGAATTCAATTGAATTCCTGGAAGAGCTCATAAGGTTGATGATGATCACGACACATTTGTCGAGAGATTTCATGCAGATGTAATCAATCAACGCATTTACATCAAGTCGAGGAATGATGAAGCAAGAGGTTGTTGGAACCACGATTCTGACACAAACTCGAACTCAAGCTTGTTGTTTAAGGTGAAAGGGTATGACGAGGAAAATCGACGTAAGCTTAGCTATCGTCGCAAATTGGTGCTCCGAGAATAAGGACCAGGTAGCAGTTAGAATCGTCACGACTATGATATAGCCAAACAGGCTAGGAATGGCGTGATCGGGTACAAACTCGTAGTTATAGAAGCTTACCGAAGAGTTGTTGAACCATAGTGCGGACTCGGTTCAGTTATCGGTGTTTTTGAGTGTTTAATAACTCAGAGCCCATGAAAAATTGTAATCAGTGTGAAGGTAGTACTTGATGAAGAACTCATAGGAAGTTTATGCAGTTCCAAGATAATCTCGAGATACCAGGGGGTAATACTCGACAACAGATCAAACTACAAGTTGAACTGGGGTATTGCTCTATAGAATACAAGTGCTTAAACTTGCACAGGTCATGATATTTAAAGGAGAACATGGTCGGAACCACGATTGCAAAAAGGCGGATCTCGGATATAAGATGAACTTATACCAAGGGAATAATTAATTTTAAAAGAAGCTTCGATGAGAAGATGTACATCGTGTCCATGGGCATGAACACAAAGTTCAAGGTCGACTCCCACTTCTCCAATGCACAACCTTTCATTCACTTCTCGCGCTCAATGAAGTTGTAGTTTTGAAATTTTATCTGGCAAAATACCAGAAGAGTACGACTCGTGAAAACTTTCGAGTTCACACCTATTAAGGAAGGCATAGGTTCAACCCAACGGAGCATCTTAGAATCATATACCAGGATCTTTAGAAGTAATTAACTCAAGCTCGAAGGCAGAGCATGGTTAAGAAAGCAGAGGATACAATTTACCAAAGGCATTATGTATCAGAGGAAAGGCTCACAAGGTTATTGAATATGAAGGGCGTTGTCAGATAAAATCCAACAAAGGATCTGGTGGTCCACAAGGGATCTTACGTGAGCATCGGTACTCAACTAGAGGAAGAAGAATGCAAGGAGATCAGATTATAGAAACAATCGACTAACTCAATTGTCAAATGCAAAGGAATTATGATTTCCAAATCAAGGGATCGGAAGCAATGCTCTAATTAGGGATGGATAAGTTGAATAGCCTTAGGGTACAATCAATCGACAATTGGATTGGTCGAGAACCAACTCCGCTTAAAAGAATGGCAGCTTAGCCGAGAAGTAGTTTATAAGGATCAATGATGATTGCGTGTATTCAAGAAACATATTGAGTCAACGGACTCAAAATGATAATGACAAGGAATGTCATTAAGACTACGAGACTTATGGGATTAACCATAATGCAAGCAAGCAAGAATTTCAAGAGCCAAAGGCTCCAGAGGATTTTCGAAGATCGAATATTATTTTGAAGACTTTTGTGAAACACATGAACAATCGGGATGAGCGGATACTCGCAAGCGCGAGTAATTATCCGTAGGGGTATTCATGCGACAAGGAACCGCAGGCGATGAAGCATAAAGAATTCTCGGAATATCGAAGAGTATTTCAGGACATCTTGTAATAACAAGAGCAACTTGGGATGACAATTTGAACGATAGGTGTAAATAGTTATCCGGAGGGATTTATCGATGGAAGTGAATGGCAAAAGCGATGGCACATAGTCTCGAGAGCACATCGTAGAGTATCTTCGAATCTTACAGTGCAAAGGTGTAATCGGTAACAAGTGGCTCTCCGGGAGAAAGTACTTGCGAGAACCTAAAGTTAGTTTTGTTTTTAACAAAATCATTTAACCCGAATAGAAGAGAGCTCAGAGTCCCAGAGTAAAGGTCCAGGAGTAAAAGATCCTAGTACCACCCAATGGCGACGTAGGCCCGTAAGGCACACAACCATGTTAGTAAAAGTTTTGTAATGTCTAGACTCGACTTCGGCCAAGGAGTGTGGAAGGGGATTCCCTACAGCAATCGGCTCGATACCAACTCAGACGCCCCGATTCAATCGTACACTAATCATGCACGCAAATGTGTACGATCAAGATCGAGGACTCACGGAAGATATCACAACACCACTTTAAAAATAAAATAGGTCATACAAGCATCATAATACAAGCCAGGGGCCTCGTGGGCTCGAATACAAGTGCTCGATCATAGACGAGTCAGCGGAAGCAACAATATCTGAGTACATACATAAGTTTAAACAAGATGCCATAAGATGGCTAGCACAACCGGGATACAGATCGAAAGAGGCGCAGGCTCCCCGCCTCGGGATCCTCCTAAACTACTCACAGTGCGTCGTCGCCGGGCTGCACGTAGTAGTAGGCCCCTCCAGTGTAGTAGTCGTCATCGACGGTGGTGTCTGGCTCCTGGGCTCCATCATCTGGTTGCAGCAATCAAGTAAAGATAGGGGGAAAAGGGGGAACAAGGCAACCGTGAGTACTCATCCAAAGTACTCGCAAGCAAGGAGCTACACTACATATGCATGGATTTATGTGTAAAGGGCCATATCAGTGGACTAAACTGCAAAATGCCAGAACAAGAGGGGGATAGCTAGTCTTATCGAAGACTACGCTTCTGGTCACCTTCGTCTTGCAACAGGTAGAAGAGGGTAGGTTGAAGTCCTCCAAGTAACATCACATAGCAATAATCCTACCCGGTGATCCCCTCCTCGTATCCCCGAGAGAGAGCGACCACCGGTTGTATCTGGCACTTGGAAGGGTGTGTTTTAGTAAGTATCCGGTTCTAATTGTCATAAGGTCAAGGTACAACTCCAAGTCGTCCTGTTACCGAAGATCACGGCTATTCCAATAGATTAACTTTCCTGCAGGGGTGCACCAACTTACCCAACACGCTTGATCTCATTTGGCCGGACACACTTTCCTATCTCATGCCCGGCCGCGGAAGATCAACACGTCGCAGCCCCACCTAGGCACAACAGAGAGGCCAGCACGCCGGTCTAAACCTAAGCGCGCAGGGGTCTGGGCCCATCGCCTCGAGCACACCAAGACGTTATGCGGGCGGCCGGAAGGCAGACCTAGCCTAGTGGCGTTCAGTCCAATCCGGTAGCGCCCGCTCCGCCGACATCTGAAGTGCTTGGCTGATACCACGATGCCGAAAGTGCCCATATCTTTCCCACGTAGTTGGTTAGTGCGTATAAGCTCAGAGCCAACTCAGATCAAATACCAAGATCTCGTTAAGCGTGTTAAGTATCCGCTGACGCCCGAACATGGCCAGGCCCACCTCTCTCCTAGGCGGTCTCAACCTGCCTGTCGCTCGCCACAAAGATCCATCCAGAGGGCCGTCGGGACAAAGGTCCTTTCAGCCCCAATCCGTGAATCACTCGCGGGTGCTCCACAAGCCGAATTCGACTTTAGTCACCACATGTATCATGTATAAGTATAAGTATATACCCGTGATCACCTCCCGAGTGATCACGGCCCGATAGTATAGCACAGCAGATGGACAAGAATGTAGGGCCACAGATGGAAATAGTAGCATCCTATACTAAGCATGTAGGATTGCAGGTAAAGGTAACAACAGTAGTAACAAGGACAGGCTATGCATCAGGATAGGTATAACGGAAAGCAGTAACATGCTACACTACTCTAATGCAAGCAGTATAGAGTAGAATAGGCGATATCTGGTGATCAAGGGGGGGGGCTTGCCTGGTTGCTCACGGCAAGAGAGAGGGGTCGTCAACTCCGTAGTCGAACTGGGCAAAGAAGCAGGCGGCGTCGGTCTCGTAGTCTACCAGAGAGAAGAGGGGGAAGAAACAATGAATACCATGTAAACAGATGCATATCAATGCATGACAAGACAAGTAATGATGCTAGGCGTGCCCTAACGTGGTATGAGGTGGTACCGGTTAAGGGGGGAAACACCCGGGAAAATATCCCCGGGGTTTCGTGGTTTTCGCGAGGAGCCGGAGGGGGAAAGTTGCGGGTTCGATAGGTTAGGGGTGTGTGGCGGACGAACGGACTGCGTATCCGGATTCGTCTCGTCGTTCTGAGTAACTTTCAGGTACAAAGTTTTTCCATCCGAGCTACGGTTTATTTTATATTAATTTTAAAAGATTTAATTCATTTTAGGATTTATTTAATTATTTAATTTCAACATTATCGAGAATAGTGAAAGGTGATGTCAAGATGACACCACCATGACGCCAAGAGGTCAAATCTGACCGTTGATCTGTCAAACCCGACCATGGGTCCCATCTTATCGATGAGCTTAATTAAACAGAATTGATTAGTTTAATTAGTTGATTAGTTTAATTTAAATATGATTAATTAAGTTAACTAATTAATTAATTAATTATTTAATTTAATTATTATACTTTTTAATTCCTTTTTTATTCTTTTTTTAAACCGTTCTAGGGCGGGGCCCTGTGTCATAGGCCCATAGGGCCTTAACGGCACGCAACCTTGGCGCTGGGTATCTGGCGTAACCCGGTTGGCCCGAGCGCCGGCGGGCCAAGGGCGCCGGGCGCGCTGGCGTCGCCCACTTGCAGGCCCGAGGCCACCAAGGCGCCGCCATGGCGGCAACCGAGCAGCGCAGCATGGGGGAGGCGACATGGCGGGGGTTGGCCCATGGAAGGTCGGGAGACGGCGGGGGCCCGAGGCGTCGCACGGCCGAGACGGGCCAGGCTGGCCAGGCGTGCTTGACCCATGATGGCCGCGTGCGTGGGCGGGGACGCATGGCGACAAAGAATAAGGGGAGAGAGGGAGGAAGGCCGGAGCCTCACCGGTGCTGTAGGGCACGAGGCAGCGGGGGGTCGTGGAGGGGGTCAGGGACGACGGTGCCGGAGAGGAAGCAGTCCGGCAATGTGGCGAAGGGAGGCCGGCGAGGGAGCTCCGGCGAGTCGGCTTCGGGCGACGGCGAGGTCAGCGGTGTGAGGAGGAGACGAGGAGGCGGCGGATCCCGCGATGGCGGAGCGGTGGCGAGCGCTGGCAACGGGGATCGGCTCGGGTGCCGATCCAGAGCCAGCGGGTGGGGAAGCTCCGGCGAGGTGGTCCCTCGTCTTGGCGGACAGGAGCGATGGGATCGGGGCGGGTCGCCCGATCCAGATCGGAACCAGTGGAGGCCTTGAGGAAGAGTGGGACGAGGGGAGGGAGTGGGTGCAGTGGGGAGGAACCGTTAGGGTTCGGTCGCCCGAGGGTGAGGTAGGCTGGCTGGGCGGCTGTTTGGCACCGAGGCCATCTCGGCCGTGGTAGCCTGGGGGGGTTCTCTCTCTTTTTTTTTGGTTAGTTTTAGTTCTAGTTATGTTATCTATATTCGTTATTTCCTTTCCTGTTTAATTCATTTTGAAGTACTTAGGCATTTTGTAAAAGCGTGATCTCTTCACCATAAATATCTAGGCATTAATTGGCACACTTCGAACATTTTAGTTTTAACCTTTGAAAACTTTTATTGTCTGCAGTTGTTTTAAATTTGAAATTCGAACTAGGTTACGAACTAACGCGAAGTTTATCCTCGAATCGAGGTGACGTGGCATCATTAGCGGGGTTCATCAGAGCTTAACTATCCCAAGGCCATGCCGAGCCTTCGGGAAGGGGGCCAAACACCTGATCATCTTCGCCTTTTTTACCCAGTCCTGATCAAAGAGCGATTTTTCAGAATGATGTTGCGATAAATTAAAAGACAACGTGTTCGGCCGTGGAAATACTTACTTGGGTGTCTGGATGATTGCAGCTCAGACCCGCATCCTCGGTGGTGTCCGGACACTTTATTTGTGATCCGAAGAACAATTTGTACATCCCTTCGAGCGTCACGCCGAAGAAGTGCTGAATTGTTCGCGCTCCTTCTGGGTTGAACTCCCACATATGGAGAGGTCGACGTTTGCAAGGCAGGACTCGACGAACTAGCATGACTTGCATTACCTTGACAAGGCTGACATCTCTCTCGAGGAGATCTCGGATGTGACTCTACAATATTGGCACATCATTTACTGGCCCCCAGTCCAGCCCCTTGTTGATCCATGACGCCAGTTGTGGCGGGGGGTCCGAGCGGAAGGCAGGGGAGGCTACCCACTTAGTACCCCGAGGAGCTGTGATGTAAAACCACTCCCATTGCCATAAGCTGGACACCTCCGGGAAGGAACCCTTTGGCCATGGAACATCGGCGTCGTTGCTTATTACGGCACCTCCGCATTCTGCATGTCGCCCATCAATCATCTTTGGCTTCACATTAAAGGTCTTGAGCCATAAGCCGAAGTGTGGGGTGACGTGGAGGAAGGCCTCACACACGACGATTAACGACGAGATGTGAAGGTTGGAATCCGGGGCCAGATCATGGAAATCAAGCCCGTAATAGAACATGAGCCCTCTAACAAAGGGATCTAGACTAAAGCCTAGCCCTCGGAGGAAGTGGGAGACTAATATGACACTCCCGCCGTGTTCGGGAGTGGGAATGACCTGCCCTCGAGCAGGCAGCCTGTGCGAGATTTCGGCGGTCAGATACCTGGCTTCCCTTAGCTTCTTGATATCCTCCTCTATGACAGAGGAAGGCATCCACCGACCTTGAAGGTTGGATCCGGACATGACTGAAGGTCCGAAGCACCTAGCCTGAGCCTTGGGTGTTGGAACTCGAGGTGGGGGAAGGATTCGATTGAGTGCGAGAAGAAAAGGACATGCCTTGGCCCCTTTATAAAGAGGGTGAATATCAAGCGTCCTCCGCGTGGCCATTGGAACTTGCCTAAAATTGAGGAGTCATACCAGCAGCCACGATTGGGTTACCCATACCCGTATTTATGAGAATCCCATGAAAAGAGGGACACGATCTCTGCTTTGACAGGATGTGCCAATAAAACCGCCTCGCAACACGTGTAGTGGCAGGCTCAGAAAAACGGCTCGTCATGACCAGACCGCGGCATTACGTCACGCTATGAAAAGCTGTCAGCAGATTAGATTTGTGGAAATATTATTCTCTCTACGATGGTATGTGGAATTTGTTTTGCAGAACCGGACACTATCCTCGTGTTCAAAATCTTCTACGGAGTATTCGGAGGAGGAACCCACCTTGCAATGTCGAAGACAATCTGCGCGCCGGACTCATCGTCATTGAAGCTTGGTTCAGGGGTTACTGAGGGAGTCCTGGATTAGGGGGTCCTCGGATAGCCGGACTATATACTTTAGTCGGACTGTTGGACTATGAAGATACAAGATTGAAGACTTCGTCCCGTGTCCGGACGGGACTCTCCTTGGCGTGGAAGGCAAGCTTGGCAATACGGATATGTAGATATCCTCCCTTGTAACTTACTTTGTGTAACCCTAGCCCCCTCTGGTGTCTATATAAACCGGAGGGTTTAGTCCGTAGGACAACAACAATCATACCATAGGCTAGCTTCTAGGGTTTAGCCTCTACGATCTCGTGGTAGATCAACTCTTGTAATACTCATATCATCAAGATCCATCAAGCAGGAAGTAGGGCATTACCTCCATCGAGAGGGCTCGAACCTGGGTAAACATCGTGTCCCCCGCCTCTTGTTACCATCCGCCTTAGACGCACAGTTCGGGACCCCTACCCGAGATCCGCCGGTTTTGACACCGACACAGTCTTCGAGACATTCGCGTCAAACAACAAGCATAAAAGGGCACTTCGTGACCTCGCCGAAGTCTGCCAAATCGCTGCAATAAACTCTTGGAACGACACGGCCATAACATTTAATGCCAGGGATGAACCGAGGTACAGGACAGTCCGAGTACCAGCCGCATTAGTCATTAGTCCCATCGTGGACGGGTTTCGACTTACCAAGGTCCTCATGGACGGCGGCAGTGAACTAAACCTCATTTACGAGGACACACTCCACAAAATGGAAATAGACAGGAGCTGTATCAAGCAAAGTAGCCCAACCTTTCGAGGAATCATCCCTAGTCGGGAGGCGCGGTGCGCTGGCGAAATCACACTGGATGTAGTATTCGGCACGCCGGAGAACTATCAGTCTGAAGAAATAACTTTCCAAGTGGCCCCTTTCAGCAGCGGATATCACGCCCTGTTGGGGCAAGATGCTTTTACATGCTTCCAGGCCATACCCCATTATGGGTATATGAAGCTCAAAATGCCCGGACCAAACGGTATAATCACTCTCGTCAGTGATCCGGACATAGCACTCCACGTTGAAAACAAAACCGCATCCCTGGCCCTGGAGGCGCTATCCGAAGCCCTCGCGGCCGAAGAATTAACCGCACTATGCTCCACGGTGGGCAGGGACGACGTGATCCTCGACAAACGCCCTAAATCCACCTCCTTCAAACCAGCAGAAGAAATAGTCAAATTCCAGGTCCACCCAACGGACCCCAAGAAGACAGCATCTATCGGAGCTCAACTGAACCCAACAGTTAACACCGCACTACGAGAATTCCTGTGCGAAAACTGGGACATATTCGCCTGGCACCCTTCAGATATGCCAGGGATCCCACGCGAGCTGGCCGAACACAGCCTCAATATATTAAAGGGATTTAAACCGGTTAAGCAAACACTGCGGCGCTTTTCCGAACCCAAGCGACAAGCCATGGGGGAGGAGCTGGCCAAACTCATCGAGGCCGGATTCATTAGAGAAATCAAACATCCGGACTGGCTGGCAAACCTGGTGATGGTACCAAAGAAGGACAAATCCTGGCGCCTGTGTGTCGATTTCAAAGACCTCAACAAGGCTTGCCCTAAGGATCCCTTCCCCCTCCCCCGCATTGATCAAATCATCGACGCCACCGCAGGACACGACTCACTGTGTTTCCTCGATGCATATTCCGGATACCATCAAATCAAAATGAAGGAGTCCGATCAAGCCGCAACAGCATTTATCACCCCATATGGGCCATTCTGCTTCAACACCATGCCCTTTGGGCTCAAGAACGCCGGCGCCACATACCAACGCATGATTCAAACATGCCTGGAGAAACAGATCGGCAAAACGGTAGAAGCTTATGTCGATGACATCATCATAAAAACTAGGCACGTCGAAACACTAATAGACGACTTATGTCTTACATTTGACAACCTCCAGGCGTATGACATTAAGCGCAACCCGGAAAAGTGTGTCTTCGGCGTCCTCGCTGGAAAACTGTTGGGCTTCATCCTTTCCAATAGAGGAATCGAAGCAAATCCAGCTAAAATCCGAGCTCTATCACAGTTGGCTACACCAACAGACCTCAAATAGGTCCAAAAACTAGCTGGATGCGTGGCAGTGCTAAGCCGCTTTATATCAAGACTAGGAGAAAAGGCACTACCACTCTATCGCCTCTGACGGTGCACTGATAACTTTGAATGGATAGACGCGGCTACTGCCGGACTGGAGGAAATAAAGGCCCTCCTAGCGAGCAACCCAATCCTGGCCGCACCAAACACTGTCGAGCCCATGTTGTTATACATATCGGCAACACATCAGGTGGTAAGCGCCGTGCTCGTCGTCGAACGAGAGCAGGACGGACACAAATTCCCACTTCAAAAACCAATATACTACATATCTACTGTTCTCACACATGCAAATCCCGGCACCCTCATTATCAAAAGATAGCATACGCGATCTTCATGGCATCATGAAAGCTACGACACTACTTCCAGGAGTGTTCAATCACGGTGGCCTCTGAAGTACCACTGAATGACATAATAAACAACCGTGATGCCACAGGCCGGATTGCCAAATGGGCTATCGAGCTACTTCCATTCTACATAACATACAAGCCCCGTCGAGCCATAAAATCCCAAGTACTGGCTGACTTTGTCGTCGAATGGACAAAGGCCGAACTCCCTAAAGAGTACGGCACATATTCCAATTGGGTTATGTATTTTGACGGCTCCAAAATGTTGGCAGGGCTGGGAGCGGGCGTCGTGTTAACATCCCCCACTGGAGATGTCGTCCAGTATGTACTCCAAATACACAGACTCCAACAACGCAGCCGAATACGAGGCCTTATTGCACGGTCTTTGGATGGCTGTATCCATGGGCATACAATGCCTGGAGGTGCACGGGGACTCAAACCTCACAATATCTCAAATAAACGGAGACTTTGATGCCAAAGATCCAAAGATGGCAGCTTATCGCAATGTCGTCTTACAAATGTCGGCTCGGTTCGAGGGGCTTGAATTACATCACGTCGCCCGAGAAAGTAACTAGGCGGCGGACGTCCTTGCTCGCATTGGCGCTAAGCGCAACCCCGTCCCACCTAACATCTTCCTGGAAAGGCTTTTTAAGCCATCCGTGGTGTGGCAAGGGGAGGGCAGCAACAACAGTCCAGATCCGAACACAACCCCAGATTCAGAACACACCGATATCATCGAGGGCTCAGCCACCGAAATTACACCGTCAGCCCATCTCATTATGGTAGTCATTGCCCCATGGACCAAACCCTTCTTGGCCTACATTGATAGGAAGGAGCTTCCCGAAGACCAGAATGAGGCCCGCCGCATTGTCCGGCGCTCGAAGGCCTACAAGGTTCACGACGGAGAGCTCTATAAGAAAAGTCCTACCCGGGTACTTCAAAGATGTATCTCCGAGGAGGAGGGGCGGCAGCTTTTGGCAGAAATTCATGCTGGTCTAGGCGGACACCACGACGCAGCCCGGGCCCTTGTTAGCAAGGCCTTCCGTACAGGGTTTTATTGGCCGACGGCCCGAGCAGATGCGCAGGACCTTGTCCAACGCTGCGTCGGGTGCCAACTCTTCGCCAACCAAAGCCACATGCCCCCAACTGCCTTACAGACTATCCCCATCACTTGGCCTTTCGCGGTCTGGGGACTCGATATGGTTGGACCCCTTAAAGGGGGAATCCATAAGAAAAAAATATCTGCTGGTTATGGTGACAAATTCACTAAGTGGATAGAGGCTAAACCGGTCAAAACGGCTGAGTCCGGCCCAGTGATAGACTTCATATCCGGTGTTGTGCACCGTTATGGTGTCCCACGCATCATCATCACCGACAACGGCTCTAACTTCACAGCCGGCGAGGTAAAAAACTGGTGTACTAATCTGGGCATTAAACTCGATTACGCATCCGTCTACCACCCACAAACCAACGGTCAAGTCGAACAAGCCAATGGTCTTATTATGAGCGGCATCAAGCCCAGACTAGTGCGGTCTTTGAAAGAGTCAGACAAGCACTGGGTTGAGGAGCTCGACTCCGTACTATGGGGGTTGTGGACCACGCCCAACCGTACTACCGAATACACACCTTTCTTCATGGTGTATGGCGCAGAGGCCGTGTTGCCCTGCGATATTATTCACGACTCACCTCGAGTGCATATGTACGAAGAGAGAGAAGCTGAGCTTGATCGGCAGGACAGCCTAGATGCCCTGGAGGAGGAGCGCGATGTCGCAAAAACCCGTTCAACATTTTACCAACAACAGGCTCCAAGATATCAAAGCAGAGAAGTACGGGCCAAGACTTACAACGTTGGCGAACTCGTTCTACGCCTATCGGAGAAGAAAAAGGAAAAACTCAAGCCCAAATGGGAGGGTCCCTTCATAATTGATGAAGTTCTCACCGGTGGAGTGTACCGTCTTCGTGATGCATCAGACAATCGCCTCGAGCCGAACCCCTGGAACGCGGCCAGACTCCGAAGATTCTATGCCTAGTGCCGAACTCCGTGTTAGTCTCCTTCTCCCCTGTAATATCCATTATTATTTTTCTCTATTTTCTGATTACTTTTTCCTTTCTCGCTTTAAAGCTTTGGTACGGCTAGACCGCACACCCCTGACACATACATCTTTAAAATATGTATGTCCATTATACCTGGGGGCTTCTTGGACAGAAGCTTTTTATTATTATTCCTCGAGCATCAAGCTCTTCACATATGAGTTCTTCCATATGTACCTTTTCTTCGCCATTATATGCATCGATATGACTTAAGTTTTGGCCAAGCTGGGTTGCCTGGATCATGTGCTTATGCCCTACGTTCTCGTTAGTTCGGCTAGGGCATAAAGGGAGCACCTCTGCGATTGTTCCTGCCGGGTCATCCGGATGTGTACCTCGGACTGGGTGAAGCCGAAAGCTAGCGTTCTTAAGGGAATATTCGGTCGGTGAATTAAAGACGTATTTGCATTTACTCCATTGCAAACCCCTAGAAGTTACATACACTGTGATTTTTCCATCACAATTCGGACATGTACATTAATACATGCACACCCAGGGAAAGGAACCCTTAACGGAACTATTCTCTCTGGAAGATGTTTCTTACGATCTCAATGTAATATAACATAACTAGCAGGATACAACTTCTCTGTTCAAGCAACTATGACCCCTACGCCTAGTTTTCCAGGCATACCCCGGTCTATTCGGCCGCGAGGGTATTCGGAAACAGTCCGCACCCTCGGGTCCGGAGGTTGAAGCGAAAAGGTCTGCCATGACAAATGATATACAATTCATCTAGAATTACACATGGTAAGGAAAGTACATAGTCACTTGGACTCAAAAACTTCCTCCTCTATACCGTCCAACAGGCAGTCTAACTTACAATCCTGTTGGAAATATTTGGCGGCCACCTCTACTTGGTCATATACTAAACTAACGGGAATTTCTTCCCCTTTCGATCCTAGCAGTCCGACCCGGGCCATGTGATTAGGATCCAGCTTGGTATATCGCGTTTTCACCATAGCCCAGGCCTCTTGCGCACCTTCTCGGCAGGCCGATATCTTCCACAGTCGGATACGCCGCCGTTCTCCCTTGAACAGCTCTACAAGCTCCTCCATACTTCCTGGAGGGGAGGCGGATGGCCACAGGGCCTTGGCAACACTCCGCATTGGCAGCCGAGCCTGCTCGTGCACTTGCGACAGCCTTTGCAGCAGATCACTTGATGATCCGGACACCTCCTCGTCGGGACGGCCCGTCAATATACCTACAATGATAATTATTTCAGTTCCATTTATTTCCGAACTACTTTCAAAATAGTTCAGACACATACTGAATATACCGCCCCACAACATCATGTTCTCCTTCACGGAATCGGCTAGCTGGGCTCGCACATCTTTCAATTCTTCGCCCAATGCGGTGTTGGAATCATGTAGCTTGTTTTTCTCGTCCCTGACTCGGGTCAACACACGCTCGCCTGTGGCGTGTACCCTTTTTGCCTCTTTTTCCCCTTCTTGGGCGATCTTCAACTTCTCTTCAAGTTGATCACGCGATCCTATTATGCAATAGCAACAAATATTAGTACAGTTGGAATACAATTATCATTCCTCGATGGAGGGGAATGCTACTAGAAGACGCCCTCTTGAAGTTTTCCAGTTCGGTGGTAGCAACATTCAGCTGTGCCTGACACTGCTCCAGCTCTTGGGCTAGCAGGGCATTCTTCTCGGTAAGGACCTGGTTATACAACGATCCTTAAACTAGTTGTACCAACTGCTTTCAGTCTCGGGGGCTACGGGCATATGGTTATCCTTTTCGGACGAAGAAAATACTTACCTGCACATCTGTCAAATGTTGCTTTGTGGCTTTTCTAAGCCCATCTCGAGCAGCTCGGATGTATGCGTCAGCCGAGCTGAAGGCATTGAATGCCTCTTTTGAGAACTTGGGGTCTCGTAGGACAGCCCTGCAGCGCCGATGATTCATGGCGCTCTCTACTTCCGAGTTGGTAATGCACATGTGTTCCGAACCCTCTGCCAAAGGACAGTCCGGCGTTGCCCCCATAGCGGCCCCCACCTCTCCGGTGGGATCTAAATCCCGGTTGTTGGGAGGGCGACCGGCTGAATCCCCGGACATAGTCCGGTGAACCTTTTTCCTGATACAGGACCAACATAACAATCACGGTTGGGTACGACTGCTAAAGCATACCTTTAAATCCATACCTCTTCGACGAGGGGCCGGCCTGGTCTTCGCCAGCCTTCCTTTTCGAGGCCTTGCTCGGCGCAGGAGTTTCTCTTCTTGGAATCATCCCCGGCGTAGCATGACGCACCGAACGCCTCCCCTTTGAAGCATGAGATAGTGCGGTGGGTGAGGCATTGCGAGGAAACTCTTTCGAGGGGAGTTTATCCTGATTACTTACGTGGGAAGCTGGAAGAAGACCAGAATAATCAGCGATGATGGCCACTTCTGTGCCGTCATAGCTCGCCTGGTAAAACACCCCTTCCGCGAGTACCATGAATATATCCGGGTCCTCTTCGAACCCAGGATCAAGCTCCCGGTTGTGGCTCTCCGGCTGTGGGGCAGGGCTATTAAGCCCCTCGGTTACCTTCCGCCAGTGCTGTTTCAAAATAAGACGGATTGGGGATTCATTAAAAATGGCCATGAGAATGGAGTGAATAAACGCAAAGGGGTTGGGACTTACCCAGCTGGGAGGGTTGTACATGGAGTACCCCTCTTTGCGATTGATGCGGAGAAATTCTTCTTCCTCCCCTTTAAACAGCTCAGCCAGTATCTTGGCTAGAGCGGCAGGAGTGTCCGGTCCCTTCCGACCATAACGGGAGGCGTCGTCCTCCTCGTTGTAGTGCCACATTGGGAGCCCTCTGTATTGAAGTGGCTGAACCCCTCGCACTATGGAGGTCGCTATTACCTCTACTATTGTTAAGCCGGACTGGGCAAGCATCCTATCTTGCCCAGGAGCTGGCGAACCTCCGCACTATCCTCTTCTTCAAGGCTTTGGGGGCGCGAGCTGTGGCATTTCCTGTGGCGTTTCCTCAACGGAACACTTGCAAATTCGGGGAGACCCTTTCGAACTGGGTCGGGAAGCGCGATGTCCTCAATATAGAACCATTCGGAGGGCCATTTTTCAGATGCCTTCCTTGGTGTGCCGGACAGATATCCGGTATCGGCGATGCGCCATACTTCGGCTCCGCCCACTTCAAATATTGACCCCTCATGGTTGCGCGGGACAAGGCAGAACAACTTCCTCCACAACTCAAAATGGGCCTCAATGCCCAGGAATAATTCACATAAAGCAACATAACCCGCAATGTGCAGAACGGAGGCGGGGGTGAAGTTGCTGGAGGCCATAGTATTCCAGCAACCCTCGGAGGAACGGATGGATGGGAAATCCGACGCCTCTTAGCAGATAGGGGACGGAAGACACTCGCTCCCCCCGGATGGATGGGGAAGTTCTCTGCTTGAGTCTCACCATTAAAGGAGGTCAGCCCCGCTCGGGCAGGGACCAGATCTGCAGGGGGAAGAAATCCCTGCGTTTGCAGCTTCGCTAATTGACTATGGGACACACAACACCTCTCCCACTCGCCTTTCTCTGGGCCGGAACGGGAGGAGGAGCTGGGAACGCTAACCATGTTGGAATGGTTTCTCCTAGCGCCTCCGGGATTTTTCTCTGCGTGGTGCCGAATGGGTCTAAGATCCAATCTCTTTAAATAGGCGCTCTTCCTTGCGTGGATGGGGTGCTATTTGCAAAAATACCCTGACCTTTCACATTCACTTGACACATGGAAGACAAAGTTATTTGACGCGCAGAAGCCGAGGGGAGCGACATTGATCAAACGACCAAATACAGTACTTGGAGGTCATCGAAGGAGGAACCCGCCTTGCAATGTCGAAGACAATTTGTGTGTCGAACACTTCGTTATTGAAGACTGGTTCGGGGGCTACTGAGGGAGTCCACTGGTGGGCTGTAAAGACATGAAGACCGAAGACTCTACCCATGTCCGGATTGGACTCTCCTTGGCATGGAAGGAAAGCTTGGCGATCAACTATGAAGATTCCTTCCTATGTAACCGACTCTATGTAACCCTAGATCCCCCCGGTGTCTATAAACCAGAGGGTGTAGTCCGGATAGGATATATTCATTACCATAGTCATACAGGCTAGACTTCTAGGGTTTAGCCATTACGATCTTGTGGTAGATCAACTCTTGTAATACTTGTTGGGGAACGTAGTAATTTCAAAATTTTCCTACGCACACGCAAGATCATGGTGATGCATAGCAACGAGAGGGGAGAGTGTTGTCCACGTACCCTCGTAGACCGAAAGCGAAAGCATTAGCACAAAGCGGTTGATGTAGTCATACGTCTTCACGATCCGACCGATCAAGTACCGAACGTACAACACCTCCGAGTTCAGCACACGTTCAGCCCGATGACGTCCATTGAACTCCGATCCAGCCGAGTTTTGAGGGAGAGTTCCGTCAGCACGACGGCGTGGTGTCGATGATGATGTTCTACCGACGCAGGGCTTTGCCTAAGCACCGCTGCGATATTATCGAGGTGGATTATGGTGGAGGGGGGCACCGCACACGGCTAAGAGATCCAAGGGATCAATTGTTGTGTATGGGGTGCCCCCTGCCCCCGTATATAAAGGAGCAAGGGGGGAGGCGGCCGGCCAAGGAGGAGGGCGCCAAGGGGGGAGTCCTACTCCCACCGAGTAGGACTCCTCCTTTCCTTGTTGGAGTAGGAGAGAAGGAAAGAGGAGGAGAGGGAGAAGGAAAAGGGGGCTGCACCCCTTGTCCAATTCGGACCAGAATGGGGGCGCAGGCCTCCTTCCTTTTGGCCTCTCTCCTCTATTCCCGTATGGCCCAATAAGGCTCATATACTCCCCGGCGAACTCCCATAACTCTCCGGTACTCCGAAAAATACCCGAATCACTCGAAACCTTTCCGAAGTCCGAATATAGTCGTCCAATATATCGATCTTTACGTCTCGATCATTTCGAGACTCCTCGTCATGTCACCGATCTCATCTGGGACTCCGAACTCCTTCGATACATCAAAACTCATAAACTTATAATATAACCGTCATCGAACTTTAAGCGTGCGGACTCTACGGGTTCGAGAACTATGTAGACATGACCGAGACACATCTCCGGTCAATAACCAATAGCGGAACCTGGATGCTCATGTTGGCTCTACATATTCTACGAAGATCTTTATCGGTCAAACCGCATAACAACATATGTTGTTCCCTTTGTCATCGGTATGTTACTTGCCCGAGATTCGATCGTCGGTATCTCAATACCTAGTTCAATCTCGTTACCGGCAAGTCTCTTTACTCGTTCCGTAATACATCATCCCGCAACTAACTCATTAGTTACAATGCTTGCAAGGCTTATAGTGATGTGCATTACTGAGTGGGCCCAGAGATACCTCTCCGGCAATCGGAGTGACAAATCCTAATCTCAAAATACGCCAACCCAACAAGTACCTTTGGATACACCTATAGAGCACCTTTATAATCACTCGGTTATGTTGTGACGTTTGGTAGCACACAAAGTGTTCCTCCCAGAACGGAGTTGCATAATCTCATAGTCATAGGAACATGTATAAGTCATGAAGAAAGCAATAGCGAGAATACTAAGCGATCGTGTGCTACGCTAACGGAATGGGTCAAGTCAATCACATCATTCTCCTAATGATGTGATCCCATTAATCAAATGACAACTCATGTCTATGGTTAGGAAACATAACCATCTTTCATTAACGAGCTAGTCAAGTAGAGGCATACTAGTGACACTGCTTTGTCTATGTATTCACACATGTATTATGTTTCCGGTTAATACAATTCTAGCATGAATAATAAACATTTATCATGATATAAAGAAATAAACAATAACTTTATTATTGCCTCTAGGGCATATTTCCTTCAGTCTCCCACTTGCACTAGAGTCAATAATCTAGTTCACATCACCATGTGATTTAATACCAATAGTTCACATCAACATGTGATTAACACCCATAGTTCATATCGTCATGTGACCAACACCCAAAGGGTTTACTAGAGTCAATAATCTAGTTCACATTGCTATGTGATTAACACCCAAAGAGTACTAAGGTGTGATCATGTTTTGCTTGTGAGAGAAGTTTAGTCAACGGGTCTGCCACATTCAGATCCGTATGTATTTTGCAAATTTCTATGTCAACAATGCTCTGCACGGAGCTACTCTAGCTAATTGCTCCCACTTTCAATATGTATCAAGATTGAGACTTAGAGTCATCTAGATCAGTGTCAAAATTTGCATCGACGTAACCCTTTACGACGAACCTTTTTGTCACCTCCATAATCGAGAAACATATCCTTATTCCATTAAGGATAATTTTGACCACTGTCCAGTGATCTACTCCTAGATCACTATTGTACTCCCTTGCCAAACTCTTGGTGAGGTACACAATAGGTCTGGTACATAGCATAGCATACTTTATAGAACCTATGACTGAGGCATAGGGAATGACTTTTCATTCTCTTTCTATTTTCTACCGTGGTCGAGTTTTGAGTCTTCACTCAACTTCACACCTTGTAACACAGGCAAGAACTCTTTTTTGACTGTTCCATTTTGAACTACTTCAAAATCTTGTCAAGGTATGTACTCATTGAAAAAATTTATCAAGCGTCTTGATCTATCTCTATAGATTTTGATGCTCAATATGTAAGCAGCTTCTCCGAGGTCTTTCTTTGAAAAAATCCTTTAAAACACTCCTTTATGCTTTGTAGAATAATTCTACATTATTTCGGATCAACAATATGTCATTCACATATACTTATCAGAAATGCTGTAGTGCTCCCACTCACTTTCTTGTAAATACATGCTTCACCGTAAGTTTGTATAAAACTATATCCTTCGATAAACTTATCAAAGCGTATATTCCAACTCCGAGATGCTTGCACCAGTCCATAGATGGATCGCTGGAGCTTGCATATTTTGTTAGCACCTTTAGGATTGACAAAACCTTCTGGTTGCATCATATACAACTCTTCTTTAATAAATCCATTAAGGAATGCATTTTTGTTTATCCATTTGCCAGATTTCATAAAATGAGGCGATTGCTAACATGATTCGGACAGACTTAAGCATAGATACGAGTGAGAAACTCTCATCATAGTCAACACCTTGAACTTGTCGAAAACCTTTTGCGACAATTCTATCTTTGTAGATAGTAACACTACTATCAGCGTCCGTCTTCCTCTTGAAGATCCATTTAATCTCAATGGCTCGCCGAGCATTGGGCAAGTCAATCAAAGTCCATACTTTGTTCTCATACATGGATCCCATCTCAGATTTCATGGCATCAAAACGTTAAGCATGGTGCACTAAACTATCAAGTAGTCATCATACTGAGCTTGCCAAACGTTCATAACGTCTGCTTTTGCTCCTGCAATCGGTCTGTCACCTAGCGGTGCATCAAGGACATAATTCTTCTGTGCAGCAATGAGGATAAACTTCAGATTACGAAGCTAGTCCGCATCATTGCTATTAACATTTTTCAACATAGTTTTTCTCTAGGAACATATCAAAATAAACGGGGAGCAACATCACGAGCTATTGATCTACAACATAGTTATGCAAATACTATCAGGACTAAGTTCATGATAAATTAAAGTTCAATTAATCATATTACTTAAGAACTCCCACTTAGATAGACATCCCTCTAATCCTCTAAGTGATCACGTGATCCATATCAACTAAACCATAACCGATCATCACGTGAAATGGAGTAGCTTTCAATGGTGAACATCATTATGTTGATCATATCTACTATATGATTCACGCTCGACCTTTCGGTCTCAGTGTTCCGAGGCCATATCTGCATATGCTAGGCTCGTCAAGTTTAACCTGAGTATTCCGCGTGTGCAAAACTGTCTTGCACCCGTTGTAGATGGATGTAGAGCTTATCACACCCAATCATCACGTGGTGTCTGGGCATGACGAACTTTGGCAACGGTGCATACTCAGGGAGAACACTTTTATCTTGAAATTTAGTGAGGGATCATCTTATAATGCTATCGCCGAACTAAGCAAAATAAGATGTATAAAAGATAAACATCACATGCAATCATAATATGTGACATGATATGGCCATCATCATCTTGTGCCTTTGATCTCCATCTCGTCACCGGCATGACACCATGATCTCCATCATCTTGATCTATATCAATGTGTCGTCACATGGTCATCTCGCCAACTATTGCTCTTGCAACTATTGCTATCGCATAGCGATAAAGTAAAGCAATTATTTGGCGCTTGCATCTTATGCAATAGAGAGACAACCATAAGGCTTTTGCCAGTTGCCGATGACTTCAACAAAACATGATCATCTCATACAACAACTTATATCTCATCACGTCTTGACCATATCACATCACAACATGCCCCGCAAAAACAAGTTAGACGTCATCTACTTTGTTGTTGCAAGTTTTACGTGGCTGCTACGGGCTGAGCAAGAACCGTTCTTACCTATGCATCAAAACCACAATGACAGTTCGTCAAGTTAGTGTTGTTTTAACCTTCTCAAGGACCGGGCGTAGCCACACTCGGTTCAACTAAAGTTGGAGAAACTAACACCCGCCAGCCACATGTGTGCAAAGCACATCGGTAGAACCAGTCTCGCGTAAGGGTACGCGTAATGTCGGTCTGGGCCGCTTCATCCAACAACACCGCCGAACCAAAGAATGACATGCTGGTAAGCAGTATGACTTATATCGCCCACAACTTACTTGTGTTCTACTCGTGCATATGACATCTACGCATAAAACCAGGCTCGGATGCCACTGTTGGGGAACGTAGTAATTTCAAAATTTTCCTACGCACACGCAAGATCATGGTGATGCATAGCAACAAGAGGGGAGAGTGTTGTCCATGTACCCTCATAGACCGAAAGCAGAAGCGTTAGCACAACGCGGTTGATGTAGTCGTACGTCTTCACGATCCGACCGTTCAAGTACCGAATGTACGGCACCTCCGAGTTCAGCACACATTCAGCCTGATGACGTCCCTCGAACTCCGAACCAGCCAAGCTTTGAGGGAGAGTTCCGTCAGCACGACAGCGTGGTGACGATGATGATGTTCTACCAACGCAGGGCTTCGCCTAAGCACCGCTATGATATTATTGAGGTGGATTATGGTGGAGGGGGGCACCGCACACGGCTAAGAGATCCAAGGGATCAATTGCTGTGTCTGGGGTGCCCCCTGCCCCCGTATATAAAGGAGCAAGGGGGAGGTGTAGGATCGAAAGTATGTCTAGAGGGGGGGTGATTAGACTACTTGACCAAATAACAACTTATCCTTTTCCCAATTTTAGTCTTTGGCAGATTTTAGCTATCTTAGCACAAGTCAAGCAATCTTAGCACAATTCAAGCAAGCATGCAAAGAGTATATGAGCAGCGGAAAGTAAAGCATGCAACTTGCAAGAATGTAAAGGGAAGGGTTTGGAGAATTCAAACGCAATTGGAGACACGGATGTTTTTGTCGTGGTTCCGATAGGTGGTGCTATCGTACATCCACGTTGATGGAGACTTCAACCCACGAAGGGTAATGGTTGCGCGAGTCCACGGAGGGCTCCACCCACGAAGGGTCCACGAAGAAGCAACCTTGTCTATCCCACCATGGTCGTCGCCCACGAAGGACTTGCCTCACTAGCGGTAGATCTTCACAAAATAGGCGATCTCCTTGCCCTTACAAACTCCTTGGTTCAACTCCACTATCTTGTCGGAGGCTCCCAAGTGACACCTAGCCAATCTAGGAGACACCACTCTCCAAGAAGTAACAAATGGTGTGTTGATGATGAACTCCTTGCTCTTGTGCTTCAAATGATAGTCTCCCCAACACTCAACTCTCTCTCTCTCACCGGATTTGGATTTGGTGGAAAGAAGATTTGAGTTGAAAGCAACTTGGGGAAGGCTAGAGATCAAGATTCATATGGTAGGAATGGAATATCTTGGCCTCAACACATGAGTAGGTGGTTCCTTCTCGTAAACAACAAGTTGGAAGTGTAGGTTTGTTACGATGGCTCTCTCCATGAATGAAGAGGAGGTGGAGGGGTATATATAGCCTCCACACAAAATCTAACTGTTACACACAACTTGCCAAACTCGGTGGGACCGAATTGATAAACTCGGTCGGACCGATTCAGCAAATCTAGTGACCGTTAGGATTTTCGGTGGGACCGACATGCAACTCGGTAGGACTGATGTGGTTAGGGTTAGGGCATAATGTAATCTCGGTGAGACCGATTACACAAACTCGATGACACCGATTTTGGTAATAAGCAAACCATAGAGTTGGTCAGGTAAACTCGTTGGGACCGATTCGCTCATTTCGGTGAGACCGAAATGTTACGAAAGGGAAACAGAGAGTTAACATTGCAATCTTGGTGGGACCGATCGCTCATCTCGGTAGGATCGAAACGTTACGAAGGTAAACAGAGAGATTACAATCCCATCTCGGTGAGACCGAGATCCCTATCGGTGAAACCGATTTCCTAAGGTTTGTGGTAGTGGCTATGACATCTGAACTCGGTGGCGCCGGGTAGAAAGAATCGGTGGGGCCGAGTTTGACTTTTGGTTTAGATCATATGTGGATATGAGAAAATAGTTGAGGGTTTTGGAGCATATCACTAAGCACTGTAGAGCAAGAAACTCATTAAGCAACACCTCATCCCTCCTTGATAGTATTGGCTTTTCCTATAGACTTAATGTGATCTTGGATCACTAAAATATAAAATGTAGAGTCTTGAGCTTTTGAGCTTGAGCCAATCATTTTATCCTTAGCATTTTGAGGGATCCACTTTTCTCATCCATGCCATGCCATCCATTGAGCTTTTCCTGAAATATTTATCTTGGAATGATGTTAGCTCAATGAGCTATATGTTGTTAGGAATTACCAAAACCACCTAGGGATAGTTGCACTTTCAGGAGGCGGCCGGCCAAGGAGGAGGGCGCGCCCGTCCTACTCCCACCGGGAGTAGGACTCCTCCTTTCCTTGTTGGAGTAGGAGAGAAGGAAAGAGGAGGAGAGGGAGAAGGAAAAGGGGGCTGCACCCCTTGTCCAATTCGGACCAGAATGGGGGCGCACCCCTCCTTCCTTTTGGCCTCTCTCCTCTATTCCCGTATGGCCCAATAAGGCCCATATACTCCCCGGCGAATTCCCGTAACTCTCCGGTACTCCGAAAAATACCCGAATCACTCAAAACCTTTCCGAAGTCCGAATATAGTCGTCCAATATATCGATTTTTATGTCTCAACCATTTTGAGACTCCTCGTCATGTCCCCGATCTCATCCGGGACTCCGAGCTCCTTCGGTACATCAAAACTCATAAACTCATAATATAACCGTCATCGAACTTTAAGCGTGCGGACTCTACGGGTTCGAGAACTATGCAGACATGACCGAGACACATCTCCGGTCAATAACCAATAGCGGAACCTGGATGCTCATATTGGCTCCCACATATTCTACGAAGATCTTTATCGGTCAAACCGCATAACAACATACGTTGTTCCCTTTGTCATCGGTATGTTACTTGCCCGAGATTCGATCGTCGGTATCTCAATACCTAGTTCAATCTCGTT
Organism: Aegilops bicornis; assembly: GCA_021605145.1. NCBI lineage: Eukaryota > Viridiplantae > Streptophyta > Magnoliopsida > Poales > Poaceae > Aegilops > Aegilops bicornis. The sequence goes on along the minus strand of CM038671.1, from coordinate 548,807,007 downwards.
ATCGGCAAGTCTTTTTACTCGTTCTGTAATACATCATCCCGCAACTAACTCATTAGTTACAATGCTTGCAAGGCTTATAGTGATGTGCATTCTCGAGTGGGCCCAGAGATACCTCTCCGCAATCGGAGTGACAAATCCTAATCTCAAAATACGCCAACCCAACAAGTACCTTTGGAGACACCTCAGAGAGCACCTTTATAATCACCTAGTTACGTTGTGACGTTTGGTAGCACACAAAGTGTTCCTCCGGTAAACGGGAGTTGCATAATTTCATAGTCATAGGAACATGTATAAGTCATGAAGAAAGCAATAGCAGAATACTAAACGATCGTGTGCTAAGCTAACGGATTGGGTCAAGTCAATCACATCATTCTCCTAATGATGTGATCCCATTAATCAAATGACAACTCATGTCTATGGTTAGGAAACATAACCATCTTTCATTAACGAGCTAGTCAAGTAGCGGCATACTAGTGACACTCTGTTTGTCTATGTATTCACACATGTATTATGTTTCCGGTTAATACAATTCTAGCATGAATAATAAACATTTATCATGATATAAGGAAATAAATAATAACTTTATTATTGCCTCTAGGGCATATTTCCTTCAATACCCATATTCATCAAAGATCAATCAAGCAGGAAGTAGGGTATTACCTCCATAGAGAGGGCCCAGACCTAGGTAAACACCGTGTCCCCCGTCTCCTGTTACCATCGATCCTAAACGCACAGTTCGGGACCCCCTACCCGAGATCCGCCGGTTTTGACACCGACACTAACCCTAACTAAAGTGTCAGTAGGGCTCGGCCCATAAGTCAGAGGGTTAGTTGGTTAATTAAGTTTAATTATAAACTTAACTGAAGTTAGTAGGGGCCAGGGCCCACTTGTCAGCGACCCAGGGGAGGTCAAATCCTGGTCAATCAATGTCAAACTCGCCGGAGTTGACCCGCGGCTCGTCGCCGGTGAAGCCCGAGACAGTGGAGGGGCTCGGGATTTGCCCACAGTCGACCAAATCGACTGCAGTTTGATCCTACACATAGCTGGGGTTCGTGCGCATCCAGCGGAGCCTTCAACTCACGCCAGGGTGGACCCAAACGACGACGACGGCGACGGTTGGAGCTCAGACGCTGATGGAAACGAGCCTACGATGCACTAAGGGAGGAGCCGGTGGGTGCAACGTGCTCCTAGGGGTGCACTGAGCACACTGATGGGCTCGGAAGCGGGTGACATCAATTGTGGCTGCGGCGGTGCTATGGACGGCGGCGGCGAGCTCGACCACGGTTGAGAGACGGAGCTACAGCACGCACGCGAGGGAGAGGACAGGGGGAGGAGAAAGAGGGGCTCACGGCGGTTGCAGCAAACGTCAAGGAGGGCTCGGGGAAGGCCAGAGCTGAGCGAGGCGGCGAGGCGGATCTCCGGCGGCCGAGGAGGGGAAAGGCGTCAAGGGCGGTGCTTCGGGGCCCTTCCGGTGGCGGAGCTCGGGGACAGCTCGGGGCGGCACGGGGAGCACGGTGCACGCGGTGACAGTGAGCGGCGGCGACGACAGCGTTCAACTATGGCGTCAGGAGGGTAAGGAAGAGACGAGGGGGAGGAATGGAGCGGTTGGCACGATCCATACGTCTTTGGGGCAGTTTCTCACGATGTCTCGCTGGCAGGAGGAGGCAGGCAGGCGCCCTGGTAGCGTGGCGTGGCGTGCGCGCGCGCGCGCGTCGGCCGCGCTCCTGGCCGACTAGCGCCAGGAGGACGACGGCGCCTGGTGGGCTGGGCCTCTGCTACAGGAGCAGGCCAGGTGAGTTCCTTTCTCTCTCTCTCTCTCTCCCTCTTTTTTGTTTAAGTTTTCTGTTTTCCTTTTTCTGTCTTTGTGTTTTGATTTAGTAGAAACACTAAACCATTTGGTAAAATGCTAAAAATAATTGTGGGCACTTGAGAAATTATTTCCAACAGCCCTCAAGTACGTTCAGAATTATTTGGACATGTAAAAATATTTATAGTATTTAAATGTCCAAATGCAAATACTTTATGGATCAATTCAATAATCTAGAGTGTCCTAGAAAAATGTGCACCATTTTTTGCCAGAGGTTTTAGCCCAAACCAGAAATGATGAACATTTTGTGAAGGGCATTTTGGGTTCATTGAAACCAATTTTGGTTGAACCTAGCAATTCCAAGGGGCGCCAGGGTTTGTTAATCCCCATTTCAAGTTTAAATAAAATTTAAACATGATGCAACATGATGATCAAGCAAGGACAAACAAAGGTTGAACTAGGGTTCTGACAGCAGAACCATGACTTGGATCGTTTCGGGGTTTTTCGTTGCTACATAATTGGTTGCGATTGATTGTATGAACTTTTTGAGTTGAGCAATACATTATTTCACCCGCAAAAAGAAAGCGTGATTTTTGTTTTGTTTGTCATGAAGACATGATATCAACACAAGTTAATGCTTAGTGATCTAGCCAAAACTACTTTATCAAACTAACCACATGATGTATGTGGTAAACCTGAAATAACTTTCTTGGACTAGTAGAGCATCATTTTGGAATTGATGTAACCTTTTATCATTTCCTTGTAGGAATGGAACATTTTTCTCAATATACACAAATATTAGTTGCCTGTCATTTTCATTAAGGTAGAGAAAAGAGTTAAATTACATGATTTAGGTGAAGAAGAACATCCTCTTGATCACCCAAAGAAAAAAAACAGCACCCACACCGCCTAACAATTCCGCTACTCCTCTCTAAACCCCGTCTCAATCTGCCTTTCAAGAAGTAACTGTTTATGCTCTTCCACCATCGTGACTACAACCTTTTGCACCGCTGTAGCCTTACCCTCAAAAACCCTACAATTCCTTTCAAGCCATATTTTGTGTAGCCCCACAATCAAAATCGTAGCTAGCTCCTTCATTCTAGCACGAGGCAACCTTTCCTCCATTGAGCACCACCACTCTCTCATGTGATCGTCCGCATGTAAGCCTGAAGCCACGCAACAATGGAAACCAGAACTGCCTCGCGAATGAGCACTGAACCAACAGGTGATCGATAGACTTAGGAGCCTAATCACAAAGAGGGCAACATGCAGGGTGAGGGATCCCCCTTCTAGTGAGGTGGTCTGTCGTCCAACGTCGATTCCTCATGACCAACCAAGTAAAAACTCGTTCCTTCGATGGTGAATGATTTTCCCAAGGGCTTTTGCTTAGTTAGTGCTCTCGGTTCCAAAGAAGTATGTGAGTCACGCCTTACATTTTCCTCTATTAACACTGAGCGGATTCCGCCCCGACGGTCGGCCTTCGTAGGGCATCCCTGATCCCCAAAAATGAGAGCCCCCACACGCGGGCGGGCCGCCCCATTATACTGGCTTCGTGCCCCTTCTTTTGTGAGATGGTAGGAAAACCATTTCTAGTAAGGTGCGTCAAGTTTTTGGCCAATTTTCCTGTACAATTCAGTGGTTTTTCGCTCGTTCTTTTATTTTTGGCCTTTTTTTAACTTCAACCAAATTTTATGGAAAAAGTGTTTAAGGTTTTAGAGAAGTACAAGAATTAAAAAAAGTGTCTTAAAATTTAAATAAAGATCGCAAACATAGAAAATATTCATGAATTTTTAAAGTGATAACAACTCTAAAAATGTTTATAAATTATTTAAAAATATTCATGAATTATTAAACTGTTCTTGAATTTCGAAAATATTAATTAGAGCATGGCAGGTGTTCGTAAATTTTTATAGTGTCCTTGAACTTTAAAAAATATTCACAAAATGCTCATCAATTATAAATATCTCATTAGTAAATTATTAATAAAATTTTAAAGATGTTCCCAACATTTTAAAATCACAAATTTTCAAGAAAAAATATGTTTTTTAAAAAATTAAATGAATAACAATGTAAAAGAAGAGAGAATAAAGGGGGGAGGAGAGAACATAAACATGAAAAAGGAAAAAAAGTAAAAAAAAAGCAAAAGCAGAAAACAAAAATAAGCAATAATAGGAAGAAAACCAAAAAAAGGTAGAAAAACATCTCGCCCAAAACCATCAGTTCTCAGTTGTCCCACGTATCGTCCAAAAAATCATTAGAACCAACGGTACAGTTGTTAGCGCTAAGGTCCGTAGTAGGTTACCTTTGCAAAGTTCACTCCATCTTTTCCGGTGGTGACAAGTGGTGGATCGGAGGTTGTTCGTTTGTGCTATTTTTCTTCTTAGATTCCTTTTTTTAATGATTTATCTCCAACCGTGTGTTGAAAACATGAACCATTTTCACCATTGTGTTTCCTGCGTCGAGATCTTGAAAATTAGATCCATGTCGATAGGTTTCGATGAACTTTTTTCTGACAAAATCTGTGTTCTAAACTGCAGTAACCTGTGTTTCAAAAATGTACCAAATTGTGCTTCAAAACTATACTAAAATGTTTTTCGTTTTTTTGGGACCAAAGTTGTGCTTTCATGCGGCATGTCTTTCTCACATCAAAGCACAATTCTGTTTCACCTTTTTCAAAAAAAGCATAATTGTACTTCACTTTTCAACAAAGCACAACTGTGCTCATCACTCTTTTCAAAAAAGCGCAGTTGTGCTATCACGTTAGAAGCACAGTTGTGCTTCACGCGAAGTATTAGTGTGCTTTCACGTGCCTGCCAGTTTTTTCTTTCAGCAAAATAAATAAAAAATTAAAATAGAAGGAAAAAAACCCGAAAAAAACCATTCCGATGCAAGGCGCATTCAACGCACGCCCTTGTGGCGGCGTTGGCACGCGCCACATATGACTCTGGAGTGCTCCGCGCCAGAAAAAGTGTCCAGTAGTTTCATCACAGAAGGGGTAACCTCCCGATTAGTTGCTCCCATATTTTTTTTGGAAATTTTCAAAAGATTCCTTTTTGTTATCGAGTTTGGTTTCTCTGGCTTTTTTGGACCGGGTTTTAATTTTTTGGGGGTTTTCACTTGTTTTTTAATTTATTCATTCACTTGCACTTGCATTCGTGTTTTTTAAAATTCATGATCATTTTTCCATCCATGGATTTTCTCAAATTCATGAATACTTTACAATGTTGTGTTTTTTATTAAAAAAGATGAGTATTTTCAAATTCATGATTACTTTTTAATCTTGTTAATGTTTTTTCATTGAACATTTTTTGAATACGCAAAGTGAAGATCGTGCATTTCAGTCAAATTCAGATCTGTTTTTACGAGTCCATGATATAATATAACCAAATTGGATAGATCTTCCACCTGTTTAGCTACCCCAAACCGACACAGGTGAACAAGTAGAGTATATTAGGGCGCGTCATTTTTTAACTTTTGAACTATTTTGCCAATTTTATGTAATTTTTTAAATTGATAAACTTTTTTTATTACATACATATTTTTTTCAAATTAACCAAAGAAAACCAACTGTCTGACACAGCAAACCAGCGATAGTCACGCGATTTGTTTGGAAATCGGCAATAGCGCGAGCGGTCAAGGCTGGGGCGAGCAAGTGAGCTACTTCGGCCGCGTCCCGCTATGGCACGTGTGAGCGTCAACTTACTTTTCAACTGTTGGGAAACGTAGCATGCAATTTCAAAAAAATTCCTACGCTCACGCAAGATCTATCTAGGAAATGCATAGAAATGAGAGGGGGAGAATGTGTCCACGTACCCTCGTAGACCGAAAGCGGAAGCGTTTGACAACGCGGTTGATGTAGTCGAACTTCTTCTTGTTCCGACCGATCAAGCACCGAACGTACGACACCTTCGAGTTCTACACACGTTCAACTCGATGATGTCCCTCGAACTCTTGATCCAAAGAAAGTGTCGAGGAAGAGTTTCACAAGACGACGGCGTGGTGATGGTGATGGTGAAGTGATCCGCGCAGGGCTTCGCCTAAGCACTACGACAATATGACCGGAGGCGTAAACTATGGAGGGGGGCGCCGCACACGGCTAACAGATGTTCGTGTGTCTTCTAGGCGCCCCCCACATATATATATATATATATATATATATATATATATATATATATATATATATATATATATATATATATATATATATAGGCTGGAGGGGGGAAGAGGCAGCCAGGGGGGCGCCCAAGTAGGCCGAATCCTACTTGGGGTGCCACCCCAATTCTCCCCCCCCCCCTCCTTGTTTTGGCACTGGGAGAAGGAAGGAGGAGCTAGCCTTCCTTCCTTGCCTTCCCTAGGGCTGGCCGGCCTGGTGGAGGGGTGCACCAGCTCCCTGTTGGCTGGTCTGTCCCTCCCTAGGCCCATTAAGCCCATATCTTTGCAGGGGAGGGGGGGTGCCCGAAACCCCTTCCGGTGACCCGGTATCATCCGAAACACTTCCGGTGTCCAAATATCATCGGTCTATATATCAATTTTTACCTCTCGACCATTTTGAGACTTCTCGTCATGTCCGTGATCTCATCCGGGACTCCGAACAACATTCGGTCACCAAATCACATAACTCATATAACACAAAATTGTCATCGAACGTTAAGCGTGCGGACCCTACGGGTTCGAGAACTATGTAGACATGACTGAGACACCTCTTCGGTCAATAACCAACAACGGAATTTGGATGCTCATATTGGTTCCCCCATATTCTACGAAGATCTTTATCGCGATCGTACCGTAATGACAACATACATTATTCCCTTTGTCATCGGTATGTTACTTACCCGAGATTCGATCGTTGGTATCTTCGTACCTAGTTAAATCTCGCTACTGGCAAGTCTCTTTACTCGTTCCGTAATGCATCATCCCGTAACTAACTCATTAGTCACATTGCTTGCAAGGCTTATCATGATGTGCATTACCGAGAGGGCCCAGAGATACCTCTCCGATACTCGAAGTGACAAATCCTAATCTCGATAAATGCCAACCCAACAAACACCTTCGGAGATACCTGTAGAGCATCTTTATAATGACTCAGTTACGTTGTGACGTTTGATAGCACACAAGGTATTTCTCCGGTATCCGAGAGTTGCATAATCTCATAGTCAATGGAATATGTATAAGTCATGAAGAAAGCAATAGCAATAAGACTTAACGATCATTATGCTAAGCTAACGGATGGGTCTTGTCCATCACATCATTCTCTTAATGATGTGATCCCGTTCATCAAATGACAACATATGTCTATGGTTAGGAAACTTAACCATCTTTGATTAACGGGCTAGTCTAGTAGAGGCTTACCAGGGACACTGTATTGTCTATGTATCCACACATGTATCAAGTTTCTGGTTAATACAATTCTAGCATTAATGATAAACATTTATCATAATATAAAAAAATATAAATAATAACTTTATTATTGCCTCTACGGCATATTTCCTTCATCAACCGCTCAAGGCGCTGAAGAGGGGGTCTCCTATTCTTTTCAACGGGCAAGGAATAGGGAACAAGGACTACAACATGCATCGCTCACCCCTTCCCCCATGAGCCGCTCAATTAGAGTGAACACATGTTTTTTTTTAATATTTTCAACTACATTTTCTTATTTTTTTTCCAGTTTAATTTTTAACTTAAAAAAGGTCCATGAATATGATTTTTAGTGAATTTTAAAGTTTGTTCAGGATTTTTTTCTAAATGTCCACGAATTGGAAAAAAGTTCAGGAATTTGGAAAATGTTTAACTTTTTTATCTTTCTATAAATTTAAAAAGCTTCAAGAATTTCAAAATAATGTTCATGAATTTGAATAATGATATCATATTTAGAAAAATGTTCATGTATTTGAAAAACGATCCTGAATTTGGAAAATGTCCATGAATTTGAAATGAACGATTGCAAAATTCAATTGGTTTACATGAATTCAGAAAATGTTTAATTTTTTTAATTAAATGCTTACTAATTTGGAAAAATTAATGAACGAAAAAGGTGTTGAGTACTTTGAAAAATGCTCATATCACCAAAGAACTAGTCATGGATAGAGATTCGTGGAAGTTAGATATCTACATGCCGAAATCATGAGTTAGTTTCGAGATCTTATGGGTTCCAGCTCCAGCCTACCTCAACTTGATTGGGAGTAAATTCTTTATTGTTGTTGTTGTTTTAAAAATATTCAAACATTAAAATGGAAAAATAAAAGTGGTGAAAAAGAAAGAAAGAAAAAGAAAAGAAACCCGGAAAAACCGGTTAAGAAAAAAATGAAAAAGCAAACTTTACTAATGAAATTGAAATGAATTAAATAAAACAGAAAAAACAACAGAGAAGTAAATAAAGGAAAAAAAAGGTAAAATAAAACCCGACTTGGAAGCTTCGAACCCGATGGAAGCTTTCAGAACCTTTTTAAAACCGTTCCTCCCAGCTAACCGCTTAACAGGCTGGCCCATTTCCAGACGCTGTAACATGGACCATTCAAGGCCGGCCCACTGCGCTGCTGTGTCGACCGCCTGCTAAGTCCCGCTAGAACAAAGCCCCCAAACCCTCCACCCTCCCGCCGCCGCCGTCTAGCTTTAGCATCCCTCCGACGAGCAGCAGCCACCACGGAGCGACGCTTCGGCGGGAAGGTATGATTTCGCACAATTTTTCTTATTGTGAACGATCCATTTTCCCTCCGCAGTCCGCACTCACGAAGTGTAGTAAATTCCTTTTTATCACAAAGGTCGAAAATTTGTCCAGCTGCAGTTGATGTTAATCCGCATCTGACGAGATTAGGTCGCAAGGCCGTTGCGTTGGCCGTCCCGCCGCTTGTAGAACCCATCCCGTAACCGAGCGAAACTACCCCCTTCGCTTGTAGGCTTGTAGCCATCCATGTATGTTGATATGTCGTGCTACAGGGCGGTAGCTATGCGTACCATACGATTTCAGACTTTTAGGACATTTTCGTGAATTGTGTGAATCATCGAACTTCCCTGAGACATTCTTCCAGTTTCTTGAGTTGTTTTATATATGAAAATCCCTGTCAGTCCAAACGAATTCTCATGGTGGAGGGGATCGAATAGAGCGACATTCAGTCCATGTGGGGATTGTGTGGAAGGATGGTTCCCCTAGTGGGTTGTTTCCCCAACAACCAAACAAGCCCCAACGGGTCCCCATTCCCTTGACAGTGGTGGATAATGGAGCAGGGCGAGAACATTCTCTCAACTCCTCACCGGAATGCTCATGTTGAATTAAAGTTCAGGGCCATATGTTCTATGAATAGCCTGCTTTTTATTAATAGGAGCATCATATGACAGCATATGTTACTATTTGCAGAGCAAGCAAAGAGAAATGTTCTGAATTTTCGGTGGCTACGCAGTGTTTCTGTGTGGAGCTGACAGTGCACATGAATTTGCGCTATCATATGTTTCTTCGAAGAGTTTTTAGTATAGTGCAGGGAGCTTAAGCTGTTAGACTTTTGTAGTGAAAATCAATACAGAAAACCTTGCTTCTAGTTAAGTACTACGTATTAGCTAAAAGCTTTTTAAAACCTTTTGTTTCAGATTGTAGGACGGGAGTCCAAGAATCTAGCAGCCTGTTAGCTACAAAATGAACAAGGGGAAGATTTTCAAGTTGGCAAAGGGATTTAGAGGAAGGGCGAAAAATTGCATAAGGATAGCACGGGAGAGGGTTGAGAAAGCCCTGCAATATTCCTACAGGGACAGGCGTAACAAGAAGAGAGACATGCGGTCCCTATGGATTGAGCGCATCAATGCTGGTACACGACTGCATGGGGTATGTCTCGACCTGTTTGCTAGGAATGTCTAATAATCATAGTATTTTTATTTATGAATAAAGAAAGAAACATCATCTTTTAAATGATTATCTCAAGACAAACAGGTCGATAGAAAAAGCCTTGCATTCTGTGGTTTAAGTAACTCTTTTCTTGCATCTGACTACCAGGTGAACTATGGCAGCTTCATGCATGGATTGATGAAGGAGAACATCCAACTGAACAGGAAGGTGCTCTCGGAGCTGTCAATGCATGAGCCATACAGCTTCAAGGCACTTGTTGATGTATCTCGCACTGCATTTCCGGGGAACAGGCCACCTACCCAAAAGGAAGGTCTAGCAGCTATTCTGTGAAACAGCTTGTTCAATAAATCACTGCTGTCATGACGGTCTTCCGTTTTCCTTTCATTGCGACTGAAAGTTATTACCAGTCCACCAATATCTTGTATCCGGGAGGTGACTCATGTAATCTCTTTTCGCCATTCCCTGTGGTATTCTCTTTAGCAGCAACACCTTTTCAATGAATTATTGCTCATTTGGCCCCTTTCTGTTGGTCTTATAGAGAGAGTTCTCTCTGTGTCACAAGTTACCAATGTTGATTGTTAATTCTGTAGCAATATGATAGAGATCGGTGACCCTTGTGTTGTGCTCATCTATACTTGTGACCAGTAAATACCCCTCTTCTAAGTGCGTACTTGTAAAATGCTTTTGTCTAGAGAGCGAAACAAAGGGAGTGTTGCACGTCTCTTCATTTTCATCGCAAGAGTTAAGAGTGCATGATGTTCAGAATTCTTTTGATGTTATGGAATCTTCCAGCTCGATCCCAGTAAGGCCTTGTTTGTTTCAGCTTCAACTTCTGTCAAATCAGCTGTGGATTCGCTTCACTCAGAATCAGCTTTGCCACTGAAGTACACCAGGACGTGCTTCAAGAAAATACACTGAAATGGCCCAAATCAGATTCTGGCTTCAGTGGCAAGGCTTATTCAAAATGGCAGTTTGTTTCAGATTAAGCTTTGCCCTGAAGCTGAAACAAACTAGGCCTAAGTCCACTGTCCTTGTTACTCTTGGTCAGTAACAAACCTCTTCTGGTCATTTACACTAAAAAGGATATCATCTGGTTTTTTGATCAGATGGGGTGCTCAGAATCTCAGCTCACTTGGCATGGAGTAGTGCATATACTAAAACAGATATTCTTTCCTGAAAATGAAGGAACAAATTATGTGCATTCCTTTGTCCCTTTCTTTACTTTGCCAATGTTCCCAAGAGCCATCTGACAATGGTCATACATGCACATGTGATGTGAGATACATATATTGTCTATAACTTCAAATTCTGCTAAAACAGACTAATAATAATACTCATATATAGAAATAGAGCCGCACCCGCGGAGCATAATTATTCTGTAACATGGTATATGTGCTTACACATTGGTTGATTAGGTAACCTGACCTGGCAATGCACTCAGGTACTTTCCACATATGTGGCAACTGCTCCAGCCAACGAATGCTACGGTGTGTGAAGAATGTTTTCTGGATGGCCAATGTGTACAGAATGTTATGGGCCAGCTTCTCGGTGTGTCTGGGCTCTCCTTTTCCGGACGGAATAATAAGAAAGCTTAAAGCAGAGACATTCCAGGAATTTACTTGCGCACACAGGTTTGTGGTTGATTCTCTTTTCTTTTCCCGGCCAATCGCACATCAGATTTGCTCTTCCCTTTTGTCTGTATATGCTTTTCCTTGGTAAACTTTTGTCCCTACCCATGCGAATGTGAACGACACATGTTGATCAGAGCAGAGCACCAGAGCCATGGATGCAGCTGGTGGCCTCCTCTTGGCTGGAATGCACCAGAATTTTATCAGCCGATGTGTGGGAATAAAACAGCCGTCCTCCATGATTGCACTATCGAACAGTGTAAGCATTTTCTGAAAAACTATCAAACCCACTTCTTCTTGCCCTCTTTGCAGGCTGCAGAAAGGAGGTTCTCTGGTTTCTTTTGCTTGTGTGCCCCTCTGCCATTCACCCTCATAAAACATTTCATACTGTATACATATTGCCTTTTGTGATTGAGATATACATACTGCACGGTACGATATTTCAGTATCCAGGGTATTACACCCTCTGCTTATAAATATAAGATGTTTTGGTAGTTCAATTTATAAACTGCCAAAGCGTCTTATATTTAGAAACAGAGGTGGTATGTAATTGCTTCTGAAATTGAGAAGTTCTCGGTCTAACACGGCACTGTTTGCTTTTACTGTGATTGCACTGAGTAGGTAACCAGCTTGGCTAGAATGACTAGAGTCGAGTGACATATTGTGTAACCTCCCATCCTATGCTTTCTGTATGACGGAGACAACAGTAGGTGAACCACGCAAAAAATGACTCCTATCCTAGTGATCTCACAGATCATACATGAAGGGTCTGGCTCTGGTCTAGTACAATCAGGCCATCTAATCAGTCTCTGTACCCATGGTTTCCGCATGGACACGTTATTATACGTTTCCTTTTCTGATTAGCTGAAACGTTTCGCCTCGAGAAAGCTTAACCGTTGGACTATTTCGGTGAAGATATACCAACCCCGAAGTTCACATCACAAATGAAAGCTTAGCAGCCATGCAGTATTTATCTTTCGAGCCCAGTCACGCTGAAGTGATCAATTGCCAATTGGAGCAGATGGCTTGCTTGTCATCGGCTCCCTGGGTTTGGTGGCCATCTCAGGAAAATAAAACCGGACAATAGGCTCATCTGACCACATCCACTCGAAGAGAGTTTGACCTTCTGCTCCTGACGTTGCGAGTTGCAACCATAATAGTTGGTGCCACCTTCCCCGCTCTAGAAGCGCAGTTCAAACGTTTAGCATGCCAGTGACACGTTTCCTAGTATTTTCAATTGTAGCATCAGTTACAATGTTGCTTTTCATTGCACAGTTGGTTTCTCTTCCTTCAGTTCTTTTCTGTCCTCTCCGATGACGAGCTCCGACGGCATGAACTTCGTCCGATGTTTTCATCAAGAGGATACGTCTGGGAATCGCCGAATCGATCGCACAATGAATGCTTTTCCTTGGCCTCCATGTTGCAAATTAACTACTACAAGCAAAGACATCTTCCTCTCTTTTGGCCTTGCCCCTACATGATCATTCGCCGTCTCCATCACCGAGGAAACTATGAGTTCACTTAACATTCTAAGGTTAGTCTAACCTAGTGTTCATCTGAAAGAAAATGTTAGTCTAGTGTTAGGTGAATAGGTGGGCCGGTGGCTATCTCCAAAAGGATCAGAGATCTCTTTTAGAGGCACTGCTGTAGCGTTTCAATTGTCTCACTTCCATCGGGGTGGTTGATCTGATCTCCCTTACGTTGTTCGGCTACGATCACGTCACTGATCGTGTAGGTTGGACACGCAGGGCAGCCTTGGACTTCGCATCAGAGACCCAGGTAGTACATGGAACAGGTTTTCCGGTCACAGTTTTGTGGAAAAGTTTTCTAGTACTAGTTTTTTTCCTGCTCCTTTGGAGTTGGCAGTTCTTGGAAAGGTGAAAGAGAAAAAGGACCAGGTGCCTTCCTCGTGCTATTAATTAAGAAAATGCTTTAGGCAAAGGAAAATCTTTATATGATGGAGAGAGTGACGACTGACATGCAAGGAATACCATTTTACTTAGTAACAAAGAAATAAGAGCTGATGTATTTCTGTTCACCATTAATATGGTTGGACTGGCTGTCAATGAAATTAAACTTTTTCTGCTCAAAAAAATGATGCTTCATGTGCAAGCAAGTCCTTTTTTCTTTCTTTTTGGAGAGAGGAATGAGGAATCTGCAGATAAATCTAGCTGCCTTCTGAAGCAATTATACTCTTTGGACAATCAACAATAATACCCTTTTAACCGGTTTCCTCGTCTTTTCAACTGTGTCTTGCCTTTTCTGTTCTTGGCCATTTGTTCATATGATACGATCTGTTCATCTGTGCCGTGTTCCCTAGCTTGTGATTGACATAGTACTACAAATATGAAAAATCATGGGCCATGCCAGACCTTTTTTTTGTCTCCGATGACTCGGAACTTCTTCAAGGGGGCTTCATCATGCTCACAGTCACAGATCGATCCTAACAACTTTCTCAAGAATTCGTCTTGGATTTCAAGTCATGAGGACCTAATCACGGGCTTGACGTTGTAATTGATTTCCAAAATAACTATCCAGCTTTATTCATGGTCTCCCTACTTTGCATTGCAAAGTCGGATGGGGGAACACGCACGATCGACACCCTAGTCAATTGCAGTTTTTGCTTTATGCATACATATATCCGTTTTCCGCTTTGCTGATGACCGACTACTCGATTATTCCTCGCCCACACGGCCACACCTTCGTTTGCTTTGGACACGTCGATCAGTACATTCTGTTGGAGTACCAGCTGGCTGAAACACATTAGATCGAACAGGAAAGAAGAAAAACAATATGTGCATGAAACATATAGAGAAGAGCACCCCCACAACACGTGTACATTACTTTTTTTCTGAGGAAAACTTTCGATGTATCTATCAAACATCATGGCAGGGACGCTAATTACTGACACTGCGGTTAGTTGGCCTCGCCTCTTCCCGCGGGACGCGCTCAAGGCTGCTGGCCCGGGAGCTCTAGATTCGCCGCCTAAGCTCCCTTCTCGGCTCCTCTTCCTCCTTCGCCGCCGAGCGCACCACGGGCGAAGCCCGTGCCATGGGCGGCGGCGGGGCATCTTCCTCCCTCCCCTGTTCGGGATTCCGGCGGCGCGGGCGACGCTGCTCGTGGAGGCGCGGGGTCCGGCGGGGTTCCCGGTGGCGGTGACGCGCGGATCCGGCGGCTGGAAGGTGGCGGGTGTCCCTGCAGCGCTGGCGGCGGTGGTCTAGGTCGCGATCCGATCTGGATCTCGTCGGGCGGATGGCAGGTGGTGCACGCTGGTGGGCCGGCGGTGGTGGCTGCCCGGCGTGGCGGCTACTCAAGTCCGGCTCGCCGTGGCGCTGGTCCAGATGACTGGCTGCGGCGGCCGCTTGCCTCGGCCGTGGCTGGTAGGGGTGGCGGCGCAGCTGCGGCGGCCTTGGCGGACGTGTTGGCCGGATTCCAGCTGGCTCCGGTGGCTGGACGTCAGCGAGCGGCGTGGTTGGACTCCCCGGTGAGTGGTCTTGGTGGTAGGTGGTGGTCTGTGGGGTCCCCTAGCCGGTGAACGGAACCTCGTTGGTGGCCTTGTGCGGATCTGCTTCGACCGCCGCGGTGGGGCGACACAGTGGGTGTCGGCGGGGAGGTTGGTGGGAGGGATGGGCGGCGCCGTCGCCGGCACGAGGTGTGCCGGTCGTGGATGCGTCCGCTCCCCCTCCTCCCCATTCCCCATCTGTTTGTGTGCGGCGGCAGCTCCGGGAAGTTCAAGGCGGGACGCGGGCTGCGGTTGCGTCGGTTTTGGGTGTCCTCTCGGACCAAAGCTGGTCACTTTGGCTACTCTTGGGGAGGTCCGTATGTCGGGCGGCGACCCGGGTGGCGGGGGGCACGACGTTCTTGGGCGGAGCTTGCGTCTCAGATGCGGGCAAACAGCCATGGCCACACGGGTGGCTTGGTTGTGGGTGGTTGGCAAAGCTAGGGTGCGTCGGAGGGAGGCGAGCGCCGGGGTATATCACCTGTCCAGCCGTGTTCTGGCCGATGGTGGCGGCGCCGGTGATGTCGTACCCTTCCTGAAGGCTTCGTCGTGGCGTTCCCTCTCCCTCCGTCTCCCTCCAGGTGAAAACCTGATCTCTGGATCGGGCGGTGGCGGCTTTATGGTCGTTACCTTATGGGAGGCACCGCTCTTGAGTCCTGGCTTTGTCGTTGTCCGTTTCACCTCTCCATGATGGTTTGTCATGATGGAGGTTTCCGTTGGCTCCAAGCGGTCTCCTTTGCATATTCGTAGTTAGCTTGGTGGTCGGTGGAGTGATGTTTCGTTGTCCGGCACCTTTGTATCCAGTCTTGGGTGTGTGTGTTGTGTGCGTTGGTAGCGTGAGTTTGCATCGTCTTTCGGATTTACGGTTGTACTTTATAATATAAAGCGGGGGAAACTCTTTTTTGTAAAACATCATGACAGTGCAGAGAGCACCAGGTAACGACTCTATGGTCGTTACCTTCTGGGAGGCACCGCTCTTGAGTCCTGGCTTTGTCGTTGTCCATTTCACCTCTCCATGATGGTTTGTCATGATGGAGGTCTCCGTTGGCTCCAAGTGGTCTCCTTTGCATATTCGTAGTTAGCTTGGTAGTTGGTGGAGTGGTGTTTCGTTGTCTGGCATTTTTGTATCCAGTCTTGGGTGTGTGTGTTATGTGCGTTGGTGGCGTGAGTTTGTATCGTTTCTCAGATTTACGGTTGTGCTTTATAATATAAAACGGGGGAATTTTTTTTTTGTAAAACATCATGGCAGTGCAGAGAACATCAGGTAACATAAATAACAGCCCGGTGTGGTAACAAGACTCCGCCGGTTTTTACAGCAGGGAGGTCGAGGTTTTCAAACCGACCGACCGTTGTTCGGAATAGAGTAGTTCCACTCGTGAGAGTGGTTTCCAAAAATTTAGAAAAATTTAGAGTTTTTCTAAAGTTTTTGCCTCTAGCCTTCAGAGCCGACACTTGACGTAGAAGACACTACTATATCCCTAGCCATTAAGTCAACTAGCTAAGTCCAGATCGATCGCTCGTCGGCCCGGCGCTATGATGCTGTCGCCACTAACGCCGGTACACTCCGACCTTCCGAGGTCCAGAGCTCACACATTCTCGAATTGACCGACGTGCTACGCGACTGTACGACGAGCTCCTCCTGCCGCTTTGCGTCCAACTAAAAAGCCCGTGGAAACGCCACTTTTTCGGCCGACCCGTGGAGACGTACGTACGTACGTCGTGGTCGAATCGGCTCGCCGGTGCTGGTCACCAGTACTCGCGGCCGCCGGTCGACGCTGGCCCGATCGCCGGCACACACGTCGCTCGCGCCCGGCCGGCGTGCACGTCAATTCGTCTACCAAACCTCACCTCCTTCTCCGACGACGACGACGACTTGGCCTGCTCTGCTTGTTCGGAGTCTCGTCATATGTCACGGTGCTATGATACGATAGCTTTTTTTGCTTTTGTTTTTGTTTTGAAGAATTATGATACGATAGCTTGGTCTTTTCCTGTCTGGTCTGTCGCGCGCGCGTCTGGATTTTTCTCCTTTGGAGCTCGTTCTGAGGATCGGATCAGGTCGGCACCTGGAGCTCCATCGCCCTTTTTCTTTCCCTCTGGGTCTGGGAGGATGGGAATCGGTTCAGATTTTGCGCCAGGTGTTCAGGTCAACTTATCTTCTGATGATTCCTTTCGATTTAATCGAGCCGGCGGTTTAGGGTGCAACTGGCCGCTGGTCTGAGCCGGCACTATTTTATCGATCCGCGATCGCCCAACCACGCTGGTTGGATTAGTTCGTTCCAGCTGATGTAAGGTACTATGCCCCTCCTGTCAGGGTTTCTTCTCCTCTCGGCGACGGCGACGCCATCTCCGTAGAGATCGATCTCCCCTACCGTCTGCCCGCTAGCTGGGGCTCGCTGCGTCCGGGAGGCGCGGCGGCCGCGCGGAGGGAACGGATCTTGGGATAGTACCGCTCGCGGAACCAACACCACCAGCGAGAGGATCATGAATTCGACTGCATCGGTGTCGGGCCCGGCCACATCCGATCTCGAAGCGTTGATGGAGGAATTGGGACTCAAGGAAGATGATCTGCAGGATGTTGTGGTGGAGCATGGCGAACTGCCGAAGGAGGAGACGCGCTGGATGGCGATTGCTAGGATTCACACCGACAAAACCTACCAATTTAATGTTCCAGCTGATGTAAGTTAGCGAAATTCTGGAGCGCAAGCATATAGAGTATATTTAGCCCATCGGATCAAGTGCTACTTGTTGGCGATTAGCGAGACTAATCTTCATGGTGTATTAGTTGAGGAGAGCGATAATATGCTAAGAAACCTTTAGCTCATATCCTTTAGTCACTTGTCCTTTTTCATTTTCAACGAATTCGTGAACCGAAAGGATTGCATAACAGAAAGCATCTCCATCTGAAAAAAGAACATGAAAACATCTATACGGGTACAGTTTTTCTTTTTTGCGAATAACTATATGATTACATGTTTATTTGCCTTTAAATAACAATCTTATCAACTAGCTGTATCATTATTTATGGAGATGTGTGAGCAGTCAATACATTTTTTTTAAAGAACACAGGATAGCCGCCTCCTCCCCTAAAGTCTAGGGTTCCTCTACCTCCCGCCGGTGCCGCCGCCGGCCCGCCTCGTCTTTGGTGGCCTTAGGGCCATGGCGGCGCGGTGGATCTTGGGCCTCGCTGGCGGGAGGGCTCTGTTTTTAGATGTTCCAACAAGTTTTGTTACGATTTGTGTCTTGTTCAGGAAGATGAGAAGGTGACAGCTCCCTGAAGATGGAATAGAGTTCTCCCCGCCTAGCCCCCGTCCTGGTGGTGTGCCTAGCATCATCGATGGGCGTATGGAGGTGTGTCTTCGGCGGATCTGTGCTTGGTGGATTTGCTCGGATTTTAGTCGTAGTTCGTCTACGTTCATGTGTTTTCAGGTTGGATACTTCAGATCTACGCTATTTTTCATTGGCGGCGGTTGCTGTTTTGCTGCGATGGTCCTATGGGGCCTTAGCACGACGACTTCCCTAACTATATACTATAACAAGTTTTGTCTGGCTCCGGCAAGGGAGGGGCGATGACGGCGGCGCGCCTTTTGCTCGCCTCAGTGCTTGTAGTCGTTGCTAAGTGGTCTACAAATCTACATGTAATTTTGTTTATTTATGGTGTTCATTGTACTGCCATGATTAAAGATAAATAGATCGGACGTTTACTCGTAAAACAATACTAATTATATTTTGAATTCAAATAGGGAGAGGAACGTGTCCTCTCTGGTGCCCTGGCGTGAAAGATGGTTCTCTCTAAGAGGGTCATTCAAATGAACAGTGCCACCAGAGAGCGTTCCCTCAAAAACCATTTCCAGCGAAAGAATGCTATAATAGAGAGATTTGATGCGCTATAACAAAAAGATTTTTCATGCTAAGAAGAAATAATTGGCATGCTATATCAGAAATAATTGTCATGCGTTTAATGGATTTGTTATGCTGCGGCAGAGAAAATTACCATGTGTTTCGGAAATCTGCCATGCTATATCAGAAACAATTGTCATACGTTTAAGGGATTTGCCATGCTGCGGCAGAGAAAATTACCATGTGTTTCGGAAATCTGCCAATGCTATATCAGAAATAATTGTCGTACGTTTAAGGGATTTACCATGCTGCAGTAGAGAAAATTACCATGTGTTTCGGAAATCTGCCATGCTGCCATGGAGAAAATTACCAGGGTTCTATACAAGGCTCACGATTAATGGACTGTTTTGGGCAAAGTGGTGTGTGGCAGACCTATGTTCATTGAGATATTCTTATTGGCCGCTTAAAGCATTTGGAAGGAAAGAAACCATAAAAATTTCAGAAGGATCCCCCCTCTAAAAATTCTTGGTTTCACAAGTTCAAAGAAGAAATTTTCCTCCATGCCTATAGAGTAGGAGAGTCCCAGCAACCGTTTATCTCTTCCCTCGTAGCATTTCTCCCTTAGATATCTCCTCCTTTTCCACTTCCAACCACAAAGTGGCCTGGAACGTAAATACTCTATGTCCGAATACCTTAGAAATTAATAAATATTTTATCACCATACAAGGATCAAATATAATAAATTAAAAGTATTTTAATCTCAGCTATCATATTATTAATTGAAATATCCATGTTTCACACAGTCTAATCTCATCGAAATATATTTTCCGCAACAACGTGGATATCCTCTAGTTTATCGTTTGATGTTTAATTTCTTACATGATCTTCATACGACTGGTTGGTAGGTGAAATGACATGTTGAATACGATGCAATTTCTTTTAGAAAAAAGATACAAGCCCATCAGAGCATTGATCGCGTGTATGTTTTGGGCGCCTCTCTTAATATCTTACTATAAACTATGGACTCGCATGTAAATTTTTCACGTGACTAGCTTTGAAATATCTTAGATATATGAGTAATTGCCTTCAGAATAATAAAGTTATATATACAACCACATGGTAATATATGAGATACGACGATAACTACTACCGGATGGTAGGATGTATTTTTTCATATAATAAATTATATGCATTTTAATCTCAGCATATTATTAATCAAAATATTCATGTTTCTAGTCTTACAGAAACATATTGTAGGCAATTTCCGCTGCAACGTGAGATATGCTCTGGTTTTTCGTTAATTGCTTACATGATCTTCATACGGCTGGTTGGTAGGTGTAATGACACGTCGAATACGATGCAATTTCTTTCAGAAAAAGAAACAAACCCATCAGAGCATTGGTCGCGTGTATGTTTCGGCCGCCCCTCTTCTAATATCTTACGTTCGGATTACACGTAAGAACATGGATCGCTCAACACCAACCACCTTACATCATCAACGTAAGGAAAGATCACAGCAACAGTTCTTTTTCTATCATAATCACAACAACAGTTGACTCCGCTACAAGGACAGAATCATCTTGTTAACACGGAGAGCCCAAACTAGACCCCTAATACACGCGCGTCCTGCCTTCCACGCCTCCTCCACTGTTATTTACTCAAAACAATCACGCGGTGTATGCGAGCGTCGACAGAATGCACTGCAAAATTCACCACTCATTGAAGCTAGAAAACTGTGGTCTTGCATTCTTGGATTCTTGTATCTTAATAGAGCTGACGCAGCGCCCGCGTTTCGCTCAAAGATAATGCACTACTCATTGTTGAAGCCAGAAGAGCGAGAAGTGTACCAATTTCTTCTTCTTATTTGAAAAAGAAGAGCCCCGCAAGTCTGTGGAGTGTGGACTCTCATATGAACGAGATGAACCCGAAAAGCGAACCGCCCGTGTCATTCTCTCCAGCGCATTTCCCCCACTGATCTTCCGGTACTTAAGCCGCTGCTGCTACTAGTACTAAGTACTTCAGTCACTTTTGTAAATTATTATCGCTGTGCTTCTGGGGTCGACCTGTCGCGCATATATTGCTCTCCCTCTCCCGTTGCTTCCTCGGCCGGCCTCCCGTTCCGACGCGTCGCGGCCGCCTTTCCCCAGAGGTTCCGGGGAGCGATCCCGTCGAGCTCGCGCGCGCGTGCGGGCATTGAGCCGGACTACCTCGTGAGGCCGCGTGTGCGTTCGGGGGGAGAGGCTGGTCAGCGGTGCGATGAGGGGCGGCGGCCACCCGCGATGGGGCTCCGCGGGGACGACGCCGCGGTCGCTGAGCACGGGCTCCTCGCCGCGCGGCTCGGAGCCGGCCTCCGAGGACGGGGAGGAGCTGGTGGAGGTGACGCTCGACCTGCATGACGACGACACCATTGTGCTGCGGAGCGTGGAGCCGGCCGCGGCGGCGGCGCTGGGCTCGGGCTCGGGGGCGCTGAGGCTGCCGGTGCCGGTGCCGGCGCGGGGCGAGCTCGCGGACGGCGGCTGCGGCGCGTCGTCGTCCTCGTCGCGGTCCCCGTCGATGCGCCGGACGTCGTCGTACCGGCTGCTGCAGCTGTCGCAGGAGCTCATGGCCGGCGCGCGGCACTTCTCGCACGACCTCACCAAGCGGTTCAGCCGCAGCCACAGCCACAGCCGCGACGAGGCCCACCACCACCAGCAGCAGCCGTCGTCGGGCATCGAGTCGGCGCTCGCCGCCCGTGCCGCGCGCCGGCAGCGCGCGCAGCTCGACCGCACGCGCTCCGGCGCGCACCGGGCGCTCCGCGGCCTCCGCTTCATCAGCAGCAACAAGGCCAGCAACGCCTGGAGGGAGGTGCAGGCCAACTTCGACCGCCTCGCCCGCGACGGCTACCTCTCCCGCTCCGACTTCGCGGAATGCATAGGTAGGTACCCATCCCGCCCGCCTCTCCATCAGTCCATTTCGCTCTGCTCGAACTGTATCCAAGGAATTCAAACATCGGCGAGGCGCACCTTCGCAGGGATGACTGAGTCCAAGGAGTTCGCCCTGGAGCTGTTCGACACGCTGAGCCGGCGGCGGCAGATGAAGCTGGACACGATCAGCAAGGAGGAGCTGCGAGAAATCTGGCAGCAGATCACCGACAACAGCTTCGACTCCCGCCTCCAAATCTTCTTCGACATGTAATTCATTCACCATCACCTATCTGCTACTACTCCCAATCTCCCATTATTACAGTTATTACTTCGACTCCCGCCTCCAAATCTTCTTCGACATGTAATTCATTCACCATCACCTATCTGCTACTACTCCCAATCTCCCATTATTACAGTTATTACTATCCTGTAATTCGTTATTACTGTTATTAGTTAGCCGTTTCGTCACAGTATTTTGCTTGCTTCCTTGCAATTGCAATCAGGGTGGATAAGAATGCGGACGGCCGGATCGGGGAGGCGGAGGTGAAAGAGGTGAGCAAACACTCCATGCCCATGACTATGCCGTGCTTTCCTTTCCCCTTTGTTTTCAAACATTGCTATTTGAGGGTACCAAATCTGATCATTTAGGCTTTGGTTTGACGGCTCAAATATTTGGTCGACGACCGAGCTGAGCTGTCCATATCAAAATCTGTCGAGTGTTTCGCCGAATATGCACTGCACCCACCCGTACCGTATGGCATTCTCCAGCACTTGTTAATTATTACTCCGTGCTTCCAGAGGACCAAGGACAATTCTTTCTTAATTAACCAGCACTTAATATAATCCGACATGCAAGGAGTGGTTTTAATTAGATTAGAATTAGAGGATTAAGAACCTAGGGGAAGTACGTAAGACGCTGTGGTCATCTATCTAATCGGAGTCGGTGAGCTAAACCAAAACATCTCCGCGTCTCACCAACTCGGCAATTCCCATCCCACCTGCCAGCTTTTGGGACGCTCGTTTTTTAGCCCTGGTTCAGGAAAAGGCCGGGCAGCTTTCTTCTAGAACGCTTTGTGTGAGGGCGAGAGGGCATTCCGGCCGGCCAGGCAGTAGGTGAGGGGCATTTCCGTGATTGCCCGCTGATCTTCTCTGATCCGCTCGACTCAGGCTGAAAGGCGTGGTGATTCACGTAGGTTTTTTTTTTTTGGATTGGGGCGCGTACAGTACAGGGTGCCTTTCACTGGGGCGGCGCCATCAGCTTTCCGTTGGTTTTGGAAAATGTTACTCCATCCGTAAAGAAATATAAAAATGTTTAAATCAGAGTACGTCACGTTTTTAACTACTGATCTTGCGTTCCCTTTCTTTTGACAGATCATCATGCTGAGCGCGTCCGCCAATAAGCTGTCGAGGCTTAAGGAGCAAGCAGAGGAGTACGCCGCCTTGATCATGGAGGAGCTTGACCCCGAAGAGCTGGGATACATCGAGGTGAGCTCCATCGATCGTCGCTCTAGCTTTGGTGCCTGGCTGACTGCGTGCTACACCTGTCAGCGACCACTTCTTTGATTGCTGCTGCTACTACTGTATACTCGTTTAGCGCGTGGAGATGCGTGCGCCTTCGTAAACAATGAGATCATGCTCTGCTATTCGCGTAGGTAAACCTTATTTGTTTACTTCAGCCCAGAAGACCCGCTATATTTTTAGGAGCAGTTGACCTGGGTTGTCTGCCTCGGCAAAGCCAGTGGAGTTGCACCGGCAGGAGTATACAATATAGAGCCGTACCAATATCATCATGAGCAATGCTTCGGTACACCCCCCCTCACAAAACGTATAAAGGATAGTATAGACTTTTCACAAATTGTACTCACTTTTCTACGTATATGTTGTAGGTTCGTATAATACCCGGCGAACAGTCCTCCCACATGGGCTCAGCCCATTTAGCTTTTTTAGTTTTAATCATCAAAAAATGGATGTCGTCGGCTGAAGTCGAACTACAGCACTCACGCACTACATGTAAACGCACAAACCATCTGGGCTAGCACATCTGATATGCTTGCTAACCTTGTTTTCTTCTTGTTGTTCGAGAGACACAACGTCAAGAAAAAAACACAGCACCTTCACTCTTTGGTTTATGTTATTTTGCACGGTTTTTGTTACGGTTTCTAGTTTTCCTGTTTTGTTCATAAAAGACTAATATTTGTTTTTTAAAATTATGCATAAATTTCAAAAAAATGTTCATGCCTTTCAAACTTGCTCAGAATGTCAAAACACAAACAGTTTTTTTATAAAATAACAAAATTTTAAACATGTACATTTTTTTTAAAAACAGTAACAAATTTGGAATTCCAGAAGAATATGAAAAAAAAATTGAATTCCGAAAATTTTTAATTTATGAGAAATAGAAACAATAAACAGAATAAATGAAAAGTCAAAGAAGACGAAAAATGAACAAGAGAGAATATAAAAAGAGAAAAAGAAAAAACACGGTTCACGACCTTCGAGAATGTCCCAAAGCCGGAAAAAATTGCTGGGAAGCCAAGGTTCCCAAAACCGAGAAAAACATTTTGGCAAATTTCCTTAGTGAACTTTTTTTGAAAATTTTCAGATCCATGAATATTCTGTAAAAAAATTGATGAACTTTTTTCAAATCCGAGAAATCGGTAGGGCTGGTTTTTTCTTCGGATTTTCATGGGTTGTTATATTATTTTGTTTTTCTTTTCTTTTATTGATTTTGAAAAAGTTCATCAAAAATCAAAATAAGTTTATCGATTTTGAAGGAAAGTTCATTGATTTGGGAAAAAATCACAAATTTGAAAAGAAAACATTGATTTAGAAACAAAATTCGCCAATTTTATAAAAAAGTTCAACAATTTTCAAAAACAAATTGCCAATTTGCGAAATAGTTCATGAATTTGAGAAGAGAACTGATCAATTTTAGGGAAAAAATTCACTGATTTGGAAGAAAAATTCAAGAATTTGAAATTTTGCCGTCATTTTCGAAAAAAGAAATCACTAATTATAAAAACTTCACGCATTTAAGAAACAAAAAACAAAAATAAAATACCAAACAGAAAATGTTCCGCTTTTCCAGCGTCCTATTTTAAGTTCTAGAAAATGTAAACAACACGTGACCTCCTGTTGCCGAGTTGGTTAGTGCGGTTGTGCTAATTCCTGGACGGCCTATGTTTGAATCCTGCAGGACGCATGATTTTTTGCCAGCCCGCGGCAGGGTGTGCACGTCCGTTCATGTACAGTGTATACGTGTTTGTCAAAAAAAAAACATATACGTGAAGAGTTTATAAATTATGATTATCATGCTCTTACTTATGAAGAGGTATCGATTAATCTGGGCCGTCCTTGTGTTTAGGGGGGGTGTACCGAAGCAGAAGTGTATCATCATTTTTATCTGTATCTCACGCATTGCCGGGTGATGGGTGCACCTCAACCAGCGAAATAAACAGCAGTAGCACCCTTAAACTTGGCAGGCGACACGCAGCACCAGTATGAATTTTTGTAGTAAAAATTTACTCGCCAGTATAATTCTCACATTGTGCATGTCATGTACTATTAATCTTGTCAATAGTTAAAAATGGTCTTAAAAAACGCATTAGACCCTATATAGATGGAAGGAGTTAGTATATCGTTTCTGAAGTCTGAACTGTTGTGCTGAACTTATGCTTGGTCACTGTAAGTAATGCCAATGTACGTATTATTTTGTTCACAGGCTAACTTTTTTTTACAAATTAATAAGTGTCACTTGAATTTGAACCAATGGTTCTACTTCTACTGACTTCTGAGAAGTGCACTGCTATTATTATTTCTCCTTTCAGCTTTGGCAACTGGAGACACTTCTGCTGCAGAAAGACACGTACGTGAACTACAGCCAGGCGTTAAGCTACACAAGCCAGGCACTGAGCCAAAACTTGGCACTGAGGAAGAAGGGCTCCATCCGCAAAATAGGCAACTCGTTGATCTACTATTTGGAGGACAACTGGAAACGCTTGTGGGTGCTCGCCTTGTGGATTGGAATAATGACTGGACTCTTCACCTGGAAGTTCATCCAGTACCGCGAGCGCTATGTCTTTAAAGTGATGGGCTACTGCGTGACAACTGCAAAGGGCGCCGCTGAAACCTTGAAGCTGAACATGGCAATCATCCTCCTGCCGGTGTGCCGCAACACCATTACTTGGCTGCGGAATACAAGGGCTGCACGTGTATTGCCATTTGATGACAATATCAACTTCCACAAGGTTAGACACACGTATCACTTCCCTCTCTTCTGAAGTTATATTAGACTTTCAAAGTGCAATCATCTTAGAAGTTAGTTTAATGTGTTTGGAGGCCCCCACAGACGTGAATATGTGTAGATTTGATTAAATTGCTTAAATCCAACTTAGAGAGACCTAAAGGCATCTATATTGCAGATAAAATAGTAGCCCTGTTGCCAACTCAGAACCTTTTAGCTTACATGAAATTGACAAGTAATAACAATAATTTGTGTCTTTGTTGTGATGGCAGACTATTGCAGCAGCAATTGTGGTTGGTGTTATTCTCCATGCAGGGAACCACCTTGTATGCGATTTTCCACGGCTTATACGTTCATCAGAAGAAATGTATGCTCCTTTGGGAATTTATTTCGGGGAAACAAAGCCAACATATCTTGCATTGATCAAAGGAGTGGAGGGCGTCACCGGGATAATCATGGTTGTGTGCATGATAATTGCTTTTACGTTAGCAACTCGGTGGTTCCGGCGTAGCCTAGTAAAGCTTCCAAAACCATTCGACAAACTGACTGGCTTCAATGCTTTCTGGTACTCCCACCATTTGTTTGCCATTGTGTACGTGGCTCTCATTGTTCATGGCCAGTTTGTGTACCTTATTCGTGTCTGGTACAGAAAATCGGTGAGATATTTATGTATTTATCGTCCATTCTTTTACTTGAAACTAGTTGGATTCCTAAGATTCTTATATTTTTCTTTTGATGCAGACATGGATGTATCTTGCAGTGCCTGTGTGCTTGTATCTAGGGGAGAGGATTCTAAGGTTCTTCAGGTCTGGCAGTTATGCTGTCCGGCTCTTGAAGGTCAGTAAAAATACATCAGAAACTTGAGCATTGATTCTTTGTGCCTTGTACTAATCTAGTGCCATTTATCTGCAGGTAGCCATTTATCCTGGTAATGTCTTGACGCTGCAAATGACCAAACCTGCGACCTTTCGTTATAAAAGTGGGCAATATATGTTTGTTCAGTGTCCAGCAGTGTCGCCCTTTGAATGGTATGTTATTGCTGTACACCTGTGGCCCTTAATCATTGCTGAATTGTGTGTGCTAGTTTCAGCTTCTAGGATAGATAACAAATAATTTATTGTACATTTCATGTCTGCAGAAGGCAGACTGTCCCATTACATTGAACTTTGAACACTATATCTCTTTCAGGCATCCCTTCTCAATTACTTCAGCACCTGGGGATGAATATCTCAGCATCCATGTTCGGCAACTTGGTGACTGGACACGAGAGCTCAAAAGAGTATTTTCCGCGGCCTGCGAGCCCCCAGTGAGTGGAAAAAGTGGTCTTCTTAGAGCAGACGAGACAACTAAGAAAACGTATGAACACCCCTATATTTTAGCTGTTACCTTTGTGCTATGCGGACACTTCACAATACTGTCTTTTGGTGATGCAGCTTACCCAAGCTTCTGATCGATGGCCCTTATGGTTCTCCTGCTCAAGATTACGGCAAGTATGATGTTTTACTACTTGTTGGATTAGGAATTGGTGCAACACCCTTTATCAGCATTTTGAAAGATCTCCTCAATAACATCATTAAGATGGAGGAAGAGGAGGTTCGTTATATTCTCCATATCATCAGTCAGTCATCTTCATAGTCTTAGAAGTAATTATTCAAGAAATAAATAGATTATTCAAAAAAGTCTAAGAAGTGAAATAAAATATCATCCACATATTCTTTCTATGGTTTATTTTCCACTCACAAGCATAATTGCAGGATACTTCTACGGATCTTTATCCACCAGTTGGTCGGAATAAGCCACATGTTGATCTGGGTACGCTTATGAGGGTTACCACAAGACCAAGGAAGGTTTTAAAGACTACAAATGCTTACTTTTATTGGGTGACACGTGAGCAAGGCTCTTTTGATTGGTTCAAAGGAGTCATGAATGAGATTGCCGACATGGATCAAAGGGTAAGTACATCAAGTGACTGTTACTTTTGTTTGCAGTGCAGTTTGTTATCTTCAGAAATTTACAATAGGTTCCCCTTGCGAAGTTGTACTTAAACTTAATTTTGATCCATGTAGAATATCATTGAGATGCACAACTACCTCACAAGTGTTTACGAGGAAGGGGATGCTCGGTCAGCGCTCATCACTATGCTTCAAGCTCTGAACCATGCCAAGAATGGTGTTGACGTTGTCTCTGGAACTAAAGTAAGCAGTGATATAAGGCTCTTAACAGCTTCGCTCAGGCTGTAAAGTGAAAGCATCCAAATATTAAGCCTTTTCTCCCTATTTATTGGCATAAATGTTTTAAAGAGGTGCACACTTACCTTGTACTAATGCTACTTGCATTTGATTATGTGAACCCATTTTGCAGGTTCGGACACATTTTGCAAGACCAAACTGGAAAAAGGTCCTAGCCAAAATTGCCTCCAAGCACCCGTATGCCAAGATAGGTTAGTATTTGTATTACAGCCTAATCAAACGTTATTTGATTTGTTGAAGTCATGGACCTCATTGACATGCATGTTAACTAGAATTTAACTACCACCATCAAAGTTATTGCTGTACATCTATATGCTAGACCTATTATGTGCACACACTAGTACATTCATATGCAAAACGTTGAGTGGGATGTATGTATGGGAAGGAGAAGACAGAACTTGAAATTCCACACCATTTGCTATTTCAGCTTTAACATACTAGTACATGAGCAAGACTACAATGAAGACCGCAGTTTGGGCTGAATTAGTAATACCACATCCTTCTAGATAAGCAAAGTCGATAACTATTTATGTTGCATGCAGGTGTCTTCTACTGTGGAGCTCCAGTCCTGGCACAAGAACTTGCGAAACTTTGCCACGAGTTCAACGGGAAGTGCACCACAAAATTCGAGTTCCACAAGGAGTATTTCTGATTCCAGGTAGACACTTGACAGGAAACGAGAATAGAGACTATGCTACTTGTACAGCATTTTTGTCCTGGTATATTCTTTATAAAGGACAGGAGAGGCCAAGGTGAAGGAGCAACCATAGCCATCGCCCTAGACTTCTTGCTGGACAGCACTCCAAAATCCCAAATGCGCCAACAAGAAGGATGTAGATCTACATGTGGCGTCCATGATGGCTTTTACAACATGGACCTGCGAGGGGATTCCTCCCGGTAGGCCTCGAATGTACAGAGACCACCTGAAGAAGACCTTGAGCTTCTCCTGAATATAGTTGGGAGTATAGGATGATGATATATAGGACATAGGAAGGGAACCGCGAGCCACAAGGCTAATTAACTGTATATTTTTATCATGCAGCTGAGTGCCTGACCAAGGCAAAAAAGTACGTTTGTGTCTGTATTTTTT
Organism: Aegilops bicornis; assembly: GCA_021605145.1. Lineage (NCBI taxonomy): Eukaryota > Viridiplantae > Streptophyta > Magnoliopsida > Poales > Poaceae > Aegilops > Aegilops bicornis. The sequence continues at coordinate 548,777,920 of CM038671.1, read as the reverse complement.
ACATACAAAAAGAAACGAAAGAAAAGTGAAAGAAAAAAAAGAAAAGGTATGCTCGATTCGTTTGTGTCTGACAAAGGGAAAAAGTACGTTTGTGCCTGTATTGTGACAGTGATCAGGAAGGGTAAAACCAAGGCCTGTATTGCTGTATCTAATAAGGGAAACGTTTGCGTTCGACACGCCGGCCGAACGCTCGGCCGGTCGAACGCCACATCATCTACCCAGCAGCGCACACGCGTATAGGTGAGTGGGACCACCCACCGCTGGTGAGAAATCTTATCCCCTCTTTCTTTTCTCGTTCTCCCCTTTCTCTTCCAGAGCATGACCGGCCGACCCTCTCCCCTCTGCTCCAGATCGGCGAGTGGTCATGGCCGTTGCCTACCCCCGCTAAGGCAAATCGCTGGGGAGGGCCACCGCTGACAGCCTGCTTTTACCCACGTGAGAGGCGATCATGGGTGGGTGCTCAAGGCCAGCAGATCTCTGTGGAAAGAGGAGACGATGCAGCAGGGAGTTGCAGGCGCTGATGTGCGCCGACGGTGTTGCGACGGGGAACGGTACCCACGCCGATGATGGCGTACCTCCCGGCGCAAGAATCAAGCGGTGGAGCTGGACCCAACTACAATGGAGTTGCAAGCGGCCGGGCGAAGCTACAACCAGCAAGTGGGGAGCTGAAACCGCAAGCGGGGCTGGAACCGACAAGTGGCGGAGCTGAACCGGCGAGGAGGAGTTGCAACCGGCAAGGCAAAAGTTGCAACCTGCAAATGGCAGAGCTGGAAATAATGCTTTTTTGCTGGAAGGTATGGCGTGCTATCGATCTCAGAGGTCCTTTTTTGCTGGATGCAGTTCTTTTTTGTGTGTTGGAAGCATCAATTTGTTTTGCTGGAACCAGCTGCGAGGATCAACCAACACTTTTTTTTGCTGGAAGCAGTGTTTCTTTTTGCTGGAAGCGTCAGTCTGAATTGCTACTGGCGATGCAGCTCGACGTTCGACGAAGCTTCATATTTATGATGGAGACGAGAGAAAAGCTACGGCTGTGGAAAAGCTTCATCCGGCGGGAGGAAAAGCTTCATCCGGCGGGAGGAAAAGCTTCAAGTGGCATGAGGAAAAAGCTTCCACCATAGGAAAAAAGTTTCAATGGTGGAAAAAGCTTCAATGGCTGTGGAACCGGCCTTTCTCCCTCAGTTGCAACGGGGGCTCGGCAAGCAATAACGCTGATTTAATTTGCTGGAACCTAGTGTTTTTTGTTGGAACCAAATCTCTTCATGTGGTGCGGTGGCGAGGCAATTCTTTGATTTTTTTGCTGCATTTGTGTTTCTGTTGGAACCATTGACTGATTTTGCTACAATGAGCTTTTGATTTTGCTGGAACCGCCTGAAGCGGAACTGGGACCAGATTTTTTAGGAATTGATTTTGTCGCAACAATCCAATCGGCAAGCAGGCCCGGTGAGTAGCGACGCGAGCCGGTGAGCGACCGACGAGCCGGCCAGCGACGGCCACAGAGCTTCAAGTGGGAGGCCATGGGAGGACGAAGTGGAAGCATGAGGCCTAGGGGAACTGTTGCGTGGAAGGAGACACGCACGTTGGGGGCGGGGTGGGATCGTGTGGTCTGAGACGCGTGCATCATGCGGCTATGGGTGGACCGGCCGAAATTTCGGCCGGCGCACCGGCGCCTAGCAGTCGCCATCTAATAATGCTCGTGTTGAAATCTGAAGCCAACATGATTCACTCACCTGCACATTGCATCCGCTGGTTTAATGGTACTTTTGATCCTCGTGTGTTCCAGAGTCCGGGTCCGTAACTCGTGGAGGAAGAAGGGCGAGCGGGTGGCGACAGCAAGGCGCTCGGTCGAGCTGCCCTCTCCGGTGCTCCGCCCGGCATGACGGCGGAGCGGTGAGGGCTGCGTCGGCTGTGTGCCGGAGCTATATTTTGCCGTCTCGCAGTAGGCGCGAGCCAGACGGGCCGGCCCAATACGGGTCCTGGGGAAGCGGTTTTCAGTGAAGAAGCTTCTATGTACATTATGCCTCTAGGTATACGTGTATTTTTTTTCATTTTTTTTGAAACATAGAAGTATGCTTTTTTTAAAAAAAATTCAAAATTTACGAAGCTCATCCTCCATTCAGGATTTCTGAATTTTTATCTGTTATTTGCTGTTTTCAGTTTTATTTTTTTTAGAAGAAAAGGGCCCAGCCCCGATTCCATTGCAAAGCAAAGAAATCACAACAGTTCAGTACATCCAGGAACTAAAGCCAAGAGACTAACAGCAGTGACACTGCTACAACTAAACAAAAGGGAAAATGAAGACTAGTATCCAGCTATTACAAGGAAGACGGCCACAGATAAGGCAATGAAACCAGCCACCTCCCCTGTCTGACTCCAGAGTCTCCAGCTCAATTACCAACTAAGATTAAAAACTCAGCCTGGCTCCGGCCACATCAGCGGTAATGGAGTCGCTCAGAGTCTCCAGCTCCCGCACCATGTTCTGGATTTGCTTTTTAACAGGGTCTACAGATAGCGGTTCCCATCGTGCTGCGAACGAGGCCGTCTTGCGCCACAGCACCTGTATGTTAAGCCATTTGGCGCGGTTAAAAATTAAGTCATTTCTGGTATTCCAGATGGCCCAGAGGCCAGCTGAATGCACAATATTTGTGGCACTCATATTACTCCCTCTAAGCCAACAGTCTGAAAAGGATAGCAAGTTGACCGCCCCTTTGAAGCCAGTAATTCTAGAGATATTTCTCCAAAATTCAGTCATAACATCGCATCCAAAAAAAACATGGTGACATGATTCATCACACGAACAGAAAGCACAAGATAAGTCAGGCACATTCTGTCTTTTGACCAAGTTATCCCTGGTCAAAATTTTGTTATTAACTACTAGCCAAAGAAAAATATGAATCCTGGCAGGGATCTTTATTTTCCACACAGTAGGAGTATTTTTGGGAAGCACACCCCTAAAATTAACTACATTATACATTGATTTAACAGAGTAAACCCCACTGGGATTAAGGTCCGAAGTAAGCGAGTCCTCATCCGGAGTAAAAACAATGGATTTAGCAATCTCTACTAGCTCAAACCACAAAGAAAGAAACTCACTAGAAAAACATCTCCTAAACGTAATCTTAAGGTTTGAGCCATCCCAAACTTGGTCTAAGGTGCAATCTCGCTCATTAGCAATGTTATATAGGTCCCAGTATAGAGTAGCTAGGGGGGCCGACCCAAACCAGCAATCTTCCCAAAACCTGATTTTCTTACCATTGCCAACATTCCAGGAATAACCAAACTTAGTAGCTTGGGCAGCCCAAAGAACACCTTTCCAGAAAGGTGAAGCACTAGCAGAAGGGCAGGTAAATATATTAGGGGACTGGGTATCATACTTAGCATCTATTATGCTTTTCCAGATCTTACCCTCATCTCTATTATATCTGCTAACCCAAGAAGCAAGCAAACACAAGTTCGTATCAGAGAGATCAGTGATCCCTAGCCCTCCATATGCCTTTTTCATAGTAAGAGACCCCCAACTAGCAAGGTGATATTTGTGATGGCCTTCATAATCATCCCAAAAACAATGTGCCAGTTGAGAATTAATAAGCTTAATAGCCCACTTGGGGAATTTAATATATCCCATCAGATAAGAAGGGATGCTGGCTAAGCAAGCTTGGACCAGAATCAACCTCTTACCAAAGGATAGCAGCCTCCCCCTCCAGCCAGCTGCTCTATTAATGATAGTGTCAACCAAAGGCTGGAGGTCCTCTCTTCTAATTTTAGAGTAGTGGAGGGGAGCACCCAGATATTTAATGGGGAAAGAGCTAAGCTTACAACCTAAAGATTGAGCAAAACTAGTAGCCTCATCTCTATCAATATTAATAGGGACCAGATCACATTTATGGAAGTTGATCCTCATACCAGAAAGTTGCTCAAAACAAGAAAGGAGCCACTTTAAATTCCTGGCATGCTCTAAATTCTTATCTAAAAACAAGAGGGTATCATCAGCATATTGCATGCTTAAGACCCCAGCTGGGTTAGAAGGAGGAAAAACCCCAGCAATCATGCTCTGATTAGCAGCTTTGGCTAGTATTCTAGTGAACACATCAGCAGCAAGATTAAAAAGCAAGGGTGAGGCAGGATCACCCTGCCTCACACCTTTGCCTGCAATGAAAAACTCACTGTTAGTGTCATTAATTCTAGCCAAAGCATATTTCAGTTTTATGTGTTTCTTTACCTTTTTACATATTTTTTCTGTTTCTTTTTTTCATGCTTTTCTGTTTTATTTTTCTGTGTTTCTTTCCGATTTTCTACGTAATTTTTATTATTTTATTTTTCTAAGAAATTCAATTATATGTTGATTTTTTCCGGTGCATGTTTTACATTTTTTATACATGTTGAGCATTTTATAAAATACAATACACATTGTACATTTTTCCTATATATGTTTAAATTTTTTTGATGCAGGTTGTACATTTTTTGTATACATTTTCAATACTTTTTTATACATATACAGGTTGAACATTACAAATACACATTTAACAATTTTCCAAAAAAATATTTTTGAATCATATTTTTATAAATGTTAAAAATTTTAAAATAGACAATGAATTTTTTTGAAGAGTATGAAACCTTTTTTTATCTTATGCAAACTTTTTTTCACAATATATTAACATTCTTTTAAAAGTCGCAATATACTTTTAAATGTCACGAACATTTTTTTCGTATGGTACTGAACATTCTTTCTAATCTATACTGAACATTTTTTATATTAACGAATATTTATATACATTCTTTTTTTAATTAAATGTCACGGACAATGTTTTGAATGTGTGAACATTCTGTATATGTCACATACAACTTTGTGAATAGCAAAAGTACGTTTTTATATCATACAAACATTTAATATTGTATAAAGATTTTAGAAAATATGATGAACAGTTTCTGAAATGCGTGAGTGCTTTTTTAATGGTGCGAAATATTGTTTTTTAGGAATTACGTGAACATCTTTGAAATGCCGCGAACATTTTTACTGAAACATATGAACGTTTTTCTGAATGTTATAATTCTTTTTCCAAAGTTACGCGAACATTATTTTTGCATTACATGAGTATTTTTAAAATGTGTGACGGATTTTTTGAATTTTTTATTAAAGTGATTTTGAAATATCTATATATTCTGAAAAACAAACAAAAGTAAAAATGAAGGAAAAAAAGCAAAAGAAACAAAACGGATAAATGAACGAACTAACGTTCGTAGCAACTACCGTGCCAGCCCAGTAGGGTGACGCTCGCATCGGGTGAGCTATAGACACGCCCTCGGCTGCGCGCGTATACGGAACATCTAGATGGTGTGGCACAAACCATGAGGTGGGCTGGCCTCCATTGGCCTGAGGTGGCCTGCCAGGCGGGAGTGTATAGCCCGCAAATGCAAAATGCACGGGGCACATTATCAAGCAAGAACACCCCTAAAAAAATCAAGCTAGAACGGCTTCGATTTGTATGACGAGAAAGATATCTCATCCCTTGGTGCACCCTAACCGAGAAAGCTTCGATATATTTCTTGTTGAAAGTATCCCTGATTGCCTAGCCTCGTAGCGAGCGCTATGGACAAATCGCTCACTAATGATCAACTTGGGTCGGCCCATAACTTTACGCATTACTAAACAGTATAACTCAGCCACCTACACCCCTCCATAGCGATTTGAACCCCTGAGCCGTCGGATCTCCTTCACTAACGTCCTGGATTAGCTCAGCCATCCAATTGTAGTCTGTGAAAATTATTTACTTCTCCCAGGCGTGGCCCACTTGGCCCACAATGATTGGGCAGCTGCTCCGCAGAACGTGTTGGACGTGCTGTCATTAATCGGGCCGTCCCAGTCGATGGTGCACAGAGGCCCGCTCGAAAGTGCACAAACTCGGCGTGTTCCCTGCCTATCCATTCCTAGAAACGCCTCTTCCTTGTCTCAGAAAAAAATAGAAACGCCTCTTCTGTCTTCCCTCGAAAAATTCCATCCCTAATCAGCGAGCCCAGTCGCGGCGGTGCTCGCTGCCGTCGTCCTGCCTCCCAGTTGCGAGCTGCTACTACATATGTGCATCGACGTCTGTGTCCTCTACCCTCCATGCACAGGACTACAGGTGCGTCCCCGTGTCCCATCTTTTCATTCTCCTATGGTATGTTGCGTTCTTCCATGGTGGCCATGGTGGCGACACGCGCCTCCGGCGTCCTTTCCTGGATGTCCCTTAGATGCTAGGTTTAGCGTAGTACGACCTCCGACGTTTCGCGCCTGAAGTTGGGTCTCGACCGTGAGGAGATGGGGGACACAAACTGATTGTAATCTGAGTCAAAGTCATCCATTAAGGACACCGACGAGGTAGAATCGTACGAGCTACTCCTTGGCTGAGCAATCTCCATTGCATGCCTGCTACGTGAGGTGGTGGAACGCTCTGCTCTGATTTCTGCCGCTCCAAGGCTGGATGAGCTGCTTATATAGAGGTTAATAGATCCGAGCAGTTTCTAACACTAAGTATCCTTGCATGTTTTAACCAATGAAAAAAATAGCGCGCTACAGAAAATAGCGCCATCTCTAAAAATATGCTATTAGCGAGACATTGTACACTGATCGATATAGCGAGACAATTCTCTACACGCTATAGCGTGCTATTAACGGCGCTATAGCGCGCTATTTTTTCAGTGGTTTTAACTCATTTTACCAAGAAACTGGAAAAAAAAAATTCAACGTAATGCCTATTTGGTTTAAAGAAAATGTTCAAGATATGCATCCGATAAAATAAGAACGATGCATGTAATCAGAAAATATAGTTCCGTTTGTCATGCATGCTGCATCTTTGTATCCGACTTTTTAGGTCCAGGAATCGAGAGATCTACCATGTAATTTTAAGTGCTTTTCAGATTAAGAATTTGCTTTGAGCTGTCACCTGACAATAACATAATCATTCCAGCATATTATAGCACAGATTCCTCATGTTAAACCATCTGGCTGGTGCTATTTGTACGTGCAGCGGCATAAAAATTCTCAATTGATAAATAAAATAAAGTTACATCAACAGTACAAAATCGACTTTGCCCCATTTCTTTTTGTGCAATGGGGTCATTCCAGCATGTTGATTTCCATGATCTTATACCTAAAGCCCTGAACAAATGTAACCCACGCGCCATCTACATCGAGGAACTGTAATTGAAAGTACTCAAAGACTTGACATATATCCTACTACTTTTGTGAATAATATTCTCCTCTTTTATTAGTGGCATAATATGAGAAAGATATGTAAACTTAACTTTCATATTTCATGTTTTCTGATGTTTATGATATTATGATTGTTATATCTTATACAAATATAAAGAACGAGCGCAGCAACGCGCGTCATTATGATCTAGTGGTTTTGGGAAGGTACGTATGTGACGACGAGATTTGGTAATAGGTTCTTCAGATCGATTCAACAGCGATGATTGCGGCTCCAGATGCTTTGTCATTAGGGCACGTGCACGAAGACATCTCAGGTATCATCGACAGGGTCAAGTTGACGCTGGTATTGAGACGCCGACAACGACGCGACGCACCACCGTCTCCTTCTAGCGACAGCGACGACATTGACCGTTCGATGGCCCAAGGATTATGATGCGATTTTTATTATATTTGAGGAGGTGCTTTTACTTTTGCTGAAACCCAGGATGTGGATCTTTTCGAAAAGAACTCGTTCATTACGTCACTGCAGCGGTAAGGGTCGTGGTCGCATACACGTAGCAATAATGGCAGACGATGGGCGATCGGCAGGTTGAGTAGGAGAAATGTATTTTGTGCTCGTGGCAATGCTCTGAAGAGCGAGCAAACAAAGCCTTCTAGAAGAAGACTGTCGATAGGAAGAGCAGATCGGCATGCCGGAAACTCGCGGGAAAAAGGGTCCACCGAGAGTACCGTCACGGATGACGTTGCCACTCCCAAAGGCGCCACTCTAGATGAGATGAGGACAGTGGAGCTGTCTCTTACGACGGCGGCTTCAGGCACCGTGACAGAGCTTAAATTCTGTCGCGCGGCCATGCATTGCTCTACCAGACCACCCCATGTCCAAATTTGACTGGGTTCGAGCCGGCCACACTATATTATCCCCGGTCCCGGTGGGCTTGTTTGCAGGGCGGCAGAGCAGAGGCACAACACCAAACCAACCCGAAACCATTTCGTACTAGCTAGAAGAGTGAAGCGAAGCGATGAAGAAGACCGTGGTCCTGTACCCTGGCCTCGGCGTCGGCCACCTGGTGCCGATGGTGGAGGTGGCCAAGCTGTTCCTCAAGCACGGCCTGGCCGTCACCATGGCGCTTGTCGAGCCGCAGGTCAAGTCCACCGACTTCTCCGCCGCGGTCGCCCGCGCGAAGGCCTCCAACCCCTCCGTTGACTTCCACGTCCTGCCGTCGCCGCCCCCTGCCGACTCGGACTCCGACGGCGCACCCAGGCACCTCGTCGTCAAGGTTATCCAATCGCTCGCCGCCATGAATGCGCCCCTCCGCGACTTCCTCCGCTCGCTGCCCTCCGTCCACGCGCTCGTCCTCGACATGTTCTGCGTCGACGCCCAGGACTTCGCAGCCGAGCTCAAGCTGCCGTTCTACTACTCGTTCGCCTCCGCTGCAGGCGACCTCGCCATCTTTCTCAACCTGCCGAGCAAGTTCGCCAGCAATACGGCCAAGGTAAAAGAGCTCGGCGACTCCATCATCACCTTCCCGGGTGTTCCTCCTTTCAAGGCTTCGGAGCTGCCCTCCGAAGTTATCGGCGACGATGAAGCACTCGTGTACGTCTTACGCATGTTTGAGCGAATGGCGGAGGCGAAAGGAATTCTTATCAATTCCTTCGACTCGCTGGAAAAGCCCGCACTGAGCGCTCTCAACGACGGACTTTGCGTCCCTGGTCGTGCCACGCCGCCGGTCTACTGCATCGGGCCGTTGGTCTTCGGAGGCGGAGATAAGGAGCACGAGTGCCTCCGCTGGCTGGACGCGCAGCCGGACCAGAGCGTGGTGTTCCTCTCCTTCGGCAGCCTGGGCACATTCACCAGTAAGCAGCTCGAGGAAATTGCAGTTGGTCTGGAGAAGTCAGGGGAGAGGTTCCTGTGGGTTGTGCGGAGCCCGCGCAGTCCCGACGAGAAGCACGGCGATCCGCTGCCGGAGCCTGACCTCGACGCGCTCATGCCGGAAGGGTTCTTGGAGAGGACCAAGGACAGAGGGCTCGTGGTCAAGTCTTGGGCGCCGCAGGTGGAGGTCCTGCGTCACAGGGCGACCGGCGCATTCATGACGCACTGCGGCTGGAACTCGACGCTGGAGGGCATCACGGCAGGGTTGCCGCTGCTGTGCTGGCCGCTGTACGCGGAGCAGAAGGTGAACAAGGTGCACATAGTGGAGGGAATGAAGCTCGGGGTGGAGATGAGAGGCTACAATGAAGAGGTTGTTAAGGCCGAGGAGGTGGAGGAGAAGGTCAGATGGGTTATGGCGTCCGAGGGAGGCAGGGCACTCAGGGTGCGGGTAGCGGCAGCGAAGGATGCAGCGGCTGAGGCGCTCCAGGAAGGGGGCTCGTCCAACTTGGCGTTTGCCCAATTCCTAAAGGACATGGACATTTCCAAGGTCGCAACCATGCACGATTGATGTGAAGCTTGTAAACCCTACTTAGTGTTGGATTTTCTATTTAGAAACACACTGAAGAAACTCACGCAAACTTATTCCTATAAGAACGCACGAGCGCATCCTACATTGGTGGAAAAAAGGCCTTTGGTCGCGGTTCAGCTATTAGTCATGATTCTTGGCCGCTGACAAATAAGCGACTAAAGTTTCTCACCTTTAGTCGCGGCTTAAGAATCATGACTAACGGCCCGTCCACGTGGCGCCAGCGGCCGTCAAGCGGAGGACCTTTAGTCATGTTCTTTCCGCCAATCATGACTAGTACGCCATGTGTTTAGGGTTTTAGCCCCCCTAAACCTGTTTTCTGTTTAATTTGTATTGTTTTATTTCTTTTGTGCTTTATTTTAATTTTGAAGGAGTTCCATATATTCTACGATACTACATACATGCATATGAATGTACAATTTCAAATAAATTTGAAATTAGAACCAAAAAGAATTCAAGAGGAATATACAATATATATTCAATATCATCGGATGACCATATACAATTTTGAACAAGTTTCCATACATGATTTAATGCATATAAAGTTCTACGTCCTCGTAATAGTGTTCTTCTTTAGAATGGAGGACTTCCTGCTTGAACCATCCGGCTAGTTCCTCTTGAAGTGGTCGGAAGCGAGCTTACGGACTAAGCATCATCCGGAGGCTATTCCTCCGAGCATTGGTATCACTCGGAACCCGCTCGAGGTGTATCTCGGATCATCTCACGAATATAGTATCCACATAGATTGGTCTCCGGTGGCTGAATATCCCCAACATTCTTAGCCTTTGACCTTTTGAATTCTAGCTCTTTTTGAATTCACCGACCTTTGTATCTACGAACCGCCTTCAAACCCTACGAGGCAAAGAAAATTAAATGAACAAGAGAGTTATTAGTTACTTGATATTAGGAAATGAACGAAATAGGCCGATCGATATAGAGCGCAAATGAATGAAAATAATTACTCGCAGCATTCTTCTCATGTCGCCCCAAAGCTTTGGATCCATATTCAGAGAGTCGTGGGCGAGACATTCGAGGTGTTAACTTTAATTACTAGCAGAATCCGGTGGAACCTGCGGACACGATACATGCACAAAGGTCGTCATGCATAACTCATCGATTAGCCGGCCACATACCATGCATGGAGTAAACAAAAGAGAATGTGCTCAAGATGTAAACACTCACCCAAAATGGTAAGAAAATAGAATATCACTTTTGAGTTCCTGCTTTGTAAGAAACTGCCATGTGTCCGCCTCCACGTCGGCGGGTGATGCTCCAACACATGTCCATTAACGATGTGTGGGTCAATGAACCCAACATCATGGATGTTCCTTACTCGCATTCCTTAATCTTCATTCTGCATGTATAATAGCGGACACAACAATATAGTTAGGACATATATATAGTGCAGGCAATATGAACGAGATGAGGTAGAAATTAATAAATCACTTACGTAACGTAGCAACCGATGATAGATTTGTCGAGCTCCGCAGATTGAAAAGCTGGAACAATTCACTCAGTTCAATTTGTACATAGTAATGTTTGAAGTGATGCTCATGTCTAACTTCCGCATAAATATATTCTTTGGCGTTTTTATTTTTATGTAACCCTTGTACCATTTCAGCAGACCTTTCATTTGTGGAGGTAGATCCTTTTCTGCTTGAGCTCGACGAGAGGCCCATTCTTGACATATGTAATTACTACCTCCTTCATGGCGCCTCATCAAGGCCTAACAGTTCACGAAGAGTAATACCTAAGTTGGCGCTTGTTCTCTGGCACTCGTTCTGATCAATCCATGTGCTTTGTCGCAGCTTGTATGATCTCGGGGCATCCGGACAGAAGGCTTCCACTATAAGCGGGCAATCGATTGTTTACTTTGTTCCCGAGCTGGGCAACTTGTTTCCCGCTTATTTTACTTCGGCCTTCTCCCGCTCTTTGTTCTCGTTGAACATGAGTGCCTGCCTGCGAAGTTCACGTGCATAGTCGTTAAGCGATTCTTCGCGGCTTGGGACGGTGTGCTCAAAAATGACTTAGCCCACTTCTTTTGCTCATCGTAATATCTTGGCTTGGGCTCGGGCTCTCTTTTCTTCTTGCAGTCCGCCTTCCATTTCTCCAAATCAGCAGCCGCGGCAGCGTTGAGTTCCTCGGCACTACGTTCCCAAGGCCTTGTGGGGAGAGGCTTGATGATGGCTCCGTACCTTTGTGGTCTTAGGTACATAAGGGTCCGGGTAATAATCCAGACTGCTTCGCTTCTTTGTCGGAGGTGGATTGGGGGCGTCTCGATCACCCGCCGGACGAGGATCGGGCGGCGGCTGATCACCCGCCGGACGTTGTGGGATCGGGCGGCGTCGGTGACGTGACGGAGGTGTAGGTGAACCGCCACCACCACCACCACCACCACCACCGCCACCCCCACCACCACCACCGTAGGGGGTGGACTTGTTGTCCTTGGCGCCTCGCCTCGAAACTTGATAAACTTCTTTTGCCATAGAATGAAATGGCGCTTGACATCTCCAAGTCTTTTCTCCCCTTGGTGTAGCAATGTCAATCTCCGTGTCCTCAAACCCTTGGACTATGTCCTCCACCGTGACACGAGCATAGCCATCTTGAATGGGGTTGTTGTGGTGGAGTGCTCTGTAAACATGGTAAAGCATCGCCGATGGCTACCTTCATGGACATGTTCCCGATAGGATAATACAGATGACATTCTTTCATCTCCTTTATATCGCCCACGGGTAGCGAGGAGGCTCGGTGCAGTAATTTCGACCACCGAGGCTCCGGTGCAGTAATTTCGACCACCGAGGCTCCGGTGCAGTAATTTCGATCGTCGGTGCATCCGCACCAGCCGGTGGGGCCTCCGTGGAAGCCACGCTGCTTCTCCGCCGCTGGCTTCCGAGATCCGCCGGATGATCTTCATGCCGCACCCGAGCTGCATCTCTTTCGCTACTAGTACACTCATGGTTTTCTTCATCACATCCATTTCCGATGCCAACCGCGCCACAACATCCGATTCCCGATCCATCTTTCTCTTACGGCTTCAGAATCAGACGCGGGTCATCGCTCGGGGAACCCTATTTTCCACGGAATGTGCCCCATGCCTCGTGACACGCCCTCCGTGTTCGTGGATTCCCGAGGGCTTTTGTCGGCTGCGTCGTTCTCTCTGTTGAACTTGATCTTCCCTGTTGAGCATCCTTCATTGCGCCAATAAGGGCTTGGGTGGGTTTAATTAATTTGCCCCGGTAAACACACTCCCCTGTCTCCGGGTTCAGCGTTCCCCCATGCCCGTACCACCAGCTTTTGGCCCTTGGGTCCCATCCCTCCGCACCTGGACGGATTCCTCGCGCCTCACTTTCGTTCTCCATCTTCTCCAACCTAGGCACCCAAATGCGATACCCTCCCGGCCCCAGAACATGATTGTACTCCTTCTTAGCCGCATTTTCCTTATTTTTTTCGATATTTGAATGAACTGCTCCGATTTCTTTTGCTTCACAAATTCTGGCCAATCATGTTTCAGTTTCTCATATTGTCCTTTGAAATCCGGAGTCTTGTTCTCGCTTGACAAAGTCATGGGCTAGATTTTGCTTGAATTTCCTAATGCGTCGGCCATCTTATGAAGAGCGAACTGTTTGACTAGCCTCCTCCTCTCCTTGTTTTCCTCAATCTTGTTACCCTCCTCATCGAATTTGTTGTATTCCGGAGGTAGAACGAAATGTTCCATAAGCTTCTTGAAGCACTCTTTTTTGTTCTCTTATCGACAAAAGTGAAACCATCAATTCGTGCCTTCTTTGGCTCATTCCACTCCTCGACGGTGATCGAGACGTTGTCTCTAACAATGGCTCCGCATTGGCTGACAAACTTGGTGGCGTTCTTGCGGGGCTCCGGTGACTGCCGGTTACCTTGTCGACAACCTCGATGGTGCATGTTTCTCCTTGTTTCATCGTCTTGGTTGCGCCACGCTTTGACGACGCATCGATTGTTTCGACGATCCGCCGAGGGCTAAAATAAGAAAGAGAGTCGCAGCGTTAGTACACACATATTTATTCAAATCAGTTAGTTTGTATCACCGGAGGCTCAATGTATATATATACCTCGGCCGGAGGTGGTTGCTACTTCCATTTGAAGATAAATCGTTTATCGACGTTTGTTCGCATCATCTTCTTGTGGCGCCCTTCATCTTCACCGTCAAGGTTCAGATAAGAAGAGATATCATCTTCTTCTTCTCCGGTCGGCACATATAGAATATCGCCGTTTATGATGCCGAACATATGTGCTTCACCGTCCAGGATCATAGTTGTCCATAATCGGGTCAGCTCTATCGTCCGCCATTATGTCGATCCTGAAAATATGTAGTAAAAACAAATTAATTAAGTGAAGAAGGGGGCGGTGGCGGTGGCGGTGGCGAAAAGGCGGTGGCAAAAGGAGGGGCGAGGAAGGTGGGAGAGTGGGAAGTTTCACGCAACTCAAGGACCCTCGGAGAGAGTTGGAAGTTTCATTATTTTCATATTTGGGATTTCTCAGATTTTGGAAATAGGATCATTGGATTTATTTAAAATTATCTTTATAAAGTTTTCCTATAAAAATCTCAAGAGAGGGAATAATATGACTTTCCCAACATTTAGGAAAAACGAAGATATTATAAAGTTTTCCTATAAAGTTTTCCTATAAAGTTTTCGAAAGATTTATTTTGCTTAGGCAAAAATGAGCATTTAAGATTTTTATGCATGTTGCAGTTTTAAAAGTTCATTTTGTTCGACTCATTTTTAAATTCGCGACTTATGGGGCTTCGCGACATTTTCTAAATTATTATCCATTTAATTCTAACATTATTCAGAATAGTGTATGCTAACGTCGGCATGACGCCGGTAGTCAATGTGGTGTTGATCGGGTCAAACCGACGTATGGGACCGGTCTGTCATAGATGCATCAACCTAACTAACAGATTAGTTAGTTAACTAGGAGTTTAATTAATGTTAAGATAATTAAGCAAGTTTAATTAAGTTAATTAATTTTAATTACTTCTTTTTGTTTTTATTCTTCTTTTCGCTCGCAAAAGAGGGACACGGGTCCTGTGTGGCATCGCCCAAGGGGCTAAACGGGCGCAGCTAACGAGCGCGGATGCCCGCTTATCAGCGAAGGCCGCATGCGGGCAGGGGAACGCAGGCCATTAACGAGCGGCGCCGACAGCGGTCAGGGCGACATCGAGCAGTAGGTGGTGGCGGCACGATGGAGCAGGGAGGTCGGGATCGTGGAGGACGCTGGCGGTGGCCGGCAGAGTGTAGCGGGCGCGCGTGGGCGTGGGAGCAGAGCCCCTAGCGCGGCGGCGCTACGGAGGGGAGCGACGAGCTGCGGGGAAGAGGCGGGGGAGGGTGAGGAGATGGGCGCGCCTGGGTGGCTGCGGTATTCGCCGGCGTGTGGCGGAGAAGAAGTGCGCGCGGTGAGGCCGCGCCGTGGGAGCAGAGAGGCTACGGCGATGAGCTGGCGGACGCGAGCCCGTCCGGAGCTCGCTGGGTGCACAGTGGGAAAAGGGGGGCCGGTCGGCATTGAGGGCGGGCGAGCGAGGCGGCAAGACCGAGGTCAAGGCGCGCTGCTGTAGGCGAGGGCGACGGGCGGCGGGCCGAGGGCGAGGGCGGGCGGCGGCCGAGGGCGAGGACGACGGCGGGCGGCGCCGAGGCGAGGGCGATTTAACAAAGTAGAATCGGAGAAGACGAGAATCGAATCGAGACCTTGTATTTATAGCCCCACCTTTAGTCGCGGTTGGCGGCGAGACCATGACTAAAGGTACCCTTTAGTCGCGGGTCGCCGCCCAACCGCGACTAAAGGATTTTATGCGGTTTTTTATGCTCCCACCCCCCTTTAGTCGCGGTTGGCGACGAGACCCGCGACTAAAGGTACCCTTTAGTCGCGGGTCGCCTGCCCAACCGCGACTAAAGGCCTTGTGCTGCCCCGCGCCCAAAAGTTTAGTCCCACCTCGCTAGTTGAGAGAGCTCGAGAGTGGTTTATAAGCGCCTGCGCCCACCCTCTCGAGCTCCTCTCAACCGCAGCTTTCGGCCTAATCATCGCGGCTATGTGCTTGTGGGCCTACTTGCCCTCCTGCGGGCCTGAATCCTGGCCCATGTAGGGTTTCTAGTCGTATTCAGCCGTGGGGGTCCAAAGAGGGCGGCACTATTTTTTCCAGTTTTTTGTTTTGTTTTCTGCATTATTATTTATTTTTTGTTGTTTTTTGCTTTATTTTTTAATTCTTTTTGCTTTTAGTTTTAGAAAAATTATAAACTTTCTGTTAGTGCCATTAGTTTTCAAATTTGAAAACACTTTTTTTGTTCTCTTTGTTGCTTTATTTATTTTATTTTGTTTCTACTTACAACAAAATACTTATTGTTGCTATTTTAGTCGCTGGTCGCCGCCCAACCGCGACTAGCACGCAGTTTAGGGTTTTAGCCCCCCCCAAACCTGTTTTCTGTTTAATTTGTATTGTTTTCTTTTTAATTTGTATTGTTTTCTGTTTAATTTGTACTGTTTTATTTCTTTTGTGCTTTATTTTAATTTTGAAGGAGTTTCACATATTCTGCTTTGTCTTGTTCCTCCGACAGGGCGTCGTGCGCTACCCACGCGTCCTGTCTAACCTTTAGTCCCGGTTGCACCAACCAGCCGGGACTAAAGGTTAGATGACCAGCTCTGGATTCCTCTTCTTCCCGCCATTTCTTCCCCTGTCTTCCCGCCTCTTTCTTCCCGCCACTTTCTTCCCGCCTCCTGTCTTCCCGCTCCCATTTTTCCCGCCATTTCTCACTACATATATGTAGCCCGGCTTGGCCACAAGATTATCACATCTCTACAATCTCTCATCACTCTCTCATGGCTTCCACCGCACCCACTCTAACCTACCAGCAGGTGGAGGAGCTTTGCGCCTCGAACTACCCTTGTCCACCGGGCTACCGCGTCCCCACCGGCTGGAGCCTAAGCGTCGGCGGCGTGCCGGTCCCTCCCGTCCCTCAGGGTACTGCGCGCCGGGCGGCCATCACGAACCACTACTACCTCGACCTCACGCCGGAGCAGCGGATGAATCTCACCGGCATCCCGATAACCAGCATACTTGGGACGCCTTCTTCATCAATCGGCGTGAGAGGGCGCCGCCGGTATGAGGAGGACGGTTCGCCTCCGGGAACTTCCACGAGGCCGGCCGTCGGCTATGGTGGTATGGCGGACTCTGCAGAGCGCCATGGACTACATCACGGCCGGCGATATCCCCGCTGCGCTACCCTCGCCGAGCTATTTAGCGCCGCCGACGATTTACGCCGACGACAAGAATGACGACGAAATATTTACGACGAGCGGCAACTTAGAAGGCGACTACCAAGACAACGACGACGGCGGCTATGAAGACTACGAGTATGCATATTATACGCCTAGGCAGGAGTATGACTAAATCACTCCAAATTGCATGTATCATCGGTGGTATCTCGAATCATTCAAAATGGACACCAAACACATCACGGGTAATATAATTCACATGATCCATTCAACAAAGTTTGGTACAATAAATTATTACACATCATTTTTCTTCCCTTGTGTCCCTCGCTTGCTTACGATTGTGCCGTATCCATGGAGCATCCTCATCATTTAACTTAATGCTTGGGTCGGTGTTCACTTTGAAGGGCGGAATTTCAGCAAACATATTATAATCTTGACATGTCCATCTTGTCCTCCACTCCCACGATGTTTCTTTTCCCCGAAAGAACAATGTGGCGCTTTGGATCATCGCATGATGTCTTGATCATTTTCTTATCTTTCCGCTTCCTCGGTTTGCTACTCATGTCCTTCACATAGAAAACCTGAGCGACATCTTTCGCTAGGACGAATGGTTCGTCAAGGTAACCAAGATTGTTGAAATCCACCATTGTCATTCCGTATTGCTGGTCCACCTTTACCCCACCTCCTGTTAGCTTGAACCATTTGCACCGGAACAAAGGGACCTTAAAGGAGGGTCCATAGTCAAGTTCCCATATCTCCTCTATGTAACCATAATATGTGACCTCTTGCCCATTCTCGGTTCTTTGCATCAAAGCGGACACCACTGTTTTGGTTGGTGCTCTTTTATCTTGGGCGATCGTGTAAAATGTATTCCCATTTATCTCGCACCCTTGGAAAGTCGTTATAGTCGAAGATGGTGTCTTGGCCAACATGTACAGCTGATCTACAACATCATTGTCATTCATTAAATGTTTTCTCAACCAACTGCCGAAAGTCTCCATGTGGGCCTTCCTAATCCAGGATTCGGGCTTCCCGGGTTGTCGTAACGTAAAATATTCTTGTGTTTCTCAAAGCACGGAGCCACCAAGCTGGAATTGGTCAAGACAAAGGTGGTGTGCTTCAATCGAGAGAATGGCCGTCCATACATATCGTTGATTTCATTCCGATCGTGCCTTTTCCACTTAGTCTCCCCTCGTGCCGCGATCGAGGAAGACCAATCGGCTTAAGGTCGGGAACAAAGTCAACACAAAACTCAATTACCTCCTCATTTCCATAGCCCTTGGCGATGCTTCCTTCGCCTAGCACGATTACTTAACATATTTCTTTAATACTCCCATGAACCTCTCGAAGGGGAACATATTGTGTAGAAATACAGGACCGAGAACGAAAATCTCTTCGACTAGGTGAACCAGGAGGTGCGTCATAATATTGAAGAAGGATGGCGGGAACACCAACTCAAATCGACAAGACATTGGATCACATCGCTCGTAACCGTGGTAGAACTTACGGATTGATTACCTTCGAGAGATTGCATTGAGGAATGCACATAGCTTCACAATGGCTACTCGAACATTTTCCGCAGGAGCCCCTCAAAGCAATCGGAAGCAATTGCGTCATAATCACGTGGCAGCCGTGAGACTTCAGTTTTGGAACTTTTTCTCCGCCATGTTTATTATTCCCTTTATATTGGACGAGAATCCAGACGGGACCTTCATACCGCTCGGGCATTCAAAAAGATGACCTTCTCTTCTTTGGTCGAGCGTAATCGGCACGACCTTGAAACCATTCCGGATGCGGTCATCGTGGTCTTTCAAACGTTGCTGGTCTGCCGTGCTTCCTTTGTATCATTTGTCTTCCCATACACGCCCAAGAAGCTTAGGAGGTTCACGCAAATATTCTTCGTAACGTGCATCACGTCGATTGCAGCGGACATCTAGGACTTTCCAATATTCTAGCTCCCGAATATAGATTTCTTCTTCCACATGGCTGCGTGCCCGTCGGCTCCCTTCGAACTGATTGTCCGCCAGACCCTTTCCAAAGATGACTTTCAAATCCTTGACCATATCAAATACCTCGGCACCGGTCGTTCCGCAGGCTTCGCCGGTGATCTGCCTTGCCGTTGTAATGCTTGCCTTTCTTTCTTCTTTGGATGAATTTTGAAAGAAATCGACGATGCCCAAGGTACACGTTCTTCTTACAATTTGGCAAATGTACACTTTCGGTCTCATGTAAGCAGTGCGTGCATGCATTGTATCCCTTATTTGACAAATTCCGAAAGGTTACTAAGAGCAGGCCAATCGTTGATGGTTACGAAAAGCAACGTCAGAGGTCAAATTCCTCTTGTTTGTGCTCATCCCACACACGGACACCACCCCACACCGTAAAAGTTCATCAACTAATGGCCTTAGGTACACATCGATGTCGTTGCCGGGTTGCTTCGGACCTTGGATGAGCACCGGCATCATAATGAACTTCCGCTTCATGCACAACCAAGGAGGAAGGTTGTAGATGCATAGAGTCACGGGCAGTGTGCTATGGCTGGAGCTCGCCGCCAAAAGGATTCATGCCATCCGCATTTAGAGCAAATCTTATGTTCCTTGCGTCACCTGCAAAATCTTTGAACCATCCGTCGATCTTTCTCCATTGCGTTCCATCTGCGGTGTGTCTCAACTCCCCGTCCGACTTACGGTCCTCTTTGTGCCATCGCAACAACTTGGCATGCTCTTTGTTCCTGAACAGACGTTTCAACCGTGGTATTATAGGAGCATACCACATCACCTTGGCGGAACCCTCTTCCTGGGTTTACGGCCCTCAACATCGTCACCGTGGTCATCGCCTCGATCTTATAACGCAATGCAAGGTGCATACCGGCATTCATTCAAATTCTCGTATTCACCGCGGTAGAGGATGCCGTTGATGCATGCATGTATCTTCGTAACCTCTAAACCTAGAGGGCGACAACCTTCTTTGCTTCAGACGCATCTTGGCGGGCAACTCGTTATCCTTTGGAAACATATTCTTCAACATTTTCAGCAAGTTTTCAAATGCCGAGTCAGCTACACCTGCCTGCCTTCCATTTCAGCAAATCCGGTGTGCAGCCCAGCTTTTTCAGACCATCATCGCATCCGGGTACAACGCCTTTACGTGATCCTCTAACATGCGATCCAAATTCTCCTCTCCTTTTCGGTTCGCAGCGTCTCCGCATCAAGAATGGTCCCACCAAGATCATCAACGGGATCATCACGTGCCTCTTCTTCACCTTCCCCTTCACCTTCAGCATCCTCCATGGAAGTATCACCGAAATGAGCAAGATAGCTTTCATCGATGAAATCATCCCCTTCTTCATCTTCTTCCATTATAACCCTCTTTCTCCCTGCTTGGTCCAACAATTATCGCTTGGCATTAAACCGTGCCGAAGCATATGCATGTTAACATCTCTTGAGTAAGAGTAACCCTTCTTATTCTTACATATAACACATGGACATATAACAAACCCCCCCCCCCCCCCCCCGCTTGTTCGCATTAGCCACTACGAGGAAATCTTTCAAACCCGTAGTGAACTCGCCGGAGAGTCGGTTACCGTACATCCATTGCCGATTCATCTGCATTATTATAATATAAAATATATAATTAACCATCATGCATTTGTTAAACTAACTAGCTACAAACAATATAAATTAAACAATGAACTACACACATGCATATTTTATCAATGACACATCAAAGGTTCATCAAGTTGCTAACCGCGATCGAGGAGTGTGGCTCCAACACTTCATGTCATGTTTGTTTCATGCTCTTGGGGCATTTCATCAAACACCTTATGTGCATAAGAGGAACCAAAAGCAAACCTACACCCACTTGTGAAGAGAATGGCTCCAAATGGCTAAGTGTTGGCTGCTGGAGGGGTATATATAGGGGAGGGGCTTTAGTTGCGGTTGGCACTGCAAACCGTGACTAAAGGTGCCTGAAGGCCTTTTAGTCGCGGTTGTCCCGCAAACCGCGACTAAAGACCTCACGCGCGCCACCGGCCACCGAGCGCCTGGGCCTTTTTTGGTCGCGGTTCACCTCCGTAATCAGCGATTAAAGGTCCCATTAGTCGCGGTTCCTACAGCTTCGCGACTTATGGGGCTGGACAGAAGCCTGTTTTTCCACCAGTGCTACCTCTATATGAACACTTCCGGAAAGCTGAGCCGGAAGATCATGAGATTGATGAAGTCACATCAATCATTTTGTAGTCTAACGGATACACATATCATAACACCGAAAAGAATAGCGACGAAAAGACCGAAACTAATCCAAAAAATATACGAGCACCCATATGACAAATCTAACATTGAGTCTGGGAGCTTAGTTCTTTCTCTAACAACAAGAACATTACTCTTCAGCAGATTCTCAGAACACAAGACCTTACAGAATACTTCATAGATACATGTTGACATGCATTCCAACAAGTTCAACATTCTTTGGACATGAAAAGAAAGAAAAAGAAGGTGCTTCTCCTAATGATGAGGCAAGATCTTGACAACACCTCCGATCACGACATCACGCTTGATCTTCATGCCCTTCGGGTGCCGTAGTTCGACCTTCTTGCGCTTGACGCGCCGTTCACCGAGGAGGAGATTTGGAACGCCGTCAAAAGCATGCCGACGGGAAAGGCGCCCGATCCCAATGGATTCACCGCCGAGTTCTTGGTTGCCTGCTGGGAAACGATCAAGCCCGACTTTCTCGAGGCTTTCGACAAGTTCCACGCCATGAATGGTCGCAGCCTGCAGAAGCTCAATGAGGCCCTTCTTCTGCTGCTGCCCAAGCGTACTGATGCGCACTCCCTCTTCGACTACAGACCCATCAGTCTCATACACATCTTCGCCAAGCTGGTCGCGAAGCTTCTCTCTCTCCGGCTCGCTCCTCGGCTGAACACCATGGTCTCCACCAACCAGAGCGCGTTTATTGCGGGGCGATGCATCCATGACAACTATCTCGCCGCGGCAGCAGACGGTTCGTCTCTTGCACAACCTGAAGGCGCCACACATGCTTCTCAAGTTGGACATTGCTCGTGCGTTCGACAGTGTTTCTTGGCCCTTCCTCCTGCAACTTATGCAGCACCTGGGGTTTGGCCCACGTTGGCGTGAGTGGATTTCCATGCTTCTCTCCACGGCTTCCACGAGAGTTCTCATCAACGGTCACCCAGGGCCTCCGATCGACCACGCTCACGGCCTTCGTCAAGGCGACCCGGTCTCGCCCATGCTCTTCACCTTGGTCATCGACGTGCCGAACTCCATGCTGCTGCGTGCGGTTAACCTTGGCCTCCTCCATTGCTTGACCAACCGTCACGCAACTTCGAGCTTATCCCTTTATGCCGACGACGTGGTCATCTTTTGCCACCCGGACTCTCACGACCTCGCCATGATTCGCAGGCTCCTCCACGTCTTTGGCCTCACTTCTGGGCTGCACACCAACTTGGACAAGTGCTCGGCCACTCCTATTCAATGCACTGAGGATCACATTGCTGCTATAGCCATGGAGTTGCAATGCCCCGTCACTCACTTTTCCATCACCTACCTCGGGCTGCCCCTCTCAGTCCGCAAGGCCTCTTCGACAAGCTTGGAGCCGATCATTGACAAGCTTGGGCGCAAGCTCTCCACATGGCCACTACTAGGGAAAAGCCTATACACAGAATCTTACCAGCAGTGCTCCTCAAAATACGACGCTACTGCTATTTAGCAGCAGCGCGTGATAGCAAAACGCGCTGCTGAAAGGAAAATAGCGAGCGCGTCCACACCAAACCGTGCATCGCTCTAATTGCCATGACCTCGCAACCCAGACTAGTTATAGCGATGGCGCCCTATACCGAATCACGCCATCGCTATAGAAGTTAGTAGCAGCGCGCTTCTAAGAAAATCGCTACTGCTAAGATCAGCCCACAAGTTTAGTCCCACCTCGCTCCGCGAATAGGGTGTTTACCACCTTAAATATGTTACTTCTGAAACTATCACAACCAATTGGTCTTCATTGAACTCGATGTGTAGAATTTGTGGCCGCAATATGAGTCCTCTCCGGTTCTTACCGGAGAGGACTCATATTGACAATTCAGATTGTACACAAAAAGATCATTGATGGCCAATGTATTTTTGCATTGACGTATTTTTGTATACTTACACTTAGCAGTAGCGCTTTATCTGCAAAGCGCCATCGGTAGTCCAACTTAGCGATGGCAGCGTAACAATGCAGCGCCATCGCTATTCAGATTAGCTGTAGCGCCTTTTGGCAAACGCGCTACAACTATCCCTACTTTATCCCCACGCGCACGACCGGCCCTCTCTCTCACTCACACTCTCACTCTCGTCCGCGCGCCGATAACCATCGTCGTGCGTCGCCGCCGTCGCCGCCGTCGCCGCCTTAGTCCATCCGCCGCCGAGGTACTCCCCTCCTTCCGTCCCTCCTCCCTCCTCCTCGCACATCCTCCCTCCGCCTGCGGCCGCCCCACCCACCACCGCCACCGCCTCCTCCTTCGCTCTGGCCGCCCTCCTCCTCCTCCTCCGCCGCAGCCCTCCTCCCACCGCCCTCGACCTCACCGCCCGCCACCCGAGCCCACCCAAGACTGTCGCCTCCCGATCCCGATCCCGCCTCGCCGCCTACCTCTCCGTCGCCCCCACCCCTTTCTCTGCTTAGTTAGTACTAGATGTTGTTTATTAGTAGTAGGTGTTAATTTAGGGTTCATAGATAATGATTTTTAGTAGTAGTAGATGTTAATTACTAGTAGTGATGGTACTAGTAAACTAGGGCAGTATGATTAATAGTAGTTGTAGTTAAACTACTTTAGTTGTAGTTGAACTAGTTTAGTAAGTAAATTAGTAAACTAATTGAACTAGTTGAATTAATAAAACTAATGTATTTTTAGTAAGATAATTAATATAACTAGTTGAACTACTTTATTTTTAGAAAGAACTAGTTTTTTTTTCTATTTATAGTAAGTTTATATTTAGTAAGAACTAGATGAACTAATAAAATTAGTTGAACATGTCATATTTGTTGTTATTTTTTAGTTTAAGCAATTATTCGGGATGTATTAGTGATAACTTATACGGTTTTTGCTTTTGCAGAAATTAAGGAGCCCCTCCATCATCCCCGCCGTCGTCCCTCAGAATCGACCCTCCGACATCAAGGTGAGACCAGCCAAATATCCATGTATATCTTGTGTTGCTCAAATAGGATATGTGGTTGCCCAAGTGGCCGTTCATGTTTAGTTTACACCTCCGAGTGGCCTATGTTTTGCCGGAGTGTTGATTAATTTCCGTTCGACAAATTTCAGGCGCTCGATATGTCCTTTTTAGCAAAGGACATGCCGGATTTTTCCGTGAATTCGCATGACTTGTGCTAGAATATGTAGGAAATATCGAGTGGCCTGGATTTTCTCGAAAAATAATGATCTAATTTAGGTTTTTAGTACATATATTTAATTGTACAAGCTTAATCTTTGAATTATGAACGTAGGAAATGTCGTACTCGGACGACAGCCTCCCGGGGAGTGCAACCGTGCCACGTCGATCGAGGTATTTGCGACTGGTTCGTTGAGCTGGACGAAGATAGGCGCTTCAGCATTAAGCTCGAGGAGACCTTCGATGTTGAAACGGTACGCAACAACGACAAGAGTTTTTTTTTCATAATTAAGCATGACTTCAACTATTTCAGCGTCTAATTTTCATCTTTTACAATTCGACTAGCTTATCCCATGCCATGCAAGATGCTATGTCTTGGAGAGGATGAGTTTTGAAGACCATGAAAATTTTGGAACAAAGAAAATACACCTAAGGACCCATCATGATATGGATTTTGAAGTAAATCTGTACAATGCTCAAAGCGTAACCCATTTTGGTTGCCAAAATTGGGAAGCACTTTGCAAAATGTATGGTTTTTATGAGGGTATGATTGTCACCATGGATCTTGGTGATCCTGACATCGAGCAAGACAATATGGACATTTGGGTCCTTGTTGATACGCTTCCGATTCTACCGCAATGTGAGTTTCTCAAACATAGTTATTAACTAATTTATATTGTTTATTTTAAAATAGTTGATAACTTATTTCCATTGACAGCTTATTTTGAATCTTTAAAGAATGTGCAGAAGATGGTAGACAAAACCCACTACACTGATGGCTCCGAATTAACTTATAAGGAGAAAAGTCATCTGATTGCTTATTGTACTTATCTTGAGAATTACAACACCTATTATCTTGAGGAGGTGTTATATGACAATGATGTATTATGATGATAAGTTGTTAATGATATGATAATGATGATGATATTTATTATATCATTGGGTGAAAGAATCATGATTAGTTTCAAGTGGATGTCCATCCACTTGAAACTAGTCCACGGTTCTTTCACCCCATGATGTAATAACTCATTATGATGTAAAAAAATCTCTAAATTCCTGTTGTATGAAAACTTGTGTAAAGGTGTATGAAATACAACATGAAATAAAAAAGAAATAAAATACTAAATAATAGCAGTAGCGCGGGCAAGGAGGAGCGCTACTACTAATTACCAGCAGCGCTGCTTTGGAGAAGCGCTACTACTAGATCAATTTAGCAAGAGCGGCTCCGTGCACGCCATCGCTAAGCTTTAGCTGTAGCGCCTTATCAGTAGCGCTCCTGGCTGCGCTACTGATAGGCCTAAAACCCGCGCTGCTGCTAGGCTTTTCCCTAGTAGTGGGCGGGCATCTATGCTATCCAAGGGAGACCGCCTATCCCTTGTGCGCCACGTCCTTAGTGCCATCCCCACGCACTTCCTCATGGACATCGCCTTCAGCGGCACTGCCATCAAGAAGGTGAACCGGATCATCCGCGGATTCTCATGGGCTGGATCGGATAAGGCCAATGGGGGCCAGTGCCTCGTCAACTGGCAGCGTGTATGCCGGCCAATCTCCCTCGGTGGCCTCGGCATCCGAGACATCCAGCGTACGGGCATCTCTCTCCGCGTTCGCTGGCTATGGCTGCAACGTACCGATGCTACTCGCCCGTGGAGCCACCTTCACATCCCCCACGATGTGGACACGAGTGCAATTTTCAGAGCCTCCATGACTTGGCAACTGGGAGCTGGAGATTCTTGCAGATTCTGGACCGACCATTGGATCACTGGCAGGTCCGTGGCCGAGATTGGCCCTCTCGTTCTAGCTCTTGTCCCAAGACGCCTTTGGAAGGAGAGATGCGTGCGTGATGGGCTGCAGCAGCGCTCTTGGGTGCAGGATATCCGAGGTGCGCTCGGGCCAGCGGCCATGGTGCAGTACGTCGAGCTATGGCGTTCGGTACGGAACATTGAGCTCTCTAGCGAGCCGGACACGCTACGCTGGCGTTGGACCTCCTCTGCTACGTACACGGCAAGCTCCTGCTGCAAGGCCCTATTATTTGGAGCCTGTGAAGACCCTTTCTGGCGGCTCACTTGGCAGCCTTGGGCTCCTCTCCGCGTCAAATTCTTTCTGTGGCTGGCCATGCAAAACCGTTGCTGGATCGCGGAGCGCCTGGCTCGCCGTGGATTGCCCCACAACGACACCTGCGTCTTGTGTGACCAGGAGGATGAGACCATGCACCACTTTCTTGCCGGATGCTCTTTCTCTCGCCAAGTTTGGCACAAGATCCTCGGCTGGGCACGCGTGCCCATTAGCCTCCCGGACCACGACATGCCATTCCAATTGTGGTGTCAATCCTCTCTCGACCTCGCGCCCACTTCCATGCGCAAGGGCCTATCCTCCCTCATCATCCTCTTAGCCTGGTGGATTTGGAAGCAACGAAATGCTTGCATCTTTGACGGAGCGACGCCATCGATTACCTTCACATCCGGCACCATCAAGGACGAGGCGCGTCTATGGGCCAAGGCGGGCGCTACCGGACTGCAAAACATTATACCCGGCGCGTAGTCTCTAGTTTCTAGCCGTGGGGCTGAGCATACCCCTATCTGTTGTGCTCCTTCGCTTGTTCACCATGCTTAGTGCGCACATGGCCTTGTAAGCGTTGTAATCCCATGTTTGTACTCTCCTTCTATCAATACAAAGATACGCAGCTTGCGTATTCGCGAAAAAAAAGATGAGGCAAGATACTAAGTAAGGTTAGTTGATAAAGGTTATAGCCAGATTCCAGGTATTGACTATAATGAAGTCTTTTTCTCTTGTTGAAGCATAGCTCTATTCACACTTTATTCAGTATTGTTGCCATGCATGATTTTGAGCTTGAACAATTAGATGTTAAAACTGCATTCTTACATGGAGAATTAGAAGGGGATATTAAAATGGAACAACCTAAAGTTTTTGTTATTCCTGAAAAAGAAAAGATTGTCTGTAAGTTAAAGAAATCTCTTTATGGACTGAAGCAATCTCCTAGACTATGGTATAATAGATTTGACACTTTTATCCTCTCCCAAGGTTTCAAAAGATCTAATTATGATAGCTGTATTTATTTGGAAACTTCAATTGTTCAGCTATCTATTTGCTCCTTTACGTTGATGATATGTTAATTGCTTCAAAGAGCATGCCAGAGATTAATGAATTAAAAAAGCAATTCAGTAAGGAATTTAAGATGAAGGATATGGGTGCAACAAAGAGAATACTTGGCATGGAAATATCTAGAGATAGACTATCAGGAAAAGTGTATCTAAGTCAGAAGGGATATATTGATAAAGTTCTTCGTCGTTTTAATATGCATAATGTCAAGTCAGTAAGTACTCCATTAGCTGCACACTTCAAATTATCAGTGGCCTTATGTCCCGAGTCAGGTGCAAATATTGAGTACATGTCCAAAGCTTCCTATTCGAGTGTTGTTGGTTCATTTATGTATGCAATGGTTTGTTCTTGTCCGGATTTTTCATATGGATTGAGTGTTGTTAGTAGATACATGGCTAATCCTGGAAAAGAGTATTGGAAAGTAGTCCAGTGGATTTTTAGATACCCGCGTGGTAGTCCTAATGCTTATTTGCAGTTTGGGAAAACTAGAGATGGACTTATTGGTTTTGTTGATTCTGGTTTTGCTGGTGATTTGGATAAGAGAAGATCACTCACAGGTCATGTTTTCACCATTGGGGGTTGTGATGTGAGTTGGAGAGCAACTTTGTAGTCTATTGTGGCTTGTTCCACTACTGGTGCCGAGTATATATGGCTATTTTTGAGGCATGCAAAGAAACTATCTGGTTGAGAGGTTTGTATGCCGAGCTTTGTGAAGATTCATCTTGCCCAACCATATTTTCTGACATTCAAAGTGCCATATATCTTATAAAGAATCCAATGTATCATGAGAAAACAAAGAACATTAATGTCCGATTTCACTACATTCGAGATGTTATTGCTGAAGGCGATTTAAAGGTATGTAAGATAAATACTCATGATAATTCTGCAGATATGATGACAAAGCCAGATCTTACCAATAAGTTTGAGCTTTGCTCAAGCTTAGTTGGTATTTCTCTACTACTATAGTACAAGAAATTTTGAACTTGTTTTAGCCCCCAGTCATGACGTAGAGGCAATTATTGGCCGTTGATTTTTTTGACGGACCGAATCGCTACCGTTTATCACAGCAAACTCAATTGATCCAATAGTTGTAGTCTCTGGAATTCGCTTATGCAGTCGCGCGCCAAAACGAGGCCAACGGGTTTTTTTTCTAGAGTTATCGAGGCACCACAGAGGCGCAGAGCTGCACCTGCAGTTGCACACGTTGCATCGTCACGTGATGCTGATGAGAAAAGTTGTCAGCCAAGTATCAAAGATCTTCTGTGGCTGGTTTTTGAAGTACCATCCTACAAGGAAAGAGATGTTATTTGCAGTTTGACCAAGACACCACGTGCTTAGCACGTGCCGTATACTAGTGTCACTAGTCCTACAGACTTTGACACCTAAGATGTTTATGCAGATTTGGATGAAGTTATTTACTTTCTTGGACTAATGGAGGGAATTTGGTTCAATGTGGAGATTTTAAATTGCGATCCAAATTCTACCGTCTTGGACTAAACGTGGTACAAACGGTGTGGGCATTGCATTGACATTGACGCGTACGAGCACAACCCGTTTACTTGTCCTTCAAGGACTCTTGTGTATTACCTCTCACATATACCCATGTAGTCGTACCTAGAGACTGCATGTCGTCTCGTACTTGTAATACTCCTCCATCATAGTGATTACGCCTTCGTGCGTCCGTGGTTTCCTCCCACAAATGTTTGTACGTAAAACTTTGTGTCTCTGATGTCTCATTTATTCTTGTTTATCTAATAGTAATTCGTAACAAGTAGCAACAAACAATAGTAGCAATAGTGTAGCAAGGTGGCTCACTTCTTTTTATAGCAAAAGACAAGCCGAAAGTACTTCTTTTAATGATCAAAGCGTTCTGGAGGACACGTATGAATATTGTCTAATTAACTTTAATCATGTTTAGTTAATTCGCGTTCATTACTTTGATAATTTGATATGTGGGTGGACTGGTGCTAGGATGATGTTCTTACTTGAACAAGCAGCCCTCTTATGATTACCCCATCTCGCAAGCATCCACAACTAAGGCTGTGTTTGATAGCGAAGTACTGCAGAAACTATAGTATTGAAAAACTACAGTATTTTTGCCTATAGGTACTAGATATCACAGTTTTGACATATCAAAGTATTTCATAGTATTGTGAATACTCTGACAGTGTTTGGCTGGTGCATGTTCACAACGATGTAAAGTGGCTAGCTAGTCGTTTCATAGTAGTTGCAAACATGCACAAATTTAGCTGACTGCAAATTGAACGGCCTAATCAGACCCGGCGGCATGCTATGCATCAGCGGTGGTCGGAGCACAGTGGCGCGACACGGAAGCGCTGCTGGTGTCGCTCGCTGCAGCTTGACCAGCAGCGGCGAGCGCGGCGCACCGAGGCATGGGCGGCATTCGAGCAGCGCATGCACGGCAAGTCAGCGCGAGCAAGGACGCGACATGATAGAGCCGCACACGTACGGTATGTCTATGATCGCACACAAAGGCATGAGTTGCCCGGGGGGCAACCTGATGCACAACGCATACGAGAAGAGGAGGAGCGCAAGTGGGAGCAGGAAGGACACCATTTTTCTTTCCATTCCCTTCTGTTGGCTTGTCCCATGGCCAACCATCTTCCCGGCGGCGGCAGCTTGGAAGCGAGGAAGGCGATAAAGAAGAGTCTTGTTTCCTTCGCGCGCTCTATTTAAAAAAAAGGTCGTATGGCCAACCATCTTCTTGGTTCTTTTCTTAAGGAAGAGAAAATACCACAGTTTTGACAATACTACAATTTTTATTGTTGCCAAACAGCTCACGGTAATTAAAACCATGGTATTTTAAAAACCCTGCAGTATTCTCATAATACTTAGAAAAAGCTGAGGTATCAAACGGGGTCTAAGAAAGAACAATTAAGATAAATCTAACTATGACATGTACGTATGGATCCAAATAAGCTCTTACAAATTAATGCATAAACTAGAATTTAAACTTTTGTCATTCTCACAACCCATCATATATTTATTACTCCCCAATGCCTTCCCCTAGGCCCAAACATGATGAAGTGTCATGTAGCAGACGTTCACATGACACCACTAGAGGAAGAACAACATACATATCATCAAAATATTAAACGATACCAACTTCACATAATTACTTAAAACAAGACTTCTCCCATGTTCTCAAGAACAGACATAACTACTCGCAAATCATGTTTATGTTCAAGATCAGAGGAGTATAATATATGATTAAGGATCTAAGCATATGATCTTTCACCAAATAAACCAACTAGCATCGACTACAAGATGTAATCAACAATACTAGAAACCCACAAGTACCAATCTGAGGTTTTATGACAAAGATTGAATACAAGAGATGAACTAGGGTTTGATATGAGATGGTGTTGATGATGATGTTAATGGAGATGAGTCCTCCCATGATGAGAGGAACGTTGGTGATGTCGATGGCTTCGATTTCCCTCTTTCGGAAGGAAGTATCCCCGATGGAATCGCTCCGCCGGAGAGCAAAAATGCTCCTGCTCAGGTTCCGCCTCGAGATGGCGGCGCTTCATCCCAAAAGTCTTCTCTTATTTATTTTTTCTAGGGAAAATGGATTCATATAGCAGAAGGAGCGGACCGGAGGGCATCTATGGGCCCCACAAGACATCAGGGCACGCTTTGGGGTGCTAGGCGCGTCATGTTGCCTTGTGGGCAACTGGTGGCCCCCTCTGGTGGTTTGTCGTTCCAGTATTTTTTTATTTATTAAAAAAACTCCGTGAAATTTCAGGTCATTTGAAGCTCTGGAGAATAGCTGTCTCCGTTGTAGCTCTTTTGGGTCCAGAATTCTAGCTGTGGGCAATCTCCCTCTTCATGTAAATCTTGCATATTAAGAGAGAAAAGGCATTCGAATTGCATCATGAAGTGAAATATTGATAAAAAACATTATAAATAACAGTAGGAAAACACGATGCAAAATGGACGTATCACTCACCATGTTGTCCCCTGGCCAGGTGGGCGGTCTGAGGACCCCCCATGGCAGTTCACCCAAGGGCCATCTCAGAAGGCCCATGGCGTGAAGAAGGAATGTTCCTAAAGACTTGGCGCATACTCCGAGACTTAGAGTTCATGTACAACACGATTCCCTTATACGTAGCCGACCTATTCAGAACCCCTGCACTTCGGTATACATATAAACCAAGGGGTGGGCTCATAGAAGACCAAGAACAATCTCGTGGTAGATCAACCTTTACTTTGTACTCCATATGAAATCAATACAATCACAAGCAGGACCTTATCTCTTCGAGAGAGCCCGAACCTGGGTAAAACCTCGTGTTCTTGTTAACATCGCATCTAGGCTTAGCTCGGGACCCCTACTAGAGATTCGCCAGAACTGACTCTGTCAACCGTCGTCATGGAGCCATAGGCAGTCAATGCAGTACAGTTTGTAGCCACCACCATCCACACTCGATGGGATTTGGATCACCACCACCAAGCCGCAGACTGCACACGATGGAGATCAATACCTTGCCTCCATGGTACACATCCAATAGAGAGCTCGACGCACACCAGGCACCAGGCACCAAATCCGATCAGATCTGGCCGGAGACCACAACAGAGTTGCCACTGCAATCAGACATCAACCCTAGCCTTTGTGGCGAGCACACCACACAACGAGTCCCACTCCATGCGTGAAGAACTGGACGTGTTCCCGCTTGCTGCAGATCAGGATGTAGGGGTCCCATGGCGAGGGAGCGGTAGAGGGACGAGAGGATGGTGGATATGCAAGAAAAAAAAAGATGGGATGGGGGAGTGTAGGCGGAGGGGTATAGCAGGGCCGCAATGCTAAAGATGAGTTACTACCGCCCACCCAAGTCATAGAATCATGTGACACCCCTCACTCTCCTCCTATGAGCATGTGACTTGCGTCTCACCACACCCATTCTCCACCAGCGCAGCCCAAACCTTAGCAATGTGACAAGGGAATTGTACCTTTGTACCCTCAAAGAGAACCTCACCGACACGTTCCACATGCACGTCAACCACCTGGTCCCTCTCGTCGAGTAGGAGCCGTGGGAGCTTTCATGCGGAGCAGAGATCCCCGACGGTAGACCAGCACTCCTGTCGCCCGGGGATCGGGGATGAAGAGTGTTACCCATCACCGCGAGTCGCCCTTGAGTGTTGCGTCCGTGTAACACAACATCATTTTTTGGCTTGTAATCATACCTACTTCCCTAAAGTATGGAATTAGTTTTAGTTAATGAATTAATGGTGCATTTCATTCAGAAAATGCTAATGATTGTCTACACACAAAGCAACAAGTCTTACAGACAAATGCTGGAAATTTTGGGATGAATCTAACGAACATGAAGAATGTGACGAGGCAATGCATATGTTACTATGTTAGACTTGATTTCTTCCTCTGAGCCCTTCCCAATACTCCACGTTGTACATGTGCTAAAGATGCCATGTAGGCGAAAAATGTGATGTGGCAAGGTAACTAAAAGGAGAGAGATGAGTTTGGTGACCCCAGAAAGAAATAATGTCAAGCGCGAAAACCTTGGCAAAACACTTAAATGAAGGAAGCTCGTCAATGCAAATAAAAGAGTTTTGATATAAATCATTAAATGAAAGAATCTTAGCTCAACAAGTTAAGGCCTCTCCCAATGCTCCACCTTATACAGTTGCTAAGCCTGCCATGTAGCTGAAAAATCCGATGTGGCAAGTTAATTAAGGCCTCTTCCAATGCAAAGGTGCTTAGATGAGGTGCTAAGTGCAATAAATACCTTAGCAACTTAACTCCCCAATGCATAGGTGCTTACCTGTTGTTGCTAAGCTCACTTCATTTAATAATTTAGCACCTAAAGTCATTCATGCATTGGTCAAGTTGTTTCATTTAAGTGGTTTGCCTAAGTTCACGCCCTTGGCATTGGTTCTTCCTGGGGTCACCAAGGTGCTCTCTCACCTCCTTAATTGTTGTGTCATGTCATCTTTTTGCTTATGTGGCATGCTTAGCACCGGTCCACGAGATGTTTTGTCCAAAATGACCACCTGCCCAACGAAATTGCTAGAAAAGACCGTCGAATGAAATTGGCAAAAAGACCCCCTCGGCTATGGCGGCAGGCTCGCCAGCCGACACGTGGCACCTGACGCAACACCAGTAGGCGGCAACACTGTTTACGCAAGGTACGGTTTTGGCACAGCTGAATGGCAACGGATGCGACTAAACTGTGTTGCCGCCACACCAGGAGGCGGCAGCACTGTTCACTCGCAGCACTGTCACTGTTCATACGGGATGAACAATAATTAAAAA
The DNA here is from genome assembly GCA_021605145.1 of Aegilops bicornis. Lineage (NCBI taxonomy): Eukaryota > Viridiplantae > Streptophyta > Magnoliopsida > Poales > Poaceae > Aegilops > Aegilops bicornis. The sequence goes on along the minus strand of CM038671.1, from coordinate 548,744,251 downwards.
AAACAAAAAAATTCAGAAAACCTGAAATTTTTTTGTGAGCAAAGATGACCGAGTGTTCTAAGTGGGTGCAAAATTTCAGATTTTTTTTTCGATTTTTTCTCCTATTTTTTTATTTTATTTTCGAAATTACTATTCATCCCACATGAACAGTGCTGCCGCCATACCGGGAGGCGACATCGCTGTTCACTCGCGTCCCGTTGCCGTTCTACCGCGTAAAACCATCCCCCATGTGAATAGTGCAATGAACAGTTCTGCCGCCTGCTGGTGTGGCGGCAGGTGCCACGTGTCGGCTGGCGCCTGCCGCCACGGCCGAGGGGGGTCTTTTTTGTCAATTTCATCTGAAGGGGGTCTTTTCTAGCAATTCCGTTTGGCAAGTGGTCCTTTTGGACAAATACTCCTGTCCATGGTGGAGCATTGGGGAGGGCCTAAGAGGAGATAGATGAATATGGTGACCCTAGAAAAAAAATCAATGCCAACCGCGTGAACCTAAGCATAAATGAAAAAAAGCCCATCAATGCATGAAGCACTTTAGGTTCTAAATCATTCAAGGAAAAAAGTTTAGCTACAAGAAGCTAAGCACCAATGCATTGGAGAGTACAGTAACCAAGCTATTTAATATGCTTAGCACCTCATCTAAGACTATTCACAGTGAGAGTAACATAGATGGTAACATCACACATTTCTAGGCAAAACATATAATGTGGCGAGTAATTAATGAGGAAATAGGGGTATGTGGTAACATAGCTAGTTATTGCAACATCACACATATCAAGACAAGATGAGTCTACAATCTAATAAATGAAGTGTTACATGACACCACACATATGTTACTCCTCACTATAGAGGTAGTATGATAGACTAGTAACATATGCATATTACTAGTCTAAGCTACTACCCATTATGATTAGTCTAAGCATCGGTACATTGCCAGCAGCCTAAGCACCTAATTAAGTGCTTTAGTTGCTAACACCTCGTCTAAGCACCATACTTGGAAGAGGCCAGGAACATCCTCGGCCCCTCCTCCCCGGGCGGCCGGGCGGCTCCTCGCTCTCCTCTCCTCCCTCCGTGCCCCGCTTCGCCACGGGCGGCGGCGGGTTCCTTACCTCACACAGACACCTCGACCCGGGTCGGTGGCGGCGGGTGCCCTTCGCCGACGGCGGCAGGTGGCGGCCGGCGGCGTCTGTCGATGGTGGCGCCGTCCTTTGGCGGCAGGGCGGCCTGGCGACGCAGGTTGGCCGGCGACGTGTCCCCGGCCCAGATCTGGGCCCTTAGGGCCCATCTGGGTCCTAGCGGGCCGGCCCCTGGGCGTGGCCTCGTTGTCTGCGGCACGGTGAGGAGGAGGAGCGGCTCGGATTTGGGGTGGCGGCACCGACGGCGTGCCGGCAGCAGCGCAAAGGCGGGAGCTTTACGGACCCACGAGGGCTCGGCCGGGCCTGTGGGCCCACGGGCCTGGTGTGCTCCTGCTATTTCGTCCGGACAGCCACCGTCGCCGACGGTGGAGGCGGGCCTCCCTGCGCCGACGGTCTTGATGCCCTATTCCGGCTCTAATTCTTCATTTGTCTTTGTCCTCACTTTCTTTGTCAGGTAGTGGTGAGACGGCGTGGGGCCTCATGACCGCGTTGGCGCACGGTGGTGGTTGGTTTGGTGGTAGGCTCCGGGGCGCCCGAGGTGCGGGTTGGGATCGGGGGAAACCCCTGTCAGCATGGCCAACACCGGCGCGGTGGCGCCTGTGGGTGCCACCTGACCTTCCGGGAGGGCGTCGAGGCTACCCTTCCTCTCGCCTCGTCGTGTACCAGTGGAAACCCTTGGCAGCAGTGTCGTCATCGTCGCGATCCTTCTTGAAGGTGTTGATAGGTGCCGGCGCTTCGGAGTCTTGGAGTCTAGTGGAAGATCTTGGTGGGCGCTGCCATCGCGAGGCTTCTTCATTTTTTGTTGATCCGCCGTTGCCGGCATTTATTTTTTTTGCTTTTCTTTGTTGTTTTTTTGGGCGTGACTGTGCTGCTTCCGTCTCAACATCTATCTATGTATGGTTTGGTTGGTTGTTTTATATATAAAGCGGGGAAACCTTTTTCATACTTGGAAGAGGCCATTGTTATTGCATTTTCCTCCTTCGATTTTCCCTAGGCAGTCTGCTCGCTCATCCATTACGTCAGTGCACCAGCAAGGGTCGGGGTCGCCCATGGATGCGTACTGATCAATAAATAATGCCAGACGATAGGCGATCGGCCGGTTGGGTATGAGAAATGTACTTTGTGCTCCTGGCAACGCTCTGAACAGCAAGCAAACAAGTCCTTCTAGAAGAAGATGGCGGCGACACCAAGAGCCGATCGGCATAGCAAAAAGGCTCCCGTCACGGCTGACGTCGGCACTCCCAAAGGCGCCACAGCGCCACATGCTTGTCTCCTACCTCAACGGCTTCAGGCATCGTGACATGTCGACTCTGCTGCTCCAAGCACCGTGGCTGGTCATGTGCCGTGGAACGCAATCCTGAGACTCCTGGAGCAAGAAAGGACTCGGCCGTTCATCGGTTCGTTCGTCGTATGTGGCGCTGAGATGAGCTCACGCTCTCACGCGGTCATGCATTGCCCTGGCCCTACCAGTTTGGATTGAATTCGACGAGCCACCTATATAGGAGTAGCACGGTCCCGGTGGATCGTTCGTAGAGCAGAGCAGAACAGAGCCAAAACCAACCCAAAAAGCATTTCGTCCTAGGACAGTGAAGCCATGGAGAAGACCGTTGTCCTGTACCCTGGCGTCGGCGTCGGCCACCTGGTGCCGATGGTGGAGGTCGCCAAGCTGTTCCTCAAGCACGGCCTGGCCGTCACCGTGGTGCTCATCGATCCGCAGGTCGAGTCCACGGACTTCTCCGCCGCCGTCGCCCGCGCGAGGGCCTCCAACCCCTCCGTCGCCTTCCACGTCCTGCCGCCGCCGCCCGCCGATTCCAACTCCGACAGCGCGCCCACGCACCCCGTCATCCAGATTTTCCGGCTCCTGAAATCCATGAACGCCCCCCTCCTCGACTTCCTCCGCTCGCTGCCCTCGATTGACGCACTCGTCCTCGACATGTTCTGCGTCGACGCCCAAGATGTCGCGGCTGAGCTCAAGCTGCCCGTTTACTACTTCTACGCGTCGGCCGCCGCCGATCTCGCGCTCTTCTTCAACCTGCCGAGCAAGCTCGCCGGCAGTAAGGTAAAGGAGCTCGGCGACTCTATCATCACTTTCCCGGGTGTTCCTCCGTTGAAGGCTTCGGACTTACCCGAAGTCACCCACAACGATGAAGTACTCAAGGCCATCTCAGGCATGTTCGACCGAATGCCAGATGCCAACGGAATTCTCATTAATTCCTTCGCGTCGCTGGAGACGCGGGCGGTGCGCGCTCTCAAGGACGGGCTCTGCGTCCCTGATCGTGCCACGCCGCCGGTCTACTGTATCGGGCCGTTGGTCTCGGGAGGCGGAGACAAGGAGCACGAGTGCCTCCGGTGGCTGGACGCGCAGCCGGACCAGAGCGTAGTGTTCCTCTCCTTCGGCAGCATGGGCACGTTCTCCGCTAAGCAGCTCGAGGAGATTGCAACTGGATTGGAAAAGTCGGGGGAGAGATTCCTGTGGGTCGTGCGGAGCCCGCGCAATCCCGACTACAAGTACGGCGAGTCGCTGCCAGAGCCCGATCTCGACGCGCTCATGCCGGAAGGGTTCTTGGACAGGACCAAGGACAGAGGACTAGTGATCAAGTCTTGGGCGCCACAGGTGGAGGTCCTGCGCCACAGGGCGACCGCCGCATTCATGACGCACTGCGGCTGGAATTCGACGCTGGAGGGCATCACGGCAGGGCTGCCGCTGCTGTGCTGGCCGCTGTACGCGGAGCAGAAGGTGAACAAGGTGCACATAGTGGAGGAAATGAAGCTCGGGGTGGAGATGAGAGGCTACAACGAAGAGGCGGTTAAGGCCGAGGAAGTGGAGGAGAAGGTCAGGTGGGTTATGGCGTCCGAGGGCGGCAAGGCGCTCAGGGAGCGGGTGGCGGCTGCGAAGGATGGAGCTGCCGAGGCGCTCAAGGAAGGGGGCTCGTCCGACTTGGCGTTTGTCCAATTCCTCAACGACCTGGACACTTCCATAGCCCCAACCGTGCAGCATTGATGTGAAACTTGTAAACTTTATTTAATGTTCGATTTGTAGTAGCGGGCTATCTCATTTTGATATTATGCGGACTAGGTTTATTTCTATCGTTGGTTTGTTCGGAAAAAAAATTGCACTCTGCTTCTTGTGAGTACTGAACTGTTGTCTCTATTAATGGAATAGTTTAGAAATTGAACTGTGCGACAACCGCACCCCTCCTCCCCAGCCGCTCCCGCGGGCGCCCTCGGGGGGAAGGGGGGGGGGGGGGACCCTAGCCGTCGGCCCCCAGCCCCTCCCCTCCGGCCTCTTCCTCCCTCGCCGCTGCCACGCATCGCCGTCGGGCGAAGCCTGGCCGGCGGCGTGGTCGACCCTTCCCCTCCTCGCGGATCCCTAGCTGGTGCGGGGCGGCTGCCGCAGGAGGCGTCGAGCTATGGCGGGGCCTGGTGGCACAGCTACGGGTGCTCCTGGTGCGGCGGGTCTTCGTCTCGGTGGGGCCTTGGGTGGCGCGGTAGCTGCCATGGAGGGGTGTGCATGGGCGCGGTTCAGCGTCGGTTGGGCGGCAGATCTGGATCCAGGCGGCACGGGCCGCTGGCGGCATGGCCGGCGGCTCGGGTCCGGCTTCGGGCTCCCGGCGGCTACGGATGGATCTTCCCGTCGCAGGTGAGGGAGTCCTGGATTAAGGGGTCCTCGGGCGTCCGGACTATGATACGTGGGCCGGACTGATGGCCTGTGAAGATACAAGACCGAAGATTCTCTCCTCTGTCCGGATAGGACTCTCCTTGGCGTGGAAGACAAGCTTGGCGTCCTGATATGAAGATTCCTTTCTCTGTAACCGACTTTGTACAACCCTAGTCCCCAACCGGAGGGCTTAGTTCGTAGGGGCAAGAATCATAATCATAGTCATACAGGCTAGACTTTTAGGGTTTTGGCCATTACGATCTCGAGGTAGATCAACTCGTAATACTCATATTCATCAAGATCAATCAAGCGTGAAGTAGGGTATTACCTCCATAGAGAGGGCCCGAACCTGGGTAAACATCGTGTCCCCCGTCTCCTGTTATCATCGACCTTAGACGCACAGTTCGGGACCCCCTACCCGAGATCCGCCGGTTTTGACACCGACATTGGTGCTTCCATTGAGAGTTCCGCTGCGTCGTCGTCAAGAGGTTCGATGGCCCCGTCAATCATCTACAACGATGTTGTTCAGGGAGAAGTTTTCCTCCCCGGACAGATCTTCGTATTCGGCGGCTTCGCACTGCGGGCCAACTCGCTTGGCCATCTAGAGCAGATCGACAGCTACACCCCTGGCCATCAGGGCAGATTTGGAAGCTTGAACTACGTCACGGATATCCGCGGAGACTTGATCTTCGACGGATTCGAGATCGCGACAGCCATCCCTGTCACTGCGATGAACATGACTTAAATCTGTCATCGGACCATACCCAGGTGATAGCGCCTGTAGCTGCTCTGGCCCTAGATCCGAAGCAGATCGCACCATCCGAGGACGTGAGGCTCAACCCCACCATGGAAGCCGCAGACTCAGCGGCGTCGGAGCCGCACACAGACCCAACCTCGAGTGAGATCTGTGTCACCGGAACCTCGGGCTTGTTTCCGGCTACGGGTTTCGAACCATGTGCGTCCACGCACGTCGAACTTGATCAGGCATCGATTGTCGAATTCAGCTCCGCGGACATCTTCCGGCACTCGCCTTTAGGCGACGTGCTAAACTCATTAAGAACACTCTCCTTAGCGGGGGACTCACAGCCGAATTATATCCGGTTCGAACTGGAGGCTGATGACGGAGAATTTCGCTTCTCACCCCCCCCCCCCCCGGCCCACTTCACAGCCACTGTCGAGGACCTAACCGACATGCTCAATTACAGCTCCGAAGACATCGACGGTATGGACGACGATGCCGGAGAAGAGGAGGCCCAAAACCCGCCGTTACCGGACATTGGACGACCACTTCCTCGTATGACGTATACATGGTGGACACGCCTAAAGAGAACAATGGCGACAACGAGAAGGATCCAGTCGAGGATAAACCTCCTGAGATACAACCAAAACACCGACGTCAGCGGCGCCGCTCTAAGTCTCGTGAAAAAGACAGCGATACCGGCACAAGAGAAAACAATACTCCGGACGATGCCGAAGACAACGAAGAACCCGTTGAGGCAACTTCCGAATAGGACGAACGGGAAGACAGGCAAGTTAGCCCTGATGAACAGGCCATACACGAAGACTCGGAGGACAGTAATTATCTTCCACTCTCCGAGGATGAGGTGAGCCTCGGCAACGAGGATTTTATCGTGCCTGAGGAACCTCTCGAGCAGGAGCGCTTTAAGCGCCGGCTAATAGCCACTGCAAGGAGCCTGAAAAAGAAGCAGCAGCAGCTTCAAGCTGATCAAGGTCTGCTCAATGATAGATGGACTGATGTCCTGACAACCGAGTAATACGGTCTCAAGAGCCCAGCCAAAAGTTACTCGAAGCGCAAATTGCTACCTCAGTTCGATGATGAGGCGCTAGAGCCCATACCATCATCGCGCAATGCGGCTGACCTTCCACCACGTGGTCGGGATAAAGCGGCAACTCAAGCCGAACACCAGCCCGCCCACCTCACCGTAAAGGCAGAGATAAAACAGCTCGGGGACATACATACGACCTGCAGCAAGACTTGGACAATAGAGCAGGTCAGAACAGATCGATCTATGGATCACGAGGACGTGCCCTGACTCGCAACAACGGCTACCTAGCCGGACGCAACAATCATACTCACGCCCAGGTCGAGAACCGCAGACGGACTCCATCCGAGCTACGTCGCGACGTGGCCCGATATAGAGGCGCCGCACACCCCCTTTGCTTCAGTGACGAAGTAATGGAGCACGAATTCCCAGAACGGTTTAAACCCATAAACATCGAATCATATGATGGTACAACAGACCCTGCGGTATGGATCGAGGATTTTCTCCTTCACATTCATATGTCCCGCGGTGATGATCTCCATGCCATCAAATACCTCCCACTAAAACTCAAAGGACCAGCCCGGCACTGGTTAAACAGTTTGCCCGAATACTCCATCGGCAGCTGGGAGGACTTGGAAGAGACCTTCCTTGACAACTTCCAAGGCACATATGTTCAACCTCCGGATGCCGATGACTTAAGTCACATAATTCAACAGCCCGGAGAGTCAGCCAGGAAACTCTGGACTAGGTTCTTAACCAAAAAGAACCAGATCGTTGACTGTTCGGATGCCGAAGCCCTGGTGGCCTTCAAACACAGCATCCGGGACGAATGGTGGCTCACCCGGCACCTCGGCCAAGAAAAGCCGAAGTCCATGGCAGCCCTTACGGCACTTATGACCCGCTTTTGCGTGGGCGAAGATAGCTGGCTAGCCCGTAGCAATAAAATGCAGGCGAACCTGGCACTGCGGAAGCCAGAAACAGCAACGGCAAGCCCCGACGCAACAGACAGAAGCGTCGAAACAACGGTGATAATACCGGCGACACGGCGGTCAACGCCGGATTAAGTGGCTCCAAGACCGGCCAGCGAAGAAGCCGTTCAAAAGGAACAATTCGGGCTCATCCAGCTTGGACCGCATACTCAATCGCCCATGCCAGATACACGGCACCAACGACAAACCAGCCAATAATACCAACCGAGACTGTTGGGTTTTTAAACAGGCCGGCAAGTTAAATGCCGAGAACAAGGAGAAGGGGTCGCAAAGCGAGGACGATGATGAGGAGCCCCGCTCACCGAACACAGGGGACATAAGAAGTTTCCCCCTCAGGTCAAAGCGGTGAACATGATATACGCTACCCACATCCCCAAGAGGGAGCGCCAGCGTGCGCTCAGGGACGTCTATGCGATGGAGCTAGTCGCCCCAAAGTTCAACCCATGGTCTTCCTGTCCGATCACTTTCGATCGCAGGGATCATCCGACCAATATCCGTCATGGCGGTTCAGCCGCACTGGTCCTCGACCCAATCATTGATGGATTCCACCTCATGCGAGTCCTCATGGATGGTGGTAGCAGCCTGAACCTGCTCTATCAGGATACAGCGTGCAAAATGGGCATTAATCCCTCAAGAATTAAGCCCACAAAGACTACCTTTAAAGGAGTCATACCAGGTGTAGAGGCCCGCTGTACGGGCCCAATCACACTAGTGGTTGTCTTCGGATCCCCGGACAACTTCCAAAGCGAAGAGCTGATCTTTGATATCGTCCCCTTTCGCAGTGGCTATCACGCACTGCTTGGACGACTCGCATTTTCTCGATTCAACGCGGTGCCACACCATGCTTATCTCAAGCTCAAGATGCCTGGACCATGCGGCATCATAACAGTAAATGGAGACACGGAACACTCCCTCCATACCGAGGGGCACACCGCTGCATTAGCAGCAGAAGTACAGAGCGTCCTTCTCAAGCAGAATCTTATTCGGCGGCTAAGCTCCCGAACACTGTCAAACGAGTCCGGACTACTCTGCAGCAGGATAGCCCAGCTCGTCAAGACCTCGACTAGCAATTTGTCCTCCGTCCCCGTCCCAACCAAGTGGCAGCATTCGTACCGCGCCTACATAACTACGCACTCAAAATACCATGGGCATAGACGGAGGCATAACTAGCTTGTGATCCATAATACGACTCGACCGCTCCTGGACACACATACTTTCACTTTTCCTTTTTATCCTTTTCAGGTTTTTTTCCACAGGCTTCTTCTGATGACCTGATCATCGGTCCTCTACACCTAGTCTCTTAAACGATCACTCTACCTGTTTTCAGGACCCGCACGCAACTCTCCTTGGTTGTGGCATGTTAAAGCCCGGTTGCTTATTGAAAGCACAAGTGCTCCCTAGGTGATTTTGGTAATTAATGTCAACATATCTCTTGTTGGACTAACACTTTTACCTAGTATGTTTCAGATAAGTTCAACAATGAAGTGGCATGGACTAAAAGGATGTGGAACCCCTTCAAGATGCTAAGGACAAAGGATTGGCTCAAGCTCAAAGCTCAAGACTCTACATTTTATATTTTAGTGATACAAGATCACATTGAGTCTATAGGAAAAGCCAATACTATCAAGGAGGGATGAGGTGTTGCTTATTGGCTTGCTTGCTCAAAGTGCTTAGTGATATGCTCCAAAACCCTCAACTACTTTCTCACATCCACATATGACCTAAACCAAAAGTCCAACTCAGCCCCACCGATTCTTTCTATCCGGCGCCACCGAGTTAAGATGTCATAGCCACTGCCACAAACCCTAGGCAAATCGGTCTCACCGATGGGGATCTCGGTCTCACCGAGATGGGATTGTAATCTCTCTGTGTATGTCCATTACCAAAATCGGTCTCATCGAGTTTGAGCAATCGATACTACCGAGATTACAATGCAAAATCTCTAGTTAGCTTATTACCAAAATCGGTCCCACCGAGTTTGTGTAATCGGTCCTACCGAGTTTGCCTGACCAACTCTCTGGTTAGATTATTACCAAAATCGGTCCTACCGAGTTTGTGTAATCGGTCTCACCGAGATTACGTTATGCCCTAACCCTAATCATATCGGTCCTACCGAGTTGCATGTCGGTCCCATCGAAAATCCTAACGGTCACTAGATTTGTTGAATCAGTCCGACCGAGTTTCTTAATTCGGTCCCACCGAGTTTGGTAAATTTTGTGTAACGGTTAGATTTTGTGTGGAGGCTATATATACCCCTCCACCTCCTCTTCATTCGTGGAGAGAGCCATCAGAACAAGCCTACACTTCCAGCATCCTATTTCTGAGAGAGAACTACCTATTCATGTGTTGAGGCCAAGATATTCCATTCCAACCACAAGAATCTTGATCTCTAGCCTTCCCCAAGTTGCTTTCCACTCAAATCTTCTTTCCACCAGATCCAAATCCCGTGAGAGAGAGTTGAGTGTTGGGGAGACTATCATTTGAAGCACAAGAGCAAGGAGTTCATCATCAACACACCATTTGTTACTTCTTGGAGAGTGGTGTCTCCTAGATTGGCTAGGTGTCACTTGGGAGCCTCGACAAGATTGTGGAGTTGAACCAAGGAGTTTGTAAGGGCAAGGAGATCGCCTACTTCGTGAAGATCTACCGCTAGTGAGGCAAGTCCTTCGTGGGCTTACGACCATGGTGGGATAGACAAGGTTGCTTCTTCGTGGACCCTTCGTGGGTGGAGCCCTCCGTGGACTCACAAGAACTGTTACCCTTCATGGGTTGAAGTCTCCATCAACGTGGATGTACGATAGCACCACTTATCGGAACCACGACAAAAACATCCGTGTCTCCAATTGCGTTTGAATCCTCCAAAACCCTTCCCTTTACATTCTTGCAAGTTGCATGCTTTGCTTTCCGCTGCTCATATACTCTTTGCATGCTTGCTTGTTATGTATTGAGAATGTTAAACTTGTGCCTAAACTCCAGTTAGACCTAAAGAAGTTAAAAACTGCAACTTTGGTACTTAGTGTCTAATCACCCCCCCTCTAGACACCTCTTCTCAAGATCCTACAAGTGGTATCAGAGCTTTGGTCTCCATTGCCTTGGTTTAATCACCATTGGAGGAAGATGGATGAGTCTACTTTGGGGAGTCTTAGACATAGAGTGCCTATCTTGATGGAGAGTATTTTCATGAGTGAAAAAATGAGATGCTTGTAGTTTTCAATCAATATCATTTGAACAAGTACATTGCTAGCCCTTGTGCACCTCATGTTGATCCTATGCATCCTACCCTTGATGAATCTATTGACATGACTAGAAATCTTAGAACTGTTAATCTTATCACTAGAGGCTTGCATAGAAACTTAATTAGAATCTTGCCTACTCTTGAGTGTGCCTACACAATATGGAAATTTCTTGAGGAACGCTTTCCAAATTATTCCTTGAAAAATCTAGATGAAATTCTCTATAAGTCTATTGCCTTGAGTAAGATGAATACTAGTGATCCTATGTTTGGTGATCGTCTATTTGAACTTACCGACCTTATGCGTGCCAAAGGAGATGTTGGAATTATTGGTGATATTATTTCTGAAGCTATAAGAATTCATAAGCAAGATCATTGTCAAACTCACTCTAACGGATTACCCTCTCTAGGACTTGATCCACCACATGACGATGTTGAACATGGATACTATGATGAGGATGATGATAGTGACTTCGATCTTGATGATGCAATGAGACATTTTGGTCTTATGGCAAATCTTGAGGATATGTGTCGGGAGGAAAGGAATGGGTTCTTGACAGTGGATGTACCGATCACATGACCGGAGATAAAGACATGTTTCGTGAGCTTGCTGAAAATGATAGTCCTCGAAAGTATGTCACTTTCGGTGACAACTCAAAGGGTAAGGTGGTTGGCCTTGGTAAGGTGGCCATCTCACATGATAGCTCCATTCAGAATGTCATGCTCGTTGAATCTCTTGGCTACAACCTACTTTCAGTATCTAGACTTGCTGATTTCGGTTTAAATGTCCTATTTACTGAAGTAGATTGCCAAGTGTTTCGTCAAGACAATCATAAAATGGTCTTTACCGGTATAGGTAGAGGTGATCTTTATATTGTTGATTTCTCTAAAAAGGCACAACCTAAAACTTGCTTCATTGCTAAATCCTCAAAAGGTTGGTTATGGTATAGACGACTAGGTCATGTTGGCATGCGAAACCTTGACAAGCTTATTAAAGGAAATCATATCCTTGGAGTTAACGATGTCATCTTTGATAAGGATAGACTTTGCAGTGCTTGTCAGGCAGGTAAACAGATTGGAGGAAGGCATCCTGCGAAGAACATCATGACCACAAGGAGGCCACTCGAGCTACTTCATATGGATCTCTTTCGTCCCAACGCTTACAAAAGTCTCGGTGGAAATTCTTTTGGTCTAGTTATAGTTGATGATTTTTCAAGATTTACGTGGGTGTTCTTTCTCAATGATAAATCGCAGGTCCAAAAGATCTTCAAAAACTTCGCTAGGAAGGCCCAAAATTAGTTTGAAGTGAAGATCAAGAAGGTTCGCAGCGACAACGGAACGGAGTTCAAGAACGCAAATGTGGACACCTTTCTTGACGAAGAAGGGATTTCACACGAGTTCTCGTTACGCATACACCTCAACAAAATGGAGTTGTTGAGAGGAAGAACCGGACGCTCATCGAAATGGCAAGAACGATGCTTGATGAGTACAAGACGTCAGAAGCATTTTTGGGCGAGAAGCGGTTGAGACAGCTTGTCATGCAACAAATCGCTTGTATCTTCACAAGCTACTCGGCAAGACGGCATATGAGCTCCTCACCGGTAACAAACCCCAAGTTGGATACTTTCGAGTATTCGGCTCAAAGTGCTACATTCTTGATAAGCATCGTCATTCAAAATTTGCTCCTAAGTCTCATGAAGGTTTCCTACTAGGTTATGGCTCAAACTCTCACACTTACCGTGTCTACAACAATTTCACCCAAAAGTTGAAGAGACGGTAGATGTGAAGTTTGATGAATCTAACGGCTCGCAAGTAGAGCAATTGCCAATTGATGTAGGAGACAAAGACCCTTCGAAGCAATCCAAGACTTGTCTATTGGCAAGGTCCGTCCAACGGAGGTGAAGGAGAGTACCTCGTCCGTCCAAGTGGAAGCTTCTACTTAACGACAAGGTGAACCAAGAGTTGATACGAAAGCATCCACAAGTGGAACACACCAAGATGAAGAAAACGAGGAAGAACATCACGAACGTCAACAACCTCCTTCTCCACCACGACAAGAAAACGACAACGCCAACAATGAAGAATATCAAGAAGAAGAAGAAGAACAAGATGAAGAAGATGTTCAACCGAGACCCAAGCAAAAGCTTTCACGAGTTCGAGCAAGAATTGCTAAAGACCATCTCGTCGAGCAAATCTACAATGATATTCAAACCGGGAGAATCACTCGCTCTAAAACTCGTTTAGCTAACTTTTGTGAAAACTATTCTTTCATCTCTAGCATTGAACCTATGAAGGTCGAAGAAGCATTGCAAGATCTGGATTGGATAAATGCTATGCATGAAGAGCTACACAACTTTGAAAGAAACCAAGTTTGGACATTGGTTGAGAAGCCCGACAACAATCACAACATCCTTCGGTACCAAATGGGTGTTTCGCAACAAGCAAGATGAAGATGGACAAGTAGTCCGCAACAAAGCACGTCTCATCGCCCAAGGCTACACACAAGTTGAAGGTATGGACTATGGTGAGACTTATGCTCCCGTTGCTAGACTTGAGTCCATTCGCATCTTACTTGCCTATGCTAATCACCATGATATCACCTTGTACCAAATGGACATTAAAAGTGCTTTTCTAAATGGTGAAATAGAGGAGGAAGTTTATGTCAAACAACCTCCCGGCTTTGTCAATCCTAAGAAACCCAATCATGTTTACAAACTTCACAAAGCCCTTTATGGTCTTAAACAAGCTCCTAGAGCTTGGTATAAATGCTTGACCAAGTTTCTTCTTGAAAAGGGATTTGAAATTGGGAAAATTGATTCCATACTTTTTACTAAAAGGGTTTATGGAGAATTGTTTGTATGCCAAATTTATGTTGATGATATCATATTTGGATCAACTAATCCTCATTTTAGTGAGAAGTTTGGAAAGCTAATGTCGGAGAAGTTTGAGATGTCAATGATGGGCGAACTCAAATTCTTTCTTGGGTTGCAAATTAAGCAAACTAAGGAAGGTACTTTTGTCTCTCAAACGAAGTACACTAAGGACTTATTCAAGAAGTTTAATATGCAAGAGTGCAAAGGTATGTCTACACCCATGCCTACTAGTGGACATCTTGATTTGACCAAAGATGGTAAACCAGTTGACCAAAAGGTTTATCGCTCTATGATTGGTTCATTGTTATACCTATGTGCTTCACGTCCCGATATTATGCTAAGTGTGTGCATGTGTGCAAGATATCAAGCTGCTCCCAAAGAATGTCATCTTAAGGTCGTAAAAAGGATAGTGGGATACTTAATTCATACACCAAAATTTGGCATTTGGTATCCTAAGAGGGCCTCTTTCGATCTTGTTGGCTACTCCGACTCGGACTATGCAGGAGACAAGGTTGATAGAAAGTCCACTTCGGGTACTTGTCAATTTCCTTGTAGATCTCTTGTGTCTTGGTCCTCCAAGAAACAAAACTCGGTATCCTTATCTACAGTCGAAGCAGAGTACATTGCCGCTGGTTCATGTTGTGCTCAATTACTTTGGATGACCCAAACTCTTAAGATTATGGGATATATGTGAAACATGTTCCATTGCTTTGTGACAATGAAAGTGCTATCAAAATTGGTCATAATCCCGTACAACATTCTCGAACTAAGCATATTGAAGTTCGTCATCATTTCATTCGAGATCATGTTGCTAAGGGTGACATTAAACTTAAGCATGTTCACACCGAAAAGCAATTAGCGGATATATTTACTAAACCTCTTGATGAGAAAGTGTTTTGCAGGTTGAGAGGAGAATTGAACATCATTGATGCTTCAAACTTGGAGTAGAAACTCCATTGGATACATGCAAGACATGAGCTTATGACTAATCCATGATATCTCTCTCATAATGAAAACATTATATCTTGGATATATTTGCATCTTGCATGTTATCTAACCCATGTAGGTACTTGGTTGAAACAAATTCCATGAGATTGTAATCTACTCACATCTTGAGCAATCTCTACATCACCAAGTCTCTACACTATGGTGGCTGAATACAAGGAAGCATGGAATCATTCAAACATATCCTTTGACAAACTCTATGTTGAGCTTCATGATTGTCATTTTGGATACACAAGTGCTCTTCGTTGCAAGAACTAACCCATGTAGGTAGATGGACTCAAATTCCAAGTGGTGCTCCCAACTCTTGATGAGCTACATCAACCTTGAGCAACCCACACAAGTTCAACTACATGGTCAACACCACCAACCAAAGTATGTTATTCCATCTTAGAGAAGCTTTACTCCGATTCATGAGCTAAACAACTCGACAAGATGTGAATACATCAAGATGCTTAAACGAAAAATGGTAACCCCATTTTGAGCTTAAACGATGAGTATGACCTATGATCAAGTGATCTCACTTGACTCCTAAGTCAATATACTCTAACATATGTGACTTTGTCGACGACCATCTCTAGATGAAGTTCTCTCGTGTTCTTTTCTGTGTTTTTGCATTTGTCTCATGCATATTTGTTTCCCCTTTCAAAAAAAAACTTCATCTAGATTTCTTTCTTTTCTTTTCTGTTGCTGTGCATTTCTTGCATCCAATTCATTGCACATCATTCAGTAAATTCCTTGAAAATCTTTGTGAGATCTTAAGAGTCAAGTGAGCTGAGGTGACAAGTGTTTTCTCTGTGATGAACTTGGTTTCACCGATTTGTTGTTTTCGGTCCAACCGAATCCTTTCGGTACAACCGAAGCATACCACTCGGTGCCACCGACTTCACAACAGGAAAAACAGTTTGCCACTTATTTTGTGTTTCTTTTAAATCCAGCTCCACTCAATGAATCTTGTCCTCTACAAGCATCACAATTTTATCCAGTGCTTTGTGTTGTGACTCAAGGACCAAACCCATTCACAACAAATTCCAGAAGACCCTTCTTGGAAATTGATGTCAAAGGGGGAGAGAGAGGATCACATCAAAGCTTATCACTTCCAAAAGGGAGAGAGTATTAAGGGGGAGAAAGAGATCTCCAGGGGGAGAGAATACTCAAGTAGAAAGTGTTTCTCAAGGATCCCAGATGCTTGGTGTTCAAGAGGAGAGATGCCACATGTCTTGTTGGGGGGAAGACATGTTCATATGTGCTTATTTGCATTAAGCTCTGTTCATTTATATCTTTCAGCCCTGATTTTCTGTTCCCTATCTTCTCCCAGTATCCCATGCTAGATTCAGGGGGAGCAAGACATCTAAGGGAAGGAATCATTTAAATTCATTGCATATCTTTACTCTTGGGGACATGTCTAATCCAATGTGGTACTCAGTACTCACTCTCTACATGTCATCCCAGTCTTGGTATTCTTATGGTTTCTTCTGTTTGCTCTGGCTAGTAGATGTACCTGTGTTATCTAACCTTGTTTGCGCAGGTTCATTCCATTCTAAGCCAACTCAAGACTACAAGGTAAGTATATGCATCACACTCATGTGTATGAGGAATTCTTGCTGATGTACATACTGTTTGCAACAAGGACTCATACATGGAGGTATTTTCTTTAATATTCTTTGCTCTGATGCATATGGCCAAGATACATGTAACACTTTGCCTACTCTATCATGGTTATGCTCTCACATGCTTCTATATTCCATATTCACAAGATTGCATACATATAGGGGGAGCCTATGCTTGTTACATGTCTTTCCGAAGCTTTAGTTGCTATTCTTTATATCTTTATCTAAAGCTTTGATGTATGTTGCCATCAATTACCAAAAAGGGGGAGATTGAAAGCACAAGTGCTCCCTAGGTGGTTTTGGTAATTAATGTCAACATATCTCGTTGGACTAACACTTTTATCTAGTATGTTTCAGATAAGTTCAACAACGAAGTGGCATGGACTAAAGGATGTGGGAACTCCTTCAAGATGCTAAGGACAAAGGATTGGCTCAAGCTTCAAAATCAAGACTCTTCATTTTATATTTTAGTGATCCAAGATCACATTGAGTCTATAGGAAAAGCCAATACTATCAAGGAGGGATGAGGTGTTGCTTAATGAGCCTCTTGCTTCATGTGCTTAGTGATATGCTTCAAATCCCTCAACTACTTTCCCACTTCCACACATATGACCTAAACCTAAAGTCAAACTCGGCCCTACCGATTCTTTCTATCCGGCGCCACCGAGTTCAGATGTCATAGCCACTGCCACAAACCCTAGGCAAATCGGTATCACCGATAGGGATCTCGGTCTCACCGAGATGGGATTGTAATCTCTCTGTGTATGTCAATTACCAAAATCGGTCTCACCGAGTTTGTGCAAACGGTACTACCGAGATTACAATGCAAACTCTCTGGTTAACTTATTACCAAAGTTGGTCCCACCGAGTTTGAGTAATCGGTCCCACCGAGTTTGCCTGACCAACTCTCTGGTTAACTAATTAACAAAATTGGCCTCACCGAGTTTGTGTAATCGGTCTCACCGAGATTACATTATTCCCTAAGCCTAACCATATCGGTCCTACCGAGTTGCATATCAGTCCCACCAAAAACCCTAACGGTCACTAGGTTTACTAAATCGGTCCGACCGAGTTTGATGATTTGGTCCCATCGAGTTTGGTAAATTGTGTGTAACGGTTAGATTTTGTGTGGAGGCTATATATACCCCTCCACCTCCTCTTCATTCGTGGAGAGATCCATCAGAACAAGCCTACACTTCCACCATCCTATTTCTAAGAGAGAACTACCTACTCATGTGTTGAGGCCAAGATATTCCATTCCAACCACAAGAATCTTGATCTCTAGCCTTCCCCAAGTTGCTTTCCACTCAAATCTTCTTTCCACCAGATCCAAATCCTGTGAGAGAGAGTTGAGTGTTGGGGAGACTATCATTTGAAGCACAAGAGCAAGGAGTTCATCATCAACACACCATTTGTTACTTCTTGGAGAGTGGTGTCTCCTAGATTGGCTAGGTGTCACTTGGGAGCCTCCGACAAGATTGTGGAGTTGAACCAAGGAGTTTGTAAGGGCAAGGAGATAGCCTACTTCGTGAAGATCTACCGCTAGTGTGGCAAGTCCTTCGTGGGCGACGACCATGGTGGGATAGACAAGGTTGCTTCTTCGTGGACCCTTCGTGGGTGGAGTCCTCCGTGGACTCGTGCAACCGTTACCCTTCATGGGTTGAAGTCTCCATCAACGTGGATGTACGATAGCACCACCTATCGGAACCACGACAAAAACATCCGTGTCTCCAATTGCGTTTGAATCCTCCAAAACCCTTCCCTTTACATTCTTGCAAGTTGCATGCTTTGCTTTCCGCTGCTCATATACTCTTTGCATGCTTGCTTGTTATGTATTGAGAATGTTAAACTTGTGCCTAAACTCCACTTAAACCTAAAGAAGTTAAAAACTGCAACTTTGGTACTTAGTGTCTAATCAACCCCCCTCTAGACACCTCTTCTCAAGATCCTACAGGAAGGCATTGGGAAGTAAAAGTAGATGATGGGTTGCTAAAGTGACAGAAGCTTAAACCCTAGTTTATGTGTTGCTTCGTAAGGGGCTGATTTGGATCCATATGTTTCATGTTATGGTTAGGTTTACCTTAATACTTTTGTTGTAGTTGCGGATGCTTGCAATAGAGGTTAATCATAAGTGGGATGTTCGTTCAAGTAAGAACAGCACCCAAGCACCGGTCCACCCACATATCAAATTATCAAAGTACCGAACGCGAATCATATGAACCTGATGAAAACTAGCTTGACGATATTCCCATGTGTCCTTGGGAGCGCTTTTCCTATTATAAGAGTTTGTCCAGGCTTATACTTTGCTATAAAAAGGATTGGGCCACCTTGCTGCACTTTATTTACTTTTGTTACTTGTTGCTCGTTACAAATTATCTTATCACAAAACTATCTGTTACCACTTATTTCAAAGATTTCTTGGCAGAGAATACCTTGCTGAAAACCGCTTATCATTTCCTTCTGCTCCTCGTTGGGTTTGACACTCTTACTTATGGAAAGGACTACGATAGAACCCCTATACTTGTGGGTCATCAAGACTCTTTTCTGGCGCCGTTGCCGGGGAGTGAAGTGCCTTTGGTAGGTGGAATTTGGTAAGGAAAAATTTATATAGTGTGCTGAAATTACTGTCACTTGTTACTATGGAAAGTAATCCTCTGAGGGGCTTGTTCGGGGTATCTTCACCCCGACCAGTAGAGCAAAGATTTGCTCCTCAATCTAATGAACCTACTGAAAATGAATATGAAAATGTTCCCTTTGAATTCCGTTCGGGTATGATGGAAAAACTGCTAGCTAATCCTTTTGTAGGAGATGGAACAAAGCATCCTGATGAGCACCTAATATATGTGGGTGAAGTTTGTGGACTATTTAAGCTTGCAGGTATACCCGATGATGTTGTTAAGAAGAAGGTCTTCCCTTTATCTTTGAAGGGAGATGCATTGACATGGTATAGGCTTTGTGATGATACGAGATCATGGAACTATAGAAGATTGAAATTGGAATTTCATCAAAAGTATTATCCTATGCATCTTGTTCATCGTGATCACAATTATATATATAATTCTTGGCCTCGCGAAGGAGAAAGCATCGCTCAAGCTTGGGGGAGGCTTAAATCAATGTTGTATTCATGCCCCAATCATGAGCTCCCAAGAGAAACAATTATTCAAAATCTTTATGCTCGGCTTTCTAAAAACAATCGCACCATGCTCGATACTTCTTGTGCTGGCTCTTTTATGATGAAGACTATTGAATTCAAATGGAATTTATTGGATAGAATTAAACGCAACTCCGAAGATTGGGACCTCGATGAAGGTAAGGAGTCAGGTATGACACCTAAGTTTGAGTTAAATCTTTTATGGATACCGATATTTTCCGTAAGTTTAGCACTAAATATGGACTTGACTCTGAGATAGTAGCTTCTTTCTGTGAATCTTTTGCTACTTATGTTGATCTCCCCGAGGAGAAGTGGTTTAATATCATCCTCCCATATAAGTAAAAGTAGCTGCACCTATTAAAGTTGAAGAAAAGATTATCACTTATAATGATCCTGTTGTTCCTACTTCTTATGTTGAGAAACCACCTTTCCCTGTTAGAATAAAGGATCATGCTAAAGCTTCAACTGTTGTTCGTAAAAGTAATATTAGAACTTATACACCTCCCGAGCAAGTTAAAGTTGGACCTAATATTTCTATTGTTAAAGATCTCTTGGCTGATAATATTGATGGGCATGTTATTCAATTCTACGGTGAAACCGCTAGAATTACCAAACCTAGTGCTAAAGATAAACATAGACCGGTGGTAGGCATGCCTGTTATTTTTGTTAAAATAGGAGATCATTGTTATCATGGCTTATGTGATATGGGTGCTAGTGCTAGTGTTATCCCTTATGATTTATATAAAGAAATTATGCACGATATTGCACCCGCTGAGATAGAAGGTATTGATGTTACAATTAAACTTGCCAATAGAGATACTATATCAGCAGTGGGAATTGTTAGAGATGTTGAAGTCTTGCGTGGGAAAACAAAATATCCTGCTGATTTTCTTGTTCTCAGTTCTCCATAAGACACTGTTAATGCTAAGATAGATTGCGAAAAGAATGTTGTTACTATTGGCTTGGATGGTATGATTCATGAGTTTAATTTCTCTAAATTTAGTAGACAACACCATGAAGAAGAATTTCCTAGTAAGGATGAAATTATTGGTCTTGCTTCTACTGTCGTACCTCCTAGTGATCCTTTAGAACAATATTTGCTAGACCATGAAAATGATACGTTTATGAATGAAAGAAGGGAAATAGATGAAGTATTCTTTAATCAGGAACCTATTCTGAAACACAATTTGCCTATTGAAATCTTAGGGGATCCTCCTCCACCCAAGGGTGACCCCATTTTTGAGCTTAAACCGTTGCCTGATAATCTTAAATATGCTTATCTTGATGAAAAGAAAATATATCCTGTTATTACTAGTTCTAACCTTTCAGAGCATGAAGAAGAGAGATTATTGAAAACTCTGAAGAAGCACCGTGCTGCTATTGGATATACTCTTGATGATCTTAAGGGCATTAGTCCCACGCTATGTCAACATAAAATAAATTTGGAAGAAGATGCCAAACCGGTTCGTGATCATCAACGAAGGTATAATTTATCCCGTTGCTGATAGTCAGTGGGTAAGTCATGTTCATTGTGTCCCTAAAAAGGGAGGTGTTACTGTTGTTCCTAATGATAAAGATGAATTGATTCCGCAAAGAATTATTACAGGTTATAGGATGGTAATTGATTTTCGCAAATTAAATAAAGCTACTAAGAAAGATCATTACCCTTTACCTTTTATTGATCAAATGCTAGAAAGATTATGCAAACATACACATTATTGCTTCCTAGATGGTTATTCTGGTTTGTCTCAAATACCTGTGTCGGCTAAGGATCAATCAAAGACTACTTTTACATGCCCTTTTGGTACTTTTGCTTATAGACGTATGCCTTTTGGTTTATGTAATGCACCTGCTACCTTTCAAAGATGCATGATGGCTATATTCTCTGACTTTTGTGAAAAGATTTGTGAGGTTTTCATGGATGACTTTTCCGTCGATGGATCCTCTTTTGATGATTGCTTGAGCAATCTTGATCGAGTTTTGCAGAGATGTGAAGAAACTAATCTTGTCTTGAATTGGGAAAAGTGCCACTTTATGGTTAATGAAGGTATTGTCTTGGGGCATAAAGTTTGTGAAAGAGGTATTGAAGTTTATAAAGCCATGGTTGATGCTATTGAAAAGATGCCATGTCCCAAGGACATTAAAGGTATACGAAGTTTCCTTGGTCACGCCGGATTT
Source organism: Aegilops bicornis (assembly GCA_021605145.1). Taxonomy (NCBI): domain Eukaryota; kingdom Viridiplantae; phylum Streptophyta; class Magnoliopsida; order Poales; family Poaceae; genus Aegilops; species Aegilops bicornis. The sequence continues at coordinate 548,722,644 of CM038671.1, read as the reverse complement.
TATAGGAGGTTCATTAAGGACTTCTCAAAAATTTCTCGGCCTCTGACTAATTTATTACAAAAAGATATACCATTTGTCTTTGATGATGATTGTGTAGAAGCATTTGAAATACTTTAGAAAGCATTGATCTGCACCTATTGTTCAGCCACCGATTGGAATTTACCCTTTGAAATTATGTGTGATGCTAGTGATTATGCAGTAGGTGTTGTTCTAGGGCAAAGAGTCGATAAGAAATTAAATGTTATCCATTATGCTAGTAAGACTCTAGACAATGCTCAAAGAAATTATGCTACTACTGAAAAAGAATTCTTAGCAGTTGTATTTGCTTGTGATAAGTTCAGACCTTATATTGTCGATTCTAAAGTAACTATTCACACTGATCATGCTGCTATTAAATACCTGATGGAAAAGAAAGATGCTAAACCTAGACTTATTAGATGGGTTCTCTTGCTAAAAGAATTTGATTTGCATATTGTTGATAGAAAGGGAGCTGAGAACCCCGCTGCGCATAACTTGTCTAGGTTAGAAAATGTTCTTGATGAGCCACTACCTATTGATGATAGCTTTCCGATGAGCAATTAAATGTCATAAATACTTCTCGTAGTACTCCATGGTATGCTGATTATGCTAATTACATTGTTGCTAAATTTATACCACCTAGTTTCACATACCAGCAAAAGAAAAAGTTTTTCTATGATTTGAGACATTACTTTTGGGATGACCCACATCTTTATAAAGAAGGAGTAGATGGTGTTATTAGACGTTGTGTACCTGAGCATGAACAGGAACAGATTCTACACAAGTGTCACTCCAAAGCTTATGGAGGACACCACGCTGGACATAGAACTGCTCATAAGGTATTGCAATCTGGTTTTTATTGGCCTACTCTCTTCAAGGATGCCCGTAAGTTTGCCTTATCTTGTGATGAATGTCAAAGAATCGGTAATATTAGTAGACGTCAAGAAATGCCTATGAACTATTCACTTGTTATCGAACCATTTGATGTTTGGGGCTTTGATTATATGGGACCTTTTCCTGCCTCTAATGGATATACACATATTTTAGTTGATGTTGATTACGTTACTAAGTGGGTAGAAGCTATTCCAACTAGTAGTGCTGATCATAACACTTCTATTAAAATGCTTAAAGAAGTTATTTTTCCGAGGTTTGGAGTCCCTAGATATTTAATGACTGATGGTGGTTCACATTTTATTCATGGTGCTTTCCGAAAAATGCTTGCTAAGTATGATGTTAATCATAGAATTGCATCCCCTTATCACCCACAGTCTAGTGGTCAAGTAGAATTGAGTAATAGAGAACTCAAATTAATTTTGCAAAATACAGACAATAGGTCTAGGAAGAATTGGTCCAAGAAACTTGATGATGCATTATGGGCCTATAGAACTGCATATAAAAATCCTATGGGTATGTCTCCATATAAAATGGTTTATGGAAAAGCATGTCACTTACCTCTCGAACTAGAGCATAAGGCTTATTGGGCTATTAAAGAGCTCAACTATGATTTCAAACTTACCGGTGAGAAGAGGTTATTTGATATTAGCTCACTTGATGAATGGAGAACCCAAGCTTATGAAAATGCCAAGTTGTTTAAAGAAAAAGTTAAAAGATGGCATGAAAAAAGGATACAAAAGCGTGAGTTTAATGTAGGTGATTATGTATTGCTATACAACTCTTGTTTAAGATTTTTTGCAGGAAAACTTCTCTCTAAATGGGAAGGCCCTTACGTTATCGAGGAGGTCTATCGTTTCGGTGCCATAAAAATCAACAATTTCGAAGGCACAAATCCGAAGGTGGTAAACGGTCTAGAATCAAACACTATATCTCAGGTAATCCTATAAATTTTGAAACCATGTTATTGAAACCTTAACCCGTGAGGGAATACATAAGGGACACTTTCCTAACGTTTGGACTACGAAAAGGAATAGGTATGTGGTACGGTAAGTAAACCGACTCCAAAACAATTTTTAAGGCAATATTTCTCCGTTTTGGAATATTTAAAAAATTGAAAAATAAGTAGCAGTCCGGGAAGGACACGAGGGCCCCACGAGGGTGGAGGGCGCGCCCTACCCCGTGGGTGCGCCCCCTACCCCGTGGGCACCTCGTGTGCCTTCCAGACTCCGTTTTCTTGCACGATACGTATTTTGGTCGGTAAAAATTCATTGTATATTCTCCTGAAAGTTTTGACCCCTGTATCACGCAAATATCCTCTGTTTTTGTTCCGAGTTGTAGCTGCTGCAGATTAGAGTATGATGTCTTCTCAAGAGTCAGTCGGGGAGAGCCGGGTGTCTCATCCCAAGATCTCGAACCAAGGGCAATAAAGGACGCCGACCACTTCGGGCCAAAGAACGGAGGAAGAGATGGAGGCTGACTTGATGAGGGTAGATGCCATGGAGGATCAAGAAGTCACTTCTCGCTTCTGAGCTGGGTTCACGATGGGGGAACTACAAAGCTCATCTATTCCAAACTTGGTTATCCCTTCCAATGTTAGATTTCTTTCTTATGAAAATATGAAGAGGAGTGTCACTTGTTCTCCCGCAGCTATGCAACACCCTTGGGTGCAAGGAGCTTTAGCTGTTACAGGAAAGCTTCGTAAGGAAATAATGGACCTCAATCAGCAAGTCAATAAGCTTGAGGAGGAGAATCGTATCCTGAAGGGCATCATCGCCAAGAATATTTCACCAACAACAAAGAAGGAGACATAATCACATGGGTATGGGAACTCCCCTTGGCAACTGCCAAGCTTGGGGGAGGTGCCCCAGTATCGTATCACAACCACATCTCCTATCTTTACCGTTTTTCTTAGTTCCTATTAGTAGTATCTTGATCTAGTAGAATAAAGTTTATGGCATGATCTAGTCTTGAGTTTTTGCTTTATGATCTCTCTATGTAATCGAGTCCGTGAGCTATATAATAAAGATTAGTGTTGAGTCAAGGGCTTAATTATTTTGCCATGATCTTGAGTGAATAAAAGAAAAGATAAAAAGAATAAAAAGAAAGAAAGAGTTCATATTGATCTTATTGAGAGTAATGACTTCACATAGAAAGGGTATGATGATTGAAAGTTGTTGGGAGTTGGCAAACATAGTTTTGGTCATCGTTGCAATTAATAGGAAGTAATAAGGAAAGAGAGGTTTCACATATAGATATACTATTATTGACATCTTTTATGATTGGGAGCACTCATTAAAATATGACATGCTAAGGAGTTGATGTTGGACAAGGAAGACAACATAATGGGTTATGTTCTCTTATATCTGAGATAAAGTATATTGTCATGGATCTCCCAACATGTTGATCTTGCCTTTCCCCTTCGTGCTAGCCAAATTCTCAGCACCAAGTAGAGATACTACTTGTGCTTCCAAAAACCCTTAAACCCGTTTTCCCATAAGAGTCCACCATATCTACCTATGGATTGAGTAAGATCCTTCAAGTAAGTTGTCATCGGTGCAAAGCAATAAAAATTGCTCTCTAAATATGTATGATTGATTGGTGTGGGAGAAATAAGCTTTATATGATCTTGTGATGTGGAAGAAATAAAAGCGACGGACTGCATAATAAATGTTCATATCACAAGTGGCAATATAAAGTGACGTTCTTTCGCATTAAGCTTTTGTGCATCCAACCCTAAAGCGCATGGCAACCTCTGCTTCCCTCTGCGAAGGGCCTATCTTTTATTATTATCTTCTACCTTATGCAAAAGTCATGGTGATCTTCACCTTTCCTTTTTACATTTTATCCTTTGGCAAGCACAGTGTGTTGGAAAGATCCTGATTGATATATCTAATTGGATGTAGGGGGGCATGAGTTATTATTGTTGACATTACCCTTGAGGTAAAAGGTTGGGAGGCGAAACTATAAGCCCCTATCTTTCTCTGAGTCTGATTAAAACTCCGTAACCACAAGTATTGCATGAGTGTTAGCAACTATGAAAGACTAAATGATAGTGGAGTATGTGGACTTGCTATTAAGCTCTGACATAGACTCTTTCTGATGTTATGATAAATTGCAATTGCTTCAATGACTGAGATTATAGTTTGTTGGTTTTCAATAAAGTTTATGATTTGTATTCTGCATTGTGAATGGATTATTACTTGAGCATAAGAAATCATATGACAATACCTATATATGTTGCTGTTATGAGAATAATCATGATGCCTTTATGTCCGTATTTTATTTTTTTATCGACACCTCTACCTCTAAACATGGGGACATATTTATCGTTATCGGCTTTCGCTTGAGGACAAGCGAGGTCTAAGCTTGGGGGAGTTGATACGTCCATTTTGCATCATGCTTTTATATCGATATTTATTGCATTATGGGATGTTATTACATGTTATGTCACAATACTTATGCCTATTCTCTCTTATTTTACAAGGTTTACATAAGGAGGGAGAATGCCGGCAATTTGGAATGCAGAAATTTGGAAAAGAAGCAAATATTAGAGACCTATTCGCACAACTCCAAAAGTCCCGAAACTCCACGAAAGTCATTTTGGGAAATAATAAAAATATCCAGCGGAAGAAGTTCACGGAGGGGCCCACACTGCCCACGAGGGTGGGGGCACGCCCTACCCCACAGGCGCGCCCCCTACCTCGTGGGCCCTGGTGGCCCTCCGATGCCCATCTTCTGCTATATGAGGTCTTTCGTTGAGGAAAAATCATAAGCAACCTTTCGGGCGAAACTCCGCCGCCACAGGCGGGAACCAATCTAGTGCTCCCAAGAGGCTGTTTCCGGGGGGCACTTCCCTCCGGGAGGGGGAAATCATCGTCATCGTCATCACCAACGCTCCTCTGATCGGGAGAGGGCAATCTCCATCAACATCTTCACCAACACCATCTCCTCTCAAAACCCTAGTTCATCTCTTGTATCCAATTCTTGTCTCCAAGTCCGGGATTGGTACTAGTTGGTTGCTAGTAGTGTTGATTACTCCTTGTAGTTGATGCTAGTTGGTTTATTTGGTGGAAGATCATATGTTCAGATCCTATATGCATATTAATACCCCTCTGATTATGAACATGAATATGCTTTGTGAGTAGTAATTTTTGTTCCTGAGGACATGGGAGAAGTCTTGATATTAGTAGTCATGTGAATTCGGTATTCGTTCGATATTTTGATGAGATGTATGTTGTCTATCCTCTAGTGGTGTTATGTGAACGTCGACTACATAACACTTCACCATTATTTGGGCCTAGAGGGAGGCATTGGGAAGTAATAAGTAGATGATGGGTTGCTAGAGTGACAGAAGCTTAAACCCTAGTTTATGCGTTGCTTCGTAAGGGGCTGATTTGGATCCATATGTTTCATGCTATGGTTAGGTTTACCTTAATACTTTTGTTGTAGTTGCGGATGCTTGCAATAGAGGTTAATCATAAGTGGGATGTTTGTTCAAGTAAGAACAACAGCCAAGCACTGGTCCACCCACATATCAAATTATCAAAGTACCGAACGCAATCATATGAACGTGATGAAAACTAGCTTGACGATATTCCCATGTGTCCTCAGGAGCGCTTTTCCTATTATAAGAGTTTGTCCAGGCTTATCCTTTGCTATAAAAAGGATTGGGCCACCTTGCTGCACTTTATTTACTTTTGTTACTTGTTGCTCGTTACAAATTATCTTATCACAAAACTATCTGTTACCACTTATTTCAGTACTTGCAGAGAATACCTTGCTGAAAACCGCTTATCATTTCCTTCTGATCCTCGTTGGGTTCGAAGCTCTTACTTATCGAAAGGACTACGATAGATCCCCTATACTTGTGGGTCACCAATGAACACGTAGAGCAGCAGCGACACTGGCTGGACATCCAGCGCGAGCAGCGGCGGCAGCGGTGGCGGCGAGCTCCGGAAATGTCTCAGCTAGCATATGCGTGTGGCGGCCAGCTCGTGGCAGCACCTCGTCGTGCAGGCAGCGGCCAGCGCACGTAGCGGCTCGCCGACCCATGGTTACCACAGAGAGCAGCAGCGGTAGCTGTGCACGCACGCACGCTGGGCAGCAAGCTAGCTAGCAAGCATGGGTGCAGCCAGCAGCAGCAGCCCACCCACACGCCTACCCGCACGCGGCGGCAGCCTGTACGCACGGACGCTGAAAGGATCTTGACGACTAGAGGGAGTGAATAGGGGTTTTAAAAATACGAATTTGGCTTTATCCTAATGCGAAATTAAACTAAACGGATACTTTTCAAGCACAAATCCTAAATATGCTAGGCTCAACTAAGTGCACCAACAACCTATGCTAAACCAGGTAGGCACTTTAAGGAAACTAGCAAGCACAAAGTGTATCACAAGTTATGAAAATATAGGAACAACTAAGCAATTCAACTAGCACAAGATATATCAATATGAGCAAGTATGAATTGCGGAAAGTAAAGGGTGTGGGTATGAGATAACCACAAGTGAGTCAGAGACGTGGATTTATCCCGAAGTTCACACTCGAGAGAGTTCTAATATCCGTTAAAGCGGTGCCGAAGCCAAAGCTCCGGGGCATCACCAAGTGACTTGATGTATTCTCCCTTTCGAGTCACCCCCAATGGATGAGCCTTGATTCACTCGGGGTTGGTCTTAAAGGCGACCAACACACCTTTACAAACTTCTCCGGAGCACACCACAAACACAAAAGCTTTCGGAAGAACTTGACCACCTAGGCCACTTCACACCCTTCCCCAGAGCACATCACAAAAGGAAGCTTCCGGAGGAACCTTGGTCACCTAGGCCTCTTCACAAACTTCTCAATATATGACCAAACCGTCTAGGAGGCGGAAGCCTCCAAGAGTAAAAACTCACGGGCTCTGACTCAAACAAATCGATACGGAGAGCTCAAACCAATGCAACTAATGCAATCCAAGGTCAAGCAACAAATGGTCAACTCACTCTCTCAATCTCACAAGATGCACTCTCGAAAGTAGGAGATTGAAGAGAGGGGATGCAATGGAGGAAATCAACAAATGACTCCAAGATCCATCCACAAATCTCCCTTCACCTAGAGGGGAGATAGGGGTTTGGGAGAGGTGGTATGATACTCAAAATAATGTTTAGAAAGTGTATGAACAACTAATGTCTACTATGCAACTTTATCCTAGTAGATGTTGTTGGGCCTCCAAGTGCAGAGTTTTGTAGGACAATAGCAAATTTCCCTGAAGTGGGTGACCTAAGATTTATCAATCCATCACTACTAGGGAAAACCTTATACACAGCATCTTAGCAGTAGCGCTGGACAAAATCATGCGCTGCTGCTACTTAGTAGCAGCGCGCATAAAATAAACCGCGCTACTGCTATGACTTTAGCAGTAGCGCGTACCAGAAAAAAGCGCTGCAACTATGTTTGAAATGGGCGCACATGGCTAGCCCAACTCAGCAGTAGCGCGTATACTGGCCCGGCTCTACTGGTACTCTCCTTAGCTGTAGCGCTTTTCTCGCAAACACGCTACAAGTAACCCTACCTTATCGTACCCACGCGCGCGTCCGACCCTCTCTCTCACTCACACTCTCCCCCTCTCTCAGTCACTCTCGCCTGCGCGCTGATAACTGTCATCGTGCGTCGCCGCCGCTGCCGAGGTACTCCCCTCCTTTCGTCCCTCCTCCCTCCTCCTCACACTGCGCCCTCCTCCCTCCGCCTGCGGCCGCCCCTCCTCCCTCCTCCGCCGGCAGCCCTCCTCCCACCGCCTCGACCTCACCGCGCCACCCGGCCCGCCCAGCTGTCGCCTCCCGATCCCGATCCCGCCCTCGCCGCCCCTACCTCTCCGTCGCCCCCACCCCCTTTCTCTCTGTTTAGTTAGTACTAGATGTTGTTTAGTAGTATTAGATGTTAATTTAGGGTTCATAGATAATGATTTTTATTAGTAGTAGATGTTAATTAGTAGTAGTGATGGTACTAGTTAACTAGGGCGATATGATTAATAGTAGTTGTAGTTGAACTACTTTAGTTGTAGTTGAACTAGTTTAGTAAGTAAATTAATAAACTAGTTGAACTAATGTATTTTAGTAAGATAATTAATATAACTAGTTGAACTACTTTATTTTTAGAAAGAACTAGTTTTTTTCTATTTGTAGTATGTTTATATTTAGTAAGAACTAGTTGAATTAATAAAACTAGTTGAACATGTCATATTTGTTGTTATTTTTTAGTTTAAGCAATTATTCGGGATGTATTAGCGATAACTTATACGGTTTTTGCTTTTGCAGAAATCAAGGAGCCCCTCCATCATCCCCGCTGCCGTCTCCCTGGCCATCGATCCCCTCCGACATCGAGGTGAGACCAGCCAAATATCCATGTATATCTTGTGTTGCTCAAATAGGATATGTGGTTGCCCAAGTGGCCGTTCATGTTCAGTTTACACCTCCGAGTGGCCTATGTTTTGCGGAGTGTTGATTAATTTCCGTTCGGCAAATTTCAGCGCCGATATGTCCTTTTTAGCAAAGGTCATGCCGGATTTTTCCGTGAATTCGGCATGACTTGTGCTAGAATATGTAGGAAATATCGAGTGGCCTGGATTTTCTCGAAAAATAATGATCTAATTTAGGTTTTTAGTACATATATTTAATTGTACAAGTTTAATCTTTGAATTATGAACGAGGAAATGTCGTACTCGGGCTGACGCAGTCTCCGGGAGTGCAGCTGGTGCCACGACAATCGAGGTATGTGCGACAGGTTCGTTGAGCTGGACGAAGATCGGCGCTTCAGCATTAAGCTCGAGGAGACCTTCGATGTTGAAATGGTGCGCAACAACGACAAGAGTTTTTTTTGTAATTAAGCATGACTTCAACTATTTCAACGTCTAGTTTTCATCTTTTACAATTCGACTAGCTTATCCCATGCCATGCAAGACGCTATGTCTTGGAGAGGATGGGTTTTGAAGATCACGAAAATTTTGAAACAAATAAAATACACCTAAGGACCCATCATGATATGGATTTTGAAGTAAATCTGTACAATGCTCAGAGCGTAACCCATTTTGGTTGCCAAAATGGGGAAGCACTTTGCAAAATGTATGGTTTTTATGAGGGTATGATTGTCACCATGGATCTTGGTGATCCCGACATCGAGCAAGACAATATGTACATTTGGGTCCTTGTTGATACGCTTCGATTCTACCGCAATGTGAGTTTCTCAAACATAGTTATTAACTAATTTATATTGTTTATTTCAAAATAGTTGACAGCTTATTTCCATTGACAGCTTATTTTGAATCTTCAAAGAATGTGCGTAAGATGGTAGACAAAACCCACTACACCGATGGCTCGAATTAACTTATAAGGAGAAAAGTCATCTGATTGCTTATTGTACTTATCTTGAGAATTACAACACCTATTATCGAACTCCTCCAAATTATGGTGAATACGTGCCACTAGTGCACGTGTTGAACCACTATGACTTCTATGGAGATACCCTGATAAGATTTTTTACTATTACGACATCCATGCATCTTTTGCATACTTCTAAAACTAGTACATCATTGCTAACTACGAAGTTATTACTATGTTTTTCAACAAAAATCCAGATGGATTGTGTGCCTCATCCGATGTATCGTAATGGTCCCCTTCGATTACGAACATACAGCCTGTGTCAATCTAAGGATCTCACTGTGCATATCGGATTTCTAAAACCGGTGAACACATGCTAATCAAAGAATGGAAAAAATGTTTGGACATTCGCAAGGAGGTTTTTGGAAGTAACATTGCGAAAGGCAAGAATTGGAGACAGGATAATCTCCATTCTCCATAATGGAGAGTCGGGGCTACCTTGTTTTTTGCTATTTTACCTTAGAGAATATAGTAGGTCCTAAGAGAATGTAGTAGGTCCTATGAGGTACAATATGTTTATTATGTGATACAATGTGTTAGAGTTGATGATGAGGAGTACTTGTGATTACGACTAGTGACCAATTTGCTATGTGATGTCTCATTGATGAAAACGATGATCTTGAGGAGGTGTTATATGACAATGATGTATTATGATGATAAGTTGTTAATGATATGATAATGATGATGATATTTATTATATCATTGGGTGAAAGAATCATGATTAGTTTCAAGTGGATGTCCATCCACTTGAAACTAGTCCACGGTTCTTTCACCCCGTGATGTAATAACTCATTATGATGTAAAAAGAATCTCTAAAATCCTGTTGTATGAAAACTTGTGTAAAGGTGTATGAAATACAACATGAAATAAAAAAGAAATAAAATACTAAATAATAGTAGTAGCGCGGGCAAGGAGGAGCGCTACTACTAATTACCAGCAGCTGCTCGAGAAGCGCTACTACTAGATCAATTTAGCGATGGCGGGTCCAGCACGCTACTACTAAGCTTTAGTCAGAAGCGCCTTATCAAGATGGCGCCCCTGGCGGCGCATCGATAGGCCTAAAACCCGCGCTGCTGCTAGGCTTTTCCCTAGTAGTGCATGGGAGGCGTAGGATGAAGATGGTCTCTCTCAAACAACCCTGCAACCAAATAACAAAGAGTCTCTTGTGTCCCCAACACACCCAATACAATGGTAAATTGTATAGGTGCACTAGTTCGGCGAAGAGATGGTGATACCAGTGTAATATGGATGGTAGATATATGTTTCTGTAATCTGAAATTATAAAAACAGCAAGGTAACTAGTAGTAAAAGTGAGCGAAAACGGTATTGCAATGCTTGAAAACAAGGCCTAGGATTCATACTTATTGCAAAAATCTATTAGTTATCAAAACGAGTACTATGCGGTACCTAGGGGAATAGATTGGTAGGAAAAGATCATCGCTCGTCCCCGACCGCCACTCATAAGGAAGACAATCAATAAGTAAATCATGCTCCGACTTCATCGCATAACGGTTCACCATACGTGCATGCTACGTGAATCACAAACTTTAACACAAGTATTTCTACAATCCACAATTAGTCACTAGCATGACTCTAATATCACCATCTTTATATCTCAAAACAATCATAAGGAATCAAACTTCTCATAGTATTTCAATGCACTTTATATGAAAGTTTTTATTATATCCCTCTTGGATGCCCATCATATTAGGACTAAATTCATAACCTAAGCAAATTACCATGCTGTTTAGAGACTCTCAAAATGGTATAAGTGAAGCATGAGAGTTCAACAATTTCTTCAAAATAAAACTACCTCCATGCTCTAAAAAGATATAAGTGAAGCACTAGAGCAAATGACAAACTACTCCAAAAGATATAAGTGAAGATCAATGAGTTGTCGAATAATTATGTAACTATGTGAAGATTCTCTAACATTTAAGAATTTCAGATCTTAATATTTTATTCAAACAACAAGCAAAACAAAATAAAATGACATTTCAAGGATAGCACATAGCATGTGAAGAAGCAAAAAATTAGGCTCAACCAAAACTGACCGATAGTTGTTGAAGAAGAAAGGTGGGATGCCAACCGGGGCATCCCCAAGCTTAGATGCTTGAGACTTCTTGAAATTAACTTGGGATGACTTGGGCATCCCTAACCTTGAGATTTTGTATCTCCTTATTTCCTTTCATATCGCGGTTTACCCAAATCTTAAAAACTTCATCCACACAAGACTGAATAAGAACTCGTGAGGTAGGTTAGTATAAATCCATGAAAAACCTTATCATTCTCTACTGTAGAAAATCACTAAAATTATTATTTGATATAGCATACTAAATGCCTCGGCATATTTAACACTCCTGTCCTCAAATATAATCATTAAACAAGCAAACATACGCAAACATAATAGCAATCTGTCTAAACAGAACAGTCTGTAGAGAATGCAAGAGGAATCATACTTCCCTAATTGCAAATATTCTGAAAATTACCACACTGTAGAAAATTTGCTGTTACTCATTGTGTAAAAATTTCAAGATTTCATCATGTTCTGACTATTCACAAATATTCAAAACATAACAACAACAACATATAGACTTGAAAAATAAGCACGGTAAAGGCTATACTTGACCTTATTATTGAACAAAAAGATGTAGAACATTGATCTAAATAGCAACAAGGAAATACTAATAAAATAAAATGACGGTCCAAGCAAAACACATATCATGTGGTGAATAAAATATAGCTCCAAGTAAGCTTACAGCTGAACGAAGAGGAAAGAGGGGATGCCATCCGGGGCATCCACAAGCTTAGGCTCTTGCTTGTCCTTGAATATAACCTTGGGGTGCCTTGGGCATCCCCAAGCTTAGGCTCTTAACACTCCTTATTCCGTAGTTGATAACCCACAAGTACATGGGATCGCAACAGTTTTTTAGGGTAGAGTATTCAACCAAAAATTATAGATTCCACACAAGGGGAGCCAAAGAATATTTGCAAGTATTAGCAGCTGAGTTGCCAATTCATCCACACCCGAAGATTAATTATCTGCAGCAAGTGATCAGTAGCAAAGTAATATGATGGTTTTCATAATATTGACAGTAGCAATGGTAATGGTAACAGTGATAGCAGTAGTTTTGTAGCAAGTGCAGCAGTAACGATAGCAGTAGTAACTTAGCAAGAACAATATAAGATAAATTCATAGGCATCGGATCGGTAATTTTTATTCATCATGTGACAGTCATAACCTAGGGCGAGACGGCACTAGCTCCAGTTCATAAATATAATGTAGGATTGTATTCCGTAAATAGTCATACGTGCTTATGGAAAGAACTTGCATGACATCTTTTGTCCTACCCTCCCGTGGCAGCGGGGTCCAATTGGAAACTAAGGGATATTAAGGCTTCCTTTCAATAGAGGACCGGAACAAAGCATTAACACATGGTGAATACATGAACTCCTCAAACTACGGTCATCACCGGGAGTGGTCCCAACTATTGTCACTCCGGGGTTGCCGGATCATAACACGTAGTAGGTGACTATAACTTGCAAGGTTGGATCTAGAATATGGATATAATGATGATAACATAAACGGTTCAGATCTGAATTCATGGCACCCGGGCCCAAAGTGACAAGCATTAAGCATGGCAAAGTCACAGCAACATCAATCTCAGCACATAGTGGATACAAGGGATCAAGCCCTAAGAAAACTAACTAGATTACATGATGAATCTCATCCAACTCCTCACCGACCAGCAAGCCTACGAAGGAATTACTCACTCCCGGTGGGGAGCATCATGGAATTGGCGATGGAGAAGGGTTGGTGATGACGAAGAACGAAGACCCCCCCCCCCGTCTCCGGAGCCCCAAACAGACTCCAGAACTGACCTCCTGATGAAGAACAGGAGGTGACAGCGGCTCCGTCTCGTGGATCGTGATAATTCTTTCTTCCTCATTTTTTCTCCAAAAATAGGATTTTATAGCGTTGGTTTCAGGGTCTGCGGGGCCACCAGGTGGGGACAACCCACCTGGGCGCGCCTGGGGCGCAGGCGCGCCCTGGTGTGCCCCCCTCAGTTGACTCTTGGCTCCAGAAATTCTCTTTGTATAAAAAATTCTCGCAAAGTTTTGTTCCATTCCAGAACTTTTATTTGTGCGCAAAAACAACACCATGGTAGTTCTGCTGAAAATAACGTCAGTCCGGGGTTAGTTTCATTCAAATCATGCAAATTAGAGTCCAAAACAAGAGGAAAAGCATTAGAAAAAGTCGATACGTTGGAGACGTATCAACTCCTCCAAGCATAAACCTTTGCTTGTCCTCAAGCAATTCACTTGATAAACTGAAAGTGAAAAAGAAAAACTTTTACGAACTCTTTTGCTCTTGTTTGCGCAAATAAGCTTAAAAAGCACCCAGGTTTTCAGCCAACATTATAACTAACCATGCCGACAATAACTCTTAAAAATTGTATTAACTCATATCAATGACATAATCAGCTAGCGAGCAATAATAAAATATCGCAAACAGCAACATGTTATCAAAACAACCATGATATAATATGACAATAGTGGTATCTCGCTATCCCTTTCTGAGACCGTAAAACATAAATGCAGAGCACCTCCAAAGTTCAAGCAACGACTAAACATTGTAATTCATGGTAGAAAAGATCCAGTCATGATGCATCCAACATTAGCTACACACAATGCATCAGCATGATAGCAAAGGTTTGCTCTCGTGTTCGGTGCTTATTTTAGAAGGTGATGACACAACCTAAAAGTAAATAGATAGTCCCTTCGTAGAGGGAAGCAGTTATTTACAGAGGTGCCAGAGCACAAGTTTTCAAAACAGAGGTAAATGATATTTTGAGAAATGCACCTTTCTTGTTTACTTCACGACCATCAGTTATCAATATCTTCCATGCTAAGCACGCTAGTGGCGATTCCCAAGCGATAAAAGTAAAGATTTACTCCCCCTCACCATCAATCACACTCCACAGCTTGTCCAAAACAACGGGTGCCGTCCATACCAACAACAGTCCCGGGGGTGTTTTGTTTAATTATTTGCATTTTGAGTTCGGAATTGGGAATCCCTACTATCGCCCTTTTCTCGTCCGATGGTGAGTGAATAAACACTCAAACTGAGAATAACCCGTTTAGCATGGAAGATACCGACCACCTCCTATCGTTCCATGAACGATCCAGGCACACAAAAAGGATATTTATTTAAAGTTTTTAGAGGTGGCACATGCAAATTTACTTAGGACGGCAGTGTTATACCGCATATACGTAGGTATGGTGGACTCATCTGGAATAACTTGGGTTCAAGGTTTTTGTTGTACAAGCAAAATTCCCACTTAGTACATGCGAAGGCTAGCAAATAGATTGAGAAGCGGCCAGCTACGGAGCAACAACGGTCATGAACATGCATTATGCATAGTAACATTGGACACTAGCATGAGTAGGATATGAACACCATGAACATAAATATCATAAAGGCTATGTTGGTTTTGATTCAACTACATGCATGAACATGTGCCAAGTCAAGCCACTCGAACATTCAGAGGAGGATACCATATCATCTGCTACCTCTTGAGCACTGCGTTGGTTTTCCCTTGAAGAGGAAAGGGTGATGCAGCAAAGTAGCGTAAGTATTTCCCTCAGTTTTTGAGAACCAAGGTATCGATCCAGTAGGAGACCATGCACGAGTCCCTCGCACCTACACAAACAAATAAATCCTCGCAACCAACGCAATAAAGGGGTTGTCAATCCTTTCACGGTCACTTACGAGAGTGAGATCTGATAGATATGATCAGATAATTTTTTTGGTATTTTTATGATAAAGATGCAAAGTAAAATAAAAGGTAATAAAAATAGCTAATTGTTGGAAGATTAATATGATGGAAAATAGACCCAGGGGCCATAGGTTTCAGTAGAGGCTTCTCTCGAGAGCATAAGTATTATGGTGGGTTAACAAATTACTATTGAGCAATTGACATAATTGAGCATAGTTATGAGGATATCTAGGTATGATCATGTATATAGGCATCACGTCCGAGACAAATAGACCGACTCCTGCCTGCATCTACTACTATTACTCCACACATCGACCGCTATCCAAAGATGCATCTAGAGTATTAAGTTCATAAGAACAGAGTAACATTTTAAGCAAGATCACATGATGTAGAGGGATAAACTCATGCAATATGATATAAACCCCATCTTGTTATCCTCGGTGGCAACAACACAATACGTGCCTTGCTGCCCCTACTGTCACTGGGAAAGGACACCTCAAGATTGAACCCAAAGCTAAGCACTTCTCCCATTGCAAGAAAGATCAATCTAGTAGGCCAAACCAAACTGATAATTCAAAGAGACTTGCAAAGATAACCAATCATACATAAAAGAATTCAGAGGAGATTCAAATATTGTTCATAGATAAACTTGATCATAAACCCACAATTCATCGGTCTCAACAAACACACCGCAAAAGAATATTACATCGAATAGGTCTCCGCAAGAGAGGGGGAGAACATTGTATTGAGATCCAAAAAGAGAGAAGAAGCCATCTAGCTAATAACTATGGACCCGAAGGTCTGAGGTAAACTACTCACACATCATCGGAGAGGCTATGGTGTTGATGTAGAAGCCCTCCGTGATCGATGCCCCCTCCGGTGGAGCTCCTAAAAGGCCCCAAGATTGGATATCACGGGTATGTAAGGTTGCGGCGGTGGAATTAGGTTTTGGCTCCGTGTCCGGTAGTTTGGTGGTACGTAGGTATATATAGGAGGAACAAGTACGTCGGTGGAGCAACATGGGGCCCACGAGGGTGGAGGGCGCGCCCAGGGGGTAGGCGCGCCCCCTACCTCGTGCCCTCCTGGTTGATGTCTTGACGTAGGGTCCAACTCATCTGGATCCCGTTCGTTCCGAAAATCACGTTCTTGGAGGTTTCATTCCGTTTGGACTCCGTTTGATATTCTTTTTCTACGAAACTCTGAAATAGGCAAAAAACAACAATTCTGGGTTGGGCCTCCGGTTAATAGGTTAGTCCCAAAAATAATATAAAAGTGTATAATAAAGCCCATTAATGTCCAAAAAAGAATATAATATAGCATGGAACAATAAAAAAATATAGATACGTTGGAGACGTATCAAGCATCCCCAAGCTTAATTCCTGCTCGTCCTCGTGTAGGTAAATGATAAAAACAGAATTTTTGATGTGGAATGCTACTTGGCATAATTTCAATGTAATTCTCTTAACTGTGGTATGAATATTCAGATCCAAAAGATTCAAGACGAAAGTTTAATATTGACATAAAAATAATAATACTTCAAGCATACTAACTAAGAAATTATGTCTTCTCAGAATAACATGGCCAGAGAAAGTTATCCCTACAAAATCATATAGTCTGGCTATGCTCTATCTTCACCACACAAAATATTTAAATCATGCACAACCCCGATGACAAGCCAAGCACTTGTTTCATACTTTTAGTGTTCTCAAACTCTTTCAATCTTCACGCAATACATGAGCGTGAGCCATGGACATAGCACTATATGTGGAATAGAATGGTGGTTGTGGAGAAGACAAAAAGGAGAAGATAGTCTCACATCAACTAGGCGTATCAACGGGCTATGGAGATGCCCATTAATAGATATCAATGTGAGTGAGTAGGGATTGCCATGCAACGGATGGACTTAGAGCTATAAGTATATGAAAGCTCAACAAAAGGAACTAAGTGGGTGTGCATCCAACTCGCTTGCTCACGAAGACCTAGGGCATTTTGAGTAAGCCCATCATTGGTATATACAAGCCAAGTTCTATAATGAAAATTTCCCACTAGTATATGAAAGTGATATCATAGGAGACTCTCTATCATGAAGATCATGGCGCTACTTTGTAGCGACCTGACCCAAAATCGGTCAAATCTCTGTGTCTGTACCATCCCAAGATCATGCTGGTACTCACAGTACATCGATAAAGTAATCAAAGTTCAATCACACCTGAATATCATTAAACGATTCTCATATAGAGTCTTTATTACAAGGGAATAAATTCGGCTCAAGGCCAACTCATGAGAAATAAACTACCAATGCCGCGGAAGCGTCCGAGGTAAAGCGAGTCCATCCGACTCAAAGGGCAATCGCCAAGCGCGGAGCGTAGCCTCACTCCCGATCGAATATATCTCTGCAACATAATACGTTGCAGCCATGTAGGTCAGCTTTTGGAATAAGTCGGCAAGTCATGAAGAATAACAATAATCAAGTTACTAACTCTATATGCATTTTGGCTGTGGAGCTCTAAGTTTCATCAATTTGCGTAAAGCCAATTTTATCCTACTACAGTGGACTTATTTGCAGATTACTACAAATTGTTGGTAGTTATCGAGATGGTTCCGCCAACCAATATCTCGTTCCCAATTATTAAGTCATAAACCCTCAAATTAATTCATTAGTTTTAGTGTTGAGATATCCGAATACTTCCAAGTTCCAGAGGCTCAAATGTCCGTGAATCGGGGACACGGCTAATCGATTAGGTTATAACTCTCTGCAGAGGTTTGGCGACTTTCCCGCAAGAATCATTCCCTCCTTTAAAGTCTTCGCACTTCATGGTGTTTGAAGACGGGACGAATGAAACAGGTCTTCCAAAGAGTTCTTCCGCCACCGCCGGTACCCATCCAATCCTACCGCTCGTCTACTTCTCGTAGTACCGCCCAGCCCGTCACTACTAGGGTCAACCCAGCCAGAGCCCATAATGGCTTGTGGCTGCACAGTAAGCTTCCGGTCATGGGGCATCCATCCTTCTCTTCGTGGCTGGGTGAAGCTTTCCAGGATGTCATGGCGCTTCTCCATGCATCCCGCCACCACTGGGTGCTCCAGGTGCCCGCCAACCGTCCTCCACCCAAAGAGTGATTTTCCAAGTCCATCTTGATCATTGTAGTTCATGGGGTTATCATCATCATTGACTCTCACATCTTGCTTATGAATATCACTCATACCAAATCCGGTCTACGAGCTTAGCAAAATAACTACTACGTACCGGGGTCATGGTAACAAGGGGATTGGTTCATCCTACCACATGATACTACTCAAGTTTAATGACTTCAAGATTTCTCTACTGCATGCATGGTG
This sequence comes from Aegilops bicornis, assembly GCA_021605145.1. NCBI lineage: Eukaryota > Viridiplantae > Streptophyta > Magnoliopsida > Poales > Poaceae > Aegilops > Aegilops bicornis. The sequence goes on along the minus strand of CM038671.1, from coordinate 548,704,207 downwards.
GGGTGGTGACAACTACTAATGCACAAAAACATAGGTATAGAAATAACATGATCAAAACTTGCCTTGTTGATGATCCTCGTAAGCTAAAGAGTCGTAGTAGCAAGCTTCGCACTCCGGAAACTCTACCGAGACAAACAATAACACAATAAGCACAAAGCAAGAGGATCACACAAGATAACAAAATAACATAACACAACAAAACAATCAAAGCCAAATCAAAAGGGAAAACTCAAAGAAACCAATTCAAAGTTTTTTCCCTACTCCAAACAATAACAAAAATAGTTTTTTATATAACAAAAATTTTCTAACACAACCTATTCATGGCTTTAAGTTAACTAAACAGAGAAGGATTCACTAAGCAACTAGGAGCAAAAAGAATTAATTAAAAAGCTATTATAAAACTCATTTTAGGCCTAATCCAATTTCTATTAAGAAAAATAAATTAAAACCTTTATTATTTATAAATAAAAGTTCATCTACTAGAATGACAGAAACTAACCTAGAATAACTAATCACAAGTTAAAAATAAATTAATTTACTAATTAATTTAATAGGAAAACAAAGATCTAGCTAATTAATTAGGATTAATAGGATTCTGCTTAAAACTAATTATTTATTAATCCTAAAATACCCAAATTAATTTCTAGGGTTTGGCAATGTCAAAATAAAGTGGTGACAAAAAGAATCATGCAAAAATAATTTTTCTAACTAAAGTTATAGCAGATTTGCTATTCTGGCTAAAACAATATTAAAGCATTTTTAATTATTTTAACATAGCTAGATATATATTTTACAGAAACTACACAAAATTTGCAATCTAACAAAAAAAGAATCATCAAAAAATATTAAACAGAATAAAAGATATACATTTTTGAAAACAGAAACTATTCGGCTAAAACAGAAAATCAAAATAAAAGAAAAAGGCCTAATGGGCCTATACTGTGCACTAGGCGTTACTTAGTCTAAACGGGCCTAGGTTTAAACTAAACGAACCGGCCTAAACAAATAAACCTAAACTAAAAATAAACCGATCGGACCGGCCGGTTTTCTAACTAAAACCTAACCCTTCGGGGTGTCTAATCCTAGCCCTAGATCTAGGATCGAACGGTGGAGGGGGATTGCGGTGACTTATCGGACTCGGCGGGCGGGCGGCGGCGAGAGTGCTCCGGCGTCCGGACGTCAGCGAGCTCCGGCGACTCGCTGGGGAGATCTTGGGAGCACGGGAAGGGTTCGGTGGTGTTGGTGGGGTCGGGGGGGACCAGGGGGTCGACGGCGGCAACAATGGCGGCGGGAGGGCTTCGGCTCCCAAGCGTTTCGGGAGAGAGAGAGGAGAGGGTTCCATGAGGCTAGGGGAATGGGGTGCGGAGGGCTCGGCTTTTATAGTCTGGGGTCGGGCCTTGCTTGGGTCGATCGGGGCGATCGGGGGATCCCGGATCCTTCGGGATCCGGTCGATCTCCGGCGAGGTCGAAGCATGGGCGAGGGGGGAAGAAGAGGGGCGGGGCCCACGGGTCAGTGAGAGAGAGGGAGGGGCGGGTCGAGCGGGTGGCCGAGGCCAAGCTGCCGGGCTGTGGTGAGAGGGAGGGTGAGCTGGGCCGGTCGGTGGCTCGCTGGGCTAGCTCAGTGGGCTGGCCGGGCCAGAGGGTGCGGAGGGGTGCGGCGCTGGCTGGGCCTGGGGTGGCCTGGCTGGCGCCCCGGGGGGTTTTTTCTTTATTTTTTTAAATAAAACTAAAACAAAAATAAAACCAAATCTATAAATAATTTATATAGGGTATATATATACCAAAATGATCAGGGGAATATTCCCTTTCATTTGAACATTTTTCCAAAGGCAAAATCCAAACTTCATAAAAATCTATTTTTTCAAATTCAAATAAATTTCAGATTTGAATCCAAATCTTTTGGCAATGTTTCCTCCGATATTTTTGGAGTGTCATGTTTGCTCCTCTCATACTTTTGATCAAGTATTTATCAGGCTTAGTTTTTGAATTGTTTCCCACATGCCAAAGTTTGAAATTTCAAATTCAAAACTCAACTTGCTCTGAAACTTCAAATGACAATCAAATTCAAACAGAATGCATAGGATGCTTATCTATAATTGTAAAACATTCCAAATAGGAAATTTGGGATGTTACATACTTTGAAGCACAAGTGTGGTAAAAGGATAGTAACATTGACCCTTCTCTCTTTTTCTCTCACATTTTTTTATTTGGGCCTTTTCTTCTCTTTTTTTATATGGCCTATTTTTTTCGTCCGGAGTCTCATCCCGACTTGTGGGGGAATCATAGTCTCCATCATCCTTTCTTCACTTGGGACAATGCTCTGAAAAATGATGATCATCACACTTTTATTTACTCACAACTCAACAATTACAACTCAATACTTAGACCAAAATATGACTCTATGTAAATGCCTCCGGTGGTGTACCGGGATATGCAATGAATCAACAGTGACATGTATGAAAGAATTATGAACGGTGGCTTTGCCACAAATACAATGTCAACTACATGATCATGCGAAGCAATATGACAATGATGGAGCGTGTCGTAATAAACGGAACGATGGTAAGTTGCATGGAAATATATCTCGGAATGGCTATGGAAATGCCATGATAGGTAGGTATGGTGGCTGTTTTGAGGAAGGTATATGGTGGGTGTATGATACCGGCGAAACGTGCGCGGTATTAGAGAGGCTAGCAATGGTGGAAGGAGGAAAAGTGCGTATAATCCATGGACTCAAAATTAGTCATAAAGAACTCATATACTTATTGCAAAAAATATACAAGTTATTAAAGCAAAGTATTACACGCATGCTCCTAGGGGGATAGATTGGTAGGAAAAGACCATCGCTCGTCCCCGACCGCCACTCATAAGGAAGACAACCAATAAATAAATCATACTCCGACTGCATCACATAACGGTTCATCATACGTGCATGCTACGGGAATCATAAACCTGAACACAAGTATTTCTCAAATTCAAAACTAATCAACTAGCATGACTCTAATATCATCATCTTCATATCTCAAAACAATTATCTAGTATCAAACTTCTCATAATATTCAACACACTCATAAGATTTTTTTACTAATCTTGAATGCCTATCATTGTCAAAGCAAACTACCATGCTGTTTTGTAGGACTCTCAAAATAATCTAAGTTAAGCATGAGAGAACAATAGTTTCTATAAAACAAAATCACCGCCGTGCTCTAAAAGGTATAAGTGAAGCACTAGAGCAAAAACTATATAACTCAAAAGATATAAGTGAAGCACATAGAGTATTCTAATAATTTCCGAATCAAGTGTGTCTCTCTCAAAAGGTGTGTACAGCAAATATGATTGTGGTAAACTAAAAATTAAAGACTCAAATAATACAAGACGCTCCAAGCAAAACACATATCATGTGGTGAATAAAAATATAGCTCCAAGTAAAGTTACCGATGGAAGTAGACGAAAGAGGGGATGCCTTCCGGGGCATCCCCAAGCTTTGGATTTTTGGTGTACTTAGATTATCATGGGGTGCCATGTGAATCCCCAAGTTTAGGCTCTTGCCACTCCTTGTTCCATAATCCATCAAATCTTTCACCCAAAACTTGAAAACTTCACAACACAAAACTTAACAGAAAATCTCGTGAGCTCCGTTAGCGAAACAAAACAAAACACCACTTCAAGTTACTGTAATGAACTCAATATTTATTTATATTGGTGTTAAACCCACTGTATTCCAACTTCTCTATGATTTATAAACTATTTTACTAGCCATAGATTCATCAAAATAAGCAAACAACACACGAAAAACAGAATCTGTCAAAAACAGAACAGTCTTTAGTAATCTGTAACTAACGCAAACTTTTGGAACTCCAAAAATTCATCCAAAATAGGACGACCTATAAAATTTGTTTATTTATCATAAGCAATTGGAATCAATATTTTATCACGTTCTGGTGATTTTTAACAATTATTTTAGTGAACAGAAAGTTTCTGGAATTTTCAGCAAGATCAAATAACTATCATCCAAGAAGATCCTATAGGTTAAACTTGGCACAAACACTAATGAAAACATAAAAGCACATCTAACCAGAGGCTAGATAAACTATTTATTCCTAAGCAAAGCAAAAAGCAAAAAACTAAAAATAAAATTGGGTTGCCTCCCAACAAGCGCTGTCGTTTAACGCCCCTAGCTAGGCATAATAGCAAGGATAGATCTAGGTATTGCCATCTTTGGTAGGCAATCCATAAGTGGCTCTCATAATAGAAGATTCATAAGGTAATTTTATTATCTTTCTAGGGAAGCGTTCCATGCCTTTCCTTAATGGAAATTGGAATCTAATATTCCCTTCCTTCATATCAATAATTGCACCAATCGTTCTAAGGAAAGGTCTACCAAGGATAATAGGACATGAAGGATTGCAATCTATATCAAGAAAAATAAAATCTACAGGCACATAATTCCTATTTGCAATAATAAGAACTTCATTAATTCTTCCCATAGGTTTCTTAATGGTGGAATCCGCAAGGTGCAAGTTTAAAGAGCAATCATCAAAATCACGGAAACCTAGCAAATCGCACAAAGTCTTTGGAATCGTGGAAACACTATCACCCAAATCACACAAAGCATAGCATTCATGATCTTTAATTTTAATTTTAATAGTAGGTTCCCACTCATCATAAAGTTTTCTAGGGATAGAAACTTCCAACTCAAGTTTTTCTTCATAAGATTGCATCAAAGCATCAACGATATGTTTAGTAAAAGCTTTATGTTGACTATAAGCATGTGGAGAATTTAGCACGGATTGCAACAAGGAAATACAATCTATCAAAGCGCAATTATCATAATTAAATTCCTTGAAATCCAAAATAGTGGGTTCATTAATATCTAAAGTTTTGATCTCTTCAATCCCACTTTTACCAATTTTTGCATCAAGATCTAAAAACTCCGAATTTTTGGAACGCCTTCTAGGTAAAGGTCAATCATATTTAGTCCCATCATTATCAAGATTCATATTGCAAAAAAAATATTTAATTGGGGAGACATCAATAACTTTAAGATCTTCATCTTTATTTTCATAGGAATTAGAAGAACACGCTTTCATAAAGCAATCTTTCTTAGCATGCATCCTAGTGGTTCTTTCTTTGCACTCATCAATGGAAATTCTCATGGCTTTGAGAGACTCATTGATATCATGTTTAAGTGGAATATATCTAAGTTTTAAAGAATCAACATCAAGAGAAATTCTATCAATGTTCCTAGCCAATTCATCAACTTTAAGCAATTTTTCTTCAAGCAAAGCATTGAAATTCTTTTGCGAATTCATAAACTCCTTAACACTAGTCTCAAATTCAGAAGGCATCTTATTAAAGTTCCCATAAGAATTTTTGTAGGAATTACCATAATTATTAGAGGAATTACTAGAATAAGGCCTAGGATTAAAGTTTCCTCTATACGCATTGTTACCAAAATTATTCCTACCAACAAAATTCACATCCATAGATTCATTATTATTCTCAATCAAAGTAGACAAAGGCATATCATTAGGATCAGAAGAAACACTGTTAGTAGTAAATAATTTCATAAGTTCATCCATCTTTCCACTCAAAACATTAATTTCTTCTATCGCATGCACTTTTTTATAAGTAGATCTTTCAGTGTGCCATTGGGAACAATTAACCATAATATTATCTAGGAGTTTAGTAGCTTCTCCTAAAGTGATTTCCATAAAAGTGCCTCCCGCGGCCAAATCTAAAAGATTTCTAGAAGCAAAGTTCAATCCGGCATAAAATTTTGTATAATCATCCATAAATTCAAGCCATGTGTAGGGAAATTACGTATCATTAATTTCATCCTCTCCCAAGCTTGTGTAACATGTTCATGATCAAGTTGCTTAAAATTCATAATGTCATTTCCAAGGGAGATGATCTTAGCGGGAGGAAAATACTTAGAGATAAAAGCATCTTTGCACTTATTCCAATAATCAATACTATTTTTAGGCAAGGACGAAAACCAAGCTTTAGCATGATCTATAAGCGAAAAGGGAAATATCTTCAATTTAACAATATCATTGTCAACATATTTCTTCTTTTGCACATCACACAAATCAACGGAGCTATTTAGATGGGTAGCGACATCTTCACTAAGAAGGCCGGCGAATTGATCTTTCATGACAAGATTCAACAAACCAACATTAATTTCACAAGATTCAGTATCGGTAAGAGGAGCAATCGGAGTGCTAAGGAAATCATTGTTGTTGATATTGGTAAAGTCACACAATTTGGTATTATCTTGAGCCATCATGACAAGCAAGCAATCCAACACACGAGCAAACAAGAAGCAAGCGAAAAAGAGGCGAACGGAAAAGAGAGGGCGAATAAAATGGCAAGGGTGAAGTGGGGGAGAGGAAAACAAGAGGCAAATGGAAAATAATGTAATGCGGGAGATAAGGGTTTGTGATGGGTACTTGGTATGCTGACTTTTATGTAGACTCCCTAAGAACGGCGCCAGAAATCCTTCTTGCTACCTCTTGAGAACTGCGTTGGTTTTCCCTTCAAAAGGAAAGGGTGATGCAGCAAAGTAGCATAAGTATTTCCCTCAGTTTTTGAGAACCAAGGTATCAATCCAGTAGGAGACCACACACGAGTCCCTCGCACCTACACAAACAAATAAATCCTCGCAACCAACGCAATAAAGGGGTTGTCAATCCCTTCATGGTCACTTACGAGAGTGAGATCTGATAGATATGATAAGATAATATTTTTGGTATTTTTATGATAAAGATGCAAAGTAAAATAAAAGGTAATAAAAATAGCTAAGTGTTGGAAGATTAATATGATGGAAAATAGACCCCGGGGCCATATGTTTCACTAGAGGCTTCTCTCGAGAGCATAAGTATTACGGTGGGTGAACAAATTACTATTGAGCAATTGACAGAATTGAGCATAGTTATGAGAATATCTAGGTATGACGTCCGAGACAAGTAGACCGACTCCTGCCTGCATCTACTACTATTACTCCACACATCGACCGCTATCCAGCATGCATCTAGAGTATTAAGTTCATAAGAACAGAGTAACGCTTTAAGCAAGATGACATGATGTAGAGGGATAAACTCATGTAATATGATATAAACCCCATCTGTTATCCTCGATGGCAACAATACAATACGTGCCTTGCTGCCCCTCACATCGGGAAAGGACACCGCAAGATTGAACCCAAAGCTAAGCACTTCTCCCATTGCAAGAAAGATCAATCTAGTAGGCCAAACCAAACTGATAATTCAAAGAGACTTGCAAAGATAACCAATCATACATAAAAGAATTCAGAGGAGATTCAAATATTGTTCATAGATAAACTTGATCATAAACCCACAATTCATCGATCTCAACAAACACACCACAAAAGAAGATTACATCGAATAGATCTCCACAAGAGAGGGGGAGGACATTGTATTGAGATCCAAAAAGAGAGAAGAAGCCATCTAGCTAATAACTATGGACCCGAAGGTCTGAGGTAAACTACTCACACATCATCGGAGAGGCTATGGTGTTGATGTAGAAGCCCTCCGTGATCGATGCCCCCTCCAGCGGAGCTCCGTAAAAGGCCCCAAGATGGATCTCACGGGTACAGAAGGTTGCGGTGTTGGAATTAGGTTTTTGGCTCCGTATCTGGTAGTTTGGGGGTACATAGGTATATATAGGAGGAAGAAGTACGTCGGTGGAGCAACATGGGCCCCACGAGGGTGGAGCGCGCGCCTAGGGAGGTAGGCGCGCCCCCCTACCTCGTGCCCTCCTGGTTGATGTCTTGACGTAGGGTCCATGTCCTCTGGATCACGTTCATTCCGAAAGTCACGTTCCCGAAGGTTTCATTCCGTTTGGACTCCGTTTGATATTCTTTTTCTGCGAAACTATGAAATAGGCAAAAAACATCAATTCTGGGCTGGGCCTCCGGTTAATAGGTTAGTCCCAAAAATAATATAAAAGTGTATAATAAATCCCATTAATGTCCAAAACAGAATATAATATAGCATGGAACAATAAAAAATTATAGATACGTTGCAGACGTATCATCATCATACTACATCACAATCATTTTAACGCAATGTTGATATCCAAGATAAATCATTATCCACTCCTAGATAGTTATGCATGGCATGAGAAACTATAATCTCTAATTGTCATTGCAAACATGTTTAATCATAATGGGCTGAATCATGGATACTAGGTTAAACATATTTACAAAAACAGAACAAATCGAGTTCATACCCGTTTCTTTCTGCCACAGCCAGTTCATCAAATATCGTCATTATTGCCTTTCACTTGCACGACTGAACGATGTGAAAACAATAATAGAGCAAGAGTGCCGTGGACTAAGCTGGAATCTGCAAACATTTTATTCACCGGGAGAAGACAAGGTAATATGGGCTCTTTGTTAGATCTACAATTATTCATGTGAGAGCCACTCAACATTTTCATCGTGGTCTTCTCCTCCGTATGACTCAAAAAAGAAAACAAAATCAGAGAAACACACTGAAATATTTTTTGGAGTTTTTGGTTTTGTTGAACAAGCAAACAAAAGGGAAAAGAAAAAACGAGAAAAACTATTTACACGGGAAAGCTCCCAACAAGAAAAAGAAGGACAAGGAAATCTTTTTGGGTTTTCTTTTTAGTATTACAACTAAGCATTCTAGAAACAAAACTAACTACAACTAATTCTTTTTGGTTTTTCTAAGGTTTTTCAAACACACAAGAAGAAAGAGAAAATAAATTTAACATGGATGATACAATGAAAAAGTGTGGACACCGACAACTGGAATGAAATGTGTGAACATGAATATAATATCGGTGGGAATACGTACTCCCCCAAGCTTAAGCTTTTCGCCTAACTTGGTAATCAGTTAGTAGCCTGGATAGTAGTCGGAGTGGTAGCTCATGGAGGCTCTCGATGAGGATGCCTCAGCCTACCGTGCCGCCTCAACTGCCGCATTGTGGGCTCGGGCCTCGCTCTCAAGAACGAAATATCTTCCCCTGCTATGATAATCAAAAAGAGCAGGCGCATGCAAATATGTGTGCACAACGGAATCTTGGTTAAACAACTGTTTGTAAGTGAAATTATGAATATTTCCTTTAAGGATCTTATGATGTTTCGTAGCATCAAAGTCTAAATACTGTGTGGGTAGATTAGGGTCATAGGGAAAATGTGAAACACACAGCTCTCTTGCTAAACGCGTGGCATAAATTCCACCACAAAAATAGCCACTATTAGCGTTGTGTTGCAACCTGCGCGCAACAATCGCTCCATGATTATAACTCCTATCACCGGTGAGAGTGGTGCGTATGAAGCTCAAGTCTGGAGCACAAAGTGTACTACAATCTTGCTTGCCTACTATACATTTTTCATTAAATAATGCATAGTACTGAATTGTGGGAAAATGAATGCTCTCTATTCTACCTTGCGTCACTCCCCTCGTCTCACCGTAGCAAATACTAGTCAAGAATGATTGGTACTCAGCCCTTGGTCGTTCGTCAAGCGAACCCCAGAATGGGATTTTCCAGCCGTGAGCAAATCTCTCTAGTGATATGGTAAATGAACTTGCATACAGTTTAAATGACACCCTAGACTCATGGGGATGGAATTTAAATCCGTTGACAAATGATTCAGTGAGAGTGTGGTGTTGATTGCACTTATCTGAAATGTAGGGACCGAGACCGGCATTGTGAACATATTGTTCAAATTCCTCCTTAATGCCCACACGCACCATATAATCATCGCAAGACCATAAGCATGTTTTGGTGGCGGCATATCGTATGGAACTTTCACTCGGCTCAACATAAGACTGACGAACGGAGCTGTCACTAGAAGATGTCTCCGAGGAACTCCTCTTCGAAGACCTCCTTCCAAAGAGGTTCATCATATTTGCGTACATTTTTCTGAAAATTTTTGGGTGAAAAAAATTTATCAACAAAACTTTACAAAATTGATAGCAACTACTCATAGGGATACATAGAGGCCATAGCAAGCATTCAAACTACTTAAAACTCTAATAATTCAACATGCAAGCTCATCTACAACAGCACCAAGAGTAGCTAATTATTCAAAATATAAACCACTAAAGCAAAAACTAATTGGACAAACGGTGGAGTCACATACCAAGCAACAATCCCCCGAAACAGTTTTGGAAATGGAGCTTCGAGCAAAGAGATTGAAATCCGCGGGTTTGAGAGCAAGAACGCGCGAGAGAGAGCAATGGTGATTTTTTTATGGAGGTATGTGATGATGTGGGATGAAGGGATAAGTGAGAGGGCCCACGTGGGGACCATAACCCACCAGGGCGCGCCTGGGGGTCCTAGCGCGCCCAGGTGGGTTGTGCCCACCTAGTGCACCTCCCTCTGATGTTATTTGCATGAAAAATTCTTAAATATTCAGAGAAAAAAAGTATTAAATTTTTAGAGTATTATGAGAACTTTTATTTTTGGGTCATTTTTTATTGCACGGGAAATTCAGAAAACAGACAAAACATGTCATTTTATTTTATTTAACTAATAAAAACAGAAAACAAAAAGTAGGGACAGAAGGTAGTGCTTACTAAATTCATCAACTTCATACCTCTAAAAATGATCCATTAATAAGGTTGACCAAGTCTTATTAACAACCACTTTCGATTAGCATGAAACCGAAAAACTATCGTAAATCACCAAGTTACCTCAACGGGGGTATGAATGTCCCCAACAATAAGCATTTCATATTTCTTTTTGACAGTAGGTAGAGGTATTTGAAAGCTTCCAATAGTGATTGTCAGAGATCAATAACATTAATACCATTCACTTGGAATTGTTTATTCGGAAAGTGCATCGTATGCTCATTACCATTGATATGAAAGGTGACCTTGTTTTTATTGCAATCAATAACAGCCCCAGCAGTATTCAAGAAGGGTCTACCAAGGATAATCGACATGTTGTCATCCTCGGGCATCTCAAGTATAACAAAGTCAGTCAAAATAGTAAGATTAGCAACAACAACGGGCACATCCTCACAAATACCGATAGGTATGGCAGTTGATTTGTCAACCATTTGCAAAGATATTTCATTAGGTGTGAGCTGAAGGAAATATGCCCTAGAGGCAGTAATAAAGTTGTTATTTTTATTTCCTTATACCATGATAAATGTTTATTATTCATGCTAGAATTGTATTAACCAGAAACCTAGTACATGTGTTAATACATAGATAGAGTGTCCCCAGTATGCCTCTACTTGACTAGCTTGTTAATCAAAGATGGATAAATTTCCTAGCAATAGACATGTGTTGTCCTTTGATGAACGGGATCACATCATTAGAGAATGATGTGATGGACAAGACCCATCCATTGGCTTAGCATAATGATCATTTAGTTTTTCTGCTACTGCTTTCTTCATGACTTATACATGTTCCTCAGACTATGAGATTATACAACTCCGGAATACCGGAGGAACACCTTGTGTGCTATCAAATGTCAGAACATAACTGGGTGATTATAAAAATGCTCTACAGGTGTCTCCGATGGTGTTTGTTGAGTTGGCATAGATCGAGATTAGGATTTGTCACTTTGTGTATCAGAGATGTATCTTTGGGCCCTCTCGGTAATGATCATCACTATAAGCCTTGCAAGCAATGTGACTAATGACTTAGTTGCGGGATGATACATTAAGGAACGAGTAAAGAGACTTGCCAGTACCGAGATTGAACTAGGTATGATGATACCGATGATCGAATCTCGGGCAAGTAACATACCGATGACAAAGGCAACAACATTGTTGTTATGCGGTTTGACCGATAAAGATCTTCGTAGAATATGTGCGAGCCAATAGGAGCATCCAGGTACCGCTATTGGTTATTGACCGGAGAGGTGTCTCGGTCATGTCTACATAGTTCTTGAACCCATAGGGTCCGCACGCTTAATGTTCGATGACGATTTGTGTTATTAGTTTCGTGTTTTGATGAACCGAAGTTTGTTCGGAGTCCTGGATGAGATCAAGGACATTACGAGGAGTCTCGAAATGTTCAAGAGGTAAAGATTCATATATTCAAAGGTTGCATTCAGACATTGGAATGGTTCCGAGTGATTCGGGCATTTAACCGGAGTACCGGGGGGTTACCAGAACCCCCCCCCCCCCCCCGGGGGAAGATTGGGCCTACATGGGCCATAGGGAAGAGGGGAGGCAGCCCACAAGTGGCAGCCGCGCCCCCTCCCTATAGGGAGTATGAATTGGACTAGGGAGGGGGCGCACCCCCGCTTTGCTTCTCCCTCTCCCTCCCTTCCCCTTTTCCCTCTCCGGTGGAAGGAAGGAGGGGGGGGGGGCGAATTCTACTTGGACTAGGAGTCCAAGTAGGACTCCCCCCCTTGGCGCGCCCCCTCTAGGGCCGGCCTCCTCCTCCTCCCCCCTTTATATACGTGGGGAGGGGGTGATACGTCTCCAACGTATCTATATTTTTTGATTGTTCCATGCTATTATATTATCTGTTTTGGATGTTTAATGGGCTTTAATGTACCTTTTTATATTATTTTTGGGACTAACCTATTAACCGAAGGCCCAGTGCAATTTGATATTTTTTTTGCCTATTTCAGTGTTTCGCAGAAAAGGAATATCAAACGGCATCCAAACGGAATGAAACCTTCGTGAGGATCTTTTCAGGAACAAAAGCAATCCAGGAGACTTGGAGTGGAGGTCAAGGAAGCCACGAGGCGGCCACGAGGCAGGAGGGCGCGCCTGCTACCTCTTGAGCATGCGTTGGTTTTACCTTGAATAGGAAAGGGTGATGCAGCAAAGTAGCGTAAGTGAGGGAGTCCTAGATTAGGGGGTATCCGGACAGCCGGACTACGTCCTTTGACCGGACTGTTGGACTATGAAGATACAAGATTGAAGACTTCGTCCCGTGTCCGGATGGGACTCTCCTTGGTGTGGAAGGCAAGCTTGGCAATACGGATATATAGATCTCCTCCCTTGTAACCGACTCTGTGTAACCCTAGCCCCCTCCCGTGTCTATATAAACCAGAGGGTTTAGTCCGTAGGACAACAACAATCATACCATAGGCTAGCTTCTAGGGTTTAGCCTCTACGATCTCGTGGTAGATCAACTCTTGTAATACTCATATCATCAAGATCAATCAAGCAGGAAGTAGGGTATTGCCTCCATCGAGAGGGCCCGAACCATGGTAAACATTGTGTCCCCCGACTCTTGTTACCATCCGCCTTAGACGCACAGTTCGGGACCCCCTACCCGAGATCCGCCGGTTTTGACACCGACATTGGTGCTTTCATTGAGAGTTCCGCTGTGTCATCACCATAAGGCCTGATGGCTCCTTCGATCATTGGTAACGATGCAGTCCAGGGTGAGGTTTTCCTCCCCGGACAGATCTTCGTATTCGGCGGCTTCGCACTGCGGGCCAACTCGCTTGGCCATATGGAGCAGATCGAGAGCTACACCCCTGGCCACCAGGTCAGGTTCGGAAACTTGAATTACACTGCCGACATCCGCGGAGACTTGATCTTCGACGGATTCGAGCCCATGCCAGGTGCGCCGCTGACTCACGACGAGCATGATTTAGCTCTGCCGTCGGACAGTGTTCGGGAGATCGCACCGGCAACTACTCCGGCCTTCAATCCGGAGCAAATTGCGCCATCCGAGGACGGGTGGATAGACCCTGCCACGGAGGCCGTACTCTCAATGGCGATAGAGCCGGATACAGACTTCACCCCTCACAATAGCCATGACGCTAAACCACTGGGTTCATCTCCGGCCACGGACTTCAAGCCGCCTGCGCCCGTTCCTATCGAATCCGATTGGGCGCCGATCATGGAGTTTACCTCCGCGGATATCTTTCAACACTCGCCCTTCGGCGATGTGCTAAATTCGTTTAGGTCTCTCTCCCTGTCAGGAGAACCTTGGCCGAACTATGTCCGGCTAGAATGGGATGCGGACGACAAAGAAATTCGCCGCCCACCCACCACCCACTTAGTAGCCACTGTCAACGATTTAACCGACATGCTCGACTTCGACTCCGAAGACAACGACGGTATGGACGATGATGCAGGAGACGAACAGGAACCACCGCCCACAGGGCGCTGGACCGCCACCTCATCATATGATATATACATGGTGGATACACCCAAAGAAGGCAATGGCGATAAGACAGCGGAGGATGACCCCTCCAAGAAGCAACCCAAGCGCCGACGTCAACGGCGCCGCTCTAAGTCTCGCCATAGCAAAAGTAGTGATACTAGCACAAGAGACAATAACACTCCGGACAGTGCCGAAGACGACGACAATCCCCTCCAGCAAGATTTAGAGCGGGAGGACGAACAAGCCAGCCCTCCTGAGCGGGCAGTAGGCGGAGAAGCAGAGGATGACAATTACATGCCTCTCTCTGAAGACGAGGCGAGCCTCGGCGACGAAGAATTTATCGTGCCTAAGGATCCCATCGAGCAGGAGCGCTTTAAGCGCCGGCTTATAGCCACAGCAAATAGCCTGAAGAAAAAGCAACAACAGCTTCGAGCTGATCAAGATTTGCTAGCAGACAGATGGACTGAAGTCCTTGCGGCCGAGGAATATGAACTCGAATGCCCCTCCAAGGGCTACCCAAAGCGCAGGTTGCTACCCCGACTCGAGGTGGAAGCATTGAAACCTACATCACCAACGTATGATGCGGCTGATCGGCCACCTCGTGGCCGAGATAGAGAGGCGTTTCAGCCTGAAGTTCAGCCTGCACCCCACCGCCACTCAAACAAAAATGCCAAGGCCCGGGGCAACACGCCGGACCTGCGAGATGAATTCGAAAGCAGGGAAAAACATGCAAGATCGATCTACGGATCACGGGGGCGCGCACCTACGCGGACGATGACCATCACGCCAGATACAGTAAAAGTAAATCCGGTCGGGCCGAACACAGCAGACAAGACTCATATGAACTGCGCCATGATATAGCCCAAACATTGCAGGCACCGTGACACCCCTATGCTTCACTGATGAAGTAATGGATCATGAATTCCCAGAGGGTTTTAAACCCGTAAATATCAAATCATATGATGGTACAACAGATCCCGCGGTATGGATCAAAGATTTCCTCCTCCACATCCACATGGCCCGCGGTGATGATCTTCATGCCATCAAGTACCTCCCACTAAAACTCAAAGGACCAGCTCGACATTGGCTGAATAGCTTGCCACCAGACTCCGTTGGCTGTTGGGAGGATCTGCAAGATGCATTCCTTGACAACTTCTAGGGCACTTATGTGCGACCACCGGATGCCGATGACTTGAGCCATATAACTCAGTAGCCGGGGGAATCGGCCAGGCAGTTCTGGACACGGTTCCTAACCAAGAAAAATCAAATTTTCGACTGTCCGTATGCAGAGGCCTTAGCGGCATTTAAGCATAACATCCGTGATGAGTGGCTCGCCCGGCACCTCGGCGAGGAAAAGCCGAAGTCTATGGCAGCCCTCACGACACTCATGACCCGCTTTATGCCGGAGAGGATAGCTGGCTGGCTCACAGCAACAACATATCAAGGAACCTTGGCACTTCGGATACCAAGGATAGTAATGGCAGACCACGTCGTAGCAGACACAAGCGCAGCAACAACGGCGATAACGCCGAGGATACGGCAGTCAATGCCGGATTCAGTGGCTCGTCCATGTCGGGGAGGCTGATCGTACCCACGGACACCTATGGGGCCGGCGGAGCAGGCCCCTTTGTGGTTCGGAGGGGGGCGAAGATCGCACGAAGAGCGGATCGAGGCGAGGCACACGAGCAGTTTACCCAGCTTTGGAGCTCTCCGGAGAGATAAAACTCCTACTGCTGCTTGTTTGATCTATTGTGTTCTTGCTAGGGAGCAATGCGAGCTACAAAACCTAGCTTGAGTGTGTCTAGTCTATGGCCAGTCAAATGAACCGAACCAGCCGAACCTCCGGAGCCCCCTCTACGTTGCACTCGGGCCTCCTTTTATATGCTCAAGGGGTCTCCGACAGGTGGCAACATAGGCGGGGGTACAAATGTAAAAACAGGAGTTGGTACACCTACTTGAACAGTGTACAGTGCAAAATACCTAACTCTGACGGCAAGGGACAAAAGCAATAAATGCCCGTCGTTGTCGCCCAAACAGTGTAACAGAGACCGTCAGGTGCGCCTCCGCTCGCCACGATGGCGAGCTTGTCAGCGCCGCTTATCGCTGCTCTCCGCTGGCTGCACAGCTTCTCGACACGCACCCATGGAACGGTCCCATGGCGACACGTCGCTGGGTGAGCTGGAGCGGAGACGGAGAGAAGTTGCATGCCGCGGCAAGCTCCTTGCCGCGGCCGAATCCTTGTCGCGCCCGGAGGCTTGTCGCGCTCCGGGCCTTCCCGGCAAGCTCTTCTTGCCGGGGCCTTGTCT
The DNA here is from genome assembly GCA_021605145.1 of Aegilops bicornis. Classification (NCBI taxonomy): domain Eukaryota; kingdom Viridiplantae; phylum Streptophyta; class Magnoliopsida; order Poales; family Poaceae; genus Aegilops; species Aegilops bicornis. The sequence goes on along the minus strand of CM038671.1, from coordinate 548,687,814 downwards.
TCTGCGTGCCTGGAGTGGCCTTCCCGACAAGCTGCTCTTGTCGGGGCCTTGTCTTCTCAATCAAATAATTTGTTCTTGAATGGCTCCAAAGGAGCCACGGAGGAGATTGGCGGTGACGAGGCAAACCTTGCCGCTGGTGTCGCAATCGTCTGCGGCACGCAGTACGGGATACTAGGGTACCCTACTCTAATACACCGACAGAGCCCCGGCCTGGGCTGCACATCGTGCCGAAGCGCTTGTCGGGCCAGGCCCAGAACTGTGCACGGACACGCGGCCTCGACCACGCCGCAACTCTCGCCTCGGACCCACCACGATCCCCACTAACGGCACGCACCGGACGTGGCGTCGTGCGAGAGATCGTGGGCGCGGTCGTGGGGGGTTCTTTATTAATATAAGCGGAACGTCCGCCCCCTCCTCCCCTTTATAAGCGGAGGAAACAGAGGCAGGCCAACCACCCCTGCCATTGCTGTCTTGTCAAGAAACCACCGCCGCTCCCCTCTTCTTCTCCGGTGTGAAGAGAGCAACGCCCCGCCCCCCTTTCGCCGCAAGCACACTCACCACCGTCGACCTCCTCCGCCCTCCTTGCCATGCTTCGAAGGCCGATAAGGAGAAGGGCGTCAAGTCGGCCGAGGCGCAGCGGCTCGCGGCGCTGCGCAAGGAGTGAGCCATCTTCCCCCCGCAGCTCGGCGCACGGGAGCTGCGGGACATCTTCTACCTTTTCTTCTATTGCGGTCTTTGCCCGCCGTTTTCCGAGTTCTTTTGCGACATAATGAACACCTTTAGCCTCTGCCTCCTTGATTTCACCCCCAACGCCATCTTGACCATGGCCGTTTCGCACATTTGTGCGAAAACTTTGCTCGAGTCCACCCGAATGTGGCACTCTTCCGCCATTTCTTTGTTCCCAGCGTCGAGAGAGGAGAGCCACTTGCCGGAGGGATAGCTCTGGTCTCTAGGATCGGCAAGAAAGAGGCCTACCTAGAGGGGAGTTCCGGAACAAGTGGGAGGTGGAGAGCCAACTGGTGCTGGGTCGTAGAGGAGAACCCATGCCTTTCACCGCCGTGGCGCCAAACCCCAATAGCGCCGGGCAAGGATTGGAGTAACTTGGCGCCAGAGGATGCGGTCAAGATAGCCGTGACCAATTCTGCGCCTCGGGCTTGCTCGGTTGACAAGAGAGTAGTTGGCGCAGACTTCATTCGCCGCCAGATCGCTTCCCTTGCAGAAAGGAGGAGGCCTGCTTGGGAGTTCCGCAATCTGGCGGACATCATGAGGCTGCGCCGGGCCTGAATTGGAACTTCACTGTCATGGAGCTGGATTCAGTGCTGCTCGAGCTGTTCAAGAACGACCCCGAACATCCAGAGTGGTTCAGGTTGCCGCGGGGGGTCGTCCCATTGTGCAACAACTCGGTACTCGACCGCATCCGTGCCATGATGCCACTGTGCGACTCCCACGGGATCGTCCCGACCTGGCAGGAGCCCCCCGACGAGGTCGTGCAGCAATTCTTTGATGACTTAGAAGAAGTGCCGATCCGCGCCGACGAGCAGAAGAGGCTCACCCGCGACACCACCGACCAGGAGATGGCGAGGATCGCCACCAGGGTGGAGGAGGCGGCAGCAGCCGCTGGAGCCTTCGGGTTCACCGTGGAGGAGGCGGAGGCGGCGAAGGCGGCAAGCCTTGCCGAGCGAGGGGAGGTCGCCGGCGAGGACGAGCTTGTCGGGCCCGAGGCCGGGTCGAGTGGACCCACCGAGGGCGCTTCTTCCCCACCGCCAAGCGACTTGCCGCCAGCGGAGCCCCCGGCTCCACCGAGGAGGCGCCTCCGCAGGGTCGGAGACGAGTCGGGGCGGCAGACCGGCCCACAGCAGCAGCGCTGGCCGACGCGCTTCCACCGCTGCAAGCGAGGTTGCTGGAGCGCCCCAAACTGCAGTGACAACCGGGCGGAGTCTTCTCAGCCGCCGCCGACGCCTCCGCTTAAGCGGCCAAGAGAGCCCACTCCCCGCCTCATCGCACCGGAGGCGGACTGGAGTTTGACTTCTCCGCGCCAGCTCCGAGGAGGAAGGCGAAGAGTAAGCTTCTCGACATTGTGCTTGTATTTCTTCAATTTTATTGCTTCATCTTGAATCTGATTTGCTTGCTCGGACTCTTTCCTTTTCAGGGCTGGCCTGTAGAGCGCGAAAAGGACCAAGATCCCGACGGTCGTCGTTGAGGACGATTCTCCCGTGGCGACGGGGGGCGCATCCGAGACTCCTTTGCCGGACCCGGCAACCCTTCCTCTGAGCAGCCCCCAGCACAGCCCCCAGAGTAAGTGTGCAATTTTCTTCTTACTATTGGGTGCGCATGGGTTCCCTTTCTTCGTTGATATTTGACTGTGTGCTTGTGTAGGAGCAGAGCAGCCTCATCAGGAGGGCTCGGAAGCCGCCTCCGAGATCCTGCCCGCTGCCACTACGCCGCCAAGGGGGAACTCCCCGGCAAGGAGCTCCCTCCGACCAGGGAGGCCACCCCGGCAAGGGAGGCCACTCCGGCAAGGGAGGCTACCCCAGCAAGGGACGGCACCAGCGACCCTCCAGTGGTCGAGGTCATAGCTGCGGATCCCGTTGCAGGTAACTCCCATACACGAGATTTTCCCTTGGGCTTGCTTTCTTTTGTTTCTCTTTTTGAATATCTGTTTGTTGCTCTTTCTTCGTCTCGACGCAGACCCGATGGAGGTCGAGGCCGCCGGGCGAGGAGGAAACGCTGGCAACACCGACGAGGCCGCCGCCGAAGAAGAAGAGGTCGCCGTCGTGGAGGAAGAGGCCGTCGCCGACGAGCCTTTGTCGGCGAGGAGGCCACCGAGGCTGCCGACGCAGAGGCCGGGCGAGGGGTCGGGCGATCATGACGACGCCCTCGAGGCGCAGGAGCGCAAGCGCTACACCGATACCGACTCCCCCGCCGCTGCCGCGGCGTCAGGCTCCGAGGAGCCCCAGCCCGGTGCCTACCTGAAGGCCGGTGAAGGCATCTTCATCAAGCTCCCCTGGGAGCCGAGCTCCAGGGCGCCGATCGAGGGCGAGTCCTTCAACGGCGAGCTACTCGCGTCCGCTGGGCTGACGCTGGTGGATGCGCCAAGCAGCAACAGCGGCGAGTCCGAGGAGGAGCAGCTGCTGAGGAGGTTGCTGTCTCTCTACCGCACTCCGCCAGCCAAGTTAGAGACCCGGGAAGCCCTTGTCGCGAGGGCGGGAGCGGATATGGAGAAGCGCCGAGGAGCTCCGGAGCGCCAACAAAGAAGCTCTCCGCGACGGGCGGACGCTGGACAGCGCAGTTTCGCAGAAGAGCGCACGGCCTTCATCCTTGAGAAGGCCGTACTGATGAGGAGCAGCGCTTGGTCGCCAGAAGCTCGCCGCAGGAAAGCGAAATGCTGGCGCAGCCGGAAGGTCAACTGGACAGCCACGAAGAGGACCTTGTCGCTGGGCCATGAGGAGTCGCTACGGGCGCTTCAGAAGCGGCGACGCTGCCGCAGCCGCCGAGGCCGCCAAGGAAGAGCTGAAGGCGAAGGTGGCATGTACCGGAGGCCACCCTCAAGAAGAGCGGCGAAGAGCTTGCCGTGCTCAAGCGTGAGCGCGAGAAGGACGCCTATACCCTTGGCGAGCTGCAGAGCCGGCTTGCTGACAGGGCCAAGGAGCTCGCCGCCGCCAAGGATTCCAAGGTGGATCTGGAGCTGGCCAGCCACCACGCAGACGTTGGATGGCGCCAGAGAGCGGGAGGTGGGCTTGTTGGAGGCGATCAAGGCCAAGGAGGAGCTCTTTGGCGAATGCTGTCTCCGTCCAGAACACCTTGAGGGAGAGCGTGGAGCACTGGACCGAAGGTCTTGTGGACACCGCCGCCGACATCCACAACGAGCTGATGGAGCTGGGGATGGCGGACCTTGCGTACTCCTCCGACGAGCATCTCCAACCCAGCGCCAAGCTTAGCCTATTTTTCAAAGGCGTAGCGACGTGCCTCCAGCGTCTCCGAGAAGAGGTCCCGAAGCAACTGGCTGAGGAATCACGCCAGGTCTGCGCGGGAGCCCTCGAGAAGGTGTTGATGAAGGTGGCCTTCCGCAATCCGGGCCTCAACCTTAACGTCGTCCTCCGATCCCTGCCGCCCGAAGCCAACGTGGAGGAGCTCAAAGCCCTTGTCGCACCCATTGTGGACAAGGTGAACAAGATCAAGCGGATTGAGGGCGACCCGCGTGGACTAGGCCGCCAACCTTATCTTTCTCTTGTCGTCTTGATCATGTTTAGAAAACTTTGTTAGATCAGCGACAAGTTATTCTGTAATATACTCTATCTTAGGTGAACGATCAATGCAACGTTATTTCCTCTATTTGATTTCTTCCTTTGTACGTTTCTGCCTTACGCATTTAGGGGACTTGTCGGTGCGGGCACATTTGCCGTGAGCGCTGAGTGCGGAACGTCAGCAGCCTGCTGGCAGTGCCGCCTCCAACAGGCAACCTTGTCGCGACTAGCTGCAGCTCACTTAAGTTGTTGAGCGGACTCGAAACAAAGTAAGGGCGCGACTAGCCATGAGTTGGTTCCTCTCACACAGGTTTTCCATACAAAGTACTATCGTTCGAGGAAGATAACTTAAAAATTTAAAATTGATTGCTCAAACTTTGGCAACTTAGCTATTCATCTCTTGCTTCCCGATGAGGTGAAACTTCCTCGAGCGGTGCCTGGTCCATAGTATTATCTCCTCCTCCCCCATGGTTAACTTGTGCGCGAGGGAGCCTTCCTTCCTTTGAGAAAAGAAAAAGAAGAGGAAATAACATTATGGAGCCTAGCGGCTCGATTCTGCTTACCGGGTGTGATTGCTGCACAAAGTGTTAGCCAAAGCATGCAATAAATTGATGAAAGCATGAACTTGACAAGTTGTGCGCAACACATGGGCTTTATCGATGCATCGGGTCTCATGCGCTCGGCTTTGTGCCAAAGGATTACATGCAACTGCGGCAAGACTTGTACAAAAGGTGGTTGCCGGAACAGGTTCCGACAACCGCGCCCTATGGGTAAAACTTACGAAGATGCTCAATGTTCCAGGAGTTGCTCACCGGAATGCCATCTTCGGTCTCAAGGCGGACAGTGCCAGGCCTAGTGACTCGTTTCACCCGATAGGGGCCTTCCCACTTCAAGCGTCAACTTGTTTGAATTCTTGGCGGACTGAACGCTACCAAGAACAAGGTCGCCTTCCTCGAGACTTGGCATTAACCCTGCGGCTATGGTAGCGACGCAGAGCTTGTTGGTAGCGTAGCGGCTCGCCTGGCCTGAAGACGATCCTCCTCAAGGAGCAGCGTCATCTTGTCGCAGCTGCTCTTGCTCAAGCTCATCATAAGCGAGTACTCGAGGCGATCCGTATCTGAGTTCCGTGGGGAGAACCGCCTGCTCCATAGACTAGAGCAAAGGGTGTCGGCCATGGCTCGATTTGGCTTCGTTTGATCGACCAAAGAACCACCGGCAGCTCCTCGATCCGATTTCTTCCGCACTTGTGCAGCACGTCGAAAGTTACGGTCTTGAGCCGCGCAACACTTCAGCATTCGCCCTCTGCTTGACCGTTGCTTCCGGGTGAGCAGCGAAGCAAAAGCAGACCTTGGCGCCAAGGTCTTTGACGATCGCATGAAGGTGCGTCTCAGAATTGTGTGCCGTTGTCGGTGATGATCCTGTTAGGGATTCCAAACGGCTAACAATCGACCAAGAACTTGATCACGATCGTGCTATCACCTTCCTCATCGCTTCCACTTCGGCCACTTTGTGAACTTGTTGATGGCGACGTACAAGTACTCAAAGCCCCGACAGCTTCGGGGAAGGGGCCGAGGATGTCGAGCCCCCATACCGAAAAAGGCCAGGATAAATGCATCCTCTGGAGAGCTAGAGCTGGCTGGTGTATCTGTATGGAAAGGAACTCGCACGCATCACACTGGGTTACTTGTTCAGATGCATCCTCGGAGGGCTGTTGGCAGAAGAAACCTTGCCGGAAAGCTTTGCCGGCAAGTGCTCTTCTTGGCGCCAATGTGGTGACCACATATGCCTCCATGTATCTTCGCCAACAGCTTCGGCCCATCTTCCCCGGAATACACTTCAATTTCACACCGTTGAGTCTTCTTACATGACAGTATCTGTCGACAAACCGGTACATACTTGACCGTCGGGCTACTCTTTCCGCTTCTTCTTGCTCTTGGGAAGTTCTCTGTCTGGAGGAAATGGACAATTTGTCGCCTACGCCGGAGCTATGCGGCGACAACAAGGACTAAAGGCACATCTCGCCGCGGGAACATCAGCTTCCACGGCGAGAACATGCGGCCTCGCCGGAGTTGATGCTCCCGACAAGCTTGCCGGAGCAAGACTTGTCGGGGCGTCTGCTTCAACGAAACAAACCACAGGGTCCGGAGCAGATCGCTCTCAAAGACCGTTGGTGTTGATCTTGGGGACCTTTTGCAACGACGGCTTCGGGAAGCTCTCGGAAAGTAGTCACCAGAGGCCAACTTCCTCTTCTTGCTTTGTCCTGTTGATGGTGTTACGGTTATCGAGTCGGCTTGAGCACGAAAATCCCTCGGTTCCATTGGTAACTTAAGCGCAACGCACTTTGACAGCCGTCAAGAATATCATTCTGAGCTCTTGGAACATGTTCCATTTGCAGGCCGTCAAAGTGCTCTTCTAGCTTCCTCACTTCATCCACGTAGGCTTCCATCAACGGGCTCTGGTAATCTTTGTTGACTTGGCGGACGACGAGTTGTGAGTCACCCCTGACAATAAGCTTCTTGATCCCAAGGTCCACTGTGATCCTGAGACCGACAAGCAAACCTTCATACTCTGCAGTATTGTTTGTCGCTTGCTCCCTGGGAAAGTGCATATGGACGACGTACTTGAGGTGCTCTCCGGTGGGTGCGATAAGAAGCACGCCGCACCGGGCGCTTTGCAGCGAGAAGGCACCATCAAAGTACATCAGCCACTCTTTGCTTGCTTCTTTGACGGGGATGCTCGCGTCTCCGAATCTCTTCATCCGGCGTTGGCGTCCATTCTCGCTATGAATTTCGCCAACGCTACGCTTTCAGATGGTTGATGTGCTTTCAAACTTGAGACCAAAGCTTGACAGCTCCAAAGTGCCCACTCGACAATCCCGCTGCCGCTTCGGATTCTGCAGATTCCTCTTCATTGGAAAACGAAAGTGACAACTGTGATCTCATGTGCTTGGAAGTAATGGCGCAGCTTTCTCGAGGCCATGAGGAGGCCGAAGCAATTTTCGCACACCGTAGTACCTTGACCTAGCCCCCGCAGGAGGGAACCGACAAAGTAAACCGGGCGCCGCACCATCCTTTTCTCAGATCTGTTCATGTGTCTGCGGATTCATCCTTGTCGGGACCAGAACTTGTCGGCGAAGCCCTCGCTTGTCGCCGGATGTGCTTGCCGTGGTTGTCGCTCGCCATCCGCCTCCCTCTCCGCTACTAACGCAGCACTAACCACTTGATTGGTTGCCGCTATATATAGTAGCAACTTCTCTTGTGGCTTAGGTGCGACAAGTGTTGGAGTGGAGGATGTATCTCTTTAAGTCTGCGGCGCAGCCTCCGCTTCGGAGTCCATTTCATTGGACCTGCCTTTTTCAAAATCTTGAAAATGGCAGGTAGCGCTTTAGCGAACCTAGAAATAAACTCGCTGAGAGCAGCCACGCAACCGCAAGCCTTCAGACGCCCTGACGCGCCTTGGTGCTTCAATCTGCTCGATGGCCTTGATCTTGTCGGGATTAGCTTCGATCCCTCGGCCGAGACCACGAAGAACCCGAGAAGCTTGCCGGAAGGGACTCCAAACACGCACTTCTCGGGTTGAGCTTGAGGTTGATCTTGCGGAGATTTGCAAAGGTCTCGTCCCAAATCTTGAACCAGAGTTGCTTTGTCCTTGCTTTTGACCACTATGTCATCCATGTAGGCTTCTACATTTCGCATCTCATGCTCAAAAGCGTCATGGACTACCCTTGCAAATGTTGAACCAGCATTCTTCAAACCAAAAGGTATCCGTATGAAATAAAGATGTGCCACATGGTGTGATGAATGCGGTCTTCTCTTCATCTTCTTCAGCCATGAAGATCTGATGGTATCTCGAGTATGCATCAAGAAACGAAAGCTAATCACATCCACCGTGGAGTCAACAATCTGGTCAATGCGGCGGCAAGGGAAATGGATCTTTGGGACAAGCTTTATTAACATCCGTGAAGTCAATACAAAGTCTCCATTTCCCATTTGCTTTGGCGCACGACTACAGGATTGGCCAACCACGTAGGATGGAGCACTCCTCGACAAGGCTGCCGCTTCGGTTTCTTGATCTCTTCGCTATGAATTCTTGGCGCCCGCCGCTTGCTTCCTCGACTTTTTGCTTGACGGGCGCGCAAGATGGGGACAAACGGCTAGGCTGTGCTCAATCACTTTCTGGGAACACCGGGATGTCGACGGTTGCCATGCAAACACGCCGACATTCGCCCGCGAGAAAGCAACGAGCGGCCTTCCTAATTAGGGTCGAGAGAGGCACCGATGGTGAAGGTACCACCAGTCGCCTCCTCATGGCGAGCACCTTCTTGGTCTTCGGGCGGAGCCACCATCTTATTGCACTTGCCGGTGGAGCTCGATGGTGCGTCCTCGACGGTAGCGCAACACTCGAAGAGGTGCGCTTGCGGAGTGAGCATCGAGCCCTTGCCGGACTTGGACTTGGTCTTCTTCCCCGGAGCTTCAGCGGCAAGTGTTGGGCGATCTGTCGCGCTGCCGTGCATCCCGGTAGATCTTGTCGGCACAGATAAGGGCATCCTTCTTGTCGCCATGGACAGAGATGACGCTTATCGGGCCTGGCATCTTGAGTAGGTTGTAGGCGTAGTGAGAGGCCGCCATGAACTTGGCGAGTGCTGGACGGCCAAGTATCCCATTGTAAGGCAATGGGAAATCGGCAACGTCAAACGTAACCCTCTCAGTCCTGAAGTTCAGCTCACTGCCAAATGTGACTGGCAACGTAATCTTCCCTTCGCTTGCTCCTTCCCGGTTGATTCCTTGGAAAGTACCGTCTCTTCAAGCTCATTGTCGTGGATTTGAAGCTTACGGAGCACATGGAGGAGATCAGATTCAAGCCGCCCCGCCGTCAACTAAAATTTTTGTGACCTTGAGGTTGCGGATGGTTGGTGAGACCAACATCGGCAAGCACCCGACCGCGCCACGCGGTCGTGGTGGTCCTCAATATAAAAAATGATAGGTGTCTTTGGACCACTTGAGGCTGCGTGACTTCACGGGTGGCTCCGCTGCATTGACCTCCCGCATCCATTGCTTGAGTTGGCGGTGGGAGGCATGCAGGAAGCACCTCCGTCCAACGCAGAGAACCTCGTGGCTTTCTCGAAACTCCTGCTCATCGACGTTGTGCGCCTTCCATGTCTTCATCGTCGTCATCATCTTCATCCTTGTCGCGCCGCGGGAGGTCTATCTCCTTGTCGCCGCTTGGCCTTGCCATGGCGTCCTCCCCGCCGGACGCTTTCTTGCTTGCTCCCCAAAGCATCTTCCTAGGCCTTCTTCTCCTTGTCGCGCCTTCGTACTCAGCTCTCTGTTGTTCGACGAGCTGCTCGACCTTCTTGCAGCTCTGAGGTCGTGGGCCCTTGGTGCGGTGGATCTTGCAAGATCGCTTGCCGGAGCTGTCCTGCTTGTCGGCGGCCGCCACCGACTGGTGGTTGGCGTCAGCGGCAACCTCCTTGCCGGAGCCCCCAGCCTTGGCGTTCTTGTCGGCGCCTCCGTTGCCGGACTGCTCGACTGCTAGCACTTATCTGGCTTTCTTCTTCCTGTTGCCTCGCCGCCGGCCCTTCTTTGCCGGGGCGGTGTCATCACTGTCAGATCCTGCTTCGCATTCTCTCCCGAGTCCTCCCTTCCTCGTAGCGTGCACACTTGTCGGCCAAGGCGTACAGCTCACTTGGCGTCCTTGACTTTGCACATCGCCATCTCCTCCCTCATCCTGCGGTTCCGCACATTACGATGAAATGCGCTCGATCACCGCGGGGTGGACGTCACGGAATGTTGTAGTGCACACGGCTGAATCTCTGAATGAACTTGCGCAGGGACTCTCCTTCCTTCCGGGCGAGCAAGTGAAGGTCACTCTCTGGCCATGAGGTTTGTGGCCACCGTGAAGGCGCCAACAAACTGATGGCACAGATCTGCCCATGAGGATATGGAGCTGTCCGGCAAGTGCATGAGCCAAGACCTGACGTTGGGCTTGAGGACGAGCGGGAAGTAGTTGGCGAGGATCTTGTCGTCCCGTCCCCCCGCAGCCTACACTGCGATGGTGTAGATGATGAGGAACTCCGACGGATGCGTCCGGCCATCATACTTCTCCGGCACGTCGGGTTTGAAGTTTTTCTGGCTGGGCCACTGGACTTGCCGCAGCTCACGAGTGAACGCAGGGCAACCCACCGCGTACAACAAGTCGCCTGGCCCCTCCGGCGCGCTGCATGTCAGCGAAGGCCCGCTGCGCTTTGTCGGATCAAGGCGTCGCGCTTCTCTTCTGCGCTCGATGCGAGTTCGAGCGTCCTCTTGTTGTCGCTCATGAAGAACTTGGCGCTGATCGCGGCGAGCTCGCAGATCCGACGACGCAGTGGAGTCGCTGTCGAGGTGGATCCGGTGGGTCGGCGATCTTGGCCTTCTTGGCGGAGAGTGCACGGTGGTTGCACCTCCGACAGCCTTCGCCGCCACCGGCTCGTGCCTTGTCGCCCGCCGCGGCAATGATGGCGTTAGTTGCCGCGAGCGTCGCCGTTGGCAAAGCCGGCGAGGCTCGATAGTGGCCCTCCACTGCCGACCTTGTCGGCCGTTGGAGGGTAGTCGAGAGCAGCTGAGCTCTCGCCAGAGCTTCGCTGGAGTAGTGGGTGGCATTGGAGAAGCGGTGCGAGGAGCGGACACGCCGGACTTCTAACTACGTTAGAAGGAGCAGCGCCTTGTCCGGCGATCAGATCTCACTCGTGCCCGGCATGTTGGCGCCGCATGCTGGTCTTGAGGGTCTCGATCCAGCGAGCGTATGGCGTTGTGAACGCCATGGCGTTGTTGGTCCCGCGTCTCTGAGATGGGCGCGGGGGATGCTTGTGACGCCGAGGTTTGCGGTGCCTTGTCCTTGGACTTGGCAACGTCGCGAACACCTTCGCCGGCGCCCGTTCCTCCGCCAGCGTCCGCCTCACCACCCGTTTGCTGTGGTGAGGGTGGGTACGACGCGGACGGCTCTGCTGCCGCCGAAGCCTTCTTCTTCGGTGGCATGTTGAGGAAGATGTTGATGACGCTGCTCGTGTGAACGCCGGATTAGATTCACACGGCCTCAACGCCCCCTACCTGGCGCGCCAAAGATGTCGGGGAGGCTGATCGTACCCACGGACACCTATGGGGCCGGCGGAGCAGGCCCCTTTGTGGTTCGGAGGGGGGCGGAGATCGCACGAAGAGCGGATCGAGGCGAGGCACACGAGCAGTTTACCCAACGGAGCTCTCCGGAGAGATAAAACTCCTCTGCTGCTTGCTTGATCTATTATGTTCTTGCTAGGGAGCAATGCGAGCTACAAAACCTAGCTTGAGTGTGTCTAGTCTATGGCGGTCAGAATGAACCGAACCAGCCGAACCTCGGAGCCCCTTCACGCTGCACTCGGGCCTCCTTTTATATGCTCAAGGGGTCTCCGACAGTGTGGCAACATAGGCGGGGTACAAATGTAAAACAGGAGTTGGTACACCTACTTGAACAGTGTACGCAGTGCAAAATACCTAACTCTGACGGCAAGGGACAAAAGCAATAAATGCCGTCGTTGTCGCCCAAAGCGATTAACAGAGACCGTCAGTGCGCCTCCGCCGCCACGATGGCGAAGCTTGTCACGCCGCTTATCGCTGCTCTCCGCTGGCTGCACAGCCTCTCGACACGCCGCCCATGGAACGGTCCCATGGCGACCGCCGCTGGGTGAGCTGGAGCGGAGACGGAGAGAAGTTGCATGCAGCGGCAAGCTCCTTGCTTGCGGCGAATCCTTGTCGCGCCGGAGGCTTGTCGCTCCGGGCCTTCCGGCAAGCTCTTCTTGCCGGGCCTTGTCTTCTGCATGCACAGGTGGCCTTCCCGAAAAGCTCCTCTTGTCGGGGCCTAGTCTTCTCAATCAAATACTTTGTTCTTGAATGGCTCCAAAGGAGCCACGGAGGATATTGGCGGTGACGAGGCAAACCTTGCCGCGGGGTGCTGCAACTGTCCGTGCACGAGTACGGGATACTAGGGTACCCCTACTCTAATACACCGACAGTCCAGTTTGGACGGCATACTCGATCGCTCGTGTCAAATACACGGCACCCCCGATAAGCCAGCCAACCACACCAACAGAGAATGCTGGGTGTTCAAGCAGGCCAGCAAGTTAAATGCCGAAAGCAAGGACAAGGGGCTGCATAGTGACGAGGAGGAGGAGCCCCGGCCGCCGAACACAGGAGGACAGAAGAGGTTCCCCCCACAAGTGAGGACGGTGAACATGATATACGCAACCCACATCCCCAAGAGGGAACGGAAGCATGCACTAAGGGACGTCTATGCGAGTGGAGCCCGTCGCCCCAAAGTTCAACCCATTGTCCTCTTGTCCGATCACCTTCGATCGCAGGGACCACCCCACTAGTATACGTCATGGCGGATCTGCCGCATTGGTATTAGACCCCATCATCGACGGATTTCACCTAATTCAAGTCCATATGGACGGCGGCAGCAGCCTGAACCTGCTCTATCAGGATACAGTGCACCAAATGGGTATAGACCCCTCGAGGATCAAACTCACAAAAACGACCTTTAAAGGCGTCATCCCAGGTGTAGAGGCCCATTGCACGGGCTCTATCACACTGGAAGTGGTCTTCGGATCTACAGACAACTTCTGAAGCGAGGAGTTAATCTTTGATATCATCCCGTTCCGCAGCGGCTATCACGCACTGCTCGGGCGAACCGCATTCGCAAGATTCAATGCGGTACCGCACTATGCATACCTCAAGCTCAAGATGCCAGGACCTAGGGGGTCATAACAGTCAATGGAAACACAGGGCGCTTGCTTCGCACGGAGGAGCACACTGCGGCCCTCGCAGTAGAAGCACAGAGCAGCCTCTTAAGGCAATCCACCAATTCTGCGATAAAGCCCCCGGACACCGTCAAGCGAGTCCGGAGTAACACCTGTGAGATCGCTCGACACGTTCAGAGCTCGCCTAGTAGTTCGCCCCCCGCCCTAGTCCTAGTCAAACGGCGAAATCCGTGCCGCGCGTACATAATTACACATTGAAAATACCATGGGCATAGGCGGGGGCACGACCATGGCATGTCCCACAGTGCGGCTCAACCGCCCTAGGGGCTGAATACCTTTATCATTTTCTCTCTTTCAGGACCTTATTCTCTGGAAGCCCTATCCGGCAGTGCGATTGTCGAACACATAATACAACAACCAAGGAGGCAGGAAGCTACGTCGTACAAAGGAATCCCCAGGTGGTCTCTGATAACGAGCGAAATACCTACTTTAAATACCAGTCCGCGGCTTGCCCTTGGATAGGACATGTCAAATAGTCCTATTTTTTTTGCTTATTGCACTACTTGTATAAATACGCTTCAACGTATTCTTTCAATAACAATGCACAACATTAGTCTATTATTGCATTATCTATTCTTTTTTTATATGTTTATTCACGACAATCAGCACCCGTACATTCTGGTACGGCCAATACGCCAGGGGATTTAGTATACCCCATAATACGGCGTGAGAAGTCCGAACACTTTCGACAGTGCGGCACCCAGAACTTATAGCATTATATGCATCAGCTCCGAATCATGTCTTGGATCAATAGTTGGGTTTGCCCGGCTCCCATGTTTTGGTACCTTACGTTCCGCTATATCGGCTAAGGTAGCGCTGGGAGAACTATTGCGATTGTGTCGCGGTTCTTCCGGACGAGCACCTCAGTAGAGAAAGCCAAAACTGACTGTCATGATGAGGCGAGAGCTGGTCGTTGTTCGAGAGGTCTCAAGTCCTTAAAGACTTTTTCCGCTTCGGGCGAAGAGTCGGCCTTGTCCAACTTAGGCGTGTATAGCGCCCCAAATTCGGCCTTCCAAATACTAGGGGCTTCGCCAAAATTTAAAATTGTAGACTTCTATGACTAAGTGAGAGTGATAAAGCATTAGAGTCCGATTGCCTGGTTCGTTGCGCTGAGCACCTCCCTCGAAGGACCCAAAACTGGTAAAAAGAGTGCTCAGATTTATCCCGAACACCCCAGTACTAGCTGCATGGGGGCGAAGCTTGACGGCGCCAACTCTCCGATTTGATAAACGGCTGCACAGAAGGTAATATTTTAAATTCAAAAAGCGTTGCATAGCGCAAATGAACTAGTTTTCATATTACAGGATCACATGAGCAAGTTCATTCAAAAATTACATCTTTGGTACACTCCTCCACCACAAGGCAGGCACCCTACATGACACCGTCATAATACATTTCGGGGTGGCGATGCTCCTTGCCCTGCGGCGGCCCCTCCTTCACCAGCTTCTCGGCGTCCATCTTCGCCCAGTGCACTTTTGCACGGGCAAAAGCCCTGCGCGCACCTTCGATGCAGACGGACCGCTTGATGACTTCAAACCGGGGGCATGCATTCACAAGCCGCCTCACCAGACCGAAGTAGCTGCCAGGCAGGGGCTCGCCGGGCCACATCCGGACTATGAGATCCCTCATGGCCTGTTCGGCAGCCTTGTGAAGCTCGACCAGTTGCTTCAGCTGGTCGCTCAAAGGCATGGGTGTTCGGTCCCAGCATACTAAGACCAGAACAACTTCTCCGTCGAGCTCCCCTCCTCGGCCCGGTAGAACTCCGCGGCATCCGATACACTACGGGGCAGATCTGCGAAAGCTCCTGGAGAGCTCCGAACACGGGTAAGTAAAAAGAAATTTTCTTTCACATGCTTGCTTTGCATAATGAATGCCTTACCCGCAGCTATCTTCTTAACCGCCTCGATTTCCTGGAGGGCCTTTTGAGCTTCTGCTTTGGCATGCTTTGAGCTTTCGAGAGCCTTCGCAAGCTCGGACTCTCGCATCTTAGAGTCAAGCTCCAAGGACTTGTGCTTCTTCACGAGAGCCCGGAGCTCTTGCTGCACCTCACCTACTCGGGCCTCTTGTTTTTCTCGCTCGGTGCGCTCCTTGGTCGCTTTGTTTTCAGCCTCGGACAGCGCCTGCTTCAGGGTCGCCACTTCGGTCGTGGCCCCTGGCACATTCATGATGATCCTATTATTTTGCAACCAAATTTCTTTTTAATATATAGACAATGTATTGCTTACCTTTGCTCTCCTCGAGCTGCCTCTTGGTAAGGCCGAGCTCTTTCTCGGACCGCTCAAGGTCCTGCTTCAGGGCATTTACCTCCGCAATACTTGTGGCGGTGGCCAGCAGCGAAGCCTGCATACACATATAGACATATTCGGATTATACCCCTGTGGTTATTATTCAATCCTCTATTAGGCTTTTCTTCGCGAACGCCAAACAGAGCATCAGGGGCTACTGTCTATGCGGTAATATTTTCCTATATTTCTATTACTTGCATGAAAGCTTTGTTAGAAGGTTTGGCGCAAGCTTGGTCGATCCGTCCTTGGCGACTGAACCTTCTCGATCACCGACTCATAATAGTGCGGTGCTCTTCGTCGATGGAAGCGCGCGAAGCGCCCAAAGCAAGTTGTCCGGTGCCTCTGGATGGACAGGGGCCAACGGCACGGGCGGCTTGCCCCTCTTAGCAGGGGGTCGCCTGCCGGAGTCCGGAACCACTCGAGGTTTCGGCGTAGTGTCCGGCTGGGGGCCGAACTTGGAGCCAATGGGAGTCTTGCCCCCATTGCGCCCAGGGTCCGGAAGGTCGCCTTGAGGCGCCTCCAGGACCGCCTCCCCTCGGCTCGGTGCCCTTTGTGACAACACCTCAACGTTGTCCATAGGGCGAGGGGAGGAGGCGGTCAGAAGAGAATTGCTATTCATATCCGACGGGTCCAAGGAGCCGTCCGACGAAGATACATCGATGCGGGCTCGAGACGGGCTGCATAATCATGTTCGGCGTAAGGAGAAGCAGTTTAACAAAACATACCTTGAATTACTATGGAATCTGGATACTTACGACTTCGCCAGGGGCTTGTCCCTGGGTAACAACTCATCGCCGCTGTCGGTGGCCGTTTAGGAGCAGTCCGGAAGGAGAGTCCTTCCCTTCTTGGACCCTTGGGCCTCCCCGGTTGGGGCGGCCTTCCTTTTCTTGTCCCCCCCCCCAGCTGGCGGGGGAGAACTTTCCTCTTCCTCCTCCTCGTCTTCAGGGGAGGAGGGTGCATCGGTGTTCTCGGACGATGAGTCCGGTATAACGTTGCACCGGAGACTCTTTCTGGTCCCCGTGGCCTTCTTCTTGGCCTTCTTCTCTGGCACCTCATAAGGTGCCGGAGCCAGCATCTCCGTCAGGAGAGCATTTGCTGGATCTTCGGGCAGAGGAGCTGGGCAATCGGTTTGCTCCGCCGTCTCTACCCATTCCTATTAATGGCGTGGAAACTTAGATCCCATGCGTGATTAAACTAGGGAAGATAAATATCCTGTGAGATATAAGAACTTACCGGACTAGCATGGCGCTTTGCGCAGAGTCCGCGGTCCTCAGTAAGGGAGGGAGGTGCCTCGGCGCCCTTGAACAACACTTTCCACACGTCTTTGTGCGTTGTGTCGAAGAGCTCTCGCAGCATCTGGTGCTCGGCTGGGTCGAACTCCCACAAACTGAATGCCCGTCGTTGACACGGAAGGATCCGGCGGACGAGCATGACCTGGACCACGTTGAAAAGCTTGATTTTCTTGTTTATCATGTTCCTGATGCATGTCTGGAGTCCGGTCAGCTCCACCGATGAACCCCAGGACAGGCCCTTCTCTTTCCAGGAGGTAAGCCGTGTGGGGATTCCGGATCGGAATTCGGGGGCCGCCACCCAGTTGGTGTCGCGCGGCTCGGTGATGTAGAATCACCCCGATTGCCACCCCTTTATGGTCTCCACATAGCAGCCTTCGAGCCAGGTGACGTTAGGCATTTTGCCCACCATGGTGCCTCCGCACTCTGCTTGCTGGCCAACCACCACCTTCGGTTTAACATTGAAGGTCTTCAGCCATAGGCCAAAGTGAGGCCTGATGCGGAGAAAAGCCTCGCACACGACGATAAACGCCGAGATGTTGAGGATGAAGTTAGGGGCCAGATCATGGAAGTCCAGCCCGTAGTAGAACATGAGGCCACGGACGAACGAGTGGAGGGGAAATCCCAGTCCGCGGACGAAGTGGGAGAGGAAAACTACCCTCTCACGAGATTCTGGAGTAGGAACGATCTGCCCCGCATTGGGCAGCCGGTGCGCGATATCCACGGCCAGGTATCCGGCTCCCCGCAGCTTTTTGATGTCCTCCTCCGTGACGGAGGATTTCATCCACTTACCTCCCGCTCCGGACATGTTTGGAGTGGTTTGAGGAGAAAAAATGTGAACTTGGGCGCTAGAGCTCGAGTGCGCAAGAACGGATGGGCTAGGAGGAAGAAGGCGTAGGTGAAAAGGGTGAATCCTTGTCCCTTTATAAGGACGGAAGAGGCGATGCGCCTCCCCACTCACCTGGTAAAATCGCTTATTCCCCAAGCGCCGTAATTGATGGCGCGGTTGGGTTACCCATGCCCGTATTGATGAGAATCCCGTGACAAGGGGACATGATCTCTACTTCGACAAGACGTGCCAAGGAAACTGCCTCGCAATATGCGTCGAGGCTGGTTGAGAAAAACGGTTCGAATAATGACCGGGCCGTGGTGTGATGTCATGCTACCGAGTGTGTCAGTAGATTAGATTTGTGGAAGTATTATTTTCTCTCGGTGAATGCGTCAATTTGTTTTGCAGAGCCGGACACTATCCTTGTGTTCAAAATCTTCTATGGAGTATTCGGAGGAGGAACCCGCCTTGCAATGTCGAAGACAAACTGCACGCCGGACTCATCGTCAATGAAGCCTGGTTCAGGGGCTACTGAGGGAGTCCTAGATTAGGGGGTATCCGGACAGCCGGACTACATCCTTTGGCCGGACTGTTGGACTATGAAGATACAAGATTGAAGACTTCGTCCCGTGTCCGGATGGGACTCTCCTTGGCGTGGAAGGCAAGCTTGGCAATACGGATATATAGATCTCCTCCCTTGTAACCGACTCTGTGTAACCCTAGCCCCCTCCGGTGTCTATATAAACCGGAGGGTTTAGTCTGTAGGGCAACAACAATCATACCATAGGCTAGCTTCTAGGGTTTAGCCTCAACGATCTCGTGGTAGATCAACTCTTGTAATACTCATATCATCAAGATCAATCAAGCAGGAAGTAGGGTATTACCTCCATCGAGAGGGCCCGAACCTGGGTACACATTGTGTCCCCCGCCTCCTGTTACCATTCGCCTTAGACGCACAGTTCAGGACCCCCTACCCGAGATCCGCCGGTTTTGACACCGACAGTAAGTATTTCCCTCAGTTTTTGAGAAACAAGGTATCAATCCAGTAGGAGACTACACGCAAGTCCCTCGTACATGCACAAACAATCAAGAACCTTGCAACCAACACGATAAAGGAGTTGTCAGTCCCTTCACGGCCACTTTCAAAAGTGAGATCTGATAAAGATAACAAGATAAATATTTTTGGTATTTTTGTTGTATAGATTGGAAAGTAAAGGTTGCAAAATAAAAGGCGGCAGAAATAAACAGGAAAATAATATGACGGAAGATAGACCCGGGGGCCATAGGTTTCACTAGTGGCTTCTCTCAAGATAGCATAATCTACGGTGGGTGAACAAATTACTGTCGAGCAATTGATAGAAAAGTGCATAGTTATGAGAATATCTAGGCATGATCATGTATATAGGCATCACGTCCGTGACAAGTAGACCGAAACGATTCTGCATCTACTACTATTACTCCACACATCGACCGCTATCCAGCATGCATCTAGAGTATTAAGTTCATAAGAACAGAGTAACGCATTAGGCAAGATGACATGATGTAGAGGGATAAACTCAAGCAATATGATATAAACCCCATCTTTTTATCCTCGATGACAACAATACAATACGTGCCTTGCTGCCCCTGCTGTCACTGGGAAAGGACACCGCAAGAATGAACCCAAAGCTAAGCACTTATCCCATTGCAAGAAAGATCAATCTAGCAGGCTAAAACAAACTGATAATTCGAAGAGACTTGCAAAGATATTAAATCATGCATATAAGAATTCAGAGAAGAATCAAATATTGTTCATAGATAACCTTGATCATAAACCCACAATTCATCGGATCTCGAGAAACACACCGCAAAAAGAATTACATCGAGTAGATCTCCAAGAGAATCGAGGAGAACTTTGTATTGAGATCCAAAGAGAGAGAAGAAGCCATCCAGCTAATAACTATGGACCCGAAGGTCTTTGGTAACTACTCACACATCATCGGAGAGGCTATGGTGTTGATGTAGAAGCCCTCCGTGATCGATTCCCCCTCCGGTGGAGCGCCAGAAAAGGTCTAAAGATGGGATCTCACAGGTACAGAAGGTTGCGGTTGTGGAAATTGGGTTTCGTGGTGCTCCTGGATGTTGTCAGGGTATATGAGTATATATAGGCGAAAGAAGTAGGTCGCTGGAGCCACGTGGGGCCCACGAGGGTGGGGGGCGCGCCTACCCCCTGGGCGCGCCTCCGTACCTCGTGGCCGCCTCGTTGCTTCCTTGACGTCCACTCTAAGTCTCCTGGATTGCGTTTGTTCCAAAAACGATCCTCGCGAAGGTTTCATTCCGTTTGGATTCCGTTTGATATTCCTTTTCTGCGAAACACTCAAATAGGCAAAAAACAACAATTTACCTTTGGGCCTTCGGTTAATAGGTTAGTCCCAAAAATAATATAATAGTTCATAAAAAAGCCCATTAAACATCCAAAACAAATAAAATAATCGCATGGAACAATAAAAATTATAGATACATTGGAGACGTATCAAGCATCCCCAAGCTTAATTCCTGCTCGTCCTCGAGTAGGTAAATGATAAAAACAGAATTTTTGATGTGGAATGCTACCTAGCATAATTCTCAATGTAATTTTCTTTATTGTGGCATGAATGTTCAGATCCAAAAGATTCAAGACAAAAGTTTAATATTGACATAAAAATAATAATACTTCAAACATACTAACAAAGCAATCATGTCTTCTCAAAATAACATGGCCAAACAAAGTTATCCCTACAAAATCATATAGTCTGGCTATGCTCTATCTTCATCACACAAAGTATTTAAATCATGCACAACCTGGATGACAAGCCAAGCAATTGTTTCATACTTTTAATGTTCTCAAACTTTTTCAATCTTCACACAATACATGAGCGTGAGCCATAGACATAGCACTGTATGTGGAATAGAATGGTGGTTGTGGAGAAGACAAAAAAGAGAGAAGATAGTCTCACATCAACTAGGCGTATCAACAGGCTATGGAGATGCCCATCAATAGATATCAATGTGAGTAGGGATTGCCATGCAATGGATGCACTAGAGCTATAAGTGTATGAAAGCTCAACAAAAGAAATTAAGTTGGTGTGCATCCAACTCGCTTGCTCACGAAGTCCTAGGGCATTCTGAGGAAGCCCATCATTGGAATATACAAGCCAAGTTCTATAATGTAAAATTCCCACTAGTAAATGAAGGTGACAACTTAGGAGACTCTCTATCATGAAAATCACGTTGCTACTTTGAAGCACAAGTGTGGTAAAAGGATACTAACATTGTCCCTTCTCTCTTTTTCTCTCATTTTTTTGTTTGGGCCTTTTTCTCCTTTTTATGGCTTCTTTTTTTTGTCCGGAGTCTCATCCCGACTTGTGTGGAAATCATAGTCTCCATCATCCTTTCCTCACTTGGGACAATGCTCTAATAATGATGATCATCACACTTTTATTTACCTACAACTCGAGAATTACAACTCAATACTTAGAACGAAATATGACTCTATGTAAATGCCTCCGGCGGTGTACCGGGATATGCAATGAATGAAGAGTGACATGTATGAAAGAATTATAAACGTGGCTTTGCCACAAATACGATGTCAACTACATGATCATGCAAAGCAATATGACAATGATGGAGCGTGTCATAATAAACGGAACGGTGGAAAGTTGCATGGCAATATATCTCGGAATGGCTATGGAAATGCCATAATAGGTAGGTATGGTGGCTGTTTTGAGGAAGGTATATGGTGGGTGTATGATACCGGTGAAAGGTGCACGGTATTAGAGAAGCTAGCAATGGTGGAAGGGTGAGAGTGTGTATAATCCATGGACTCAACATTAGTCATAAAGAACTCACATAGTTATTGCAAAAATCTATTAGTTATCGAATCGAAGTACTATGTGCATGCTCCTAGGGGGATAGATTGGTAGGAAAAGACCATTGCTCGTCCCCGACCGCCACTCATAAGGAAGACAATCAATAAATAAATCATAATCCGACTTCATCACAGAACGGTTCACCATACGTGGATGCTACGGGAATCACAAACCTTAACACAAGTATTTCTCAAATTCAAAACTACTTAACTAGCATGACTCTAACATCACCATCTTCATATCTCAAAACAATCATAAAGAATCAAACTTCTCATAGTATTCTAATAAATATGAATCATATGATAGTTTTTGTTATACCCATCTTGGATGTTCATCATATTAGGACTAATTTTATAGCCAAAGCAAATTACCATGCTGTTCTAATAGACTCTCAAAATAATATAAGTGAAGCATGAGAGATCAATAATTTCTATAAAATAAAACCACCACCGTGCTCTAAAAGATATAAGTGAAGCACTAGAGCGAAATTATCCAGCTCAAAAGATATAAGTGAAGCACATAGAGTGTCGGGGAGGCTGATCTGACCCACGAACACCTATGGGACCGGCGGACCGAGCCCCTTTCGGTTCGGCGGGGGGCGGAGGTCGCACGAAGAGCAGATCGAGGCGAAACACACGAGCAGTTTTACCCAGCTTCGGAGCTCTCCGGAGAGATAACACTCCTACTACTGCATGTCTGAGTGTATTGAGTTCTTGCTCGGGAGCGCTTGAGTGCTACAGTACCCACAAGCTGCTAACGAGACCGAGCGTGAGTGTTCTCTGGCTTCGAACCTCTCCCCCCCTTCTACGTTGCGCATGGGCCTCCTTTTATATGCTAAAGGGGTCTCCGACAGGTGGCAACGTAGACAAGGGTAAAAATGGAAAAGTAGTTGTGGTTGGTACAACTAATTGTACAGTGTATCATACCTAACCCTGACGGCAGGGGACAAAGGCATTAAATGCCCGTCTACGTCGCCCTAACAGTGCAAACAGGGACCGTCAGGGACGCCACCGCTTGCCACGATGGCAATCTTGTCGGCGCCGCTTCACCGCGCGCTGGTCACCGCCTGACCTCTTGCCAGCAGCGCTACCGAAAGGTCGAGGCGACACGTTAGTGGATGTGCTGGAGCGCAGGTACTGAGCGGTAGTTTTCCGCGGCAAGCGCCTTGCCGCGGTTGTTGTCTTGTCGCGTCCGGAAGCTTGTCGCTCACCAGGCCTTCCCGGCAAGCTCCTCTTGCCGGGGCCTTGCCTTATAGGCGCCTTGGCTGGCCTTCCCGGCAAGCTCCTCTTGCCGGGGCCTTGTCTCCTTGGCTTCAATACTTTGTTCTTGAATGGCTCCAAAAGGAACCACGGAGGACCTTGGCGGTCACCCGGCAAGCCTTGCCGCGGAGGGCTGCAACTGCCCGTGCACAAGTTCGGGATACTAGGGTACCCCTACTCTAGTACACCGACAGGAGCCCCCGGGCCTGGGCCACACACGGTGCCGAGCACTGTTGGGCCAGGCCCAAAACAGGGCACGGGCACACGCGGCCTGGGTTACGCCGTAACTCACCCCGGACCCACCACGCCCTCCACGAACGGCACGCGTCGAATGCGGCGTCGTGGGAGAGATCGTGGGTGGTTTCTTTATTCGGAAGACGGGCGTCCGCCCCTCCCTCTTTATAAACAGGGGAAAGCAGGGCAGTTCGCCCATCTCGCCGATTCTTGTCCAATCTCGAAAAACCTCCGCTGCTCCCCTTCTTCCCAAGGCTGAAAAGAGAGCAGCGCTCACTTCATCGCCACCGGCATCACCAACGCCGTCGATCTCCCTCACCACCTCCGCCATGGCTCAAAGCCGACAAGGGGAAGGCCGTGAAGTCGGCCGAGGCGGCGCAGCTGCTTCTTGGCGAAGGAGCGGCAATCTCCCCAGCTCACCACGAGGGAGCTGAGGGAGTACTATTACCTCTTCCGGTCGACGGAGACGCTGCGCATCCAGCACGAAGGTACTCCCAATTGCTGCTTGAACTGGCTCGAATGGGTACCCCTTCTTCGCTTGTTCTTCTCTGCGGGCTCTGCCCGCCTTTCTCTGAATTTTTCTGCGATATCATGAACACCCTACGGGTTCCGCCTCCTTGACTTCACCCCCAATGTTGTTCTGACCATGGCAGTTTTCGCACATCTCTGCGAAAACTTTGTCGGAGTCCATCCAAACGTAGCCCTTTTCTGCCACTTCTTTATGCCCCGAGTTGAGAGAGGGGAGCCCCTTTCCGGCGGGATCGCCTGGATCTCGAGGACCGGCAAGAAGGAAGCCTATCTGGAGGGAGAGCTCCGCAGCAAATGGGATGAGTGGAGAGCAGACTGGTGCTGGATTGTCGAGGAGAACCCGCAGCCGTTTACCGCCTGATGCTAAACCCCGGTGGTGCGGCAACAGCGATTGGAGCGATCTGTCCCGGAAGACGCTTAGGCTGAAGATTTCCGTCATCCTCGATCCCTCGCTTTGAGGCTTCTTTGGACTCATCAGAGGTGCCGTTAAGCGCGAGATTTCCTTCCGTCGCACGCGCTTCGCCCCCTGCGGGAGAGGAGGAGACCACCGGGAGTTCCGTAACGCGGCGGATATCATGAGGCTGCGCCGGGCCTCAACTTCAATTTCAGCATCCCGGAACCGGATGCGATGATCTTGGAGCTGTTCAAGCACGATCCCGAGCATCCCGGAGCGTTCAGTTACCGAAGAATGTCGTTCATTGTGCAACAACTCCTCGCTTCGACCGCATCCGTGCAATGATGCGCATGCGACTCGCATGGAATTGTCCCCACTTGGCAAGAGCCTGCAGACGACGTCGTGCGGGGTTCTTTGACGGCCTGGTAGAAGTGCCGGTCCGCCTGATGAATGTAAGAGCCTCACCGCGACACCACCGATGATGAGATGCAGCAGACGCCACCGTGCTAGAAGAGGCGGCGAAGGCCAAGCCGCTGGGCGAAGTTCGGATTCACCGTGGAGGAGGCAGAGGCAGCAGAGGCGGCAAGCCTTGTCGAGCGAGGGGAGTTTGCCGGCGAGGAGGAGCTTGCCGGGCCTGAAGATGAGTCGAGCGAGCCCGCCGAGGGTGCCTCCTCCCCTCCTTCAGACAGCTTGCCGCGAGCGGAGCCCCCAGCTCCACCAAGAAGGCGTCTTCGCAAGGCCGGGGACGTAGCGGGGCGGCAGACGGGTCAGCAGCCGTCGCACCGCGCGACGCACTCCACCGCGGCAAGCACCGTTGCCGCGGGAGCACCTCACGCCGCTGCGGCAACCGGAGCGGGGCCCTCCCGGACCACCGCTTCTTCCCGCCAAGCGGCCAAGGGAACCTACTCTTCCGCCTCGTCGACCGGAGGCGAGCCAATTTGATCTCTCCGCTCAGCTCCGGCGAGGAAGAAGAAGAGTAAGATTCTTATTTGTACTTGTAGTTCTTCGATTTGTAGCTTTGTCTTGTATCTGATTTGCTTCACTCTGAACCCATTCCTTTTCGTGACGCCGCCCGTAGAGCGTCGAAGAGAGCCAAGACCCCGGTGATTGTCGTCGAGGGCGAACCGACCGCGACAGCAGGAGGCGCGTCCGAGACCACCTTGCCGGGCGCGCCAACTCTTCCTCAAAGCAGCCCCCAGCGTAAGTATATGGTTTTTACTTCCTGTTGTTCGGCGTGCATGGATGCTCTTTCTTTGCTGATATCTGACTGTTGATTTGTGTAGGCAGAGCAGCCTCATCAGGAGTGCCCGGAAGCCGCCCCTGGCATGCCATCTGCCTCGACTACACCGCCAAGGGAGGATTCCCCGGCAAGGGAGCGTTCTCCGTCAAGGGGCAGTTCTTCGGCAAGGGACAGCTCTCCGGCAAGGGACAACACCAGCGATCCCCCGGTGGCGGAGACCATGACTGCAGACCCTAGCACAGGTAATCCTCTTGCTTGAAAACTTCCCTTGTGTTCTTCTTCTTCTGATTTTCTTTCTGAATATTTGCTTGACTTTTCTTCATTTTCCGGTCGTCAGATCCATCCGCCACAGAGCCAATGGAGACCGAGGTCGCCGGCGAGGAGGAAGCGCGCGGCAATACTGACGACGCCGCTGCCATCAAAGAAGAAGCCGGCACTGACGAGCCCGCCGGCGAAGAGGCCGCCAAAGCTGCCGCCTCGGCCGGGCGAGGGTCCGGCGTCAGACCGACGGCCCTGAGGCCGCAGGAGCGCCAGCGCCACGCCGACCCCGATCCCTCCGGCCGCTGCGGCAGCGCCGGGCTTCAAGAGCCCCAGCCGGCGCCTATTTGAAGGTCGGCGATGGTGTCTTCATCAAGCTCCCATGGGCGTCGAGCTCTGTGGCCACCGAAGGAGAAACTTTTGATGAAGAGCTGCTCGCCTCCAGCTGGATCGACGCTGGTCGATGCGCCAAGCAGCAGCAGTGGCGAAGTCTGAGGAGGAGCAGCTGCGGAAGCTGTCGCTCTACCGCGCCCGACAAGCCAAGCTGGAATCCCGGAAGCGCTTGTCGCGGCGGGAGCAGACATCGAGAAGCGCTGGAAGAGCTCCGGGGCCTCAACCAGAAGCTCTGGTCCTTGGCAGAGGAGCGGGAGCGACTTCGCCGAGGAGCGCAAAGCCTTCCTCCTCGAGAAGGCTCAAGCCGAGGAGCAACAAATGCTTGCCACCGAGAAGCTATCTGCGCAGGAAGGCGAGTTAGGCGCAGAGGAAGGTTAATCTTGACAGCCACGAGGAGGATCTTGCACGCGTGAGCAAACATTTGGCGGGCTCTCAAGGAAACAAAGGATGCCGCAGCTGCCGAGGCCACCAAGAAGGAGCCGGAGAGAAAGGTGGCGCAGATTGGAGGCCAATCTCAAGGAGAGCGGCGAGGAGCTTGCAGCACTCAAGCATGAGCGCCGAGAAGGACGCCTACACTCTTGGCGAGCTGCAGGCCGTCTCGCCGAGAGGAGCAAGGAGCTTCAGCGCCGCCAAGGACTCCAATGCAGATCTTGAGATGAAGCCGACCACCTTGACTCGGTATTGGGACGGCGCCAGGAGCAGGAGGTGGCCTTGAAGGAGAAGATCAAGGCCGATGAGGCGCAGCTTGGCGAGTGTTGCTGCCGCCCGAATACCTTTAGGGAGAATGTGGAGCACCTTGGACCGAGGGTCTCGTGGATGTTGCTTTGCAGCGATCGGCTGTGGAGCTGGGCGTGCTGGGATGGAGGATCTTGGATATTCCTCCGATGAGCACCTCCAACCCAGCGCCAAGCTCACCTTGTTCTTCAAAGGCGTGGACGGCCCTCCAGCGACTCGGGAAGAAATCCCAAAGCAGCTGGCCGACGAGTCGCGCCAGATCTGTGAGGAGCTCTTCAAAAGGTGCCGATGAAGGTGGCCTTCATAATCCAGGCCTCAACCTCACCAACGCCCTCAAGTCCTTGCCACGGATGCTGATGTGGAGGCGCTCAAGACCCTTGTCGCACTCCATCGTGGACAGGGTGAGCGGGATCAAGAGGGTTGAGGGCGATCGCGTAGATTAGGCCGCCCGCTTTCTCTTTTCTTGCCGCTGCTGGTCATGTTATGAGAACAATCTATTAGAGCTGCGACAAGCTATCTTGTAATATAACTCTATTTCGGTAGCAATTGCTATGTTATTTCCTTTACTTGATTCCTTCCTTTGTATGTTTTTGCCCACGCTTTTAGGGAACTTGTCGTAGCACTGGGTCAAGGCCGAGTAATCTGGAGACGTCAGCCTTCTTGGCGGTGCCGCTTCCGACAAAGTAACCTTGTCGCAACTAGTCGCAGCTCACTTAAATTGTTGAGCGGACTCGAAACAAAGTAAGGGCACAACTAGCTACGAGTTGGTTCCTCCAGCATACAGGTTTTCCATACAAAGTACGGTCGTTCGAGGAAGATAACTTAAAAATTTTAAAACTGATTGCTCAAACTTTAGCAACTTAGCTTTTCCGTTGCTTGCTTCCGGTAAGGCTAGACTTCCTCGGCGACGCTTGGTCCACACCGTTATCTTCTCCTTTCCCCGGCAAACTTGTGGGCGAGGAACCTTTCTTTCTTTGAGAAAGAGAAAGAAGAGAAAATAAAGATATGGAGCCTTATGGCTCGTTATTGCTTACCGGGGTAGGTGCTGCACAAAGTGTCAGATAATGCATGCAAAATAGAAGTAGAAAGCATGAAATTGACAAGATGTGCGAAGCACATTAGCTTTTACTTATGCACGGGTGTGCGCGGCTTTGTACAAAGGATTACATGCAACATCGGCAAGACTTGTACAAAAGGTGGTTGCTTTAGCAGGTTCCGCAACCGCGCTTCACGGGTAAAACTTACGAAGATGCTCAATGTTCCAGGGAGTTGCTCACCGAATGCCATCTTCGGTCTCAAAGCGCGGACAGCGCCGAGCCTAGTGACTCGTTTCACCCGGTAAGGGCCTT
This sequence comes from Aegilops bicornis, assembly GCA_021605145.1. Classification (NCBI taxonomy): domain Eukaryota; kingdom Viridiplantae; phylum Streptophyta; class Magnoliopsida; order Poales; family Poaceae; genus Aegilops; species Aegilops bicornis. The sequence goes on along the minus strand of CM038671.1, from coordinate 548,660,060 downwards.
CCCACTTCAAGCGTCAACTTGTTGGAATTCTTGGCGGACTGAACGCGCGAAGAACAAGGTCGCCTTCCTCGAGACTTCTGGCATTAACTTTGCGGCTATGGTAGCGGCGCAAAACTTGCTAGTATCGAGCAGCTCGACAGACCGAAGACGATCCTCCTCAAGGAGCAGCGTCATCTTGTCGCGAATCGCTCTTGCTCAAGCTCATCATAAGCGAGCACTCGAGGTGATCCGTATACGAGTTCCGTGGGGAGAACTGCCTCTGCTCCATAGACTAGAGCGAAGGTGTGCGGCGATGGCTCGATTTGGCGTCGTCCTGATCGACCAAAGAACCACCGGCAGCTCCTCAATCCAGTTTCTTCCGCACTTGTGCAGCCTGTCGAAAGTCCTGGTCTTGAGCCCTCGCAGCACTTCAGCATTTGCCCTCTCCGCTTGACCGTTACTTCTCGGATGAGCAACAGAAGCGAAGCAGACCTTGGCGCCAAGATCTTGGACGTATTGCATGAAGGTGCGGCTCGTAAATTGTGTGCCGTTGTCGGTGATGATCTGTTAGGGATTCCAAACGGCAAACAATCGACCTCTGAGAACTTGATCACGACTGTCTTGTCACCTTCCTCATCGCTTCCACTTCCGGCCACTTTGTGAACTTGTCGATTGCAACGTACAAGTACTCAAAGCCCCCGACAGCTCGGGGAAAGGGGCCGAGGATGTCGAGCCCCCAGACCAAAAATGGCCAGGATAAAGGGATCGTCTGGAGAGTTTGAGCTAGCTGGTGTATCTGCTTGGAATGGAACCGCACGCTTCACACTTGGTTACTTGTGCGATTGCATCACGGAGGGCTGTCGGCCAAAAGAAACCTTCTTTGGAACGCTTTGCCGGCAAGTGCTCTGGCGCCAATGTGGTGACCACATATGCCTCCATGTATCTCTGCCAACAGCTTTTGTCCGTCTTCCCGGTGAATACACTTCAATTTTACACCGTTGAGTCTTCTCCTGTACAGTGTGTTGTCGACAAACTGGTACATACTTGACTGCCGGGCTACTCTTTCCGCTTCTTCTTGCTCTTCGGGAAGTTCTCCTGTCTGAAGGAAACGGACAATCTGCTATGCCCATGCTGGAGCTTGCGGCTCGACAACAAGGACTAAAGGCACATCTGCTGCTGCGGGAACATCCGCTTCTACGGCGAGAACCTGCGTCCTAACCGGAGCTTGATGTTCCCTGGCAAGCATGCCGGAGCAAAGCTTGTCGGGAGCGTCGCTTCAACGAAACAAACCCTAGGGCTTGTCGGAGCAGCATCGCTCCTCAAGATTGGTGTTGATCTTGGGGACCTTCTTGGCAGCGGCTTCGGGAGCTCTGCCGGAAAATAGTCACCGTAAATCAACTTCCTCTTCTTCTGTGTCCGATTGATGGCGTTCTGAGCATGTTGAGTCGGCTTGAGCACAAAGATCCCTGGTTCCATTGTGTAACTTAAGTCTGGCGCGACTTCGACAAGCCATCGGCAATGTCGTTATGTGCTCTTGGAACATGTTCCATTTGTAGGCCGTCAAAGTGCTCTTCTAGCTTTCTCACTTCATCAACATAAGCTTCCATCAACGGACTCTGATAACTCTTGTTCACTTGGCGGATGACAAGCTGTGAGTCACCCCTGACAATGAGCTTCTTGATCCCAAGGTCTACTGCAATCCTGAGACCGGCAAGCAAACCTTCATACTCTGCAGTATTGTTTGTTGCTTGCTCCTTGGGAAAGTGCATCTGGACTACGTACTTGAGGTGCTCTCCGGTGGGTGCAACAAGTAGCACGCCCGCACCGGCGCCTTGCAGCGAAGGCACCATCAAAGTACATCAGCCACTCTTTGCTTGCTTCCTTGACGGGGATGCTCGTTTCTGGAATTTCTTCATCTTGTGTTGGCATCCATTCTGCTATGAACTCCGCCAATGCTCTGCTTTGGATAGTTGGTGCTCTCAAACTTGAGGCCAAAGCTTGATAGTTCCAGTGCCCACTCGACAATCCTGCCTGTTGCCTCTGGATTTTGCAGTATCCTCTTCTGTGGAAAACGAGTGACGACTGTGATCTCATGTGCCTGGAAGTAATGGCGCAGCTCTCTCGAGGCCATGAGGAGGCCGAAAAGCAATTTCTGCACACCAGAGTACCTTGACCTAGCCCCCTGCAGAAGGGAACCGACAAAGTAAACTGGGCGCTGCACCATTCTTTTCTGCATCTTCTCATGCGTCTGTGCAGATCCATCCTTGTCGGGACCAGAGCTTGCCGGTGAAGCCCCCTGCTTGTCGCCGGATGCATCTGCCGTGGTTCTTTGGCTCATCATCCGCCTCCTCTCCGCCACTAACGCAGCACTAACCACTTGATTGGTTGCCGCTATATATAGCAACAACTTCTCTTGTGGCTTAAGTGCGACAAGTGTTGGAGTGGAGGACAGTATCTCTTCAAGTCCTGCAGGCGCAGCCTCCGCTCGGAGTCCATTTCATCGGACCTGCCTTTTTCAAAATTTTGAAAAATGGCGGGCGTGCTCAGCAGAACCTAGAGATAAACCTGCTGAGAGCAGCTACGCAACCGCAAGTCTTCGTACATCCTTGACGCGCTTTGGTGCTTCAATCTGCTCAATGGCCTTGATCTTGTCGGGATTGGCTTCAATTCCCGCTGAGACCACGAAGAACCCGAGAAGCTTGCGGAAGGGACTCCAAACACACACTTCTCGTGGTTGAGCTTGAGGTTGATCTTGGCGCAGATTTGCAAAGGTTTCGTCTAAATCTTGAATCGTAGTCGCCTTGTCCTTGCTTTTGACCACTATGTCATCCATGTAGGCTTCCACATTTACATGCATTTGCGGCTCAAAAGCGTCATGGACTACTCTTGCAAATGTTGAGCCAACATTCTTTAATCCGAAGGCATCCGTATCAAACAAGATATGTGCCACATGGGGTGATGAATGCGGTCTTCTCCTCATCCTCTTACGCCATGAAGATCCGATGATATCTCGAGTATGCATCCGAAATGAAAGCAAATCACATCCGGCCGTGGAGTCAACAATCTGGTCGATGCGCGGCAAGGGAAATGGGTCTTTGGGACAAGCTTTATTAACATCGGTAAAGTCGATACAAAGCCTCCATTTCCCGTTTGCCTTGCGCACGACTACAGGATTGGCCAACCACGTAGGATGGAGCACTCCTATGACAAGGCCTGCTGCTTCCAACTTCTTGATTTCTTCTGCAATGAATTCTTGGCGCTCCACTACTTGCTTCCTGACTTTCTGCTTGACGGGCCGCGCATGAGGAAAGAGGGCAAGATGGTGCTCAATTACTTTCCTGGGAACACCGGGGATGTCAGATGGTTGCCACGCAAACACGTCGACGTTCGCAGCAGAAAGCAACGGCGCGCCTTCCTATTTAGGGTCGAGAGTGGCACCGATGGTGAAGGTACCACCGATGCCGTCCTCCTTGGCGGACACCTTCTTGGTCTCTGGTGGAGCTGCCATCGTCTTCTTACACTTGCGGTGGAGCTCGATGGTGCATCCTCGACGGCAGCGCAGCACTCAAGAGGTGCGCTTGCGGAGTGGGCATCGAGCTCTTGCCGGACTTGGTCTTCTTCTTCGCCGGGAGCTTCGGTGACAAGTGGCTTGCAATTTCTGCTGCTGCTGCTTCCCGGTAGATCTTGTCGGTGCAGATAAGAGCATCCTTCTTGTCGCCGAGGATAGAGATGACGCTTATCGGGCTCGGCATTTTCAAAGCATGTTGTATGCATAGTGAGAGGCCGCCATGAATTTGGCGAGTCTTGGACGGCCAAGTATCCCATTGTAAGGCAATGGAAAGTCAAGAACGTCAAAAGTGACCCTCTCGGTCCTGAAGTTCAACTTCGCTGCCAAATGTCACCGGCAGCGTGATCTTTCCTTCGCTTGCTCCTTCTGGATTGATTCCTTGGAATGTGCGGTCTCTTCGAGCTCGCCATCGTGGATCTGGAGTTTCGGAGCACCGGAGGAGATCAGGTTCAAGCCGGCCCGCCGTCAACTAGCATCTTAGTGACCTTGAGGTTGCGGATAGTTGGTGAAACCAACATCGGCAAGCACCCGACCGCAATTCTGTGATCGTGGTGGTCCTCAATATCAAAGATGATAGGCGTCTTGGACCATTTCGAGGCTTGCGTGACTCGACGGATGGTTCTGCCGCATTGACTTCCCGCATCCACTGCTTGAGCTGGCGGTGTGAAGTATGCAGAGAAGCACCACCGTCAACGCACAAGACCTCTGTGGCTTTCTGGAACTCCTGCTCATTGGCTTTGTCATCTTCTATATCTTCATCATCGTCGTCGTCTTCATCCTTGTCGCGGCCGCGGGGAGGCCTGTCTCCTTGCCGCTGCTTGGCCTTGCCGCGGCGTCCTCATCGGCCGGGACGTTTCTTGCTAGCTCCTCCAGCACCTTCCTGGTCCTTCTCCTTGTCGCGTCGCTCGTATTCAGCCTTCTGCTGCTCGACAAGCTGCTCGACCTTCTTGCAGCTCTGGAGGTCATGGCCCTTGGTGCGGTGGATCTTGCAGTACTGTTTGTTGGAGCCGTCCTGCTTGTCGGCGACCGCCACAGCCTGGCAGTTGGTGCCAGCGGCAACCTCCTTGCCGGAGTTACCAGCTTTGGCTTTCTTGGCGCCACCTCCGTTGCCGGACTGCTCAACAACTAGCACATCTTTGCCTTTCTTCTTCCTGTTGTTCCGCCGCCGGTTTTTCTTTGCCGGGGCGGTCTCCTCACTATCAGATCCTCCTGCTTCAGTATTCTCTCCGGGGAGTCTCCTCCCTTCCTCAGCACGTGCACACTTGTCGGCCAGGGCATATAGCTCACTGACGTCTCTGATCTTGCACATCGCCATCTCCTCCCGCATCCTGTGGTTTCCGACGCTCGATGAAACGCGCTGATTACATGGCAGGGTGGACATCTGGGATGTTGTGTCTGTGACGCTGAATCTCTGAATGTACTTGCAGGGGCTCTCCTTCCTTACAGGCGAGCAGATGAAGGTTGCTTTCTTGGCCATGGGGCTTGTGGCCGCCTGTAAAGGCGCCGACAAACTGATGGCATAGATCTGCCCAAGAGGATATGGAGTTGTCCGGCAAGTGCATGAGCCAGGACATGACATTGGGCTTGAGTACCAGCGGGAAGTAGTTGGCCAGGATCTTGTCGTCTTGCCCCCCGGCAGCTTGCACCGCGATGGTGTAGATGCTGAGGAACTCCGACAGATGCGTCTTGCCGTCGTACTTCTCCGTACGCGTCGGCTTGAAATTCTTTCTTTGGGCCCTTTGGACTTGCCGCAGCTCACGAGTGAACGCAGGGCAACCTACCGCGTACGGCAAGTCGCCTGGTTCCCCTGGCGCATGCATGTCGACAGAGCGTCTTCTTGCTGTCGTTCATGAAGAACTTGGCGCTGATCGCGACGAGCTCGTGGATCCGGTGATGCGGTGGAGTCGCTGTCGAGGTGGATCCGGCGAGTCAGCGATCTTGGCCTTCGGGGCGGAGAGTGCATGGTGGTTGCACCCCCACCGGTTTCGTCGTGAGCCGCTCGTGCCTTGTAGTCTTGCCGCGGCAGCGAGGCACTCGGCTGTCGCGGAGCGTCGCCGTTGGCAAAGCCGATGAGACTCTGAATGGTGGCCATCCATTCATCGACCTTATCGGCTGCTGGAGGGTAATCCAGGAGCAGTTGAGCTCTCGCCAAAGCTTCTGCTGGAGTGGTGGGTGGCAGTGGCGAACGGCGCGAGGAGCGGATATGCTCGGACTTCGACTATGTTAGAAGGAGCGATATCCCGCCCAGCAACCGTGCCTCGCTTCGCGCCAACATGTTGGCGTGCATGCTGGTCTTGAGCATCCCGAGATCCACCAGCTCGATCTTGGTCCAACGAGCGTATGGCGTTGTGAATACCATGACGCTGTCGGTCCCGCGCCTCCTGCGATGGGCGCGGTGCATGTACGGACGCCGAGGTCTGCGCAGCCTTGTCCTTGGACTTGGCAGCACCGTGGGCTCCCCCGTCGACGTCCATTCTTCCGCCGGCGTCTACCCCACCACCCGTTTGCTCCGGTGGTGGTGGGTTCGACGCAGACGGAACATCTACCACCGAAGCCTTCTTCTTCGGTGGCATGTCGATGAAGATGATGAAGATCTAGCTCGTGTGGACGCCGGATCAGGTTCACACAATCTCGACGCCCCCTACCTGGCGCACCAAAGATGTCGGGGAGGCTGATCTGACCCGTGAACACCTATGGGACCGGCGGACCGCGCCAAATATGTCGGGGAGGCTGATCTGACCCACGAACACCTATGGGACTGGCGGACCGAGCCCCTTTCGGTTCGGCGGGGGGCGGAGGTCGCACGAAGAGCAGATCGAGGCGAAACACACAAGCGGTTTTACCCAGCTTCGAGTTTCTCAGAGATAACACTCCTACTGCTGCATGTCCGAGTGTATTGAGTTCTTGCTCGGGAGCGCTTGAGTGCTACTGACACACAAGCTGCTAACGAGACCGGCGTGAGTGTTCTCGGCGAACCCCCCTTCTCCGTTGCGCATGGGCCTCCTTTTATATGCTAAAGGGGTCTCCGACAGGTGGCAACGTACACAAGGGTAAAAATGGAAAAGTAGTTGTGGTTGGTACAACTACTTGTACAGTGTATCATACCTAACCACGGCGGCAGGGACAAAGGCATTAAATGCCCGTCTACGTCGCCCTAACAGTGCAGAAAGGGACCGTCAGGGGCGCCACCGCTTGCCACGATGGCAATCTTGTCAGCGCCGCTTGCCACCGCGCTCCGCTGGCCGCACGGCCTCTTGCCACGCGCACCTGGAAAGGTCCCAGGGCGACACGTTAGTGGATGTGCTGGAGCGCAGGTACAGAGCGGTAGTTTGCCGCGGCAAGCGCCTTGCTGCGGTTGTTGTCTTGTCGCGTCCGGAAGCTTGTCGCTCACCGGGCCTTCCCGGCAAGCTCCTCTTGCCGGGGCCTTGCCTTCTAGGCGCCTTGGCTGGCCTTCCCAGCAAGCTCCTCTTGCCGGGGCCTTGTCTCCTTGGCTTCAATACTTTGTTCTTGAATGGCTCCAAAAGGAACCACGGAGGACCTTGGCGGTCACCCGGCAAGCCTTGCCGCGGAGGGCTGCAACTGCCCGTGCACAAGTTCGGGATACTAGGGTACCCCTACTCTAGTACACCGAATAGAGTATTCTAATAAATTCTGATTCATGTGTGTCTCTCCAAAAGGTGTGTACAGCAAGGATGATTGTGTTAAACTAAAAGGCAATGAATCAAATCATACAAGACGCTCCAAGCAAAACACATATCATGTGGTGAATAATAATATACCCTCAAGTAAAGTCACCAATAGACGAAGATGAAAGAGGGGATGCCTTCCAGGGCATCCCCAAGCTTAGGCTTTTGGTTGTCCTTGAATTTTACCTTGGGGTGCCTTGGGAATTCCCAAGCTTAGGCTATTTCCACTCCTTGTTCCAAAATCCATCAAATCTTTACCCAAAACTTGAAAACTTCACAACACAAAACTCAACAGAAAATCTCATGAGCTCCGTTAGTATAAGAAAACAAATCACCACCTTAAGGTAATGTAATAAACTCATTATTTATTTAGATTGGTGTTAAACCTACTATATTCCAACTTCTCTATGGTTCATACCCCTCGATAGTAGCCATAGATTCATCAAAATAAGCAAACAACACACGAAAAACAGAATCTGTCAAAAACAGAACAATCTGTAGCAATCTGTATCAAACGTATACTTCTGTAACTCCAAAATTATGAAATAAATTGGTGGACATGAGGAATTTATCTATTAATCATCTTCAAAAATAATCAACCTAAAATCACTCTCCAGTAAAAAATGGGCAGCCAATCTCGTGAGCGCTAAAGTTACTGTTTTTTACAGCAAGATCGCAAAGACTTCACCCACGTCTTCCCAAAGGTTCTACTTGGCACAAACACTAATTAAAACATAAAACCACATCTAAACAGAAGCTATATGAATTATTTATTACTAAACAGAACCAAAAAGCAAGGAAAAAATAAAATTGGGTTGCCTCCCAACAAGCGCTATCGTTTAACGCCCCTAGCTAGGTATAAAAGCAAGAATAGATCTAGGTATTGCCATCTTTGGTGTTGGGAAAGAAAAGAGAAAATTTATTATCTATAGCATTTATCTTTCTATTTTGAGAAAGCACGTTGTCGTTAATGGCGGAAGAAAGATTAAGCACGCTACGGAAATTCACATCTAAGCTAGCCTTCATTTCTTTGATAATTTCATTTTGATAAAAGCACAAAAGAGAAGTGGATTCAACCTTCTCACTCATGGGATGCCCAAATATAGTTTTCATCTTTTCATAGGTATCTACGGGATCCCCCTCAAGAAAACCTTCTTCAAAAGTAGAATCTAAAACTTGCTTGAACGAAGAGGGTAAGCCAACATAAAAGCTTTTTAGGGATATCTCAATTTGATATTGAGGAACATAGCTAGCTCGGATCCTTAATAACCTATCCCAAGCATCTTTTAAAGACTCATCAAGTAAATAATGAAAAATTCCGGGATCATATTCATCAAAATTATTCAAACCCTCATTCGGTAAGTCTTTCCATAGCATCATTATTTATGAGCCTAGAGAGGACAGAGGGACTATCCAAAGTATTAAAACCCGGGAGAGAACCCTTAGACCTTTTTGATTCGGCCATGGCGAAAGAAAAAAAGACGGGAAAGAGGCGAATAAAATGGCAAAGGTGAAGCGGGGGAGAGGAAAACGAGAGGCAAATGACAAATAATGTAATGCGAGGGAGAAGAGTTTGTGATGGGTAATTGGTACCTCTTGACTTGTGCGTAGATCTCCCGGACAACGGTGCCAGAAATCCTTCTTGCTACCCCTTGAGCATGCGTTGGTTTTCCCTTGAAGAGGAAAGGGTGATGCGGCAAAGTAGCGTAAGTATTTCCCTCAGTTTTTCAGAACCAAGGTACCAATCCAGTAGGAGACTACACGCAACTCCCTCATACATGCACAAACAATCAAAAACCTTGCAACCAACGCGATAAGGGGTTGTCAGTCCCTTCACGGCCACTTGCAAAAGTGAGATCTGATAAAAATAATAAGATAAATATTTATGGTATTTTTGTTGTATAGATTGGAAAGTAAAGATTGCAAAATAAACTGCAGCAAAAATAAATAGGAAAAAAATATGACGGAAGATAGACCCGGGGGCCATAGGTTTCACTAGTGGCTTCTCTCAAGATAGCATAATCTACAGTGGGTGAACAAATTACTATCGAGCAATTGATAGAAAAGCGCATAGTTATGAGAATATCTAGGCATGATCATGTATATAGGCATCACGTCCGTGACAAGTAGACCGAAACGATTCTGCATCTACTACTATTACTCCACACATCGACCGCTATCCAGCATGCATCTAGAGTATTAAGTTCATAAGAACAGAGTAACGCGTTAGGAAAGATGACATGATGTAGAGGTATAAACTCAAGAAATATGATATAAACCCCATCTTTTTATCCTCGATGGCAACAATACAATACGTGCCTTGCTGCCCTAACATCCTTTGGGAAAGGACACCGCGAGATTGAACCCAAAGCTAAGCACTTCTCCCATTGCAAGAAATATCAATCTAGTAGGCCAAACCAAACTGATAATTCAAAGAGGCTTGCAAAGATATTAAACCATGCATATAAGAATTCAGAGAAGAATAAAAAATTGTTCATAGATAATCTTGATCATAAACCCACAATTCATCGGATCTAGACAAACACACCGCAAAAAGAATTACATCGAATAGATCTCCAAGGGAATCGAGGAGAACTTTGTATTGAGATCCAAAGAGAGATAAGAAGCCATCTAGCTAATAACTATGGACCCGAAGGTCTGTGGTAAACTACTCACAAATCATCGAAGAGGCTATGGTGTTAATGTAGAAGCATTCCGTGATCGATTCCCCCTCCGGTGGAGCACCAAAAAAGGCCCCAAGATGGGATCTCACGGGTACAGAAGGTTGCGGCGGTGGAAATAGGGTTTCGTGGTGCTCCTGGATGTTTTCAGGGTATATGAGTATATATAGGCGAAAGAAGTAGGTCGGTGGAGCCATGAGGGGCCCACGAGAGTGCGGGCGCACCTCCCTACCTCGTGCCTTGTTGCTTCCTTGACGTCCACTCCAAGTCTCCTGTATTGCATTTGTTCCAAAAACGATCCTCGCGAAGGTTTCATTCCGTTTGGATTCCGTTTGATATTCCTTTTCTGCGAAACACAGAAATAGGCAAAAAAACAACAATTTGCACTAGGCCTTCGGTTAATACGTTAGTCCCAAAAATAATATAAAATTGCATAATAAAGCCCATTAGACATCCAAAATAGATAATATAATAGCATGGAACAATAAAAAATTATACATATGTTGGAGACGTATCAGCGCCCAAGGGGGGTGGGCACGCCCCCCCACCCTCGTGGGCCCCTCGTAGCTCCACCGACCTACTTCTTTCGCCTATATATACTCTTATACCCTGAAACCATCGGGGAGAGCCACGAAACCACTTTTACACCGCCACAACCTTCTGTACCCGTGAGATCCCTTCTTGGGGCCTTTTCCGGCGATCTACCGGAGGGGGATTCGATCTCGGAGGGCTTCTACATCAGCACCATAGCCTGTCCGATGATGTGTGAGTAGTTTACCACAGACCTTAGGGTCCATAGTTATTAGCTAGATGGCTTCTTCTCTCTCTTCGGATCTCAATACAAAGTTCTCCTCGATCTTCTTGGAGATCTATTTGATGTAATATTTTTTGCGGTGTGTTTGCCGAGATCCGATGAATTGTGGGTTTATGATCAAGATTATCCATGAACAATATTTGATTCTTCTCTGAATTCTTTTATGCATGATTTAGATATCTTTGCAAGTATCTTCGAATTATCGGTTTAGTTTGGCCTACTTGATTGATCTTTCTTGCAATGGGAGAAGTGCTTAGCTTTGGGTTCAATCTTGTGGTGCTCGATCCCAGTGACAGAAAGGGAAATGACATGTATTGTATTGTTACCATCGAGGATAAAAAGATGGGGTATATATCATATTGCTTGAGTTTATCCCTCTACATCATGTCATCTTGCATAATGCGTTACTCTGTTCTTATGAACTTAATACTCTAGATGCATGCTGGATAGCGGTCGATGTGTGGAGTAATAGTAGTAGATGCAGAATCATTTCGGTCTACTTGTCACGGATGTGATTCCTATGTTCATGATCATGCCTAGATATTCTGATGACTATGCGCTTTTCTATCAATTGCTCGGCAGTAATTTGTTCACCCACCGTAATATATATGCTATCTTGATTGTTTGTGTAGGTACGAGGGACTTGCATGTAGTCTCCTACTGGATTGATACCTTGGTTCTAAAAAACTGAGGGAAATACTTACGCTACTTTGTTGCATCACCCTTTCCTCTTCAAGGGAAAACCAACGCATGCTCAAGAGGCAGCAAGAAGGATTTCTGGCACCGTTGCCGGGGAGATCTACACACTAGTCAAGACACACCAAGTACCCATCACAAACTTTTATCCCTCTCATTACATTATTTTCCATTTGCCTCTCGTTTTCCTCTCCCCCACTTCACCTTTGCCGTTTTATTCGCCCTTTTTCGTTCGCTTCCTTCCGCTTGCTTCTTGTTTGCTTGTGTGTTGGATTGATTGTTTGTCACGATGGCTCAAGACAATACTAAATTGTGTGACTTTTCCAATACCAACAATAATGATTTTATTAGCACTCCGGTTGCTCCTATTACCGATGCTGAATCTTGTGAAATTAATGTTGCTTTGTTGAATCTTGTTATGAAAGATCAGTTTTCTGGCCTTCCTAGTGAAGATGCCGCTACCCATCTGAACAACTTTGTTGATTTGTGCGATATGCAAAAGAAGAAAGATGTGGATAATGATATTGTTAAATTGAAGCTATTTTTGTTTTCGCTTAAAGATCGTGCTAAAACATGGTTCTCTTCTTTGCCTAAAAAGAGTATTGATTCATGGAATAAGTGCAAAGATGCTTTTATCTCTAAGTATTTTCCTTCCGCTAAGATCATCTCTCTTAGAAACGATATTATGAATTTTGAGCAACTTGATCACGAGCATGTTGCACAAGCTTGGGAGAGGATGAAATTAATGATACAAAATTGCCCTACACATGGTTTGAATTTATGGATGATTATACAAAAAATTTATGCTGGATTGAATTTTGCTTCTAGAAATCTTTTAGATTCGGTGGCGGGCGGCACTTTTATGGAAATCACGTTAGGAGAAGCTACTAAACTCCTAGATAATATTACGGTTAATTATTCTCAATGGCACGCCGAAAGATTTACTAGTAAAAAAGTTCATGCGATAGAAGAGATTAATGTTTTGAGTGGAAAGATGGATGAACTTATGAAATTGTTTGCTAATAAGAGTGTTTCTTCTGATCCTAATGATATGCCTTTGTCCACTTTGATTGAGAATAATAATGAATCTATGGATGTGGGTTTTGTTGGTAGGAACAATTTTGGTAACAACGCGTATAGAGGAAAATTTAATTCTAGGCTGTTCCCTAGTAATTCCTCTAATAATTATGGTAATTCCTACAACAACTCTTATGGAAATTTTAATAAGATGCCCTCTGATTTTGAGAGTAGTGTTAAAGAATTTATGATTTCGCAAAAGAATTGCAATGCTTTGCTTGAAGAAAAATTGCCTAAGATTGATTGGTTGGCTAGGAACATGGATAGAATTTATCTTGATGTTGATTCTTTGAAACATAGATCTATCCCACCTAAGCATGATATCAAAGAGTCTCTCAAAGCTATGAGAATTTCCATTGATGAGTGCAAAGAAAGAACTGCTAGGATGTGTGCTAAAAAAGATTGCTTTATGAAAGTGTGTTCTTCTAGTTTTCATGATAATAATGATGAAGATCTAAAAGTAATTGATGTGTCTCCTATTAAATCTTTGTTTTCCAATATGAATCTTGATAAAGATGGGACTGGAGATGAGTCAATTTTAGTTAAAAGGCGTCCCAATGATTCGGAGTTTTTAGATTTTGATGCAAAAATTGATAAAAGTGGGATTGAAGAGGTCAAAACTTTACATAACAATGAACCCACTATTTTGTATTTCAAGGAATTTAATTATGATAATTGTTCTTTAGTAGATTGTATTTCCTTGTTGCAATCCGTGTTAAATTCTACTCATGCTTATGATCAAAATAAAGATTTTACCAAACACATCGTTGATGCTTTAATGCAATCTTATGAAGAAAAGCTTGAATTAGAAGTTTCTATCCCTAGAAAACTTTATGATGAGTGGGAACCTACTATTAAAATTAAGATTAGAGATCATGAATGCTATGCTTTATGTGATTTGGGTGATAGTGTTTCCACGATTCCAAAAACTTTGTGTGATGTGCTAGGCTGTGAATTTGATGATTGTTCTTTAAATTTGCATCTTGCGGATTCCACCATTAAGAAACCTATGGGAAGGATTAATGATGTTCTTATTGTTGCAAATAGGAATTATTTGCCCGTAGATTTCATTGTTCTTGATATAGATTGCAATCCTACATGTCCTATTATTCTTGGTAGACCTTTCCTTAGAATGATTGGTGCAATTATTGATATGAAATAAGGAAATATTAGATTCCAATTTACATTAAGGAAAGGCATGGAACACTTTCCTAGGAAGAAAATTAAATTACCTTATGAATCTATTATGAGAGCCACTTATGGATTGCATACCAAAGATGACAATACCTAGATCTATTCTTGTTTTTATGCCTAGCTAGGGGCGTTAAACGGTAGCGCTTGTTGGGAGGCAACCCAATTTTATTTTTGTTCCTTGCTTTTTGTTTCTGTTTAGTAATAAATAATTCATCTAGCTTCTGTTTAGATGTGTTTTTATGTTTTAATTCATGTTTTTGAAAAGTTGAACCTTTGGGAAGACTTGGGTGAAGTCTTTGCGATCTTGCTGTAAAAAACAGAAACTTTAGCGCTCACGAGATTAGATGACATTTTTTACTAGAGAGTGATTTTAGGTTGATTCTTTTTGAAGATGATTAATAGACAAATTCCTCACGTCCAGCAATTTATTTCAGATTTTTTGGAGTTACATAAGTATACGTTTGATACAAATTGCTACAGACTATTCTGTTTTTGACAGATTCTGTTTTTCGTGTGTTGTTTGCTTATTTTGATGAATATATGGCTACTATCGGGGGGTATGAACCATAGAGAAGTTGGAATACAGTACTTTTAACACCAATCTAAATAAATAATGATTTGATTACAGTAACTTATGGTAGTGATTTGTTTTCTTATACTAACAGAGCTCATGAGATTTTCTGTTGAGTTTTGTGTTGTGAAGTTTTCAAGTTTTGGGTAAAGATTTGATGGATTATGGAATAAGGAGTGGCAAGAGCCTAAGTTTGGGGATTACCAAGGCACCCCAAGGTAAAATTCAAGGAAAACCAAAAGCCTAAGCTTCGAGATGCCCCGGAAGGCATCCCTCTTTAAATCTTAAATCTATCGGTAACTTTACTTGAGGCTATATTTTTATTCACCACATGATATGTGTTTTGCTTGGAGCGTCTTGTATGATTTGAGTATTTTTTTTACCACAATCATGCTTGTTTTACACACCTTTTGGGAGAGACACACATGAATCGAAATTTATTAGAGTACTCTATGTGCTTCACTTATATCTTTTGAGCTAGATAATTTTGCTCTAGTGCTTCACTTATATCTTTTAGAGCACGGTGGTGGTTTTATTTTATAGAAATATTGATCTCTCATGCTTCACTTATATTATTTCGAGAGTCTTTTAGAACAGCATGGTAATTTGCTTTGGCTATAAAATTAGTCCTAATATGATAGGCATCCAAGATGGGTATAATAAAAGATTTCATATAGAGTGCATTGAATACTATGATACTTGATAGTTGTTTTGAGATATAAAGGTGGTAATGTTAGAGTCATGCTAGTTGGGTAATTGTGGAATTGAGGAATACTTGTGTTAAAGATTGCAAGTCCCGTAGCATGCACGTATGGTAAACGTTGTGTGACAAATTTGAAGCATGAGGTGTTCTTTGATTGCTTTCCTTATGAGTGGCGGTCGGGGACGAGCGACGGTATTTTCCTACCAATCTATCCCTCTAGGGGCATGCGTAGTACTACTTTGCTTTGAGGGATAATAGACTTTTGCAATAAGTATATGAGTTCTTTATGACTAATGTGAGTCCATGGATTATACGCACTCTTACCTCTCCGCAATTTGCTAGCCTCTATGGTACCGTGCATTGCCCTTTCTCTCCTCGAGAGTTGGTGCAAACTTCGCCGGTGCATCCAAACCCCGTGATATGATACGCTCTATCACACATAAGCCTCCTTATATCTTCTTCAAAATAGCCACCATACCTACCTATTATGGCATTTCCATAGCCATTCCGAGATATATTGCCATGCAACTTTCCACCGTTCCGTTTATATGACACGTCCATCATTGCCATATTGCTTTGTGATAACCCACAAGTATAGGGGATCGCAACAGTTTTTGAGGGTAGAGTAGTCAACCCAAATTTACTAATTCGACACAAGGGGAGCCAAAGAATATTCTCAAGTATTAGCAGTTGAGTTGTCAATTCAACCACACCTGGAAAACTTAATATCTGCAGCAAAGTATTTAGTAGAAAAGTAGTATGGAAGTAACTTGATAACGGTGGCAAAAGTAACAGTAGCAGTTCTGTAGTAATTGTAACAGTGGCACCGGTAAAGTAACTAAGCAAAGATCAATATGTGAAAAGCTCGTAGGCATTGGATCAGTGATGGAGAATTATGTTGGATGTGATTCCTCATGCAACAGTTATAACATAGGGTGACACAGAACTAGCTCCAGTTCATCAATGTAATGTAGGCATGTATTCTGAATATAGTCATACGTGCTTATGGAAAAGAACTTGCATGCCATCTTTTGTCCTACCCTCCCATGGCAGCGGGGTCCTATTGGAAACTAAGGGATATTAAGGCCTCCTATCAATAGAGTACCAGACCAAAGCATTAACACTTAGTGAATACATGAACTCCTCAAACTACGGTCATCACATGGAGTGGTCCCGATTATTGTCACTTCAGGGTTGCCGGATCATAACACATAGTAGGTGACTATTGACTTGCAAGATAGGATCAAGAACTCACATATATTCATGAAAACATAATAGGTACAGATCTGAAATCATGGCACTCGGGCTCTAGTGACAAGTATTAAGCATAGCAAAGTCATAGCAACATCAATCTCAGAACATAATGGATACTAGGGATCAAACCCTAACAAAACTAGATCAATTACATGGTAAATCTCATCCAACCCATCACCGTCCAGCAAGCCTATGATGGAATTACTCACGCATGGCGGTGAGCATCATTAAATTGGTGATGGAGGAAGGTTGATGATGATGACGGCGATGGATTCCCCTCTGCGGAGCCCCGAACGGACTCCAGATCAGCTCTCCCGAGAGAGATTAGGGCTTGGCGGCGGATCTGTATCGTAAAATGCAATGAATCCTTCTCTCTAATTTTTTTCTCCCCGAGCGTGAATATATAGAATTGGAGTTGAGGTCCATGGGGGTGGGCGTGCCCCCACCCTCGTGGACAGGGTGTGGGCCCCCTGGTGTTGATTCTTTCGCCGGTATTTTTTATTAATTCCAAAAATATTCTCCGTGAAGTTTCAGGTCATTCCGAGAACTTTTATTTCTGCACAAAAATAACACCATGGCAATTCTGCTGAAAACAGCGTCAGTCCGGGTTAGTTCCATTCAAATCATGCAAGTTAGAGTAAAAAACAAGGGCAAAAGTGTTTTGAAAAGTAGATACGTTGGAGACGTATCAACTCCCCAATCTTAAACCTTTGCTTGTCCTCAAGCAATTCAGTTGATAAACTGAAAGTGATAAAGAAAAACTTTTACAAACTCTGTTTGCTCTTGTCGTTGTAAATATGTAAAGCCAGCATTCAAGTTTTCAGTAAAGATTATGAACCAACCATATTCACAATAACACTTAGGTCTCATATTTACTCATATCAATGGCATAATCAACTAGCGAGCAATAATAATAAATCTCGGATGACAACACTTTCTCAAAACAATCATAATATGATATAACAAGATGGTATCTCGCTAGCCCTTTCTGAGACCGCAAAACATAAACGCAGAGCACCCCTGAAGATCAAGGACTGACTAGACATTGTAATTCATGATAAAAGAGATCCAGTCACAGTCATACTCAATGTAAACTAATAGTAATGCATGCAAATGACAGCGGTGCTCTCCAGCTGGTGCTTTTTAATAAGAGGGTGATGACTCAACATAAAAGTAAATAGATAGGCCCTTCGCAGAGGGAAGCAGGGATTTGTAGAGGTGCCAGATCTCAATTTTTGAAACAGAGATAAATAATATTTTGAGTGGTATACTTTCATTGTCAACATAACAACCAAGAGATCTCGATATCCCATGCTACACACATTATAGGCAGTTCCCATGCAGAATGGTAAAGTTTATACTCCCCCACCACCAACAAGCATCAATCCATGGCTTGCCCGAAACAACGGGTGCCTCCAACTAACAATAGTCCTGGGGGAGTTTTGTTTGGAATTATTTTGATTTGAGCATGGGACCGGGCATCCTGGTGACCGGCCATTTTCTCGTGAATGAGGAGTGGAGTCCACTCCTCGTGACAATAACCCACCTAGCATGGAAGATATAGACAACCCTAGTTGATACATGAGCTATTCGAGCATACAAAACATAATTTCATTTGAAGGTTTAGAGTTTGGCACATACAAATTTACTTGGAACGGCAGGTAGATACCGCTTATAGGAAGGTATGGTGGACTCATATGGAATAACTTTGGGGTTTATGGAAGTGGATGCCCAAGCGGTATTCCCGCTTAGTACAAGTGAAGGCTAGAAAGAGAATGGGAAGCGACCAACTAGAGAGCGACAACATTCATGAACATGCATTAAAATTAATTAACACTGAGTGCAAGCATGAGTAGGATATAATCTACCATGAACATAAATATCGTGGAGGCTATGTTGATTTTGTTTCAACTACATGCGTGAACATGTGCCAAGTCAAGCCACTCGAATCGTTCAAAGGAGGATACCACCCTATCATACCACATCATAACCATTTTAATAGCATGTTGGCATGCAAGGTAAACCATTGTAAACTCCTAGCTAATTAAGCATGGCATGAGCAAATATAATCTCGAATTGTCATTGCAAACATGTTTCATTCATAATAGACTGAATCAGGAACGATGAACTAATCATATTTACAAAAACAAGATAGGTCGAGTTCATACCAGCTTCTCTCATCTCAGTCAGTCCATGATATATTGTCATTATTGCCTTTCACTTGCATGACCGAACAGTGTGGGTAATAATAATAGTGCACGTGCATTGGACTAAGCTGGAGTCTTCAAGCATTTCATACAAGGGAAAAGACAAGGTAATATTGGCTCTTGGTGAAATCAACAATAATGCATATGAGAGCCACTCATCATTTTCATCATGGTCTTCTCCTCTCGACCCCCAAAGAACAAGAAAAGAAATAAAACTATTTACACGGGAAAGCTCCCAACAAGCAAAAGAAGAGCGATAAATCTTTTTGGGTTATATTTTTGATTACTACTACTACAAGCATGGAAAGTAAACTAGCTAAAAGCTACAACTATTTTTTTGTTTTTCTTAAGGTTTTTCAAGCACACAAGAAGAAGACTAGAAACAGAAAATAAACTAGCATGGATAGTATAATGAAAAAGTATGAGCACCGACAACTAGAATGAGTGTATGAACATGAATGTAATATCATTGAGAAATACGTACTCCCCCAAGCTTAGGTGTAGCGACCCGACCTCATACAGTCATGTCTCTGTGCTTAAGTGTCATCCCTAGATCGGTATGCTGACACACACAATACTTGAGGATTTATAACAGAGGTAAACCACATGTATAAAGTAACGTAAATACAATTACCTCGATCCAAATAGCGGAAGTAACAACAAGGTTGTGGATTCCCATCAACACCAACGGCAAAGTTGAGTGTAGAAATCATAACCCTAACGTATCACTTACTCGTCATAAGATTCCTACAACATGAGACGTTGCAGCCATATAGGTCAGTACATTGAATGTACTGGCAATTTGACACTATAGAGCAATGCTGAATAATGGCTATCACTACATGCATGTTTGGCTGGTGGAGGCTCTATGGTTATAAAGTTTTTGCGAAAAGCCAATTTTTCCCTACTGCAAAGGAATATGTTTTATTTAACTACAAAGTTTGTTGAAAACATTGAGAAGGTAAATCCCCCTCTTAATCCCAATTAAAAATTAACAACCTGACAAATTAATTATATAGAGTGATGAGATCAACATGATAATACAAGAACCAGATACTCAAGATGTCCATAACCGGGGACACGGCTAATCATGATTAGTTTGTACACTCTGCAGAGGTTTGCACACTTTTCCCCACAAGACTCGATCTCCTCCGTTGGATTTCTCGCACTACATGGTGTTTGAGAAACGGATAACCGAGACACAGTCTTTCGGAAGCATTAAGTCTAACCACAGGTAGACGGTACCAACCTACATCCCCTACATCTGCTAGCCTACCACTGGAAGAGGTCATGCAACATACTCAACTATGCTAGAGCCCATAATAGCTTGTGGCTGCACACGAAAGTTTCTAGCATGAATAATCTTATGATCCCTTTGAGCTTGGGTGGAGAACCATAGGATGATCATACGGGTTCCCCGGGATCTCCTAGGACAACACTGGTATATCCACAGGTGTCCGGGCAAGTCCGCTGGTATATCCCTAGGGTGCCCCTACCAATCCACCCAGATGTGTATTAAAGTAGCCACCTTAATTTAATCCTTAGTTAACAACAATCTCTCACATCTTTCATGAATTCTCTCAAACCAATCGACGTCTACGAGCATAGCATAACAGTATGAGCATAACGTAAAAGTAACTCCCAAGGTTCGAATGCAGGACAATAGGTTCCTACCTCATCGACTACTTCCCAAAACCCACATATTAATTAGATCCTACTCATGCAATGTTTGAGGGTGAAGCTAATGCATTAAAAAATTGGGTATGAAAGGGATATGATCAAAGTGTGAACTTGCCTTGTAGTGTTGATGAAGATGATTCGCACTCATAACTCCTCATAGTTCTAGCCGTCTCACTTCGGTCAATCTATCGTAAGCAAGCAATAGTAACCACACATAAGCAATCACTCAAAAGATCGGGAAGAACGAAGAAGACAATTCGGAAAACATCAAAAACCAAGCAAATAACTCTTGCAACATAAAACAATTTCTAACAGTACCAAAATTATGTGAATTTGGCCTTATCAGAAATTTTAGGTCAAGAGCTTTGATTTGCAAAAAGAATCAACTCAAATAGAGTTATAAAACTCAGGTTATGATCAAACGAAGTTCAAATACAAATCTGTTTGAAAAAAAAATTAAATTTTCAAAAACATGTTTAAGTTGTTTATATGGATAGAGGGGGTCATAACGAAGAAGTGGCATTGGTTTCATTGGATTTGGACAAACAAGTAAAAAGTAGTGAGGGTTTAAAGATCAGGGGCTAAACTGTAAATAAAATAATTGCCTCTAGGTCCCTGGCCGAAATCAAAAGAAAAAGAAAAAAATCTATCGAGCGAACGCTCATTAGGGAACCTAAACCGACGAAAGCGTTACCTACAGAGGTCTAAACGACAAACGTTCTCTAAATAACTAGACCAAAATAAAAACCAGGTTTTTAAAGAAAAACCAGGAAATAAACCGATCTAGGGTTTGGTCTATACCGTTCGCGAAAAAGACCGACGGGTCGGGCGGACCAGGGCGGCGGATCGGATTTCGGCAAGCGGACTCCGGCGCGGGCGGCGGGGCGGCGACGGCCGGAGCAGCAAGCGAGGCGGTGGTGGCGCTGGCGTGAAGCGGCGCTGAGGAGAGGAGTGGCTTGCGGCGTCGGGCGGGCGAGGCAGAGGTAGCGGCGTTGCAGCGGCGGCGGTGATCTGCGGCGGCGGCGGTTCGGCTTGGCGAGTGCGGCGGCGATGTGGAGGAGGGAGAGACGGGGCCCGGGGCATTGTATTTAAGGAGGAGGGGGTCGAGACGTGGAGAAGGGGGCAAGGGAGGCGGCGGCGGGAGTTGGAGGCGGTCACGGCGGCAGCAGCGCTCTCGTGCTGGCTCGGGAGACCGAGCGGAGCTTCGAGGACAGCGGATGGGCCGTTGGGCAGCACAGCTCGAGTCTTGGGCGGCTCGATCGGTGTGACGGAAAAAAATTATATATATATAAAAGAAAACACAACGAAAATAAAATAAAGCAAAAATAAAATAAAATATAACCTAGGCATATAATATATCCAAATTTTCAGAAAAAGGTTTCCTACAACCCGAACATTTTTATAGCATCAAATAAAATCCACAAAAATTTAATAAAAGCAAAGAGTGCCACTGTTGCAATAAAACCTCATAAAATCATTTTAAAAATACCAAAATGATTTCAAATTTATTTCTCTTCAATTTTCTAATGTAGGGAATCATTTTACCCTAATTCCCATATATTTTATTTTTGAAGAAAAACAATTTGAATAAAACCCAAATAACTCCAAATTGAAAATAATTTCAAAGGGGCTTTAAATTTGAAATCTTTGAAACTTCCAACTCATATTTCATATAATTTGAAGAAGTCATTTTATCTTCTCTCGTGAAAATCATTGAGCTGCATAAATTTTCTGAGTTGGAAAACATTTCCAAATGAAATTCAAATAGTTTGAAAAACCCTTTTCATTTATTTAAATGGAAGAAGCCATGTCATCTTCTCTCTAGGGTTTTGTATTTGAAAAGAATTTGAATTCACGGAGATCATAAATGCAAAATGAAAGTTTGGGAAATTCCTTTTATTCCATCTCATTTAACTTCCAAAAAGTTTCGAATTTCACTCATCACAATCAAGCAAACAATCCAAACTATCTATTTAATATAACATTCCAAAATTTAGAATTTTTGGATGTTACAAACCTACCACCCTTAAAATGAATCTCGTCCTCGAGATTCGGAGAGGCTAGAAAGAAGTAGGTTAGGTTAGGGGGTCTTCTCAAAATCAATCGATCGTCTCCGGGGTCTCGGGTGCTACCACCCTTAGAAGCATCGTTACGGTTCCATCAAAACTTATATACTCCATCCTTTTTGTTGGCAGTGTCTATCTTCTCAGATCTTCAGGAAAATTCCTACTCTGGGCTCTTCAGGTAGTGGCATAACCTTTTTCCTCAATTCCTATGTACTTTCGTCTTGGTACGGTTCTTCTGTGACTTGGTATTCATAGCTGACGGGTCTGGCGCCAATACGAAACAACTATCGATATCTCATGGTGGTCAACTATTTATGTTTTCTCCTGCAGGAAATGGGTCTAGGCTTCATTCTCACCGTATAACCTACGATTGGGAACAGCTGCCGTGTACAAGGGGAAAAATTGTCATACCATTCTAAGGTTTAAACAAGGTTTTGATCGTCGTCTCTCTACTATAGGCAAGTCACTCAGATTTACCATCCCATATAGCAAGGTGAATAATAAGAGTAAGTCGATATGGTGATCAATCCATCCCGCACCCAAATCATTACGCTGTATATGGTTTAGCGAATCTCGCATTCTAACACTCGGTCATCCTCAAAAGCATTGCAGAATTTCTCTTGTCTCCGAACTAGGTTCAGAAAAATCCATTGACTCTGCAAGCCAAACAAACATCTATCGTTCCTTCACAACTCTCTAGTTTTGCGTAAACTCCTATAAGATCGTCTGTCGGTAAAATCGTAACTTCTTCCAGGGTTTTTCCTTCAGCAAGAATGTGCTTGCTTCTTGGCAGGTCCTGGGGCCTGTGGGTTATGGCCCATCTCATCACATGTAAACCTTGATCTCATTCCTCGGGGAAACTGATCATTATTCCAACATCCTGCTTCCTAGCATTCTTCAATCCATCCAATTGTACTGTCTCCCTTCCTTCTATTGGTACCAAACTAAGACGTGATTACTCAGACTCATCATGGAGTTGCAATTTGCTCCATATTACCAACATTATACCTCCTTTATATCCAATTATACTTCATCCCTTCATATTCTTGGGATATCCCACATATCAAGACAAAACCCATACTTATTTTGTCCGAAGTCCACTTCGTGGAATATCATTATCTTTTCCAGGGGTCCAGTGTCCTCACAGGGTATTACTAGCCTTGAATTGCACAAATTCATCCATAGACCATATTTCTCATATCCTCGGAAATGGTCAAAATCTTTCTTCATAGAGTAAGAACTCATAAAATCCAATCAGTACCAATGATGCTAACTTTATAAATTCTCCAACGATTACAATCTCTTGCTTTTCCATTACATGCCTCAACTCAACACCTCAATACAAAAGAGTTGTTCCCACTACTTCTACTACTACTACCTTACTTCTGACAGACACAACTAATTATCACAAGTCTCCTTCTCCTTGGGACAATCCCTGGCAAAGTGCCCTGCTTCATTACAACAAAAACATATACTTCCGACAATCTCGTGGTTTTCTTATGACTACATAGCCTCCTTGGGTCCTCGGCTTCCTTTTTGGGCAACTGTTGAAGTAGTGCCCTGACTCTTTGCACCCGAAACAGGTGATATGACTCAGATCCTTCTTGGAATCCAATCTACTTCTCTTCCAGGACTTTTCCGTTCCAATCAGGGCTTCTATTTCCTGTGGGTCATGCTCTACTTCCTCTGTCGGGAATTCTACTAGATCCCCATTCAAACAATTCTGGGAGACGTGTCCTTCTTCTCCACATGAATAGCATGACTTAGTGTATGGTTTAATTGGGTCTTCTTTGGGTGTGTCCTCCACCTCTTCCGTCATCACAGGTTTTTCTAAAATTTCCATGAGGGCTCCTTTTGTTACTTCTTTCTTCTTCTGGATGGTTCTTTGTACCATGGGGTAAATGTGACACTGAGTAGGGTAGTGGGTAGTCCCTTCACACAAGAAACAAGTAATCTGACTAGTTGGGCATTCTTCAGCTGGGTGAATTCCTTCACAATTAGGGCATTCATCCTTGTGTTCTTTATGGTTGTGTCCTATTTCTCCACAAGGCTTGCATGCACAGGGTTTCTTCATATCATTTCCATAAGGCTTCAATTTCTGGGGCACAAGACGAGACTTTAGCAGGGTCAACTTAAATTCTTTCCAAGTGGTTACTCTTTCCCATCCATTGATGGTTTGGTACATCCCCCACCAAGTAGTGGCACTTCTTTCAAAACACTGCAGAGCATGTTGGGTCCTATCCTTTCCGGCTACAGTGTTATTCTCCATATGATCCTCCATGTTCGGAATCCATCGTCTGTCTCCAATTGAGTCATCGGTCCAGAAAATATGGGTTCATCTCCATTCATCCTCTATTGGTTCTAAGGGTTTTGGGGTGAGATAAGAGATATAGAGAGGGATACACGCAATACAAACAATAGTTTTGAAAAGATAGATTTTATTTTGTGGCTGTCGGAAAAACATCAAACAAATGACAGCCCACAAACATCGCATCTACCATAGGTATATAACAGGGGTTTGGTCTTCTAATGGTCAACGTCGCCAAACTCTTCAAGTCTTGCTCATGTCTCCGATGGCTTCTTCCGATCATGCTTGTCCTTCTCAAGTTCTTTTGTCGGATCATCTCTGTTGCCGCGAATTCTCTTGTGATGTCCCTTAATATTCTGGAGTTGCATTCAAACTTCTGGGTTTTCAACATCCTTGGCATGAACCCTGGTCCTACTATCCTTCAGTTCTTGACGAATCTCCGGTATCTCGAGGTTTTGTTCCTCCAGTTTGGCTACTTCAGCTTCTGGGTCCTAAGTTCTTCACGAAATGCTTTTCTCGTCAAATACAGCTTCCTGCAGGTCCATCTTAAAACTCCTGATGTAATTCTCCAGATCCTGGTGATACACCAGCTAAAGTTAAAACTTCATCTCTTGCTGATAGGTGCTACATCAGGCTTCTACCATCCAATCCTTCCGAAGAAATGCATACTTAACTCAGCACGGTGACAATAGCATAAGCGGGCTATAACATCAGGATAGTCGTGTTTCTGCTCTTGTCATTTCCATGAGCTATCATTCCATAGTTGATATCTCCTGCCTTAGGGTTTTCTTGACAAAACTTTGAGTTCTAATGCTCCATGTTCCAGTCTTTCTCCGATACACCTTGATCTCGGATATTGACAGCTTTCAATAGTCTGACAAATTCCATAGGGGTAGCCTTCCTAGGTCATACCAATCTGGAAATTCTTCAGAGCCTTCAATTATCCTAGTCTTCGGAGTCTTCAGCCGTTGAGGTTTCCATTATTCTAATGCACGGTAAAATCCACTTCATTCCGAAGTGATCTTAGTTGTCCGATATCTTGTACTCCTTGGAGCGGTCTCATCAGTCGATTCCTCATGTGGCCAAAAGGGGTATAGTCTCACTAAAAGGGAATATTTGAAATAAGCTCAGAAGAGAAGAGAGGTAACAGACCTTTTGAAAAAAGAAGTTGTAGGGAAAAGCTTTCCTATGGGCTTGCCAGTTTCTAGGGGTCAGGTCCTACAGTCAACATGTGCTCTGGTTCCATCTTGTAGCGACCCGACCTCAGACGGTCAAGTCTCTGTGCTTAAGTGGCATCCCTGGATCGGTATGCTGACACACACAGTACTCGAGGATTTATAACATAGGTAAACCATGTGAATAAAGTAAAGTAAATACAATTACCTCGATCCAAATAGCGGAAGTAACAACAAGGTTATGGATTCCCATCAACACCAACGACAAAGTTGAGTGTAGAAATCGTAACCCTAATGTATCACTTACTCGTCATAAGATTCCTACAACATGAGACATTGCAGCCATATAGGTCAGTACATTGAATGTACTGGCAATTTCACACTGTAGAGCAATGCTGAATAATGGCTATCACTACATGCATATTTGGCTGGTGGAGGCTCTATGGTTATAAAGAATTTTGCGAAAAGCCAATTTTTCCCTACAACAAAGGAATATGTTTTATTTAACTACAAAGTTTGTTGAAAACATTGAGAAGGTAAATCCCCCTCTCAATCCCAATTAAAAATTAACAACCTGACAAATTAATTATATAGAGTGATGAGATCAACATGATAATCCAAGAACCAGATACTCAAGATGTCCATAAACGGGGACATGGCTAATCATGATTAGTTTGTACACTCTGTAGAGGTTTGCGCACTTTTCCCCACAAGACTCGATCTCCTCCATTGGATTTCTCGCACTAAATGGTGTTTGAGAAATGGATGACCGAGGCACAGTCTTTCAAAAGCATTAACTCTAACCATGGGTAGATAGTACCAACCTACATCCCCTACATCTGCTAGCCTACCACTGGAAGAGGTCATGCAACATACTCAACTATGCTAGAGCCTATAATAGCTTGTGGCTGCACACGGAAGTTTCTAGCATGAATAATCTTATGATCCCTTTGAGCCTGGGTGGCGAACCATAGGATGATCACACGGGTTCGCCGGGATCTCCTAGGACAACACTGGTACATCCCCAGGTGTCCGGGCAAGTCCACTGGTATGTCCCCAGGGTGCCCCTACCAATCCACCCAGATGTGTACTAAACTAGCCACCTTAAGTTAAACCTTAGTTAACATAATCTCTCACATCTTTCATGAATTCTCTCAAACCAATACACGTCTACGAGCAGAGCATGGCAGTATGAGCATAACATAAAAGTAACTCCCAAGGTTTGAATGCAGGACAATAGGTTCCTACCTCATCAACTACTTCCCAAAACCCACATATTAATCAGATCCTACTCATGCAATGTTTGAGGGTGAAACTAATGCATAAAAGAACTGGGCATGAAAGGGATATCATCAAAGTGTGAACTTGCCGCAAACTGTTGATGAAGATGATCTGCACTCATATCTCCTGATAGTTCTACTCGTCTCACTCCGGTCATTCTATCGTAAGCAAGCAATAGTAACCACACATAAGAAATCACTCAAAAGATCGGGAAGAACGAAAAAGACAATTCGAAAAACATCAAAAACCAAGCAAATAACTCTTGCAACATAAATTTTTTTCTAAAAGTACCATAATTATGTGAATTTGGCCTTATTAGAAAGTTTAGGTCAAGAGCTTCGATTTGCAAAAAGAATCAACTCAAACGGAGTTATAAAACTCAGGTTCTGATCAAATGAAGTTCAAATACAAATCTGTTTGAAAACAAATTTTTAATTTTTAGAAACATGTTTAAGTTGTTTATCTGGATAGAGGGGTTCATAACAAAGAAGTGGGCGTTGGTTTCGTTGGATTTGGACAAACGAGTAAAAAGTAGTGAGGGTTTAAAGATCAGGGGCTAAACTGTAAATAAAATAATTGCATCTAGGTCCCTGGCCGAAATTAAAAGAAAAAGAAAAGAAACTATCAAGCGAACGCTCGCTACAGAACCTAATCCGACGAAAACCATTCGCTACAGAGGTCTAAATGACGAACCTTCTCTAAATAACTACACTGAAAATAGAAACCAGGTTTTTAAAGAAAAACCGAGAAAAAACAGGAAATAAACCGATCTAGAGTTTGGTCTATACCAGTTCGCCAAAAGACCGGCGGGTCGGGCGGACCGGGGCGGCGGATCGGGTTTCGGCCGGCGGACTCGGCCTTGAGGCGGCGGCCGAGGCAGCGATAGGCGGTGGTGGCGGCGTGGCGTGGCGGCAGCCTTGACGGAAGGCGGCTATGGCGTGGCATGGGCGGCGAAGCAGAGGCAGCAGCTGCGGCGTTGCAGGGGCGGCGGCGGTTCGGCTTGGCGACTGCTGCGGCAATGTGGAGGAGGGAGAGACGGGGCCCAGGACCCGGTATTTTAAGAGGAGGGGGTCGAGACGTGGAGAAGGGGGCAAGGGAGGCGGCAGCGGGAGTTGGAGGCGGTCACGGCGGCAGCAGCGCTCTCGTGCTGGCTCGGGAGACCGAGCGGAGCTCGGGGACGAGCGGGATGGGCCGTTGGGCCGCGGCCTGGCTCGAGTGCTGGGCCGGCTCAGTCGGCGACGGTGAATATATATATATATATATATATATATATATATATTAAAAAACCAACAAAAATAAAATAAAGCAAAGATAAAATAAAATATAACGTAGGCATATAATATATCCAAATTTTTAGAAAAAGATTTCCAACAACCTAAACATTTTTCTAGCATCAAATAAAATCCACACAAATTTAAATAAGGCAGAGATTGCTACTGTTGCAATAAAACCTCATAAAAATCATTTTAAAAATACCAAAATGATTTCAAATTTATTTCTCTCCAATTTTCTAATGCAGGGAATCATTTTACCCTAGTTTCCATATATTTTATTTTTGAAGAAAAATAATTTGAAGAAAACCCAAATAACTCCAAATTGAAAATAATTTCAATGGGGCTTGAAATTTGAAATCTTTGAAACTTCCAACTCATATTTCATATAATTTGAAGAAGTCATTTTATCTTTTCTCGTGAAAATCATTGAGTTGTATAAAGTTTCTAAGTTGAAAAATATTTCCAAATGAAATTCAAATATTTTCAAAAACCCTTTTCATTTATTTAAATGGAAGAAGTCATGTCATCTTCTCTCTAGGGTTTTGTTTTTGAAAAGAATTTGAATTCACGGAGATCATAAATGCAAAATGAAAGTTTGGGAAAGTCCTTTTATTCCCTCTCTTTTAACTTTCAAAAAGTTTCAAATTTCACTCAATTTCACTCATCACAATCAAGCAAACAATCCAATCTATCTATTTAATATAACATTCCAAAATTTAGAATTTTGGGATGTTATATTAGGCTTTTGGCCTAAGTTGGTCTATGCCGAAGGATCAAAGCTACTCTCTCCGGTGTACGGAGGAGTGTCCTCTGGGTGCCACGTGTTGGCGATCTCCTCCGGATCCCACTGATAAACAGACTGCCGATAAGGTTCAGGAGATGGCTCTGGCTTAGGCTCTGGGGATCGTGTTCGCTCCCAATATGCATAAATGTCATCGCGAAGGATGATGTATGTGCCTGAATGAATGTTAAACATAGAAGGTGCAGGCAGGGTAATAATCTGACAAGTCTTTTCACTGAATACCAGGTTATAAATAAGTCTCTTCTCCTTATCATCGCAAATAGGGGGCAACACATTTTCTTCTTTCTCATAGTGTCTAATAGGTATCTCAAAATATTTAGCAAGACGCGAAGCAAAGATACCTCCAAAAATGGGGCCCTTTGTACGATTTAGACTCAACCATTTAGCAACCATAGCACCTAAACTAAAAGTTCTGTCACGGAGTAAAGCATGGCGCAAAATGGCGAGGTCAGGGGCACTGAGGCCCCCGCTGTTCCCGCGACCAATTAAACATCTACTGGCAAATATTGCATAGTAACGCATAACAGGAAAATGTATGCTAGTAGTTCTTGCATCTGACAATTTTCTCGTTTCCCCTACAACAATCATATCAATAAATTCTGCCACATCCCTAGTTATGAGAATATCTAGGTATGATCATGTATATAGGCATCACGTCCGAGACAAGTAGACCGACTCCTGCCTGCATCTACTAATATTACTCCACACATCGACCGCTATCCAGCAAGCATCTAGAGTATTAAGTTCATAAGAACAGAGTAACGCTTCAAGATGACATGATGTAGAGGGATAAACTCATGCAATATGATATAAACTCCATCTTGTTATCCTCTATGGCAACAATACAATACGTTCCTTGCTGCCCCTACTGTCACTGGGAAAGGACACTGCAATATTGAACCCAAAGCTAAGCACTTCTCCTATTGCAAGAAAGATCAATCTAGTAGGGCAAACCAAACTGATAATTCGAAGAGACTTGCAAAGATAACCAATCATACATAAAAGAATTCAGAGAAGATTCATATATTGTTCATAGATAAACTTGATCATAAACCCACAATTCATCGGTCTCAACAAATACACCGCAAAAGAAGATTACATCGAATAGATCTCCACAAGAGAGGGGGAGAACATTGTATTGAGATGCAAAAAGAGAGTCCAAGCCATCTAGCTAATAACTATGGACCCGAAGGTCTGTGGTAAACTACTCACACATCAGCGGCGAGGCTATGGTGTTAATGTAGAAGCCCTCCGTGATCGATGCCCCCTCCGTGAACTCCTAACAGGCCCCAAGATTGGATCTCACGAATTACGAGAAGGTTGCGGCGGTGGAATTAGGTTTTTGGCTCCGTATTTGGTAGTTTGGGGGTATGTAGGTATATATAGGAGGAAGAAGTACGTCGGTGGAGCAACATGGGGCCCATGAGGGTGGAGGGCGCACCTAGGGGGGTAGGCGCGCCCCATACCTCGTGCCTTCCAGGTTGATGTCTTGACGTAGGGTCCAAGTCCTCTGGATCACGTTCGTTCCGAAAATCACGTTCCCGAAGGTTTTATTCCGTTTGGACTCCGTTTGATATTCTTGTTCTGTGAAACTCTGAAATAGGCAAAAACCAACAATTCTGGGCTGGTGCTACCTCTTGAGCACTGCGTTGGATTTCCCCGAAGATGAGAGGATGATGCAGCAAAGTAGCGTAAGTATTTCCCTTAGTTTTTGAGAACCAAGGTATCAATCCAGTAGGAGGCCACGCACAAGTCCCTCGTACTTGCACAAAACACTAGCTCCTCGCAACCAACACGATTAGGGGTTGTCAATCCCTTCACGTTCACTTACGAGAGTGAGATGTGATAGAGATGATAGATAATATTTTTGGTATTTTTGGTATAGAGACGCAAAGTAAAAAGTAAAAGGCAAAGTAAAAACAAAGCAAGTATAAAAGTGATGGAGATTGATATGATGAGAATAGACCCGGGGGCCATAGGTTTCACTAGTGGCTTCTCTCAAGAGCATAAGTATTCTACGGTGGGTGAACAAACTACTGCTGAGCAATTGACATAATTGAGCATAGTTGTGAGTATATCTAGGTATGATCATGTATATAGGCATCATGTCCAAGACAAGTAGATCGAAACGATTCTGCATCTACTACTATTACTCCCCTCATCGACCGCTATCCAGCATGCATCTAGAGTATTAAGTTAAAAACAGAGTAACGCCTTAAGCAAGATGACATGATGTAGAGGAATAAATTCATGCAATATGATAAATACCCCATCTTGTTATCCTCGATGGCAACAATACAATACGTACCTTGCAACCCTTTACATCGGGTAAGGACACCGCAAGATTGAACCCAAAGCTAAACACTTCTCCCATTGCAAGAACTACCAATCTAGTTGGCCAAAGCAAACGGATAATTCGAAGAGACTTGCAAAGATAACCAATCATACATAAAAGAATTCAGAGAAGATTCAAATATTATTCATAGATAAGCTGGATCATAAACCCACAATTCATCGGTCTCAACAAACACACCGCAAAAAGAAGATTACATCGAATAGATCGCCATGAGAGAGGGGGAGAACATTGTATTGAGATCCAAAAAGAGAGAAGAAGCCATCTAGCTACTAGCTATGGACCAGAAGGTCTGAAGTAAACTACTCACACTTCATCGGAGGGGCTATGGTGATGATGTAGAAGCCCTCCGTGGTGGATGCCCCCTCTGGCGGAGCTCCGGAACAGGCCCCAAGATGGGATCTCGTGGATACAGGAAGTTGCGGCGGTGGAATTAGGTTTTTGGCCCTGTTACGACTGCTTGGAAGTACGTAGGTATATATAGGAGGAAGGAGTACGTCGGTGGAGCAACAGGGGCCCACGAGGCGGGGAGCGCGCCCTAGGGGGGCGCCCACCCTCGTGATCACTGCTTTTTGTTCCTGGGAGTAGGGTCCAAGTCCCCTGGATCACGTTCCATGAGAAAATCACGTTTCCGAAGGTTTCATTCCGTTTGGACTCCGTTTGATATACCGTTTCTTCAAAACACTGAAATAGGCAAAAACAACAATTCTGGGTTGGGCCTCCGGTTAATAGGTTAGTCCCAAAAATAATATAGAAGTGGAAAATAAAGCCCAATATAGTCCAAAACAGTAGATAAAGTAGCATGGAGCAATCAAAAATTATAGATACGTTGGAGACGTATCAGCTGGGCCTCCGGTTAATAGGTTAGTCCCAAAAATTATATAAAAGTGTATAATAAAGCCCAATAATGTCCAAAACAGAATATAATATAGCATGGAACAATAAAAAATTATAGATACATTGGAGACGTATCAAGTTTATCCCTCTACATCATGTCATATTGCATAATGCGTTACACTGTTCTTATGAACTTAATACTCTAGATGCATGCTAGATAGCGGTCGATGTGTGGAGTAATAGTAGTAGATGCAGAATCGTTTCGGTCTACTTGTCACGGACGTGATGCCTATGTTCATGATCATGCCTAGGTATTCTCATGACTATGCACTTTTGTATCAATTGTTCGGCAGTAATTTGTTCACCCACCGTAATATATATGCTATCTTGAGAGAAGCCACTAGTGAAACCTATGGCCCCCGGGTCTACTTTACATCATATAAGTTTCCAATCTACAATTCTAATTTACTATTTATTTTGCAATATTTACTTTTCAATCTATACAACAAAAATACCAAAATATTTATCTTATTATCTTTATTATATCTCACTTGTGCAAGTGGCCATGAAGGGATTGACAACCCCTTTATCACGCTGGTTGCAAGGTTCTTGATTGTTTGTGCAGGTACTAGGCGACTTGCGTGTAGTCTCCTACTGGATTGATACCTTGGTTCTCAAAAACTGAGGGAAATACTTGCGCTACTTTGCTGCATGACCCTTTCCTCTTCAAGGGAAAACCAACGCATGCCCAAGAGGTAGCAGGGGAGCACCCGAAAGGCACACCAAGTCTTCTCTTAGCCGTGTGCCGTGCCCCTCTCCACAGTTACACACCTCGGTCATCTCATCGTAGTGCTTAGGCTAAGCCCTGCACCTGTAACTTCATCAACACCATCGCCACGCCGTCGTGCTGACGGAACTCTCCCTCGGCCTCAACTGGATCAACAGTTCGAGGGACATTACCGAGCTAAACATGTGCAGATCGCGGAGGTGCCGTCCGTTTGGTACTTGGATCGGTTGGATCGCGAAGACGTTCGACTACATCGACCGCATTACTAAATGCTTCCGCTTTCGGTCTACGAGGGTACGTGGACACACTCTCCCCGGTCGTTGCTATGCATCTCCTAGATAGATCTTGCGTGATCGTAGGATTAGTTTTTGAAAAAATGCGTTCACCAACATGAGCTTATTCAAATCAAGTCTTTTATATAAAGAGAAAGGCATAACACTGACACCAGCTCCTAAATCACATAAAGCAGTTTTCACATAATTTCTTTTGATGGAGCAAGGTATAGTTGGTATAACCGGATCTCCAAGTTTTTTAGGTACTCCATATTCAAAATTATAATTAGCAAGCATAGTGGAGATTTTAGCTTCCGGTATTTTTCTCTTATTGGTGATGATGTCTTTCATGTACTTTGCATAAGGAGGCATCTTCAAGATATCAGTCAAGCGAGTACACAAAAATACTGGCCTCAGCATTTCAGCAAAGCATTCAAATTCTTCCTAATCTTTCTTTTTAGTTGACTTAGGTGGAAAAGGCATAGTTTTTGAACCCACTGTTCTCTTTCCTTACCGTGTTTTCTAGCAATAAAGTCTCTTTTATCATATCTTGTATTCTTGGGTTGTGAGTTATCAAGATCAACAACTGGTTCTATCTCAACATCATTGTCCGGTTCTTTACTATTTGTTTGAGTGTTTTCATGAACCTCATCATTATCTTTTTCATTATCAGAAGGTGAATGTTCATTACCAAACTGATTTTCAGCATCAGAGATAGAAATTTCATTATCATTATCGGGTGGTTTTTCTACTTCAGGTTCACTAGAGGCATGCAAAGTCCTATCAATTTTCTTCTTCTTTTTATTTTTAGAAGGACTACATGCATCAGTGTTAACTCTTTGAGAGTCTTGTTCAATTATTTTTGGGTGTCCCTCAGGATAAAGTGGTTCCTGAGTCATTCTACCTCCTCTAGTCATTACTCTAACAGCATGATCTTTGATATTATTATTCATTTCATCTAGCAACTCTCTTTGAGATTTAGCAACTTGTTCTAACTGAGTTTGAACCATAGAAGCATGCTTTCCCACACCTCTAACATCATTTGAGATTCTAAATAACAAGTCACTCTGTCGGGGTACAAAAGTAGGGGCACTTCTTTTTACCCCTTTACTTGTGCACGGGCAGTCGGAGCCGCGCCCACGGCCACACTAAGCAGGGCAGAGGAGGGAAGCCGAAGGCACAAGGCGACCAGAGGCAACGCCAAGACCAGAGAACACAAAAGAGCAAGAGGGCGAGGTGGACTCCCCCGGCAAGACCCTTTCCGGGGCAGCCTCCGCGGCCCCTGCAAGAGCCTTGTCGGGACAATTTGCCTGATGCCAGCATAGTAGGCCAGCCTTGAGCCCGCGGGTTCCAACACCACCAACCAACTACATTGGAACCCAGGCTCGGGAGGCGTCTCTGTGGTGGCATGTAGATCTTCGTCAAGATCATAAACATTTGTGATCAGATGAGGACCAGAAGACGATGATACTCGACGGGATTCTAGCCAGGGAAATCCACGAGACCCCTGACAAGATGCTTGCCGGGGAAGACCACGAAGCCGCGGCAAGACCCTTGCCGGGGCCCCGGCAAGGCCCTTGCCAGAGATACTTACAGGGTGGCAGCAGGGCCCGCATCTGCCATGACTCCACCGCCGTCCCCATGCGTGCCGGCTCAACTAGGCGGCGAGCACTGCGTGGCGACGAGCGGCCTCCACGACCGACTCAGCAAGCACTTGCGTGGTGGCATGCAGGCCTTCGTGAAGGCTCCACCACCGCGTTGGCCCAGCAGCCAACCAACCTGGCGCTACAATGCCTCGTCGGCCGGACGCTGCCGCCGCCAAAGTAGGCGGCGATACCGGGACGTGCTTCCTTGCCGTCC
Organism: Aegilops bicornis; assembly: GCA_021605145.1. Taxonomy (NCBI): domain Eukaryota; kingdom Viridiplantae; phylum Streptophyta; class Magnoliopsida; order Poales; family Poaceae; genus Aegilops; species Aegilops bicornis. The sequence continues at coordinate 548,624,935 of CM038671.1, read as the reverse complement.
CCGATAAAGTGAGAGGGGCACGTTGGCAACGCATTAAATGTGTTTGTCCGACGGTGCCAGGGGATATACTCAGCCACTGTACACCTTTCCACCTCCTTTGTGCCACTGTGGCAGCCCCTTTTGCCTATAAAAGGAGGCCCGAGGCGACCAGGAGGAGGATTCGGATCTTTTGGGCAAGTTACACCCCGTAGCTAGCTCAAGAACACAAGAACACTCAAATACATCCACCAAAGCAGGACTAGGGTATTACACATCTTCGTGGCCCGAACCTGGGTAAATGATCCGTGTGCTTCCTGTCAGACCCGCTCTTTGCACAACCTCGCGCCCGCCAACCGTAGAAGGGATCCCAGTGATCCCATAGGTGTCGTTTCCACCGACATCTTTGGCGCGCCAGGTAGGGGGCGCAGTTGTGAGAATCTGGTCTAGCAGTTAGCCTAGCAGTTCTTCATCGCCATGGCTCCCAAGAAGAAGACGACCAAGCCTGACGGCACCACTTGCAGATGCGGTGGACGCCCGTGCAACGACAGAAAATCTAAGTTGTGTGAAACTTTGAGCAATTTCTTTTTATATATAAGGTTATTGTCCTTGAAGGTCTGCCCTATGTATGGAAAAATTGCACGCAAAGGGGCCCTTCCACAATTGGCAACACCCTTTTTTTGTTTCGAGTCCACTCAACAGCTCAGGCGGCCGTGTCGAGAACGGCACGGTAGCCTTCCGCAATTGGCAACGCTCTCGACTCTGACTCGAGTCAAGCTCGATAGTTAGAGCGGTAAGGTTGTTCGCCCGACAGAAAGCACACCCGACAGGCCATTGGGGATCCATCCTCAAGTTGTCGCGGCCTGGGTTTACGCACCGGCGAGCCTACCTGATGAACGTAGGGTGAACATACAAAGGAAGATCGAACAGGAAGATAACATGCATCATATCAAAAGTACTGCAGAGTTATATTACATCAATTGTTGCTGCGGTTCTAACTAAAGATAAAAATTGTCTTGGTCATGAACCTGCAGCGGCAGTGAGAGATGGGGTGCCTAATCCCGGCGCTGGCCCTCTACCCTCTGAATTTCGCCGATGCGGCTGACGATGGGTTTGATACGCTCCTTGAGCGCCGCGAGGCCCGCATCCTCCAGCAAGTTATCCAGCGCGGCGTCGAAGTCAAGGTTGGGATTCCAGTACGCCATCTTGGTGAGGACCTTGGTCATGGCACCCTGGCAAAGCCTCTGGGCCTCATCAGCCAGAGAGGCCGCTCGGTTGGAATGGAGCTTCTCCAGGGCACCAACAACCCTCTCGAAGAACAGGGTCAGGCTGCAGTTGGCGCTCAAGTTCGGCTTCGGGGCGTACCTCACATCCGGCATCCCCATGGTGGCCAGCCACGCAGGCTCTGTCGGGCGACGGCGGCGAGGCGTTTGAGCCAGCGGTTTTCGCCCTCCACGTGCTCCTTGTGGGTGGCGGCGTCGTTCCTTTGCAGTTGCTTCTCGGCCTCCAGATCCTTGGTTAGGGCCCCCTCCTGGGTTTTGGCCTCCGACAGCATCCCCTCGAGACCCTCCAGCTTCAGCTTGAGATCTTTGATGGAGTTGTTGGCCTCGGAAAGCTGCCCAGCCTTGCCGAGAGCTGCGCCCTGCGCCTCCACCAAAGCGCCGTTGAGCGTGTCCTTCTCCTTGGACAGCTTCAGGACCCGGTCTTTCAGCCTGTCCCGCTCCACCTCCAGCTCCTTCACCCTGCCGGCGTGAACCAGAGCCTGGGCATCGAGTGCCTCCTTGTGCCTCTGCTCCAGCTCCTGGGTCTGCTGCACGACGAGCTTCTCCACCTCCTCATCCTTGCCGCGGAGCATTGCAGCAAGCCTCTCCTCACGTGCGGCAAGCTTCTCCTCCTCTTGGGAGTTTAGCACGGCCTGCTGCTGGTGCCGAGCCGCCTCGGCCTGGGCGGCCTCCTGCTTCGCCAGCTCCTAGGCCTTCTCGTTGTCGGCCTCCTTCATGACGAGCACTAGGTTGCGCTCAGCCAGCGCATCCTGGGCGGCCTTCAGGTCCTTGTGGGCCTAGCGGAACCAAGCCTGCGCCTCGACGACACGCTCCTCAAGGTCCGCCTCCGCCTTGTCCACCACCGCCATCCTGGACTTGGCCTTGTCTAGGCGGGCGCGGTGGAGCGCCCGGAGCTTCTGGAAGTTGGCGCCCATGGCCTGGAGGAGCCGCTCCTCCTGGGAACCGCCGCCACCGGCACTCGGCTCGTCAACAATCTCAAGACCGGCGGCGGCAAGCACTTCGTCGTCAAAAACCTCCCCCTCAATGGGCACCCCGGTGCCCGCCGTCCCTCGGAGGTGGACGAATAGGTCGTCGTTCACCCTCAGGTACCTGCCCGAGCCAGAGGCGGCGGAGCAGGAAGGTTGGTCATCAACCACCTCCTCCTCGGCAGTGGCCTTGCCGGCCTCACCGGCAGGCCCCTTGCCGGCCTCCTCGGCAGCAGCCTTGGCAGGCTCCCCGGCAGACCCCCTGGCGGCGTCCTCAGCAGCATCCTTTGCGGCCTCCTCGAGCAATCTTCTCGGCCTCCGATGCGGCATCCTTGGCGACATCCTCGATGATGGTGTCTATGTCCTCCCGGTCCGCCGATGGAGGATCTGGATATCGAGAAGGGGATGAGGCGAAGCCAAGACTAAGATCCAAGAGAAAAAGAAAAAATACAGGGACGGAAGGCGAGTGACTTACCCGTGCCAGGATGGGAAGAAGAGGCCCCCTCCCCGCCAACATCTGGCGCCGAGGCGGAGCCACCAGCGCCTAAGTTTGCCTCCTCCTCTTCGTTGTGCACGGGTGCTATGTCTTGAGCTAGCGTTGGTTTTCCTCGAAGAGGAGAGGGTGATGCAACAAGTGTAGCGTAAGTATTTCCCTCAGTTTTGAGAACCAAGGTATCAATCCGAGGGAGGCTTCTCAAAAGTCCCACGCACCTACACAAACAAGCGAGAACTCGCAACCAACGCAATAAAGGGGTTGTCAATCCCTTCACCGCCACTTCATAAAGTGAGATCTAATAAAGATAGTATGATAATATAAATATATTTTTGGTATTTTATAATATAGATGCAAAAAGTAAAGATGCAAATAAAAGTAGACTGGGAGCAAATATGATAAGAGATAGACCCGGGGGCCATAGGTTTCACTAGTGGCTTCTCTCAAGATAGCATAAGTATTACGGTGGGTGAACAAATTACTGTCGAGCAATTGATAGAAAAGCGCATAGTTATGAGATTATCTAGGCATGATCATGTATATAGGCATCACGTCCATAACAAGTAGACCGACTCCTGCCTGCATCTACTACTATTACTCCACACATCGACCGCTATCTAGCATGCATCTAGAGTATTACGTTCATAAGAACAGAGTAACGAATTAAGCAAGATGACATGATGTAGAGGGATAAACTCATGCAATATGATATAAACCCCATCTTGTTATACTCGATGGCAACAATACAATGCGTGCCTTGCAACCCTTTCTGTCACTGGGTAAGGACACCGCAAGATTGAACCCAAAGCTAAGCACTTCTCCCATGGCAAGAAAGACCAATCTAGTAGGCCAAACCAAATTGATAATTCGAAGAGACTTGCAAAGATAACTTAATCATACATAAAAGAATTCAGAGAAGATTCAAATATTATTCATAGATAAACTTGATCATAAACCAACAATTCATTGGATCTCAACAAACACACCGCAAAAATAGTTTACATCGAATAGATCTCCACAAGAGAGGGGGAGAACATTGTATTGAGATACAAAAAGAGAGAAGAAACCATCTAGCTAATAACTATGGACCCGTAGGTCTGTGGTAAACTACTCACAACTCATTGGAGGGGCAAGGATGTTGATGTAGAGGCCCTCCGTGGTTGATTCCCCCTCTGGCAGAGTGCCGGCGAAGGCTCCAAGATGAGATCTCGCGGATCTGAGAAGATTCTGACGGTGGAAATTGTGTTTCGTGGTGCCCTTGATGTTTTCAAGATGCACGTAGGTATATATAGGAGGAAGAAATGCCGGTGGTCGCCGAGGGGCCCACAAGACAGGGGCACGCCCTATAGGGGGCGCCCTCCTATCTCGTGGAGGCCTCGGCTGCTTCTTGACTTGCACTCCAAGTCCTCCGGATCACGTTTGTTCCAAAAATCACGCTCCCGAAGGTTTGATTCCGTTTGGACTCCGTTTGATATTCCTTTTCTTCGAAATACTGAAATAGGCAAAAAAAAACAGCAATATGGGCTGGGCCTCCGGTTAGTAGGTTAGTCCCAAAAATGATATAAATGTGTAAAATAAAGCCCATAAACATCCAAAAGGGGTAATATAATAGCATCGAACACTCAAAAATTATAGATACATTGGAGACATATCAAGCATCCCCAAGCTTAATTCCTGCTCGTTCTCGAGTAGGTAAATGATAAAAAAGAGAATTTTTTATGTGGAATGCTACCTAGCATAATTCATAATGTAATTTTCTTTATTGTGGCATGAATGTTCAGATCCAAATGAATACAAAATAAAAGTTCATATTGATAAAAGAAATAGTAATACTTCAAGCATACTAATCAAAGTAATCACGTCTTCTCAAAATAACATGGCAAAAGAAAGTTCATCCCTACAAAATCATATAGTTAGGCTATGTTTCATTTTCGTCACACAAAGATGTTCCCAACTTCTATACCCCCGATGAAAAGCCAAGCAATTGTTTCATACTTAAATAATCTCAAACTTTTTTAACCTTCACGCAATACATGAGCGTGAGCCATGGATATAGCACTATGGCTGGAATGGAATATGATGATGGGGATTGTGTGGAGAAGACAAAAAAGGAGAAAGTCTCACATTGACGAGGATAATCAACGGGCTATGGAGGTGCCCATCAATTGATGTCAACATGAGGAGTAGGGATTGCCATGCAACTGATACACTAGAGCTATAAATAAATGCTCAACAAAAGAAAACTAGTGGGTGTGCATCCAACTTGCTTGCTCACGAAGACCTAGGGCATTTGAGGAAGTCCATCGTAGGAATATACAAGCCAAGTTCTATAATGAAAAATTCCCACTAGTATGAAAAAGACAACTTATGAGACTCACTATATGAAGAACAAGGTGCTACTTTGAAGCACAATATATGAGACTCACTACATGAAGAACAAGGTGCTACTTTGAAGCACAAGTGTGGAAAAAGAGATAGTAACATTGCCCTTTTTGTTTATTTTCTTTTTTTGGGCCTTTCTTTTTTTTTGGCCTTTCTTTTTTTGATTGGGCAATGCTCTAATAATGATGATCATCACACTTCTATTGATTACAACATATGGATTACAACTCGAAACTAGAACAAGATATGACTCTATATGAATGCCTCCGGTGTGTAGCAGGATGGTGCAATGAATCAAGAGTGACATGTATGAAAAATAATGCATGGTGGCTTTGCCACAAATACGATGTCAACTACATGATCATGCAATGGCAATATGACAAAATTAAAGTATGTCATGATGATGATGAACGGAACGGTGGAAAGTTGTGTGGCAATATATCTCGGAATGACTATGGAAATGCCATAATAGGTAGGTATGGTGGCTGTTTTGAGGAAGATATAGGGAGGTTTATGTGTGATAGAGCGTATCGTATTACGGGGTTTGGATGCACCGGCGAAGTTTGCACCAACTCTCAAGGTGAGAAAGGGCAATGCACTGCAATCAAGAGGCTAGCAAAGGCGGAAAGATAAAAGTGCGTATAATCCATTGACTCAACATTAGTCAAAAGAACTCATATACTTATTGCAAAAATTTAGAAGTCATCAAAATCAAGTACTACGCGCATGCTCCTAGGGGGATAGATTGGTAGGAAAAGACCATCGCTCGTCCCCGACCGCCACTCATAAGGATGCACAAGCCGGTACACTTCATGTTTCAAATTTGTTACACAACTTTAACCATACGTGCATGCTACGGGACTTGCTAACTTCAACACAAGCATTCTTTAAATTCATAATCACCCAACTAGCATGACTTTAATATCACTACCTCCATATCTGAAAACAATTATCAAGTATCAAGTTGATCATAGCATCCAATTCACTTCCTATGATAGTTTTTATTATACCCAACTTGGATGCCTACCATTCTAGGACCAATTTTATGACCATAGAAAATACCATGCTGTTCTAAAAGACTCTCAAAATAATATAAGTGAAGCATGAGAGACTAGCAATTTCTTCAAAATTAAGATACCACCGTGCTCTAAAAGATATAAGTGAAGCACTAGAGCAAAAACTATCAAGCTCAAAAGATACAAGTGAAGCACATAGAGTATTCTAGCAAATTTTAATCAAATAGGCTTCTCCCGAAAGGTGTGTACATCAAGGATGATTGTGGTAAACTAAAAAGCAAATACTAATATAATACACGACGCTCCAAGCAAAACACTTATCATGTGGTGAATAAAAATATAGCCCCAAGTAAAGTTACCAATGAACGAAGACGAAAGAGGGGATGCCTTCCCGGGGCATCCCCAAGCTTAGGCTTTTGGCTATTATTGAATATCTTGGGGTGCCATGGGCATCCCCAAGCTTAGGATCTTGCCACCCTTTATTCCATAGTCCATAAAAGTTTTACCCAAAACTTGAAAACTTCACAACACAAAACTCAACAGGAAATCTTATAAGCTCCGTTAGTGAAAGAAAACAAAACCACCACATAAGATACTGCAATGAACTAATTATTTATTTAATTTGGTGTTAAACCTACTGTATTACAACTTCTCTATGTATTATAAACTATTTTATTGGCCATAGATTCATCAAAATAAGCAAACATCACACGAAAAACAGAATCTGTCAAAACCAGAACAGTCTGTAGTAATCTGTAACTAATGCAAACTTCTGGAACTCAAAAACTTCAGCCAAAATAGGAAGACCTAGGAAATTTGTTTATTGATCATAAGCAATTGGAATCACTATTTTATCACGTTCTGGTGATCTTTAACAATTGTTTTCGTGAACCAAAAGTTTCTGGAAATTACAGCAAGATCAAATAACTATCATCCAAGAAGATCCTATAGGTTTAACTTGGCACAAACACTAATTAAAACATAAAACCACATCTAAACAGAAGGTAGATGGATTATTTATTCCTAAACAGAAACAAAAACAAAAAACACAAAGAAAATTGGGTTGCCTCCCAACTAGCGCTATCGTTTAACGCCCCTAGCTAGGCATTAAAGCAAGGATAGATCTAAGTGGTGCCGTCTTTGGCACTAAACTCATAAGTAGCACGCATGATAGATTCATAAGGTAATTTAACTTTCTTTCTTGGAAAGTGCTCCATGCCTTTCTTTAAGGGAAATTGGAATCTAATATTCCCTTCCTTCATATCAATAATCGCACCAATCGTTCTAAGGAAAGGTCTACCAAGAATAATAGGGCAAGAAAGATTGCAATCTATATCAAGAACGATAAAATCTACGGGCACCAAATTTCTATTTGCAACAATAAGAACATCATTGATCCTTCCCATAGGCTTTTTAATGGTGGAATCCGCAAGGTGCAAATTTAAAGAACAATCAGATCATGGAAACCTAGAATATCAAATAAAGTTTTCGGAATCGTGGAAACACTAGCACCCAAATCACACAAAGAAAAACACTCATAATCTTTAATTCTAATCTTTATAGTAGGTTCCCACTCATCATTAAGATTTCTAGGTATAGAAACTTCCAAATTAAGTTTTTCATCATTAGATTGCATCAAGGCATCAACAATATGCTTGGTAAAAGCTTTGTTTTGACTATAAGCATGAGGAGAATTAACAACGGCTTGCAACAAGGAAATACAACCTTTTATAGAGTAATTATCATAATTAAATTCCTTCAAATCCGAGATAGTGGGTTCAACATTATTAGAAGTTGAGGATTCTCCAGTCTCACTTTTACCAAATTTAACATTAAGATCTAAAGATTCCGAATTCTTGGGATGCCTTCTAGGCAAAGTTGATTCATCATCAGTCCCATAATCATCAAAATTCATATTGCAAAACATAGATCTAATCGGAGACACATCAATAACTTTAAGATCCTCATCATTATTTTCATGTAAACTAGAAGAACACGCCTTTATAAAGCTTTCTTTTTTAGCACACAATCTAGCGGTTCTTTCCTTGCACTGGTCAATGGAAATTCTCATTACTTTTAGAGACTCATTATATCATGCTTAGGATAAGAAGATCCAAGTTTAAGAGAATTAACATCAAGCGAAAGTGTATCAACGTTCCTAGCCAAATCATCAACTTTGAGCAATTTTTCTTCAAGCAAAGCATTAAAATTCTTTTGAGAGATCATAAATTCTTTCACATTGTTCTCAAAATCAGAGGGCATCTTATTAAAATTACCATAAGAATTATTGTAGGAATTTCCATAAGTATTAGAGGAATTACTAGGGAACGGTCTAGCATTAATATTTCCTCTATAAGCATTGTTTCCAAAACTATTCCTACCAACAAAATTCACATCCATAGATTCATTATTATTCTCAATCAAGGAAGACAAAGGCATATCATTGGGATCAAGAGGAGTATTTTTAGTAGCAAACATCTTCATAAGTTCATCCATCTTTCCACTCAAAACATTGATTTCTTCTATAGCATGCACTTTTTACTAGAAGATCTTCGGGTGTTCCATTGAGAATAATTAGCCATAATATTATCAAGAAGTTTTGTAGCATCTCCTAACGTGATTTCCATAAACGTGCCTCCCGCGGCCGAACCTAAGAGATTTCTAGATGCAAAGTTCAAACCGGCATAATTCTTTTGTACGATCATCCATAAATTCAAACCATGAGTAGGGCAATTGCGAAGCATCAATTTCATTCTTTCCCAAGATTGGGCAACATGCTCATGATCAAGTTGTTTAAAATTCATAATATCATTCCTAAGAGTGATGATCTTAGCGGGAGGAAAATACTTAGAGATAAAAGCATCTTTGCACTTGTTCCAAGAATCAATAGTATTCTTAGGCAAAGACGAAAACCAAACTTTAGCACGATCTCTAAGTGAAAATGGAAATAACTTAAATTTGACAATATTGTTATCCGTATCTTTCTACTTTTGCATATCACACAAATCAACAAAGTTGTTTAGATGAGTAGCGGCATCTTCACTAGGAAGGCCGGCGAATTGATCTTTCATCAAGATTCAGCAAAGCGGTATTGATTTCACAAGACTCGTCATTATTAAGAGGAGCAATCGGAGTACTAAGGAAATCATTATTATTGGTATTCGAGAAATCACACAATTTGGTATTATCTTGCGCCATGGCAACAAGTAATCCAACACACAAGGTATGTAAAAGCGGCAAGCTTAAAAAGAGAAAGGAGATTGGGAAAGAGAGGGCGAATAAAACGGCAAGGGTGAAGTGGGGGAGAGGAAAACGAGAGGCAAATGGCAATTAATGTAAATGCGAGGGAGATGGGTTTGTGATGGGTACTTGGTATGTCTTGACTTGAGCGAAGTCCTCCCCGGCAACGGCGCCAGAAATCCTTCTTGCTACGTCTTGAGCTTGCGTTGGTTTTCCTCGAAGAGGAGAGGGTGATGCAGCAAGTGTAGCGTAAGTATTTCCCTCAGTTTTGAGAACCAAGCTATCAATCCAGCAGGAGGCTTCTCAAAAGTCCCACGCACCTACACAAACAAACTGAGAACTCGCAACCAACGCAATAAAGGGGTTGTCAATCCCTTCACGTCCACTTGCGAAAGTGAGATCTAATAAAGATAGTATGATAAGATAAATATATTTTTGGTATTTTATAATATAGATGCAAAAAGTAAAGATGGAAATAAAAGTAGACTGGGAGAAAATATGATAAGAGATAGACCCGAGGGCCATAGGTTTCACTAGTGGCTTCTCTCAAGATAGCATAAGTATTACGATGGGTGAACAAGTTACTGTCGAGCAATTGATAGAAAAGCGCATAGTTATGAGATTATCTAGGCATGATGATGTATATAGGCATAACATCCATAACAAGTAGACCGACTCCTTTGCATCTACTACTATTACTCCACACATCGACCGCTATCTAGCATGCATCTAGAGTATTAAGTTCATAAGAACAGAGTAACACATTAAGCAAGATGACATGATGTAGAGGGATAAACTCATGCAATATGATATAAACCCCATCTTGTTATCCTCGATGGCAACAATACAATACGTGCCTTGCAACCCTTTACATCCTTTGGGTAAGGACACCGCAAGATTGAACCCAAAGCTAAGCACTTCTCCCATGGCAAGAAAGACCAATGTAGTAGGCCAAACCAAACTGATAATTCGAAGAGACTTGCAAAGATAACTTAATCATACATAAAAGAATTCAGAGAAGATTCAAATATTATTCATAGATAAACTTGATCATAAACCCACAATTATCGGATCTCGACAAACACACCGCAAAAAGAGTTTACATCGAATAGATCTCCACAAGAGAGGGGGAGAACATGCTATTGAGATCCAAAAAGAGAGAAGAAGCCATCTAGCTAATAACTATGGACCCGTAGGTCTGTGGTAAACTACTCACAACTCATCGGAGGGGCAAGGATGTTGATGTAGAGGCCCTCTGTGGTTGATTCCCCCTCCGGCAGAGTGCCGGCGAAGGCTCCAAGATGAGATCTCGCGGATACAGAAGGTTACGGCGGTGGAAATTGTGTTTTGTGGTGCCCCTGGATGTTTTCGGGGTACGTAGGTATATATAGGAGGAAGAAGTACGTCGGTGGGTGGCCTCGAGGGGCCCACGAGATAGGGGTGCGCCCTATAGGAGGGCACCCTCCTATCTCGTGGAGGCCTCCGCTTCTTGACTTGCACTCCAAGTCCTCTGGATCATGTTTGTTCCAAAAATCACGCTCCAGATGGTTTATTTCAGTTTGGACTAAGTTTTATATTCCTTTTCTTGAAATACGAAATAGGCAAAAAAAAATAGCAATATGGGCTGGGCCTCCGGTTAGTAGGTTAGTCCCAAAAATGATATAAATGTGTAAAATAAAGCCCATAAACATCCAAAAGGGGTAATATAATAGCAAGGAACAATACAAAATTATAGATACGTTGGAGACGTATCAACGGGCTCGACGCTTGGCGCCCATGCCGGGGACGCCCCTCGGGGCGGTGTAGTTGATGGGGGCGGCGTGTTGTGGGTGGCCCCCAGTGGCTCCTCCTGCTGCCGTCCTCCTCCTACACCCACGGCAAGGTCAGCATCAGGGGATCGTGCCCCGGCAGGCATTTAGGGGAAGCGAGTGTTGAACTTACGCTGGGGGTTGTGCCGGGGGCTGCTCTCCGGGCTGCTCAACGCCACCAGTGGTGTACCGGAAGCGCATGCCGGGGCCTGGCCGCCCGCCGAGGACCTGGCCCTCTTCACCCTCCGGGCTAGCGTCTCCGCATCCCTGCAAAGATGAAAACAAGTTAAGATATGCGACGCGGTCCGAGGGGACGGAGTTGACAAAAAAAGAGGAACAAGACGCTTACTCATCCTCCACCTCCTCCTCTGCTGCCTTCCTCTTCCTCCTTGGGCTGAGAGACCTGAAGTCGAAGACGACCTCTGTGTCGACGTCTGCCGGAGGAGGGGAAGAAGGTGGAGTCTGGACACGCTTGGACGAAGAAGAGGCAGTTGCTTTCTTCTTCTCCACCGCGGCCTTCACCAACTTCCTCGCCGTCGTGGCCCTTGTCTGGCACATGGACGCCTCCTGGGCCTGCCGCGGTTGCACGGCCCTGCCGGGCCGGACTGGCTCGCCGGAGCTGGCCCGCTGCAGGAATCGCCCTCTCCCCGTGGCTGGAGGGTCGGAAGCTTTGACCTCCTCCTCCCACGATTCGTCGATCACATCCTCAGAGGGTCCCCGGTGCCGGCGGTTCTGGCCTCCCCAGCGGACTCCGCCCACTGGGCGAGCTCCCTCTCCTCTTCGGCCTCCGCAGCCTTGTCCTCCATGCCGCCGGTGCTGCCGGCCTCCTTGGCGAGCTCCGCCTCTGTGTCGGTGTAAAAACCGGCGGATCTCGGGTAGGGGGTCCCGAACTATACGTCTAAGGCGGATGGTAACAGGATGCGGGGGACACAATGCTTACCTAGGTTCGGGCCCTCTCGATGGAGGTAATACCCTACTTCCTGCTTGATTGATCTTGATGATATGAGTATTACAAGAGTTGATCTACCACGAGATCGTAGAGGCTAAAACCTAGAAGCTAGCCTATGAATATGATTGTTCTTGTCCTACGGACTAAACCCTCCGGTTTATATAGACAACAAAGGGGGCTAGGGTTACATAGAGTCGGTTACAAGGGAGGATATCTACATATCTGAATTGCCAACCTTCCCTTCCACGCCAAGGAGAGTCCCATCCGGACACGGGACGAAGTCTTCAATCTTGTATCTGCATAGTCCAACAGTCTGGCCAAAGGATATAGTCCGGCTGTCCGAGGACCCCCTAATCCCGGACTCCCTCAGTAGCCCCCAAACCAGGCTTCAATGACAATGAGTCCAGCGTGCAGATTGTCTTCGGCATTGCAAGTCGGGTTCTTCTCCAAATTCTGAGTACCTGTCGAGTAGTGTCCGGCTTCCCATGAATGTTGCACTCCTCGACTTCTGCGCCTAATAATGGCTATCCTCCACGTGTCGAGCGAATGCGAGAAGTCAGGACATTTTTACACTTGCCACCCTAGCCATGCGAGTAAATCGTCTATTTAAAGAGACGGGGATCCTCAGATCCAGATCACACCATCCTCCCACAGCGAGCATCCATCGGAGAGCGCCCGAAAAAATCCATCCCATCATGGTCGCCATCGCAGCTCCTCCTCTCGCCTCCCGTAGCCCTAAGCCAGGCAATTGGAAGAAGTGTTCCTTCCCACAGCCAATTAGGAGAGTTACAGACCTGTGGGTTTCTCCCTCCTCACAGATATGGTCCCCGTCCGAGCCGGATTAGCCACTTACAATGGCGGGGAGCAAGCAGAGAGCTTTCCCAACCCATCCATGGGGCGGGTATGCCTTGTCCCTTACTTATTGAGGGGACTCGGATTTCCAATCCATCCGTTCCTCCGCGGGCTCTTGGAGTTCTACGGCCTCCAGCTGCATAACCTTACTCCCGCCTCCATCTTACACATCGCTGGCTACGTCACCCTTTGCGAGCTGTTTTTGGGTTGCGAAGCTCATTTCGAGCTATGGAAGAGGCTATTACGCCTCGCACCCGCATACGTGAGGGGTCAATATATCAAGTGGGCGGAGCCGAGATATGGCGCATCACCGGGACCGGATACCTGTCCGGTACTTCGAAGAAGAATTCCAAAGACTGGCCTTCAGAGTTGTTTTATATGGAGGACGTCCCCCTTCCGGACCCTATTCGGATGGGCCTTCCTGAGTTCGACAACGCCCCTTTGAAGAAACGCCACAGCTGGCGCCCTCAGAGCCCCGAGGAAGAATATAACGGAGAAGTCCTTTACCTGATGGGCCGGATAAAAATGCTGGCCAAATCAGGATTGACAATAATCGAGGTTATGTCAATATGTATAATGCAGGGGGTGCAGCCACTTCAGTATCGGGGACAACCCATGTGGCACTTCAATGGAGAAGACGATGCCACCCGCTGTGGTCGTAAGGGACCAGACTCCGTCGCTGCTCTAGCGAAAATACATTCCGATTTATATAAAGGAGAGGAAGAGGAGTTAATCCGCATTAAGCCACGTGATGGATTCTCCATGTACAACCCCCCAAGCTGGGTGAGCTGCTATCTTTTACTCCGAACCTTCCCGCATTCTTCGTCGTAAGTATTTACCTTGGTATTTCATAGCAGGAACTGCGAAAATGTTTGAGGGAGGTCCACAGCCAGCCTCCACAACCAGAGGACCCTGACCGGACCCTCGACCCCGGACTCGAAGAAGATCCGAACACATTTGTGGAGCTCATCGACATGACGTTCTATCAATTAAGCTGCGACGGTGCCTTAGTGGCCATCATAGCCGATTATCCTGGCATGCTCCCTGCATCGCCTGTAAGTAAAACCGAAGTCCCAACTTCCGAGAAGTATCCCTTCTTTGCACTTCACCCACCGCACAGGTATTGCGTCTTACAGGGAAGGCGCTCGGGGCGCCATGCCGAACCCGCGGTGACTCATCAACAAAGGGCACCGAAGCCGGGTAGGCTTAAAAGGAAGGCAATCAAGACTTAGACGCCGTTGCAGAGGTATGAAAAAACCCTACTCCATGGTTGTCGTCTTTAAATATAATAACGTCCATGGTTCCTGGCAGAAAAAACGCTCGCCGGACCGTGTCCGGGGAGCCTGCCGGCCACGCCTTGCTACCTCTTGAGCACTGCGTTGGAATTCCTTGAAGAGGAAAGGGTGATGCAGCACAGTAGCGTAAGTATTTCCCTTAGTTTTTGAGAACCAAGGTATCAATCCAGTAGGAGGCTACGCGCGAGTCCCTCGTACCTACACAAAACAAATAACTCCTCGCAACCAACACGATAAGGGGTTGTCAATCCCTTCACAGTCACTTACGAGAGTGAGATCTGATAGATATGATAAGATAATATTTTTGGTATTTTTGTGATAAAGATGCAAGGTAAAATAAAAGAAAAGTAAAAAGCAAAGGAAATAACTAAGTGTTGGAAGATTAATATGATGAAGATAGACCCGGGGGCCATAGATTTCACTAGTGACTTCTCTCAAGAGCATAAGTATTTTACGGTGGGTGAACGAATTACTGTTGAACAATTGATGTAATTGAGCATAGTTATGAGAATATCTAGGTATGATCATGTATATAGGCATCACGTCCGAGACAAGTAGACCGACTCGCCTGCATCTACTACTATTACTCCACTCATCGACCGCTATCCAGCATGCATCTAGAGTATTAAGTTCATGAAAACAGAGTAACGGCTTAAGCAAGATGACATGATGTAGAGGGAGAAATTCATGCAATATGATAAAAACCCCATCTTGTTATCCTCGATGGAAACAATACAATACGTGCCTTCCTGCCCCTACTGT
This sequence comes from Aegilops bicornis, assembly GCA_021605145.1. Taxonomy (NCBI): domain Eukaryota; kingdom Viridiplantae; phylum Streptophyta; class Magnoliopsida; order Poales; family Poaceae; genus Aegilops; species Aegilops bicornis. The sequence continues at coordinate 548,609,914 of CM038671.1, read as the reverse complement.
CGCTGGGAAAGGACACTGCAAGATTGAATCCAAAGCTAAGCACTTCTCTCATTGCAAGAAATACCAATCTAGTAGGCCAAACCAAACCGACAATTCAAAGAGACTTGAAAAGATAACCAATCATACATAAAAGAATTCAGAAAAGATTCAAATATTGTTCACAGATAATCTTGATCATAAACCCACAATTCATTGGTCTCAACAAACACACCACAAAAAGAAGATTACATCGAATAGATCTCCATGAGAGAGGGGGAGAACATTGTATTGAGATCCAAAAAGAGAGAAGAAGCCATCTAGATACTAACTATGGACCCGAAGGTCTAAAGTAAACTACTCACACTTCATCGGAGAGTCTATGGAGTTGATGTAGAAGCCCTCCATGATGGGTGCCCCCTCCGGCGGAGCTCCGGAACAGGCCCCAAGATGGGATCTCGTGGGTACAGAAGGTTGCAGCAGTGGAATTAGGTTTTGGCTCCGTGATTCGATCGCTTGGGGTGCAATGAGGTATATATAGGAGGAAGGAGTACGTCGGTGGAGCAACAGGGGCCCACGAGGGTGGAGGGCGCTACTGGGGAAGGGCGCACCCCGTACCTCGTGGCCTCCTGGAAGCTTCCTTGACGTAGGGTCCAAGTCTCCTGGATCATGTTCGATGTGAAAATCACGTTCCTGAAGATTTCATTCCGTTGGACTCCGTTTGATATTCCTTTTCTGCGAAACTCTGAAATAGGCAAAAAACAACAATTTTGGGCTGGGCCTCCGGTTAATAGGTTAGTCCCAAAAATAATATAGAAGTGAATAATAAAGCCCATTAATGTCCAAAACAGTAGATAATATAGCATGGAGCACTCAAAAATTATAGATACGTTGGAGACGTATCACGCCTCCACCTGCCGGACTCCAGAGCCGGACTTAGGGGAAGATGCTAACGTGGGGACAACACCGGATGTTCCTCCTACAGAGGATGCAGATAGGCTATCCGCTACGAATTCCAAAGTGGAGAGCGCCATGAATCACAGGCGTCGCCGGGCCATACTCCGCGACCCTTGTTTCTCCGAAGAGGCGTGCGATGCCTTCAAGTCAGGAGATGCGTACATCCGAGCTACTCAAAATGGCCTTGCCAGAGCCACGGACCAGTATGTAAAGGATATACGGGTAAGAAAATCTGATAATTATGTATATCAGTAGCTCCTGAGACTTGAAACAGTTGACACAACTGATTTAAGGATCATTATATGCGTAGGTTCTTACGGAGAAGAATACCCAGTTGTCTCAAGAGCTGGAGGAGTGCAAAGCCCAGCTACGGGCCGCAGTTGCCGGAATGGAGGAGTCCAAGAAGGCCCCATCTGGTAATACTTGTCTTGATCAAAAAGAATGAAATAACATGTACCAGATAGTATTCGGCATGCATGCACATCTAACAATAGAATCTGCAGATAATCTCGGAGTGAATCCGAAGATCGTGCGAGGGGATGAGCAACATGTTCAACGAGAGCTAGAGGCTGGCGAGCGCGTGATTACACGGGTTAGGCGGGAGAAAAACGATCTCCAAGATGCCAATACCCGGCTGGGCGTTGAACTGAAAGATGTTCGCGCCCAGCTTGCTGACTCCATAAAGGAGAATAAGAGGCTTCGACGCGGCATATTTAGTAAGTGCTTGAACGAAGTTTTATAGAGTTCGGCGAAGAAACCGGCTAACAGAGTTATATCTGTAGGTATGCTGATGGGTCGTCCCAAAGAGGAGATGCCCGGATCTGCAGGCGATCTTCTGCAAGAGCTCTCACAACTGCATGATTATGGAAGATATCGGCCTGCCGACAAGGTGCAAGGGAAGCCTGGGCCATGGTGAAGACGCGATATACCAAGGCTGACCCGAACCACATGGCCGATGTCGGACCTGTAGGGTCTGATGGAAAAGAGATCCCCGTTAGTCTGGTATATGACCAGGTAAAATTAGCCGCAAAGTATTCCCAACAGGATTGTAGGCTAGACAGCCTGTTGGATGCTATAGAAGAAGAATTTAGTCGGTCTAAGTGACTGTGTACTTCAAATGACATATTTTGTCCCTAGCCGGATTTTAAATCATTTGTCATGGCGGACCTTTTCGCTTCGACCCCCAGACCCGACAGTCCGGAGTGTATCCGAATACCCGCTCAATTATGTAAAAAATGGGGTACGCGTGGAAACCAGGCGTAGGGGTCATAAGTGCTTGAACAAACAAGTACCCAACTAGCTATGTTATATTACATGGATAGTAAGAAACATCTTCCAGGGAGAATAGTTCCGTTAAGGGTTCCTTTCCCTGGGTATGCATGCATTAATGTGCATGTCCGAACTGTGAAAAGAGACGCGGGATATAAACTTCTGGGGGCATGCATTGCAATAAGTAAAAGTCATCTTTTGTTCACCGACCGAATATTCCCTTAAGAATGCTAGCTTTCGGCTTCACCCAGTCTGAGGTACACATCCTGCTGACCCGGCAGTAACAATCGCAGAGGTGCTCCCCTTATGCCCTAGCCGAATTAACGGGAACGTAGGGCATAAACACAAGAGCCAGGCAACCCAGCTTGGCCAAAACTTAAGTCATATTGATGCATATAATGGCGAAGAAAAGGTACATGTGGAAAAGTAACACATGTGCAGGGGGCGTAAGGCCCGCAATATAATTATTTTAAGCTTCTGTATAAGAAGCCCCCAGGTATAATGAGAACGCATGGCGCGTCAAGATTGTGTAGTCAAGACACACTTTAAGCTTTTAATGCCATGAAGAAAAAGGGAAGAAGGAAAGAAAGAAAGACAAATAGCGGATATATATATATATATATATATATATATATATATATATATATATATATATATATATATATAAGGGCGTAGGTAAGGAGACGAACACAGAGTCCGGCACTAGGCGTAGAATCTTCGGAGTCTGGCCGCGTTCCATGGGTTTGGCTCGAGTCGATTGTCCGATGCATCACGCAGACGGTACGCTCCACCGGTGAGAACTTTATCGATGATGAAGGGACCTTCCCATTTGGGCTTGAGCTTGTTCTTTTTCTTCTCCAAAGAGGCGAGAAACGAGTTCGCCGATGTTATCACGTTTTGGCCCGTACTTCTCTGCTTTGATACCGTCGAGCTTTATTCGATAGAATGCGGAGCGGGCTTTTGCCACGTCATGCTCCTCCTCTAGGGCGTCCAAACTGTCCTGCCGATCAAGCTCGGCTTCTTTATCTTCGTACATGCGCACTCGAGGTGAGTCATGAGTTATGTCACAGGGCAGTACCGCCTCTGCGCCGTATACCGGTAGTGCGATTCGGCGTGGTCCGCAGCCCCCATAGTACGGAGTCGAGCTCCTCGACCCAGTGCGTATCTGATTCCTTCAAGGATCGCACTAATCTGGGTTTAATGCCGCTCATAATGAGACCATTTGCCCGTTCGACCTGACCGTTTGTTTGGGGGTGATAAACGGAGGCATAATCGAGCTTAATGCCCATGTTGCCGCACCAAGCTTTTACCTCGTCGGCTGTAAAGTTTGAGCCATTATCGGTGATGATGCTGTGGGGGACACCGTAACGGTGTACAACCCTGGATATGAAGTCTATCACTGGTCCGGACTCGGCCGCTTTAACTGGTTTGGCTTCTATCCATTTGGTGAATTTATCCACCATGACCAACAGGTATTTTTTCTAATGGCTTCCCCCTTCAAGGGGTCCGACCATATCAAGCCCAAAGACTGCAAAGGGCCAAGTAATGGGGATTGTTTGGAGAGCGGTAGGTGGCATATGGCTTTGGTTTGCAAAAAGCTGGCAACCGACGCAATGTTGAACGAGGTCCTCTGCGTCTGCTCGGGCCGTCGGCCAGTAAAAACCAGTACGGAAGGCCTTGCTTACAAGGGCCCGAGCTGCGGCGTCGTGGCCGCCAAGTCCAGCATGAATTTCTGCCAAAAGTTGCCGTCCTTCCTCTTCGGAGATGCATCTTTGAAGTACTCCGGTAGCGCTTTTCTTATAAAGCTCTCCCTCGTGGACCTTGTAGGCTTTAGACCGCCGTATAATGCAACGTGCCTCGTTTGGGTCCTGAGGGAGTTCTTGCCTAATTAGGTAGGCCAAGAAAGGTTCTGTCCACGGGGCGATGACAGCCATAATCACATGGGTCGAAGGCGTTATTTCGGTGGCAGAGCCTCCGATTACGTCAGTGTTCGGTATCTGGTGTTGTGGCCAGGTCCGGACTGTTGTTGCCGGTCTCTCTTTCCCGTACCACGGATGGCTTAAACAGCCTCTCCAAGAAGATATTACGTGGGACAGGGTCGTGCTTAGCACCGATGCGGGCGAGGATATCCGCCGCTTGATTGTTTTCCCTGACCACATGGTGGAATTCGAGCCCCTCAAACCGAGCTGACATTTTGAAGACGGCGTTGCGGTAAGCCGCCATTTTTGGGTCCTTGGCGTCAAAGTCTCCATTTATTTGAGATATTACGAGGTTCGAATCCCCACGTACCTCTAGGCATTGAATGCCCATGGAGACTACTATCCGGAGACCATGCAACAGGGCCTCATATTCCGCTGTATTGTTGGAGTCTGTGTATAATATTTGGAGTACGTATTGGACTGTATCTTTGGTGGGGGATGTCAGGTCGACGCCTACCCCCAGACCAGCCAGCATCTTAGAGCCGTCAAAGTGCATGATCCAATTGGAGTACGCGTCGTACTCTTTAGGGAGTTCGTCTTCTGTCCATTCGGGCACGAAATCAGCCAGTACTTGTGACTTAATGGCTCGCCGTGGTTTGTATGTTATGTCGAACGGGAGGAGCTCAATAGCCCATTTAGCAATCCAGCCCGTGGCATCGCGGTTATTTATTATGTCGTTGAGTGGTACTTCAGAGGCCACCGTAATTGAACACTCTTGAAAGTAGTGTCGTAATTTCCGGGATGCCATGAAGACCGCGTATGCTATCTTTTGATAATGTGGGTACCATGATTTGCATGGAGCGAGGACAGTGGATACATAGTATTCCGGCTTTTGAAGCGGAAACTTATGTCCGCCCGTCTCTCGTTCGACGATGAGCACTTCGCTTACAACTTGGTGTGTTGCCGCTATATACAACAACATTGGTTTGCTGACATTTGGCGCGACCAAGATTGGGTTGGTGGCAAAAACGGATTTTAATTCTTCCAATCTGGCCGTGGCCGCATCCACCCACTCGAAGTGTTCGGTGCGTCGAAGAAGGCGATAAAGGGGTACTGCCTTTTCCCCTAATTAGGAGATAAAGCGGCTTAAGGCAGCCACGCATCCAGTTAATTTTTGGATTTGCTTGAGGTCTGTTGGGATAGCCAACTGTGACAGAGCTCAGATTTTAGCCGGATTTGCTTCAATTCCTCTGCTGGAGACGATGAAGCCCAAGAGCTTTCCGGCGGGCACGTCGAAAACGCATTTTTCCGAATTGAGCTTGATGTCGTATTTTCGGAGATTGTCGAACGTGAGCCTCAAGTCATCTATTAAGGATTCGACGTGTCTGGTTTTGATGACCACATCGTCTACGTATGCCTTCCCTGTTTTGCCAATTTGTGTTTCCAGGCATGTCTAAATCATGCGTTGATAGGTTGCACCGGCGTTTTTGAGCCCGAAAGGCATGGCGTTAAAAAAGAAGGGGCCGTATGGAGTGATAAATGCAGTTGCGGCTTGATCAGACTCCGCCATCTTAATTTGATGGTATCCGGAGTATGCGTCGAGGAAACACAATGAGTCTTGTCCTGCGGTAGCGTCAATAATTTGATTGATGCGGGGGAGGGGAAGGGATCCTTGGGGCAAGCCTTGTTAAGGTCCTTGAAATCGACACATAGCCGCCAGGATTTGTCCTTCTTTGGTACCATCACCAGGTTTCCTAGCCAGTCCGGATGTTTTATTTCTCTAATGAATCCGGCCTCAAGTAACTTGGCTAGCTCCTCTCCCATGGCTTGTCGCTTAGGCTCAAAGAAGCGCCGAAGAGTCTGCTTGACCGTCTTGAACCCCTTTAGAATGTTAAGGCTATGCTCGGCCAGCCTGCATGGGATTCCTGGCATGTCTGAAGGATGCCAGGCGAAGATGTCCCAATTCTCAAGAAGAACTCTCAAGAAGGCGGCGCTTCATCGTGGGGTTTAATTGTGCCCCGATGGATGCTGTTTTTGCAGGCTCCGTTGGGTGGACTTGGAATTTGACTATTTCGTCCGCTTGTTTAAAAGAGGTAGCCTTGGGTCTTTTGTCGAGTATCATGTCATCCATGTCCACTGTGGAGCGCAGCGCAGTTAGTTCTTCTGCCGCAAGGGCTTCGGATAACGCCTCGAGGGCTAGTGCGGAGGTTTTATTTTCGGCGCGGAGTGCTATGTCCGGATCACTAGCTAGAGTGATGATTCCATTGGGCTCGGGCATTTTGAGCTTCATGTACCCGTAATGGGGTATAGCTTGGAAGATCGCGAACGCCTCCCGCCCTAAAAGGGCGTGGTATCCACTACTGAACGGGGCCACCTAGAATGTGATTTCTTCGGACCTATAATTCTCTGGCGTGCCGAATACCACATCTAGTGTGATTTTTCCTGCACATCGTGCCTCCCGACTAGGGATGATTCCTATGAAGGTCGTGCTGCTTTGCTCAATGTAGCTCTTGTCTATTTCCATTTTTCGAAGGGTTTCCTCATAGATGAGGTTTAATCCGCTGCCACCGTCCATGAGCACTTTAGTAAGCGGAAGCCGCCCACAATTGGACTAAGGACCAAGGCGGCCGGTGCTCGGGCTGTTCGGAATTTAGGTTCACCATCGGCATTGAAGGTTATAGCCGTGTCGCTCCATGGATTTATTGCTGCTACATGGCAGACTTCGGCAAGGCTGCGGAATGCACGCTTACGCCTATTATTTGAGGCGAAGGTCTCGAAGACTGTCAATACTGTATTGTTATTTTCCACGGGATGGTGCTCTGTTGCATTGTTGATGAGGATATCCTCGCCGCTCTTGGCCACCTGCCGGAGTACCCAACATCCTCTAAGCCTATGTGTAGGCATGGTATCCGCTGTACTGTGAATTTTGCATGGCCCATTGAGCCATCCCTCCAATACGGTTCCATGCCCTATAGTGGGCTTTTGTTTCTTTGTAATTGGATCGGGTGACTTACGAGAGTACACCCTTTTAGTTCGGACGGGGGGTTTAGTGAGAGCCGGAGGATCCCATAATTTTTTTTTGGTTTTCCAGGCGCTTTCCATCACACAGTACATCTGTACTATGGCCGCCAAGTCAGCGAAGTGTGCTATGTCACAGCGACTTATGGCGTTGAGGATTCCCTTGTCCATGCAATTTTTGCAAAAGAATGAAATTGCGTCTTCCTCGCGACAGTCCTCAATCTTGCTCATTACAAGGAGGAATCTGGCCCAATAGTGATGTACTGTCTCTTGGGGCTCTTGTCTAATGTGGGAAAGATCACTTATATCTGGGTGGGTGGGTAGATTTAGGTCCGAATCCTGACCCGATCTGAGACCCAGCGGCGGAGGAGATTCCGAGCTTGGCAGTTCGGGCTTCGGGATGTTGCCCAATAGATCTGGCCCGCTGTCTGATTCTAGGTTCAAAGCCTGGGCCACGTCCTCCCGTAGATGGGTATCCAGCTCAGAGAGCTCGGGAATCCGAACATAGTTCATCCTCAAGATAGAGGAAGAATCGCTGCGTTGCTCCTCCGCCACCGCTATCTGATGGGTGGCCGGCGGAGAATTGATCTCCCTTTGGCCGGGTTTAAGCCCGATCCGATCATAGTCTGTAGCGACTCCTAAGGTGGCGATGCGATCCAAGAGCTCGTTCAGGGAAGAGAGCTCCATTAGATCCATTTGCTCGGCGAATCCCGGGCCGACATGGAGGCTGCTTTTGATGACCGAGAAGTCATCTTCGGCACCACGGCCGAACGGGCAGTCATGACGAAGCCGCCTAATCAGAGGGTTTGGCCTATAGCCAGGGCTCCCCCTAAGGTGATGTTGTCCTTGACAACAAGATGAGCCATCGACCCTTATGATGACGGCACAATGGAACTCTCAATGAAAGCACCAATGTCGGTGTCAAAACCGGTGGATCTCGGGTAGGGTGTCCCGAACTGTGCATCTAAGGCAGATGTTAACAGGAGGCGGGGGACACAATGTTTACCTAGGTTCAGGCCCTCTCGATGGAGGTAATACCCTACTTCCTGCTTGATTGATCTTGATGATATGAGTATTACAAGATTTGATCTACCACGAGATGGTAGAGGCTAAACCGTAGAAGCTAGCCTATGGTTATGATTGTTCTTGTCCTACGGACTATACCCTCTGATTTATATAGACACCGGAGGGGGCTAGGGTTACACAGAGTCGGTTACAAGGGAGGAGATCTACATATCCGAATTGCCAACCTTGCCTTCCACGCCAAGGAGAGTCCCATCCGGACACGGGACGAAGTCTTCAATCTTGTATCTTCATAGTCCAACAGTCCTGCCAAAGAATATAGTCCGGCTGTCCGAGGACCCCCTAATCCCGGACTCCCTCACTCTGTCGCCCTGGCGGCGATGTAGTCCAACTCACTTTGGGTGGTGTCTCGGACGAGCAGCGCTCGCTATGGACGATTTTATCCTCCAAGGTGTCCAAGAACTCCTGCACTTGGTCCTCCGGTGGCTCGGCCCAATTTGGGACAAGGCCGTGCGCGTTCAACTCCGGCATCATGGCGATGATGTTGTTTCGGCGCGAGTCATTGCTCAACGGGACCACCCCCTGTGACGCCCCCGATTCAATCGTACACAAATCATACACGCAAATGTGTACGATCAAGATCAAGGACTCACGAGAAGATATCACAACACAACTCTAGACACAAATAAAATAATACAAGCTTTATATTACAAGCGATGGGCCTTGAGGGCTCGAATACATAAGCTCGAATACACAAGAGTCAGCGGAAGCAACAATATCTGAGTACAGACATGATTTAGACAAGTTTGCCTTAAGAAGGCTAGCACTAAAGCAACATCGATCGAAAAGGCAAGGCCTCCTGCGTGGGAGCCTCCTAACTACTCCTGGTAGTCGGCGGCTGATGAAGTCATATACCTAGGGTAGGGTCATGGACTTGTCCAAGATACCCTCCCCAAGGACATCTCAAGAAGAAACTACCTTTCAGTCGACCTGGAAGGGTTCGACTCGACCAACTGGAAGACACTCGACCATGAAGCCAACCACTGATTGCCGGAGATCTAAAGCCAGTCTGCACACAAACGGTCGGTCATTAAGTAGCTTTTATGGTCATCATAGCACTTTATGTGGGCGTTACCAAGTAACTCCCCTATCTTAATGTACCTTAATCCTCAAGATAATCGAGGGCCGGAGGGGCCGGCGAACTCTATATAAGCCACCCCCCTCCTTAGTGTAAAGGGTTCGCACCCCTGTAACTCATACGCATATAATACAGTCGACCGCCTCTGGGCTCCAAGACGTAGTGCTGTTACTTCCTCCGAGAAGGGCCTGAACTCGTAAACATCTTGCGTATACAACTACTCCATAGCTAGGATCTTGCCTCTCCATACCTACCCCCATTCTACTGTCAGACTTAGAACCATGACAGTTGACGCCCACCGTGGGGCAGGTGTCTTAGCGACTTGTTGGAGAAGTTGCATTTTTTCTGATCCCATTCATCATGGTTTCAGGCGGAGTGTTGGTTGAGGGCCGCGAGATCCGTCTCAGCGCGCCCACGTTCATCGCCGACGACTCTGCTTGGTTGCAGGAGGCTCCACTCGACATTGACGCACTCCCCATCCGCGGGGCAACGTACTTCCGCGCGTGCGTCCGCGGCGTCTTCCTGCGGCAGCCGTCGACCCAATATTGGTCGGCTCCTGTGCCAACCTCCCTCCCAGTCTCGCGCCAGCGCAAGAGCTCCGGTCGGTCGAGGCTTCAGCGGTGGGTGAGGCACGCGGTGGCCCGCCAGTCGGCCACTCCCCAAGTCGCGGCAATCGAGCCCGACGAATCTCTCTATGGCCTGTTCGACTGGCTCCGCAGAGACTACATCCGAGTGCGACAGCAGCGATCCAGCGGCGGAGGTTCTGATGGTTGACGGACCACACAGTCCTCCTGGTTTCCCCCGCGCCGACGGAGGCATTGGCGGAGGCGAGCCGACGCAGGTTCATGAAGAGTACCAGCCCGAGCCCCTCACTTCGCTGCAGAGGGAGGAGCTTCGCCGCCGGAACATGGATGCGCTTCACACTCCTATCGTTGGAGAAACCCCTGAGGCCTGTGCCTTAGAAGATGCACGTTTGGCCAACTTGGCTGAGCGCACTCGACTGGAAAATCTCTAGCGAGTGCTCGACGAACGAGCGGAACAACGGGTCCCGTCGTCCAGTTGACGTCAACTCTTTCCACAACCGACTCAGGTATACCGAACTCCCATTCAGAATCTAGCAGCTGCAGCCCGTATAGCAGAGTCCATTCAGCCTTCCCAATCGGAGGCTGGCACAGGCTTACTTCAGATCAGAGATTTGCTCCGGGCAGCAGGAGATCAAAATTCAGCTGTATCGCAGTCGCGGAATAGGATTCATAGCAGATCCGTCGCTGCGAATACAGTCCAGTCGGCACGTAGCCCAAGATCACCCCCGAGGCGTGAGGGACATGGAGGCCGGTGTGATCAGTATGAGGACCGATTCGATCGTGATGATCGACGTTGAGTGCCCTCTCCTCCCCTTAGGGGCGGGTCATATGCGCCGACAAAGAAGATGACAGATGCCAAAGATGTTGGGCGAAGGATTCCAGTCGACCCCAGGGAACCAGGCTTTGATGCGAGATCCGTCATCGTTCAAGGTCTGGTCGATAGGAACAGAGCTAACCGAGAAGGCCATGACAGAAATGCGCCCATCAGTAGCAGAGTACACGTCTCGGGACCAGAGTGTTTAGCCATCGAGTCAGCGGTGATTCCTCCCAACTTCATGTTGGCGATCGGAGTCGATAAGTTCATCGGTGAGTCCAAGCCGGATACCGCTTGAGGACTACCGAGTGGCTGTCCAGATTGGCGGCGGCAACGATGAAGTGGCCATGAAACACCTGCCTCTTATGTTGGAGGGCTCGGCCAGAGCGTGGTTGAATCAGTTAGCACCCAACAACATTTACACTTGGGAAGATCTTGCCTGAGTGTTTGTCAGGACATTTGAAGGAACTTGCAAGCGACCAGCAGGGTTGACAGAGTTGCAGTCGTGTGTGCAGAAGTCGAATGAAACTCTGAGGGATTACATCCAGAGATGGATCACTTTGCCCCACACAGTAGAGAATGTATCGGATCATCAGGCAGTCTGTGTCTTCAAGGAAGGCGTTAAGAACAGAGAGTTGAGTTTGAAATTTGGTCGGACCGAGATATGACCTCGAGTCGAATGATGGAGATTGCCACCAAGCACGTAATGGTGAAGAAGTGGATCGGCTCCGGATTGGCAAGTACAAGTCAGCCGCTAATAAAACCGGGGAGGGAACTCGATCGGAAATAGAAGCGGAAAGTCGAGCCAGCTGCTCTGGAGAAGCCTTGGCCGTGACTCCGTGAAAGTTCAAGGGAAACCCAAGGGGCCTTGGAACCCCAAGAAAGTGAAAGACCAAGATGGAAATGATGTGTTGGACTTGCCATGTCACATTCACATGAAGAAAGGTGAAGAGGGTAAACTCATTTACCCAAAGGCCATGACAAAAATGCGCCCATCAGCAGCAGAGTACACGTCTCAGGACCAGAGTGTTTTAGCCATCAGAGCCGCGGTGATTCCTCCCAACTTCAGGTTGGCGACTGGAGTCAGTAAGTTCACTGGTGAGTCCAAGCCGGATACCTGGCTTGAGGACTACCGAGTGGCTGTCCAGATTGGCGGCGGCAACGATGAAGTGGCCATGAAACACCTGCCTCTTATGTTGGAGGGCTCGGCCAGAGCGTGGTTGAATCAGTTAGCACCCAACAGCATTTACACTTGGGAAGATCTTCCCCGAGTGTTTGTCGGAACATTTGAAGGAACTTGCAAGCGACCAGCAGGGTTGACAGAGTTGCAGTCGTGTGTGCAGAAGTCGAATGAAACTCTGAGGGATTACATCCAGAGATGGATCACTTTGCACCACACAGTAGAGAATGTATCGGATCATCAGGCAGTCTGTGTCTTCAAGGAAGGCGTTAAGAACAGAGAGTTGAGTTTGAAATTTGGTCGGACCAGAGATATGACCCTGAGTCGAATGATGGAGATTGCCACCAAGTACGCCAATGGTGAAGAAGTGGATCGGCTCCGGATTGGCAAGTACAAGTCAGCCGCTAATAAAACCGGGGGAGGGAACTCCAGTCGGAAATAGAAGCGGAAAGCCGAGCCAGCTGCTCCTGGAGAAGCCTTGGCCGTGACTCCAGGAAAGTTCAAGGGGAAACCCAAGGGGCCTTGGAACCCCAAGAAAGTGAAAGACCAAGATGGAAATGATGTGTTGGACTTGCCATGTCACATTCACATGAAGAAAGGTGAAGAGGGTAAACTCATTTACCCAAAGCATACCACTCGACAGTGCCGGCTCTTGATTCAGCAGTTCCAGGGGAAGCAGCCCAAGGACAAGGAAAAGGAGTCGGACAAAGTTGAGGACAAGGAAGATAGTGACGGTGGATACCCTCAGGTCAATTCCACTCTGATGATTTTTGCTGACCTTGAAAGCAAAAGTCGATTGAAAGTTATCAACCGAGAAGTGAATATGGTCGCTCCGGTGGCACCCAGTTATCTGAAATGGTCGCAGATCGCCATCACGTTCGACCAGTCTGATCACCCGACACACATAGCCACCCCTGGGAGGCAAGCGTTGGTGGTCGACCCAGTCGTCGAAGGCACTCGACTAACTAAGGTTTTGATGGATGGAGGCAGTGGCCTGAACATATTATATGCAGAGACGTTGAAAGGGATGGGCATTCCGATGTCCAGACTCAGCACCAGCAACATGAGATTCCATGGAGTCATTTCTGGAAAGAAGGATGAGTCACTCAGCCAAATTGCTCTCGATGTGGTTTTTGGTGACTACAAGAATTTTCGTAAGGAAAAGTTGACCTTTGAGGTCGTGGATTTCCAGAGCGCTTATCACGCTATCCTAGGGAGGCCGACATATGCGCGTTTCATGGCTCGACCATGTTATGTGTACCTCAAACTAAAGATGCCAGGTCCCAAAGGTGTGATCACTGTCACTGGCAATCGGAAGAAGGCAAAAGGGTGTTTTGAGAAAGGCTCTAAGATCGCTGATGCTCAGATGGCAGTGGTAGAGCTGTAAGAATACCAGAAAACTGCAGACCCGAGTGATTTGTTGCGAGCCAAGAAGCCCGCCACGGAGTCAGCATTTCAGTCGTCCGAGGAGACGAAACCGATTCATATTCACCCGACTGATCCCAATGCTGCTCCGACTCACATCTCAACAACACTCGACTCCAAATAGGAAGAAGCGCTCATCCAGTTCCTCCGTGAGAACTGGGACATCTTCGCATGGAAGCCTGCTGACATGCCGGGTGTTCCCAGGGGACTGGCTGAGCATCGTCTACGAGTCGACTCAAAAGTTAAACCTGTCAAAGAACATCTTCGATGGTCCGCCGTCCAGAAGAGAAAGGCCATTGGCGAGGAGGTGGCTCGGCTCTTAGCAGCAGAGTTTATCCGAGAGATTTACCACTCCGAGTGGCTCGCCAATGTTGTCATGGTCCCTAAGAAGGACAAGTCACTTCGCATGTGCATCGACTTCAAACATATCAATCGGGCCTGCCCAAAAGATCATTTTCCTCTCCCCCGCATCGACCAAATAGTCGACTCGACTGCGGGATGTGAGCGGTTGTCTTTCTTAGACGCATATTCCGGGTATCATCAGATCCGTCTGTATGGACCCGACGAGATCAAAACAGCTTTCATCACTCCATTCGGGTCTTCTGTTATGTCACCAGGCCATTCGGCCTCAAGAATGCCAGAGCCACGTTCATGAGGATGATTCAGAATTGTTTACTCACTCAAATCAGTCGGAATGTGGAAGCATACATGGATGACATTGTGGTCAAGTCACGGAAAGGTTCCGACCTGTTGACTGACCTTGCTGAAACATTTGCCAATCTCAGGAGGTATGATATCAAGTTTAATCCATCAAAGTGCACATTCGGAGTTCCTGGCGGAAATTTACTCGGTTTTCTCATTTCCGAACGAGGAATCGACGCCAACCCAGAAAAATTGGCACTATACTCCGAATGAAACGACCTGTGCGTGTGCACGATGTCCAGAAGCTTACTGGATGCTTGGCCGCTTTAAGTCGATTCATCTCTCGCCTCGGTGAAAAGGCATTGCCTCTTTACCGACTGATGAAGAAGTCAGACAAGTTCGAGTGGACTCCTGAAGCTAATGCAGCGTTTGCAGAGCTCAAAGCTCTGCTCTCCACCCAGCCAGTGCTTGCTGCCCCAATCAGCAAGGAGCCGTTGCTGCTTTGCATTGCAGCCACAGGACAAGTCGTCAGTACAGTACTTATGGTCGACCGGGAAGAGGAAGGAAAGGCCTTCAAAGTTCAGCGCCCAGTATATTATCTTTCCGAAGTATTAACCCCATCAAAGCAAAGATATCCTCATTATCAGAAGCTTGTGTATGGGATTTATATGACCGCGAAGAAGGTTGCTCATTACTTCTCTGATCATTCCATTATAGTCGTCAGCGACGCCCCATTATCAGAGATTTTGCACCACAGAGATGCAACTGGTCGAGTGGTGAAATGGGCGATTGAACTTCTTCCCCTTGATATCAAGTTTGAGGCAAAGAAAGCCATTAAGTCCCAAGCAGTAGCAGATTTCATCGCCGAGTGGATCGAACAGCAATTACTGACTCAAGTTCACTCGAACCGGACCATGTTCTTTGACGGTTCCAAGATGCTTTGAATGGTTACGTGCTTTGGGGTAGTGTTGGTTTCCCCCCGAGGAGATAAGCTCAGATATGTGCTCCAGATTCACTTTGATTCTTCGAACAATGAAGCAGAATACTAAGCGTTGTTGTATGGGTTGCGTATGGCCATTTCACTCGGCGTCCGTCGCCTCCTGGTCTACGGCGACTCAGATTTAGTGGTTAATCAAGTGATGAAGGAGTGGGATGTCAGAAGTTCAACCATGACTGGTTATTGCAATGCAGTGAGGGAGCTTGAGAAGAAAAGAAGCACATAGGAGTGAGCTCGACTCGTCTTAATCCCGCAACCCGCAGCGTGTCGTGACGAGGCGTGGCGTGGCGAGGCAAGCAGAGGAGGAGGAGTGCGCGAGGGGTTAGAGCTTCATCATGTACCCCGACTGAAAAATCAAGCTGCTGACGATTTGGTGAAAATAGGGTCCAAGAGGGAAGCTATTCCCAGTGACGTGTTTTTGGAGCACATCCACACACCGTCAGTTCAAGAGGATCCTTTCACCGAAGAAGCTCCGCAGCCAAAAAGTGCCACTGATCCGGTGAAGTTGAGGTCCCAGCTGTAGTCGACCTGGTCATGGAAGTCGTGGTCATCACTCCCGACTGGACGGTGCCGTACATCGCATATATCCTAAGGAAAGAGCTCCCAGAGAATGAAGAAGAGGCTCGACAGATCGTCCACCGATCCAAGGAATTTAATGTGATCAAGGGACAATTATACAGAGAAAGCCCGACTGGAGTCGGCCAGAAATGCATAACGCCAGAAGAAGGTCAGATAATTCTTGATGATATCCACTCGGGGACCTGTGGTCACCATGCGTCCTCTCGGACCATTGTGGCTAAAGCATACCGAGCGGGATTTTACTGGCCAAAAGCAAATGAAATGGCAAAGGAAATAGTCGACAAGTGTGAAGGATGTCAGTTCTACTCCAATAAGTCACACAAACCGACTCAGCCTTGAAGACCATTCCACTCACCTGGCGTTTCGCTGTTTGGGGGTTGGATATGATTGGACCCCTGAGAACTGGCAGAAGCGGTTTCACTCATTTGCTAGTGGTAGTCGACAAGTTTACGAAGTGGATTGAAGCTAAACCTATCAAGAACCTCGGCGCGTAATCGCTATCGGTTTCATCGAGAGTTGATATTCAGATATGGAGTTCCGCATAGCATCATCACTGACAATGGGTCAAACTTCGATTCCGACAAGTTCAAAGCCTTTTGCGCCTCTCAGGGCACGCGAGTTGACTATGCTTCAGTTGCTCACCCCCAGTCGAATGGACAAGCAGAATGAGCAAATGGTCTAATTCTCAAAGGACTGAAACCTTAGCTGATGCGTGATCTCAAGCATGTAGCAGGAGCGTGGGTCGACGAACTTCTGTCGGTTCTTTGGGGATTGAGGACCACTCCTAATCGGTGGACTGGGAGAAATCCATTCTTTCTGGTATATGGAGCTGAAGCAGTTCTGCCGAGTGACCTGCTTCACAATGCACCCTGAGTCGAACTCTACTCTGAAGCTGAAGCGGAGCAAGCCCGGAAAGATGCAGTCGACCTCCTTGAAGAGGAGAGAGAGATGGCCCTGATCCGCTCGACCATCTATCAGCAGGACTTGCGTCGATTCCATGCTAGAAATGTGAAGAGCCGAACCTTTCAAGAAGGAGACTTGGTCCTCCGAGTGGATCAACAGAAACCACACAAGCTCGCTCCCACTTGGGAAGGTCCCTTCATCATCACCGTAGTTCTCCACAATGGAGCATACCATCTTTACAACGTCGACGCTGATTGATGAGCCTCGAGCTTGGAATGCGGAGCTGCTCCGCCCCTTTTACACTTAAGTACTCACTCGGGTGAGATATAATAAAAGTACTTCTGTAGTTTGTTTATCAAAGACAAGAATATTATAATTTTCCCAGTGATTGTTATTACTTTTCGTTTACATAAGAAATTTCCCCCAGTGGGTGGCTTAGCCGCGAACTCGTTTCGCCTAAGTTTGTAAAAAAATCCCTGCCGAGTGGAGAGCCAGCCTCCCACTCGGGGGCTTAGCTGCGAATCCATTTCGCCTAAGTATCTGAAAATCCTACCGAGTGGTGAGCCAGCCTCCCACTCGGAGGCTTAGCTACAGTCCAAGTACTCGCCTAAGTATCTATAATCCTACCGAGTGGTGGGCCAGCCTCCCACTCGGGGGCTTAGCTGCAGTCCAAGTACTCGCCTAAGTTTGAAAATCCTACCGAGTGAGGAGCCAGCCTCCCACTCGGGGGCTTAGCTGCAGTCCAAGTACTCGCCTAAGTATTTAATACAATGTGTGCTTTGCAAGGACGACGAGGTACAGGTCGACTGTTGCCTTCCCCTTCAGAGTTACGACACAAAAATCCTCCTCAGAAGCTTAGCTGCAGTCCAGTACTTGCCTAAGTTTGAAAAATCCTGCCGAGTGGAGAGCAAACCTCCCACTCGGGGGCTTAGCAGCAGTCCAATACTCGCCTAAGTTTGAAAAAACCTACCGAGTGGAGAGCAAACCTCCCACTCGGGGGCTTAGCAGCAGTCTAGTACTCCACTAAGTTTGAAAAATCCTACCGAGTGGAAAGCAAAGCTCAAACTCGGGGGCTTAGCAGCAGTCCAGTACTCGCCTAAGTTTGAAAAATCCTACCGGGTGGAGAGCGAACCTCCCACTCGGGGGCTTAGCAGCAGTCCAGTACTCGCCTAAGTTTGAAAAATCCTACCGAGTGGAGAGCTACCCTCCCACTCGGAGGCTTAGCTGCAGTCCAGTACTCGCCTAAGTACGAAATCCATTCCAATCCGCAAGGACGATGAGGTGCAGGTCAACTGTTACCTTCTCCTTCGGAGCTGCGCCACAAGTACAACGTGCGCTCCATCCCAATCCGCAAGGACGACGAGGTGCAGGTCGACTGCTACCTTCTTCTTCGGAGCTGCGCCACAAGTACAACGTGCGCTCCATCCCAATCCGCAAGGACGACGAGGTGCGGGTCAACTGTTACCCTCTCCTTCGGAGCTGCGCCATAAGATCAATCCGGATTCCATCCCTGTCTGCAAGAACAACAAAGTGTAGGTCGACTGGATTTTCCACCTCAGAGCTGCATCTCGAACATTGAAGCATAATCCGAGTGAAGAACAAAGTTTACTCGAAGGCAAACAAAATCATATTTCGGCAATAAGTAAAGTTTGGATAACATCCTAAGGATGCAGAAGTACCCAGGCCTCAAGCACATTAAAGTTTATCGATTCTGAGGATCACTCGGCATTCCGAGGCAAATTTAAGACGAATCGTAGAAGTTTTTTACTCCTCAGGTGGAGGACTGGAAGGCGCGACGAACTGGTCCAGGTCGATCCCATCAGTGATTCGGGTGGCAGCACCAATGAAAGTCTCCATGAAAGATCGGAAGTCGTACTTCTTGGTATTGGCAACTTTGATGGACGCCAGCCTTTCCTCTCGCGCCTCCTTGCAGTGAACGCGGACCAGGGACAGAGCGACATCAGCACCACATCTGGCAGAAGACTTCTTCCATTCCTGCACTCGACTTGGAACGTCATTCACCGAGTCATTAAAGACTTCGAGGTCATTTTGAAGTGTTTCGCTGGCAGTGTTGAGTCGATCCGCGACACCGCAACCTTGATCGGCGAGGTAGTCCACCACAAAGAAGAACACGAGACTCAAATGGAGCACATTCATGGCAGCTTCATCCTTCACGGGGGAGTTAATGGGGTCCAGGCTTGTCTCCACTCGACTAGTCTCTTCCTCGAAGTTTTGACAGAATTCTGCAAACACAACTCGAGTTCAAGCTAATGGTTCTATGATGAGTCGGTGATAACAAGTCAGTCGGATAAGAATAATTACCTTCAAGCATGAGGAATAACTTCTTGGCGATCCCTCCCAGATAAGCCTCTAAATCATTCCTCTTCCCCGCCAGTTCGCCAGCCTTGTCGCTCAGAGCTATCTTGTCATTCTTCATTCGGCTAACCTCCTTGTTGGCCGCGTCGAGAGCAGCTTTCAGATTGGCATTCTCTTCTTCAAGTTTTCCGACTGAAGACAGCTTTTCTACCGCGAGCTTGGTTTTGTCCAAAGCCGTTTTTGTGCCTCGGCAAGGTCATGATCCTTCTTCTTCAGAGCCTCCTCCATTTTTTCTGCAAAATGACAGTGAGATCAGAATTAGGAAGGGACAGAAAGACAAAGACAGTCATCAAGTTCTCACCAGCCATACCTTTTGCTTCGTCTCTCGCCTTCGCAAGTTCTCACGAGC
Source organism: Aegilops bicornis (assembly GCA_021605145.1). NCBI lineage: Eukaryota > Viridiplantae > Streptophyta > Magnoliopsida > Poales > Poaceae > Aegilops > Aegilops bicornis. The sequence continues at coordinate 548,590,765 of CM038671.1, read as the reverse complement.
AAGCTTCAAGTCAAGGTTGAGCTGGATCTGTTTGTTTTCCAATTCAGTATAGCGAGCTACAAGCTCACAGGATTTCTGCGAAGAATCAATCGACAGACATCAAAGATAGGTTACTTCCGAGTGACTAAGAAAAATCATTGCGTTTCTAATACTACAGCCGAATCCAAATATTCGACAGTAGTCTCGGGGACTACACCCAGTGGGTGCACTTAACGTGCCCCCACTGGTCTTACCAACTCGGTTCGATCAGTCGACCGAAAGAGACAAAAAGGTTATGATCCTAAACCATAGCTAACTGTCAGCAGTCAGCCTCGGTAAAAGAAAAGAGGACAATTCTTCAGACTATAGTCGACTACCAGCAGTCGACCATAGTCTCGGGGACTACACCGAGTGGGTGCATTCGGCGTGCCCCCACCGGTTCCAAGATTCCATTCGACATGGTCCGACCAGACCGAGTGAAGAAGTTAGCAAATAAATTCAAAGTGTAAAGACTATAGTCGACTGCCAGCAGTCCACCATAGTCTCGGGGACTACACCCAGTGGGTGCACTCAGCGTGCCCCCACCAGTTCAAGAATTCAATCGACACACCCAGTGGGTGTACAGATGCAAAGATCTTCGGAAAGAAGAGTTTTCAGGTAGCATATCCTAACAGAACAAGCAGCCACCAACTGACCTGGACGTTGCTCTGAAGAGCCGAGCTAGCATCATAGGCCGCCTGGCTGGCTTCCCGGACCACCTTCACTTGCTCCATCATGATCCCCGCCTGGCGTATAGCCTCCTTAGCAGCACCCACTTGGTCCTCCGAGACGTGGTGTGTGGCGAAAAGAGAAGGCGGACCAGCAGTCGACGATGAAGGCCGGACACTCGTCAGCGACACAGCAAAAGACACGGAAGTCCGAGTGATGTTGCCACCCTCATGAACCAGCGTCTCAGGCACTGATACAACCTGAACAGTCTTGGCAGCAGGCGCCTTTTGTTCTTCCTCTTCCTCAGCGGTGCCTCATCGTCGTCACAGGGAGATCAATGACATGGGGGGGGGGGGGAACTACAGGAAAGATTCAAAGATAAAAAAAGAAATACAATCGACCAAAAGAGAATTACAGCGATCATACCAAGGTTAGAGGTAACAACATCTTCCATCTCCTGGTCTTCGTTCCTGACTGAGGTCTCGGAGATGGCAACGCTGTAGATTTCAAAAATCAGTTGATCAGTCAACAAGTAGACCAAAAGTATGTTCGTGCTGAACAAGAAAGCTCAAGTTCTGCTGTACCCGGAAATAGTGGGGATAGCCATCTTCATCTTGGGCAAAACCTTTGTCGGCTTTGACGGCGTCGCTCGGGGTTGCTTCGGCTCTTTTTCAGTCGGCGCCGGAGAGGTCGTCCGAGGAAGTTTCGTCGACTGCCCGACATGCGCGATAGCCTTGCCGCGCTCGACCGCAGGGTCATGGGTGAGCTTGGACCAACTTTCCACTCAAGGAGGATCGACTACTTCCTCCTCTTCCTCCTCCTCCTCTTCGTCGGAGCTGTCGTCATCTTCGTCCCCCCCACCGTCAGACTGCCATTCCTCCTGGCTTTCACCTCCGCTCCCTTCCTCCTCCTCAACTGGTTCTTGCGCCCCGTTGGGCATCGAGTACATCTCAGTGGTGACCTGGAAGAAGACAAACAAGACGAAAGTCAGTCGACCGATTTAAGCGAACAAGGTGGAGTAAGCAGAGTCAGAGTCAAAGATACGGGATTGGACCTTGTCTGTCTCGTACGATTGGTCGAGTGGAGGGATCCTCCTGGCTCCTCGGGGGTTATCTTTGTTCCCTGTGATGGCGGTCATCCATCTCTCCGGTGGCATCCTCGACCTCCTCCGGGTGGACCCGAGTGGTGTCATCGGTGCGAATACATCCACATCGGATGGTCTCGATATTGAAGTGGCTGGATGAGCCGTCGAAGAAAAACCTCCAGAAGATCCATACCAGTCACCCCTTCACGGATGAGCTGGACTACACGCTCGACCAAAACCTTGACCTGATCCTTCTCCTCCGGGACCACCTTCAGAGAGGACGGCTTTCTCACTCGATCCATGGAGAAAGGAGGGAGTCCAGTCGACTGCCCTGGTGTCGGCTGGTCTTGGCAGTAGAACCAGGTTGACTGCCACCCTCAGACCGACTCAGGAAGGACAATGGCTGGAAAAGCACTCTTACCCCTCATTTGAACCCCAAGACCCCCACACATCTGAATCACTTGGGTTCTCTCGTCACTCGGATTGGACTTTTTCACCGTCTGGGAGCGACAGGTGAAAATGTGTTTGAAGAGGCCCCAATGCGTCCGACAACCCAAAAAATTCTCACACAAGGACACGAAAGCGGCGAGGTCCACGATGGAGTTGGGTGTGAAGTGGTGGAGTTGTGCCCCAAAGAAGTTCATAAATCCTCGAAAGAAAGGGTGGGGCAGCAAAGAAAACCCACGGTCAACGTGAGTGGCTAAGAGGACGCACTCACCCTCCTGAGGCTGCGGCTGCCACTCCATCCCCGGAAGCCTCGCTGATCCGTGAGGGATCAGTCCTTCATTGGCCAGATCTTCAAGATCTTTCCGGCGGATGGTCGAGCGAATCCAGTCGCCCTGGATCTAGCCCTACGGCAAACCGGCCCGCGACGAGGATCCGCCCCGACTGGTCGCCCTCCCCTTCGCCTTCGTCGTCGTCTTCTTCGCCCGTTCCAAAGCCGCCGGCTTTTCTTTCACCATTGCCGCCGGCGGAACGCGCGCGGAGCACCAGTTCGGAGGTGGTGGCAGGCATGGCGGATGAATCTGGGGAAAGGAGGGGAAAATGGGAACGCACTGTTCAAAAAACCTCCTGTCCGGGACCTTATATCAGGTTGCTTCCGAGTGGCTGACTGGTAGGCCCAGGAAATCCTGTCAAATCCCGCAACAGTCGCCCGCACGATACGTGGCGAAAAAGGTGGCGCGGATATCAAGGCGTCCCTGCCTTATACCGTCCGATCACTGCGGCTACCTCCGCTCCGCTCGCTTCCCGAAATTCAAATCCCGCTAAATCCGCGCGCCGCAGAGCAAATCGTCAGACAAAAGACTTCCTCCGTCCTGCCATTCGGAAATCGGCAAGTACGGAAAACGCACTCGACGGATACAAAGAATGGATCAAGGCGACTGAAAAACAAGTTGATGCCGTCACTTAAGTCCATTGATCCAAAACAAGACACAATTGCAGCACAAGAATGAGTCGGGAGTATGTTCAACTCCTTCCCCACTCAAACCTCGATCCATTCGGGGGCTAATGATGAAGTCATATACCTAGGGTAGGGTCATGGACCTGTCCAAGATACCCTCCCAAGGACATCTCTAGAAGAAACTACCTTTCAACGACTGGAAGGGTTCCACTCGACCAACCTGGAAGACACTCGACCATGAAGCCAACCACTGATTGCCGGGAGATCTAAAGCCAGTCTGCACACAAACGGTCGGGTCATTAAGTAGCTTTTATGGTCATCATAGCACTTTATGTGGGCGTTACCAAGAACCCCCTATCTTAATGTACCTTAATCCTGCATAGCGAGGGCCGGAGGGGCTGGCGAACTCTATATAAGCCACCCCCTCCTCAGTGTAAAGGGTTCGCACCCCTGTAACTCATACGCATATAATACAGTCGACTGCCTCTGGGCTCCGAGATGTAGGGTTGTTACTTCCTCCGAGAAGGGCCTAAACTCGTAAACATCTTGCGTATACAACTACTCCATAGCTAGGATCTTGCCTCTCCATACCTACCCCCATTCTACTGTCAGACTTAGAACCACGACAGCGGCCTCCACATAGTAGTAAGCATCGGCGATGGCATCTGGCTCCTGGGCTCCGACATCTGGTTGCATCAACCGGAAAGAAGAAGAAAAGGGGGAAAAGGGGGAGCAAAGCAACCGTGAGTACTCATCGAAAGTACTCGCAAGCAAGGATCTACACTACATATGCATCGGTATCAATGAAATGGGCAGATGTCGTGGTGAACTGCAGAATGCCAGAAGAGAAGGGGGAAAGCCTAGCCTAACGAAGACTAGCATCTTCAAGCGTCTTGCAGCATCAGAAGAGATAAGAGTAGCATAAAGTAAACTAGTAGTAGTGTTATCAACCTCGGCCAGAGATCCTTTCTCGACTCCCTACGAGAAAGCAATCCCAGAGCCATACTATCCAGTTATCACCTCAAGTATCCAGTTCTAGTTGTATCGATCGGGATACAACTCCAAGTGTCCGTTACCGTAGGACAGGCTATCGATAGATGTTTTCTTCCCTGCAGGGGTGCACCAACTTACCCACCACGCTCAATTAACTCCGGCCGGACACACTTTCCAGGGTCATGCTCGGCCTCGGCCAAACAATACGCTGCAACACGACCTAGGGTTAATAGAGAGGCCAGCACTCCGGACTAAACCTATGCCCCCAGGGGTCATGGGCCATCGCTTCGGGAACTCCTGCACGTTGCGAGGGCGGCCGGTGAGTAGACCTAGCTACCTCCTTCAAAAAGGCAGGTGCTTACGCAGTCCAACCCGGCGCGCGCCGCTCAGTCGCTGACGTCTATTAAGCTTTGGCTGATGTATACGACGCAGAATGCCCCTACTATGCCCACGTGATGGTTAGTGCTATCAGGCCAGAGGCCCCTCGGATCAAATATCCAAATCGTAGTGGATTACAAACGCGCGGTAACAAGCACAGACTCACGAAAGATGCCCCGTCTCGAGGACTTGCGACAACGGCTAGGAATGCCCGACCACGCCTCGTAATTATCTCGCGGGCACCCTCCAGGTCAACCCCGTCTCCACATCACTCGCGGGTACCCCTCAGGGTCGACCCGCCTTTCCAAGTAATAGTTGTAAAGTCCAAGTATCCATGTGTCCAAACATCAAGGGGAAAACTCGAGGAATCACCCCGGTGAATTCCATTCGATGTAATCATCAAGGTGAAAGTAAGAGGATCCACCCTCGAGGTTCACACTTGAGGGGTTGCACGACAGAGCCGTATCGGAAGTGGTTAAGGAGGAAATCACCCTCGATGACCACGACCGAATAGGTACACTACAGGTTAACATCAGAATTGCTAATGAGGTCTCACCCTCGGCACTCGATAGTAACATATTAGTGTTGAGCAACTAAGGGGAAAGTGATGTGCGGTGCCGGGGCCTGGTCTTCGATCTTGTTGATCGGGTCTTCGATCTCGTTGATCGGGTCTTCGATGATGAAGCAGGGGTAACAAGGACTAGGTGGGGGTCACTGATGGATCAGTAACCAACCTATACTAAGCAGTTTAGGATAAGCAGGTAGGTATCAATAAGCAGGTTACAAAAGCAGGCTATGCATCAGAATAGGAGCAAACAATTACAGTAGCAAAATCTAATGCAGGCATGATAGAAAGGAAATGGGCGATGTCGGGATGATCAAAAGGGGGGGGCTTGCCTCGAAGCTCTGCTGAATGGGAAGAAGTGTCGTCATCAACGTAGTCGATCACAGGGGCAGCATCAGTCTCGGGGTCTACCGGAGAGAAGAGTGGGAAGAAACAATAAATATAAAGCAAACATAGCATCACAAATCATAACGTGGCAATATGTTGTGCCGGGTGTGGCCTAATGTATGGCTATACGATATAGGTGAAGGGGGAAATCAACCGGGAATGTATTCCCGGTTCCGGACCTGTGTCAGACAGATGACCGGAGGGGAAAAGTTCCATGTGCAGATAGTTAGAGGCATCTGACAGGTAAACGGACCGTGTATCCAGATTCGTTGGATTTTTCTGAGCAACTTTCATGTATAAAGTTTTTCGATCCGAACTATGGTTTAATTACTATGATTTTCTGAAGTTTTAAAAGTAGTTTGGAAACCTTTTAAATCAAAAATAAAACAGAAATTAGCTTTGTCACCTACTGCTATTCTAGCCATAGTGTAAGAATGGTGGGGTCAGGGTCAAAGTCAACAGTTGACTAGTCAATATATGAACAATGTAGGGGCCACATGACATCGACTTTAGACTTTTCTGAAAATTTATTTTTCTTTAAACTAACAGTGGGTCCACATGTCATCTCATTGGGCAGCCCAAGAAGGGGCCGACCGGTCAAGCTACCAATCGGGCCACCAGGGCCCACTGGTCAACGACCCAGGGGGGGCCCCACTATGCCACATCGGCGTCGGCGCCGGAGAGAGAGAGAGCTCTGGCGACCAAGGCAACGGCGGCGCCTCGCTGGAGTTGGCCGGGGCCGCGCTATAGGGGGCCTCCGGACCTGCGGCTTGGACCTAAGGGCGCGGCCCGGCGCCACGCACACGATGGTGACGACGACCGGCGTCGGGGACGACCGAAGCATCCCTGGCAGCGAGCGGAGGCGGCAGCGGCGTTCGGGAGCGCGTCGGAAAAAAAGCCTACGGGGCGGTTAAAACGAGCGCTATGACGCGCGTTTGAACGAGGGGAGCCACACGCAGCCAACGCCGGCGGTCCCGCGTGCTGGGATGGCCTAGAGCCACGGCAGCGCTGACCGGAGCGGCACCAGAGTTCGGACGTCAATGGATTCGAACGTCCAGGGCATGACAAGGGTGGTGGAGGGGCGCGTTGAGCAGCTAGGAGCTCCAGGAGCTCGGTGGTGGTGTTAGCGCGTGCGAGGATCAACAGGGCGAAGGCAATGAGCTCAACGGCGGATCTCGACTCGGCCATGGCGGGTCAAGCCGCTCCGAGCGCGTACGAAAGAAAAAGGTAGGGGGGAAAGAAGCGCAGGCTTATAGTGAGCCTGTAGTTGTGCTTAAGCGCGCTCGAGGAAGATCGACGACGACGAATCAGCGATGAAGGCGAAGATGGCCGTAGGGGAAGAAGAGGTTGCTGTGCTCGCTGCGGTGGCTCCCTCCTCGCTCCGGTTGGTGTAGAGGGAGTAGCCGAGGACGACACGTCGTTGTGGCATAGTGAGGCGGCGGAGAGGTGACGGTGGCCGCGGGATCGAGCGGGGGACGGCGGCGAGCGCTTCGGCCTCCTCTCCAAAACAAAGGAGAGGGAGAGGGAGAGCTAGGGGGAAGGAGAAGCGGGAGTAGCGGTAGGTGAGGGGGAGGACTCGAGGCGTCCAGGGGCGGCGACCTTATCCACCCCTCGACGCCGGGGAAGGGGTCCGGTGGCGACCGCGCCCTGTAGCGGCGCGCGACCGAGGAACAGGAAGAGGGCGCGGTGCGGGGAGCTGGGCCGGTTTGCTGTGGTGGGCCGAGGCCCATGGGAAGGCCATGGGCTGAGGCCCTTCTTCCTTTTTTTAAACAGTTTTTCTTTTCTTTTAAAACTTCTATTTCATATAGTTTAGGCCAGTTAAACAATTTGCAAAAGAATGTTGGTTCACCACCAATATTAATTATGCATTATTTGGCACAAGATGAACATTTTTGTTTCATGTTTGAGCAAATTTGAATTTCACTCAGAATTTGAAATTGAATTCAACTGGAATATTGATCAAAGTGACTAAGCACTATTATAGCAAAATGATTAGCTTGATCTCAGGGATTACTGTAGCATCACTACACCAGGGTGTTACACCCCCGCCGACAACCCAATGAAGGGCCCTTTGGCGACCTTGCGGGACCGCTCGACCTCGCCGTCGCGGTTCACGTCAAGCTGGAAGAGCTGCTGGCAGAAGTGGGCGTGCTCCATCACCGTGAGGTTGTGTTCCAAGCCGTGGCGAAGCCTCACGATGTCAGCCGCGTTTGTGAAGAGCCAGGCCGACCTCCCCTTGTTATGCAGCGGAGCGATTCGGCGACGGATGAAATCCGCCCCGATCATCTCAAGGGTGAGCCCGGCCTCGGTGAGGCGAAGAATCTTGGTGGTGGCGACCGTGAGCTTCACGTCGTCGGTGTCGACGTTGCTCCAGTCGTTTCTGCGAACCGATCGCGCCTGGCGAACCCGGCAGAATTCCTGTGGATCCTCGTCCTCAATCCAGCACCACCGGCCCCGCCACTCCACCAACCTCTCCTTCTGGGCACCCTCCGGGTATGTCCCCTTGGACCTTGGGATCCAGGCGACACAACCGGAAATGGCGCCCCCCTTTTGGATCCGAGGGAAGAAGTAGTGGCGGAAGAGCGCCGTGTTGGGATGCACCTCGGCGAAGCCTTCGCAGAGATGTGCAAAAAGAGCCATGCACGCCATGGCATTTGGGGTAAAATCCAGAAGATGAAAGCCGTAGGTGTGCATGATATCACTGAAGAAATCGGAGAAGGGGGCAGAGGCCGCAGGAGAAGTAGTCAACGAAGAATGGGGACCGATTCGGGCCGGCCTCGGCGAAGGCAGCAGGGATGACGCGCATGGCCGGGTGCCCCGTTCTCCCCCCCCCCCCCCCCCGTCTTGCACCCTCACAGATGCTTGAAGTAGTCCCGGAGGTGGACTGCGTCGACCGCCGTGGGGAAGTAGGTGGACTGCGCACAGATCGCTTAACTCACTCTCCGTGACTCATTAAATCCGGCGTCCTTGGCCACTCCCTTGCCTTTTCTGGTTTTGGGTGCCATGGCGGCTTTGGGAGGTGAGGGATGAAGGACGACGAAGGCGCCGCGGCGGCGAGCAAAGGCAAGAGCTTGAGAGGGAGGAAGAAGGGGACGGCGGTTCCGAGATTGGGGAAAGCACGGAGGGTAAATGAGCAGCGCGCCCGCGGTTATTCCTTTTTATGGGGAAGGCGCGGGCCGCCTGTTTTCCCATTAACTGCAATGTGACGCATGTGTGCGGGAACCGCCCCACGCATGCCCCCCACGTCACGCATGCCCCCCACGTCACGCACGCCCCTCCATGACGCGCACTCAACACGGGTCATGGGGAAGCGCAGCGAATGAGAAGTTACTATGGTAAAAATCCCGCCCCGCCTGCCCGCACACCATTCTGGGACTCGCCCAACAACGTGTCACGCTTATGTGTGGCCCAGGCCCAGGGGCTCCTGTCGGGGTACAAAAGTAGGGGCACTTCTTTTTACCCCTTTACTTGTGCACGGGCAGTCAGAGCCGCGCCCACGGCCACACTAAGCAGGGCAGAGGAGGGAAGCCGAAGGCACAAGGCGACCAGAGGCAACGCCAAGACCAATGAACACAAAAGAGCAAGAGGGTGAGGTGGGCTCCCCCGGCAAGACCCTTGCAGGGGCAGCCTCCGTGGCCCCTGCAAGAGCCTTGTCGGGACAACTTGCCCGATGCTAGCAGAGCAGGCCACCCTTGAGCCCGCGGGTTCCAACATCACCAACCAACTACATCGGAACCAAGGCTCGGGAGGCGCCTCTGTGGTGGCATGCAGATCTTCGTCAAGATCATAAACATATGAGATCAGATGAGGACCAGAAGACGACGATACTCGGCGGGATCCTAGCCAGGGAAATCCATGAGACCCCCGACAAGATGCTTGCCGGGGAAGACCACGAAGCCACGGCAAGACCCTTGCCAGGGCCCCGACAAGGCCTTTGCTGGAGACACTTACAGGGTGGCAGCAGGGCTCGCGTCTGCCATGACTCCACCGTTGTCCCCATGCAGCTGCCAGCTCAACCAGCCGAGCAGGCAACTGCGTGGCGACGAGCGGCCTCCACGACTGACTCACCAAGCACCTGCATGGTGGCATGTAGGCCTTCGTGAAGGCTCCACCACCGTACCGGCCCAGCAGCCAACCAACGTGATGCCACAACGCCTCGTCAGCCCGAACGCGCGTCGCTGCCAGGCGAGGCGGCGACAGCTGGGACGTGCTTCCTTGCCGTCCCCGATAAAGTGAGAGGGGCACGTCGACAGCGCATTAAATACGTTTTCGGTGGTGCCAGAGGATAGACTCATCCACTGTACACCTTTCCGCCTCCTTTGTGCCACTGTGGCAGCCCCTTTTGCCTATAAAACGAGGCCCGAGGCGACCAGGAGGAGGATTCAGATCTTTTGGTCAAGTTACACCCCGTAGCTAGCTCAAGAACACAAGAACACTCAAATACATCCACCAAAGCAGGACTAGGGTATTACGCATCTTGGCGTCTTAACAAGGGTAAACGATCTGTGCTTCCCGTCGGACCGCTCTTTGCACAACCTCGCTACCGCTAACCGTAGAAGGGATCCCAGTGATCCCATAGGTGTCGTTTCCACCGACACACTCAAGCGAGCAATCATATCAGAATTGTATTTCAATTGGTTCATAACATTTGCATTGAAGTGATCTTGTTTTCTAATGTAGTTTTCAAACTCATAGAGGCATTGGCTAGGGTGCATATTGTGAGGATTGTCATTATCATTGAATTTGATTAGAGAATTTACCTTTACCACCTTAGGTGGTGGTGGCATATCAAGCCCATGTATTTATTCAATGGAAGGTAAAATTTTAACATCCTCGGCTTTAATACCTTTTTCATTCATAGATTTCTTTGCTCTTGCATACCTCCAGGACTGAGAAATAAGGTACCGCTCTTCTTCGGAGTGGGATTAGGTGGTGGTTCAGGAAGAGTCCAATCATCATAATTTTTCAATATATTATTCAATAATTCTTCACCTTGCCCAACAGTTCGTTCCCTGAAAACACAACCATCACAACTATCTAGGAAATCCCTAGAAGCATCAATTAGTCCATTATAGAAGATATCAAGTATTCCATTTCTCTTAAGAGGATGATCAAGAAAATCATTAAGTAATTGGCAAAGACTCCCCCAAGCTTGTGGGTGACTCACTTCTTTAATTTGCACAAAGTTAAATATTTCCTGTAAGGAAGCTTGTTTCTTATGAGCAGGAAAATATTTTTCAGAGAAGTAATAAATCATATCCTTGGGACTATGCACACAACCAGGAGAAAGAAGATTGTACCAAGATTTAGCATCACCCTTTAATGAGAAATGAAATAATTTGAGAATATAATAGTAGCAAGTCTTCTCATCATGAGTAAAAAGGGTGGCTATGTCATTCAACTTAGTAAGATGTGCCACAACAGTTTCAGTTTCATAACCATGGAAAGGATCAGATTCAACCAAAGTAATCAATTCTGGGTCGACAGAGAATTCATGATCCTTATCATCAATAAAATAGGTGAAGTAGAAAACTTAGGATCACATTGCATTCTAGCATTCAAGGATTTTTCTTTATACTTGCATAATAATTTCTCTAGATCATCTCTGTCCTTACAAGCAAGAATATCTCTAGTTGTCTCTTCATTCATAACACAACCTTCCGGTACTTTTGGCAATTCATATCTAGGAGGGCTAGTTCTAGTAGGTGTTCCAAGATTTTCAGTTTCAAGCTCATCATCAGTTTCAACAACATCATATTGTCTTACTCTAGCAATTTGTTCATCAAGGAATTCACTTAGTGGCACATCATCATCATCATCAAGCAAGGTACTAGCATCATCATAAGTATCATTCATAGCAAAAGTAGCATCATCAACAACTTGCGACATATCAGGATTAATTGCATGTGGGTGTTGCAAGTTTACTTATAACAGAAGTTGAGGCAGAGCTAGATGGCAGTTCCTTACCTCCCCTCGTCTTAGAGGGATAAATGTTAGTCTTAGCATCCTTGAGACTCTTCATAATGATAAATTGATAATAATACCAAGTGACTCAACAAATATAGCTATGCTCCCCGGCAATGGCGCCAGAAAAGAGTCTTGATAACCCACAAGTATATGGGATCGCAACAGTTTTCGAGGGTAGAGTATTCAACCCAAATTTATAGATTCGACACAAGGGGAGACAAAGAATATTGGCAAGTATTAGCAGATGAGTTGTGAATTCAACCACACCTGGAGATTAATTAGCTGCAGCAAGTGATCAGTAGCAAAGTAATATGATAGTTTTGATAATAGTGATAGCAGCAATGGTAACAGTAACAGTGATAGCAGTAGTTTTGTAGCAAGTGCAGCAATAACGATAGTAGTAGTAACTAAGCAAGAAAAATATAAGATAAATTCGTAGGCATTAGATCAGTAATTTGTTGGATGGTATTCATCATGTGACATCCATAACCTAGGGTGAGACGGCACTAGCTCCAGTTCATAAATATAATGCAGGCATGTATTCCGTAAATAGTCATACGTGCTTATGGAAAGAACTTGCATGACATCTTTTGTCCTACCCTCCCGTGGCAGCGGGGTCCAATTGGAAAGTAAGGATATTAAGGCCTCCTTTTAATAGAGAACCGGAACAAAGCATTAACACATGGTGAATACATGAACTCCTCAAACTACAGTCGTCACCAGGAGTGGTCTCGACTATTGTCACTCCGGGGTTGCCGGATTATAACACGTAGTAGGTGATTATAACTTGCAATATCGGATCTAGAACATGGATATAATGATGATAACATAAACGCTTCAGATCTGAATTCATGGCACCCGGGCTTAAAGTGACAAGCATTAAGCATGGCAAAGTCATAGCAATATATCTCTCAGAACATAGTGGATACTAGGGATCAAGCCCTAAAAAAACTAACTAGATTACATGATGAATCTCATCCAACTCCTCACCGACTAGCGAGCCTACGAAGGAATTACTCACTCTCGGTGGGGAGCATCATGGAATTGGCGGTGGAGAAGGGTTGGTGATGATGGAGAACGAAGATCCCCCTCTCCAGAGCCCCAAAGGGACTCCAGATCTGACCTCCCGATGAAGAACAGGAGGTGACGGCGGCTCCGTCTCGTGGATCACGATAATTCTTTCTCCCTCATTTTTTCTCTGAAAATAGGATTTTATAGCATCGGTTTCAGGGTCTGCGGGGCCACCAGGTGGGGACAACCCTGCAACCGAATTCTGGCAATGAGCGCAAAAGTTTTTGTTTTTCAGCAAGATCAAATCAACTATCACCCATACTATCCCAAAGGCTTTACTTGGCACTTTATTGAGACAAACTCTATAAAACATGATCATTATAGTAGCTTAATCATGTGGGTACACGAAAACAGTAGGGGTAAATGTTGGGTTGTCTCCCAACAAGCGCTTTTCTTTAATGCATTTCTAGCTAGGCATGATGATTTCAATGATGCTCACATAAAAGATAAGAATTAAAACATAATGGGAGCATCATGAAGCATATGACAAGCACATTTAGTCTAACCCACTTCCTATAAATAGGAATTTTGTGAGCAAACAACTTATGGGAACAAGAATGAACTAGCATAGGAAGGCAAAACAAGCATGACTTTAAAACTTTGAACACATAGAGAGGAAACTTGGTATTATTGAGATATGTAAAAGCATATGTTCATCTATCATAATAATTTTCAGTGGCATCATGAATGAATTCAACAATATAACCATCACATAAAGCATTATTTTCATGATGCACAAGCATAGAAATTTTACTACTCTCCGCATAAGAAAAATTCTTCTCATTTGGAATAGTGGGAGCAAACTCAACAAAATAACTATCATGTGAGGCATAATCCAATTGAAAATTAAAATCACGATGACAACTTTCATGGTTAGAATTATTCCTTATAGCATACATGTCATCACAATAATCATCATAGATAGCAACTTTATTCTCATAATCAATTGGAACCTCTTCCGAAATAGTGGATTCGTCACTAAATAAAGTCATGACCTCTCCAAATCCACTTTCATAAATATTATAAGATTCAACACCCTCCAAAATAGTGGGATCATTACCTAGAGTTGACACTCTTCCAAACCCACTTTCATAAATATAATCATCATAAATAGGAGGCATGCTATCATTTAATAAATTTTCTCATCAAAACTTGGGGGACAAAAAATATCATCTTCATCAAACATAGCATCCCCAAGCTTATGGCTTTTCATATCATTAGCATCATGGATATTCAAAGAATTCATACTAAAAACATTGCAATCATACTCACCATTAAAATTTTAGTGCAAAACATTTCATAAACTTCTTCTTCTAACACTTGAGCACAATTTTCCTTTCCATCATTTTCACGAAAGATATTAAAAAGATGAAGCATATGAGGCAACCTCAATTCCATTTTTTGTAGTTTTATTTTATAGACTAAACTAGTGATAAAACAAGAAACTAAAAGATTCAATTGGAAGATCTAAAGATATACCTTCAAGCACTAACCTCCCCGGTAAAGGCGCCAGAAAAGAGCTTAGTTGACGGGGTGTGAGTGTCGCTTACCTAGCCTCCCCGGCAATGGCGCCAAAAAAGAGCTTGATGTCTACTATGCAACTTTATCCTGGTAGACGTTCTTGGGCCTCCAAGTGCATAGTTTTGTAGGACAGTAGCAAATTTCCCTCAAGTGGATGACCTAAGGTTTATCAATCTACGGGAGGCGTAGGATGAACATGGTCTCTCTCAAACAACCCTGCAACCAAATAACAAAGAGTCTCTTGTGTCCCCAACACACCCAATACAATGGAAAATTGTATAGGTGCACTAGTTCAGCGAAGAGATGGTGATACAAGTGTAATATGGATGGTAGATATAGGTTTTTGTAATCTGAAATTATAAAAACAGCAAGGTAACTAGTAGTAAAAGTGAGCAAAATGGTATTGCAATGCTTGAAAACAAGGCCTAGAGTTCAAACTTTCACTAGTGCAAGTTCTCACAACAATGATAACATAATTAAGTCATATAACAATCCCTCAACGTGCAGCAAAGAATCACTCCAAAGTTTCTATCGGACAACGTAGGACGAAAACGTGCATCAACCCCTATGCATAGATTACCCCAATGTCACCACGGGAATCTGCAAGTTGAGTGCCAAAACATACATAAAGTGAATCAATAGAACATCCCATTGTCAACCACAGATATTCCATCGCAAAACATACATAAAGTGTTCTAGAATCCAATACTCAATCCAACATAACGAGACCTCAAAGAGCAAGACTCAATTCATCACAAGAAGGTAGAGGGCAGAAACACCATATGATTCAACTATAGTAACAAAGCTCGTGGTACATCAAGATCGTGCCAAATCAAGAACACGAGAGAGAGAGAGAGAGAGAGATCAAACACATAGCTACTGGTACATACCCTCAGCCCCGAGGGTGAACTACTCCCTCCTCGTCATGGAGAGCGCCGGGATGATGAAGATGGCCACCGGTGATGGTTTCCCCCTCCGGTAGGGTGCCGGAATGGGCTCCCGATTGGTTTTTCGTGGCTACAGAGGCTTGCGGTGACGTAAGTCCCGATCTAGGTATATTTCTGGGGGTTTCTATATTTATAGGAATTTTTCGCGTCGAGAACAAGTCAGGGGGGTCCACGAGGGGCCCATAAGACCGGAGGGTGCCCCCCCCCCCCTTGTCGGCCTCGTGGCTCTTCTGGCCCAAATCTTTTGCTTCGCGGGCTTCTTCTGGTCCATAAAAAATCACCGTAAATTTTCAGCTCCTTTGGACTCCATTTGATATTCTTTTCCGCGAAATCAAAAACAAGGAAAAAAACAAAAACTGGAACTGGGCTCTAGGTTAATAGGTTAGTCCCAAAAATCATATAAAATAGCATATAAATGCATATAAAACATCCAAGATAGATAATATAATAGCATGGAACAATAAAAAATTATAGATACGTTGGATACGTATCAACAACCCCCAAACCGATGGGGAGGAAGGGCTCTTTTATAGCCAACTTCCAAAAATAGCCATTGGGGCTTCAACGGACACTTCCTGGGCACCCCGTGCCCACAGGGTCCAATGCACACGGTACAAGCCCGTGGGCACGGGTGCCCCGTGCCCACGGGGTACCTAGGATAGCATGCAGCAGCCCACTAAAACATGCATAACTTTGGCATACGAACTCCGAAATCAATGATCTTGGGCTCGTTTTAAAGCTACGGAAAAGCCCAAGGTCCTCACATAGAGAATTAACCAAGATAAACAAGAAATAATTATGAAAATTATGCAAAGGTTTGATCTCTCTTTATGCGACGTGATCAAGCTACTCACCCAAAAGTCCCTCTTGATAGTAAGGTTATCAAACCTATAATCAGGTCTCCCTTCGAGCACCATGAGACCGGAAAAACTAGGAAAACCTAGCTAAGGTATACCTTTGCCTTGTACATTCAACTTGAGCTTGATGATGACTTTGATGCTTGCCTCAAGTTGGAATCCTTTTCTTGTTCATGATCACTTGGTGAAGACACTCGAAATGCTTCCTCATATTGCAATGAGAGAAGCCTTAACTTAAGCCCATATTCATGTGCACATCAAAATGATGTGGACCACAAGCTTCAAAGCATATGACCTCGGCTTCGCCTTGCACTTGGACTCCTCGAACCCGATGACCATCACCACTTGATGTCATCCACACATATGCTACTTGAAATCTTTCTTTTGATGCAAGCCCATGAGAAACACCTAACCCCCATAGACATAGAAAGCACATACCATGGGTTAGTGCACAAAAAGTAATTCACAATTACTTACCATACCACTAGTTTACTTGATCACATGTGGTACATTGTTTGCGCTTGTGAGTTGACCATCTGGATACAAACTTCGAGCTTCATCCTGGTCAACCAACATATTTACCTCAAGCTCTATATTGATTTCTTCAAAGCCACAATGAACTCTTCATTTCCCTTCATTACTTCAAGAAAGAGATCACCAAAGACTCTTTCATGACCATATCAAGTTTCACTATGAATATCATATTGGTCATCATTTCCTCTTCTAAAAACTCCATCATAATCTCTTGAGAGGCACAATGAATTCTCCACTCTAGTTGCTTGCTTCAAGACTTGATCAACCGAAGACCCAACACATGAGCTTACCATGTTCTTGTCTTGAAACCATAACCTGAATTCTTCTATTTGTTTATACTCTCAAGCTCTTGATAATTAAAAGCCCACATATGTCAATGTTTGATCCTCTAACAAACTCTACTGGATATGGGACCTCGAGTGCCAAAACCTAGGCCCCGTGTGCAAAGGGATCAGGGCCCCCGTGCGCATGGGGTATCCAAGAGTTGACACTTGACCCATTGCACGCGGGGGTCAGGAGGCCTGTGCGCACGGGGTATTGATACATCTCCATTGTATGTACTTTTCCAAACACTTTTGCCCTTGTTTTTGACTCTAACTTGCATGATTTGAATGGAACTAACCCGGACTGACGTTGTTTTCAGCAGAATTGCCATGGTGTTATTTTTATGCAAAAATAAAAGTTCTCGGAATGATCTGAAACTTCATGGAGAATATTTTTGGAATATACAAAAATACTAGCGAAAGAATCAAGGGTAGGGGGCCCACACCCTATCCACGAGGGTGGGGGCGCGCCTACCCCCCTGGGCACGCCCCTGCCTCGTGGGCCCCCTGGTGCTCCACCGACCTCAACTCCAACTCCAACTCCATATATTCACGTTCGAGGAGAAAAAATAGAGAGAAGGATTCATCATGTTTTACGATACGGAGCCGCCGCCAAGCCCTAATCTCTCTCGGGAGGCCTGATGTTGATTCCGTTCGGGGCTCTGGAGAGGGGAATCCGTCGCCATCGTCATCATAAACCTTCCTCCATCACCAATTTTATGATGCTCACCACCGTGCGTGAGTAATTCCATCATAGGCTTGCTTGACGGTGATGGGTTGGATGAGATTTACCATGTAATCGAGTTAGTTTTGGTAAGGTTTGATCCCTAGTATCCATTATGTTCTAAGATTGATGTTGCTATGACTTTGCTATGCTTAATGCTTGTCAATAGGGCCCGAGTGCCATGATTTCAGATCTGAACCTATTATGTTTTCATGAATATATGTGAGTTCTTGATCCTATCTTGCAAGTCAATAGTCACCTACTATGTGTTATGATCCGGTAACCCCTAAGTGACAATAATCGGGACCACTCCCGGTGATGACCGTAGTTTGAGGAGTTCATGTATTCACTAAGTGTTAATGCTTTGGTCCGGTACTCTATTAAAAGGAGGCCTTAATATCCCTTAGTTTCCAATGGGGCCCCGCTGCCACGGGAGGGTAGGACAAAATATGGCATGCAAGTTCTTTTCCATAAGCACGTATGACTATAATCAGAATACATGCCTACATTACATTGATGAAGTGGAGCTGGTTCTGTGTCACCCTATGTTATAACTGTTTCATGAGGAATCGCATCCCACATAACATCACTGATCCATTGCCTACGACCTTTTCACATATTGATCTTTGCTTAGTTACTTTTCCGTTGCCACTGTTACAATTACTACAAAACTGCTACCGTTACTTTTGCCACCGTTAATGTTACTTCCATACTACTTTGCTACTAAATATTTTGCTGCAGATATTAAGTCTTCTAGGTGTGGTTGAATTGACAACTCAACTACTAATACTTGAGAATATTCTTTGGCTCCCCTTGTGTCGAGTCAATAAATTTGGGTTGAATACACTACCCTCGAAAACTGTTGCGATCCCCTATACTTGTGGGTTATCAAGACTATTTTTTGGCGCTAAGCATTGCTCTATTCTTTGAGTCACTTGGGATTTATATCTGCTGATCACTATGAGGAACTTGAAATACGAGAAAACCAAAATTTATCCCTCAACTACGAGGGGAGGTAAGGAACTGCCGTCTAGCTCTACACTTGATTCACCTTCTGTTTTGAGTAAACTTGCGACACCTAAACCTGCTTCTACTATTAATTCTGATATGTCGCATGTTATTGATGATGCCACTTCTTCTATGCATGATACTTATGATGAAACTACTTCTATGCTTGATACTACTGTGCCACTATGTGAATTTCTTGATGAACAACTTGCTAGGGCTAGAGAGAATGAAATTATTGAAACTGATAATATTGATGAAAGTGATGATGAAGATTTTCCCCCTAGATATGAATTGCCTGTTGTGCACAGCGGTTATGTTATGGATGAAGAAACTGCTAGAGACTTTCTTGCTTGCAATGATAGATATGATCTTAAGAAATTATTAGCCAAGCTGAAAGAAAAATCTCTGAATGCTAGAATGAAATATGACCCTGCTTTTGCTACTTCACCTATCTGTATTTCCAATAAGGATTATGATATCTCTGTCGATTCTGAGATAATTAGTTTGGTTGAATCTGATCCTTTTTATGGCTATGAATCTGAAACTGTTGTGGCACATCTTACTAAATTAAATGATATAGCCACCCTATTCACTAATGATGAGAAAACTCGCAACTACTATATCCTTAAGTTATTTCTGTTCTCATTAAAGGGTGATGATAAAACATGGTTTAATTCTCTTGATCCTGGTTGTGTGCGTAGTCCCCAGGATATGATTTATTACTTCTCTACTAAATATTTCCCCACCCATAAGAAACAAGCTGCTTTAAGGGAAATATATAATTTTGTGCAAATTGAAGAAGAGAGTCTCCCACAAGCTTGGGCAAGGCTTCTCCAATTACTTAATGCTTTGCCTGATCATCCTCTCAAGAAAAATGAAATACTTGATATCTTGTATAATGGACTAACCGATGCTTCCAGAGACCACCTGGATAGTTGTGCTGGTTGTGTTTTCAGGGAAAGAACTGTTGATCAAGCTGAATTGCTATTGAATAATATGTTGACTAATGAAAATAATTGGACACTTCCTGAACCAACTCCTAAGCCAACTCCGAAGAAAAGGGGTATTCTATTTCTCAGTCTTGTAGATATACAAGAGGCAAAGAATCTATGAAAGAAAAAGGTATTAAAGCTGAAGATGTTAAGAATTTACCAAATATTGAAGAAATACATGGTCTTAATAACCCGACAAAGGTAGTAAAGGTAAATTCTCTCTATAGATTTGATGAAGGTGATATTCATCGTTATAAGTCTGCTAGCCAATGCTTAGATGAGTTTGATAATTTTATTGTTAAACAAGAAAACTTCAATGCTTATGTTGGTAGACAATTGAAACGTAATGCTTATATGATTGAGCACTTGAGTGATTATATGTCTAGAGTTAAAGGTGAACTTAAATTCATTAGTAAACATGCTTCTATGGTTACCACTCAAGTAGAACAAGTTCTTAAAGCTCAGAATGATTTGCTCAATGAATTAAATAATAAGAAAAATGATAATGCTGTTAGAGTTATGACTAGAGGAGGTAAAATGACTCAGGAACCTTTGTATACTGAAGGCCACCCTAAGAGAATTGAGCAAGATTCTCAGAGAACTAATGTTGAAGCACCTAGTCCTTCTAGGAAGAAAAAAACGAAAGATGATAGGACTTTGCATGCTTCTAGTGAACCTGTTGTAGACACACCTGAGAATCCCAATGATATATCTATTTCTGATGCTGAAACACAATCTAGTAATGAACATGAACCTATTGCTAAAGTTAATGATGATGTTCATGTTGATGCTCAACCTGGCAATAACAATGATGTAGAGATTGAACATGCTATTGATCTTGATAACCCACAATCAAAGAATTGATGTTATGGTAAGAGAGACTTCATTGCTAGGAAGCATGGTAAAGAAAGAGAACAATGGGTTCAGAAACCCATGCCTTTTCCTCCTAAACCATCCAAGAAAAAGGATGATGAGGATTTTGAGCGCTTTGCTGAAATGATTAGACCTATCTTTTTGCGTATGCGTTTGATCGATATGCTCAAAATGAATCCTTATGCTAAGTATATGAAAGATATTGTTACAAATAAAAGAAAGATACCGGAAGCTGAAATTTCCACCATGCTTGCTAATTATACTTTTAAGGGTGGAATACCTAATAAACTAGGAGATCCAGGAGTACCAACTATACCATGCTCCATTAAAAGAAACTATGTTAAAACTTCTTTATGTGATCTTGGAGCCGGTGTTAGTGTTATGCCTCTCTGTTTATATCGCAGACTTGATTTGAATAAGTTGACACCTATGGAAATATCTTTGCAAATGGCCGATAAATCAACTGCTATACCGGTCGGTATTTGTGAGGATGTGCCTGTTGTGGTTGCAAATGTTACTATTTTAACGGACTTTGTTATTCTTGATATTCCCGAGGACGATAGTATGTCGATTATACTTGGTAGACCCTTTTTGAATACTGCAGGGGCTGTTATTGATTGCAACAAAGGCAATGTCACTTTTCATGTTAATGGTAATGAGCATACGGTACACTTTCCAAGGAAACAACCTCAGGTCCACAGTATCAACTCTATTGGAAAAATTCCAACGATTAATATTGGAGGTATTGAATTCCCTCTTCCTACTGTCAGGAAGAAATATGATATTCTTATTATTGGGGACGTGCATATCCCCGTTGAGGTAACCTAGTGCTATTCGAAAATTCTCCGTTTTCATGTGATTCGGAATGAGTTTGTTAACAAGACTTGATCAACCTTGTTAGTGGATTCCTTTTGATGAGCATGAGATGGATGAAGTTAGAAAGGACAACCGTCTGTACCCTCCTTTTACTTTATGTTATTTAGATTAAATAAATTAAAAATAGTATTTTCTGTCTGTTTTCTGAATTATCCTTGCAATAAAAAAACCCGAAAATAAAAGTTCTCCAAATGCCCTGAAACTGAAATATGATTTATTTTTTCTAGAATATTTAAGAATTATTGGCACTGAGAACACACCTGGGGCCACACCACCTGGCCACGAGGGTCCAGGGCGCGCCCCCTGCCTCATGGGCCCGTGGTGGCCCCCCTCCACTTTTCCAGCAGACACACACTCCTTCTTCCTCAAGAAAAAATCACCAACCAGCTCAAGCACGAGTTCTAGCTCATCTTGCTGCCATTTTCGATCTCCTTGCTCAAAGCTCCATTCACAAAACTGCTTTCGGGGATTGTTCTTCGGTATGTGACTCCTCCAATGGTCCAATTAGTTTTGTTCTAGTGCTTTATTCATTGCAAATTTTTGCTGCTGAGGTGACCCTATTCTTGAGCTTGCATGTCAAATTTATATGGTCCCAAGTAGTTCTAATGCATGATATAGTCTCTAGGCACTTCTGGGAGTACTTGCTAATAATTTTGTTGAGTTTGGTTCACTTTTATTTTGAGTTACTAAAAATTTCAGAAATTTTCAGAAAATGATGAAGAGATTATTGAGGGGCTCTTCGAGCCGAAGCTCCAAGGATAAGCAAAGTGAAGAGGATAAGAAGCCCAAATATAATCTCCCTCGCACCGCGGAGGTTCGGCCGTGTGAATGGCCTTGTGATGAGTTCTTGAGAGCAGCCGGGATTCATGATGATTTTTATTATTTGGCTGAGAATGCAGGCCTCACCGACTTCCTCCACGACCAGCTCGATCAATATCTCCTACTCACTAATTATTTGTGCAAAATTTTCATTTCCATGCTAGGAGATCACCACCTTCGGTGGATTTTTATTTATATGATGAGTATAAGGAGATGTCGCTTTATGAATTTTGTGGGGTTTGCAAGTTACCCTTTGAGGGCAGCATAGAGGAACCACATCGTAATTATGTGGAAGAGTTTATTGATATGATCACTGTAGGGGAAACGAGGAAGGGTTTCCGATGCAAGAATTACTAGCATACACTTTCCTGTTCTACGTTACTTTGCAATATTTTCTAGTAGATGCTTAATCGGTCGTGGGAACTGTGGAAAGCTTAGTGCCCCTGATATTGTTATTCTGCGCCATGCTTTGTTTTGTGATACCACTTTTAGTTAGGCGCTATTGTTGCTAAGCGATTAAATCTGAACCGTATGAAGGATCCCATCTTTGGAGGTATCTTTGCTTCGCGCCTTGCTAAATATTTTGAGATACCTATTAGACACTATGAGAAAGAGGAAAAGTTGCTCCTCCTATTTTTATAGACTATAAGAGTATGGTAGCACATGATTTTATTGTTAAGAATAAGAAAAAGATGCTTAACTACAGACTGATATTTGATAAAAATTACTTTGAGACTATTACCTTGCCTGCTCCTTCTTTGTCCAACATATCTTCAGGCATGTACCTTGTTCTGCCGGAGGCCATTCATGCCTACCAGAGCCTAACACCAGCTCTAGAGACCGAGCCGGAGCCACCACTTGATCCTCACCGTCTGTCTGTTTATCAGTGGGATCCGGAGGAGATCGCCAACTAGTGGCACCCCGAGGATCCTCCTCAGTACACCGGAGAGAGTAGCTTTGATCCTTGGGCATAAACCAATTTAGGCCAAAAGCCTAAGCTTGGGGGAGTATGTATTTCTCACCGACATTACATTCATGTTCACACACTCATTCCAGTTGTCGGTGCTCATACTTTTTCATTGTACTATCCATGCTAGTTTATTTTCTGTTTTAAGCCTTCTTCTTGTGTGTTTAAAAAACCTTAAGAAAAACCAAAAAAATTAGTTGTAGCTTTTAGTTAGTTTACTTTCCATGCCTGCAGTGGTAATAATTAAAAGAAAACCAAAAAGATTTCTCCTTCTTCTTTTGCTTGTTGGGAGCTTTCCCGTGTAAATAGTTTTATTTCTTCTCTTTGGGGGTCGAGAGGAGAAGACCATATTGAAAACGTTGAAGTGGCTCGTATATGCATTATTGTTGATTTACCAAAGAGCCCATATTACCTTGTCTTCTCCTTTGTATCAGATGCTTGCAGATTCCATCTTAGTCCAATGCACGTGCACTATTATTATTATTATCCACACCGTTCGGTCGTGCAAGTGAAAGGCAATAATGACGATATATGATGGACTAATTGAGATGAGAAAAGCTGGTATGAACTCGACCTCTATTGTTTTTGTAAATATGATTAGTTCATCGTTCCTAATTCAGCCTATTATGAATGAAACATGTTTGCAATGACAATTAGAGATTATAGTTGCTTATGCCATGCTTAATTTGCTAGGAGTTTATAATGGTTTATCTTGCGTGCCAACATGCTATTAAAATGGTTGTGATGTGGTATGATAGGGTGGTATCCTCCTTTGAATGATTCGAGTGACTTGACTTGGCACATGTTCACACATGCAGTTGAAACAAAATCAACATAGCCTCCACAATATTTATGTTCATGGTGGATTATATCCTACTCATGCTTGCACTCAATTTTTATTAATTTTAATGCATGTTCATGACTGTCGTCGCTCTCTAGTTGGTCGCTCCCCAGTCTTTTTCTAGCCTTCACTTGTACTAAGCGGGAATACTGCTTGTGCATCCACTTCCATAAACCCCAAAGTTATTCCATATGAATCCACCATACCTTCCTATATGCGGTATCTACGTGTCGTTCCAAGTAAATTTGTATGTGCCACACTCTAAACCTTCAAATGAAATTCTATTTTGTATGCTTGAATAGCTCGTGTATCAACTAGGGTTGTCTATATCTTCCATGCTAGGCAGGTTATTCTCAAGAGGAGTGGACTCCGCTCCTCACTCACGAGAAAATGGCTGGTCACTGGGATGCCCAGTCCCATGCTCAAATCAAATCAAATTAATTGCAAACAAAACTCCCCCAAGACTGTTGTTAGTTGGATGGTACCAGTCGTGGAGTGTGCTTGTTGGTGGTGGGGGAGTATAAGCTTTACCATTCTGTTTGGGAACCGCCTATAATGTGTGTAGCATGGAAGATATCGAGTTCTCTTGGTTGTTATGTTGACAATGAAAGTATGCCGCTCAAAATATTATTCTTCTCAGCTTTAAAATCGAGCTCTGGCACCTCTACAAATCACTGCTTCCCTCTGCGAAGGGCCTATCTATTTACTTTTTTGTTGAGTCATCACCCTCTTATTAAAAAGCACCAGGTGGAGAGCACCGCTGTCATTTGCATGCATTACTATTAGTTTATATTGGGTATGACTATGACTCACTACCAAAAAAAGACACATCTGTGACATTTTGGGCCGAACAAAAAAATTTTTGTCATACATATGACACTTCTATGACGATAATTGTGACAAAACCCGGTATCATCATAGATGTGGTGGGCTCCTACTTCTATGACAAAAAATGATGACAAAAAATGGGCTTTTCATCCTGGGTGGGCCAGAGACGCAGCTGCATGACATTCTTTGGGCCGTCCATGACGGAAAAAACCACGGTAGAAGCGAGGGGGAGAAAATTTCGGGGAGTTCCTGCCACGGTGGGAGGTCGGGGCGGCGATGCGCTGCTGCTTTCTCTCGTGACACGCACGCTGCGTGTGTGCGAGGCGTTGGCTCTAATCGAACCCGAGCGAGGCGTTGGGCTCTAACTCAACCCGAGTGATTGCACCGCAGCTACGCGTTCATCGAACCCGGCGATTGATCGATGGCTGTTAATCGAACCCGATCGGCGATTCTTCGCCATCGCCGCTAATCAAGCCGATCGATTGGTTGAACAAAGGAGCGTATGGGGGGTGGATGAACGATGGCGGTGGCGTTGCCTCTAGATGAACATGACCCGTGGTGTGGAGGGCTGGATGAGCGATGAGACGGTGGAGGGGTGCCCATGGAGGGTGGTTGAACAGGACCCGTGGTGTGGAGGGGTGGATGAATAGTAGACGGTGGAGGGTGCCCGTGGAGGGTGGTTGAACAAGAGCGGTGGAGTAGCGCGGTGGAGGCTGGATGAACAGGAGCCCGTGGAGGCCGGAGGAGGTCGACGGTGGAGATGAACAAGATCCCGTGGAGTCCTTTTGCGGCACGCCACACCCTCCCGGCGAATAGGACCTGCTTTGACCGTAGGGAGGTCCGTTTCGTCCGCTTTTGCAAGACGCCACACCCCTCCCGATCAACAGGACCCGTTTCGATCGTAGGGAGGTCCGCTTGGTCTGCTTTGCAGACGCCACACCCTCCCGATCAACAGACCCCCATTTCGACCGTAGGAGGTCTATTTCGTCTGCTTTTGTGGTACGCCACACCCTCCCGATCAATCGGACCCCGTTTCGATCGTAGGAGGTCCGCTTTCTCCGCTTTGGCAGACGCCACACCCCTCCCGATCAACAGGACCCCGCTCCGAACGTAGGAGGTCCGTTTCCTCCGTTTTGCGGTACGCCAGGCCTCGTTTCCATCGCCTGTTCCGTCCAAGCCCTCTCGATGAACACGACCACGCTTTCCGTTCCGACCCAGCCAGTTGGCTCCCACACATTCCGTTGCCTCCCGATGAACATGAAGCATTACGTTGCCTCCCCATGAACACGACGCATTTCGTTGCCTCCCCATGAACACGACCCATTCCGTTGCCTCCCCATGAACACGACGACGAGGCTGTTTCTCCGTTCCGACCCAGCCATGTACACGAGCTCTGGCCGTACGTATGCGTGAGTAGGCGTTCGAGACCCCGCCCGTATGTACACAAACATGGTCGTATTTTCTTTCTTGCACCCTGGCCGTTGTACGTACGTGTACATACTACGTGCACGCCTCTACTACGACACGTGCGCGCCTCTACTACGACACATGCGCGCCTCTACATCGACTCAAGATGTAATGCATTAACGTCATACCAGAATGACAACGCTACATACGCATTGACCAGGTGGGTCTCGACTGTCAGGCACTTCCTTGCCTGCGAAGATGTAGCTGGTGGGTCCCAGCAGTCAGGGGGGAAACGTTTTTTTCATGTAATACGGTGGCCCGTCATGTGGGTCCCCGCTGTCAGGTGGAGGAATAATTATTTTGCACGTAATAAGGAGGCACTTCCTTGCTGCGGCCGTGGACCCAGCTGTCAGCCTCTCCATGTACAGTCCACGTCTGATGGAAGCCGTTCCTTGACCATGTTGACCACGCCGCGCCGAGAGCACCAGGGCGGTGGATGACGGTGAGGCCTAGGAAGGGGACGACGCGAGCCGGGAAGACGCAGCAAGGATGCCCACGCCAGAGGAGTACGAGGGTTCACCGTCTGCTGCGATGTGAGGCTGCCGCCACCGCAGAATAATAGGGGTGTGGGTGAGTAGAGGGATGGTCTGGCCAGCGGTGGGAGTAGTAGGGGCGGTGAGGCCTCCGCCGCATCGCAGCCGGCCACGGAGCCAGGAGCACGAGGCACGACCGGCGCTGGTTTGGGCGGTGGAGCAAGAAGACCAGAGGTTGAAGAAGCACTATGGCATTGGATGGACATCGTACGGTCACTGGAGCTAGAATCGTGCATATTGACTAAGTTGACAAAGCCCTCCGTCCCCGTCAACTTAGTAGGCCCACAAGTCAGCCTACCACTATACTGGGTCCCAGCTAACAGGGGGAGTATTCATTTTTTTGTGCATAATAGGAGGCACTTCCTTGCGTGCAAAGATATAGCTGGTGGGTCCGAATTGTCCGGGATAACGTTTTTTTCGAAATCTGAGGCCCTTCGGTGGGTCCACGATGTCGGTGGAGGAATCATTATTTTCTTGGCGTAATAAGGAGGCATTTCCTTGCGTGCGGCCGTGGACCCAGCTGTCGGCCTCTCCATGTACAGTCCACTTCAGATGCATGTCGGTCGTTAACCATGTTGACCAGGCCGCGCCGAGAGCACTAGGGCGGTGGACGACGGCGTGGCCTAGGAAGGGAACGACACGGAGGTAGGGAAGACTCGACAGTTGTTTCCCAAGCGGTGGGGAGTACGATCGCATTTGAGGGTTTCTTGGTTCATCTGCTGTCACGGAGAATAACAAAGCAGTGTGGGTGAGTAGAGGGATGGCTAGGCCAGCGATGGGAGTACGGTGGGCGGTGAGGCTGTGGCAGCAGAGCCGGCCATGGGAGGAGGGAGCAGTAGTCCCGCCGGTGCTTGTTTGAGCGGCCGGAGCATGAAGAGCAGAGATTGAAGAAGACGACGGCCGTTGGATGGCCATCCAACAGCCTTTTGCTTAAAGGCCAACCTTTTTTTTAGGAAAGCCTCAAATCTGTGGAAAATTGCATACTGCCCATCTGCCATTATTTCTAATAATTTACAGCCCATTTGCTAATTATTAAGATTTTTTTGGAGCCCATATTCTTTTTGTTAGCATTACCGCCCATGTTGTGGCCACTGTTAAAAAATTATACGAAAATTTGCATATTTCGGTGCGGTCCGAACTGTTTTTAATCCCGAAATTTTGACTCACATTCAAACTGATTTTAAAAATAAATGTATATCAATATAAAATCCAACAAATTCTCCACGCATAAAAATTAATGTAATTTAAAATCTCGAAATAAAAAAGATATTTGAAACTAATTGCCGATTTGATGTGTTTTAAAATGTACAGCCCATTTCTCATTCTCGATGGGCCATTTTCTCGCCAAATTAATGAAAGCTCTCCTCGTCTTGAAAGATTTGCAGCCCAACAGCTCGACAAAGCGACTTACTTGGCAAATCACAAAACTGGGTTGTGGCCGTGGACCCAGCTGTCAGCCTCTCCACGTATAGTACTCTTCCGATGGAATGTCGTTGACCGCGTTGACCACGCCGCGCCGAGAGCACCAAGGCGGTGGACGACGGCGAGGCCTAGGAAGGGGACGACGCGAAGCCGGCGTAGACGCGGCAGTGGATGCCCACACGATGAGGAGTGCGAGGGTTCACTGGTTCGGCTGCGGTGTGAGGCTGCCGTCGCTGCAGGGCCTGGCTAGCGGTGGGAGTAGTAGGGGGCGATGAGGCCTCAACGGCAAGACAGCCGCCACCGGAGGCGAGGCAGGCGGTCTCCCGCGCTGATTTGGGCGGCTGGTGCAAAAGAGCAATGATCGAAGAAGCAAAGCAGGACCGCTCGATTCAAATCCAACGGTTACTACTGCTAGAATCGTTTGTTGACTAAGTTGACAAGCTTCACAGACGCCACAACTTAGTAGGCCCACAGTCAGCTCGCCAACCGTGCGCCCAGATGTCGATGGGAGGAATCATTTTTTCCAGCGTAATAAGGAGGCGATTAATTGCGTGCGGCCAGACGGTAGGGAGTAGGGTGGGCCGGGGAAGCCTACGGCGACATCACAAATGGGCCACAAGAGGAGGGAGCAGCAGTCCGGCCAGCTTAGTTTAGGCGGCCGGAGCAGAAGATCGAGATCAAGAAGACGTCGGCCGTTGGATGGACATCCAACAAATACAATTGCTAGAATCGTGTGTTCACTGACAAAGCCTTGCGTAAACAAGTCAGCCTCGAAATCTGTGGCGTGTACAGCCATTTGCTATTATTTTTATAATCTTTACTCATTTTCTAATTCATATGGAATTTATTGCAGCCCATTTTCCATTTTTAGAATTGCTGGCCATTTTCTCGTCGCATTGTGGTGAAAAAATTAACTAAATATGTGGGAAATTTTGAAAATTCACAAATTTTTGCTGGGCAACGAAATGTTCTTAATCCAAAAATTAATAGCCATACTAAAACAAATTATTACTATGTCATGTTAAATCCAATGAAGTACGTATAAGATATCAGTGAAGAACAAAAACAAAAAAAGTAACTTATATCCCATTTGCTATAAATTTTTTGGAATTTTCAACCCCTTTCAATATTACTTTTAACAGACATTGACCATACTCTTAAGCCAGGCCGGAATGCATCCCTCCTCGTCTTGAAAGATTTGCAGCCCAGTAATTCGGAGAAAACAAATAGGCCTAGCTTGGGTATTCTTCAAAAAGAAATACCGGGCTACCTATTTTCCCAAAGAACTGGTGCATGAGCATTTAGCTTTATTTATTTACTTATTTATGTTTAGGGGACCATGAGCATGTACCTGGGCCGGATTCATGTGAGAGCCTCCCTTCCAGTTAATTATGGGCTTCTCTATTGGGCCTTCATCGATGGTGCGCATGTTATCAACAAGTGGAAAATGTGTTCTCAGACGAAAAAATAGTATGCGCTACATACAGACGGGGCACTAAAGGATCGAACTGCAGTAACGACTTCCAAAACATTGTGTTTCTCGTTCTAACAACACATTTATTCAACCAATGTATTTAAATATACTACTGATTGTACATTGAAAACAGCGGCAGCAACAACCAGGGCTGGGGTGCAATGTGAAGCGAAAGCAGGCGGAGAAGAGTGAAGACGCAACTCTCTCTTCCTAACCAAACATCAGCCATCATTATAAAAGGGCTACCAAAAAAGAACAAGTGTATGCATCAAACTAAATAAAGATCCTACTACACCAAGTGTACGCATCTAACTAACTGGCTCAGTTAGACGTCACTATTTATTAAGCTGTGGAGATTGGCTGACGGCTTGAACCAGATGGGTGCCTGACGGGGGAAACACCAACCAGCAGGTCGAAGTTTGATACTTGCGACCCTCTCTCCTACTTTGGGTTGCAGAGCGTGGTGGCACATATCAGGGTATGGTGCATGCAGAGACGCATGGTACACTGTGTACACACAGTTTTGCCTGATGAACTAAACCGCGCTGCCACCATGATCCTTGTCGTTGGTTATCTCCTGGTTAATTGGATAATTCAGTCCGACAAACAGAGAGAGTGTACCAAGGCTACTTACCAGCCTCCAGTCAAAAATTCCTGAAGGCCCAGAGAAGCTGGGATCCTGCTCAAAGACCTTGCAAAGGATCGTGATTGTATTCCGTGAAACAACACGTCCGATACGCGCGAATGATCATCAATCTTTCGCCGTCTTACGATCGAGCCAGAACCACCAGAATCGCCATGCCACTTTTCTTTGAAAGGTTCTAGGATTAGGAAGGGTAGGGACACGGTGACCTACAACATCATATCAAGTTGGAGTCAACTAAAAAGGGCTCTTGATTTAGTCAATCTTAAGAATGAATGTTATGAGCATGAATATTTTTTCAGCAAATGTTGACAGTAATATAAGCAAGCCATCATGATATCATAGGAAAGTAACATACTGCTGTAACAGCCGTTTGTAGCGGTGACTGGAGTAGGCCAGCAATACGTCCAACCATAAAAGGAGTCGATAGCGTAAATGAAGCCCTTGTGTTGAATGGCATCAGAGAACCATGGAGGATGTATGATCCTGCAATGGACGTGCAGATTTATCCACTTACCGATGGTATCGCCGATAGGCGAGACCGCGGTTGAAGAACGCATAATTAGCTCAAGTCTCTATAATTCACGAGATCTTGTGGGCACTTGGCAGATTACAACCTTGAGCAAATCAAACTTGGTATCATGTTGGCTCAGTAAGATTCCGAGTATTACGGGCATGTGCCAAAGCAGTGCAATGTTAATCGAAGGAAGGGGGATCAATCGCCTTGTGTAGACATCCACGAGCATCCAGCTGCCGCGACCGTCAACGAGCACCATCCAAGACGTGTTCATGCCGACCCAGTACATACCGTTAATGAAGTTGAGGCTGACGGGGATCGGATCGCAGTCAAGGGGGTTGATGCTTGCCACCCTACGATCGTTATGCTGCGTGACATGCCGTTTACGAAGATCTCGCGGCATCGGCAAAGCAAGGAGCTGGCTTAAAAGCTCGCCCCGAGGGCTTTGAGTAAACGGTACAGCCTCGACGAGCACAGCATGCGGCATGGTACTGTGATTGTCCACACGCGACGCAATGAGCTTGATTACCTCTATGGGGAGCGAATTCCAGCCACTCTTTTGGCGGACGCTGCTCGGTTCTGCCATTGTTAGTGCTTGGGTCTCGGACGAGGGGGGGGGGGGAGGCACCTTAGAGGGGATGGAAGATTGGACGAGATTATGTGCAAACAAAGATGGAGAAGCGAATATGTGCTGCGGGAAGTGGACAAGTGATGATGACTACAACACGCCGCTTGACTTACGAGACACATACCAGCAGCGTAGGGTCATGTCGATGCCAGACAACTTGCTTGAGTGATCACAGTACTGGTACTCCCTACAGTGCTATGCCCTAACTTGCTTGAGTAGAGTAGTAGAGTAGGACTCTGCTCTACTACTAGCACCGGAGGAGTAGTATATTATAATATAAAATAGTTACAAACTTCAATGCCTGAGCATGGAACGACTACGAACCATGCTCAAAAACCGTGTCTACATGGTGTTTGGACATGGGCGGCAACCTCAACGCCAACGGTGCTGCTCCCGTTGCACCGTATATGTTTCTGTCCTTCCTGTTTGAAATCATGGTAGAATTCATGTTTCTACTCTGTATCCTACTACTATGCTAGTCCACATGATTAGTTTCATCTCTTTTATAGCCGTAATGATTTATTTTGTGCTTATTCAGATTAAATCTCGTAGTAACTTGCTCATATATTCAAATGGCGCAACTTCCCCAACATCCACTCCCGTTTCATCGACGGCATGGTCGATGCCTCCAAGGAGCCCTTCGTCCACTGCTATGAGTGCCCGATGCCGTTTTGTGGCTCGCCGGCGGACATGGTGCATCACCTCACGGATGCATGCAACGGTCACTGCTGGCCCTTGGCGGAGAACATCAAGTATGAGACGTGCTACCCGTTCACCATGCCGGAGTCGCAGGAGGATCACTGCCGCCTGCTAGTCTCGGAGGAGGACGACAGCGTCTTCCTCTTGATCGTGGGCACCAGCGAGGCCCGCGCAGGCCGCCGCCTGCCTCTCTCGTAATGTGCGTCGAGGCGACGCCACCGACGCCGACATCGACAAGGCCGATGTACGGTGCGTGGTCGGTGTTACTACCTCCGGCCGCTGCGTGGGCGGCGACACCAGCCTCATCGAACGGACTTGGACTCTGGGGAGCTGGGACTATCCTGCCAATGTGGACTTGGAAAACCCATGGCATCCTTTACTCGCCGACGCGGTGCACGGGGACTCCAAGGAGGTTCACCTGGACATACGCATTATCAAGTTAAATGTTGATCATTAGTCCTCGCTCAGTGCAATCCGCTGTCTAAGCATGTGGAGACTTCCATGTAGGATCTTGCTCTATTGGAGTATCACGCATGAATAAAAGTGTATCCGTTTATGGTTTAGTCCAGAATCTTCCATGTATGAATTTTTACTACAGTACTGGTGAAAGACTTACGATGAACCATTTCTTACATCTCCTCTGCCCACTTGCAAGTCACCCTGATTTAATCCCTCCATCTAGGTGTATAAGGGCATGCTTAATATTACTTAATAGTATAGCCAACTGTTGACTATAAGAAAGTGCCATGTCATTTGTAGCCAACATGTATAACAATCGATACTCCAAAACTAATTCTTAAAGATCATTTCTTGCAAAGCACAAGAAGTGTTATTTCCTCACAAGTTTTGGATGCAGGTTGAATAGTTGAACACTTTTGTTTGCAAAAGATACCTTTTTATCTATTTCAACCGGATGTTTGTGAGCTCTAGAGATGAAATAATATCTGAAGAAACCTATCGATACCCTTTACACATGAGATGACCCCCACATCCTTTGTCAAAATAAACAACTCCCCGATCAATGCATTTCATTCTTGATTGCAACGCATACGGGCACCTTACTACTATAGATTAGTACGACCAAAAATTGAACTAACATTATATATAGTACGATAAATGCTGATGCATGTCACCTAAAATTATATCATTCAAAACTATGTTCAAATACGAATCCAACGGTATAGTTTTTTGTTGACATGCACTAACATTTTGTTAGTTAAATCTTCAGTCAAATTCAATGGGGGACTAATATACCACGACCGATGTAGTACAAGTGTAGAGGGCGGCGCTGCACGGGAGTCTCACCTCTCACCCCGCTCGTGGCGCGGTAGTAAAACCTTCATATCACAAAACCCAACCACTCCCAGTAATAAGTGGCCTGGTAAAATAAACGGACAAGCAACCATCACATCCCTCCATCTTTTTTGCATTTCATCTCTCTGCATTTACTTTCTCTGGTTCATCTGCACACTCGATCCCTAGCTACTACTCCTAGGGCCAGTTCTTTTGGCGGCTTCCCTAGCTTTTCCCACAAGACTAGTCACAGTGGAGAGTAACAATAAGGCGCCTCACTCATTTATTTGGGCTTCTAAACTACTACTCCGTCCTAGTTTATTCCTCACCATTGTAATTTGTGCTAAATTTTGACCAAAGATTTAACCGGTTTATTCCTCACCATTGTAATCCCTTCGTCTAGGTGTGTTACGAAAACCAAATAATCCCAAAACACTTAGGCACGGTGCATTAACTTCTACCTCGTTTCTTTCTTCTTGACATATCAACCAATAAGAGATAAAGAGTGTGCATGCTTTTAATGACTTGAGATATCGAACACGACATGCAGTGGTTAGTTCATTGCATGCAATACTATTAATTTGCAAACAAACATTAACGTTTCTTGTTTTCTCCTCCTCCTTGGTCACGGTGCACAGCCAAAGATGACTTACTCACCTAGACGGATGGAGTAGTGCATGTGACATGCACTAATATTTCATTAGTTAAATTTATGATCAAAATTTGACACAGATTACAATGGGGACTGTCGGTGTCAAAACCGGCGGATCTCGGGTAGGGGGTCCCGAACTGTGCGTCTAGGCGGATGGTAACAGGAGACAAGGGACACGATGTTTTTACCTGTGTTCGGCCCTCTCGATGGAGGTAATACCCTACTCTAGCTTGATTAATATTGATGATATGGGTAGTACAAGAGTAGATCTACCACGAGATCAGAGAGGCTAAACCCTAAAAGCTAGCCTATGGTATGATTGTTGTTCGTCCTACGGACTAAAACCCTCCGGTTTATATAGACACCGGATAGGTTAGGGTTACACATAGTCGGTTACAATGGTAGGAGATCTACATATCCGTATCGCCAAGCTTGCCTTCCACGCCAAGGAAAGTCCCATCCGGACACGGGACGAAGTCTTCAATCTTGTATCTTCATAGTCTTGGAGTCCGGCCAAAGATGATAGTTCGGCTATCCGGACACCCCCTAGTCCAGGACTCCCTCAGTAGCCCCTAAACCAGGCTTCAATGACGACGAGTCCGGCACGCATATTGTCTTCGGCATTGCATGGCGGGTTCCTCCTCCGAATACTTCATAGAAGGTTTTGAACACAAGGATAGTGTCCGGCTCTGCAAAACAAATTCCACATACCACCGTAGAGAGAATAATTTTTGCACAGATCTGCTGACATATTCCGCGGCGTGACATCACACCACGGCCAAGCCTTTATATGAATCGTTTTTTTACTGTTCCATCTTAGCGCGTTTAGCGAGGCGGTTTCTTTGGCACGTCTTTATCAAAGCGTAGATCGCGCCCCCTTATTCCGGGATTCTCATCAACACGGATGTAGGTAATTCCAACTGCGTTCGCTGGCACGCCTACTCTATCGAAGGCGAGTCCTAATCGACCACGGGGAGGGCTCTTGATATTCAACCTCTTTATAATGAGACCAAGGCCATCTTCTTTTTTACACCCTCCATCGAGTTCGCCTCGCGCTTCGAGTTCTAACACCCAAAGCTTCAGATTTAGGCGCTTCGGACTTTCCACGATGTCCGGCTCCGACCAGCACGACCGATGGATGTCTTCTTCCGTCACAAAAGAAGATGTGCTAAAGTTGCGAGACGCCATGTATCTAACCGGCGAGATTTCGCATAGGCTGCCTGCTCCAGGGCAGGTCATCCCAACTCCCGAGCCCGGCGAGAGCGTGGTGTTCGTGTCTCACTTCCTTCGGGGTTTAGGCTTCCCGACGGATCCCTTTGTGCGGGGGCTCATGTTTTATTATGGGCTGGATTTCCATGACTTGAATCCGGAGTCCATCCTCCATATCTCGTCATTCGTTGTCGTATGTGAGGCCTTCCTCCATATCACCCCTCACTTTGGATTGTGGCTCAAGACCTTCAAGGTGGAGCCGAAGATGATCGAGGGGAAACAAGCAGAGTACGGAGGGGTGGTCATAAGCAAGTGTGATGATGATCCGTGGCCCGAGGGCTCTTTTCAAGAGGAGCTTGGTTTGTGGCAACGGGAGTGGTTTTATATTACCGCTCCCAGGGGCACCAAATGGGTGGCGCTTCCCGCCTTCCGCTCAGGTCCACCACAGCGGCTGGCGTCATAGGTCAACAAGGGGCTCGACTGGGGGTCGTCCAAGGACGTTCCTCTGTTGCAGGGCCGCATTCGAAACCTCCAGGAAAGAGAGATCAATCTGGTCGCAGTGGCGCAGGTTATGTTGATTCGGCGCCTTCTGCCCTGCAAACATCGCCCCCTCCGTCTGTGGGAATTTAATCCGGAGGGACCACGAGCTCCAACATTTTATGGGTACGACGCCCATGGAGATGTATAAACTATTCTTCTGATCACAAGAGAAGTGTCTGGACCTGACTGAGGACGCAAGACTAAGCTGCAATCGCCCAGATACTCAAGTAAGTAGTCCTATAACCGGACAGGCTGTTCATTCATTTATCATATATATATGCCCTTTAAAGGAGTTGTTTCTTGAACAGGAGTGGATAGCGAAAGAAAAGTTGATAAGGTGTCCGGCTCCTCTCCCAGAGACCACGCCGGATCCCATGCTGACCAAGATGTTGAAGGCCGCGCCTTTTGAAGAAGGCGAAGGGGGGAGCGGGGAAGCAACAACCTCCATGAAGGAGGCTCCTGAGGAAGGAGGGATCAAAAGTCCCATCCTTCAAGGAGAGAAGAGGACCGCTTCGGAAGATCCAGAGGTCAAGGCCTCAAAGAGGGGAAACAAATCTTCGTCAGAGAGTCCGGCGCTGGGAAGTATCCTAGCCGCACTATTTCCCCAAGGGGATCAGCCCTCCAGCGAGCCGTAAATAAAAAGAAGGGGTCTTGTAAATAAGGAACATCCCTGCATTTATTTCTAAAGATAACCGAAATTGTACCTGGTAGTTCGGATCTCAGCCCTTCTCAGCAGAGCTCGTCTTCGGGGGATCTTCTTCCGGAGATGATGGAGAGGGAAACGCCTCCACCTGTCGCACCCTCATGCGAGGCGGACGACCCTGAGGAGTCGTCGCGGAGGGTTTCCCCAAGTCCGGCGGGGCCGGAAGGTCCGGCGCCAACTGGCATGCGGTCGGAGGAGCTGAAAGATCTGCTCGGGCGAGCGGCTATCTCAGAAGATCACCGTGCTCTAATGGGTACGGTGATTGAAAAAATTGCATCCGCCGAGAGCGGATTGCATGAAGCCGTCGAAGCTTGCTTGACGGGGTTCGAGGTACGCAAAAATGATGTACCTTTCCGGCGCTTATGCATATAGAATGCGCATGTATAGATAGTACCCCGAGACTCGGTATGTTGTCAAAATTGACAGCGTGCGAGGATCATAATCTCGATTATAACATATCGCCGCTCCTAAATAGGTGGCGGGCGTCCGATGGCCAGCCGGATCGATGAATATGCTGAACTAAAGCGGCAACTTGACGAGGCGTGCGCGGACATCGCTACCGGGTCAATAAACGGTTTGACGAGTCACAAGGTATGCGACTTCTACGCAGACACCTGGTAAAGGAGCTTGACGCCCAAGCCTTACTACTTGTATGCTTAATGCAGGTGGTGCCGCATTGTGGAGGAGCTGCGGCGAGCTCGCCCGAAGCTAAAGAGCAAGCTTAAATAGTAATGCGGTTTTTAAGGCGGCGTCAAGAGCTAAAAGCCGAACGGGCTGCTCCTTTGCCCGAAGCAAGAGGAAATGGCCGATATGGCCATAAAGTTGAA
Source organism: Aegilops bicornis (assembly GCA_021605145.1). Classification (NCBI taxonomy): domain Eukaryota; kingdom Viridiplantae; phylum Streptophyta; class Magnoliopsida; order Poales; family Poaceae; genus Aegilops; species Aegilops bicornis. The sequence continues at coordinate 548,553,514 of CM038671.1, read as the reverse complement.
GAATACTACCGACCACCGCGAGGTTCTTGAAAAAGAACGTCAAGCGGAGCAAGAGGGCTGAAAAAGGCCACCGCCCGAATCCAAGGACGCCTGTTCCGCTTTGAGAGTTGCCAAGGAGGAGCTGAGTCAGGCCGGTCTATTGCGGCCGGAAACCGCTTTCGCTGGAGGAAATATACGGATCCGAAGTATGCTCAGCTGGACAAGTTCGGAGGATGCTTATTTGGACTTAGCGGCGAGCGCTGCGGACGCGATTGAGCACTTCCGAGGCCAGAAGGGGCACAAAAGGGAAGAGCTATATTGGTCGCAATTCCATAGTCCGGAGCGTCCTCTTCCGTTGACCGATCGGTTGGCGAATGGGCCGAGCTGAATCGATTATCCAGACTTGCCATGAAGCATGTCATGACTCATTTGTGGCCAGCGGACCTCACCGAAGAGTTATTTTGGTTTAGTGCAGCAGTTCCTTGCGCGGTACCGCCAGATTGACGCAATGAAGCGGTCGGCGTGTATTGAGGATCGCGGATGGCTCGCCCGTGTCAAGACATACTGGGCGGAGATGAAAGCCACCGACGTTGCATCCCAAGATTCGGACAAGCCGAGTACCGCCGAGCACTATTTTGAGGAAGTCCTGCAGGCGCTGCTTAATAGAGACGCAGTGCTCGAAGGATATTATGTTTAAATGACATGTATGGTTTGTGAAAACAATGTTTTAATATAATATAAGAGCTTTTTTATACTTGTGCGATCAAGTAGTAAACTACTCCACATGCGGCCGTTGATGTATATGTATATATAACACGAAAGATGGCAGTCCTTGGCTTCAGCCCCACGCACATATAGTGCGGAGTGTTTGCAAAGAAGGCGCTTTCTCACACTTAATCCAACGTCTTGGTCCTATTAAGGAGGTGGTAGCATAGCAAACTAGGCAACCGGACTATAATGCTTTATCACTTTCACTTAGCCATAGGAGTTCGAGGGTGGGGCTACTATATAGCCCTCGGGCACCGCACTCTCCCGAATTCGGGGTGCGTATGTGCCTGACCAAAAAACGGTCCTTCATTAATGCGGAGGAATTCTAAACATTCCGGTGAGTAATCGAGTGGTTGACCAGTCTCTCGCTATATCATGACAGTTAGTTTTCGGCTTTCTCTACTGAGGTGCTCACCCGGCCGAACCGGCTCACAATTGCAGTAGTTCTCCTGGTGCCGCGTTAGCCGATAAAACGGAACGTAAGGCAGCAAAACACAGGAGCCGGGCAAACCCAACATTTGACCAAAGACATGATTTGGAGCTGATGCATATAAGGCCTAACTCGAGACGCCGAACACTCCCTAAGGTCTTCGGTATTTATAAAAACGGGCAGAATAATGCCCTAAGCCCCTGGTGTCCAGTGCACGCATAAAATTGCAGTGCGGCCAATGCCAAAACACCAGCCTCCTCCACGGTTATAGTAAGAAACCGGGGGGTGTATATCAACAAGAGACAGTAAAAAAGGTTTACGCAGGGTCTTAATCTGAAAACAATCCTTGCAACGGGTCCCTACTGCACGTCTGCGCCTGTATCTCCGTTGTGCCGTATCCTGGACGGGTGTAGCACGTTGTTCATCTGTAAAAGAGAGGAACTTAGTTGAAAGAAAAAAAAAGATCGTGCGAAGAATGTACTTTATATTAAATGAACAGAGTATGATTCTAAAAAGTGAATAAAATTGAGCTTTATTGTCTCTTGTTGTACATGCATGCAGCCCCTTGTACGGGGGTATGCCGCTAGTAGGTGCCGGACTCGTCTAGCCGTGTCCGGGGTACGAATTACCTATTCAGTGCTTTGGTAAGCGAGCGGATTGGTGTGGGGCTGTCAAGGCAGCCTCACACTCTTCCATGCTCGAGTAACACTTAATACTCCCTTTTAATGAGATGATGCCGCGTGGACCGGGCATTTTAAGTGTAAGAGATTCATAATGCGGTATTGCGTTAAAGCGAGCGAAAGCTTCACGGCCCAGTAGTGCTTGATAACTACTTTCGAATGGGGCGATGTGGAAGGTTAACTTTCCGCGGTGGAAGTTGTCGGATGAGCCGAACAAAACTTCTAGCTGTAGGGAGCCCGTACAATGGGCATATGCGCCTGGCATTACCCCCTAAAAGGAGGTGTTGCTATGGCGAATTTTTGTTGGGTCTATCCCCCTCATGCGGATTGTGTCCTGATATATCAGGTTTATGTCACTGCCACCATCCATGAGGACTTGTGTAAATTGGAATCCGTTGATTATAGGATCCAATATCAAGGCAGTCCATCCTGCGTTCCGGATACTTTCGGAGTAGTCACGATGGTCGAAGGTGATTGGTTTTGACAACCCGGTGTTGGTACTCCGCTAGGAGTAGTATGTGCGCGCGCATCTTAATGGGCGCCGCTGTTTTTCCTTTTATCACGTGAAGTGAGTTTACTGTTTTAACCTCTTGGGGAAATTCTTTTGTTTTCCGGTGCTCTGCTTGTAGGGGTTCGTCATCGTCCTCGCTTGGTGTGTCGAGCCCCTTGTGTTCGCATTGAGTCCGCACGGACCGCTTGAAGACCCAACCTTCTCTCGTGGGTATGGTTTGCGTGCTTCCCGTGTACTATGGATTTGGCATATCTTGTCCAAGATTTTGTTTAAGTTGGATAGCTCATCGCTATTGTCCTTAAGGGCAGTTTTTTATTGTTCTCGCCGTGAGCTTTTGAATCCGTCGTTGGTGATCGACGTGCTCTTTGGACCGTTCCCTTAATCCGCACCGGTCCTTGCTGCGTCGTGGTTTCCCATCTCCATCCCGACTTGGATGTACTTGGGTCGCTGGTGCTGCATCTTGCTAGCCAGCTATCCTCTCCCGCGCAAAAGCGGGTCATTAGCCTTGTTAATGCGGCCATGGTTCTCGGCTTCTCCTGGCCGAGGTGTCTGGCGAGCCATTCATCTCGGACGTTGTGTTTGAAAGCTGCTAAGGCTTCGGCGTCCGGACAGTCGACTATTTGGTTCTTTTTGGTTAGGAACCTGTTCCAGAATTTGCGGGCTGACTCTCCGGTTTGTTGAGTTATATGACTTAAATCGTCTGCATCGGGAGGACGGACATAAGTCCCTTGACAATTTGCCCGAAAAGCATCCTCGAGCTCTTCCCAACTTCCAATGGTATTTTCCGGGAGGCTTTTGAGCCAATGCCGGGCTGGCCCTTTGAGCTTGAGGGGTAAGTATTTTATGGCGTGGAGATCATCTCCTCTAGCCATGTGTATGTGAAGGATATAATCCTCTACCCGCACTCTGTGGTCTGTTGTTCCGTCAGATGCCTCTATGTTTACGGGCTTGAATCCCGCTGGAAATTCATGATCCAGCACCTCATCGGTGAAACATAGGGGGTGCGTGGCGCCCCTGTATTTGGATGTGCCGTGATGTTCGGATATTTGACGTGTTGAATTGCTTTGAAGAGCTTGCTTTCTCGGCCCATAGATGGACCTAACTGGGCCATCCTTTTGATGTGAATCCTTATGCGGATCGCAGATCGGCTTGTGTGGCGCCATTTGCCGCTCTCTTTTTGCCGTGGGGTCGTCCATCCGACCGGCCTTCTTATTTTTTGATTGTGGGGTTTCTAAGGCCTCCTCATCAAATTCGGGCGATAGTTTTCTATTTGGGTAGCTCTTTGTTCGGCATCCGCCAGATTTGTCTCATGATGTTGGATACTTTGCTCCATCTGATTCTCGAGTGCATCTTCCGCTGTTTTGAGCTTCCGCTTGCTTTTTCAGCTACGCCAGCGATGGCGACGAGCCTTTTGTGGAGGTTCTTCTGCTCCAATAATTTGTTCGGCATGAGGTCGTCCGGACTGTTATCTTCGCCGGGGACGGGTTGTTTATCCAAGTTGTCCTGTTCGGACGGTGGCTCAATAGCATGTTCGTCGTCCACCGGTTCGCCCTGCTCTATGGCCGGGTCTTTGTTGAGGCGGGACTTGGTGCGGCGTTTATGTTGCTGTTTTGACTGCTTTTCGAGGGATTTATCCTTCGTAGCGTCCCGTTGTTCCTCGTTGTCACTTCCTTTAGGTGTATCCACCATGTATACATCATGGGATTAGGTGGTTGTCCAGCATCCTATAGGTGCTGGTTGATGGTTGTCTCCTACATCGTCGTCCATACCGTCGATGTCTTCGGACTCGAAATCGAGCACGTCGTGTAAGCTTTCGATAGTGGCTACAAAGTGGGTGGTTGGTGGGCATTGAATTTCTTCGTCGTCCGCATCCCAACCTTCCTGACCGTAGTCCGGCCAGGGCTCTTCGGATAAAGAGAGAGACTTTAGTGAATTCCGGATGTCGCCAAAGGGCGAGTTCTGAAAGATGTCCGCGGCAGTGACCTCCATGACCGGCGCCCAATCGGATTCAATTGGCAGGGGCGCGGAGGGTTCGGAGTTCGGAGAGGAGTCCGGCACCTTGGAGTCACGGTCTTCGCAGCGACAGTGGATTGTGTTCGCTCAATCGCCAGATAGATTTGAGCCCCGAGGTGGTGTCCAACCAACCATCCTCGATCGGCGAGATCGGCTCGAATCAATGTTCGAGCCAGACAGTAATCTTGACCTCCGTGACCTTTGTTCGGCGGTAGAGTTAGGTCATGCCCATCGAGATAGTGCGGCGTGCTTGGCTGCGGCTCCAATACGTCGAAGATCAAGTCTCCACGGATGTCGGCCGTGTAGTTTAGACTTCCAAATCTGACCTGATGGCCAGGGGCGTGGCTTTCGATCTGCTCCAGATGGCCAAGTGAATTGGCCCGCAGTGCAAAGCCGCCGAATACGAAGATCTGTCCTGGGAGAAGAGTCTCACCCTGGACCGCGTCGTTGTTGATGATCGAAGGAGCCATCGGGCCTATAGGCAACGACACAGAGGAACTCTCAATGAAAGCACTAATGTCGGTGTCAAAACCGGCGGATCTCGGTAGGGGTCCCGAATCGTATGCGTCTAGGCGGATGGTAACAGGAGACAAGGGACACGATGTTTTACCTGTGTTCGGGCCCTCTCGATGGAGGTAATACCCTACTCCTGCTTGATTAATATTGATGATATGGGTAGTACAAGAGTAGATCTACCACGAGATCGGAGAGGCTAAACCCTAAAAGCTAGCCTATGGTATGATTGTTGTTCGATCCCTACGGACTAAAACCCTCCGGTTTATATAGACACCGGATAGGTTAGGGTTACGAGTCGGTTACAATGGTAGGAGATCTACTTATCCGTATCGCCAAGCTTGCCTTCCACGCCAAGGAAAGTCCCATCCGGACACGGGACGAAGTCTTCAATCTTGTATCTTCATAGTCTTGGAGTCCTGCCAAAGATGATAGTTCGGCTATCTGGACACCCCCTAGTCCAGGACTCCCTCAGGGACCAATAAACCAGGACGGAGGTAGTAGTTACGGGATTACTAATCTAGAAGCCTAAAAGAACTGGCCCCTGGTACTCCTACTAGTAGTAGTACTCAAGTTGGAATTCCAATTGCACGGCACAACTTGTTAGGCAAAAAATTCGATACATGGTGTAGGAAGCGGTTTGGGAATTTGCATGCCTTTCCAACCAGTGAGATACTCCGTACAAAGTACGACAGAGAAATAACTACAGAGAAGGAAGCTAAAAGTAAACAATCAAACGAGCATTTTTGCATTTGTTTTGCATTGAATCGTTTCACAAGCTTTACTAGTGTTGCTTTTCTACTTTTACAAAAACCGCATCGTAATGTTAAAACGTGCATTTGCACGTACATAAGTAATAGTAGTACTCCCTACGTCTAGGTGTATAAGTCTTCCCTCCTTCTTGGTCACGGTGCACAACCAAAGATGACTTATTGACCTGGACGGAGGGAGTAGCATACCGCAAGCATATATCAAGAGAGACGTAGTGCGATAGTATATAGTAAAGTTTGTGCTATATGAACGCATTTGCAAAATGCGCATTTAATACACAAGGTTTCCAAACTTTCCCTTTTACATAATTAATTAAGGACGCTAAAATATCCTGAACGTTCGGGATTTATCATTTGCGTCCCAAAACTAATGAGATCGCCTTACGAAACAAAAATTATACTCCTCCTAAAAGCCACGTGCTTGCAGGAGGCGCTATGCGCGCCACAAGTGGCCTGCGCGCGTCGCTTCCCAATAGCCGACACAACGCCTCTTCCTCAGCCTTGCAACTCGCGAGGTGCTGATTGGTGGCTTGTTGGGCGGCGCGATCTCACCGGTGTGGTGATCCGGCGCCAACAGGTACACCTCCTTGCTGGAAGCGTGCACCCGGTCCATGTACCGCCAAGCGTAGATGAGGCGCTTGGGCCCGACTGCACTCAAGGCGTCGACACGGGCGTCCTCCACCACCCTCACGGCCCTCGCACGAGCCTTCTGCCAAAGAGCCAATTGCTTGACTCTCTCAGACGCGACATAGGCCTCCCAGTCAACTTGTTCCGCGGTGCGCTTCTCTTCCTCGGCATTCTTCTCCGCCTCTATTTTGGCGCGCTATGCTGGAGGCAAAGCCTCCCACAAAGCGACATCCATTTCTTTCCAAAGCTCCTCAAGGCTGGGGGGCTCGACGGGCGGCACGGCGTTCTCCTTGCAGCGGGGAGCCGGCGCGTCCTCCGGCGCGCGTGCTGGCGATATTGGGAACACCGACGTGTCCACCTCGACGCGTCGCGGCGAGGAGCGGAACACCGACGCGTCCTCCTTGACTAGTGGCGGCGAGGAACGGAACGGCGACACGTCGCATCGCGGCGAGGAGCGGAACGCCGACGCGTCCTCCTTGACTAGTGGCGGCGAGGAACGGAACAGTGATGCATCGCGTAGCGGCGAGGAGCGGAACACCGACACATCCTCCTCGACTAGTGGTGGCGAGGAATGGAACGGCGACGCGTGACCATCCGCGCGGTACAGCGAGGGGCTCCTAGGGCTTAGGTGGGGCGATGCCATGGTGGTCGACGTGAGAGGGAGGGGGAGGAGATAGCGATGAACGTGAACGTGCGGGGGAGGAGATAGCGATGTCGTGGGAGGCGCAGTATTTATAGCGAGCAATGGCACACCTACGTAAGATATGGATCGAAGCATCGATTAATCAGGGGTTCAGCTATGCCATCGACATGTGGGGCGCACTGTTGGGCCCATATGTCAGTGACCCAATGCACCTGCAGTTAAGTAACAACTACGTGGGCATATTTGTTGGAGTCAATTACGGGGGAGCGAAGGGGTGGAAATATTGCTAGTCACAACGGATTGGACGAGCGTGGGGGGAGGAGAGTCATGCATGCAGATTTTTTCACACGGGGTGGAGTGGTGAGACCGCCGGAGGGAGAAGGAGAGTTTGGCACGCATATTGTTTCCACACATGGAGAGGAAAAGATTTGGAGACGAACGGGATTCCTGCAGGTATGGGGAACGGTGCATAATAAGTCGTCTTGCATGCCGGGCTAAGTATAGTCTCAAGTCATTAAAAACATACACGCCCCACACATGTTCATATTTCAAGGTGCACTAAGTTATTGCATGCGATGATTAAGGCTGGCCATAATGGTGGTATCTTAGCTGGTATCATGCACACGGGAATAGCAAACATGCTGATGTGGCAAAGAATTAAAGAAGAGAGGGGGGTTAGAGTAACTAGTGTTCATGCATGCATTGGTAAACACATTTTTTTGTGAAGAACGGTAGCACTAGTTGAGTACTTTTGCAAACTTCAAAAACTATTCCACCGCCTCTACTATCTTGCTAAGAGTAGGTGAAATTTTTGAATCGATCCCTTTAAACTAGAAGGGAGGTAGTGGTACTCTAATAGCTAACATTGTTGTGATGACAAGATAGGACATGGCACGCACCTGGACGGAGGAACAAGTCTGCATTGTGTATTTAAGTTTTGTCTGAAGTCAATGTACCTCTACTTTCACCAGACTTATAGAAAAATGTGTCAACATTCACAATGTCAAATCAATATTTTTACACTCATTATAAAATGTAGTTCTTATACTCATTATAATCAGTATTGTAGATATTGATATTTTTAGTATAAATTTGGTCATGGGATTTCATTGATGCCTGTCAAAGCATGGAGGAAGCGGAGCTTAGGGCTTGCATTGCCGGTCTCTACATAGGTATTTCTCTTCATAATCCTGTAATTTTAGAGGCTGGTTGCGCTTTTGTGGTAGCGTCTCTTGCATCGGGGGACTATGACATGTCTGCTATGCGTGACCTGAAGATGAAAGTGTTGAGCATCTCGAAGTTGATCAACAATCTTCAATTGTCAAAGATTAGCCGTTCGCCAATAAAGTGGCACACTTAATCGCTAAGTATAGCTTTGACAATAGATTAGATGGTATTCTTGTAAATAACGCATCACTGTGTGGTGAATATTTTATCGAATGAGTGTACTGGTGTGGCTGGTAAATTAATATAAGGTGGTGTTCAAAAAAAAGTATAAATTTGGTCAAACACTTTCCAAACGGTTGACAGGAGTAAAAAGGACCAGATGGAGTATCATGCATGCGGAGTAGGAAAAATAAATTGCTTGTCTAAAAAAGGCTAAAAAAATTGCTCATTTATAGCCGGTCGAAGTCTCAAAGGGCGCGACCGCGCGAGGGAGGCGAAGGTCGTGGGGGGCGCAACGTTTGACGGAATTAAGTGAAGTTACATCCACGCGCCGGCATGGCGTGCGAACATGCAGAAGCTATACCGTCAGGCCTACGATATGGGTCTAGTAGACATGACATCTAGTGGGTCCCGCATAGTTCTCGAGAACTCTTTGGGGCTTGCAGCCATTTATCCATCGGGCAAGCCAGCAACCCCACGCCGCTCAAGACGCCCTACTCGTCCCGTCTTCTACCATACAACAGTTTGCTCCCGATCGTCCCATCCTTTCACATTAGTTCGCTCCCGCTTTTTTTTTTTATGGGTACAACAGTTCAACTTCTCCTAACCCTCCTCCAAAATCCATGGCCTCCCAAATCTCCATGGTCGCTGCTGAGTACCAGGTTAGAGCCATCACCGGCGATCAGTTCATCGTCATCTACACACGTGGATCCAAGACGGTGAAAGCATGGCTTGCTCGCTTCCTACGCATGTTCAACAGTTCAATGGATGAGTGGGTTGCTCGGCTAGATGTTGAGTACACCACAGTCCTGGGACGAGAGAAGGATCTAAAGGACGAAGAGAGGAAGAAGCCCGCCGTGATCCAGGTTTGCGTACATAATGTTTGCTTGGTCTACCACATATGCCATGCCGACGTTGAGTGCCAGGATTTTAAGAACTTCCTCAAGGACAAATGAGTGAAATTCGTTACTGTAGGCTTTAAGAACGACTGGGATGTCCTGCGTCGGATAGGTCTCGTTGTAGGACATCCCTTCGATCTCCAAAAGGCAAGCCTGGTGTCCTCCTCTAAACCTTCAACGCTGACCCTGGCAGCAGCCATGATTGATCCTTCGTACGCTAAACTGAAGAAACCTCATCACGAGTTTCATCATGCATGGGAGTCGAAGACATTAGATGAAGATCACATCCTGTACGCAGCAATGGATGCCTACCTTTGTTTAAATATCTACAAGGGTTGGATGAAGAAGCGAGCCTAGTGTCGGTTCAACCAAAGAAGGCCGGCGAAGAGGAAGAGGAAGAGAGACGAGGACGAAGTCGAGGATGTGGACTCGGACTCAGTAGGTGGCAGTGCCGTCGCTCATGCTGGTTCTACCGCGGTGTCAAGCGGACTAGTTGCTTAGTTTATTTTCAAGGGTGTGTTGTGCCGAGGCTCCAACAGAACTATGTTTATGTTCTTTCTCGTTATTTGAACTCTTTAGTACGCATGTAGTACTAGTACTATGTCTTACTACTGTTTCTTCTTGTAGTTGGTACTACCGTCAGATCTTTGTGTTCCTACTGTACTTAATACGCCTGCATTACTAGTAGTATAATTTGGGTCACCGATTTGTGAAAGAAGTTCGGGCGGAGCGAAGGAAGAAGACGGCGTAAGAGGTGGAAGAAGCCCTTCTAGCCATCCATGTTGCATCAAATGGCTCACATGAGTCGACCGACCCAAATTGCTCCTTGATTGCAGGATCCACGTGGCATTCAAGGTCTCGAAGGTAGATTTCGCGTCCGCACCGGTTTGCGGGCTCGACGCTGCTGCTGACCGCTTCCGCCGTGACAGCCACCATGCGCGCCTCTTCCGCGCGGGCGGAGACGACAATGACACGTTAGTTCCTCCTCACCGGCATGCTGGAGCACGCACTCGTCCTCCTCTTCGTACGCTGCGTGCATAGACACGGCTCCACCAGCTGCTTGCGTGCTTGGCAGCGCGGCGGCATCGCGAGGAGGGACTGCAGACGACCTGAGTGGGCGAGCCTTTAGCTTCATGGCACAGGGATGGCGGCAACACGGCGGTGATGGGCGAGAAATTGTTGGCCGGAGCAGGCGGGCACCGGCATGCGCAACAGCGGCGGCGGCATATTGATGAGTGCGCGTGTGGGAGCTTACTTTAGTTTTATATATAAGGTTGGTCAAACTTAAAAGAAAACCGTACTAGTACACGTAAACATTAGACTTAGCTAGGCAGCGCTTTTAATAGTTAGTACCACAGCCACGATACATAATCCTGTGCAAGCGCGTGAACCGCGGCCGCGTGGTCGATCGAACGGTGCGTCACCGTGTCACGCTCGAAGGAAATCCACCGAACCTTTTTGTGTGTGTGAAAACAATCCTCGAATATTACTCAACTTCTTTTTCCTGTGAATGTTCTTGACGCTGCAATATTTCCATATATTTGAATTTAGCTTCAGTTCGTGTTTATTTGGATTTGGACGTTTTAGGTGCGCCCTAGTTTTTTTTAATACTGATTTTGTGTGTGTGACTGAGAGAGAACGTGTGTATGTGTCGATATGTGTGTTGTGGCGGAAGGGCAATGTGGAGACGTTGTGCGTGTGATACAGACATAGATAGGTGTGAATGTGCAAATGATCATGCATGAGTGAGACATAGACAAATGTCGATATGTTGTGTATACATGAGAGAACGGTCTTCTAGTTTACTTGTGTGTGTGTGTGTGAGAGAGAGAGAGAGACATGGAGAGAGAGAGAGATAGAGGAGCATCCGTAACACAACAACCATCTCTCTCGATTCGTCCGTCCCTCGCACGGTCGCATGCAACACATGCATCAACGCGCACATTTTGACACCCTCACCCGGCCCCTGCCCACCTCAAGGCCCGCACAATCTCTTTGTGAATACCCATTTCTCTCCTTAGGTTTGTTTTCTCTCAATATCTGACACACACACACACACACACACACACACACACACACACACACACACACACACACAGACACACGCAGCACAACACACACACACACACACACACACACTCCCCCGAGCACACAACTCATCCCCATCCAAGGTTATACGACGACCACTCTCGCTTGTGCTTCTTTGCACCCCAACATGCACAACACCTCAATCCTCAAAGAGGGCATCGAGCAGATCGAAGACGGCGAGCACACCGCGCTAGAGAATGCGGGGTCATTTGGAAGCAGGGTGATGTGACGACGGGTGATCGACTCCTCCCCCACCTCTCTCTCTCTCTCTCTCTCTCTTGCACAAAATTACCAATCCCTCTCTCCCCGCACAAAATTGTCAATCCCTCAACCCACGAGATCCTTCCCTCTCGTCCCATGTTTTTCCAAATTTCTCTCATCAAACATGTTGTCTCTTCTCCTTACACGTATACAGAATCCAGATGTACACGCATCTCATGTATATTACATGTATCCATCTTTCTCACAAACCTAACTTCTTCCTCTCTCTTTCTCTCTATCTCTCTCTCTCTCTCTCTGTCTCATTAGGTTTGTCTCCTACTCTCTCATCCATATACATACAATCTTTCCCGCCCTATCTGCTCCATCTTCAAAAGCTCTCTCTCCATGTTTCATTCACACATTGGGATATGTCAAATTGTTGCTTCTATAATGGCTGATGTAGAGTTATGGTTGTTTTTGTTGCATCCTACAAAGTAATAACTATGAAATGCATTTAGATTCTCATTTGACTGGGATTATGTGAGTTTGAGCATGTTGTGAAGTACTATAGACCTTGTATACATCTTGGGATTCGACAATGATTGTAACTATTGAATTGTATAGACCATTACATTCGAAGTCAATAGCCTAATATATTTAATTCACAATTTCAACAAATGATTAGTTCACTACAAACTAAGAAAACAAATGTGTGCTCCCTCTATTTTTATTTAAGTCCGCCAGATTAGCATTGGTCAAAGTCAAGTTTTGTAAACTCTCGAAGCTTATAACAAAAAATATTAACATATACAATAACAAATAAATACCATTAGATTCATTATTGAATGTACTTTCACATCATACATATTTGTTATGGTAAATGTTTATATTTTTCTATAAACTTGGTCAAATTTAGGAAGTTTGACTTCGGTCAAACCTAATATGTAGAGTTTACTACTACTACTCGCTAGTTGCTTAGCGAATCACTCAACACGCCACACGGGAGTCCGGTGTCACAAAATTTTGAGGTCGGCGGAAAATCTCCCGTGACCCCGATTCGAGCAAAGGAAGTTACCATCATAGCCTTCGAACAGGCCTATGGACGACCTTGGTAGGGGGCTGTTTTCGTAACTTCAGTTCACCCTACCAGCCAACCCCACCCGGCACCCAGTAGTACACCTGAATACTCCCCATTTTCTATCCCCACCGCAAAATAGACTTCTCCACGGCACCGCAGCCTTCATGCTCCTCCCTTTACATCGGTGCACTCGCCCACCGCAGCAAGATCCGCCTCATCGACGACCTCGTGACGCCGCACTAGAGCCGGGTCCACCATCGCCGCTGCATTACATGGAGCCTCTTCCCGGCATCGCCTTCCACGGTCTCGGATCTGCTTCCGGAAGCCGACGCCAAGCGCAGAAGTACCATCGTCGTGGACAATGAACCGACTCCGTTCTTGACCATGACTCACAGAGGCCGCCGCGACCATCGTTCTCCTCCTCGATTGGTAATGTGTGTATTGAATCACTTAGCAGTACATGTGCAGTTCCAATTTTGTTCATACCTACCCTTCAAATTTCCTGGGTGCTATTGTTCTCGTAAAAGTAATTGGTTATAGCCTCCATTGTCCAACAGAATATCAGCTTGTAATTGTTCATCGCTCCTGTATCGCGCTGTGCTTGGGTAGGTTTTTCATCTTCAACCAGTAGTGTGGCAAATGATGGAAAGGTTTTTAGAACTAGCAAGATGCCCATGCGTTGCATGCATCAAGATGCATTTGTATGAGTAGTTTATCTTGTGGGAGAAAAGGATGAACGGCGTCAGGCCTTATTTGCAAATCTGGATAGGGGTATGGGTATCTTTTGCAAAATTCCCATTTGTTTCCTTCCTATCTGCCGATATAAATCGGACAGCCTATATTGCAAGAAAAAATATAGAGAAAAAAAAAGTAGACAAGAAAGGAAGTAGAGATAAATATTAAATATTAAATATAAAATAAATATAACAGTAGAGAAGAGAGTAGAGATAGCAGAGACGCCGAAAGGATCACAAGACGCCTTGGAAAAACGGCCGGGCGTCAGGCGCTAATTTTTGGCGCGCGGCGTCCGGCGCGCTTTATAAAATCCAACGCCCTCCCACCGCTCTGTGCCTTGCCACCGTTCTCTCCCCGCTCTGTGCCTCGCCACCGCTCTCTCCCCGCTCTTTTTCACCTCGCCGCTGCCGCGCCACCATGCCGCCGCGTCGCCAGGAAACTTGGGGATACCGCGGCGTCCGCGCGCGCCCCTCCGGCGGCTTCTCCGCCGAGATCCGGTTCCGCGGGATGCGCCTCGGCCTCGGCAATTTCGACACCGCCAACGAGGCCACCCACGTGTACGACGCGGCTGTGTGGCGCCTCCGGTGGCCTCATAGAACAGTGAACTTCCCCAACATGCCGACGCGGGAGCGGGCGCAGGAGCTCGCGCCTCTGCCGCGGCTTAGCACCGACGAGGATCGTCGCGACAACCGGAGGTGGCAGCACCGTCTCAGCATCGCCGAGATGGACGAGGAAGCCATGGCGCTGTGGCACCAACACTACCTGCAGGACATCATCACCGAGCGCGAGTTCTACGCGCAAAGGAGGGCGGAGAGGGATAATAGGAGGGCGGAGCGAGCCGCCTATCGCGAGGACAAGTGTAGGCAAAAAGCGGACGCTCAATTCAACATGAGGCTAGGAGCAGCGTCGCCCTGGGAATCCGACGATGATCGGTATCTTCACGCCTACAGTCAAACATCGGAGGAGGACATCACCGAGGAGGAGTCGGACGAGGAGGAGTAGTTGAATTATCTTTTTTATCTATCTATGCTGAGAACTATCCTCTACTCTCTAGTATCTACTTCTCGATCTCAGCACTGTAAACACTTTTTTAAAGCGCCGCGTGTTGCGATTGTGTTGGAGATGCTCTAACATGGCAGGCGAGTGCTTTAATGTTGCCCACAAGATGCGCGAGTATTACTAGTAGTATATTTTTCTTTCCATGTTGAGATTTTAAAACCACGAGTGCGAACATGCAGAGGAGCAATGAAGACCAAACACGGGATATTCGGGACATCTTTAAGGAGTGTGGCAAGTTAAAGAGGAGCTGCACCGAACATGTAAAACAAGCTTTGGTAAGTAACACCCTTTCAATTACTTTCGTGTAGCCTCGTGTTCTTTGATGTGTATATGTTGTAGTTTCTGTTTCTCTTAAGCGTGGTCTTCTTTGATGTGTAATAAGAAGAGTCTTAATTGTCCTAATGCTTTCGTTTTTAGCTTGATGTAGGAAGTGGGTGTTCTCACCTTGTAGTCTGTTTTTATTTTATTTTTCCTTTTGAATTCACTTCTCTGAGTTCCGTTTATCTGGCTTCTACTAAATGGATCTAGGTTGCTCTGAGTATTGATCTAAAAAAGAAGTAACTTCATGTCGATGCGCCTCATGCGAGGAGGGAAGTATGGTCAACCTCGAGATCATGTTTCCAAAATGAGGCTGGATTACACACAAGGTGCCGCTTCCTAATGATGCCGGATTAGACACAAGGTGCAAATTCCCGAGATGATGCTAGATTACAGACAAGCCGTGGAGTCGCCATTGTTCGTGTCCTCGTGGCATTAGTAAAGGCTGAAAGAAAGCGTGCGGCAGCCCTTGAGAATGTAGCTGAGTTCCTGAAGAAGCGAAAAGAGCAATCATATGCTCTCTTCACCCAAACCAAAGAAGAGATGGAAGATGCCAGAAATAAGCTAGCAGAGGCAGAGCAGGCTGGGCTTCTCCTGCTATCTAAAACTGTTGTCAATACAAAATTTCCTTCATAATAGCTAGGTTCAAATGTTTATCCACCAACATGCTCATAGTGATGTCCGTGCATCTACTGATGTGGCACAAAATGTTTTTCTTGGGTCATGTAATAACAACAATTACTTTCCAAACAATAACAGATGAAGCATTGGACATGGTATAGTTCATGCGCAAGCCCGACATTCCAAGTTCAACTTCCACATCAAACTCATGTTCACAGATATCTGCACATTTATACATAATGTCCACAACCATGATTTACTTCAAAGCCAAAAAATGTGAGGAGAGTTATAAATAAAGAAAATCCTCTACTAGTTCCTCGCTACTAAAGGCGAGCACAACAAGTCAAGACCATGCGAAATTTATTATATTTTAGTCATTTTTGTGTTCTAAAATGCACACGGCTCATGGAAGGACGTGTTGCTTGACACGCATGGATTCAATGAAGGCAGGTGGGGTAGTCTTAAGCTAGTTGCACGCCATGAGGAGGCGTGCTCACCGGCTCGCAATGAGTGCGGCCTCTTCAGCCGGGCGCTTGATTCAATGCCTGCGCTATGAGAGGTCGCGTTCGTGGCAGAGCAATCGCTCCCTCAGTCCTTTTTTGTTTGGGTATAACAAAATCTTGTTTTCCATTCACATTTTACAAGTAAAATTCATGGACAAACTTTGACCCAAAGTACGATGGGGACTAGGTAGTAGTTTTTTTAATCAAAGAAGGGTTTCCCCTTCCGATTTTCATTACTAAAAACTAGCATCTAAATCTAAACCATAGTATTTTCCCTAGAACTACCAGGTTCAACATCTCGCAACATAAACCCATACAACCTCCATCGCAAAAAAAACATACAACCATACGCCAAGGAGGTACGTAGTACTATGAATTCCATTTTCGCTCCATACCAATCGTTCTAAAAACTACTTACTACTTATAACGCGCCATTGAAAATCGGAACTCTTAACCCCGCTAAAAAACGATATTTTAAATGTGGCTACTCGACCGTGGCAACCGGGCGAGCCACCGCGCCCAAGTCGTTCACCGTTGTCCCGACCATCAACTCCTACAGATCAAATTATCACGCGTGACTATTCCTACAAAGGTGCTCCACCACGCACTGCAGTACCATGAATGCAGCAATCATGCACCTAGGGTTTTAGGGTTTATTTGTTAACGCCGCTTTACGTAACACTCATGTGCGAGACAATGAGAGGCCAACTGCGTGCGTGCGCCTCTTCTCTTCGTATATGTACTCCACCGTTTTTCTGGTGTCCAAAAAATTATAATAACTACTAGCAATGTGCCAATGCATTGCCACACGATCAAAGTAGATTAATACATATTCACCGATTTGATAGAAAAAAGTCTAGTTTTGAAATACGTATATCACTAAAAATTTGTTATGTTTCACTCAAAATATATTCCTTTGGCGGTTTTGATGAGATAAGGGAGGAATGTTGTTGGTTTCAAGATTCAAGAAGTGGTATATGTCTAATTTCTACTCTTACTAGCAAGATGCCCGTGCGTTGCACGGAACATCAAGATCTTGTGGGAGACAAGGATGAACGAGGGAAGGCCTTTTCAGCAAATGTGGTGAAGAGTGCGGGTAAATTGCCATATTTTCCTTCCTGTCCGTCAGATATAAATCGGACGACCTATTTACATTGTAGATGGCAGGCCCACCATCATCACCAACTCTATTTTTATCCCTAGTCTTATAAAAGAATTATCGGTGATGATCGTGGTGCCTGGCTATCCTCAAGAATATAGGCCGTCTGATCTATATCCGACGGATAGGAAGGAAACTATGGCAATTTTAAAAAGATACCCACACCCCTCTCCACATTTGCAAGTAAGGCCTTCCCTCGTTCATCCTTTTCCCCCACAAGATAAACTACTCATACAAATGCATCTTGATGTTCCATGCAACGCATGGGCATCTTGCTAGTTGTTGCAAAAATCCCATGTGTGTGTGAGAGAGAGGGAGAGTGGAGGAGGACGGAGTGCATGTGTGACAAATACACAAGGAGTGTGTGTGTGATAGGTATCAGCTTAAAATGAGGCGATAGTGTGTGTGTGTGCACGATCGAGAGGGCGTGTCTCAAGAAGGGAAGAAAAATCTACATAGATACAAGGAGCGGGAGAGAGACATGTATGCGATGGTGGAAGCACAAGTGTAAAGGGTGTATAAACCTATCTAGAGGCTAGCTAGTCGATAAATGTTTGTGAGAGAAATGCAGCCTGGGAAAAGGAAGCGAGAGTTTTGTGTGTGTGAGAGAGAGACGGTAGTCGGGAAGGGGAGTGGAAGCAGGAGTTGTGTGTGTGTGTGTGAGAGAGAGAGAGGAGACGGTAGTCGGGGTTGTCTGATCGGTAAACAAATGAATAATGTCGATGCAGGATGGAGATTTAAAAGGAGACCGCAACAAATGTTGTGTCTACATGAGAGAGAGAGACAGAGTAATTTTAGCGGTATGAGTCATATGTAGAGACATATAGGGTGTGTGAGAGAATCCCATAGGGAGAAAGACAAAGTGAAAGATGAGTGGAGACTGTGTGTGTGGCGGTGAAAAAGAAAGCTTAGGTACCGAGTGATACCAGAGAACAGTCACTACAAAAAAAAGACATATCCGTGACATTTTGGGCCGAACGAAAATTTTTCTGTCATACATATGACACTTCTATGACGATAATTGTGACAAAACCCGGTATCATCATAGATGTGGTGGGCTCCTACTTCTATGACAAAAAATCATGACAGAAAATGGGATTTTCGGCCCCGGCGGGCTGGAGACGCAGCTGCATGACATTCTTTGGGCCGTCCATGACGGAAAAAACCGTGGTAGAAGCGAGGGGGAGGAAAATTTCGGGGAGTTGCCGGTTACGGTGGGAGGTCGGGGGCGGAGCGATGCGCGTTTCTCTCATACGTACGCGCGTGTGTGCGAGGCGTTGGCTCTAACCGAAGCCGAGCGAGGCGTTGGGCTCTAATTGAACCCGGCGACAGACCGCAGTTACGACATCGAACCCGAGCGATCAATCGATGGCTGTTAATCAACTCGATGGAGCGATTCTTCGCCATCGCTGCTAATCAAGCCAATCGATGCTGCCTCTGGGATGAACAGTGAGCGTTGCGGGGGGCGGGGGGGAGGGGGTTTGGATGAACAGTGAGCGGTGGCGTTGCCTCTGGATGAACAGGAACCCGTGGTGTGGAGGGCTGGATGAACAGTAGACGGTGGAGGGGTGGTTGAACAGGACCCTGTGGTGTGGAGGGCTGGATGAACAGTAGACGGTGGAGGGGTGCCCGTGGAGGGGTGGTTGAACGATGGCGGTGGAGTAGCGCGCGGTGGAGGCTGGATGAACAAGACCCCGTGGAGGCTGGAGGAGGTCGACGGTGGAGATGAACAGTATCCCATGGAGTCCCGTTTAGCGGTACGCCACACCCCTCCCCTGCTTTGACCGTAGCGCCCAACACAAGTCCGTTCATCCGTTTTGCGGCACGCCACACCCCTCCCGGCGATGAACAAGACCCCGTTTGACCAGAAGCGCTCCAACACAAGTCCGTTTCGTCCGTTTTGCGGTAGGCCACACCCCTCCCGATCAACAGGACCCCCGTTCCGACCGTAGGAGGTCCGTTTCCTCCGTTTTGTGGTATGCCAGGCCCCTCCCGATCAACAGGACCCCGTTTCTAACGTGGCCGGTCGAAGACAAGGCCGTTTCCTCCGTTGTGCGGTACGCCAGGCCTCGTTTCCATCGCATGTTCCGTCCAAGCCCTCCCGATGAACACGACCACGCATTCCGTTCCGACCCAGCCGGTTGAATCCCCATGAATACGACGACGACGCTGTTTCTCCGTTCCGACCCAGCCATGTACGTATGCGCGATAGGCGTTAGAGGCCCTGCCCGTATGTACGTACGTGGCCGTATTTTCTTTCTTGCACCCTCGCCGTTATGCGTGCGTGGGTACTACGTGCGGCGCCTCTACTACGACGTGCGGCGCCTCTACATCCACCGGTATATATGTACGCATATCGCTCGCGACCAGAATGACAACGCTATGTACACTTCGACCAGGTGGGTCCCGACTGTCAGGCACTTCCTTGCGTGCGACGATGTAGCTGGTGGGTCCCAGCAGTCAGGGGGGCGAATCGTTTTTTTTTCGGTTGCACTTCCTTGCGTGCGAAGATGTAATTGGTGGGTCCCAGCAGACATGTGGGAAACGCGTTTTTTTCCGCTTAACACGGTGGCCCGTCCGGTGGGTCCCCGCCGTCGTGGAGGAATAATTATTTTGCACGTAATAAGGAGGCACTTCCTTGCCGTGGTCGTGGACCCAATTGCCGCCTCTCCACGACATGTCCACGTCCGATGGAAGCCATTCCTTGACCATGTTGACCATGCCGCGCCCGAGAGCGCCAGGCGGTGGATGACGGCGAGGCCTAGGAAGGGGACGACGGAGCCGGGAAGATGCGGCGGATGCCCACGCCAGAGGAGTACGAGGGTTCACCGGTTCGCCGTCGCTGCCGCAGAATAGCAGGGGGTGTGGGTGAGTAGAGGGATGGCCTGGCCAGCGGTGGGAGTAGTACGGGGCGGTGAGGCCTCCGCTGCATCACAGCCGGCCATGGGAGGCAGGAGGATGCGACACGACCGACGTTGCTTTGGGCGGCTCGAGCAAGAAGACCAGAGGTTAAAGAAGCACTACGGCCGTTGGATGGACATCGTATGATCACTGCAGCTAGAATCGTTTATATTGACTAAGTTGACAAAGCCCTTGGTACGCGTCAACTTAGTAGGCCCACAGCTCAGATTTGGCAGAGAACATATAGCCCATTTGCGATTTGTAAGAATGTACAGCCCATTTTTCAATTCTAATGGAATTTACTACAACCCATTTACGGGTTTGTTAAAAGAACAGCCCAACTTCTAGGTAGGACAATGATTAATAATTTCAAACAACTGCTCATAATAGAATTAAAAAAAATCCCACATTTTGATGGGATCCGAAATATTTTTATCCGAAATTTCTAGTCAGGTTAAATATAATTTCAAAATAAAGTTGTATCAGGTTAATATCCAACGAATATTGCGGGCGCAACAAGTAATGAAATTAAAATTTCTAAATTCCAAAAATAATATATTTTTCAAGCTAATTACGTGTTTGGTGCATAGTAATTGCCCAGTTATTATAATTACATCCCATTTATTATTTCTTAAAGTCCATTTTCTTGTTAAGCCTAATGCATACCTCCTAGGAAACTTTGCAGCCAAATGGGCGGATAACAAGTTGAATTCGGATATTGTGTACAACCTGTCGCCCAGATTGCATTGCTGATGTTGAAAAAAAGGCCCGTGTAGTACAATACAACCTAACATGGTTACTCAGCCCACATCTGTGGATGCCGAAAGGCCCAAACAAGGCTTCAGACAACTTTTTGAAGTCAATGAGCTCAATTAATAACTTAAGAAAAAAGTTAGATTACAGTGGAACCTAATTAAAAGCTGTCACGAGCAAATAAATAATTCAACGGGTCCCACTTGTGCGTGTGTACGTGTGTGTGTGTGTGAGAGAGAGAGATAGAGAGAGAGAGACCCATCGGTCGATGCTCGTAAATACATCTTTCAGCCATATGCATTGATGATGCTCAGTAAAAACTTATATAGTTGACACAATCATAAAGAACATCATAGCACACCGAACTTGCATACAAAAATTTCATGCAAAGTGCACAATCAGGATGGAAGCAGTGGATCGCTATGGGAAGGGCTATGTTGAAACCAACGAAGTCGTACATATAACGGTTCATCGCCTTTGTAAATGACGGGAAATATCTTGAATGTTGTGCAAAGAAAATGCATGACAACACAATAAGTTACGCTAGCACATTAAGTTGACGTACAACCCTTTCTAAAAAAAAGTTCAGGTACAAAATTAGAACAGGTCACAATCAAATGTAATCGGCATATCGCTGCTTCGCACCCATAGCTCGGATTTAACTAGTACTATCTCGACTAGATTCAGTTGTTACCTCAAATTAGAGCACATCCAGCAGCCAGCCCCGCCTCTTTCTCCCAAAGAAGTAGTGGCCTCCGCCGCCGATGGAGTAGGCCCTGTGCCATCCATCGCTCCGAGCAACACGGGAAAGTCCGATGTTGACTCCTGTAATGGACGCCGCCGATGGACCCCGCACCAGCCGGGGGCGGCAGGACTTCGATTGATGGATTGACCACTTCTTCGACATGCACGAACACTCGACATGTACATCCCTTAACGTGGTCCGCGCGGCCTTGGTGGCGGCATTTAATAGTACAACCCCGTTCTCGCAGCGGTATCTCAACACCAATCACCTTCGGTATGGTGGACGGCTTCTTCATCCATGCCATAACCGCCGAGCCCAGCTGTCCGGAGGAACAAACATACTTACGAGCTCACCTCCAAGGTCGCTGATAAGCTCGCTCATGGACTCGCTGTTCCAAGCACGTCGAGGCATGCCGTGGAAGGTAAGCTTTGTTAAAAACTCAAGCTCAGAGGGCACCGAGCCCCATGCTGGGTGCCACCGATCAAAGCTCACCAGCGCGCCATCGCAGAACAAACGCCGGGAAGATTCGAACACACGACTGCGGTCGAAAGTTGTTCGGAACCTGATGAAGAAATTAGCCAGTGGCGGACAGACCTCGACGAGCAAGTCACTTATTTGGATGCCGTGCGCAATGCCAAGAGCTCTGACAAGGTCATCCGGCGAGACGGGAGGTCGGTCGCCGTTGATGGTTACCATCAGCACTTTGCCGGCAAACTGGTCGTCAAGCGCCGCCATGCCAATGTTGAGCGATAGCACGCAATGACATCAAGGCAGGACGGACTCGGGATCTCCGCTCGGAGATCCGCATCGACCGTGAGATGATAGTGCGCTTCAAAGACAGGAGAACAGGAGGGGATTTGGGGAACTGGAGTAGGAATCGAGATCCCGTGAGGTGGGAGGGGCGGAGACTGGGATGAAAAGGTAGCATGAATTTCGAGCACGCCGCTAATATGTTTCTCGGCGCATAGCGCATGAAAACACCGGTGGCGCCTACATGTCGGCCTAAGAGTCCTTATTCTTTCTTTTTGAGAGCCCGACCTTTTTTCAGGATCTTTTGAGAGTCTGCCCGAGGGTCATAATTGACCTGTTTGGCATTATGCTACTACTCGCCCATATTCAACGACACCTCACCGCCCAAACAAGTGTACATCATCGAAAAGACAAGTGAGCTCAAATTATATAACTTGAAAAAGGAGATATACTCACGAACACGGAGAATGGTGATGCCCTCATTTAGCCCACCAAAGAGTTCGAGACAACAAACAGTTCAAAACAACGATATATAAAACATTCAAACACCGACTAGTGACTACTATCGACATAAACAAAGCAAGACATGATAGTTCATAAGAAGTCTTGCTACACCACCAAAACGCACTCCATCTCAAGGTGCTCAAACTCTCGTGATCCGCATTTAGAATGACATTCTAAATGTATAACTATTACATAGAAAGAGTGACATAGACGAGGATGACCAAATGACAAGGAATATGCATAACAAAAGAAAGAACTACCCATCCGTAACCAGCAGCAAAGACAACAAAGTCATTCAAGAGATGATCCAACATCATCATAATTTGCAGCCCCGCTTCAAATGATCGGTGATCCGGAGACACCAAGATTCCACCCTTTCGATGCAACATCCCAATTACCTATCAACCTCAAGGCTTGAACCACATCATCGGGTTGTCGTAATTGAGACATCCAAGGATCAAAGTTAATCCGGATGCCTTTGTCATTCTCACCTTCTTTTGGCTGCAGGACAATCGTGGAGTATGCTCCTAACTCCTAGGGCTCGCCGTAGACACAATTTTCCATAGCAAACAGAGCCTCTCGCCATCAAGGTCCTTGCCAACGGTGATCTCCTCGTTAATCGGATAATTGAGTCCAAGAAATGAGAGTGTGAACCAAGGCTGTTTACCCGCCTCCAACTAAAAAATCCTAAAGGCCCCAACAAGTCGGGTATCCTGCTCATAGACGTAATAACCATCGTCCGGATACTCACGACATTACACGGTGCTTGTATACAGGGGTTTTTGCAATATAACTTTTCCGCTCATGTGTCCGAATGATCATCGGGCCTTTTGCCGTCATTCCCGATCGAGCGAGGAACTAGTTGTGCTTCCCTGCTTTTGGCAAAGGTGGTGTAATTACAAAGGGCAAGAATCAGAGGGACACCGCATCATATCAAAAAGGACAGTGCATTGTTAATGTAAGATCAGCATTGTTCGTAGTATGAGTAGGATAATGCAAGAAACAACATTGATATGTCCTCGTTGAACCGGAGGAAAATACAGGAAATGTATACTGGGTTCAAAATATAGAAGTGCCATGCATGGTTATACTCATGTTATCTCACAATCGATTCTTCACAGTGAAACTACCATGTCATGCATGTTATGTAATCATGTTCTCATTCTCACAAACAAATTCTTCAAGGTAACTAATGCACCATGCATTGTTATATACTCGTGTTCTGTGGGAAAAAATTCTGAGAATATTATTCTAGTCATTGATTGTCAAGGCTTAATATAGGTATGTACACATGGTAAGCATTGCAGGATTTCACTACTTCCAAATATAGAGTTCTCCATATACACATTTACTTCCCTAATGTATGGTTAGATGAAACCAACAGTGTGGTGCATGTGTCTACATCATGAAAATTAGGAAACTAACATGTAAATTGATACTCACTCATATTTAGTAGTAGTATATAGATTTCTGTTAATTTTGGATAATATCCTTATATTCCTAACCGTTTGATTATTCAGGGTACAAATTGGCTGTAATGACATGGTCACAATCGCATGAATTAACTCATTCCAAATATAGCTGCCATAGTTCTACTCAAATTCTGCTCAAACAGGGATATGCCAATCATCAAAAAAAGTTCAAACAGTGTCATGGTGTCATCATTAACATGAGACGAAAACAACTTACATGCGCTGTCCCAGCAATACATGGTGCCATCTGCTTTGTCGATCACGTAGATGATGCCATTGTGTTCAATAGCATCACAGAAGTGTGTATCAGCTTTGTCGATGATCCACTGCGAGCCGAGTTGTCTCCAGCTAAAAAAGGCATCAGCGTAAAGATAGGCGGTAGTCCGCTGGTCGAACAAGGCAATAAGCTTGAAGTCTCGCGTAATTCGTGATGTCGTGGTGGGTACTTGGCAGATTACAATCTTCAGAAAACAAGGTCCGGCCCAACCGACGTAGTAATCTAGATGACTTGGACTGCGATGGTAATGCTCTATATAATCCAACGGAGGAAGGATAATCTCATGGGAGGTCCGGAAGTTCACGAGCACCAACTTTTTACCGCCTTCTCTCAAGGCAGCCATCCAAAGGAGTTCATGCCGACCCAAGACATACCTGCCAAGAAGTTTCGGGCGATGGTGATCAGATCGATGTCGAGGGAAATGATGTACGGCGACACACTACATACCCGCAAAGAAGTTTCGCTAATGGAGATCGGATTGAAGTCGAGGGGCGCCATGCACGCCTCAGATCATGGTGAGCCAATCTCGCAAGACCAGATAGCAGCAAAGGTGGTGTCTTGAAAAGCTTAGGCCTCGCTTCGATGATGGCCATGTGCATGTCCTCGAGCATGCCGCCAGCCATGTGGCGGTCCAACATATCCATACACGAACAACAGAGGTCGAGGATGTCATCGGGGAGATTGCTCCAATCGGCTCATATGGATGCTGCAAGGTTCGCTGCTCGGCCATGGTGGAGTTTGGAAGGGGGCTTGATTTACGGGGGAGAAGGATGTCGGTGCTGGAGAGACTAGCGAGGGAATAGTGGTACTGGGGGAGGCGAGTGAGGCGACGGTACATGAGGGCACAGTGAGATGGAGACGGAGACGGAGATGGAGAAGGAGATGGAGATGGAGTGGTGCTATGGGAGCGGAGAGGGAGACGAGGCGAGGCGCCAATGTGTCAGACAAGCGGTGACAGATCGCACAAAGGCATGTGGTGAGGCTGACTTTGGTAACCCGAACACGCCGCCTCGCCTGGACTAGTGTCAGGCGCAGGGTGTTGTCACTTCACTGTGAGGACCGGATGAATAGTATTTTGACCATCAAGTGTACCACAGTTGTACTACTACTACTAGTAGTAGTAGGAACATGAGTAATCCAGTATTGTATAGCGGAAATAGGTCTCCCGTGCTAGCATGCCTGTTCACTTCATCATTCAGGTATCATCCATATCGCGAAAGCGTAACCAAATTCTCGCATGCCCAATCAACGCCTCGCCGTGATGCATGCAGTGGTCGTTCTGGTGCATCAAGGACGGCATGCAGATCGTTCCACAGTTGAGAAGAGGAAAAATGGAAAGGTAGAACGCGGCAGCAGAGGAAGAGAACGCTGGCTAACGAGGATGGGAGGGGATCGAGCAGGAAGTAAATGCTCCATGCCTAAAGGTTTTGGGAAAACCTGATTTTCATAACGTGACTTATACTCACCTAAACGGAGGGAGTATTCCTTAACCAGAGAATGTTGTGTCTCCCACTCACGGGCTCAAAAAAAAAGCTACTACACATTTTTTATCTGTTTGCATAGGCCCCACCTATCAGGAAGGATGGGCACGTACACAAAAAAGTACGACTCCTCAGTCTACCCGCATAGCCTCTTCGTTTAGTCTACCTAGCCATCTAATCAACTGCCTGCATGCTACTTCTCCCATTTACTTCTCCATCGGGAACCGATTCGCCTCGGCTTCTTCACCTCCCCTTCGTCTTCATTTCCATCCAAACCCCACTGCATTCACATTGTTTTAGCCTCTTTAAATAATCATCTACTACTTCAATTAGACTAGCCATCTAATCCTAATTCTCCAAACCATAGCCCTCCGTTCCAGCGGTTCTAAATGGCGAAAGAGATCGAGATGCAGGTTTTAAGCGTCCAACATGTCCTCGTCGAAGGCTCGTCGCATAGTTGCCACCGCCACCGTCCAATTAAGGGTTGTTCCCAAGGATCAACAATGTATCCAACTCCCTCAAAAAGGTAGAGACGAGGGTCATCGGTCTCGACGCAGAGTACACGGAGCGTGCCCTGGAAGATGTAGCGCCGCCGCCCTTCACCGTGCAGGCCTCAAGATGATGTTTTGGTGTACCACATCATACACTCGCCCTCCATACCGTGAGCTTCACGATTTCTTGTCTCCGGAGGACGATACTTCGTGGGGCAGCCATCGAAGGGGACAAACATAAGTCGGAGCCGCACAACCTTGATTTTAAAAGCATCGCTGACCTACAAACCGTAATCAAAATTCCTCAGTAGAAGATTGTGCTAAATGACACCATCCCTATTCGACGAGAAAATTTTGTGCTCGGTACAAATCTTCGTAAGGGTGACGAGACGGTGGCATTAAGGTCGTCTGGATGGGAGAATTATCCCTTGACGTACGAGCGGATAAAATATGCTGCCCTCGATGCCCGTGTGAGTTTCGAGATAGCTTCAAGGTCCAAAGAGCTCGTTGCGAAGCTGTAAGCACAAGTGCTCCCTATGTGGTTTTGGTAATTAATGTCAACATATCTCTTGTTGGACTAACACCTTTATCTAGTATGTTTCAGATAAGTTCAACAATGGAGTGGCATGGACTAAAGGATGTGGGAACTCCTTCAAGATGCTAAGGACAAAGGATTGGCTAAAGCTTAGCGCTCAAGACTCCTCATTTTACATTTTAGTGATCCAAGATCACATTGAGTCTATAGGAAAAGCCAATACTATCAAGGAGGGATGAGGTGTTGCTTAATGAGCCTCTTGCTTCAAGTGCTTAGTGATATGCTCCAAATACCCTCAACTACTTTCCCACTTCCACACATACGTCCTAAAACCTAAAGTCAAACTCGGCCCCACCGATTCTTTTCTATCCGCGCCATCGAAGTTTTGATGTCTTAGCCATCGCCACAAACCCTAGGCAAATCGGTTCTATCGATAGGGATCTCGGTCTTACCGAGATGGGATTGTAATCTCTCCTGTATGTCCATTATCAAAATCGGTCTCACAGAGTTTGAGAATCGGTACTACCGAGATTACAATGCAAACTTTCGGTTGACTCATTACCAAAATCGGGTCCCACCGAGTTTGAGTAATCGGTCTCACCGAGTTTGCCTCGACCAACTCTCCGGTTAGCTAATTACCAAAATCGGTCTCACCGAAGTTTGTGTAATCGGTCTCACCGAGATTACGTTATGCCCTACCCTCACCATATCGGGTCCTACCAAGATGCAAGCCAGTCCTAATCAAAACCCTAACGGTCACTAGGTTTATTAAAATCGGTCCGACCGAGTTCGTTGATCTCGGTCCCACCGAGATTGGTAAATTGTGTGTAACAGTTAGATTTTGTGTGGAGGCTATATATACCCCTCCACCTCCTCTTCATTCATGGAGAGAGCCATCGTAACAAACCTACACTTCCAACTTATCATTTCCGAGAGAGAACCACCTACTCATGTGTTGAGACCAAGATATTCCATTCCTACCATATGAATCTTGATCTCTAGCCTTCCCTGTTGCTTTCCACTCAAATCTTCTTTCCACCAGATTGAAATCCTATGAGAGAGAGTTGAGTGTTGGGGAGACTATCATTTGAAGCACAAGAGCAAGGAGTTCATCATCAACACACCATTTGTTACTTCTTGGAGAGTGGTGTCTCCTAGATTGGCTAGGTGTCACTTGGGAGCCTCCGACAAGATTGTGGAGTTGAACCAAGGAGTTTGTAAGGGCAAGGAGATCGCCTACTAGTGGAAGATCTACCGCTAGTGAGGCAAGTCCTTCGTGGGCGACGGCCATGGTGGGATAGACAAGGTTGCTACTACTGTGGACCCTTCGTGGGTGGAGCCCTCCGTGGACTCACAAGAACTGCTACCCTTCGTGGGTTGAAGTCTCCACCAACGTGGAAGTACGATAGCACCACCTATCGGAACCACGCCAAAAACATCCGTGTCTCCAATTCCGTTTGAATCCTCCAAACCCTTCCCTTTACTTTCTTGCAAGTTGCATGCTTTACTCTCCGCTGCTCATATACTCTTTGCATGCTTGCTTGTTATGTATTGAAAAAAACTAAACTTGTGTCTAAACTCCACTCAAACTTTAATAAGGTTAAAAACTACAACTTTGGTACTTAGTGTCTAATCACCCCCCCCTCTAGACACCTCTTCTCAAGATCCTACAAGTGGTATCAGAGCATTGGTCTCCATTGCCTTGGTTTAATCACCATTGGAGGAAGATGGATGAGTCTACTTCGGGGAGTCTTAGTCATAGAGTGCTTATTCTTGATGGAGAGTATTTTCATGAGTGGAAAATGAGATGCTTGTAATTTTCAATCAATATCATTTGAACAAGTACATTGCTAGCCCTTGTGCACCTCATGTTGATCCTATGCATCCTACCCTTGATGAATCTAATGACATGACTAGAAATCTTAGAACCGTTAATCTTATCACTAGAGGCTTTCCTAGAAACTTGATTAGAATCTTGCCTACTTTTGAGTGTGCCTACACTATATGGAAATTTCTTGAGGAACGCTTTCCAAATTATTCCTTGAAAAATCTAGATGAGATTCTCTATAAATCTATTGCCTTGAGTAAGATGAATACTAGTGATCCTACATTTGGTGATCGTCAATTTGAACTCACCGACCTTATGCGTGCCAAAGGAGACGTTGGTATTATTAGTGATATTATTTCCGAAGCTATAAGAATTCACAAGCAAGATCATTGTCAAACTCACTCTAATGAATTACCCTCTCTACGACTTGATCCACCACATGACGATATTGAACATGGATACTATGATGAGGATGATGATAGTGACTTCGATCTTGATGGTGCAATGAGACACTTTGGTCTTATGGCAAATCTTCGGGGATATGTGTCAGGAGGAAAGGAATGGGTTCTTGATAGTGGATGTACCGATCACATGACCGAAGATAAAGACATGTTTCGTGAGCTTGCTGAAAATGATAGTCCTTGAAAGTATGTCACTTTTGGTGACAACACAAAGGGTAAGGTGGTTGGCCTCGGTAAGGTGGCCATCTCACATGATAGCTCCATACAAAATGTCATGCTCGTTGAGTCTCTTGGGTACAATTTACTTTCAGTATCTAGACTTGCCGATTTCGGTTTCAATGTCCTATTTACTGAAATTGATTGCCAAGTATTTCGTCGAGACAATCATAAAATGGTCTTTACCGGTATACGTAGAGGTGATCTATACATTGTTGATTTCACTAAAAGGGCTCAACCTAGAACTTGCTTCATTGCTAAATCCTCAAAAGGTTGGTTATGGCATAGACGATTAGGTCACGCTGGCATGAGAAACCTTGACAAGCTTATTAAAGGGAATCATATCCTTGGAGTTAACGATGTCATATTTGATAAGGATAGATCAAAAGGCTTGTCAAGGTGTAAACAAAGTTGGAGGAAGGCATCCCGTGAAGAACATTATGACCACAAAGAGGCCACTCGAGCTGCTTCACATGGATCTCTTTGGTCCCAATTCTTACAAGAGTCTCGGAGGAAATTCTTTTGGTCTAGTTATAGTTGATGATTTTTCAAGATTTACATGGGTGTTCTTTCTCGGTGATAAATTGCAGGTCCAAAAGATCTTCAAAAACTTCGCTAGGAAGGCCCAAAACCAATTTGAAGTGAAGATCAAGAAGGTTCGCAGCGACAACGGAACGGAGTTCAAAAACGCAAATGTGGACACCTTTCTTGACGAAGAAGGGATTTCACACGAGTTCTCTACGATGATACACCTCAACAAAATGGAGTTGTTGAGAGGAAGAACCGGACGCCATCGAAATAGCGAGAACGATGCTTGATGAGTACAAGACGTCAAGCACTTTTAAGGGCGTAAGCGGTTGAGACAGCTTGTCATGCAACAAATCGCTTGTATCTTCATAAGCTACTCGGCAAGACTCAAGATACCCAGCTCCCTCACCGGGTAACAGAGGAAGAAGCCGCCTCAAGACAAGAGAGAAGAAGAAGAAGAAGAAGAAGAAGAAGAAGAAGAAGAAGAAGAAGAAGAAGAAGAAGAAGAAGAAGAAGAAGAAGAAGAAGAAGAAGAAGAAGAAGAAGAAGAAGAAGAAGAAGAAGAAGAAGAAGAAGAAGAAGAAGAAGAAGAAGAAGAAGAAGAAGAAGAAGAAGAAGAAGAAGAAGAAGAAGAAGAAGAAGAAGAAGAAGAAGAAGAAGAAGAAGAAGAAGAAGAAGAAGAAGAAGAAGAAGAAGAAGAAGAAGAAGAAGAAGAAGAAGAAGAAGAAGAAGAAGAAGAAGAAGAAGAAGAAGAAGAAGAAGAAGAAGAAGAAGAAGAAGAAGAAGAAGAAGAAGAAGAAGAAGAAGAAGAAGAAGAAGAAGAAGAAGAAGAAGAAGAAGAAGAAGAAGAAGAAGAAGAAGAAGAAGAAGAAGAAGAAGAAGAAGAAGAAGAAGAAGAAGAAGAAGAAGAAGAAGAAGAAGAAGAAGAAGAAGAAGAAGAAGAAGAAGAAGAAGAAGAAGAAGAAGAAGAAGAAGAAGAAGAAGAAGAAGAAGAAGAAGAAGAAGAAGAAGAAGAAGAAGAAGAAGAAGAAGAAGAAGAAGAAGAAGAAGAAGAAGAAGAAGAAGAAGAAGAAGAAGAAGAAGAAGAAGAAGAAGAAGAAGAAGAAGAAGAAGAAGAAGAAGAAGAAGAAGAAGAAGAAGAAGAAGAAGAAGAAGAAGAAGAAGAAGAAGAAGAAGAAGAAGAAGAAGAAGAAGAAGAAGAAGAAGAAGAAGAAGAAGAAGAAGAAGAAGAAGAAGAAGAAGAAGAAGAAGAAGAAGAAGAAGAAGAAGAAGAAGAAGAAGAAGAAGAAGAAGAAGAAGAAGAAGAAGAAGAAGAAGAAGAAGAAGAAGAAGAAGAAGAAGAAGAAGAAGAAGAAGAAGAAGAAGAAGAAGAAGAAGAAGAAGAAGAAGAAGAAGAAGAAGAAGAAGAAGAAGAAGAAGAAGAAGAAGAAGAAGAAGAAGAAGAAGAAGAAGAAGAAGAAGAAGAAGAAGAAGAAGAAGAAGAAGAAGAAGAAGAAGAAGAAGAAGAAGAAGAAGAAGAAGAAGAAGAAGAAGAAGAAGAAGAAGAAGAAGAAGAAGAAGAAGAAGAAGAAGAAGAAGAAGAAGAAGAAGAAGAAGAAGAAGAAGAAGAAGAAGAAGAAGAAGAAGAAGAAGAAGAAGAAGAAGAAGAAGAAGAAGAAGAAGAAGAAGAAGAAGAAGAAGAAGAAGAAGAAGAAGAAGAAGAAGAAGAAGAAGAAGAAGAAGAAGAAGAAGAAGAAGAAGAAGAAGAAGAAGAAGAAGAAGAAGAAGAAGAAGAAGAAGAAGAAGAAGAAGAAGAAGAAGAAGAAGAAGAAGAAGAAGAAGAAGAAGAAGAAGAAGAAGAAGAAGAAGAAGAAGAAGAAGAAGAAGAAGAAGAAGAAGAAGAAGAAGAAGAAGAAGAAGAAGAAGAAGAAGAAGAAGAAGAAGAAGAAGAAGAAGAAGAAGAAGAAGAAGAAGAAGAAGAAGAAGAAGAAGAAGAAGAAGAAGAAGAAGAAGAAGAAGAAGAAGAAGAAGAAGAAGAAGAAGAAGAAGAAGAAGAAGAAGAAGAAGAAGAAGAAGAAGAAGAAGAAGAAGAAGAAGAAGAAGAAGAAGAAGAAGAAGAAGAAGAAGAAGAAGAAGAAGAAGAAGAAGAAGAAGAAGAAGAAGAAGAAGAAGAAGAAGAAGAAGAAGAAGAAGAAGAAGAAGAAGAAGAAGAAGAAGAAGAAGAAGAAGAAGAAGAAGAAGAAGAAGAAGAAGAAGAAGAAGAAGAAGAAGAAGAAGAAGAAGAAGAAGAAGAAGAAGAAGAAGAAGAAGAAGAAGAAGAAGAAGAAGAAGAAGAAGAAGAAGAAGAAGAAGAAGAAGAAGAAGAAGAAGAAGAAGAAGAAGAAGAAGAAGAAGAAGAAGAAGAAGAAGAAGAAGAAGAAGAAGAAGAAGAAGAAGAAGAAGAAGAAGAAGAAGAAGAAGAAGAAGAAGAAGAAGAAGAAGAAGAAGAAGAAGAAGAAGAAGAAGAACAACAAGAAGAAGAAGAAGAAGAAGAAGAAGAAGAAGAAGAAGAAGAAGAAGAAGAAGAAGAAGAAGAAGAAGAAGAAGAAGAAGAAGAAGAAGAAGAAGAAGAAGAAGAAGAAGAAGAAGCACCAGCAGGAGGGCATTATGGATGGATGAACTATTTCCTCTCTTGTAAAAAAAATTATTCCCTCTCGGTGTATATTGATATAGATGGACTATTTCGATGGTGTGCATGTCTTTGGAACAGAGTAGTAGCATGGGTCCGCTTGACTATAAGGAACTATTTATCCGCATATATAGCTTTCTCTGCTACTCCTTCCAGTGATCGGTATACAGTGCATGTGTCCATATACATGACAGCTTGTCCATGGAAGTTCAACTACGATGACCATCACCATGAGAATGACATGTGGGCCAGCCGCATTTAAGGCCCACATGTCATTGACTCATAGGCCGGGCACTAAGCCACTGAAGTTCGGTCCCGTGGGCCCCGAGAGGAAAATGTAAACTCAAGGCAGCCTTTGTGGTGCTCCCACAAGACGAGCTCGTACAAACCGGAATTTGTTTTTACTACTACTAGTACTAGTAGGAAGGTACACGGCATTGCACGCATGATATTCTGGTGGTTTGTGCATTATGCTTCTACATGTGTAGTTTTCTGGATTCTAACATGTGGCAAAATTTGGTGGAATGTAAGGTTAGGCAAGTTTGATTAACTTAGGTGAGTTTTTGGTTCAAGCCACACCTTAGGCAAGCCACATTGGCCCCACATGACATACACAAAAAAAATGTGGCAAGATTCCCTTAGGCTTGCCAACTTGTGGCAAAATTATGTGGAATGTAAGGTTAGGCAGTTTTGATTAACTTAGGTGAGTGTTTTGTTCAAGCCACACCTTAGGCAAGCCACACTGGCCCCACATGACATACACACAAAAAATGTGGCAAGATCCCCTTAGGCTTGCCAACTTGTGGCTCTCATTTTGAAGAACTTATTAATAACTTTGCATGAGCTTAGTTGTGGCAAATTTAGTCATGAATTAAGTTCAACCATGGAGTCTTCTAGATTATACATGTGGCGTAATCTCGTGGATGATATCCAATGGCCAAGAGTGCTCGGATTTGCCATCTTTGTACTGTCGATTGGCTTCATCCAACCACCAACTTTCAAAGTTTTTCACACACTATATAGGGGGTATAGATATAGATGTGCCGGTCCGTTGTAATGGATCCAAAGTATATCTATTTAGTGGAGTGCACTCTAAACACATTATCTATTTATTTTTCTCTAACCTTCCGTAGCCATGCAACCAAGCCACATAAGCTTCATGGGTGCCCCCACATCATATTATTCATACTACGCTGATTGAAAAAAGATAAATCACCCAAAACAACATCTTCCCGCTTTTTGTTCCTACGATGTTGTGTCATGCACGATTCTACTAGTTGTATAGTGGTAGTACTAGTAATATAATAGTATTAGGAGTACAAACTTGGTAGGAGTGGTACTAATACGGAATGCTCCTACTCTATCAACGAGCCCCGCTCCCGACACAAAATTTCTTGGCTTCCGTATACAACTAGATCTTCCCTTGTTTGTGTTTTCCTACCCGGCGGCGGGCGGGGAGTCGGTTTGCTCAACGGGCGGTCCCACATGAAAGTGAAAATGCTAGGCACAGGGGCGGAGCTACATGAGGGCCAACACGTGCCCTGGCCCGCCCAACCTAGCAGGATTTTCGTAGTTGTACATCCAGTTTTGAGGCATGGAGCGTCAACGCAAGGGTAATTTCTAGTGTTTCTAGCAAGATGCCCGCGCGTTGCACAAAGTTGATGGAAAAGGTAAGCACAACTTATAAATTGACGGATGGAGTACTAGTTACAAAGGATGCTAAATTTTGTCCCCATTAGACAGGCCAAATTTTGACCATAGATTAAACTAAGAAAATGTTCACGCATGTCACCAAAAATTATATTTTTCAAAACTATGTTCAAAGACGAATCCAATGAGATAATTTTTCTTGACATGCATTAACATTTTGTTAGTTAAATCTTTAGTCAAAATTTGGCACAAACTATAAAAGGGACCTATAAACCAGGACGGAGGTAGGACCCACTAGGAAGGTAGTAACAGAGTCTAGGGATATGTGTATGTTACTAGTGTATGTTACTCACCATTGTGGCTAGTCTAACACATAGGCGTGGTGCATTAACTCTCATGTTGTTTCTTATTTTTTGACATAAATAGAGGAATCAACCAAGAAGAGATGTGGGGCTTGTATGCTTTTAATGACTTGAGACTATCAAACATGACATGCAAAGGGTCGCCTGCTGCACAAGAACAAATACAACCCACGCCAAGACACGTACATCTTATAGCATCACATCCAATGGCTATAAAAGATGAATGAGACCAAATTATATCTCATCTAGATGAGTTCTAGCAAAACTGTATTAATAATACTTAGTACTCCTGCGCCATGTATCATATAAGTATCATGTAGTACTTTATTTATTTCCATGTATGACACATAGTTCACGAGCGATCTCTATATGTACCACCTTTTTTTTAATTTCAAGTTTTTCTCCATGGTGCAATCCATCGATACTACTACTGTACAAAAGTGGAGTATATACATTTTTTAAAAGGCTAGAGGGCGGGGCAGTCTAGCTCGGTCGGTTTCACGAGAGGCGAGGGCCTTTG
Organism: Aegilops bicornis; assembly: GCA_021605145.1. NCBI lineage: Eukaryota > Viridiplantae > Streptophyta > Magnoliopsida > Poales > Poaceae > Aegilops > Aegilops bicornis. Next base: position 548,518,412 of record CM038671.1, on the reverse strand, counting down.
TGATTTGACGGCTCATTAATGCCGTCAAATCGAATAGTATCGCTCGCCGCTGCACGCCCGGGCGCCCATTAAACCCCTCCGTTAAACCCGCATGCAAACCGAGAATCCTACTCCGCCACATCGCTCGCTCATGAGCGGGCCGGAATTAAACGCAACACCGCCGAGCTCCTCCTGTCCGCCTCGCTTAAATGAGGCCAGACGCCGCCAATCTCCTACCGCCCACCCTCTATTTACACGCAGGCCGACATGCAATGGGCAAGAATCGCACCCCTCCGCCGCCTCCCCCATCTCCTCCTTCACCATTTTCTCCACCCTTCCGATGGCTTCGATGAGCTGCTTCTCCCAAGATATTACCCACCGTTGGCCCGCCGAGCCCTCCGGATACGGGCGAGGCCGCTGGTGCTTCACCAACCTCGCTGGCCCGACGGAGCCGCTTGTCGCTTCTGGCAAAGGCGCAGGTTCAAAGAATCGCCACTCCAGCTTCAGCTCGATGAGGAGTGGTGAGTTGCTCCACGCCGCACGGCGGCGTAGCACGCCGGCCGGGCGCCTGTCATTGCCGTTGCTGCATCGCGGCCACCAACTGCGGTGGCCGCGCCTCCGTGTTCTGGTGGGCGCGCCTCCTGCCGGGCGGTGGCGCCATGCAGTGCAGAGATAGAAGCCGGGTGCGTGGAGAGCGACTCGGCCGGTGGCCAGCTTCTCCATGTCCGCCGCCATCATCGAGGAGAGAAGTAGAACACGGAGGCCACCGCCACTTGGGACCCATGAAGGCCACCGCCGAGGCGACGCATCATGGATTCGTGTGGTGGTTTCTTTGCTGCTTCGTCTCTTCTGAGGACCTTCGTCGACCCCGCAAGTGTCTGACGGACATGAGGAAGACAAAGGGATCCGCGGGCAGCCATTTAGAACTAAAATAAGTCTAGATGTATCCATTTCTAGGACAAGTATTTCCGGACGGAGGGAGTATTAATTATATAAGAGAGCCGGATTGGCACCTCTTAGTTCATGTAAATGTAATGAAATCCATCATGTTTATATGAAGATCCGGCTTTTCTATACGAAATCCTTCATGCTTATATGGAATCAGTCCGTGTTTGCACGAATTTCATCTGGTTGATTAGAGTTGTAAAATGTATGATACCGGGCGCTTGATGTCGCCCACCGCGAAGGAAGCGGAGGAAATTTTCCGGCTGCCGTTGGAGATGCTCTTTATGCTGGAAATAATAGAGTGACATCCAATCCATTTGAGTTAATTTCCTGTATGATTGTCCCTCTATAAAAAGTTAATTGCATGTACAGTGTACACGTGACTTGTAGGGTGGCTACAGCTTCGTACAGAAAGTTAAAAAGAAACAAGTCCATCCTTAATATTCTAAGTACTCTGTGGGTTCCAATCACAAGACAAAGAGTTTAAAGAAGTATATATTAAATAAGTAGAGTAATATATAATATACAAATCTAAAGTTAAAAGACAGAATCTGAACTTCATGTCATCGCTATACAGCATCCGACGCTAACCAGCTCAGCACATTTTTCTTGTAGACCATGCTGGAGATATATCTCCATGTCTAGTCTTATATATACTCCATTCGTTCCTAAATATTTGTCTTTTTCAGATTTCAAATGGAATACCACATACGGATGTGTATGTAGACATATTTTAGAGTGTAGATTCACTCATTTTGCTACGTATGTCTCTTCATGAAGGGGTCAGATTTGTCCTTGATTTATTTATGAGGTATCCAGATGGCAATCGCACCGCCAAGAAAAGAGGGTAACATCAAAATTATGGACTACTTTTTTGAGTATGTTGGTAAGGTCCGTCATAGTCACTTGTTGAAATCTCTAAAGATAATATTTCTCCGTTCGAATACTTGTCATCAAAATGGATAAAAGGAAATGTATCTAGACGTATTTTAGTTTTAGATACATCTATTTTTATCCATTTTGATGACAAGTATTTTCGGACGAGGGAGTAGAAAACAGAGTTGGTGATGATGGTGTGCGTACATCCTGCAATATAGGCCAGTCGGATTTATATCTAACGGATAGGAAAGAAACTATGGAAATTTTGCAAAAATATACCCACACGCCTCTCCATCGCTCACAAATAAGGCCTTCCCTCGCTCAGCCTTTTCTCTCGCAAGATAAACTACTCATACAAATGCATCTTGATGTTCCGTAACGCATCGGGCAGCTAGCTAATTTCTTTTAAAGTAGTTGCTGCGATAATTGGGTTGAAGTGATATGTTTTATGTCTACCCCAAATGATTTCAGATTCATTAGTATTCTTCCGTTTCAAAATAGATGACCAAACTTTATACTAAAGTTAGTACAAAGTTGAGTCATCTATTTTGGAACGGAGGGAGTAGTAACAAAGAAAAGGTTGCCTTGTTAATTAATGTAAAAACAGGGTGAAAACTATCACATGAGGCCGGTAAAAACAAGGCACACTGGGTTCACCGCCATCGCTACTACAGCCAGCGCTGCGAGAAGTCTACATATCGAGGGGCTACCGAGCAAGGCACCGAGACACAATGTTTGAGAGAGAAACCAATTGATGATTATGATCGGATCGAGTTGTCACCCTTCTCTGCCATTGTTGGGGGAGGGAGAGAAAGACGTATCGAGTGTGCGCGGTAGGCACAGAGGCACAACTAGCGAGTGTGTGTGTGTGTGTGTGTGTGTGTGTGTGTGTTTGAAAGAGGAGTCGATAGATTATTATCAAGACTGATGTGCCACCCTACTCCTTCAGTGCCGGGTAGTGTGTGTGTGTGTGTGTGTGTGTGTGTGTATGTTTGAGAGAGAATCCAGTCGATAGATTAGTATCAAGATCGAGGTGTCACCCTACTCCTTCGGTGTAAGGTAGTGTGTGTGTGTGTGTATGTTTGAGAGAGAAGCCAGTCGATAGATTAGTATCAAGATCGAGGTGTCACCCTACTCCTTCGGTGTTGGGAAGTGTGTGTATGGGGCAAAGCGTGACACTCACATATCTCTACTCTTATAAAAAACAGAGTTGGTGATGATGGTGTTCCTGCCATCCTGCAATATAGGCCATCCGATTTATATCCGACGGACATGAAGGAAAATATGGCAATTTTGCAAAAAGATACCCACACCCCTCTCCGTGATTTGCAAACAATGCATTCCCTCGCTCATCCTTTTCCCCGACAAGTTAACTTATCATACAAATGCATCTTGATGTTCCGTGCAACGCACATGGGCATCTTGCTAGTAGGGAGAAGGAGTTTGTGTGACACATATCTAGCTATATTAAGGGATAGGTAGATAGCATATGTGTGAGAGACATTATTATACTTTGAGACATCAGTGGTTGTGGGTGGGCGGAATTAATGGGGTGGGCATGTTAGACATAGAGAGCGTGTGTGTTTCTGTGTGAGAGGCTTGTAGGACGGGGTAGAAAGACGAATTTAACCCTGACGGAGGGAGAGAAATACACGAAGTCATGTGTGATTCCGATGCCCACAGAGAAATGAGATATGTATACGTGTGAGAGAGATTGCACAATTCATTCACGTATCACTATCTAGCGACCGTGGACGTGCATCGCTTGAACATAAGTCAATATCTACTTCGTATCATGGCCAAAGGTACAATATCGATTCAACGCTATAAAGATTGGACACTCACATATCACATTTTTTCTATTTAAATAAACCTTTTTCAGTTGTGCATGCCAAAGTTACAGTGATGTTTCTTCAAACAACCAATGTAGCTATCATGCACATGCACCATTGTTACTCTTGCATTCAAATTAGTCTTGGATGATTTAAGTTTCTATTTTGGAGTAATATATATGTAATATTCATATATGAATTCAACGGTTACGCAATTTATGAAATGGAGGCTATGTAATCATATGAGGTAACACTTTTAAGTAGCTAACTACAATATCCATTTCTTTTTGTGCGCCTCTACACTAACACGTCGGTGCATTATGTTTAAAGTAAATAACCAATGGCACTAAATTATCTATTTACACGAGAAATACATAGGCTGAGCGTTTGATCCCTTTTTTGTGAACGCGCCACTACACCGTGACGATTGGTCACGCGCCTGCAGTGAACGGCCAAGTTATCGGCGCATCATCCCGAGTTATTGTCTTTTTTCTGGGGTGGACTTCACACCAGTTATTAACTGCTGACGCGTGCCCCGTGTACACAGTCTAGCATGACCTTCCCGCTAGCACGATCCCGCAGGCGGCAAAATCACTCACCTCCTTCTAAAATTTCCGCCACCTTAGTCCTTAGCATGTAAAATCCCCCTTTTGTCCTTGGTGCACGGAGACCAATAGTTACAATACCGCCCTCATCTACATGATAGGTCGGGGCTGCTTTGGTAACTTCCGGTTCCCCCCACTACACGCCTCCCCCATTTCCTCTCCCCTCCTCCCGCAAAAATGACTAACTCCAACAACACCAGAGCATCTTACATCACGCCGTCCGTACTTCATCGCCCTTTCTCCCCTCCCCTCTCGAAACCCTAGACTGCTCATCCACCAGTACCATAGCCCATTCACTACCAACAAGGCGTCCACCTCATTGGATCTCGCTCATGCGCCGCATCTACCCTCCCACCTCCCCTAGAAACAAGTAGACTGCTCATCCACCACTTGTACCACAGCCCATTCAGTGTCGGCCTTTGTCCACGGCGCCGATTCGCTTTCACGGCATTCTCGCCAACCGCCGGCATCTTAACGGCTCATTCAGATTCCCCACCGGAGACACTTCGTCCCACACCCCCGGAGCCGCCCCACCGACGCCCCGCCGACGGCCTCTGATCCTCTTCGCCGACACCTTCCTCAACCTCCCGGAGGCGCCACCGACACCTTCCTCAACCCTACCAGAGCCGTCACGACACTCAGCGTCAACCCTACGGAGTAGCTTCGCCTATACCATTCTCAACCCTACCGGGGCCGCTTTGCCAACTCACAAGTCCACGGCCTCAGATCCGCTTCCTCGCACCCTCATCCAACCTACCGGAGCAGCTTCGGACGCCCCGTCCATGGCCGCAGATTGCATCGTCGACACCACCCTTAACCCAACCATCGGAGCAGCTTCTGACGCCCCGTCCATGGCCACAGATTCGCATCGTCTACACCATCCTTAACCCAACCACCAGAGCAGCTTCTGACACCCCGTCCACGGCCGTAGATCCGCGTCGTCGACACCATCCTTAACCCAACCACCGGAGCAGCTTCACCTACGCCCTCGTCCACGGCCACAGATCCGCTTCGCCCACACCGTAGTCCACCCTACCGGAGCCGCTCCACAAACACCCTACTTGATTGTTCTAGATCTCCTTACCGGACCCCGACAGCCAGCGCAGCGTCATCACCCTTGACGTTTCTAACCTGATTCCCACTGCTCGAGAGATGCCAAGCACCCGCCACGCCTAGGTACTTGTCACCTTTAAACCCGGCCCAAGATCACCGCCTGATGTACTTTAAATATACTAACCGGTTCTTTGTTACCGTTATGCGGTACCGGCAAAAACTACAAGGACGATGTTTCTTACGGATCTATGACTTGGCCAACCAATATCATGGACTGAGTCATTGCTATTATCTTGTAATCGCATCTCTCTCTTGTATAGAACAGTTCCTGGCAGCGTGCTTTGCTAGGACTTTCGACCAAGAATCCCTTTGTGCATAATGATTTCTACTATGGCTGCTAAATTAGATATGTAGATGCCATACATGATACTACCTCGCACCTCCGCTCCTAAATATAAGTCTTTTAGAGATTCCACTATATGCTACATACGGAGCAAAATGAGTGAATCTACACTGAAAATGCATCTATATACATCTGTATGTGGTCCATACCGGAATCTCTACAAAGACATATATTTAGGAACAGGGCAAAGACATTACACAAAATCGTAGGGTGGCATGTAGGAATTCCAAAGGCACTACATTAGGCTCCCTTAGAGTGCCCGCCACCAAAGATACAAAGTCATGGCTAGTTTATGGTACGCACACAATCGTTAATTGGTGGTTTAAATATGCTAAGGGATATGCAATGTAGTATCATGTAGAGATGTCTGAAATTAGCCATGTCAACTTGCAGATAGGGTTACACAATGAAAAAGTACAAGATGTATGTGGCAATTTCATGGAACATCGCAAAAAAAGGAGAGGCAGCGGTGAGCCTATATAGTGTGCTATGGTACCTCACTCCTCCATTGCAATCATCGTGACATGTTATTTGTATGCCAGTTCTATTAGCCAAGTTTCTTAGGGACAGTTATTACGAGTTATCCTAAGAAAATAAGCACCTGTGAATATAAGCTCCATGTAATACGCCAACCAGTTCTTTTCATTGCGTTTTCAGCTTATCTTTGGTATGATCAGTGGAAAGTCTAGATTGCATTATATATATTTTTCATTTTGCTGCACATATGGAAATTAATTTGACTTGCAAACATCACAAATTGAACCCAGTGCAGTAATTAATATGATAGGAAAACAGACCATCACTATTTGCTCAAAATGCAAATACAAAGATACCATCTACTTGGCACAATCTACTTTGGTCAATGTTTTCCATAGAGATCCCATTGCCTAATTTAAACGAACAAAGCATGACCCACATTTAAATGAAGAACCATTATTTGTTGAAATTCGATGGTCCAAGTGGCTGGTTATTATCATATAGCAGCACCACCTGAAAGCATCATATAGCAAAGAAAGAACTCATCATACAGCATGAAGCAGCCTGCAATTCATCATATACCAGCAGCAGCTCATAGCAATTCATCCTTCAACAGCACCTCAAGGCCATGGCCCGGGAGGAGGAGGGGGAACAAGGTGCCTTCACGCCAGCAAAGGTGGCATCGGCCAGAATTGCGCAGGCGTCACTGGAGTAGTGCGTGGACGAACCACAGTGGAGCAGCTGCTAGAGACCATGAGAATGTGGGCGGCGCGAGGGAGGAGCAGCCAGGAGGTTTGCCCCTACCCGCCGGCCATGTAGCCTAGCTGGACATAGCATCGCCGAGACCAAAGCAGATGGGACCCGATGGCGACGGCTCACTGGGTGGAACCCTAGTCTTTGCAGGGGATCGAGGTAGAGGGAAAGGGGAGAGGAGATGCAAGCGGGCAGGGCAATGAATGCTTGCGTGTTTGTTTTTACTTGAGGGTCAGGTGTGACACAGGCATCAGCAGTTGCATTTTGAGTGTACTATAGGCAGACAACACATCATTTCACTATTCCCCTTCCCTTCAATTTTTAGTGAAGTTCTACCCGAAACACCCCCCTCCAAAGCGAAATTAGTTAAGCCCAAGCCCATAACTCAAAAATGACTTCTTTACATCTTTTATGGCTTATTTTGACAATATACCACGAAAAGGCGGAATCGAATCGGCCCTTAAACTACAATTAAATTGTGCGTAATGATGAATCACTCCTGCACCGCTATCTCGTACATTTAGGCATCATCATACATGGCATAACCTAATACATGTGCTTTCCATTGTAGAATCTGGAATATGCAATGTTTATGTTAGTTCATACGTTGTACATGATGTTTAAATACCCCTTAAATCTGGTCACCAAGTGATGGTCTTTAAGCCTCCTTCTTTGCTTCTTTTCTTGATATGTAAGATTTGCTCACACATCTGCTCAATTGCTTGTTTGCATCACCAGCCATACTAGGATTGTTTGCTTTGATTACTTATCGTTCTTGACCTAACACTCTAATGAGCTTGTCAACGATTTAAACACTAAGGGCTGTTGTAGTGGGGCCTTGTCTAACTCATAGGTGAATAAAGGTTTGGTTGTACACTACAAGAGGCTCTCCAAGAGTACACGGAGATCCAGTTCGAAGGTATGCCTAGTTTTTACATAGTCTGAGACATAGTAAATGCTAATTTCATTGTGTGCAAGTGCAAGAGATGCGGCATGTTTCATTATGTGGTGTTGTTTTGTTATAATCTCATCCTTTTGTGTACACAGACTGGAAAGTATGCATATTTATCTTCCAAGGAGACGAGTAACTAGTTTGTGTCACCTTGCGGAGGGGTGCAATGAAGATAAGATTGATGATTTCCAAGTGCAAGATGTTAGGAAGGAGCCTTGCAAGAGAAGTAGGAGCTGCCTGAGCCTCTTCAACCTGCTAAGGTAAGTCACTGTATGCAACTCAACAGTTCAATTCCTTGTTTGTTTCAGGCATAGTTAATTTTCTCTTTTCAATTGCTTTATTTGTCCTCACTTAATGAGATGCCCAAATAATTATGCCTGATGTTCAGTACTTGTATCACTATTAGTTGACATAATTAAAGGCCTTACCATTTAATTACTACTCGTCAAGTGTTATCAAGCTTTGAAGTCTATTAACCAACTATTATTGCATGAGGCTCACAATCTAGTTTATACTATGCTAATGAATGCATAGTTTTGCCTGCTGTAGTATGTTTGTATAAAACCCTCTGCTGTTCATTATGCTCCCTAAGACTTTCTTTGAGGTACAGACTGGCCAACTGCTTGCTTACTTATACGCAATGTGTTGTCTAAATTTGTAACTTGTCTCGTGTTTTCGATTGGGCCCCAACATCATGCTCCTCTGGTGAGCTAAGAGGGATTTCTGTATGCAGGCTGCAGGACTATCTTTTTTATAATTTTTAAAATATCACCTGCTTATGCTTCATGACGTGTAAATTTTTTTGTGTGAAAGTGACGTGTAACATTATTGTTAGTCCTGTTTTGCCATGTAGTACAAAATAGTGTCTTGTTCGCTTCACTTTTGTAACTATATTTTTGCCCTAGTCATGTGTACTTACAGAAACATTTCAGGACGAAGTAACATCAACACAAAAATCATGAAAGCAAAGGCGGCATGGCCGTTACCAAATGATTATGGATTGGAATTGGAATGTGCTGATGTTCTCGAGCATCAACTAGAGGTGGCAAGACAACGTGTACATGATTGTCAACGTATAATCAACAAGTTGAGACTGGACATGCAGGTATTAGATGCAGGAGTCAAAAATATGAAACAAGACACCGAGGTAACCATGAAGGAATTGGAGATTTTGCAGACTGAAATTTGTGCTATCTGAATCCGGCCAATCCTATTTTCTGAAGAGATTATAGTTCAAATGGAGTTAAGTTGATGCGTGTCCATGATGTATGAGCCGTATTTGCCCAGTGTATGTAATTTGTTGTTTGTGTATGCTTTATTATCACCTGTGCCATACCATAATGCCCAGTGGGTATAATCGGCTGTAATTTCTTTATTGTATAGTGTAGGATTATTCTACCTTTCTATGCCTTGATCTCTTTGTTGTATAGTGTATGCTTTTTAGAGGTGATAGTATTGAGTAGGATAATTCTTTGAATATGCTATATCGTTCAAACGGGGGCCAACTTGCCCAACCATGGGCCTTCTACGTCTCGTAGGATCCATGGGCCTTCTACGTCTCGTAGGATCCATGGGCCTTCTACGTCTCGCAGGATCCATGGGCCTTCTACGTCTCGCAGTGTCCATGGGCCTTATACGTCTCGCAGGATCCATGGGCCTTCTACGTCACGTAGGATCCATGGGCCGCCGACTGATGTATGGGTCTTATCGGCCTTTAATGGGCCGTGGGCAGACCTATAATGGAAATCGCACGCGTTTATTGGCTGACCATAACGGGCCATTAATAGGCCGTGTTGGTGATGCTATGAAAATGGCCCAATGCAGACTAACAGACCACAAATGGGCTGATCAGAACGACGGCTGAATTTGGCCCACAAGCGTAAAAATGACAAGAACGGGCCGTAAGTAACCGAATCGTCGCAAATAAGCCCAAGAATAAATGGGCTCGAGAAGGCCGAAGATAACATAATGTGAACGGCCCAAGCCGAATAACGGGCCCTTAATGGGTATAAAGCGATACACTGTTCATTACGGGCCAGTTTCACCACGGGTCGTTAATGGGTCTAAAGTAATACACTGTTCATCACGGGCCAGTTTCACCACGGTCCATTAATAGGCCAAGAGTTACATAGGGCCTCATATGGGCCGAAAGACGTCATGGGCCATACATGGGCCAGAAGTGAAAACGGGCTGGAATCATATTGGATGGCCCAGATGACGCTCTGAGGCCTAATTCGGATAGGGCGAACGGCCTTGGGTTAGTGGGCTGTAAATGGGCTATATGAACGAGGCCGTTAACGGGCTTTCCATGGGCGGCCCGTCACCTTTGACCAAGTCAAATGGGCGGCCTTTTCACGAGGAATGGGCGTCATTGGGCCGTGCCACGTGTTGACGTATCATAGGCGCCTTCTGTCCAATGAGTGGATGACATCTGTCCCAACAATGAGCCGACACGTGTTTCCTCCAGCCAATGATGATTTTACACGTGGAAAATCCCCATTGGTCGGGGCTGTTAACGGGTTATCGGATCCAAAACCCGACCCGATAGCTTAACGGCGTTCCATTACGGTGGATGCCACGTGCGGTCACCCTTGACGAAAGCACTTCTATGACGCGTGATTTATCGTCTTGGAGGTGGACACTTCCGTGATGATAATTTTGGTAATGTCATCGAACACTTCTACGACAGCACAGGTATGACTATCTCGATTCTGTCATAAATTTGTCATGGATGTACATGCATGACAAAAAACGTGACCTACTGTGACAAACACGTATCATCACGGAAGTGTATTTTTTTTGTAGTGAGTAGAGACGTGAGAGATAATGAAAACCGTGCAATGTATAATGATAGGGAGAGTGTGACACTTCTCAAGGGAGACGTCGAGAGACCATGTTTGCGAGGATAGGAGAAACATGAAGTGAGCGTGCGGCTGAGCCGAAATGGAGAAAAGAGAGTGATAGCTACCAAGGAGCATGCATGCGAGAGAGAGATGGGCGTGAAAGGAGTAACAAAAAGGGATTCAAATATTTGAATTCGAGATGATGATACATGTAATCCATACTCAAACCAAAATTGATCTATCAAACATGCATACTCATATGAATTCACGCACATCTATGTTATTTAATATGTAGATATTACTGATCCATACATTTTAGTAGAACATAATTTGGTTAAAAAATTCAAATTCAACCTTAAGATTTCGAGATCCTTGTATTTGTAAATCATATTATACATATAAAGGAGCAGCATTCTTTGTTGTGCTTTTGAAAGTATATATAAAAAAATGATGTATATAGAATGTAATTCCAATTGAAAATGGATCCCTTAGAAAAAAAGTAGAATACAAATGGGATTGAATTGAGTTGGCACGATGGCGTGCACTCTGCAAAATTTGAACGAAGCGGGGAAAGTCGTAGTAACTGCCCGAAACCAAAATCTGCGAGATGGAAATCACTACTGCCTATCCCTGCCACGCAAAGCTTATATGCTGGATTTCTATAGGTTTCGATAGGGGTAGGTTTGTAATTTCACCCAAACGTGACATAACTACCTCTCACCCGGATTCATACACGGTGGGTGCCAAAACACAGTGTGTCCTTGGCCGAAATTGACTCCCTCCCCGATTCATATTCATACACGGTGGGCGCCAAAAACAAACTCTCGTCGGCAAATATTCGGTGTATGCGAGATTACCGTCCTATCCCCAACCGACTAATGTTGTTGTGATGTAGTAGAAATTTGAAACGGGGGCTAAGTTTGTAAATTTCCTCGCATTTGAGACAAGAGCGCCCTGAATACATGGTTCCCCCTTCCTCTCTACCTCCCTTTTCCCCATTCGTACTCCGTGGGCGCCAAAACACCCTCTCCACCCCACCCTCCTCCGTCCGCTGCCGTCCGCCACCCCATCCACCGTCGTCCTCTTCCACCATGCCGGAGCTGATACCCCGACGCCGCCGTCCATTACAAGAGATCGACCTCTCTCATCCACGGCTTCGGACCGGGATCCTTGCATCCCGTCCTCTCGCTTCATCCCTGCTGTCATCCACCTTGCCGGTGCCGCTCCTACGACCGTCTCGTCCACCGCGCCCTGCCGCCACCGTCTACCCTCCTAATATGCTTCCACGCCGCCGACAACCATCGCTACCGCAGCACCGTCAAATTCTCAGCAGATGCATACACGGCGCCGCACCAAAGGCGGTACTCTTTCGTATCTGCTCAACTTATTTATAGCAGCAAGAAAATAGATCGCCACTGCTTGACTCTGATTTCTTGTCTTGGTTGTGAAGTTGCCTTTGTCCCGTTTGCACCTTCAGATCCGCCATGGCACGCTCAACACTATACTCCCAATGCTTATGGTTTTCCCCTTTTATATTCCACACTAGTTAAATCACGATGAGACTAAATTTCAAAATTGGGTCATCGATTTTTGAGCTTCGCCGGAGTTCGCGGTGCGATCGAAGGGCTCGGGTGGTTGTGGGGCCTCACGAACGAAGAAAACTCGACGCGGGTGGGGGTTGGGGCGGGGGTGGGGGTGGGGGTGGCGGAGGAACACAAGCGGTGGGGGCTGGTGGTCCGGCCAGTGGCCTGTGCGGTGCTCTGTATGGGAAGAATCAGAGACGAGGAAGAAGAAGGGTTAGGAGACGTAGGATCTTCATCCAACCGCCTGAAATGGTCGAGAGACAGCTGGGAGTTGCATTCTTAATGCGCCCTGGTTCATCATGTGTGGGCACTGCGCAACCAACATTTTATTATCCAAAATCTGCTTGCTCTTCTTTACCATGTTCCTCTTCCGTTCTTCTTTAATATGTACTCTCTCCGTTCCTAAATACAAGTCTTTGTATAGATTCCACCATGGACTACATATGGAGCAAAATGAGTGAATCTATACTCTAAAATGTATCTGGATACATCTGTATGTGATCCATAGTGGAAATCTTTATCAAGACTTATATTTTGGAGCGGAGGGAGTATGATAGTAGTACAAGATGTTCCTTGTAATCTTTGAAGATGAGCAGGGACATTTTCAATGTAGAGGTCTATACGGTCGGTTGTGATGGACACTTTGAGCCTCTTTGATTCGTAGGATCTTGTAAACATAGGAATAGGATTTGTAGTGGCCTGCCCACTTGAATCCTATAAGAATAGCAAGGAAATGCGGGGAGCTATGTCGCCTTTGAGAGTTACATCGATATTAACAAAGACCGCACCTTCACTTGAAGAGAGCTGGTATCCGAAGCCTTTCTAGCCGCATCGCAATACTAGCACATATATTCCAGCAAGTTCCACTTTGCTGATTTTACTCTGATGCTTAAGGTTTTCCTGTTATATCAACACTATGATCTGTGTAGCTGCTTTGTGTCGCACTAGCAGCAGTCCACTCTTGAAGCTAAACACTGCAATGACTTACAAAATTGGCACCAAGGCATTGAGTGCCATTCTGGATGGAATGAAACTCATACGCTCCCCACCTGTTGATTCTTGTTCAGAATATGATCCTAATGACTATTCTAACCTCGAGGAGTCAAAGGCAGATGGCATGTCCTGTTCACCCATCAAGGTGCCTATTCTAATTTGGCAATGTTTTATTGATTGCGGGTATCTTGCATATGTTGTCTTGTATTTCTTCTACTTTGTTGCACCGCCATCTGCTTAGTTTACTCATCATATATGTCGAGATGCCATGCCCATCCATTCTCAATACATATTCCATCTGTCATCATACCATGTTTTTCACTCAAATGTTGTTCTTGTGCATCGACATCAAAAAGGAAGAGGGTAATTGCGAACCTGAAGGAGCACCAAAGAAAGTCCTTGAAAAACGTGGTGGTGCCGGAGAAATCAGACATCACCCCACTTATATTGGCTGTACAACCAAAGTGACACAAAACGAGGGACCGACTCCAACATTGTACCCATACTTCTTGGCCACACCACTAGCCCCACCACACAGGACCTGCACTCCAGCAAAAGGTATACCGATTTCATTTGCCATAGCACCAAATTGTACAATGAAAAATCCCACCCGGGAAAAAGTACAGCAAGTCCACCGTCAAGACCTATCCCAACTACGAGACAACTAATTCCTCGCATATTGGAACCCCATTCCATTTATTCCAGTTTAAAAGACAATGCTTTTCGATGTTGTTAGGGACTACGTGCATATATTCCCATCATGGGAAGATTATTGTGAAGACAAACACCATTTTCACATCTTCTGTCCAACTTACGTGTAAGTGCTATTATTCATGGTTATCATTTTCTGTTTTTTCTCGATTGAACACATCAATGATTTACATTACATTGTTGCAACTAGGCGAGGTCAATCTGGATAGTCATGACGAGCAAAGCTTGCTTGTGCTTTTCAAGGAAGCGGTCTGTTGATGTCGGTGTTACTGAGGAAATCACACTTTGATGGCAAGTCTATAAACGAATTTCCGGTGAAGTCTCCTGTGCTAAATTTAGAAGACATTGAATGGAAAAACCTTGTTATGCACTGGTCTCGTTCCCAGGATGAGGTATTGTCTATGAAATCACATGACAATTTGAACTTCTACTTTTCCGCATGTCCCTTACGGATCTTTTTTATAGGAAATCTGCTCGAAGAAGAATTCCGGTTTGACAAGAACGACAGGATATCGCAAATATGATGCCCGCTGCTTTGCTCTTGTTAGTACCTGTTGTCCTGTATCACTGTACTTGCATACATACCTGGTTCTTTATTTGACAGCAGTATGCATGATAGCTTGCTTATCAATTGTTTGCTCCAAATTATCTGATCTGTATGAATGGTTACATTAGTGTAGAATATATCCAATGCTAATGTTTTTTTAGCTCTGCATTGTTCTTGTAAGTACATGTTGTCCTTTATCAGTGTACTTATAATGACAGTAGTTGTTCATGTACCATCACTGGCAGCTTATTTTCCTTTGCCCTCCATTTTCTACACATCGGATCTATATTTACTCTTACCATAAGGTTGGTCTTGAAGAAGTTCACCGTGCATTGCTCTTGGCTGTACCTTTTGCTGTGTCGCTGCACTTACATTTATAGCTACTTGGTTATGTAGCATCACTCTTCATCTTATCTTAAATATTCTCCATTTTTTCGTATATTATCACATCTATATTTACTCTTAATAAAATGTAGAATAAAGGCAATGCTTTTGAAGAAGATTCTGTGGTAAACTTCTTGAATTGCCCCCCCACCCATCAGCAAGGACAAGGCCTTTATAGAGCCTGTCTTCACCAATAATGTAAGTTTGTCCATCTCAAGCCTTCAAACTTTGTTGTATATCTTTGGTTAGGCATGACTGCAGATTGTTTATTTTGGTGTTTGCATCAAATTGCTTGTTTAAAGTTTATTATGTAGTTCATAAATAAAAGTTTGTCCTTTCTCAATTTAAGTTTTCAGTTGTACAACCAAGTTCCTTCTTCATACCATGTAAATTAAACTATCTGAGCAAGTGATCTTCTTTGCCTTTGCATGTATGCTTCTGTTCTTCATCCGTAATCCAGTGGTGTGGTGAACCTACCCACTACAGCACAATGTCATATTCTGCAATGTCTTAACTATGAACAATGTCAAATCATTCTACTACTATTTAAACCGTCTCTTTATTTGCCAATATAAAATGGCATAAATTGACAGCACACTAACCTTTGATACTTATGAGTTCTTGATCTGTAATCTAGTGGTGTCGTGAAGCTGCCAACTCCTTCACATTGTCATTTCCTGCCATTTCTTGACCTGAACAATACCATATTGTGTTAATGCAATTTTAAACTGTGTCACTTTATTCACAAGAACAAATGTGATGAATTGTCAATGATACTTTTATGTGCAAAACATGTCATCACATGCCTTGTTTATCTTTGAGTGAGGAAGATATATGTGTTGAACAAGCCAGATCTCATCATCTTGCTTTCACCGCTATGCTGCGGCTCCCAGCGAGGCTAACCTTTCTTGAACTCTATTGAAGTGATGTCAGTTTTGTATATTATTTTGTCGGCGTGTTTATTTGCCTTTGGTGGCGATCTTTGATGCCGATGTATGTAATTCTTTGTCTTCGCTTGTGCTTTATTATTATAGTGGAGAACTTTGATGCCCAGTGGATATAATATGCCGTAATTTCTTTATTGTATAGTCTAGGTTTTTTCTTATTCACGATGCTGTGGTTATTTTACTGTATATATATCCTGTCTTCGTAGTAAACCGGCCAAACCGTAAAATTACGGTACATAATCGGGCCGTCATGCAATCACGATGTAGGTTGGGCCTGAAATGTGTCGAACAGCTCACGGGCGGCTGACAGCCGAAATGAACCCCGGCCCATGATTGTGCGAATCAAATCACGGGCTTTTAACAGGCCAAAATTGTCTCGGTCCTTGTTTGGCCCAATCAGATATCAGCTGCGAGCAGCCGGATGCAAACCGGGTCGTAGTTAGGCCCAACTATATGACGGGCTTTTAACAGGCCGAGATTAATATAGGACCGAAATGTTAAACAGACCCTTAACAGGCCAAAACTAATATTAGGCCGAATTACTAAGTGGGCCCAAAAGTATAGTGTCTAGTTGACGGGCCGAATCTCATATGGGCCATAATTGAGCCCAAAGCCTCTTAAAGGGCCGGACCTGATCTGTTCCGTAATTTGGCCCAGAACGTGGTAGGCTTTTAACGGGCTGGATCTCATATGGGCCACTATTAGGCCCGGAGCGTGGCAGGCCATTAATGGACTGGATCAAATATGGGACGGCATTTGGCCCAAAACATGGCAGCCAGTTAATGGGTCGGCCTACTAGGGTCCTCAAAATCTTGTGGGCCTACAGCTGGGCCGGCCCATTAATGTCGGTGAAATCTCGTGGGCCTTTAGCTGGGCTGGCCCATTATGATCTGCAAGAATCTTGTGGGCCTTTACCTGGGCCGACCCATTATGGCTCGCAAAATCTTGTGGGCCTTTAGCTGGGCCAGCCCATTATGGTCCACAAAATCTCGTGGGCCTTTAGCTGGGCCGGCCCATTATGGTCCGCAAAATCTTGTGGGCCTTGATTTGGGCCGCCCATTTAAACTTGATGGGTCGGTCCACGTGTCAACATATCATAAGTAGCGTCTACGCCCATTGGATGAGTGACACCTGTGCCAACGGACTGACACGTGTCTCCTCCAGCCAATGATGATTTTACACGTGGAAAATCCCCATTGGTCGGGGCTGTTAATGGGTTATCGGATCCAAAACCCGACCCGATAGCTTAACGGCGTTCCGTTACGGTGGATGCCATGTGTCGGTCACCCTTGACGAAAGCACTTCTGTGACGCGCGATTTATCGTCATGGAAGTGGACACTTCCGTGACGATAATTTTGGTAATGTCATGGAACACTTCCACGACAGCACAGGTATGACTATCTTGATTCTGTCATAAAATCGTCACGTATGTACATGCATGACAGAAAACGCGACCTACTATGACAAACACGTATCATCACGAAAGTGTATTTTTTTTGTAGTGACTGGATCTCTTTTACCATGAATTACAATGTTTAGTCAGTCCTTGATCTTCAGAGGTGCTCTGCATTTATGTTTTGCGTCTCACAAAGGGCTAGCGAGATACCATCTTGTTATATCATATTATGATTGTTTTGAGAAAGTGTTGTCATCTGAGATTGATTACTATTGCTCGCTAGTTGATTATGCCATTGATATGAGTAAACATGAGACCTAAATGTTATTGTGAATATGGTTAGTTCATAATCTTTGCTTAAAACTTGAATGCTGGCTTTACATATTTACAACAACAAGAGCAAACAGAGTTTGTAAAAGTTTTTCTTTATCACTTTCAGTTTATCAGCTGAATTGCTTGAGGACAAGAAAAGGTTTAAGGTTGGGGGAGTTGATACGTCTCCATCGTATCTACTTTTCCAAACACTTTTGCCCTTGCTTTGGACTCTAACTTGCATGATTTGAATGGAACTAACCCAGACTGACGTTGTTTTCAGCAGAATTGCCATGGTGTTATTTTTGTGCAGTAATAAAAGTTCTCAGAATGATCTGAAACTTCACGGAGAATATTTTTCGAATATATAAAAAATACTAGCAAAAGAATCAAGGCCAGGGGTCCCACACCCTGTCCACGAGAGTGGGGGCACACCTACCCCCCTGGGCGCGCCCCCTGCCTCATGGGCCCCCTGGTGCTCCACTGACCTCAACTCCAACTCCATATATTCACGTTCGGGGAGAAAAAAATCATAGAGAAGGATTCATCGCGTTTTACGATACGGAGCCGCCACCAAGCCCTAATCCCTCTCGGGAGGGCTGATCTGGAGTCCGTTCGGGGCTCTGGAGAGGGGAATCCATCGCCATCGTCATCATCAACCTTCCTCCATCACCAATTTCATGATGCTCACCGCCATGCGTGAGTAATTCCATCGTAGGCTTGCTTGACGGTGATGGGTTGGATGAGATTTACCATGTAATCGAGTTAGTTTTGTTAGGGTTTGATCCCTAGTATCAATTATGTTCTAAGATTGATGTTGCTATGACTTTGCTATGCTCAATGCTTGTCACTAGGGCCTAAGTGCCATGATTTCAGATCTGAACCTATTATGTTTTCATGAATATATGTGAGTTCTTGATCCTATCTTGCAAGTCAATAGTCACCTACTATGTGTTATGATCCGGTAACCCCGAAGTGACAATATTCGGGACCACTCCCGGTGATGACCGTAGTTTGAGGAGTTCATGTATTCACTAAGTATTAATGCTTTGGTCTGGTACTCTATTAAAAGGAGGCCTTAATATCCCTTAGTTTCCAATAGGACCCCGCTACCACGGGAGGGTAGGACAAAAGATGTTATGCAAGTTCTTTTCCATAAGCACGTATGACTATATTCAGAATACATGCCTACATTACATTGATGAACTGGAGCTAGTTCTGTGTCACCCAATGTTATAATTGTTGCATGAGGAATTGCATCGCACATAATTATCCATCACTAATCCATTTCCTACGAGCTTTTCACATATTGATCTTTGCTTAGTTACTTTTCTGTTGCCACTGTTATGTGGTTGAATTGACAACTCAACTACTAATACTTGAGAATATTCTTTGGCTCCCCTTGTGTCGAATCAATAAATTTGGGTTGAATACTCTACCCTCGAAAACTGTTGCGATCCCCTATACTTGTGGGTTATCAGTTATCCAGAGAGGGATACCACGAGTACTTCTTCGAATGTTTTGATGGCATTCTTCCCAGATAAATCCAACATGCTTCATGAATCACTATGGAACATTTCTTCATATAGGATGCTCCATAGGAATTGTCCATGAATACCCAAGCTTAGAGCAAATAAATCTTCATATATATGGACTTCATGCTTGATTGCTTCTAATATCCTTGATGCACCTTCTATGGACAATTCCTTCAAATATATCTCAATGAAAACATTAGTCCATAGATATTCTCATAAATTACCAAAACCACACTTAGGGGCTACATGCTAAGCAATATGACAATGATGGAGCGTGTCATAATAAACGGAACGGTGGAAAGTTGCATGGCAATATATCTCGGAATGGCTATGGAAATGCCATGATAGGGACGTATGGTGGCTGTTTTGAGGAAGGTATATGGTGGGTGTATGATACCGGCGAAAAGTGCGTGGTATTAGAGAGGCTACCAATGGTGGAAGGAAGAAGAGTGCGTATAATCCATGGACTCAACATTAGTCATAAAGAACTCATATACTTATTGCAAAAATCTACAAGTTATCAAAGAAAAGTATTACACGCATGCTCCTAGGGGGATAGATTGGTAGGAAAAGACCATCGCTCGTCACCGACCGCCACTCATAAGGAATACAATCAATAAATAAATCATGCTCCAACTTCATCACATAACGGTTCACCATACGTGCATGCCACGGGAATCACAAACTTCAACACAAGTATTCTCAAATTCAGAACCACTCAACTAGCATGACTCTAATATCACCATCTTCATATCTCAAAACAATTATCAAGTATCAGACTTCTCATAGTATTCAACACACTCATAAGAATTTTTACTAATCTTGAATACCAAGCATATTAGGATTAAGCACATTACCATGCTGTTTAAGACTCTCAAAATAATATAAGTGAAGCATGAGATTTCATATATTTCTTCAAAATAAATCCACCGCCGTTCTCTAAAAGATATAAGTGAAGCACTAGAGCAAACAACAAACTACTCCGAAAGATATAAGTGAAGATCAATGAGTAGTCGAATAATTATACAACTATGTGAAGACTCTACCATTTAATAATTTGAGATCTTGGTATTTTATTCAAACAGCAAGCCAAGCTAAATAAAATGACATTTCAAGTATAGCACACATCATGTGAAGAAGCAAAAACTTAAGTTCAACCGATACTAACCGATAATTGTTGGAGAAGAAAGGTGGGATGCCTACCGGGGCATCCCCAAGCTTAGATGCTTGAGACTTCTTGAAATATTATCTTGGGGTGCCTTGGGCATCCCCAAGCTTGAGCTTTTGTGTCTCCTTAGTTCCTCTCATATCACGGTTTCCTAAATCTCAAAAGCTTCATCCACACAAAACTCAACAAAGACTCGTGAGATAAGTTAGTATAAACCAATGCAAAAACCTTATCATACTATACAGTAGTAAATCACTAAAATTATTATTCAACATTGCATACTAAATGCCTCTGCATATTTAAGACTCCTATCATCAAATAGAATCATTAAACAAGCAAACATATGCAAACAATGCAAACATAACAGCAATCTGCCAAAACAGTACAGTCTGTAAAGAATGCAAGATTCATCATACTTGCCTAACTCCAAAAATTATGAAAGAAAATTAACACTGTAGTAAATTTATCAAACCTTAATATGCAACAGGTTTCATCATTTTATCAAATTCTTACTTTTCTAGGGAATTTTTGCAACAGCGGTAAACTTTCTGTTTTCAAACAGCAACATGTATACTTGCAAAATAAGCATAGTAAAGGCTATCCTTGACATTTTTATTGAAACTAAAGATGCAAAACATTAATCTAAATAACATAAAGCAAATACTAATAAAATAAAATGATGCTCCAAGCAAAACACATATCATGTGGTGAATAAAAATATAGCTCCAAGTAAAGTTACCGATGAGCGAAGATTTAAAGAGGGGATGCCTTCCGGGCATCCCCAAGCTTAAACTCTTGGTTATCCTTGAATATTACCTTGGGGTGCCTTGGGAATCCCCAATCTTAGGCTCTTGCCACTCCTTATTCCATAGTCCATCGAATCTTTACCCAAAACTTGTAAACTTCACAACACAAAACTTAACAGAAAATCTCGTGAGCTCCGTTAGCGAAAGAAAACAAAACACCACTTCAAGGTACTTTAATGAACTAATTATTTATTTATATTGGTGTTAAACCTACTGTATTACAACTTATCTATGGTTTATAAACTATTTTACTAGCCATAGATTCATCAAAATAAGCAAGCAACACAATGAAAACAGAATCTGTCAAAAACAGAACAGTCTGTAGTAATCTGTAACTAACGCAAACTTCTAGAACTCCAAAAATTCTAAAATAAATTGGTGGACCTGATGAATTTGTCTAGTAAACATCTTAAAAAATAATCAACTAAATAGCACTCTGCAGTAAAAAGTTTTAGCTAATCTCGTGAGCGCTAAAGTTTCTGTTTTTTACAGCATGATCATAAAGACTTCACCCAAGTCTTCCCAAAGGTTCTACTTGGCACAAACACTAATTAAAAAACAAAACCACATCTAAACAGAAGCTAGATGGATTATTTATTACTAAACAGAACCAAAAAGTAAGAAACTAAAATAAAATTGGGTTGCCTCCCAACAAGCGTTATCGTTTAATGCCCCTAGCTAGGCATGATGATTTCAATGATGCTCACATAAAAGATAAGAATTGAAACATAAAGAGAGCATCATGAATAATATGACTAGCACATTTAAGTCTAACCCACTTCCTATGCATAGGGATTTAGTGAGCAAATAACTTATGGGAACAATAATCAACTAGCATAGGAAGGCAAAACAAGCATAACTTCAAGATTTTAAGCACATAGAGAGGAAACTTGATATTATTGCAATTCCTACAAGCATATATTCCTCCCTCATAATAATTTTCAGTAGCATCATGAGTAAATTCAACAATATAACCAGCACCTAAAGCATTCTTTTCATGATCTACAAGCATAGAATTTTTATTACTCTCCACATAAGCAAATTTCTTCTCATGAATAATAGTGAGAGCAAACTCAACAAAATAGCTATCATGTGATTGAAACTTAAGATCAAGATGACAAGTTTCAAGGCTATAATTATTCTTTATAGCATACGTGTTATCGCAATAATAATCATAGATAGGAGGCATGCTTTCATCATAATAAATTTGCTCATCAAAACTTGGGGGACAAAAAATATCATCTTCGTCAAACATAGCATCCCCAAGCTTGTGGCGTTGCATATCATTAGCATCATGGATATTCAAGGAATTCATACTAACAACATTGCAATCATGCTCATCATTCAAATATTTAGTGCCAAATATTTTAATGCATTCTTCTTATAACACTTTGGCACAATTTTCCTTTCCATCATACTCACGAAAGATATTAAAAAGATGAAGCGTATGAGACAAACTCAATTCCATTTTTTGTAATTTTCTTTTATAAACTAACTAGTTCTAAGACAAGAAACAAAAAGATTCGATTGCAAGATCTAAAGATATACCTTCAAGCACTAACCTCCCCGGCAACGGCGCCAGAAAAGTGCTTAGTTGACGGGGTGTGAGTGCCGCTTACCTAGCCTCCCCGGCAACGGCGCCAGAAAAGAGCTAGATGTCTACTACGCAACCTTGTTCTTGTAGACGTTGTTGGGCCTCCAAGTGCAGAGGTTTGTAGGATAGTAGCAAATTTCCCTGAAGTGGATGACCTAAGGTTTATCAATCCGTGGGAGGCGTAGGATGAAGATGGTCTCTCTCAAGCAACCCTGCAACCAAATAACAAAGAGTCTCTTGTGTCCCCAACACACCCAATACAATGGTAAATTGAATAGGTGCACTAGTTCGGCGAAGAGATGGTGATACAAGTGCAATATGGATGGTAGAGATAGGTTTTTGTAATCTGAAAATATAAAAACAGCAAGGTAACAAGTGGTAAAAGTGACCGTAAACGGTATTGCAATGCTAGGAAACAAGGCCTACGGTTCATACTTTCACTAGTGCAAGTTCTCTCAACAATAATAACATAATTGGATCATATAACTATCCCTCAACATGCAACAAAGAGTCACTCCAAAGTCACTAATAGCAGAGAACAAACGAAGAGATTATGGTAGGGTACAAAACTGTAAGCCCTCGATGCGGCTATATCTCCCACGTGTCGAAGCACGACTTAGAGGCATAACCGCATTGAAAGCAATGTCGCAAGTGAGGTACTCTTCACACAACCCATGTAATACATAAGGGAAAGAGATACATAGTTGGCTTACAGTCGCCACTTCACACAATACATAAATAAACATCCATCATTCAGATTACACTCAAGGTCCGACTACGGAACCAAAATAAAATAAGATACCCCAAATGCTACACAGATCCCCGATCGTCCCAACTGGGCTCCACTACTGATCATCAGGAAAAGACACATAGTAACGACCACGTTCCTCGTCGAACTCCCACTTGAGCTCGGTTGCGTCACCTGCACCGGCATCGTCGGCACCTGCAACTGTTTTGGTAGAATCTGTGAGTCACGGGGACTCAGCAATCTCACACCCGCGAGATCAAGACTATTTAAGCTTATAGGAAGGACAGAGCTGTGAGGTGGAGCTGCAGCAAGCGACTAGCATATATGGTGGCTACATTCGCAAAAGAGAGCGAGAAGAGAAGCAAGGCACGGTCGTGAAGCTAGTAGCGATCAAGAAGTGATCCTGAACTACTTACGTCAAACATAACTCCAACACCGTGTTCACTTCCCGGACTCACGAGAAGAGACCATCACGGTTACACCTTGATTGATGTGTATTAATTAAGGTCAACTTCAGGTTTTCTACAACCGGACATTAACAAATTCCCATCTGCCTCATAACCGCGGGCACGGCTTTGAAAGATAATACCTGCGGGGGTGTCCCAACAGCCCATTATAAGCTCTCACGGTCAACGAAGGATATTCCTTCTACCGGGAAGACCCGATCAGTCTCGGAATCCCGGACTACAAGACATTTCGACAGCAATAAAACAAGACCAGCAAAGCCGCCCGATTGTGCCGACAAATCCCGACAGGAGCTGCACATATCTCATTCTCAGGGCACATCCGGATGAGCAGTCCATACAACTAAAACCAGACCTCAAGTTTCCTTGAGGGGGTGCTGCACAGGGCTCTAGTTCGAGCCAGCACTCGAAGGAGCACTGGTCCGGGGGGTTTAAAATAAAGATGACCCTCGGGCTCGCGAAAACCCGGGGGAAAAAGGCTTAGGTGGCAAATGGTAAAACCAATGTTGGGCCTTCTTTGGAGGAGTCTTATTCAAAGCGAACTGTCAAGGGGTCCCATAAATCACTCAACCGTGTAAGGAACACGAAATCAAGGAACATAACACGGTATGGCGGAAACTAGGCGGCAAGAGTGGAACAAAACACCGGGCATAAGGCGAGACTTCCACCCTTTACCAAGTATATAGATGCATTAATCATAGCAGATATATTGTGATATCCCCAACAAGTAAACATGTTCCAACAAGGAACAACATCTCCATGTTCCAATAAGGAACAAACTTCATCTTCACCTGCAGCTAGCAACGCTATAAGAGGGGCTGAGCAAAGCGGTAACATAGCCAAACAACGGTTTGCTAGGAAAGGATGGTTAGAGGTTTGACATGGCAATATGGGTGGCATGATATAGCAACTGATAGGAATCGTAGCAACGCATAGCAAAAGAGCGAGCATCTAGCAAGCAAAGATAGAAGTGATTTCGAGGGTATGGTCATCTTGCCTGCAAGGTTCTCAGAGTTGTCGAAAGCTTGATCCTCGTAAGCGTTCTCACCAGGTTCCTCGTTCACGTACTCGTCTCCCGGCTCTACCCAAAGCAAGAACACAAGCAAAGGAACCACAATAAATCACGGTGCAATGCACAAGCAACATGATGCAATATATGGCATGATATGCGGGATGTGATATGCAATGCGTATCGTGCTCGGAAGGAAAATGATGAACCAGTCATCAACTTGGCAAACCAAGTATGCCGCTGGAAAGATGAGATGATTTCGGTTGAAATCGATATAAAGATCACCGGAATCGGATGCACGGTTTGCAAATGACAAGCAAAACAAGAATGACACAAATCTGCCATTAACAACATGATACCACATAGCGAGCAACAAGAAATTAATCTACTGCACCCTAACGTACCAGAAAAACATATGGCAGTGATCTACTCAAGATGCTTGACAAAATATGAACACTGAGCTACGGCTAAATCACATCATCACATGTCCAAACAAGCATGGCAAAAGTGCAAAATATATCAGCTTCACAGACTTAGTGAAATTACTGAACATGGCAAAATCAGCATCAGGAAGCAATGTTCAGAGCAATGAAACATCATGCTACAGGAACTTATAATAGCAAACCAAGGAATGGCATGAATCTACTCCAAGCATAGAACAAAAGTCCCTTACTGACCATAAGCCAAAACGGATCAGAAAATATAATAACACCCATGTAAACATAGCAAGTTTCATTAACAGATTCAGCAACAGGGCATGACAAAAACAGATAAAAAGTAGGCATGTTTAAGAGCTCGATGCACTCACTACAGAGCATCTAATGATAAACTAAGCATACATCCGTCAAAAGACATGGCATAGAAGATATAAATTGCAAGAACAACATCATAGCATACACGAATCAACCACAACAACCTTAGCAAAATTGAATAACATGTAAACAATCTGCCAGGAAACATTTTATAGGAAAAGTAGAGCTCGATTGACTCAAGCTATGGCCCTCCATAATTGCAAACAAGGGCATGGATGGATAGAGAATAACCATATGTTCAAAACATCCTTAGTGAAGTATCTCAAAATATGCATGGATCTCTCGGTAGCATCAAGTTAACATGGCATAAAAATATCAGTAAAACAGGGGCTGAAATCAGCAACATCAGGAAGCCTAGTTTGCATGCTTGTGCTAGTCAGCACAGAGATCACAAAAATCATGGCATACACTCCTGGAAAGATGGCATGGCATATTCCAAAACACATGTAGGAGTCAAGTTCATAGGATGCACACATCAATCATGGCAAAAATGACAAAAGTGCATGTTCTGTTAAGAAACAGAAACTAACATCACATAGCCCTCTTCCAACAGCATTTCGGGCATCAAGATGAGCTCAAATGAAAATGGTGCAATGAGATGAAATGATCTACTCTTCGAGGCGAACATTTTGACATATAAAGAAAATGCAACAAATATCACCGAAAAAATGACTTAGAGGATTCGGGGGGGAAGGAGAAAGTCAACCCTCGTCGGATCCGGATCGGATCCGGCTCGAGGTCGGTGGTGTGGCGTGGGGCTCGGGCGGAGGAGGAGAAGTCGGGCCGGCCGGGCGGCGACGGCGGCCGAGGCGGGGGCCGATTGGCGGGGCGGGCGCGGCGGCAGGCGACGGCTTGTGGCGCCGCGCGAGGCAGCGGCGGCGGCGGCCGGGCGGCGGCGGGGCGCGATGAGGCGGAGGACGGGAGGGCGCTGGCCGGAGCGGGCGCGGGGCCGCGGCCTCATGGGGCGGGCGCGGGCTGGCGCGTCAGAGGGCCACGTGGCACGGCCTGATTGGCCGGGGTGGCGGCGGCGGGTTTCGTCCGGCGCGGACCGGACGTGTCCGGCGCGCGGAGGGAGCGGGGCTAGGGTTTGGGATCCGGATTTGGAGGGGGAGATGCATATTTATAGGTAGAAGGAGCTAGGAAGCTCCAAATGAGGTGTAGTTTTCGCCCACACGATCGTGATCGAACGACGGAGAGCATGGAAGTGACTTAGATGGGTTATTGGGCTGTTTTGAAAGGGTGTTGGGCTGCAACTTAAAAGAGGCCTTTGCGGATATGCGGATAACCGTTGGAGTACCAAACGAGCTCCAAATGACCCGAAACTTGACAGGTGATCTACCGGTGGTGTACCAAGGCCACTTGACAAGGCTCGGTCCATTCCGAGAAATTTTAGTACCCGCACGTGGAAAAACGTAAAAGGGGACGCCGGGGGACATAGGAGTGCCGGATTGCAAAATGGACAACGGGGAAAATGCTCGGAATCATGAGACGAACACGTATGCAAATGAGATGCACATGATGACATGATATGAAATGCATGACATGGACAAAATGCAAAAATAAAGAAAAACCCAACCACGGAGGAATATCATATCACAATGCGAAAATGGCAAGAGTTGGAGTTACAAATATGGAAAGTTACATCCGGTGTTACAACACTCCACCACTACAAGAGGATCTCGTCCGAGATCTAGGACTGAAAGAACTCCGGATATTCGAACGGAGGTGATCCTGGCGCTCCCTGTTGTCTTATCGGTAGGAATGGTGTGTCCATTTCACTTTCTGTATTTTGATTGACTTGTTGCGATTCTTGCGCTCGGTTTCTTCAAGAATAGCAACGGGGTGCTCATGATAAGAGAGATCTTCTTGGAGGTCAATTTCTTCAAAGTTGATAGTGCATTCAGGAGTCTTGAAGCACTTGCGAAGCTGTGACACATGAAACACATCGTGCACGTTCGCGAAGTTGGACGGAAGCTCAAGTTGATAGGCGAGATCGCCTCTTTTACCAATGATCTTGAAAGGACCCACGTATCTAGGGGCAAGCTTCCCTTTGATACCGGCTGACGAGTGCCTTTAATTGGAGAGAAGCGGAGGTAGACATGGTCTCCGATTTCAAAAGCCACATCACGGTGCTTGTCATCATAATAGCTATTCTGGCGAGTTTGCGAGACTTTGAGATTCTCACGAATGAATTTGCACATTTCTTGACTTCGTGATCAAGTCATTGCCAAGAAGTTGGCGTTCACTGTCTCGGACCAATTGAGAGGAGTCGACACTTTACGCCATAGAGAATTTCGAATGGGGCCTTGCCCGAACTTCGCTTGGAAGCTGTTGTTGTAGGAGAACTTCGGCATATGGAAGACAATCTTCCCACTTCATACGAAGGAAATGACACAAGCCCTGAGCATATCTTCAAGGATTTGATTGACTCGCTCGACTTGGCCACTTGTTTGAGGATGGAAAGCTGTCTTTGAAAGCGAATGTTGGTGCCCATGGCCTTCAAAATGAATCCCAAAACTTGGAGGTAAAGATGCTGCCACGGTCTGAAGAGATCACTTGCGGAATGCCGAGCAAGGAGACAATTACGGAGGTGTATAGCTACGCCAACCGAGCTGCTTTGTGATAGATTCTTTGATAGGAAGAAAATGAGCCACTTTAGTAAGCTTGTCAATGACAACGAAGATAGCATCATTTCCACGCTTGGACTTAGGAAAACCAGTCCACGAAGTCCATTTTGATATGATCAAACTTCCATTACGGAATAGCAAGAGGTTGGAGGAGACCAGCTGGTCGTTGGTGTTCTGCTTTCACTCTTCTGCGGACATCACACTCATTCACGAATTGAGCAATTTCTCGCTTCATTCGAGTCCACCAATATGACTGCTTGAGATCATGGTACATCTTCGTACTTCGGGATGAATGGATAGAAGGGAAATGTGCGCCTCGTTCATAATGACTTTACGTAGATCACCCTTTGGAACCACAATCCGGTCCTCGAAGAAAAGAGTATCTTTGTCATCAAGGTGGAAGCACTTGTACTTGGAAATGCCCTTGTCGATACCACGTTTCACCTTTTTCACCATGGTATCCAGGAGTTGAGCCTCACGAATTTGGTCTTCCAAAGTAGGAGAGACTATGAGGTTGGCAAGAAAGCCTTGAGGAACAACTTGAAGATTCAGCTTGCAGTAAGCTTCACAGAGATCCGGTTGGAAGGGCTTGAGGATTAAACTGTTGCAGTAAGCCTTCCTGCTCAAAGCATCTGCAATCACATTGGCCTTGCCCGGAGTATATTCAATACTTCGGTTGTACTCTTGAATCATTTCGACCCATCGAGTTTTCCTGAGGTTGAGGTTGGGTTGAGTGAAGATATACTTGAGGCTCTTGTGATCGGTGAAAATGTCCACTTTCCTTCCCAACAAGAGATGTCTCCATGTTATCAATGCATGGACAAGCTGCCGCCAACTCAAGATCGTGAGTGGGGTAGTTCTTTTCGTTGGGCTTCGGTGACGAGAGGTATAGGCCACAACTCTCTTCTCTTGCATTAACACAAGACCGAGACCTTGAAGAGAAGCATCACGAAAACTTGAATGGCTTGGATTCATCGGGAGGAGTCAAGACAGAGCTGTGACGAGTTTCTCTTTGAGAGTATTGAAAGCAACGTCACACTCGAGGAGACCAGACATACTTCACATGCTTACGGAGGAGGTTGGAAAGAGGCTTTGCAATCTTGGAGAAATTCTCAACGAATCTTGACAATAGCTTGCAAGACCAAGAAAACTGCGAAGCTACTTGACATTCTGAGGAGGTTCCCAATTCACAACTGCAGACACCTTCTCAGGATTAACAGCGATGCCCTTGGCGGAGATGATATGACCAAGATAAAGCACTTCATCAAGCCAAAATTCACATTTGGATAACTTCACATAGAATTGATACTCTCTGAGCTTGTCGAGCACCAATCGCAAATGTTTGGCATGATCCTTGTTATTCTTGGAGAAGACCAAAATATCATCAAGATAGACCAAGATGAATTCATTGGTGTAGGGGTTGAAGATGAAGTTCATCATTCGAGAGAATGTTGGAGGAGCATTGACAAGGCCGAAAGACATGTGATATATTCATATGAGCCAAAGCTTGTTACGAATGCTTTGTCTTGGGAATATCTTGTTCACGAATGCGAATCTGATGATAACCCATACTAAGGTCAAGCTTGGAGAACACTTTAGCACCTTTGAGTTGCTCGAAAAGCTCATTGATGTTGGGAAGTGGATACTTGTCCTTGATAGTCTTCTTATTCAATGGACGGTAATCGACACAAAGTCGGTCCGTGCCATCCTTCTTCTGGACAAAAAGAACACCACAACCCCAAGGAGATGAACTCGGTCTGATCAAGCCCATACACTCTTGTTCATCGAGCTGCTTCTTCAATTCCTTCAGCTCATTAGGTCCAAGCTTGTATGGACGCTTGCAAACGGGTTCGATGCCGAGCTCAAGATCGATGGCAATTCAAGCGGCGGTGAGGAGGCATTTCGGAAGTTCTTACGGAAAGACATCTTGGTACTCACAAGCATTTGGAATCTGAGAGATAGCATCCAATTCGCCCTTCTCATTGAGAGAAAACAACCGAATGGTTTCATCACGAGCGGCATAGATGATCACATCATTAGAAGAGTGAGTCAATTGAATTTCCCTGGCAGCACAATCAAGCTGAGCTTTATGCTGAGAAAGCCAGTCCATTCCGAGAATAAGATCAATATCTGAGTCGCCAAGGACAACTGGTTTAGACAGAAATCTATAATCGCCCATCTTGATACCGACATTCGGAACCAAAACTCGAGAAGTCATTTCCTTAGCCGGAGAAACAATAGACAAAGGTCTCGGAAATGCTTGAGTAACCAAATCATGCATAGCCACAAAAGGTCTTGAGATGAAAGAATGTGATGCACCAGTATCAAATAAGACTTTTGCAGGAATATCATTAACTGAGAAATTACCCATTATCACATCAGTAGATTCCTCCGCTTGAGCTGCATTCATCATATTCACCTTTGCAGACTTGGGATTATGCTTGACCACTGCATTGCTGGAAGATTTCACAGGAGGAGGAGGCGGAAGGCGCCTTTGGTTGAAGCACTTGTTCGCATAGTGACCTTTCTGCTGACATTTGTTGCAAGTCACCTCTGAGAGCGGACGATGATAAGGAGCATTTGACCTTGGAGCTTGAGAATTAGACTTGTTACGATAGCTTTGGGTTGGGTGGGTGGGAAGATCCACGACCATGAGTTCTTCTCACGATAAGGCTGACGGAACGGAGGAGGAGGAAGGTAGAACTTCACGCTTAGCTGCCACTTGAGAGGAAGAAGAAGACTGAACTGCATCCCTGATTCTTTTCTTAGAAGCCTCACATTTGAGCTGGGCAGCTTCTTGCTTCAGTGCCATGTTGTAGAATTCATCATACTTTTCTGGCTCAAAAAGCACAAGAGCTAATTGCAGATCTTCTCTGAGACCACCTCTGAATTGATAGATCTCGGATACCAACTTGTAACGCCCTCGATGCGGCTATATCTCCCACATGTCGAAGCACGACTTAGAGGCATAACCGCATTGAAAGCAATGTCGCAAGTGAGGTATCTTCACACAATCCATGTAATACATAAGGGAAAGAGATACATAGTTGGCTTACGATGCCACTTCACACAATACATAAATAAACATCCATCATTCAGATTACACTCAAGGTCCGACTACGGAACCAAAATAAAAGAAGATACCCCAAATGCTACACAGATCCCGATCGTCCCAACTGGGCTCCACTACTGATCATCGAGGAAAAGACACATAGTAACGACCACGTTCCTCATCGAACTCCCACTTGAGCTCGGTTGCGTCACCTGACCGGCATCATCGACACCGCAACTGTTTTGGTAGAATCTGTGAGTCACGGGACTCAGCAATCTCACACCAGCGAGATCAAGACTATTTAAGCTTATAGGAAGGACAGGCTGTGAGGTGGAGCTGCAGCAAGCGACTAGCATATATGGTGGCTACATTCGCAAAAGAGAGCGAGAAGAGAAGCAAGGCACGGTCGTGAAGCTAGTAGCGATCAAGAAGTGATCTGAACTACTTACGTCAAACATAACTCCAACACCGTGTTCACTTCCGGACTCCGCCGAGAAGAGACCATCACGGTTACACACGCGATTGATGTGTATTAATTAAGGTCAACTTCGGGTTTTCTACAACCGGACATTAACAAATTCCCATCTGCCTCATAACCGGGCACGGCTTTCGAAAGATAATACCTG
Source organism: Aegilops bicornis (assembly GCA_021605145.1). Lineage (NCBI taxonomy): Eukaryota > Viridiplantae > Streptophyta > Magnoliopsida > Poales > Poaceae > Aegilops > Aegilops bicornis. Next base: position 548,486,376 of record CM038671.1, on the reverse strand, counting down.
TAGGGGTGTCCCAACTTAGCCCATTATAAGCTCTCACGGTCAACGAAGGATATTCCTTCTACCGGGAAGACCCGATCGATCTCGGAATCCCGGACTACAAGACATTTCGACAACAATAAAACAAGACCAGCAAAAGCCGCCCGATTGTGCCGACAAATCCCGATAGGAGCTGCACATATCTCGTTCTCGAGGCACATCGGATGAGCAGTCCATACAACTAAAACCAGACCTCAAGTTTCCTTGAGGGGCGCTACTGAGGCTCTAGTTCGGGCACTTTCGAAGGAGCACTGGTCCGGGGTTAAAAAAAAAGTTGACCCTCGGGCGCCCCAAAACCCAGGGGAAAAAGGCATAGGTGGCAAATGGTAAAACCAATGTTGGGCCTTCTTTGGAGGAGTCTTATTCAAAGCGAACTGTCAAGGGGTCCCATAAATCACCCAACCGTAAGAAACGCGAAATCAAGGAACATAACACCGGTATGACGGAAACTAGGGCGGCAAGAGTGGAACAAAACACCAGGCATAAGGCCGAGACTTCCACCCTTTACCAAGTATATAGATGCATTAATCATAGCAGATATATTGTGATATCCCCAACAAGTAAACACGTTCCAACAAGGAACAACATCTCCATGTTCCAATAAGGAACAAACTTCATCTTCACCTGCAGCTAGCAACGCTATAAGAGGGGCTGAGCAAAGCGGTAACATAGCCAAACAACGGTTTGCTAGGAAAGGATGGTTAGAGGTTTGACATGGCAATATGGGTGGCATGATATAGCAAGTGATAGGCATCATAGCATAGGCATAGCAAAAGAGCGAGCATCTAGCAAGCAAAGATAGAAGTGACTTCGATGGTATGGTCATCTTGCCTGCAAGGTTCTCAGAGTTGTCGAAAGCTTGATCCTCGTAAGCGTTCTCACCAGGTTCCTCGTTCACGTACTCGTCTCCCGGCTATACCCAAAGCAAGAACACAAGCAAAGGAACCACAATAAATCACGGTGCAATGCACAAGCAACATGATGCAATATATGGCATGATATGCGGGATGTGATATGCAATGCGTATGCGTGCTCCGGAAGGAAAATGATGAACCAGGCATCAACGTGGCAAACCAAGTATGCCGCTGGAAAGATGAGATGATTTCGGTTGAAATCGATATAAAGATCACCGGAATCGGATGCACGGTTTGCAAATGACAAGCAAAACAAGAATGGCACAAATCTGCCATTAACAGCATTATACCACATAGCAAGCAACAAAAAATTAAGCTACCCAAACGTACCAGAAAAACATATGACAGTGATCTAATCAAGATGGTTGACAAAAGATGAACACTGAGCTACAGCTAAATCACATCATCACATGTCCAAACAAGCATGGCAAAAGTGCAAAATATATCAGCTTCACAGACTTAGTGAAATTACTGAACATGGCAAAATCAGCATCAGGAAGCAATGTTCAGAGCAATGAAACAGCATGCTACAGGAACTTATAATAGCAAACCAAGGAATGGCATGAATCTACTCCAAGCATAGAACAAAAGTCCCTTACTGACCATAAGCCAAAACGGATCAGAAAATATAATAACACCCATGTAAACATAGCAAGTTTCATTAACAGATTCAGCAACAGGGCATGACAAAAACAGATAAAAAGTAGGCATGTTTAAGAGCTCGATGCACTCACTACAGAGCATCTAATGATAAACTAAGCATACATCCGTCAAAAAGACATGGCATAGAAGATATAAATTGCAAGAACAACATCATAGCATACACGAATCAACCACAACAACCTTAGCAAAATTGAATAACATGTAAACAATCTGCCAGGAAACATTTTATAGGAAAAGCAGAGCTCGATTGACTCAAGCTATGGCACTCCATAATTGCAAACAAGGGCATGGACGGATAGAGAATAACCATATGTTCAAAACATCCTTAGTGAAGTATCTCAAAATATGCATGGATCTCTCGGTAGCATCAAGTTAACATGGCATAAAAATATCAGTAAAACAGGGGCTGAAATCAGCAACATCAGGAAGCCTAGTTTGCATGCTTGTGCTAGTCAGCACAGAGAACACAAAAATACATGGCATACACCCCTGGAAAGATGGAATGGCATATTACAAAACACATGTAGGAGTCAAGTTCATAGGATGCACACATCAATCATGGCAAAAATGACAAAAGTGCATGTTCTGTTAAGAAACAGAAACTAACATCACATAGCCCTCTTCCAACTGCATTTCGGGCATCAAGATGAGCTCAAATGAAAATGATGCAATGAGACGAAATGATCTACTCTTCGAGGCGAACAATTTGACATATTACACGTACGAAACGGAGCAACGGGTATAGAGTTATGGCATGAAGAAAATGCAACAAATATCACCGATAAAATGACTTAGAGGATTCGGGGGGAAGGAGAAAGTCAACCCTCGTCGGATCCGGATCGGATCCGGCTCGAGGTCGAGGTGGCCGGCGGCGTGGGGCTCGGGCCGGAGGAGGAGAAGCCGGGGCCGGCCGGGCGGCGACGGCGGCCGAGGCGGGGGCCGACCGTGGGCGCTGGCCGGGCCAATGGCCGGGCGAGGCGGCAACATGGCGGCGGCTGGCCGAAAGGACATGGCATGGGGCGTGAGGCGGAGGACGGGCACGGGCGCGGCCGGAGCGGGCATGGGGCCCATGGCGGCCTCATGGGCCGGGCGGCGGGCTGGCGCGTGGAGGAGCCCTGATTGGCCGGGCGGCGGGCGGGCGGGTTTCGTCCGCGTGGACCGGACGTGTCCGGCCAAGGCGAGGAGCGGGCTAGGGTTTGGGATCCGGATTGGAGGGAGATGCATATTTATTGTTAGAAGGAGCTAGGAAGCTCCAAATGATGTGTAGTTTTCGCCCACACTATCGTGATCGAACGACGGAGAGCATGGAATTGACTTTGATGGGTTATTGGGCTGTTTTGAAAGGGGTTGGGCTGCAACTTAAAAGAGGCCTTTGCGGATATCACGGATAACCGTTGGAGTACCAAGCGAGCTCCAAATGACCCGAAACTTGACAGGTGGTCTACGGTGGTGTACCAAGGCCACTTGACAAGGCTCGGTCCATTCCGAGAAAGTTTAGTACCGCACGCGAAAAAACGTAAAAGGGGACGCCGGGGACATAGGAGTGCGGATTGCAAAATGGACAACGGGAAAATGCTCGGAATCATGAGGCGAACACGTATGCAAATGAGATGCACATGATGACATGATATGAAATGCATGACATGGACAAAATGCAAAAATGAAGAAAAACCCAACCACGGAGGGAATATCATATCACAATGCCGAAAATGGCAAGAGTTGGAGTTACAAATATGGAAAGTTACATCCGGGGTGTTACAGAAACCACCTCAAAGTTATTCTTTCCAATCAATCCGTTGGGCTATTCCTATAAGTGCCACAAACAGCCCTAGAGTTCGTACTAGAATGACACCTTAAGACACAAATCAACCAAAACCCTAATGTCACCTAGATACTCCAATGTCACCTGAAGTATCCGTGGGTATGATTATATGATATGCATCACACAATCTCAGATTCATCTATTCAACCAACACATAGAACCTCAAAGAGTGCCCCAAAGTTTCTACCAGAGAATCAAAGGCGAAAACATGTGCCAACCCCTATGCATAAGTTCATGGGCGGAACCCGCAAGTTGATCACCAAAACATACATCAAGTGAATCACGTGATATCCCATTGTCAACACAGATACGCACGGCAAGACATACATCAAGTGTTCTCAAGTCATTAAAGACTCAATCCGATAAGATAACTTCAAAGGGAAAACTCAATCCATTACAAGAGAGTACAGGGGGAGAAGCAACATAAGATCCAACTATAATAGCAAAGCTCGCGGTACATCAAGATCGTGCCAAATCAAGAACACGAGAGAGAGAGAGAGATCAAACACATAGCTACTGGTACATAACCTCAGCCCAGAGGGTGAACTACTCCTTCCTCGTCATGGAGAGCGCCGGGATGATGAAGATGGCCACCGGTGAGCGTTCCCCTGACGGTGTCCTGGACTAGGGGGTACTCACCACGTCGTCTCCCGATCAGTTGGATTGGGCCGAGGATCCCCATGGTCGTATACTCATGGGCCAGTCCGGACAGTTGCCGCATACAAGGAAGATTCCACAAGACTTGGCGATCAAGACAAGGACTCCTCCCCCACCGGCGTATTCAGCTAGGACTCTTGTTATCCTAGGCCTCTGGTGCATTATATAAACCGAGGCCAGGCTAGTCGATAGATATACAACAATCATACCATAGGCTAGCTTCTAGGATTTAGCCTCTCTGATCTCGTGGTAGATCTACTCTTGTACTACCCATATCATCAATATTAATCAAGCAGGAAGTAGGGTATTACCTCCATAGAGAGGGCCCGAACCTGGGTAAACATCGTGTCCCCTGTCTCCTGTTACCATCCGCCTTAGACGCATAGTTCGGGACCCCCTACCCGAGATCCGCCGATTTTGACACCGACATTGGTGCTTTCATTGAGAGTTCTGCTGTGTGTTCGGCAAAAGGTCGATGGCTCGCCTGCAGATCAACTGCGACTTCGGCATCTTCGTCACCAGCTCGACTGGTCACCTTGGTTCGACCAAGGACTGCGCCCTACCTCCGATCGTCATGTTCGGATGAGGGCCTTCATCAACATCAACTACGATCTCTGTCAAGACCATGGAGGAATCATCTAGGGAGCCCGGGGGCTCAACGTCAACATTGCCCTCGGGCGACCGTACTGTTTTTCTGGACAGCCGACTTGTGTCCGCCGCCACCGCCTCCTCAAGCATTGTTTTAACGATTGCTTCGGTGGAATTGTGCGGAATTGAGTCTACAACGACCCTGGAAAATTTCGTCGAGTTCCGATGGAGGAATCTCTGGCAATCTCCGATATACCGGAGCCGCATTGAATCTGGATGAGAATCTGGATGAGTTTAGGGCGTGGTGTCCAGCTTCTAGCTCAGACTTCCTTTGGAAGACCCAACCGTTGATCGGCTGTGGAATTCCTATATTTACCACCCCTCAAAATATCAGCTCGATCTGACCGTCCAAACTCCGGGAACCTTCCGATTAGTGCATCACTTTTCGGATCTGTTTTCTGCGCGAAAATGAATCCGACCCGAGTTCTTCTTTTTTATGAACGGGATTTGGACATCCTTTTTGAAGGAAGTTTTGTATGGGATGTTGTGTTTTGTTTCCGAACACATCCCACTAACTTTAAAATCTTTTGAACATGATCTTCAATATCATGCTGGTGTCAAACCAGTCCGGCAATATTGCTCCACGGCTGCCGACCTATGCTAGGCACGTCGTCACTTTGTTGAGCCGAGCTCAACTTCTTCGGATCATCATCTCGGCAAGCCGAACAAGAGTCCGGCATCACGAAGGATAAATCATCACCAACATCACCGCCCCACGGATTACACGGAGCGGGCATACTAGCATCGCTGCACGGTCGCTTCATCAAGCCGGCATCGACCACGTCATGACCTGCATCGGCAGGGCCGCACTTTGCTTCTTCAAGCTGGTGTCCATCACGCCGACCTACTTCGACATCTCGGCTGGACCGTGGGCTTCGCCATCTCTTCATCAACCTACTCCGGACGCTTTGGCGTTGCTAGCCGACCAACTCCGTCACGTTAGCTGGACCGAGGGCTTTGCCTCGGCGAGCCAACCTTTGCCAGCATTGCCATGCCGTCGTTTTATCGCCCATCAGGCAATGGGTGCGTGGATCGAGTCCCAATTTTGGGAATCACCTCCCTTCGGATTGCTACAACAAATAAACCAGGTGCTATTAATCCCAGTATTTTTTGCTTGTTTGGGTTCGTTCTTCCCAAGGAATTATTACTCTGGTTTGTTCACCATATGTACACAGGTCTATCAAATGCTGGCCGCATTAAAGACAGTCGCATGGTGGTTCGGTCAGTTTCCGTACATAGTCCGGCGAACGCCGCATCCGGAACTCGGACCGACCTGTGAATTCAGGCTTTGCCACGCCTTTATTGCATTACACCGACGACCTGCATCGACATTGACTTCGGCGCCAGGCCATATTTCTTTTATTACTCACTTTGCATAAATTATTATGCAACATTTTTTTAATTATTATTATTACTATTATCCCCAGTCTGCACTATTTTTTGTGCACAGGAAAATGATTCAGCCGGACTATATCCTTTGGCGTCACCTCGGCTGGACGGGGGGCTTCGTCAACAGTTCATTACCCCATGCAGGGGACTTCGGCATCACTCTGCCGTCCTGCATTGATCGTGCTATGTCACCACTTCGGAGTGCCGAGCTCTTTGCTCCGCCACCTCGGGATCGGCTTGGGGGATGGAACCTTGTCCCGCATCAAGCTCGGACCGCGTCGTCAATACCGAACACATTAACCAGTTAAGTTGCCTTCATGCTCAAAGTTTTAAATTTTTAACTTGTGTTCGGCTTGACCAAGCGTTATACTTTTTTGGGAAAAATTTGCTTGCAAAATTTTTCCTTGTCCAAACTTTGTTTGTGACGCGCAAATTCAAATACCCCGTTTTCTTGGGGGCTTCCTTCATGAAGGTTTTTCCTCTTGCACATGATTATACTTGTACGGCTTCATTCCTTGTTCGTGTATTACGCATACAATATGCACCATATTGACTTAAGTGATTTGCAAGCTGGGTTGCCTTGCTCCTGTGTTTACCCCTCGTTCCCGATTTTTCGGCTAGGGAGTAAAGGGAGCACCTCTGCGATTGTCACGATAGGGTCACCGAGCCGGACCTCGAGACTGGTGAAGCCGAAAGCTAGCGCTCTTACTGTTTTCAATAATGGTCGGCACAACGGAGCTCATGAGTACAAAAAATCTATTGCACAAGTCTCATATTAACAATGAGCACCAAGAAAGGTATCGGTGGGGGTACTATTTTCTTGAAGATGCTTCTTACACTTTATCGGTAATATAGCATAAGTTCTCGACAGGCGCTTTGTATTCTGACCTTATGACCTGATTATGCGGTTATTGGAAACACCGTCGATATTCTCGACGGATGGAGTACATAACACTTTTCGGTCCTTGACCAAGAGGGAGAAGCCGACGGTTGGTTAAGGCAGCGTTTAAAGTTTGGTTGAACATAGATATGATATAAGTACTTGATGCATACAATCATTCTTTTACCCAAGTCACTTGGGGGCTCTTATGTTTATTTGAGCCGTTTTATAATAAGTGTTTTTCTTCTTAGTCATTGCAGAGTTTTTAGTATTATTTATCACTCCTTTTCTCGACACGGTGTGCGGTCACTAGCAGGGAGCCTAATTTCTCTCTCAAAACCGCTAGAGTTTAGTTTTCTAAACTGGCCTAATGATAAGTATTCCGCCTTGGGATGGGAGGCTTGCCGTAGGGCTGACCCGCTTGAAGTCTTGAGATAGGATGTGTCATGTTAAAGCACGGCAGAAGCACTTTTTTTTCTAAAGTCCAATTTTCGGATTGGCATCGAACACTTGATCTTGTTCGGACGTCATGTTTTTACTGAAGTTTATTGGTTTTCCAAGCTTCTGGCACTTTTAAACTATTTGTGTGTTTTCCAAGCTTCAGCACAAGTATCGCAGTGCAACGCCGGACACCTTTAGAGATTCGGCAAAAACATTCTCGGGTATTGCTATATATGCATCAGTTTTGAATTGTGTCTTCGGTCAATAGTTGGGTCACCCGGCTCCCGCGCTTGCCTCCTACGTTCCGCTTTGTTCGGCTAGGTGTGCAAAGGGAGAACCACTGCGATTGTGCTTCCATTCGCATGGTCAAGCACCTCGGTGGAGAAAGCCAAAACCGCTGTCACAATAGGTGTAAACTGGTCAGCGATCCGATGACTATATTAAATGACGGGCCATTCATAACATTGGCGAAGTGTTTCCGGCTTGACCTCATTGTCGCCCGAACACTACCGGGGCTAGTAATCGGCCTCCCAAACTAAATCCTCAATATTTTGCTCTTACATTGAGCTGAGGTTTCATGATCATGCTTAGCATGACAACCCAAAGAAAGGAACCGATAGCGGGACTATTTTCTTTGGAAGACATTTCTTCTGTTAAATAGTAATATAACATATCTCTCTGCGTACCTTTGTTTATAAAACCGTATGGCCAGATTGCCTTGTTGTCGTAAATCTTTGCCCTCATAAAGTCTTTATAAAGTAGGACAAACACTCCTCGGCTACTGGCCGAGGAGGTTGAAGCCGATGGTTGGTCAACAAAGTTTTGTACAATGCGGATCCGAGCATTAATGACATAAAGTACTTAGATACATTGAGTCATTACGCATAATTTGTGATTTTACTATGGATATCGATCCTTAATTCGGCCACCCGTGCCCGCACTAAGGCTCGGGGGCTACTGGGCTTCGGGCTTATTATTTACAAATATTAAAGGGGCACATCAATCCTCGATGCGGTGTTGCCACCCGACCGGTTGTCTCGGGGCTCTTGCATTGCCTGTTCTATGCAGAAAATTCTAAAGTGCAATACAGTTTCCGAGGAGATTTTGATCCTCAGGTTGGTCGGCCGCATCCAACCCGAGTCTCGAGGACTGAGCATGCCGCTTTTTGTGTCCTGAAGTATTCTGCCGAGCTAGGACTTGATCCTCAGGCCGATTTTGCAAATCAACCTGAGTCTCAGCGGCTACGGGGATAAGCGGTCTTATGTCATCCTTCATGTGCATCTCGGGTTTTAGACCGATACCCACCTTGAGGGCTACTGGCTATGTATCTCGGCAGAGAATAAATTGCACCAATCAAAAATATTGACAAAAATCGGCCCACATTCGGGTGGTGCACCACCTCGGAAGCGATCCGACATAAAACTCGGGCGCTAGTGGCGGGCTCCATAGAGGGCATTTCCGGCATTAAGCTCTGCTAAACTCCTTCAAACTTCTTTGAACCAAGGTGATTTATGACACCTCGGATACAGTCCGGCGTTGGAGCTCGGATACATAGTCCGGCGTTGGAGCTCGGATACCGTCCGGCGTTGGAGCTCAGATACATAGTCCGGCGATAGAGCTGGAAAGCAGTCCGGCGTTGGTGCTTGGCTGCAAAATATACCTCGAATGTAGTCCGGCGTTAGAGCTCGGACGCAAGAGGACACTGCCTCCTGGGAATAACTTCAAACCCGAGGCATGGCATAAAAATAACAATGCATTGGTAAAGGCCGTAAACTTAAAGGGGCTCCTCGGATACCCAACGTGTAAACTCTTCGTATGCACTTAGGCGATCCTCAAGATCGAAGATGAGAAGATTTGTTGAACCAGTTTTCAAGACCGACGATCAAGATGAAGAACGGTTTGGAAGAATCGAGGAGCCGCCCCAACTTGAAGACCGGTTCAGGGGGCTCTTGACGGTGTCCTAGACTAGGGGTACTCACCACGTCGTCTCCCGATCAGTTGGATTGGTCGAGGATCCCCATGACCGTATACTCATGGGCGGTCCGGACGGTTGCCGCATACAAGGAAGATTCCACAAGACTTGGCGATCAAGACAAGGACTCCTCCCCCACCGGCGTATTCGGCCAAGACTCTTGTTATCCTAGGCCTCTGGTGCATTATATAAACCGAGGCCAGGCTAGTCGATAGATATACAACAATCATACCATAGGCTAGCTTCTAGGGTTTAGCCTCTCTGATCTCGTGGTAGATCTACTCTTGTACTACCCATATCATCAATAATAATCAAGCAGGAAGTAGGGTATTACCTCCATAGAGAAGGCCCGAACCTGGGTAAACATCGTGTCCCCTGTCTCATGTTACCATCCGCCTTAGACGCATAGTTCGGGACCCCCTACCCGAGATCCGCCGGTTTTGACACCGACATCCCCCCTCCGGCAGGGTGCCGGAATAGGGTCCCGATTGACTTTTGGTGGCTACAGAGGCTTGCGGCGGTGGAACTCCCGGTCTATTCTGTTCCCTGAAGTTTTTAGGGTATATGGATATATATATAGGCAGAAGAAGTATGCCAGGGGAGCCACGAGGGGCCCACGAGGGTGGAGGGCGCACCCTAGGGGGGTGGGCGCGCCCCCCTACCTCGTGGCTCCCTCGTTTCTTTCCTGACGTGCACTCCAAGTTTATCCGGTAGCTTTCCTTCCAAAAATAACTTCTCCAGTTGGTTTCATTCCGTTTCGACTCCGTTTGATATTCCTTTTCTTCGAAACATTGAAACAAGGGAAAAACAGAAGGCTGCACTGGGCTCTGGGTCAATAGGTTAGTCCCAAAAATAATATAAAAGTGGATAATAAAGCCCATTAATGTCCAAAACAGTAGATAATATAGCATGGAGCAATCAAAAATTATAGATACGTTGGAGACGTATCAGCGCACGGCGACCTACATGCACGCGGCTGCGACCGACGTGTGAGCGGCTGTGGCGGCGGTGGCCTGCACGCCTGCACACAGCTACAACAGTGGTGTCCTACACGCGCGTACGTGAGCACTGCGGTCCGCCCGCAAACAGCTGCGGCGGCGATGGCCTGCACGCACGGGCACGAGCACGACGACCAACTCGAGCATGGGCTAGCACAGCGGCCAGAGCGGGGCGTCCAACTCAAGCACGGCGGGCAGAGCGCGCGAGCTAGGGGCGACGCGGCCCAGGCATAGCAGCCATGTCGTGCTACGACACGGGCACGACACAGCAGTCACAGGAGACGAGCGCAAGCAGGGTCGGCCAGCTAGTGTGGGCGGCGTGGGCGCGGCATGGCAGGCACAGGAGACGAGCGCGACCAGCGTTGGCCTACTTTAAATTCCCATTTTTAGATTCTTTTGTCATGCCATCTTTTAATCTATTCTTTAAACAACTTGGCATTTTCATAAGCTTGTGCCCTTCATTCATCTAGAGAGCTAATACCAAATAACCTTTTTTCGTCGGCAAGATTAAAATCACAATTAGGTTGTTTAATAGACCAATAAGCTTTATGTTCTAACTCAAGAGGTAAATGAGGTCCTTTTTTCATAGACTATTTTATATAGAAACATACCCATAGGGCTTTTATAAGCAGTTCTATCATCCCATAATACATCATCAAGTTTCTTAGACCAATTCTTTCTGGGTCTATTAATGGTCTTTTACAAAAATAGTTTTATTTCTCACTCAATACAACTTAGCCACTAGGCTGAGGATGATAAGGCGACGCAGTTCTATGGTTGACATCATATTTAGCAAGGAATTTATAGAATGCACCATGGATAAAATGTGAAGAACCATCAGTCATTAAATATTTAGGGACTCCAAACCTCGGTAAAATAACATCTTTAAGCATTTTAATATAAGTGTTATGATCAGCACTACTAATTGGAATAGCTTCTACCCACTTAGTAACGTAGCAACTAAAATATGAGTGTATCCATTAGAGGAAGGAAACGGTCCAAGAAATCAAAGTCTGAAACATCAAATGGTTCAGTAACAAGTGAATAATTCATAGGCATTTCCTGACGTCTACCAATATTACCAATTATTTGACATTCATCACAAGAAAGGACAAACTTATGTGCATCTTTGGAGGGAGTAGGCCAATAAAAACCAGATTGTAATACCTTATATGCAGTTCTGTCTCCAGCGTGGTGCCCTCCATATGCCTCGGAATGACACTTTCGTAGGATTTGTTCATGTTCATGCTCAGTTACACAACGTCCAATAACACCATCTACTCATTATTTGTATAAATGCGGGTCATCCCAAAAGTAATGTCTTAAATAAAATAAGAACTTCTTCTTTTGTTGGTATGTGACAATAGGTGGTACATATTTAGCAATAATTTAATTAGCATAGTCTGCATACCAAGGACAGTTATGAGAAGAAGCATTCACAACAGCTAATTGCTCATCAGGAAAACTATCATCAATAGCCAGTCATCAAGAACATTTTCCATCCTAGACAATTTATCTGCTACATGATTCTCAGCTCCTTTTCTGTCAATAATATGCAAATGAAATTCTTTGAGTAAAAGAAATGACCTAATCAGTCTAGGTTTATCATCTTTCCTTCCCATAAGGTATTTAATAGCAGCATGATCATTGTGAATAGTAACTTTAGAATCAACAATATAGGGTCTGAATTTATCACATGCAAACACAACTAGTAAAAAATATTTCTTAGTAGTAGCATAATTTCTATGAGCATTGTCTAGAGTCTTACTAGCATAATGAATGACATTCAATTTACTATGAACTCTTTGTCCTAGAACAACACCAATAGTGTAATCACTAGCGTCACACATAATTTCAAAAGGCAAATTCCAATCAGGTGGTTGGACAATAGGTGTAGAAATTAAGGCTTTCTTAAGTATTTCAAAGACTTCTATGCAATCATTATCAAAAACAAATGGAACATATTTTTGAAGTAGATTAGTTAGCGGTCTAGAAACCTTAGAGAAATCTTTAATGAATCTTCTATAAAAACCAACATGACTAAGGAAACTCCTTATACCTTTAATATCTTTAGGACATGGCATTTTCTCAGTTGCATCAACTTTAGCTTTATCTACCTCAATAACTCATTCAGAAAATTTATGCCCAAGTACTATACCTTCATTCACCATAAAGTGGCTTTCTCAGGAACGCAATGAATAGGGCTTACCCATCTACTATCAGCTATAAGATAAATTATACCTACTTCCAGAAGTTCTAATATTTCAATTCTTACCACATCCTTCATCTTAATATTCAGACGACATTGGTGATCAATGACGGGTTTAGCATCAGGATCCATATTAATCTTGTGCTGACATAAAGGTGGACTAATGCCCTTAAGATCATCAAGAGTATATCCAATATCAACACAGTGCTTCCTCAGAGTTTTAAGTAATATGTTTATTCATGCTCTGAAAGGTTAGCAATGATAATAACATGATATATCTTCTTTTCATCAAGATAAGCATATATCAGTGTATTAGGTAATTTCTTTAACTCAAACAACAATTCACTCTGAGGTGGGAGAGGATCTCCAAGAGTTTCAACACGTAAATTATTTTGAAGGACAGCTACTTGTTTAAAGAATATCTCATCTATTTCATTTCTTCAATTCATATGCATATCATTCTCATGGTCCAGTAAATATTGTTCTAACAGATCGGTAGGAGGTACGACAATAGAAGCAAGACCAATAATTTCATCTTTACTAGATAATTCTTCTCATGTGGTTGTCTACTAAACTTAGAGAAATTAAACTCATGAGATACATCACAAAACTTAACTCTAACCTTTTCTTTAACGCAATCAATTTCAGCATTGACGGTATTTAAGAAAGGCCTACGAAATATAATGGGACAAAAATTATCTTGTCGCAAACCAAGTACTATTAAATCAGTAGATTATTTGATCTTACCACACAAGACTTCAACATCTCGAACAATCCCAAGTGGTAAAGTAGTATCTCTATTTGCAAGCTTAGTACTAACATCAATGTCTTCAATCTCAGCAGGTGAAATATCATTCATAATTTCTTGATACAAAGTAAATGGAATAGCACTCACACTAGCACCCATATCACATAAAGCATGATAGCAATGATCTCCAATTTTAACAGAAACAAAGAGCATGCTAACTATTGGCTTATTCTTATCTAGCGTATCTTGTTCGTTTCAAGCAGGTTTAGCAATTCTAGCAGCTTCATCACAGAAGTAAATAACATGCCCATCAATATTATCAACCAAGAGATCCTTAACCATAGCAATATTAGGTTCCACACTTATTTGTTCAGAGGGTTTAGGTGTTCTAATATTACTTTTGTTAACCAAAGTTGTAGCTTTAGCATGTTCCTTAATCCTAAGAGGAAAAGGTGGTTTCTCAATATAAGCAGCAGGCACAACTGGATCAACATTATAGATAATTGTTTCATCTTTAACTATAACAGGTTCCTCTAACATTTCTTCAATAGGTGGATGATATTTAAACCACTTCTCCTTAGGGAGATCAACATGAGTAGCAAATGATTCACCAAAAGAAGCTACTATCTTAGAGTCAGAGTCAGGTCCATATATAGTACTAAACTTACAAAAAGCATCAGTTTCCATCAAATATTTAACACAATCAAACTCAAGTTTTATACCTGACTCTTTACATTTGTCAAGTTCCCAATCTTCAGAGTTGCGTTTAATTCTTTCTAGAAGACCCCATTTGAATCCAATAGTTTTCATCATAAAGGAACCAGTAGAAGAAGAATCGAGCATGGATTGATCATTATGAGAAAGTCGAGCATAAAAAATTATATAATAATTTGTCTTGAGAGCTCATGATTGGGACATGTATACATCATGTATTTAAGCCTCCCCGAAGCTTGAGCGATGCTTTATCCTTCATGAGGCAAAAAATTATATATATAATTCTTATCACGATGAACCAGATGCATAGGATAAAACTTCTGATGAAATTCCAATTTCAGCCTCCAATCCCATGTTCCAATATCATCCAATAGCCTATACCATGTCAATTGTTTTTTCCTCCAAAGATAAAGGCAATACCTTATTATTAACTCCATCCTCGGTCAAACTTGCAAGCTTAAACAATCCACAAATTTCATCCACATAGATTAAGTGCATATCAGGATGTATCGTTCCATCTCCTGCATAAGGATTTGCTAGCAGTTTGTCTAACATAACCAAAGGAATCACATAATAATATTTTCAGTAGGTTCATTAGGTTGAGGAGAAACTCTTATTGATTCCGGTCGAGGTGAAGATACCCCGAACAAGTCCCTCAAAGGATTATTTTCCATAGTAACATGTGACAGAAAATTTCAGCATGTAATAAAAATGTTTCCTTACATAAGGCACTTCACTCCCCGACAACGGTGCCAGAAAAGAGTATTGATGACCCACAATTATAGGGGATCAATTGTAGTCTTTTCGATAAGTAAGAGTGTGAACCCAACAAGGAGCAGAAGGAAATGGCAAGCGGTTTTCAGCAAGGTATTCTCTGCAAGTGTTGTAAATAACAGTGATAGATAGTTTTGTAGCAAGATAATTTGTAACTAGTAACAAGTAGCAATAGTAACAAAGGTGCAACAAGGTGTATCAATCCTTTTTATAGGAAAGAACAAGCCTGAAAGTTCTCTTATATAAAACAAAGCATTCTCGAGGACACATGGGAATTGTCAACTAGTCACGTTCATAATGTTTGGTTAATTCGCGTTCGTTACTTTGGTAATTTGATATGTGGGTGGACCGGTACTTGGTTGTTGTTATTACTTGAAAACCAACCCACTTATGATCACCCACTCTTGCAAGAATCCGCAACTAGAAAAGAAGAACTAAGATTAATCTAACCATAGCATGAAACATATGAATCCAAATCAGCTCCTTACGAAATAAAGCATAAATTAGGGTTTAATCTTCTGTCAGTCTAGCAACCCATGATCTACTTATTACTCCACAGTACCTTCCCTTGGGACCAAGTACGGTGAAGTGTCATGTAGTCGATGATCACATGACACTAATAAAGGAAGCAACAACATACATATCATCAAAATATCGAACGAATGCCAACTTCACATGATTACTTATAACAAGACTTCTCCCATGTCCTGAAGAACAAAATTAACTACTCAAAAATCATATTCATGTTAAAGATCAGAGGGCTGTTGAATATGCTTGAGGATCTGAACATTTAATCATCCACCAAATAAACAAACTAGCATCAACTATAAGATGTAATCAACACTACTAGTAACCCAGAGGTACCAATATGAGGTTTTGGGACAAAGATTGAATATAAGAGATGAACTAGGGTTTGAGATGAGATGGTGTTGCTGAATATGTTGATGAAGCTTGGCCCTCCGATGGTGAGAGGATCATTGGTGATGTCGATGGCTTCCATTTCCACCTCCCGGAGGGAAGTATCCCTGGCGGAATCGCTCAGCCCTAGAGCAAAAGTGCTCCTGCCCAGGTTCCACCATGAGACGGCATCACTTCGTCCCAAAAGTCTTCCTCTTATTATTTTTCTAGGTCAAAACCCCTCATATAGCAGAAGATGGGCATCAGAGGCCATCTATGAGACCCACAAGGCATCAGGGCACGCGTGGGAGGGGGCTGCTGTGGCCATTCCTTGTGAGCATTTGGTGGCCCCTCTGGTATTTCTTTGCTCTATTTTTCATATATTCAATGAAAAACCTCTGTGAAGTTTCAGGTCATTTGGAGTTCTGTAGAATATGCATCTCTATTGTAGCTTTTCCAGGTCTGG
Organism: Aegilops bicornis; assembly: GCA_021605145.1. Classification (NCBI taxonomy): domain Eukaryota; kingdom Viridiplantae; phylum Streptophyta; class Magnoliopsida; order Poales; family Poaceae; genus Aegilops; species Aegilops bicornis. The sequence continues at coordinate 548,470,148 of CM038671.1, read as the reverse complement.
AATTCCAGCTGCCGATAATCTACCTCACGATAAATTAAGAGATAAAAGGCATTAATATTGCATCATAAGGTGGAATAATGACCAAAAACAATATAAATAACAGTAGGAAATCATGATGCAAAATGGAGTATTATCGGCCCATCTACTCGGACAACCAAACTGGCCTGAGTTGATCATGTACAACAAGCATCTTCCGCCCCAGCCAAAGGGAAGGGTCCAAGGAAATTCCTAGCTCAAAAGGCCTAGAAAGCAGTTGCGCTGCCCAAGATGAGGAAGCTAGTGCCTGTCGTGGCAAAGTGAGCATGTGTAATTGAATTCTTATCTCCAAGTGATGGTTGTGTGATCATTTGTGTGTTTGTAATTGGAGGGTCATTCCTTCTTCAGGTGCTACCAGTCAAGCCGCTTGGAATACATCAAGCAAAAGTTAGGAACTATTCAATGACAACGCCGCCTCCTTGAAAGGTTCATACATGGGTTATATTTTGTGGAGATTTCCGGGGTTGTTAAATGCGACATGCATGCGCATGTCGTTGATCACCTACCAAGTGGTTTTGACTACACTTGGCATAGTCTACAAACACGCAGGGGCGGCACCAGGGGTATTCCTTGGTATGCACATGAATACCAAATAAATCCCATAGCCAGTGTATACTATAGCTATATTGTTGGTATTCGGGGAAAAATCAATGAATACCAAGGTGATTGATAACCCACAAGTATAAGGGATCGCAACAGTTTTCGAGGGTAGAGTATTCAACCCAAATTTATTGATTCGGCACAAGGGGAGCCAAAGAATATTATCAAGTATTAGCAGCTGAGTTGTCAATTCAACCACACCTGGAAACTTAGTATCTGCAGCAAAGTGTTTAGTAGCAAAGTAATATGATAGTGGTGGTAACGGTAACAAAGGTAAAGACAGCAAAAGTAATGTTTTTGGTATTTTTGTAGTGATTGTAATAGTAGGAGCGGAAAAGTAAATAAGCGTAAACCAGTATATGGAAAGCTCGTAGGCACCGGATTAGTGATGGATAATTATGCCGGATGCAGTTCGTCATGTAACAGTCATAACATAGGGTGACACAGAACTAGCTCCGGTTCATCGATGTAATGTAGGCATGTATTCCGTAAATAGTCATATGTGCTTATGGAAAAGAACTTGCATAACATCTTTTGTCCTACCCTCCCGTGGCAGCGGGGTCCTATTGGAAACTAAGGGGTATTAAGGCCTCCTTTTAATAGAAAACCGGAACAAAGCATTAGCACATAGTGAATACATGAACTCCTCAAACTATGGTCATCACCGGTAGTGGTCCCAATTATTGTCACTGGGGTTGCGGATCATAACACATAGTAGGTGACTATAGACTTGCAAGATAGGATCAAGAACACACATATTCATGAAAACATAATAGGTTCAGATCTGAAATCATGGCACTCGGGCCCTAGTGACAAGCATTAAGCATAGCAAAGTCATAGCAACATCAATCCCAGAACATAGTGGATACTAGGGATCAAACCCTAACAAAACTAACTCGATTACATGATAAATCTCATCCAACCCATCACCGTCTAGCAAGCCTACGATGGAATTACTCACGCACGGCGGTGAGCATCATGAAATTGGTGATGGAGGAGGGTTGATGATGACGACGGCGACGAATCCCCCTCTCCGGAGCCCCGTACGGACTCCGGATCAGCCCTCCCGAGAGAGATTAGGGCTTGGCGGCGGCTCCGTATCGTAAAACGCGATGAAACTTTCTCTCTGATTTTGTTCTCCCCGAAAGCCAATATATGGAGTTGGATTTGGCGTCGGAGGGCCACCAGGGGGCCCACGAGGTAGGGGCGCGCCCCCCACCCTCGTGGACAGGGTGTGGCCCCCTTGGTCTTCATCTTTGGCGAGGATTTTTTATTATTTTTTATAAGACATCCCTGGAGTTTCAGGTCATTCCAAGAACTTTTATTTTCTGCACATAAACAACACCATGGCAATTCAGCTGAAAACAGCGTCAGTCCGGGTTAGTTCCATTCAAATCATACAAGTTAGAGTCCAAAACAAGGGCAAAAGTGTTTGGAAAAGTAGATACGATGGAGACGTATCAACTCCCCCAAGCTTAAACCCTTGCTTGTCCTCAAGCAATTCAGTTGACAAACTGAAAGAGAAAAGGAAAACATTACATACTCTGTTTGCTCTTGTTGTTGTAAACATGAATAGCCAACATTCAAGTTTCAGCAATTATTATGAACTAACCATTCTCAAAATAACACGTAGGTCTCACAATTACTCATATCAATAGCATAATCAGCTAGCGAGCCATAATAATAAAACTCGGATGACAACACTTTCTCAAAATAATCATAACATGATATAACGAAATGGTATCTCGCTAGCCCTTTCTGAGACCAAAAACATAAATGCAGAGCACCTTCAAAGATCAAGGACTGACTAAACATTGTAATTCATGGTAAAGAGATCGATCAAGTCATACCCAATATAAACCAATTATAATGAATGCAAACGATAGTGTGCTCTCCAACGGGTGCTTTTTAATAAGAAGGGTGATGACTCAACATAAAAGTAAATGGATAGGCCCTTCGCAGAGGGAAGCAGGGATTTGTAGAGGTGCCAGAGCTCGGTTTTGAACTAGATATAAATTATATTTTGAGCGGCATACTTTCATTGTCAACATAACAACTAAGAGATGACGATATCTTCCATGCTAAACAGATTATAGGCGGTTCCCAAACAGAATGGTAAAGTTTATACTCCCCCTCCACAAGCATCAATCCATGGCTTGCTCGAAACAACAGTGCCTCCAACATTCAACGGGTCCTGTGGGGAGTTTTGTTTGCAGTTATTTTGATTTAGTTTGCATAAAGCATGGGAATTTGGGCATCCGGGTACCAGCCATTTTCTCGTGAATGAGGAGCGGAGTCCACTCCTCTTGAGAATAACCCGCCTAACCACGAAGATAAGGGCATCACTAGTTGATATATGAGCTATTAGAGCATGCAAAACAGAATGTTAATTTGAAGGTTTAGAGTTTGGCACATACAAATTTACTTGGAACGGCAGGTAGATACCGCATATAGGAAGGTATAGTGGACTCATGTGGCATAACTTTGGGGTTTAAGGAGTTTGGATGCACAAGCAGTATTCCCTCTTAGTACACGTGAGGGCTAGCAAAAGACTGGGAAGCGACCAACTGAGAGAGCGACAACAGTCGTAAACATGCATTAAAATTAATTTACACCGAATACAAGCATGAGTAGGATATAATCCACCATGAACATAAATATCATGAAGGCTATGTTGATTTGATTCAACTACATGTGTAAACATGTGCCAAGTCGAGTCACTCAATTCATTTAAAGGAGGATACCATCCATCATACCACATCATAATCATTCTAATAGCATGTTGGCACGCAAGGTAAACCATTATAACTCATAGCTAATCAAGCATGGCACAAGCAACTATAATCTCTAAATGTCATTGCAAATATGTTTACTTCATAATAGCTGAATCAGAACGATGAATCATCATATTTACAAAAACAAGAGAGGTCGAGTTCATACCAGTTTTTCTCATCCCAATAAGTCCATCATATATCATCATTATTGCCTTTCACTTGCACGACCGAACGGTGTGAATAATAATAAGAGTGCACGTGCATTGGACTAAGCTAGAATCTGCAAGCATTCAACTCAAGAGAGAAGACAAGTAATATGGGCTCTAAGTTAGATAAACAATAATGCATATGAGAGCCACTAAGCATTTTCAATATAGTCTTCTCGACCCCCAAAGAAAGGAAAAGAAATAAAAACTATTTACACGGAAAGCTCCCAACAAGCAAAAGAAGAACGGGAAATTTTTTTGGGTTTTCTTTTTAATTATTACTACTACAGCAGGAAAAATAAACTACTACTAATTTTTTTGGTTTTTCTAAGGTTTATTAAACACACAAGAAGAAAGCAGAAGAAAGGAAAATAAACTAGCATGGATATTACAGTGAAAGAGTATGAGCACCGACATCTAGCAATGAGTGTGTGTGAGCATAAATGTAATGTCGGTGAGAAATACATACTCCCCCAAGCTTAGGCTTTTGGCCTAAGTTGGTCTATTGCCAGGGATAGCCTGGCTGATACCCGTAGGTGTAGCTAGGGTCGTACTACGATGCAGCGACTACCGCCTCCTGAGCTGCAACATGGCGTCGAGCTGCCTCCGCTCTCCTCTCATACTCATCTGCCTCCTCTCTGGAAATAATATATCTTCCTCTCGTCTGAAAATCAAAGAAGGCAGGAGCAGGAAGAGTGACATGGACAACATGCCGTTTGTTAAAGATTAGTCGATACTGGAGAGGTGGTCCAGTCCTCTCAACAAACTGGTGGGAAAACATGGAATCAAGATCTAAATAAGCAGGGGGTAACTCCATGTCACCCTCAAGAATGTCTATCTCAAGAAAATTAGCTAAGCGGGTTGCATAAATTCCTCCAAAGAAGTCAACGCTATGTCTATTCTGATGCAACCTGCGAGCTACAATGGCTCCCATATGATAAGATTGGTCTCCTAACACAGCACTCCTGAGAATGCTGAGATCAGGGGCACACATGCGACATGCTTCATCCTTAGCATTTATGCATCTACCAATGAAGAGAGCAAAATAATGTATAGCAGGAAAGTGAATGCTCCCTATAGTGGCTTGCGTTATATCCCTAGATTCCCCCACAGTTATTTTAGCAAGAAAATCTCTATATTCAGATTTAGGGGGATCCCTGATACTACCCCAAGATGAAAGTTTGCATGCAAGAGTGAAATCCTCTAAGTCCATGGTATAAGATTTGTCATAAAGGTCAAACATGACTGAAGGAGAATTACGCGAAGATGAAAACTCAAACCTCCCCACAAATGAACTTGTGAGATCACGATACTGGGGGCATTTATCAGCTTCAAAGTCCTCAAGACCGGCATTACGCAAATATGCGTAGAATTCTTCTTTAATTCCCGCTTGATTCATAAAATTTTCCGAAGGCCATTCACAGGGCCTCACAAGAGCGTCTCTTGGTGGTTCCTCGTCAGCATCACGCATTGCAAGCACAGGACCTTGCTTCCTTGAAGAACCACCTTGGAACATCTTCCTAAGCATATTGTTTTCTCTGAAAAATAATTCTGAAATTTTTAGTAACTTCAAACAAAAGTGAACCAACTTCAATAAAACTGATAGCAACTACTCCTGCAAGTGCCTAGAGCATATATCAAGCATTAGAACTACTTGGAACCATATAAATTTGACATGCAAGCTCAAGAACATGGTCAACTATGCAGCACAAATTTGCAATGAATAAAGCAATAGAACAAAAACTAATTGGACCAATGGAGGAGTCACATACCAAGGAACAATCTCCCCAAGCAGTTTTGCGAGAGGTGCTTTGAGCAAGGAGATCGAAAATCACAAAGAACGGGGCCGGAACTCGTGCTTGAGTTGGTTTTTCGGGTTTGTGTGAGGCATAGGAAGAAGATGGGTGCAGGGATAAGTGGAGGAGGGCCACCATGGGCCCACGAGGCGGGCGCGCCAGGGGAGTAGGGCGCCCTCCACCTCGTGGCAGTGGCAACTCCCAGCAGTAACTTTTGCACTAAAATCCTCAAATATTCTCGAAAAAATCATATTAAATTGGCATGGCATTCTGAGGACTTTTATTTTCAGGATATTTTTATATTGCACGGATAAGTCAGGAAACAGACAGAAAAATACTATTTTACTTTATTTTTACTAGCAAAAGGCCCGTGCGTTGCAACGAAAAATAAATATCTCACGTGAGATTTTAGGCAACCTATGATTTTTAGTTAGGCATGTTCAGTAGCATTTACTTTGAAGTTAAACATTTGGCAAGTGTATATCAACGGTAGAGGAATTAGCCATATTAGCACACATGCAACATCTTTTTATACTCACATTTGCCAGTATTAAGCCAACGGGCCACAACTTACCCACTCAACTCTCTACGCAACTTTCATTCCCAGATTATAACCACACCTCACCTTCTTTTTTTTTATTTCCATCATTGCTAGATTGTAGCCACATCTTACCCTTTATTTTGTTTATTTTCATCATTGAGAGATGGTAGCCACACCTCACCCTCTATTTTGTTTATTTCCGAAAAGCTTGTTGATTGTTTATCTAGGGATATATATAAATTGCTGGGATCATGTGTAAATTAGCGCGGATGTACTATTAATTAATAGGAATTGTTTTCGGTACAACCAAAAGCTGCCCCAATGGTCCAATAGGAAGAATCGTACAACGTGCCCCCTAACCTCCCACGTAGCCACGCAGTCCTTCTCGAGCTGCACGCGCACGGTGGACATAAAAACCAAGAACCAAAGACCGTGGCTGAAATAACAGGGACCAAACTCGAAAAAAAACCGAGGACAAAAGGTTCGGTTAATAACTCGGTTAACGAAAGGCAGAAACTGAAATTACTTCGGCGAGTTTGCTCGTTGGAGTCTGCTGACCTAAGTGCCGAAATAACAGAAATGCACTATACTTATTAAAGCCTAGCTAATTAAGCCCCATGGGCGCATCCACGCTAATCTATCCAACAGGACAAGCTAAGTAGCTTCTACATGAAATGATAGATCGCTCTTTGGCTTTTGATTTTTGTAAAATCAGTAATGAATTCAGGAGCTTAAATTTTCAAGCTCACAATTTAGCGAATCATGCACTTTCTCTCGGGGGTGGCCGACATGTATGGTTAGGTCACCCTGGAGATCTTCCTTCCATGCCTATAAACATTTTGACGAGTTAACAAAAGCTTGGCGAGATTTGTCTAAAAAAAGTACACAAAGTAATTTCCAAATGAGTTAGAATCTAATTTCCAAATCATACCCACAACCAATTTTCTTGTGTCACGCGTATTTTAAGGATCCCAAGAAAATTTATCATTTGCGCAGATTCATCCCCTGACCCTCTCTATCCTATATCTTTTTTTCCTGTTAATTAATAAAGACAAAGAAGAAGAGTTGCAGCAGCGCAGTATAGCAGCTCCGTCTGCTCTGTAATTGGCCCAGCGGCCCACCTAAACCTTCCTTTAGAAAACAAAAAGCAAAAGCCCCTAAAAAACAAAAAAAAACAAAAAACAAAAAGCTCGATCCCCTCGTCCTTTTCCTCGATCCCCTTCCTCTCCTCCTCCCGATCCCGCCAGGAGAGGATCGCCGCGTCCATGAGCCTGCGCGTCCCGCCAGTGTTGCCATCTTCCCCCGCTCCGGCCATTGAGCCAGACCGCGCCACCCTCCTTACTCTTTTGCGCGCCGTTCTAGCGCTGTTGCCCCGCCTCTCCTCGCGCCGTCCTGCAGCTTAGCCGAGCCGCAGACTCTGCTACACGCGGCCATGGACGACCGCCTCCAGTTGTCCTCTGCCCCGACCTCCCTCCTCTTAGCTCTTGCGCCGCGCCAGTGGCTCTTTTCAGGCCGCCTATCACCCGACATGGCAGAGCGCGGCCTTCCTGCTTCCCCCGCGCGTGCCTCCCTAATTCTCCCATCGCCTCCGGCGACCTTGCCGGCTAGCAGCCGCCGGCCATTGACCTGCCGGTCGCCTCCTTCCTGCCATCTCCGGCCCCTGCCTCGCTCCACCTCCTCCCGTGGTGTCCACCTCTGCTTCTGGCCATGGCGCTGCTCGCCTGCAACACGCCTGCTGCTGCCAAGTACCTCGACCGATGACGACAACCGCGACCCCTCCGTACGCCGCTCACCAGAGCAACCACACCAGCCGCTCCTGCCATCTCTCCTTCTCCTACCTCCCACTGCCTCACTGGTCGCCCTTGCCACCTCTCCTTTTCCTCCATCTCTCTACCTTCTCTCTCCCTGCCTCACCTCTCTCTTGATCTCTCCAGGACGCCACCACTCGCTGACCTGCGAGGGAATAGACCGCCTCTGGCCACATCTTGACCGGATCCAGTGACCCCGGATGTCGCCGCCTCAGATCCGCACGGCCCCGGCCTCCTCACCTCACCTGCAGCCGCCACTAGAAGCCCGCTTGTTTTTTTAAAGTAAAATCGTCGCTTGTTTTTTGCGACGGGAGACGACAACCTCCAGCACAAGCTCTACCTGAGTCGTCGTCCGAACCCCATGGGCCGCCGCCGGATAGGTTGAGGCCCAGGCACGCAAGACGCGCTCAATTGAATTGGCCAACTTTCCACGTAACATGAAGAATTTAGTACCACCTTGGATATATAGCTAAAAAATAAAAATAATCATATGGGTGAACGGATGAAAAAATTGGCGAAACACACCTTGCTTTATTAGTAGGTATATACTAAATAACAGAGAATATAAAGAGGGTACAGAAGGTTGTGCTTCTAGTTTCATCCATCTCATGCTCGTCAAAAAGAATCCACTAACAAGGTTGATCAAGTCTTGTTAACAAACTCATTCCGATAATCATGGAACCGGAGAAATTTCGAATAACACTATGTTACCTCAACTGGGATATGGACATCCCCAATAATAAGTATATCATATTTCTTCTTGACAGTAGGAAGAGGAAATTCAAAACCTCCAAATATAATCGATGGAATTTTTCCAATAGAGCTGATACTATAAACTTGAGGTTGTTTCTTCAGAAAGTGTATCGTGTGCTCATTACCATTAACATGAAAAGTGACATTGCATTTGTTGCAATCAATAACAGCCCCTGCAGTATTAAGGAAAGGTCTCCCAAGAATAATAGACATAATATCATCTTCGGGAATATCAAGAATAACAAAGTTCGTTAAAATAGTAACGTTTGCAACCACGACAGGCACATCCTCACAAATACCGACAGGTATAGCAGTTGATTTATCAGCCATTTGCAAAGATATTTCAGTAGGTGTCAACTTATTCAAGTCAAGTCTACGATATAAAGAGAGAGGCATAACACTCACACCGGCTCCAAGATCACATAAAGCAGTTTTAACATAATTTCTCTTAATGGAGCATGGTATAGTAGGTACTCCTAGATCTCCAAGTTTCTTTGGTATTCCACCCTTAAAAGTATAATTAGCAAGCATGGTGGAAATTTCAGCTTCAGGTATCTTTCTTTTATCTGTTATGATATCCTTCATATACTTAGCATAAGGATTTGTTTTGAGCACATCAGTTAATCACATACGCAAAAAGATGGGTCTAATCATTTCAGCAAAGCGCTCAAAATCCTCATCATCCTTTTTCTTGGGTTGTTTCGGAGGAAAAGGCATGGGTTTCTGAACCCATGGTTCTCTTTCTTTACCATGTTTCCTAGCAACAAAGTCTCTTTTCTCATAACGTTGATTCTTTGATTGTGGGTTATCAAGATCAACAGCAGGTTCAACTTCTACTTCATTATCATTACTAGGTTGAGCATCATCATGAACATCATCATTAACATTTTCACTAGGTTCATGTTCATTACCAGATTGTGTTTCAGCATCAGAAACAGCGATACCATTTGGATTCTCATGTGGTTCAGCAATAGGTTCACTAGAAGTTTGTAACGTTCTATCATTTTTCTTTTTCTTCCTTTTAGAAGAACTAGGTATATCAATATTATTTCTCTGAGAATCTTTCTCGATTCTCTTAGGGTGGCCTTCAGGATACAAAGGTTCCTGAGTCATTCTACCAGTTCTAGTAGCCACTCTAACAGCATAATCATTTTTCTTACTATTCATTTCATCAAGCACTTCTTTCGGAGCTTTAAGTACTTGTTCTACTTGAGTGTTAACCATAGAAGCATGTTTGCTAACAAGTTTAAGTTCACCCCTCATATTAGCCATATAATCACTCAAGCGTTTAATCATAAAGGTATTCTGTTTTAATTGTCTACCAAAATAAGCATTAAAGTCATCTTGCTTAAACATAAAGTCATCAAACTCATCCAAGCACTGACTAGCAATTTTAGTAGGAGGGACTTCACCCTTATCATATCTATACAGAGAATTTACCTTTACTACCTGTGTCGGGATATCGGGAGGTTTTTCAGTAAATAAGTAATTGAGATCATATACTTATTCAACAGGTGGTAAATTAAGACCATGTATTTCTTCAATAGGAGGTAAATTCTTAACATCTTCAGCTTTGATACCTTTTTCTTTCATAGATTTCTTCGCTTCTTGCATATCTTCGGGACTGAGAAATAGCACACCTCTCTTCTTCAGAGTTGGTTTAGGAATAGGCTCAGTAATTGGCTCTGGAGCTGGCTCAGGAGGTGCCCAATTATTTTCATTTGCCAACATATTATTCAATAGAATTTCAGCGTCATCCGGTGTTCTTTCCCTGAAAAGAGAACCAACACAACTATCCAGGTAATCTCTGGAAGCATCAGTTAGTCCATTATAAAAGATATCAAATATTTCAGGTTTCTTAAGAGGATGATCGTGCAAAGCATTAAGTAACTTGAGAAGCCTCCCCAAGCTTGTGGCAGACTCTCTTCTTCAATTTGCACAAAGTTGTATATTTCCCTCAAAGCAGCTTGTTTCTTATGAGCGGGAAATATTTAGCATAGAAGTAATAAATCATATCACAGGGACTTTGCACACAACCAGGATCAAGAGAATTAAACCATATCTTAGCATCACCCTTTAATGAGAACGGAAATATTCTGAGTAAATAAAGGTAGCATGATCTCTCATTATTAGTAAACAGGGCAGCTATGTCATTTAACTTAGTAAGATGTGCCACAACAGTTTCAGATTCATAGCCATAAAAAGGATCAGATTCAACCAAAGTAATTATATCAGGATCAACAGAGAATTCATAATAATCCTTATCGGGAACACGGATAGGTGAAGTAGCAAAAGCAGGGTCAGGCCTCATCCTATCTCTAAGAGATTCTTTACTCCATTTAACTAGCAGCCTCTTAAGTTCATATCTATCCTGGCAAGCAAAAATAGATGCAGAAGATTCAGCATCAAAAAGATAACCCTCAGGAATAGCAGGCATATTTTCATCATCACTTTCATCACTGTATTCAGGTTCAATAATTTCTTTTTCTCCAACCCTAGCAATTTGTTCATCTAAAAATTCACCAAGGCATACAGTAGTATCAAACATAGAAGTATTTTCATCATAAGTATCATGCATAGAAGAAGTGGCATCATCAATAACATACGACATATCGGAACAAATAGCAGAAGCAGGTTTAGGTGTCGCTAACTTACTCATAACAGAAGGTGAATCAAGTGCAGAGCTAGATGGCAGTTCCTTACCTCCCCTCGTAGTTGAGGGATAAATTTTTGTCTTAGCGTCTTCCAAGTTCTTCATAGTGTCCAACAAATATAAATCCCAAGTGACTCAAAGAATAGAGCTATGCTCCCGGCATGGCGCTTGAGAAAAAGGTCTTGATAACCCACAAGTATAGGGGATCGCGACAGTTTTCGAGGGTAGAGTATTCAACCCAAATTTATTGATTCGACACAAGGGGAGCCAAAGAATATTCTCAAGTATTAGCAGCTGAGTTGTCAATTCAACCACACCGGCAAAGTGTTTAGTAGCAAAGTAATATGATAGTGGTGGTAACGGTAACAAAGGTAAAGACAACAAAAGTAATGTTTTTGGTATTTTTGTAGTGATTGTAACAGTAGCAGCGGACAAGAAAATAAGCGTAAACCAGTATATGGAAAGCTCGTAGGCACCGGATCGATGATGGATAATTATGCGGGATGTGGTTCGTCATGTAACAATCATAACATAGGGTGACACAGAACTAGCTCCAGTTCATCAATGTAATGTAGGCATGTATTCCGTAAATAGTCATACGTGCTTATGGAAAAGAACTTGCATGACATCTTTTTTCCTACCCTCCCGTGGCAGCGGGGTCCTATTGGAAACTAAGGGATATTAAGGCCTCCTTTTAATAGAGAACCGGAACAAAGCATTAGCACATAGTGAATACATGAACTCCTCAAACTATGGTCATCACCGGTAGTGGTCCCGATTATTGTCACTTCGGGGTTTCCGGATCATAACACATAGTAGGTGACTATAGACTTGCAAGATAGGATCAAGAACACACATATATTCATGAAAACATAATAGGTTCAGATCTGAAATCATGGCACTCGGGCCCTAGTGACAAGCATTAAGCATAGCAAAGTCATAGCAACATCAATCTCAGAACATAGTGGATACTAGGGATCAAACCCTAACAAAACTAACTCGATTACATGATAAATCTCTTCCAACCCATCACCGTCTAGCAAGCCTACCATGGAATTACTCACGCACGGCGGTGAGCATCATGAAATTGGTGATGGAGGATGGTTGATGATGACGACGGCGGCGACGAATCCCCCTCTCCGGAGCCCCGAACGGACTCCAGATCAGCCCTCCCGAGAGGGATTAGGGCTTGGCGGCGGCTCCGTATCGTAAAACACGATGAAACTTTCTCTCTGATTTTTTTCTCCCCGAAAGCCAATATGTGGAGTTGGAGTTGGCGTCGGAGGGCCTGAGGGGCCCACGAGGTAGGGGCGCTCCTAGGGGGCGCCCACCCTCGTGGACAGGTGTGGCCCCTCGGTCTTCATCTTTGGCGAGGATTTTTTATTATTTTTTATAAGACATCGCGTGGAGTTTCAGGTCATTCCAAGAACTTTTGTTTTCTGCACATAAAACAACACCATGGCAATTCTGCTGAAAACAGCGTCAATCCGGGTTAGTTCCATTCAAATCATACAAGTTAGAGTCCAAAACAAGGGCAAAAGTGGTTGGAAAAGTAGATACGACGGAGACGTATCAGTGATTCCTGCCACCGCTACTACCAGCATGTGGAAGGTCCAGAGGAATCTTACTTGGGATACATACACAACCATGGACTTGCTAGCTTTTTTGATTGGTGAATTTCACATGAAACCACGTCCAAAACAAGGCTGGAGCTTGGTCACAGTCTATGGGGATGCCAAGATGAGCATAAATCTACTTTCCTTCATGGAATTGGTGTACCTGGCTAAGGATAACTCATAACAACTGCTTATTGGATGGGACTTTAATATCCTTAGGTACTTGATGACCCACAAGTATAGGAGATCAATCGTCGTCCTTTCGATAAGTAAGAGTGTCGAACCCAAATAGGAATAGAAGGAATTGATAGGTAGTTTTCAGCAAGGTTTTCACTACAAGTGTTATAAGATGGTTTTGACAGATAGTTTGGTAGCAAGAAAATTGATAACAAGTAACAAGTAACAAAAGTATCAAGGTGCAGCAAGTGGCCCAATCCTTAGTAGTGTTAAGGACAAGCCGGTGATACTTATTATAGTGATTAAAACGCTCTTGAGGACACAGGAGAACATCGCCAAGTTACTTTCACCATGATTCATTGATTTAACGTTCATTGCCTTAATAAGTGTTATGTGGGTGGACTGGAGCTAAGGTACTGTTGTTACTTGAACAAATACATACTTATGATTATACCCTACACGCAAGCATCTGCAGATACAAGGGAAGTAATTAAGATAAATCTAACCATAGCATTAAACAAGTGACTCAAAAACAGTCCCTCACCGAACAATCAATAAAGTGATGTTTAGGTTTCTATCACACCTGCAACCTATCATCTACAAACTAATTCCATGATGCCTTCCCCTAGGTCCAAAGATGGTGAAGTGTCATGTAGTCGGCGTTCACATAGCACCACTAGAGGGAGAACAACACAATGTATAATATCAAAACATTGAACAGTGATCAAATTTACATGATTACAAATAACAGGACTTCTCCCATGTCCTCAAGGACAAATATAACTACTCACAACTCATCATATTAATCATGTTCATAGGGTATGAATATGTGGTAAATAATTTGAGCATAATGATATTTGATGGTTGTAATCTGTGTTGGTATATCCCCGAAGAGGAGGGGATGATGCAACACATCAAAGGTAAGTATTTCCCTCGGTTATGAAACAAAGGTTATCAATCGATTATGAGAACCAAGCAACACTATGTAAACAACACCTGCACACAAACAACAAATGCTTGTAACCCAACGAGTGAAGGGGTTGTCAAACCCTCAACGGTATTGAGATAGATTTAATTGTATGAGATTTGATAAACAGATCTAACTAAAACACAAAATAAAATAAATACAATAAAATTGCACCAAGGTATTTTTGGTTTTAATACATGATAGGAAATAGACCCGGGGGTGATACGTCTCCAACGTATCTATAACTTTTTATTGTTCCATGCTGTTATAATATCATTCTTAGATGTTTTACAATCATTTTATAGCAATTTTATATCATTTTTTTGGGACTAACCTATTGACATAGTGCCCAGTGCCAATTGTTGTTTTTTGCTTATTTTTTACTTCGCAGAAAATCAATACCAAACAGAGTCCAAACGCAGTGTAACTTTTTGGAGAATTTTTATGGATCGAAAGACACAAGATGGGCCGAAGAAGTACTAGAGGGGTGCCCCGAGGGGGGCACAGCCCACCTAGGTGCACCTGGGGGCCCAGGCACGCCCTAGTGGGTTGTGCCCACCTTGGTGGCCTCCCACACCGCCTCTTTGCTCTATAAATACCCCAATATTCCAGAAACCCTAGGAGAGTCAACGAAAATCAATTCCAGCCGCCGCAATTTCCAGAACCACCAGATCCAATCTAGACACCATCACGGAGGGGTTCATCATCCTCATTGGTGCCTTTCCGATGATGTGTGAGTAGTTCATTGTAGACATATGGGCCCGTAGTTAGTAGCTAGATGGCTTCCTTTCTATCTCTCTCTCTCTCTCTCTCTCTCTCTCTCTCTCTCTCTCTCTCTCTCTCTCTCTCTCTCTCTCTCTCTTGATTCTCAATACAATGGTCTCTTGGAGATCTATTTGATGTAACTCATTTTGCGGTGTGTTTGTTGGGATCCGATAAACTTTGAGTTTATTTTCATATCTATGTTTTTATCCATGAAAGTTATTTGATTCTTTTGATCTCCTATATGCATGATTACTTATAGCCTCGTATTTCTTCTTCGAATCTTTGGTTTAGTTAGGCCGACTAGATCGATTTTTCTTGCCATGGGAAGAGGTGCTTTGTGATGGGTTTGGTCTTACGGTGCTTGATCCTAGTGTTAGAAGGGGAACCGACACGTATGTATCGTTGTTATTAAGGATAAAAAGATGGGGTCTATTTCTACATAAATAGATCTTGTCTACATCATGTCATCTTTCTTATTGCATTACTCCGTTTCTGCATGAACTGAATACACTAGATGCACATGTTGAATAGCGGTTGTTGTGTGGAGTAATAGTAGTAGATGCAGGTAGGAGTCGGTCTACTAATCTTGGACGTGATGCCTATATAATGATCATTGTCTGGATATTGTCATGATTATTCGAAGTTCTATCAATTGCCCAACAGTAATTCATTTACCCACCATATGCTTTTTTTCTCGAGAGAAGCCACTAGTGAAATCTACGACCCCCGGGTCTCTTCTTTATTATATTTGCCTTCAAGATCAATTGTATTTTATTTTATATTCATCTTATTAATCCAAAAACCCAAAAATACCATGCTGCAGTTTTTATTTATTTATTTTATCTCGCGTTCCCGCGAGATCTATTTATCCAATCTACTACAATTTTACCTATCTTTTTACCCGTGAGGGATTGACAACCCCTCTCTTACGTCGGGTTGCAATTTGTTCTTTGTGTGCAAGAGCTGTTTACGTGGTGTTGTGTGGTTCTCCTACTGGTTCGATAACCTTGGTCTCATCACTGAGGGAAATACCTACCGTAGTTGTGCTGCATCATCCCTTCCTCTTTGGGGAAATATCGACGTAGTTCAAGCCGCATCAAAAGGAATTTCTGGCGCCGTTGCCGGGGAGGATCAAGTCAAGATAGTCTCCTGACAACGTGCCAATTTCCGGTGCCGTTGCCGGGGAGACATCATCAACATCTACCCGGTTCCTAATCAAAAATCTCATCTCCTTGCAATTTACATTATTTTCCATTTGCCTCTCGTTTTCCTCTCCCCCACTTCACAAAAATTAGTTGTTTTATTCGCCCTCTTTTTTGTTCGACATTTTTTTTGTCAGGTCTGTTTTTGAGTGGCATCTTGTTGCGTAGTCACGATGACTCAAGAGAACACCAAGTTGTGTGATTTCTCCAATACCAACAACAATGATTTTATTAGCACTCCGATTGCTCCTCCCGCCACTAGTGCGGAGTCTTGTGATGTTAATGCCGCTTTGTTGAATCTTGTCATGAAAGATCAATTTTCTGGTCCTCCTAATGAGGATGTCGCGTCCCATCTTAACACATTCATGGAATTATGCGATATGGAAAATAAAAACGATGCCGACAATGATATTGTGAAGTTGAAATTATTCCCGTTTTCTTTGCGAGATCGTGCAAAAATTTGCTTTTCTTCTCTGCCTCGCAATAGTATCGATTATTGGGATAAGTGCAAAGATGCTTTTATTACTAAGTATTTTCCGCCCATGAAAATTATTTCCCTTAGGACGAAAATCATGAATTTTAAACAACCATAGCATGAACATGTTGCGCAATCTTGGGAAAGAATGAAATTGATGCTAAGAAATTGTCCCACTCAAGGTTTAAATCTTTGGATGATCATACAAAAATTTTATGCGGGATTGAATTTTGTTTCTAGAAATCTTTTAGATTCCGCCGCAGGTGGTACATTTATGGAAATTTCTTTGGGTGAAGCTACTAAATTGCTTGATAATATTATGGAAAATTATTCACAATGGCATACCGAAAGAGCTCCTACTTGTAAAAAGGTTAATTCGGTAGAATAAATAAATTCTTTGAGTGAAAATTTTGATGCTCTTATGAAGTTGGTTGCTAATAAAAATGCTCCTACTGATCTTAATGATGTGCCTTTGTCTACTTTTATTGAGCGAAATAGTTATGCCGTAGATGTGAATTTTGTTTAGCGAAACAATTTTAATAACAATGCTTATAGAGATAATTTTAATCCTAGACCTTTTCCGAGAAATTTCTCTAATAATTATGGTAAACCTTCTCATAATAATAATAATAATAGAAACACCTCTGATCTTGAGAATAATATTAACGAATTTACCAATGCTCAAAAGAATTTTAATACTACGCTAGAAGAAAAGTTGAGTAAGATTGATGATATGTCTAGAAGTATTAATAGAATTTCTCATGATGTGGAAAATCTGAAGATGAAATTGTTTGTGCCTAAGGTTTAAGAATCAATTAAAGCTTTATATGTTTCTATGGATGAAAGTAAGAAAAGAACCGCTATGCTTAGAGCTAGAAGAGAATCTTTAGAAAAGGCGTTTACTAGTGATTGTTTTCATAAAAATGATGAAGATCTTAAAATGATTGGTGTTTCTTCTATTGATTCCTTGTTTAGTAAAATTAAAATTTGATAATAAAGGGACTGAAGAAGAGTCAACTTTAGCTAGAAGGTGTCCCGATAATTCGGTGGATGAAAATCTTGTTGAGAAAATTGATAAAAGTGGGTTTGGAGAGGTCAAAACTTTAACTAGTGATGTGCCCACTCTTTTGGATTACAAAGACTTTAATTATGATAATTTCTCTTTGATTGATTATATTTCTTTGTTGCAATCCATGATAAATTCACCCCATGCTTATGAACAAAATAAAGCTTTCACTAAACATATTGTTGATGCTATGATGAAAGCTTTGGAAGAAAAGTTGGAATTAGAGATTTCAATTCCTAGAAAATTGCATGATGAATGGGAACCTACCATCAAAGTCAAGATTAAAAATTACGAGTGTTTTCCTTTATGTGACTTGGGTGCTAGTGTTTCTACAATTCCGAAATCTTTATGTGATGTGCTTGGTCATACCAATATTGAAGAATGTTCTTTAAATTTGCATTTGGCAGATTCTACTATTAAAAAACCTATGGGAAGAATTAATGATGTTTTTATTCTTGCAAATAGGAATTATGTTCCCATAGATTTTATTGTTCTTGATATTGATTGCAATCCGTCTTATCCAATTATTCTTGGTAGACCATTTTACGTACTATTGGTGTCGTGATTGATATGAAAGAAGGCCATATTAAATTTCAATTTCCACTAAGAAAGGGTATGGAACACTTCCCTAGAACAAGAATTAAGCCACCATATTAATCAATCATGAGGGCATCTTATGGATCTAGAAATAAAGATGACAACACTTAGATCCTTTTCATTATGCCTAGCTAGGGGCATAAAACGATATCGCTTGTTGGGAGGCAACCCAATGAATAAAATTTCTTTTTTGACTTTCTCTTTCTGTTCTGAAGTGTTTGCACAATTATG
This sequence comes from Aegilops bicornis, assembly GCA_021605145.1. NCBI lineage: Eukaryota > Viridiplantae > Streptophyta > Magnoliopsida > Poales > Poaceae > Aegilops > Aegilops bicornis. The sequence continues at coordinate 548,451,885 of CM038671.1, read as the reverse complement.
CTACTGTTATGATTGTGGTTTTTACGTTTTAATTAGTGTTTGTGCCCAGCAAAGCCTTTGGGATCATGTTGGGTGATGTTAATCTGATCTTGCTGAAAAACATAAATTTTTCGCTCACAAAAATAATTCTCATTTTTAACAGAAGCACGATAAAATACCGATTCTTTTTGCAGAAGATTAATATACAAATTTCCCACGTTGTCCTAATTTTTAAGAATTTTTGGAGTTACAGAAGTATTCGAGGTATTCAGATTGCTATAGACTATTCTGTTTTTGACAGATTCTGTTTTCTTTGCGTTGTGTGCTTATTTGATGAATCTATGGTTTGTATTGGAGGGTATAAGCTATAGCAAAGTTGGAATATAGTAGATATAATGCAAAAATAAAATATGAATGGGTTTGCAACAATACTTATAGTAGTGATTTGCTTTCTTATATTAACGGATCTCATGAAGGTTTTGTTGAGTTTTGTGTGATTGAAGTTTTCAAGTTTTGGGTGAGATCACGATGGATGAAGGAATAAGGAGTAAGAAGATCCTAAGCTTGGGGATTCCCATGGCATCCCTAGCTATTATCTAAAAGAGAAGCAAGCAACTAAGCTTGGGGATGCCCGAGTGGCATCCCCTCTTTCTTCTAAAGGATAACAAGATGGGGTTTATTTCTACATGAATAGATCTTGTCTACATCATGTCATCGTTCTTATTGCATTACTTTGTTTCTCCATGAACTTAATACACTAGATGCTTGCTGGATAGCGGTCGATGTGTGGAGTAATAGTAGTAGATGCAGGCAGGAGTCGTTCTACTAATCTTGGACATGATGCCTATATAATGATCATTGCCTGGATATCGTCATGATTATTCGAAGTTCTATCAATTGCCCAATAGTAATTCGTTTACCCATCGTCTGCTATTTTTCTCGATAGAAGCCACTAGTGAAATCTACGGCCCCCGGGTCTCTCTTTATTATATTTTCCTTCAAGATCTATTTTATTTGCTTTTATTTTCAGCTCTATTGATCTAAAAACCAAAAAATACATTGCTGCAGTTTTTATTTATTTATTTTATCTCGCATTCCCGCGAGATCTATTTATCCAAACTACTATAATTTTACCTATCTTTTTACCCGTGAGGGATCGACAACCTCTCTCTTACGTCAGGTTGCAACTATTTGTTCTTTATGTGCGGGAGTTGTTTACGTGGTGTTGCGTGGTTCTCCTACTGGTTCGATAACCTTGGTCTCATCACTGAGGTAAATACCTACCGTAGCTGTGCTGCATCATCCCTTCCTCTTTGGGTAAATACCGGTGTAGTTCAAGCCGCATCAGGGGGCCATAGTTTTCACTAAAGGCTTGTCTCGAGAAAATAGCATACGGTGGGTAAATAAATTACTGTTGGGCAATTGATAGAAAATTAAATAATTATGACGATATCCAAGGCAATGATCATGTATATAGGCATCACGTCCAAGATTAGTATACCGAAATGATTCTGCATCTACTACTATTACTTCACACATCGACCGCTATCCAGCATGCATCTAGTGTATTAAGTTCATGGAGAAACGGACTAATGCAATAAGAACGATGACATGATGTAGACAAGATAAACTCACGTATGAATAAACCCGATCTTGTTACCCTTAATAGCAACAATACATGCGTGTCATGTCTCTTTCTGTCACTGAGATTGAGCACCGCAAGATCGAATCCATCACAAAGCACCTCTTCCCATGGCAAGATAAATCAATCTAGTTGGCCAAACCAAACCAATAAATTGGAGAAGAAATACAAAGCTATAACAATCATGCATAAAAGAGTTCAAAGAAGACTAAAATAATATTCATGGATAGATCTGATCATAAACTCACAAGTCATCGGATCCCAACAAACACACCACAAAAAGAGTTACATCAAATAGGTCTCCAAGAACATCGAGGAGAACATTGTATTGAAGATCAAAAAAATATAAGAAGCCATCTAGCTACTAAGTACGGACCCGTAGGTCTATGGTAAACTACTCACGCATCATCGGAGGGGCAACAAGGGTGATGAAGAACCCCTCCGTGATCGTTGCCCCCTCCAGCAGAGTGCCAGAATAGGCCTCTAGATTGGATCTCGTGGTTATGGAACTTGTGGCGGCGGACAAAGTATTTCGTCGACTCCCCTAGGGTTTTGTTGATTTTAGAGTATTTATAGAGGCGAAGGTAGGTCAAGAAGGTCCCCGTGGGCCCCACTACCCATCAAGGCGTCCTAGAGGCCCCTAGAGTGCCCTGGTATCTAGTGGGCCGCATGGGCCTCCTCTCGTGTGCTCCAGAAGCTTCCAGGGTCTCTTATCAACAGAAAAAAATCGTCAAAAAGTTTCATGGCATTTGGAATTTGTTTGGTATTGATATTCTGCAAAGTAAAAAATAGGCAAAAAAACAACAACAGTCACTGGGCACTAGGTCAATAGGTTAGTCCCAAATATGATATAAAGTTGCTAGTAAATGTATATAAAACATCCAAGATTGGTAATATAACAGCATGGAACAATAAAGTATAGATTGATAATATTGTGCGGCCAGGGGGTGGCCACGCCACCAGAGCTTATGGCTGGTTGGTGGACCCCCTCTGGCATATTTAAGCTCCGTGATTCATTATATATTCCAAAATAATTCTTCAAAAATCCAACTTTCATTTTATTGTCCGGAGAATTGATATCTCCGTTGTAGCTTTTTCAGGTCAGAATTGTAGCTATTGGTAACCCGCCTCTCTTGATGTAACTTGCATTTTAAGAGAAAAATAACATTAAAATTGCACCATAATATGAAATATAACATTGAAATAAGGTAAATTACAATAGGAAATAATGATGCAAAATGGACGTATTAGTACTAGATAGAGAAAAATATTGTCTGCTTTGACACTCACTTGCCTTTCCTATTTAATAATTTGATTGACGGTTTGAACCTTCGGGAGGCAGGTATGCCGGGATGAAAATTCACTTGGGCCAATAATTGTTCTGTGCTGACATTCACGAAGCTCGATAAGGTTCTCACGGATACTCATTGGGAGCTAAACTTTCCTTTCGTAACTATGCAGATCCTAGATCATATCGAGGTGCTATCAGATCATGCTCTCATCATTCTTGATCTTATTCCTATGATCCCACATACCCTCCACTGTTTCAAGTTTTAATTGTGATGGTTTCTCAAGGAAGGCTTTGCAGATATAATGAAGAATGTATGGGATAGGACTGTCGTTCGTCGTACACCTATTCAGACATGGAACTTTAAAATAAGGACCACAAGGCAATACCTATCTGCATGGGAAAACACACCAATGGTATGTACAAAGAAGAAAAGCAATGACTCTCCACCATTATTGATGACCTCGACAAAATCACAGAGACTCGCATCTTGTCGCACAAGAGATTGAATTAAAAAATTAATCCAATGAGAAGAATGCACGTCTTTTGAAATAAGAGGAAACCAATTATTACCAAAGATTAAAGGTCGACTTCACCTTGAAAGGAGACAATAATAAATGATACTTCCAATTGGTTTCAATGGGTGACATGGGAAGAAGTGTATTTTTAGTCTACAACAAGACGAGGGGCCGATCAATGGTCAGGCAGAGCTTAAAAGTTATATCACCAAAAACTACAAATCTCTATTCCGGGCATCAGATGAAGGAAATTCCACCCTTGACAAGACCCGAGCAGAGGATATTCCACAAAATCATGACAAAACTATTATATACTCACGACACCTCTCCTTGAAGAGGAGGTGAGAGATGCAGTGTTTCGAATGGAACACAACAAAGCTCCAGGCCCTGATGGCTTCCCTGCAGAATTCTATTAGAAATTCTGGTGTGTCATCAAGCCTGGCCTTTTGGAGTTGTTCAATTGTCTTTATGCCAGCCAACTTGACCTATCCAGTATTAATTTTGGCGAGATTATTTTGTTGCCGAAATTTTAAGGACGCTGGGCAGATCCAGCAATAGAACCATATATCTCCTTAATATCATCATCAATATTTTCGCCAAAGAGAGGCTACTATATGATCAACAGGCTTGCTGACCATGTCATCCGACCATCTCAAACAACCTTCATGCAAGGAAGAAATATACTCGATGCAGTAGTAATCCTACATGAGACGGTTCATGAGTTGCATCGGAAAAAAAGAGTGGTGTAGTTTTAAAGATTGAATTTGAAAATCCCTATGGCAAGGTTAAATAGTTGTTCATTCAATAGGCCCAGAGAATGAAGAATTCGATAAATGGCATTGGTGGATCCAAAAAAAATTATTGTAGGTAGTGTGACTGGCAAAGTCAATGATGACATAGGCCATTACTTTGAGATGAAAAAAAATACTACGTCAGATTGACCCCATGTCCTAAAAGTTATTTAAAATAACATTGTTGCTGACATGTTGGCTATTCTAATTGATCACGCCAAGTACGACGGGCGGATTGCATGAGTAGACCACACCTTATGGATGGTGGCCTCTCTATTCTGCAATATGCCTATGACACAATTCTTTTTATGGAACATAACCTGGATATGGCTCAAAACTTGAAACTTTTGCTTTTAGCATTTGAGCAGATATCCGGCCTTAAAATTTATTTCCATAAAAGCGAAATGTTCAACTATGGAGAAGCCAGTGAGGCAGCGGCTGATTATGCTGACATGTTTGGTTGTGCACAAGGATTTTTCTAATTAAATATTTGGGAATTTCATTTATTGGCGTCTCATAAATGCAGAGTGGAAACATGTAGAGGAGCGATTAGAGAAACGGTTGAGAAGTTGGAAAGGCATGTTGCTCTCTGTTGGAGGTCGACTGGTCTTGATCAATTCTGTCCACACAAATTTAGTTCTCTATATGCTTTCTTTTTTCCAACTCCCAAAGGGGTCTTGCAAAGGCTGGATTATTCAGATCCAGATTCTTTTGGCAAGGGGACAATGAAAAAAGCATGCTAGATGACGCGGAGCATCCTTCCATCATCCCCAGGGACTCTACACCAACACATCAAGCCCCACGTGGACCGATGACAAGAACAAGAGCACGTGCTTTGGAAACCGAGGTGAACTCCTTCCTACTAGATTTGCATATGGACACGAGTGGGACATGTTTACTACCTCACCATAATGTGCTATGCCTCCTCAGGTATGAAGAGGAACATCACCAAGACACTCAGGAGCATCACCAAGGAGAGGGAGGACTACCCCGAGGCCACGCGAACCAAGAACAAGGGCAACAGCAACTGCACAGGAAACTCCAGGCGACCCCGTGCGCACGGGCCCCCGGGACCCCGTGCGCACGGGCTACTCAGGGAGTTGACGCTGGAGCACCCCGTGCGCACGGGCCTGTACCATGCGCACGTGCCCAACTTACCCCGTGAGCACGAGCCTCCCAGGATGGCCGGCTGAGATGGCTCCTTCGACTCCACTTCTTCTCCTTCGATCCCTAGGCTATATATTCCGTACCAAAGACCTTGTTTAGGGTTAGCAAAGTATTAGATGAGATATTTGTGAGCTTTGCTCCTTTCTACCTTCCCTTGTGGAATCAAGACCCCCTAGGGAAGAATCCTTGTGGATTGCAAGACCTCCTCAAGGAGTAAACTATCTCCAAGACCCCATCTCCTTTGGATTTGGGATGAACTTTGCCATTGTATCTTTCCTTTGATTGTGTTTGTGACTTGTGGATCTTGTGTTGTTACTCTAGTGGATGTGTAATCGGGAATTGTTGGAGTGATTTCCTCTTTGTGTTCTTGTTGTGTTCTTGTTGTTTCTCTCCTTTTCCCCCTCCAAGTGTGAAAATATCCCTCCTAGGGTTCTACCCTACATCATCTTGGTATCATGAGCCACGTTGATTCACATCTTGGAGTCCCTACCTTCCACTTTCTAGCTTGATTTCGTTGTTTTTAGTCCTAATCCGAAAATCCCCACCAAAAATAGCCCCAAAATTTTTCTTGCAATTTGTTTGATCTTGTGAGATTTGGTTGTTTTGATCCACGAATTTGGAGTTTGGCAAGTGGATCTACCCCCCCCCCCCACCACCACCACCACCATCTTCTCCACCCACCAAATCCTCGAATTTGACCTCACTTTGCATAATCCCCACAGATCCCGAGCTGTTCTTGCGCTCCCAGAACACCCCGTGCACACGGGCCCTCGAGAGCCCGTGCACACGGGACCCCGTGCACACGGGCCTCACTTACCCCGTGCGCACGGGCTATCCAGGGAGGTTCGGCCAGTTTCTGTTTTTCATCATTTCGGTTCCCCACCACCTCTTGTGTTCTTCCGCACCATTACACGTGTTTGTTTGCGATTCGGACCGCGGTTTCTCTTGTGTCCTAAGGTGTTTCGGCTACTCAGGCGCATTTGGACATCATCATCACCGCCAAGCAATCATCGACTCGGACAACACATCGGTCTCCATCTATACCATAAGCAAGGACGGTAACCTCGACGACGCTTTGTACCCCTTGCCATTAACTTGATAGCTTCGAGCCCTTTTGCGTAGCTTACCCATTGAGACTAGGTTGTTGAGTATTGCCGGGCCACGCCTTACTGCACCATTTAGTGTTCCATCCATCCCGTGCATTTGATACTTGTTACCTCGTTGTGTGGCTAGTACATCAAGCTTTGTGACATAGTCAAAAAAAAGAAGAAAAGCTTTTAAGCAAAAGAAGAAAAACAAAGAGCTTGTAAGCAATAGCATCGAGTTATTTTGCATATCATCTTGGTCATTACATACATAAGCATACTTGGGATTGTGAGACGACCGGTTTCTCTATTAGGTTGGTGCACTAGCGTATCTAGCCCTTTAGTGCAATCGAGCTAGCGTCTCTCTAGTATTCGCACAACAAGAGCATTTTCCGTGGTTGCACATTTGAGCTCACCCCTTGGTTGTGCGGATCCCGTTTATCTTCCATGTGTGTGTTCCTAGTGATATCATTGGGTTTGATCTATTTGTCTTACTTGCCACTTGTGAATCTTCTCAACTTTATCGATATCTTGACTAACATTTGCTTGAAATTTTTGCCACCATCCTAACCGAGCTCCTCCATAGACCATTAACTTGTAGGTGTGAGAAACATTTCCCGGTACCAATTCCCCTATTGTAACATCACGTTGGATCGTACTTGTTGCCTCCACAATCTTTGGAAAAGGTAACTTTGGTTTTGTTCTCTCATTTTCCTACTCACCACCACTTTCATATGATGGATAGGCCAAGTACCTCTACCAACCCACTCTTCATTGAGCAAGACAACGACATGTCATCATTCGTCACCAAGAGCCACCTCTTTGGTGCACAACGGGCACTACATCAAGAGCAACAAGCCATGAACGACCGCATTGACAACCTCGCCACCGACTTGCGACTCTCCGAGCAACGTACACGGGACTACTTCGACAACAAGCTCGACGCGCACAAGCAAGAGAACGATGCAAGAATGGACGAGATCCGTGCTTTGTTGGTCAACCGGCCTCCTTCGACTTCTTCCTACTCAAGACGGAGCCACTCAAGTCGACACTCCGACGACACCTTCTCCGGCACAAGTACACCATCATCGAACACTCTTCGACGAGCCACGCGTCAAGACCGTCATGCATCTCGAAACCCGCTACATGCCAAGCATTCACACGAGCAAGTCGATGAGCAAGTTCCTCGTCCGTGTTCAAACCAAGACGCTTTTGCTCAAGCTCAAGAACGACAATGACTATGGCGCCAAGAGGAAGAACGAGCGCGTCTACACCAAGAAGAACAAGTCGCCGAGGCTCAACGTCTTCAACAACAACAATGAGAAGCGCAAGCTCTTGAGGTGCAACGTGCCCTTCAAGAATCAAGTCGAGCCATCGCCAACTGTAATCGCAAACGGCGCAATCAAGAGGAAGCCCTTCGAGAAGAAATCCACGAGAGGAACTACCAACCACGTGTGCAACGTCAAGTTCCTCAGGCTACTCCACAAGCTCGTGAAGCTCCTCCTCAACCTCAAGTTCAACAAGAGCAAGTGGATCATGGACTTCCTCCACGCCAAGAGCGACATCTCAAGGAACGAGCATTTGAGGATCCTCCTCCACGACAAGAGCGACATCAAAACCGCTACTTCGACAAAGAACTCCGCTACGACAAGCTAAAGTTCACCATGCCCAAGTTCAACGGAAGCAATGACCCCGAAGAGTACCTCTCATGGGCATTGAAGGTCGACAAAATCTTCCGCTTGCACAACTACGACGAAGAGAAGAAGATCGCAATGGCCTCTCTCGAGTTCCAAGACTACGTTCTCATTTGGTGGGAACAAGTGATTGAGAGACGACGTACAAGAGGCGAGCCACCAATCACAACTTGGACGGCTATGAAGGATGTCATGAGAGCTCGTTTCGTGCCTACTCACTACAATCGTTATCTCTTCAAGAAGTTGCAACTCCTCAAACAAGGCACGAAGACGGTGGAAGAATACTACCAAGAAATGGAGATTGCCATGATACGAGCCAATGTCAAGGAAGACGACGAGAAAACAATGGCACGCTTCTTGAACGGCCTCAACCATCCAATCAAGCGGATTGCCGACTTCCAACCATACTCCAACCTCCTCGAGCTAGTTCATCAAGAGACGAAGGCCGAGCGACAAGTCCAAGATGACTTCAAATACGCCAAGTACTCGTCCAAGACCTACGGCTCATCTTATCAAGCTCCCGCGGCTCCGGCAACTCCTACATCAACTAGAGCCTCACCAAGTACCGGCGACAAGTCAAGTTACAAGAAAACTTCGACAAGTTCAAGTCGTCCTCCTCCTACTTCAAGCAACTTCAAGCCGCGTGCTTCGTCCTCTACTCCGACCGATGAGACCGTCAAGACAAGCTCCTTCAAGTGTTTCACTTGTGGCGGCCGAGGCCACAAGTCCTTTGAGTGCACAAACAAGCGCACCATGATCTTCAACGATGACGGCACCTATGACTCCATGAGTGAAGGAGAAATGGAAGCCCTTGAGCAAGTAGCCATGCACCGACAAGTGAACAACGAAGACAAAGATGATCAAGTATTTTGTCATGAAGATTCAAGTCCCGCTCTTGTTGTCTCCAAGGTCTTGACTCTTCAACATCAACAAGAAGAAGACCAACGATGCCACATCTTCCATACAAAGGCCGGCATAAATGGAAGGTCCGTCAAGGTCATCATCGATGGAGGTAGTTACCACAACTTGGCAAGTGAAGAACTTTGCTCCAAGCTTCAATTGGTCAAGAGGAAGCACCCTCACCCCTACAAGGTTCAATGGCTAAGCGACTCTGGCACTATACGAATCGAGCATACGGTCCAAGTCTCCTTCAAAATTGGTGCATATGAGGACACTTTGGAGTGTGATGTGGTCCCAATGACCGTTTGCCACCTCCTTCTTGGTCGACCATGGCAATTCGACCGTGGTGTCATCCACAATGGGCGTACCAATCACTATAGCCTCAAGATGAAAGGGAAGGAGTATGTGCTACGACCTATGTCTCCTAGTCAAGTGATAGCCGACAAGCAAGCCACCCATCATGGAGAGAAGAGTGAGAAAGTGATCCACCCAAAAGTGAGTGAGAGCCACAAGCCAAACTTGAGTGCCTCTTCGCCTAGAGAGAAAAACCTCATACTATTGGCCACAAAAAGTGAGATGAGAGAAGTGTGTGAGAACCCATCAAGTGTGATGCACTTTGTCCTTGTGTGCAAGGATGGAGAACCAAAAACTAACACCTCTCACGAGCTACCTTTAGTGTTTCAATCTCTTTTGCAGGAATTCCAAGATGTCTTCCTCGATGAGCTACCTCGGGTCTACCTCCTCTACGAGGCATTGAGCACCGAATCGACCTCATCCCCGGAGCGCCACTTCCAAACAAAGCTCCATACCGTGTCAACCCCGAAGAAACTAAGGAGATTCAACGGCAAGTACAACAACTCATCGACAACAGTCATGTACGTGAAAGCTTAAGGCCTTGTGCCGTTCTGGTTATTCTTGTGCCTAAAACCGATGGAAGTTTCCGCTTATGTTCCAATTGTAGACTTATAAATACTATCACCGTTCGCTATAGGCATCCCATTCCTCGCTTAGATGATATGCTTGATGAACTTAGTGGAGCCAACTTTTTCTCAAAAATTGATCTTAAAAGTGGCTATTATCAAATTCAAGAGGGTGATGAATGGAAAACCGCTTTCAAAACCAAATTTGTCTTGTATGAGTGGTTAGTGATGCCTATGGGTTTATCGGAGGCTCCAGGTACTTTCGTGCGCCTTATGCATCATGTGCTTCGCCCTTATATTGTAGTCTTTGTTGTGGTTTACTTCGACGATATTCTTGTGTTTAGAAAAACCATGAAAGAGCATCTTGATCATGTTAGGGCTGTTTTGCAAACCCTTCGCAAGGAACGTCTTTATGCAAACATGAAAAAAATGCACATTTGGTGTTGACAAAGTGGTTTTCTTGGGTTTTGTTGTCTCTTCCAAGTGTGTCCATGTGTATGAAGCTAAAATTGAAGCAATAAAAACTTGGCCCCAACCCACCAAATAGCAACAAGTCACGTAGCTTTCTTGGTCTTGCGGGTTTTTATCGCCGCTTTGTGAAAGATTTTAGCACTATTGCCGCTCCTTTGCATGCTTTGAGCAAGAAGAATACTCCTTTTGTTTGGGGATCTTTGCAATCCACCGCTTTTGATGAGCTCAAGTCTTTGCTAACTCATGCTCCAATTCTTGCTTTGCCCAATTTTGACAAAACTTTTGAGGTTCATTGTGATGCAAGTGGTACCGGAATTGGCGGAGTTTTGATGCAAGAAAACGAGCAATTGCTTACTTTAGTGAAAAACTCTCCGGTGCTCAACTTAACTATCCCATCTATGACAAATAATTGTATGCATTAGTGTGTGTGCTACATGCTTGGGAACATTATCTTAGACCTCATGAGTTTGTCATCCATACCGATCATGAAACACTTAAGTACTTAAAAGGTCAAACTAAGTTGAACAAGCATCATGCCAAATGGAGTGAATTCATTGAACCTTTCCCATATGTGATCAAGTACATTAAGGGTAAGGAAAATGTAGTTGCCGATGCACTTTCACGCATACGCACGCTTGTCACCAAACTTGAGTTGAATGTTATTGGCTTTGAGCACATAAAAGACTTGTATGCTAATGATTCATCTTTTGCGACTTCTTATGCTAAATGTTTGATGCATACATCTTGGGAACACTATTACATCAAGGATGGTTATCTTATGAGAGCTAACAAACTATGCATTCCCGAGTCTTCTCTTCGTTTGCTCCTTTTGCAAGAGGCTCATGGAGGCAGACTCATGGCACACTTTGGACGCGACAAGACGTTCGCCACGCTCTCCAAGAACTACTTTTGGCCCAAGATGTTCCGTGACGTCCAACGCTTCACCAACCGATGCTCTACATGTCGCAAAGCTAAGTCTAAAGCTCAATCTCATGGTCTTTACATGCCTCTTCCTATTCCCTATCAACCTTGGGAAGACATTAGCATGGATTTTATACTTGGTTTGCCTAGAACTCAAAATGGAAAGGATTCCGTGTTTGTTGTTGTGGATAGATTTTCTAAGATGGCACATTTCATTCCTTGCAACAAGATAGACGATGCTTCCCATGTTGCAAATCTCTTTTGTAGGGAAATCTTGCGCCTCCATGGAGTACCAAAGACAATCGTCTCCGATTGTGACATCAAGTTCTTGAGTTACTTTTGGAAGACCCTATGCGCCAAGCTCGGAATCAAGCTCTTGTTCTCATCCGCATACCATCCGCAAACCGACGGCCAAATGGAGGTGAGAAACCGGACACTATCCACTTTACTTCGCGTGTTGATTAAGAAGAACATCAAGGAGTGGGAGGAGTGTCTACCCATCGCCGAGTACGCCTACAATCGTGCAAGACATTCGACTACCGGCAAGTCCCCCTTCGAGGTCGTCTACGGCTTCAACCCGTTGTCCCCATTGGACATTCTGCCACTTCCTCTACAAGAGCGCACCAACATGGATGCGAGTGCACGAGCCAACTACATCAAGAAGATGCATGAGGATACAAGGCACGCCATCGAGCGCCAAGTACAACGACTAGCGACCAAGCTCAACATCGACGAGTGACCCATGGTCTTCAACATTGGTGATCTTGTGTGGCTACACCTTCGCAAGGACCGCTTCCCCAACGAATGCAAGTCCAAGCTTCTACCTCGAGCCGATGGACCTTTCAAGGTGCTAGCACGCTACAACGACAATTCCTACAAGATCGACCTACCTCGAGACAAGTACAATGTGAGCGACATCTTCAACGTCAAAGATCTCACGCCATACCATGGAGATGAAGATTTTGATCCGAGGTCGGATCTCTCCCAAGGGAGGGGAGATGATGCGGAGCATCCTTCCATCATCCCCATGGACTCTACACCAACACATCAAGCCCCACGTGGACCGATGACAAGAGCAAGAGCACGTGCTTTGGAAACCGAGGTGAACTCCTTCCTACTAGATTTGCATATGGACACGAGTCGAACATGTTTACTACCTCACCATAATGTGCTATGCCTCCTTAGGTACGAAGAGGAACATCACCAAGACACTCAGGAGCATCACCAAGGAGAGGGAGGACTACCCCGAGGCCACGCGAACCAAGAACAAGGGCAATAGCAGCTACACAGGAAGCTCCAGGCGACCCCGTGCGCACGGGCCCCCAAGACCCCGTGCGCACGGGCTACTCAGGGAGTTGACGCTGGAGCACCCCGTGCGCATGGGCCCAACTTACCCCGTGCGCACGAGCCTCCCAGGATGGCCGGCTGAGATGGCTCCTTCGACTCCACTTCTTCTCCTTCGACCCCTAGGCTATATATTCCGTACCAAAGACCTTGTTTAGGGTTAACAAAGTATTAGATGAGATATTTGTGAGCTTTGCTCCTTTCTACCTTCCCTTGTGGAATCAAGACCCCTAGGGAAGCATCCTGGTGGAGTTCAAGACCTCCTCCAGGAGTAGACTATCTCCAAGACCCCATCTCCTTTGGATTTGGGATGAACTTTGCCATTGTATCTTTCCTTTGATTGTGTTTGTGACTTGTGGATCTTGTGTTGTTACTCTAGTGGATGTGTAATCGGGAATTGTTGGAGTGATTTCCTCTTTGTGTTCTTGTTGTGTTCTTGTTGTTTCTCTCCTTTTCCCCCTCCAAGTATGAAAAGATCCCTCCTAGGGTTCTACCCTACATCACTAGCTAAATTGAGTGTGTTTTATAGGCCAAAAGACCAAGGTGGCCTTCGCATTCATGACCTGCGGGTCAAGAACGATGCTTTACTTAGTAAATGGTTGTTCAAACTACTTATTAAGGATGGCGTTTGGCAAACCATGCTACGCAATAAGTATCTAGGCTAAAAAGTCATGTCCCAGGTCTATTGGGAACCTGGTGACTCGCACTTTGGGTTGGTTCGGTGGTGGCAACGAAACATCTTTTTCGCTTTGGAACCTTCCCGATAAAGACGGGTCAAAGATTCAGTTTTGCGAGGACAAGTGGCTTGGTAATGCCAGTCTTGATAACAATATCTAGCTTTGTACCACATTCTTTTGTGAAAAGAACGACACCCTCAGTTCATTCTCATCGGATATTTCTTTCAGGAAGTTCCCGATTGGATTTGATTGAGATGACACAAGGAGGGGATGTGTTCTACTGGAATTTCACTACATCTGAGTCTTTCTCAGTCCACTCTATGTATCATGCGCTCACGCATTCAAAGGTCCCAGTGGATAATAACAAGAAATTTTAGAAGTTAAAGGTTCCACTGAAAGTTAAATCTTTATGTGGCATATTCAAAGGTAAGTTGTACTTACCAAAAATAATCTCACCCGTCGTAATTGCCAAGGAAGCAAGAAGTGTAGTTTTTATACTAACGAAGAGACGATCGAACACCTTTTTTCTAGTGCAAGTTTGCGCATTTTACATAGTCAGTCAACCAAATAGCGTCCAATTTGTACCAGCCCATAAGTGTTGCCAATATTTTGAGTCATTGATTGGATGGTGTTCCAATTATGTTGAAACCGCTAATAATAGTGAGAGCATATGCCTTATTATGGTCGCTCTTACTATGCAGGGATGATTTGGTTTTTAATGGCAAGAACTCTTCTCATTTGCAGGTTATTTTCCGTTGTACACACTCTTTTCCTATGTGGTCTTCGCAACAATGAACGGAGTACGAACCGTTGATCAAGGTGGTGCATATACGGAGTTTTGTACCCAACATGAGTGGCAACATAATCTCCGGATCGATCCACCGCCGTCTTCGACATAGGCATATGTCGGTCCTATATGACTGTACCGTTGCTAATATGTCTTTTTTTGTTAGACTATTGGGGTTTGACATTAGACTACATTTTAAATTAATAAAAGTGTTCTTTATCGAAAAAAGACAAACAACTGCCTTGTCTAAGTTTTATAAAGCTAGTTACAAGGCCTTCCGCAAGAGAAAAATTAGATGTCGCCCGTACCGCGTGTAGTTTGCTCGGAAATTCGCACCGGCACGTAAATGACGGGGCACTCACCTCCCAAACCGCGCCGCTTGCTCGACTTGCGGCGCAAATCATGAAGTAGTTGAATCCTACATGAGGGCACAGTAAAATAAAAATCACTCAAAAACCTTTAAGTTTGAACGATAAAACTTATGATTTTTTGATCTAAAAAAGGCAATTTTCAACAAGTACCGGAGATATAATTTTAAACAGTTTTTGCTGTCGATGGTAAACACAAAATAATTGATTTTTATAGACCGCTTGTACTAGTTTTCAACACCAAAACTTAACATATTTTTTAGAAGTCGTCAAAATATATTTGAAATGGATCTTGTTTCAAAGTGCTCGTCATGAAAAACACGAATATGAAAACAAAACTTAATTTAGATTTTTCATTTGAGAAAATATAGAACTTTGAAAATCAAAAGCTAAAATAAATAGGCGGTACAAGGGACTGACACCACTAATGTGATACGTGCGGCAAATCCTCGTCCATATTTTGCCTTGTTTCTTCAATTTTCCGTCGTACTAGTAGTTTAGATCACGGTGTGAAAGTTGGATAGGTGGCTAGCTGACACGACTAATGTGATACGAGTGTGTATATTACACGTGCACATTTGCATGCTACGTGTTGTTTGGTTATGGGTGGGTATGGGCTTGTCGGTCTAGCTGGCCAGTTTTACTTATATTTTATTTTACCCGTTGGGCACTAGTTGGAGTGTTCTTGTTTATTGCACCATGGCAAATATGGTGCGGCATTGCTATGACGAAGTTATTAGGTCATCAAGCAAACAGGTCAGGTCCTGTATGTCCCGACACGTCTGAAGTGGTGCGTACGTGTTCTTCTATGGCCCACCCGCCGATCTCGAGATGCCCAGGCCGGTCGCCTAATTAGCCACGCATAAATTGGACGAGAAGTGGCCACAGTGCATTTGCGCTCGTAATCTCGTCTCTTCTTCTCATTTCCCCCAAAGGTCACGAAGACAGGCATGCCCGTTTCGGTTACTATGACGCAGAAGACGGTGGTGCTCTATCCCTCGCTCGGCGTGGGCCACCTCAACCCCATGGTGGAGCTGGCTAACGTCTTCCTCCGCCGCGGGCTGGCCGTTGTCATCGCCGTCGTGAACCCGCCGGACAAGGACACCGTGTCGGAAGACGCAATGGCTCGCCTCTCCACCGCCAACCCAGCCATCACGTTCCGCCTCTGTAAGCAACCTCCTGGTATATTGCTCGATCTAGCTCTTGCTCACGGATTCAAGTAGCTATTTAGGTTACAATCTCTGGATACACGAATTGGGAAGGGAAGAGGAAAGGGGAAAAAGCCGCCGCCGGGTTCGTGCCGTAATTCACTGGATGCCTCTCTCTGATGGGTGAGGACGCGTTAAGTAGTTGGCATCGTCACACCCACTCCGAGCCGCTGATATTGAGGTTGGGCCACCTCTGCCTGGTGGGCCGAGCTGGTGGCGAGGCCGGTTCGCTTCTGGGCCTTGGCGCCGGGCTGCTTGTGGTCTTGACAGCCTCCTCCCCGTGCCGTCTTGCGAGCATTACTCCCACCCGGTCCTGCGCACCATCAACGTGCTCCGCGCCGCCAACCCGTCACTGCGGGAGTTCCTCCGCACCCTCCCCGTCGTGGACGCCCTCGTGGTGGACATGTTCTGCGTGGACGCGCTCGACGTCGCCGCCAAGCTCGACATCCCCGCGTACTTCTTCTTCGCCTCCGCGGTCAGCGACCTCGCCATCATGCTCCACTGTACTACTACCCCGCCGCCCCGTGCTCGTTCAAGGACATGGGAAAGACGGTGCTCCGCTTCCCCGGCGTGCCGCCGATCCGCGCGCTGGACATGTCGACCACCATGCTAGACCGGGAGAGCGATATCGCCAAGGAACGGTTGCGCCACTACACGCGGATGCCGGAAGCAAGAGGCTTTCTGGCGAACAGTTTCAACTGGCTGGAGGCGAGGGCGCTGGAAGCACTCAGGTACGGCCTCTGCACGCCTGGTCGCCCAACGCCGCCAGTCTACTGCATCGGCCCACTAGTCCTTCCTGGACAAACGGGAGGGAGCGCCGGTGGGAGACACGCGTGCCTCGAGTGGCTTGACGCGCAGCCTGAGCGGGGCGTGGTATTCCTCTGCTTCGGCAGCCTGGGCACCTTCTCGGCGGCGCAGCTAGCAGAGGTGGCACGCGGGTTAGAGCATCTGCAATAGTTTGTATGCTCAATCGTTGGTATAATTGTCCATGTCAACAGCCAACAGCACATCATACAGGCTCTTCAGTGAAGCGTATGTTAAATAATCAGGCGGGTCCACTAAATGTTGAAAAAAGAACAGACTTGCCTCGGAGCTTGTGCCTGGAGCGTTGGTTTGGATCCATACGGTTTCATTCTCTTTCTTTTTTTTATTATGAGCCATGTCATCAAAATAGTTTAGGTGGCAATTTAACCAACGATGATTATACTCTCGGCACAGGTCGGGGTGGCGGTGGAGGGCTACGAGAAGGGACTGATGAAGGCAGAGGAGGTGGCGTGAAGGTGAGGCTGGTGATAGCGTCGGAGGAAGGGAGCAAGCTGAGGGGGAGGCTCGCGGCGGCCGCTGTGAAAGACGGCGGGTCGTCTGACGTGGCGTTTCACGAGTTCTTGATGGACTTGGAGAAGTGCCGTTCAGAGAAGTCTGGAGAAAAGTCGACGTAAACTGTAATTGAAAGCGAGACAGGGGAGCAGTGTTGTTTCGCTTGCATTCCTCGTCTCAAACCTCTTTTGCTAGTCCCAAGGTATCACGGAACTTCCTTGGAACCTCAGAAATCGGTATCAAAACCACACAGCGCTTTCATTTTGACTTTGGACTCGTAAGATTGTTGTTTTCTTCTAGATTTTTCCAAACAACTTAGAGCAACGCCTTTGGGTTGGTCGCCCGCTCGATGTTCGTCCTTTTTAAGATTTAGGTTAGCAGTGCGTTCAACGGTCGCCATCCATTTCATGTCCGCACGTAAATTTTAAAAAAGGCCCGCGGCCATAGTTTATGTCAGCGGGCGTGTCGTCGCCAGAAATTCATGCCGGCACCATGCCAGCATCGGCATACAATGACAGCTTCGAAAAAACACCACACAGTTCAGCTGGCGCACTTGCCAGCGGCCGGTACACATGCCAGCACATAAAAAGGTGCGGGAGTTCGACCATGCCATCGCGGTCGTGGTCATGCCAGCACACTTGCCGGCATACAAAAAGGATGGCGCTCGCCGCCATAGGTCACTCGGCGTCGAACTTGAGGATGTCGGCCTGCATCTTCTCGAACCACGACCTTTTCCTTGGCGACACAGTGTTGAGATTCACCTTCATGATCTCCACCCCCGTCATCATGCTAGCGAGAGCCACTTCTTTCACCTTGGTCTTGGCATTGGCGGTCTCGACCTCTAGCATCTTAGCTTGCTTCTCCGCCTCCATCTCAATGTTGGGGAACGTAGTAATTCAAAAATTTCCTACGATCACGCAAGATCTATCTAGGAGAAGCATAGCAACGTGCGGAGAGAGTGTGCCCACGTACCCTTGTAGACCGAAAGCGGAAGCGTTTAATAACGCGGTTGATGTAGTCGAACGTCTCCACGATCCGACCGATCCAATTACCGAACGTACGGCACCTCCGTGTTCAGCATACGTTCAGCACGATGACGTCCCTCGAGCTCTTGATCCAGTTGAGGACGAGGGAGAGTTTCGTCAGCACGACGGCGTGGTGACGGTGATGATGAAGTTACCGGTGCAGGGCTTCGCCTAAGCACTACGACAATATGAGCGAGGTGTTAAACTGTGGAGAGGGGCACCGCACACGGCTAAGACAAATCTTGGAGTGCCTTTGGGGTGCCCACTGCCCACGTATATAAAGGAGGGAGGGAGAGAGGTCGGCCCCCTAGAGGGTGCGCCAAGAGTATGGAGTCCTACCAGGACTTCCAAGTCCTAGTAGGAATCCCTTTTCTTTTCGGGGTAGGAGAGAAGGAAAGAGGGAAAGAGAAAGGGAGTAGGAAAGGGCAAGGGAGGCGCCGCCCCCTTCCCCTAGTCCAATTCGGACCCATGGGGAGGGGGCGCCACCTCCCCTTGGTCTGCCTCCTCTTTTCCCGTATGGCCCAATAAGGCCCATTACTTCTCCCGGTGAATTCCTGTAACGGTACTCCGAAAAATACCCGAATCACTCTGAACCTTTCCAATGTCCGAATATAGCCTTTCAATATATGAATCTTTACCTCTCGACCATTTCAAGACTCCTCGTCATGTCCATGATCTCATTCAGGACTGCGAACAAACTTCGGTCATCAAATCACATAACTCATAATACAAATCGTCATCGAACGTTAAGCGTATGGACCCTACGGGGTCGAGAACTATGTAGACATGACCGAGACACATCTCTGGTCAATAACCAATAGCTAAACCTGGATGCTCATATTGGCTCCTACATATTCTACGAAGATCTTTATCGGTCAAACCGCATAACAACATACGTTGTTCCCTTTGTCATCGGTATGTTACTTGCCCGAGATTCGATCGTCGGTATCATCATACCTAGTTCAATCTCGTTATCGGCAAGTCTCTTTACTCGTTCCGTAATGCATCATCCCGTAACTAACTAATTAGTCACATTGCTTGCAAGGCTTATAGTGATGAGCATTACCGAGAGAGCCCAGAGATACCTCTCCGAAACTCGGAGTGACAAATCCTAATCTCGATCTATGCCAACTCAACAAACATCTTTGGAGACACCTGTAGAGCATCTTTATAATCACCAAGTTACATTGTGACATTTGATAGCACACAAGGTGTTCCTCCGGTATACGGGAGTTGCATAATCTCATAGTCAGAGGAACATGTATAAGTAATGAAGAAAGCAATAGCAATAAAATGAAACGATCATTTATGCTAAGCTAACGGATGGGTCTTGTCCATCACATCATTATCTAATAATGTGATACAGTTCATCAAATGACAACACATGTCTATGGTCAGGAAACTTAACCAACTTTGATTAACGAGCTAGTCAGGTAGAGGCATACTAAGGACACTCTGGTTGTCTATGTATTCACACATGTACTAAATTTCCGGTTAACACAATCTAGCATGAATAATAAACATTTATCATGATATAAGGAAATATAAATAACAACTTTATTATTGCCTCTAGGGCATATTTCCTTCAGTCTCTCACTTGCACTAGAGTTAATATAGATTACATAGTAATGATTCTAACACCAATAGTTCACATCTTTATGTGATTAGTTCACATCGCCATGTGACTAACACCCAAAGGGTTTACTAGAGTCAATAATTTAGTTCACATCGCTATGTGATTATCACCCAAAGAGTACTAAGGTGTGATCATGTTTTGCTTGTGAGAGAAGTTTAGTCAACGGGCAGAGCCGTATGTATTTTGCAAATTTTCTATGTCTACAATGATCTGCATGGAGCTACTTTAGCTAATTGCTCCCACTTTTAATATGTATCTAGATTGAGACTCGGAGTCATCCAGATCGGTCTAAAAGCTTGCATTGACGTAACTCTTTACGACGAACTCTTTATCACCTCCATAATCGAGAAATATTTCCTTAGTCATCTTAGGTAAATAAGGATAACTTTGACCGCTGTCCAGTGATCCACTCCTGGATCACTATCGTACCCCCTTACCAAACTCATGGTAAGGTACACAATAGGTCTGGTACACAGCATAGCATACTGTATAGAACCTATGGCTGAGGCATAGGGAATGGCTTTTATTCTCTTTCTATTTTCTGCCGTGGTCGGGTTTTTAGTCTTACTCAAATTTACACCTTGCAATACAGGCAAGAACTCATTCTTTGACTGTTTAATTTTGAACTACTTCAAAATTTTGTCAAGGTATGTACTCATTGAAAAATCTTATCAAGCGTCCTGATCTATCTCTATAGATCTTGATGCCCAATATGTAAGCAGATTCACCGAGGTCTTCCTTTGAAAAACTCTTTTCAAACACTCTTTTATGCTTTCCAGAAAATTCTACATCATTTCCGATCAATAATATGCCAATCACATATACTTATCAGAAAGGCTGTAGTGCTACCACTCACTTTCTTGTAAATACAGGCTTCACCACAAGTATGTATAAAACCATATGCTTTGATCACCTTATCAAAGCGTATATTCCAACTCCGAGATGCTTTCACGAGTCCATAGATGGATCGGTGGAGTTTGCACACTTTGTTAGCACCTTTAGGATCGACAAGACCTTTTGGTTGCATCACATACAACTCTTCTGTAAGAAATCCATTAAGGAATGTAGTTTTGACATCCATTTGCCAGATTTCATAAAATGTGGCAATTGCTAACATGATTCAGACAGACTTAAGCATCGCTACGAGTGAGAAAATCTCATCATAGTCAAACACTTTGAACTTGTCAAAAAACCTTTTTGACAAGTCGAGCTTTGTAGATAGTAACACTACTATCAGCGTCCGTCTTCCTCTTGAAGATCCATTTATTTTCTATGATTTTCCGATCATCGGGAAAGTCAACCAAAGTCCATACTTTGTTCTCATACATGGATCCTATCTCAGATTTCATGGCCTCAAGCCATTTTGCAGAATCTGGGCTCATCATCGCTTCCTCATAGTTCGTAGGTTTGTCATGGTCTAGTAACATGACTTCCAAAACAGGATTACCTACTACACTGGTGCGGAACGTACTCTGGTTGACCTACGAGGTTCGGTAGTAACTTGATCTATAGTTTCATGATCATCATCATTAACTTTCTCACTAATTGGTGTAGGCATCACTAGAACTGATTTTTGGGATGAACTACTTTCCAATTCGGGAGAAGGTACAACTACCTCATCAAGTTCTAGTTTTCCTCCCACTCACTTCTTTCAAGAGAAACTCCTTCTCTAGAAAAGATCTATCCTTAGCAACGAACATCTTACCTTCGGATCTGTGATAGAAGGTGTACCCAACAGTTTCTTTTGGGTATCCTATGAAGATGCACTTCTATGATTTGGGTTCGAGCTTAAGGTTGAAGCTTTTTCACATAAGCATCGCAGCCCCCAACTTTAAGAAATGACAGCTTAGGTTTGTTGCCAAGCCAGAATTCATACGGAGTCGTCTCAACGTATTTTGATGGTGCCCTATTTAACGTGAATGCAGTTGTCTCTAATGCATAACCCCAAAACGATAGTGGTTGAGGGAGTCCTGGATTAGGGGGTGTCCGGATAGCCAGACTATAACCTTTGGCTGGACTCCTGGACTATGAAGATACAAGATTGAAGACTTCGTCCCGTGTCCGGATGGGACTTTCCTTGGCGTGGAAGGCAAGCTTGGCGATACGGATATGTAGATCTCCTACCATTGTAACCGACTCTGTGTAACCCTAACCCTTTCCGGTGTCTATATAAACCGGAGGGTTTTAGTCAGTAGGACGAACAACAATCATACCTTAGGCTAGCTTCTAGGGTTTAGCCTCTTTGATCTCGTGGTAGATCTACTCTTGTACTACCCATATCATCAATATTAATCAAGCGGGAGTAGGGTTTTACCTCCATCGAGAGGCCCGAACCTGGTAAAAACATCGTGTCCCTTGTCTCCTGTTACCATCCGCCTAGACGCACGATTCGGGACCCCCTACCCGAGATCCACGGTTTTGACACCGACATTGGTGCTTTCATTGAGAGTTCCTCGCGTTGCCGCCATCAGGAAGGATGGCTCATCCCTTCTTTAAAGACGGCACTGTTGCTAAAGGAGCTTTGGCTATCGGCCAAACTCTCCGGCTAGGCGGATTTCTTATGATCGCCTGTTCGGCCGCCGCGCCGATGATGACTTCTCGGGTCATCGAAAGCAATCTTCACGTCAACTCGGAACTTCGCCGAAAGCAGTTAGATCCGACGGAGCTCTCTTCCTTAAACGAGCTCTGGATCGCATCGCCGCCACAGGGAGTCGCTACGGACTATGATCAGATTGGGCCTAAACCCGATCTAAGAGAGATTAACTCTCCCCAGGTCACCCATCACGTTGCTGTGGTGGAGGAACAATGCGGCGACCCTTCATATATCCTAAGGACTAGCTATGTCCGGATTCCCGGTCCCTCCAAGCCGGATACCCACGGAGGGGAGGACGTCACTCAAGACCTGAACTTAGAGTCAGGCAAGGGGCTAGATTCATTGGACAACATCCAAGAATCCAAACTTTCGAGTTCGGAAACTCCTTGGCCCTTGAGTCTCAGATTGGGTGAGATTTCGGATTTAATTCCACCCACCCACCCGAACATATGCGATCTATCCAAAATTAGGCAAGAGCCCGAGGAAGCAAGACATCATTATCGGGTCGATTCCTCCTGGTTATGAACAGGATAAAGGATCGCCATGAGGAAGACGCAATTTCATTCTTACGCAATAATTGCACGGACAAGGGAATCCTCAACGCCATAGGTCGCCGTGAAATTACACGCTTTGCTGACTTGGCGTCCATAGTACGAAAATCTTGTGCGATGGAAAGCGCTGGAAAATCAAGTAAGATTTTGGGACAATCCGCCACGAATACAAACCCAGTTCGAAATAAAAGGGTGCATTATCGCCAGTCACCCGGGTTAAATACCAAAAAGCAAAAATCCTCTATAGGGCATGGAACCGTACTGGAGGGATGGCTCAACGAACCCTGTAAAATTCATAGTATAGTGGGCGCCACACCAACTCATAGCCTTAGAGCATGTTGGATACTCCGGCAGGTGGCCAAAAGTGGCGAAGAGCTTCTAACCCCAGAATCCACAGAGCACCAGTCCAGGGATACCAGTACGGTATTAACAGTCTTCGAGACTTTCGCATCAAATAATATGCGAAAACGAAACACTCCGCAACCTTGCCGAAGTCTACCAAGTAGCAACAATAAACCCATGGAGTGACACGGCTATTACGTTTAATGCCAGTGATGAACCTAAATTCCGAACAGCCCGAGCACCAGCCGCATTGGTCCTCGGTCCAATAGTGGACGGATTTCGCCTTACCAAGGTACTCATGGACGGTGGCAACCGATTGAACCTCATTTATGAGGAAACCCTTCGAAGAATGGAAATAGACTGGAGTCGCATTGAGCGAAGCAGCACAACCTTTAGAGGAATAATCCCCAGTGAGGAAGCTTGCTGTACAGGGAAAATCACACTAGATGTGGTGTTCGGCACGCCGGATAATTACAGGTCCGAGGAGGTCACGTTCCAAGTGGCCCCATTCAGCAGCGGGTACCACGCTCTATTAGGGCGAGAGGCATTCACAATTTTTCAAAGCTATACCCCATTACGGGTACATGAAGCTCAAAATGCCCGGGCCCAACGGAATCATCACTCTTGCTAGTGACCCAGACATAGCACTCCGCGCCGAAAATAAGACAACCGCACTGGCCCTTGAAGCACTATCCGAAGCCCTAGCGGCTGAGGAACTGACTACGCTGCGCTCCACGGTGAACAGGGACGATGTGATACTCGATAAAAGATCCAAGTCCACCTCTTTTAAACCGGCGGACGAAATAGTCAAATTCCAAGTCCATCCAACAAACCCTACAAAAATGGCCTCCATCGGGGCGCAATTAAACCCAGATGTAGACGCCGCACTACGAGAATTCCTACGCGAAAATTGGGACATTTTTGCCTGGCACCCTTCAGACATGCCAGGAATCCCACGCCGGCTGGCGAGGATGCCTAAATATCCTAAAAGGATTCAAGCCAGTCAAGGTGCTCTTCGGTGTTTGTCCGAACCTAAGAGACAAGCCATGGGAGAGGAGCTAGCCAAAACCATCGGAGGCCGGATTCATCGAGATATAAAACATCCGGACTGGCTAGCAAACCTGGTGATGGTACCAAAGAAGGACAAATCCTGGCGCCTATGCGTCGATTTGAAGGACCTCAACAAGGCTTGCCCAAAGGATCCCTTCCCCCTCCCCCGCATCGATCAAATTATCGATGCTACCGCAGGACACAATTCATTGTGTTTCCTCGACGCATACTCCGGCTACCATCAAATTAAGATGGCAGAACCTGATCAATCCGCAACGGCATTCATCACCCCATACGGCCCATTGCTTCAACACAATGCCCTTCGGCTAAAAACGCTGGTGCAACATATATCGCATGATTCGTATATGTCCGGAAAACCAGATCGGCAAAACAGTGGAGGCATACGTAGATGACGTGGTCGTCAAAACCAAGCATGCCGAAACTCTAGTAGACGACTTGAGGCTCACATTCGATAACCTCCGAACATACGACATCAAGCTTAACCCGGAAAAATGCGTTTTCGGCGTGCACGGAAAGCTCTTGGGCTTCATTGTATCCGGCAGAGGAATTGAAGCAAACCCAGCCAAGATCCGAGCTCTGTCACAATTGGATGTCCCAAAGGACCTCAAACAAATACAAAAATTGATAGGATGCGTGGCGGCTCTAAGCCGCTTTATCTCCCACTTGGGAGGAAAGGCATTACCCCTTTATCGCCTCCTCCGGTGCACCGAACACTTCGAGCGGATGGATGCCGCCACGGCCGGACTCGAAGAAATAAAAGCCATATTGGCAACAAACCCGGTCCTGGCCGCGCCTAACATCGGCGAACCAATGCTATTATACATCGGGGCAACTCATCAAGTTGTAAGCGCAGTGCTCGTCGTCGAACGAGAAACGGACGGACACAAATTCCCCCTTCAAAAATCAGTTTACTACGTGTCCACTGTCCTCACTCCGTGCAAGTCACGGTACCCGCATTATCAAAAGATAGCGTACGCGGTGTTTATGGCATCCCGGAAGCTGCGACACTACTTTCAAGAGTGTTCGATAACAGTTGCCTCCGAAGTACCTCTTAACGATATTATTAACAACCGCGACGCGACGGGCCGGATTGCCAAATGGGCCATTGAGCTCCTCCCGTTCGACATAACCTAGAAGCCACGGCGAGCTATTAAGTCGCAAGTTTTGGCGGACTTCGTCGCCGAATGGACTGAAGCCGAACTCCCTAAAGAGTACGGCACATATCCCAACTAGATCATGCACTTCGACGGCTCCAAAATGTTGGCCGGTCTGGGGGCTGGCATCGTCTTGACGTTCCCAACAGGAGATACAGTTTAATACGTACTCCAGATAATGTATACGGACTCCAACAACGCAGCCGAATACGAGGCCCTTCTACATGGTCTCCGGATGGCAGTCTCCATGGGCATCCAACGCCTAGAGATGCGCAGGGATTCGAACCTCGCGATATCCCAAATAAATGGAGACTTTGATGCCAAGGATCCGAAAATGGCAGCTTATCGCAACGCTGTCCTAAAAATGTCAGCTCGGTTCGAAGGGCTCGAATTTCACCATATAGCTCGGGAAAACAATCAAGCAGCAGACGTCTTGGCACGCATTGGCACAAAGCGCAATGCCGTCCCCCCCAATATCTTCTTAGAGAGGCTGTTCAAGCCATCCGTATTATGGGAAGGGGAGTCCGGAAATAACAGCCCGGACCTAACCGCACTGCCCGACACCAAACATTCTGACACAACTGGAGGCTCTGCCAACGAAGTAACATCTTCAGCCCACGTAATAATGGCAGTCATTGCCTCGTGGACGGAACCATTCCTAGCCTACCTAACCAGGCAGGAACTTCCCGAGGACCAAAACGAGGCACGCTGCATAGTGCGGCGATCTAAAGCCTATAAAGTACAAGAGGGAGAGATTTATAAGAAAAGCACCATCGGAGTCCTTCAAAGGTGTATCTCCGAAGAGGAAGGGCGGAATCTCCTGGCTGAAATTCATGCCGGACTCGGCGGGCACCACGCAACAGCCCGGGCCCTTGTAAGCAAGGCCTTCCGTACAGGATTTTATTGGCGGCGGTCGGGCGGATGCTCAGGACTTAGTCCAACGATCGTCGGCTGCCAACTCTTTGCTAACCAAAGCCACATGCCACCCACCGCCCTCCAAACTATACCCATCACTGGCCCTTCACGGTGCAGGGGCTTGACATGGTTGGACCCCTTAAAGGAGGAACCCACAAGCAAAAATACCTCTGGTCATGGTGGTTAAATTCACCAAATGGATAGAGGCCAAGCACATTAAGACGGGCCGAATCCGGACTGGTGATAGACTTCATATCGTGGGTCGTACACCATTACGGCGTCCCCACAAAGATCATCACCGATAACGGCACGAACTTTACGGCCGACGAGGTCAAACTCGTGCAAAACATGGGCATCAAGCTCGACTATGCTTCAGTCTATCACCCACAAACTAACGGTCAAGTCGAGCGAGCAAATGGTCTAATTATGAGCGGCGTTAAACCCAGATTAGTGCGGTCCCTCAAGGAATCTAACACGCACTGGGTAGAGGAGCTCGACTCCATACTCTGGGGGCTGCGGACCACGCCGAATCGCACCACAGGATTCACACCATTCTTTATGGTATATGGCGCAGAGGCAGTTTTGCCCTGCGACATAATTCATGACTCACCTCGCGTGCTGCGATCACGAAGAAAGAGAAGCCGAACTCGATCGGCGGGACAGTTTGGACGCCTTGGAGGAGGAGCGTGGCGTGGCAAAAGCCCGTTCCGCACTCTATCAACAGCAGGCTCGAAGATATCAAAGCGAGAAATGCGGGCCAAAACTTACAATGTTGGCGAGTTAGTTCTATGCCCGGACAAGAAAAAGGACAAACTCAAGCCCAAATGGGAAGGCCCTTTATTATTGACCAAGTCCTGGTGGTGGAGCGTCTGCGTCTGTGAGATGCATCGGATAACCGACTCGAGCCGAACCCATGGAACGCAGCCCGTCTCCGAAGATTCTACGCCTAGCGTTGGACTCTGTGTTCGTCTCCTTCCTCTATCTATTTTTTACACATTAGCTGTCTTATATTTCTCTTCTTCTCCCTGCCTTTCTCTTACAGCCTTTAAGGGCTCGTTCGCGCCTTGTTCGCACACAATTGACGTGCTATCCGCGCTCGTTATACCTGGGGGCTTCCTTAACAGAAGCTTATTTATGCGGGCTTCACGCCCAACACATGTGTCACACTTCCGCATGTACCTTTTATTCACCATTATATGCATCGATATGACTTAAGTTTTGGCCAAGCTAGGTTGCTGGCTCTGTGCTTACCCCTACGTTCCCGATTGTTCGGCTAGGCGGTAAAGGGAGCACCTCTGCGATTGTTACTGCCGGATCAGCCGGATGTGTACCTCAGACTGGGTGAAGCCGAAAGCTAGCATTCTTAAGGGAATATTCGTTCGGTGAACTAAAGATGATTTCTCACTTGTTTATTTATCTGCCCCTAGATGCTTTTCTGCTTTTTTCGCAGTCCAGACATGCACTTTAGGGCATGCCTCCCAGGGAAAGGAACCCCTAACGGAACTATTCTCCCTGGAAGATGTTTCTTACTAACCATGTAATATAACATAACTAGTTGGGCACTTGTCTGTTCAAGCACTAATGACCCCTACGCCCGGTCTCCATGCATGCCCCGGTTCTTACATAACCGAGAGGGTATTCGGACACACTCTGGACTATCGGGTCCCGAGGTTGAAGCGAAAAGGTCCGCCATGACAAACGATCTACAATCCGGCTAGAAGGCATTTTACATGTCATCTTCAATTACATAGTCAATTTGACTGGGCATATTCCTCTTCAATACCATCCAACAGGCTGTCTAGTTTACTGATCCTGTTGGGAATATTAATGACCAACTCTACTTGGCCGTACACTAAGCTCACAGGGATCTCCTTCCCATCGGCCCCCATAGGTCCGACCTCGGCCATGTGGTTTGGGTCAGCCTTCACGTACCGCGTCTTCACCATGGCTCAGGCCTCCCTGGCGCCTTGACGGCAGGCCGATATCTTCCATAATCGGAAGCGCACTGCGCTCCCTTAAGCCTCTCTGCAAGTTCTCCAAGGCCTTCGGGCATGGAGACAGATGGCCACAAGGCCTGGGCGACGCCTTTCATCACCTGCCGAACTTCGTTAAATGCGGTTGTAAACTTCGGGAAGAAGGTCACCCGTAGAACCGGGCATTTCCTCTGCAGGACGACCTTTGAGCATACCTACAGACATAACTCTGTTAGTCGACTTCCTCGCCGAACTCTTTTTCAAAGTTTGTTCAAGCACTTACTAAAAATGCCGCATCGAAGCCGCCGATTCTCCTTAACAGAGTCCGACAGCTGGGCACGAACATCCTTTAGTTCCTCGCCCAGCTGGGTGTTGGCATCTTGGAGATTATTTTTCTCCTGCCTCACCCTCGTAAGCATGTTCTCGCCGGCCTTTAATCGGCACAAGAGTTGTTGCTTGTCCGGATCTACTCCTGCGCCATCTGCAATGTTATTGTCAGATTTGCACACACGCCGCAACATACTTATCTTTCGAAGCGTATATTACCAGAGGGGCTCTCCTTGGCCTCTCCTGCCGCGGCTAGTGCGGCCTCAAGTTGGTATTTGCACTCTTCCAACTCCTGGGACAGTTGGGTATTCTTTTTTGTAAGATCCTGCATAACAAATGATCCTTAAATCAGTTATTCTAACTGTTTCAAGTCTCGGGGGCTACTGACTTATATAACCATCAAATTTTCTCACCCGTATGTCTTTCACATACTGCTCCGTGGCTCTGGCTAGACCATTTTGAGCGGCACGGAGGTACGCATCTCCCGAATTGAAGGCATCCAATGCCTCTTGGGAGAAACAAGCGTCACGAAGAACTGTCCGGCGACGCCTGTGATTCATGGCACTCTCCACCTCGGAATTAGTGGCGGACAGTCTGTCCACATCCTCTGTCGGAGGAGCGTCCGACGCACGCCTCGTGTTCTCCTCTGCTTCTGGACCTGGCTTTGGAGCCTGGCTGGTGGAGGCTCGATTGGCAATCTCTCCGGATATAGTCCGGCGAGCCCTCTTTTTCCTAAAAGAAGGAGAGCACGGGCGTTAGTATGCATCGTAAGAATAATACCTTGGAATAAGGCAACACGCCTTACTGCTGCGCCGGTGCCTCGACCCGGACTGCGTGTCTCTTTAGCCTACCCGCCCTCGCGGTCCCCTGTTGGCTAGTCGTCGCAGGCTCGGCATTCCACCTCGAGATCCTCCCCTGCGAAACACCATTGGTATACGGTGATAAAAAATAAGCACGGATGGATCATCTTCGAAGTATTAGGACTTCGGTCTCGATTACTTGTGAGGCAGGGAGCAGTCCAGGATAATCTGCTGTAATAGACACCAAGGCATTGTCGATGCTCAGTTGGTGAAATACCCCATCGATCAGCTCCACGGATATGTCCGGATCCTCTTGGGAGGCCGGATCGAGGGACCGTTCCGGATCCTCGGGTTGTGGAGGAGGGTTGTTTATATCCTTCTCGGCCCGACGCAATTCCTGCGTCGAAATCACAAGATAAGGTACTTAACTATGGGAATATGGAGCGGATGGGCAAAAGAAGTGTCCGCCTACCCAGCTTGGAGGATTGTTCACGGAAAATCCATACGTGGATCGACGTGGAGGAACTCCTCCTCTTCTCCCTTGTACAATGCGGACAAGATCTTCGTCGAGCGGAAACCGATCCGGCCCCTTACGGCCGCAGCGGGTGGCATCATCCTCCCGTTGAAATCCCACATGGGGTGGCCTCTATCTGAAGCGTTTGCACCCGCCAAGATAATGCATGCCATGACCCCGATCATGGTCAGTCCGGAATGAGCTAACAACCTTATCCGGCTCATCAGGTAAAGGACGTCCTTGTCATTTTCCCTCTGAGGGCTCCAGCTTAGGCGCTTCTTCAAAGGAGCATTATTGAACTCGGGGAGGCCGATCCGAACAGGATCCGGCAGGGGGGCATCTTCTATATAAAACCATTCTGAAGGCCAGTCTTCGGACGCCTTCCTTGGGGTTCCGGATAGATATCCGGTCCCGGCGATGCGCCATAGTTCGGCTCCGCCCACTTGATATATCGACCCCTCTTGAGAACGGGGCACAAGGTAGAACAGCTTCTTCGACAGCATTAAATGAGCCTCGATGCCCAAAAATAGCTCGCAAAGGGCTACGAAGCCCGCAATATGCAATATGGAGGCAGGCGTAAGGTTGTGCAACTGGAGGCCGTAGAACTCCAGGAGCCCCCGGAGAAATGGATGAATTGGAAATCCGAGCCCTCTTATCATGTAAGGGACAAGGCATACCCGCTCTCCTTTAGAGGGACTGGGGACGCTCTCCGCTTGCTCTCCACCATTATAGGTGGCAAGTTGTAGCGACCCGACCCGAATGGATCAAGTCTCTGTGCTTTCGTGTCATCCCTAGATCGGTATGCTGACACACACAGTACTCGAAGGATTTATAACAGAGGTAAATCACATGTATGAAATAACGTAAATACTATTACCTCGATCCAAAATATAGCGGAAGCAACAAGGTTGTGGATTCCCATCAACACCAACGGCAAAGTTGAGTATAGGAAATCGTAACCCTAATGTATCACTTACTCGTCGTCTGAAAAGTCTGCAACATGAAAGTTGCAGCCCGAAAACGGGTCAGCACATGGAATATGCTGGCAATGTAACACATAGAGAGTAATGAATGATAAGCCTGTACTACATGCATATGTGGCTGGTGGAAAAGCTCTCTGATTTACAGTTTTGCATAAAGCCAGTTTTCCCTCATCGCAAAGGAAATAAATTTGTTTAACTATCATGGTGGTTGTTAAACATTGAGAATGGTTGACAGCATCCTCAATCCCAATTAAAAGTACTCATTAAAACCCAACAAAGTTAATTAGAGTAACATGTTGAGATTCACATGATATTCAAGTACTAGATACTCAAGATGTCCATAACCGTGGACACGGCTAATCATGATTAGTTTATACACTCTGCAGAGGTTTGCACACTTTTCCCCACAAGACTCGATCGCCTCCGTTTGGTTTCTCGCACTACATGGTGTTTGAGAGTGGATGACCGAGACATAGTCTTTCAGAAGTGTTTGCACCTTACGATGGGTAGACCGTACCACCTACAACTCCTACATCAGCTAGTCTACCACTGTAAGAGTTCACACGACTTAATCAACTATGCCAGAGCCCATAATGGCCTGTGGCTGCACACGGAAGTTACTAGCATGAATAATCTTATGATCCCTTTGAGCCTGGGTGGCGGTCCGAAAAAAAACAGGCAAGTCCTGATAGAAACCAGGTGCCTCAATCCACCCAGATGTGTGTTTAAGTTGCCACCTTAAATAAACCATTAATTTAACAATCTCACATCTGTCATGGAATACACTCACCCAATCCACGTCCACTAGCATAGCATAATAAGCAAACGTAGAAGTAACTCCCAAGGTTTCATAATTAAAACAGGTAATAGGTACTACCTCAATCTACTTCCCATCCCACAATTTAATTAGATCCTAATCATGCAAGTGTTTGAGGAATAGATCTAATGCATAAAAACTGGGTATGAGAAAAGTATGATCAAAGTGTTACTTGCCTTGTCGATGATCCATGAAACCTAGAGATTCGAAATAACAAGCGGCGCACTCCGGTGATCTATCGCAGACAAACAACAAGCATACAATAAGTACTCATCTAATGCACGGTAAAATCTCAAATAAAAGATCTAACCAGAAAGTTCAACTTAAGAACCCTGGTTGCAAAAAGAATCGAATCAAATAAAGCAACGAAAGTCAAACGACGAAAGAAAACAACTCGGTTCTAGCAAGTTGAAACTAAGTCAAAGTTTACAGTATCAAAACTTTGTTTAAGTTGATTAGTCAGAACGGCGGTTTTGAAACGAAACTCAGCGCTTGAATCACCTCGATTCCGATAAACGAAAGCGAGAAAATAGACTAGAAAAGAAAATCGGATCTGAAATCGCTATCGGAAAAATAGCGGAATAAATCCGATGAGAAAGAAAAGCGATGAATGGTTGAGCGAACGGACGTTCATTAACGAAGCAAACCGGTGATCTCGTTCGTTAGGACGAACGGTCCGCTAACGCTTGCTAAACAAAACCGGAAAGTAAAACCGCGAGAAAAATCGATCTAGGGTTTCGGAAAGAAAACCGAACGAAAAACCGATCTAGAAAACTGAACGGAACCGGAACGATTCTGAAAAACCGAACCGAGGAAAAGAAAAGGTGACGCGGCGCGGGGCTAGTACCTCGAAGAGACGAGGGGCTCCGGCGGCGGCTAGGTGGCGGGGCGACAGCACTTGGCGGCGGCAGCGTAGGGCGGCGGCGGCACTGCTGCTGCTGCGGAGGAGAGGAGAGGTGTTGGTTTGATGTGTTGGAGGGGGGGGTGCTTGGGTATTTATATTGGGGAGGGAAGGGGTTTTTGCTTGGAGTAGGGTACAAGAAATAGATTAGGATTAGGAAACAAGAGAGAAAAGATCTAGAAACAAATACGGAATGAATAAACGGAAATAGGACAAGAGTCCTACTAGGATTGAAAAAGGAAGCGGCGGCTCCCTCGCTCCCTGGCGCGCGCGATGGATAGCCTTGGCCGGCCGGTGGCTTTGGCGGCTTGGGCCTTTGGCCCAAGGCGCTGTGGTTCTTTTTTTTTAACAATTTCCAGACGAAATAAAAAATAATAAAACCAAATAAATAAAAATATTATATAGGCATATAATATATCAAAATTTTCAGAAAAAGATTTCCTACATGATGCACATTATTCTAGATTCAAATAAAATACACACAAATTCAAATAAAGCAAAGAGTGCTTCTGGTCCAATAAAATCCAACAAAAATCATTTTAAAAATATCAAAATGAATTCAAATTTATTTCTCTCCATTTTTCTGAGGTAGGGAATCATGTTACCCTATTTTCCATATATTTTATTTTTGGAGAAAAATAATTTGAATAAAACTCAAAAAACTCCAAATTGAAAATAAATTCAAAAGAACTTTGAATTTATTTCTTTGAAACTCCCTACTCGTATTTCATATGTTTAGAAGAAGTCATTTTATCTTCGCTCGTGAAAATCATTGAGTTGCATAAAGTTTCAGAATTGGAAATATTCTCGAATGAAATTCAAATATTTTCAACACCCCTTGTCATTTAAATACATGGAAGAAGTCATGCCATCTTCTCTCCAGGGTTTTGTGATGAAAAGAATTTGAATTCCCGAAAAACTTAAAAGCAAAATGAAAGTTTGGGAAAGTCCTTTTATTCCCTCTCATTTAACTTCCAAAAGTTTCGAATTCACTCACTTTCAGTCAATCAATCAAACAATCATTCAAAACTATCTATTTGTTTATAACATTCCAAAATTTAGAATTTTGGGATGTTACAAACTACCACCCTTAAAATGAATCTCGTCCTCGAGATTCGGAGAGGCTAGAAAGAAATAGGTTAGGTTTTGGGGGTCTTCTCAAAACAAATTCATCGATCATCTCCGGGGTCTCGGGTGCTACCACCCTTAGAAACATGGTTACGGCTCCATCAAAACTCATATACTCCATCCTTATTCTTGACAAAGGTCGATCTTCCTGCATCTTAAGGATAATTCCTTCTCTGGGCTCTTCCGGTAGTGGCATAACCTTTTCCTCAATTCCTTTGTCCTTTCATCTTGATACGGTTATCCCGAAACTGGGTCCTCTTAGCGGACGGGTCTGGCGCCAATTCTAAACAACTATCGATATCTCATGGTGGTCAACAATTTACGGTTTCACCTGCAGAAAACGGGTCTGGGTTGCACCTCACCGTATATCCTACGATTGGCAACAACTGCCGTGTACAAGGGAAAAATGCTTATACCATTCTAAGGTTCAAACAAGGTTTTGATCGTCGTCTCTCTACTATAGGTAAGTCACTCAGATTTACCATCCCATATAGCAAAGCGAATAATAAGAGTAAGTCGGTATGGTGATCAATCCATCCCGCACCCAAATCATTACCTTGTACATGGTTTAGCGAATCTAGCATTCTAACACTCGGTCATCCTCACAAGCATTGCAGAATTTCTCTTGTCGACGAACCAAGTTCGGAAAATCCATTGATTCTGCAGGCCAAACAAACATCTATCGTTCCTTAACAACTCTGAGGTTTTGCGTAAACTCCTATAGAATCGTTGGTCGGTACAAGTCGTAACTTCTTCCAAGGGGTTTCCTTTAGCAAGAATGTGCTTGCTTCTTGGCAGGTCCTGGAGCACATGGGTTATGACCCATTTCATCACTTAAAATCCTTGAACACATCCTCGGGGCAACTGATCATTATTCCAACTTCCAACTTCCTAGTATACTTAAAATCCATCCAATTGTACTGTCTTCCTTCCTTCTATTTGCACCAAACTAGGACATGATTACTCAGACTCATCATGGAATTTACCTTGATCCATATTTCCAACATCATACCTCCTTTATATCCAATAGTAATTCATCTCTTCATCCTCGTGGGATATCCCACCTACCATGATAAAAAAACTTATACTTATGAAGTCCATACTCCACTTCGTGGAACATCATTATCCTTTCCAGGGTCAAGCGTCCTTACAGGAGAATATTGGCCATCTATGCATGGCACTTCTTCAACTGGGAAACATGAAACACATCATGAACTCCTGACAGTCCTTCGGGTGACTCCAACTTGTTAGCCAATACGTTCCAAACTTGGTATGGTCCTACAAATCTCGGGGCTAACTTTCCCTTAACTCCAAATCGTTTAACTCCTCGCAGAGGTGGCACACAAACATATGCTCTGTCTCCGATTTCATAGACTACCTCCTTGCATTATTGAGTATGCATAACTATTCTGACTGGACTGAGCTACCTTCAGTCTATCTCGAATCAACTTAACATTCTCTTCTGACATCCTTGATCACATTTGGTCCAAACAACTGACGGTCTCCAACTTCGTCCCACATCAACGGTGTCTGGCTCCTTCTCCCATACAAAGCTTTAAAAGGGGCCATCTTCAAACTGGCTGGGTAACTGTTGTTGTATGAGAACTCCCCGTAGGGTAGATTATCATCACTACTAGATCCAAAAAATTTGCGCACACGCTCTCAACATGTCCTTCAGAATCTGATTGACTATCTCGATTTATCCATCTGTCTGCGGATGAAAGGCTGTACTGAACTCTAGCCTAGTACCCAAAGTGCAGTGCGGCTGATTCCAAAACTTTGAAGTAAACCGGGTTCCTCTACAACGGTCCTCGGAACTCCATGCAGACATACGATCTTTGTCAAATATATCTTGGCCAACTTCGCACTTGTATAGGTGGTTTTCTCTGGGATAAAGTGAGCCACTTTGGTCAAGCGAATCAACTACTACCCAGATAGAATCATATCCCAATCGGGTTCTGGGAAATCCGGAAATGAAATCCATGCCAAGCTTATCCTACTTCCATTCGGGTATCAGCATAGGCTGCAATAATCCTGCTGGCTTCTGATGCTCTGCTTTTACTTTCTCTGGCATACATCACTTACGACTACATACTCCGCAATATCCTTCTTCATACCAGTCCACCAGAAATGCTTCTTCAAATCCAAATACATCTTGGTGTTTCCAGGGCGAATCGAGTAGGTGAGTCATGAGCCTCCTGAAGTATTAACTTCCTGATCTTTGCATTATTAGGCACATATACACTATCCTCAAACCATAAGGTGTCGTGCTCATCCTTATGAAAACCTTTGGCCTTTCCTTTGCTCATCCTCTATTTTACCTCAGCAATATCTTTGTCATCCTTCTGAGCTTCACGGATCTTTCTCAACAATGTAGACTAAACTTCCATTGCTGCAACAAAACCTTTGGGAACAATCTCCAATCGAAGTTCCCTGAAAATCCTCGGCTAACTCCTTTGATAATCCTCCGATTATGAGGGTATTCGTCCTTGTTTTATTTATGGTTATATCCTATTTCTCCACAAGGCTTGTATGCACAAGGTTTCTTCACATCCTTTCCATAAGGCTCCAATTTCTGGGACACAAACCGAGACTTTAGCAGAGTCAACTTAAATTCTTTCCAAGTGGTTATTCCTTGCCATCCGTTGATGGTTTGGTACATCCTCCACCAGGTAGCAACACTTCTTTCAAAGAATGAAAGAGCATGCTGGGTCATATCTTTTCGGCTATTATAGGGTTATTCTCCATGTGATCCTCCATGTTCTGAATCCATTGGTCCATCTCCAATTGACTCATCGGTCCAGAAAATATAAGCTCTTCTCCATTCATCCTCTATTGGGTCCATGGGTTTGGGGTGGGATAAGAGAGATCGAGAGGGATACACACAGTACAAACAATGGTTTTGAAAAGGCGGGTTTTATTGTGGCTGTCAGAAAAACATCAAACAAATGGCAGCTCACAATCGTCGCATCTAACATAGGTATATAACTGGGGTTTGGTCTTCTAATGGTCAATAGATCTCAACGTCATCAAATTCCTCAAGTATTGGTCATGTCTCCGATGGCTCCTTCTGATCATGCTTGTCCTTCTCAAGTTCTTTTGTCAAAACATCTCTGTTGTCGCAAAGTCTCTTAGTGACATCCTTTAATATTTCTGGAGTTTGGGTCCCAAACTGCCGGTTTCAACATCCTTGACATGATCCATGATCCTACTGTCCTTCAGTTACTGTCAAATCTCCGGTATCTCGATGTTTTTCTCCTTCAGCTTGTCTACTTTCAGCTTCTGGGTCCTGAGTTCTTCACGAACTGCTTCCTTATCAAATACTGCTTCTTGTAGGTCCATCTTAACTTCTTGATGTAACACTCCAGATCCTGGTGCTACACCAGTAATGTTAAAACTGCATCCTTCGCTGACAGATGCTCCTTCAGCCTTCTACCATCCAATTCTTCCATGCATCTACATGCTTAACTCCGCATGGTGACAATAGCATAGACGGGCAATAACACCATGGTCAGCCATGTCTATGCCCATGTTACTGCCATGAGCTTTCATTTCGTAATTGATATCTCCTGTCATAGGGTTTTCTTGACAAAAACTTTGAGTTCTAATGCTCCATGTTCCGGTCTTACTCCAATACACCTTGATCTCGGGTATTGACAACTTCCATAGTCTGTCAATTCCATAAGCGTAACCTTCCTAGGTCATACAAATCCGGAAATTCTTCAAAGCCTTCAAAATTCTCCTAGTCTTCGAAGTCTTCACCGTTGTAGTTTCCGTCATTGTAATGCACGGTAAAATCCTCTTTATTCCAAAGTAGTCTTAGTTGTCCGATATCTTGTCTCCTTGGAGTGGTCTCATCAGCCGAATCTTCGAGTGATCAAAAGGGGAAAAGGGGTATGGTCTCACTAAAAGGAAATATTTGAATAAGCTCAGAAGAGAAGAGAGGTAAAAGATCTTTTTGAAAATGAAGTAGTAGAGAAAAATCTTTCCTATGGGCTTGTCAGTTTCTAGGGTCACGTCCTACAGTCAACATGTGCTCGATACCATCTTGTAGCGACCCGACCGAATGGATCAAGTCTTCGTGCTTCGTGTCATCCACGGATCGGTATGTCGACACACACGATACTCGAAGGATTTATAACAGAGGTAAATCACATGTATGAAATAACGTAAATACTATTACCTCGATCCAAAATATAGCGGAAGCAACAAGGTTGTGGATTCCCATCAACACCAACGACAAAGTTGAGTATAGGAAATCGTAACCCTAACGTATCACCTCGTCGTCTGAAAAGTCTGCAACATGAAAGTTGCAGCCCGAAAACGGGTCAGCACATGGAATATGCTGGCAATGTAACACATAGAGAGTAATGAATGATAAGCTTGTACTACATGCATATGTGGCTGGTGGAAAAGCTCTACGATTCTGCTTTTGCATAAAGCCGCTTTTCCCTACGCAAAGGAAATAAATTTGTTTAACTATCATGGTGGTTGTTAAACATTGAGAATGGTTGACGCATCCTCAATCCCAATTAAAAGTACTCATTAAAACCCAACAAAGTTAATTAGAGTAACATGTTGAGATTCACATGATATTCAAGTACTAGATACTCAAGATGTCCATAACCGTGGACACGGCTAATCATGATTAGTTTATACACTCTGCAGAGGTTTGCACACTTTTCCCCACAAGACTCGATTGCCTCCGTTTGGTTTCTCGCACTACATGGTGTTTGAGAGACGGATGACCGAGACATAGTCTTTCAGAAGTGTTTGCACCTTACGATGGGTAGACCGTACCACCTACAACCCCTACATCAGCTAGTCTACCTTGTAAGAGTTCACACGACTTAATCAACTATGCCAGAGCCCATAATGGCCTGTGGCTGCACACGGAAGTTACTAGCATGAATAATCTTATGATCCCTTTGAGCACGGGTGGCGGTCCGAAAAAAACAGTAAGTCCTGATAGAAACCAGGTGCCTCAATCCACCCAAATGTGTGTTTAAGTTGCCACCTTAAATAAACCATTAATTTAACAATCTCACATCTGTCATGGAATACACTCACCCAATCCACGTCTACTAGCATAGCATAATAAGCAAACGTAGAAGTAACTCCCAAGGTTTCATAAGTAAAACAGGTAATAGGTACTACCTCAATCTACTTCCCATCCCACAATTTAATTAGATCCTAATCATGCAAGTGTTTGAGGAATAGATCTAATGCATAAAAACTGGGTATGAGAAAAGTATGATCAAAGTGTTACTTGCCTTGCTGATGATCCATGAAACCTAGAGATTCGAAATAACAAGCGGCGCACTCCGGGTGATCTATCGCAGATAAACAACAAGCATACAATAAGTACTCATCTAATGCACGGGTAAATCTCGAATAAAAGATCTGACCAGAAAGTTCAACTTAAGAACCCTGGTTGCAAAAAAGAATCTAATCAAATAAAGCAACGAAAGTCAAACGACGAAAGAAAACAACTCGGTTCTAGCAAGTTGAAACTAAGTCAAATTTTACAGTAGCAAAACTTTGTTTAAGTTGATTAGTCGGAACGGCGGTTTCGAAACGAAACTCCAGGCGCTTGAATCACCTGATTCTGATAAACGAGCGAGAAAATAGACTAGAAAGAAAATCGGATCTGAAATCACTATCAGAAAAATAGCGGAATAAATCCGATGAGAAAGAAAACGATGAACGGTTGAACGAACGGACGTTCATTAACCGAAGCAAACCGGTGATCTCGTTCGTTAGGATGAACGGTCCGGCGAACGCTTGCTAAACAAAACCGGAAAGTAAAAGCGGCGAGAAAAACTGATCTAGGGTTTCGGAAAGAAAACCGAAACGAAAAATCCGATCTAGAAAACCGGAACGGAAACCGGAACGATTTACGAAAAACCGAACCGAGGAAAAGAAAAGGTGACGCGGCGCGGGGCTAGTACCTCGAAGAGACGAGGGGCTCTGGCAGCGGCTAGGTGGCGGGGCGACAGCACTTGGCGGCGGCGGCGTAGGGCGGCGGCGGCGGCGACGGCGACAGGCGGCGGCGGCGGCGGTGGTGTAGGGCGGCGGCACTGCTGCTGCTGCGGAGGAGAGGAGAGGTGTTGGTTTGATGTGTTGGAGGGGGGGTGCTTGGGTATTTATATTGGGGAGGGGAGGGATTTTTGCTTGGAGTAGGGGACAAGAAATAGACTAGGATTAGGAAACAAGAGAGAAAAGATCTAGAAACAAATACGGAATAAGCGGAAATAGGACAAGAGTCCTACTAGGATTGTAAAGGAAGCGGCGGCTCCTGGCTCCTGGCGCATGATGGATAGCCTTGGCCGGTGGCTTTGGCGGCTTGGGCCTTTGGCCCAAGGCGCTGTGGTTCTTTTTTTTTTAACAATTTCCGGACGAAATAAAAAATAATAAAACCAAATAAATAAAAATATTATATAGGCATATAATATATCAAAATTTTCAGAAAAAGATTTCCTACATGATGCACATTATTCTAGATTCAAATAAAATACACACAAATTCAAATAAAGCAAAGAGTGCTTCTGGTCCAATAAAATCCAACAAAACCATTTTTAAAAATATCAAAATGAATTCAAATTTATTTCTCTCCATTTTTCTGAGGTAGGGAATCATGTTACCCTATTTTCCATATATTTTATTTTTGGAGAAAAATAATTTGAATAAAACTCAAATAACTCCAAATTGAAAATAAATTCAAAAGAACTTTGAATTTATTTCTTTGAAACTCCCTACTCGTATTTCATATGTTTTGAAGAAGTCATTTTATCTTCGCTCGTGAAAATCATTGAGTTGCATAAAGTTTCAGAATTGGAAATATTCTCGAATGAAATTCAAATAGTTTCAACACCCCTTGTCATTTAAATAAATGGAAGAAGTCATGTCATCTTCTCTCCGTGGTTTTGTGATGAAAAGAATTTGAATTCGAAAACATAAAAGCAAAATGGAAGTTTGGGAAAGTCCTTTTATTCCCTCTCATTTAACTTCCAAAAGTTTCGAATTCACTCACTTTCAGTCAATCAATCAAACAATCATTCAAAACTATCTATTTGTTTATAACATTCCAAAATTCAGAATTTTGGGATGTTACACAAGTCCGGCTCGAACCGGGACCATGAAGGCTGGGGGAAGGAATCCCTTGGTTTGGAGCGTCACTAGCTCGCTGTGCGGGACGGAACATCTCTCCCAACCTCCAGGCTGAGGGCTGGGAGGGCGAGAGGAGGAGCTGCGTCGACTGGCCATGATGGAATGATCTCTGTCGGATGCGCTCCGATGAATGCTCGCGAAGGGAAGACGGTGTGATTCGCATCTAAATCCTCGTCTCTTTTATAGGCAGCTCATTTGCGCAACTAGGGTGGCAAATGTGAAAACACCCTGGCTTTTCGCATTCGTTTGGCACGTGGAAGATGGCCATTATTGGGTGTGGAAGCCAAGGAGCGCAATATTCACGAGAAGCCGAACACTATTCAACAGGTATACAGAATTTGGAGAAGAACCCGCCTTGCAATGCCGAAGACAATCTGCGCGCCGCACTCATCGTCATTGAAGCCTGGTTCGGGGGCTACTGAGGGAGTCCTGGATTAGGGGGTGTCCGGATAGCCGGACTCCTGGACTATGAAGATACAAGATTGAAGGCTTTGTCCCGTGTCCGGATGGGACTTTCCTTGGCGTGGAAGGCAAGCTTGGCGATACGGATATGTAGATCTCCTACCATTGTAACTGACTCTGTGTAACCCTAACCCTCTCCGGTGTCTATATAAACCGGAAGGTTTTAGTCCGTAGGACGAACAACAATCATACCATAGGCTAGCTTCTAGGGTTTAGCCTCTTTGATCTCGTGGTAGATCTACTCTTGTACTACCCATATCATCAATATTAATCAAGCAGGAGTAGGGTTTTACCTCCATCGAGAGGGCCTGAACCTGGGTAAAAACATCGTGTCCCTTGTCTCCTGTTACCATCCGCCTAGATGCACGGTTCGGGACCCCTTACCCGAGATCCGCCGGTTTTGACACCGACAGTGGTAAATCGGTAAGAGACATCATAGACCGCACGATATATAGTAAAGTACGGTTACGACGTTTGGACACACCATTACCCCGTGGTGTTCAAGGTGGCGTGAGTTGCGAAACTATTCCGCATTGTTTTGAATGAAGGCCAAACTCGTAACTCAAATATTTGCCTCCGCGATCAGATCGTAGAAACTTTATTTTCTTGTTATGATGATTGTCCACTTCACTCTGAAATTCTTTGAACTTTCCAAATGTCTCAGACTTGTGTTTCATGAAGTAGATATACCCATATTTGTTTAAATCATCTGTGAAAGTCAGAAAATAACGATACCTGCCGTGAGCCTCAATACTCATTGGACCACATACATCAGTATGTATTATTTCCAATAAGTTTGTAGCTCGCTCTATTGTTCCGGATAACGGATTTTAGTCATCTTGCCCATGAGGCATGGTTCGCAAGCATCAAGTGATTCATAATCAAGTGATTCCAAAAACCCATTAGCATGAAACAGCCACCATACCTACCTATTATGGCATTTCCATAGCCATTCAGAGATATATTGCCATGCAACTTTCCACCATTCCGTTTATCATGACACATTCATCATTGTCATATTGCTTAGCATGATCATGTAGTTGACATAGTATTTGTGGCAAAGCCACCGTTCATAATTCTTTCATACATGTCACTCTTGATTCATTGCATATCCCGGTACACCGCCGGAGGCATTCATATAGAGTCATACTTTTTTCTAGTATCGAGTTCTAATCATTGAGTTGTAAATAAATAGAAGTGTGATGATCATCATTTAATAGAGCATTGTCCCAAAAAAAAGAAGAGAAAGGCCAAAAAAAGAAGGCCCAAAAAAAAGAAATAAAAAGTGGCAATGCTACTATCCTTTTTTTCCACACTTGTGCGCTTTACACCAATATGACCTAAACGGCACTGCCACAAATAAGTTGCACTATCATTATTAACTTTGCATCTTTTGGCTTCAATATTATGAATATGTGTATCACTATGATCGAGATTCAGTAAACCATTTATATTGAGTGTATGACCACAGAAGGTTTTATTCATGTAAATAGAACAACAATTATTCTTTGACTTAAATGAATAACCGTATTGCAATAAACATGATCCAATCATGCTCAACGCAAACACCAAATAACATTTTATTTTAGGTTCAACACTAATTCCGAAGATAAAGAGAGTGTGCGATGGTGATCTTATCAACCTTGGAATCACTTCCAACACACATCATCACCTCGCCCTTAATTAGTCTCTGTTTATTTTGCAACTCCCGTTTCTAGTTACTACTCTTAGCAACTGAACCAGTATCAAATACTGAGGGGTTGCTATAAACACTAGTAAAGTACACATCAATAACATGTATATCAAATATTTTTTTGTTCACTTTTCCATCCTTCTTATCCACCAAGTATCTAGGGCAGTTGCACTTCTAGTGACCATTTCCTTTGTAGTAGAAGCACTCAGTTTCAGGCTTGGGTCTAGCTTTGGCCTTCTTCATGGGAGCAACAACTTGCTTGCTATTCTTCTTGAAGTTCGTCTTTCTTTCCCTTGCCCTTTATCTTTAAACTAGTGGTCTTGTTAACCATCAACACTTGATGCTATTTCTTGATTTCTACCTTCGTTGATATCAGCATCGCGAAGAGCTTGGGAATCATTTTCGTC
Organism: Aegilops bicornis; assembly: GCA_021605145.1. NCBI lineage: Eukaryota > Viridiplantae > Streptophyta > Magnoliopsida > Poales > Poaceae > Aegilops > Aegilops bicornis. The sequence continues at coordinate 548,408,346 of CM038671.1, read as the reverse complement.
ATCCCTTGCATATTATAGTTCAGCACGAAGTTCTATTAACTTGGTGATAGTGACTAGAGAATTCTGTCAATCACTATCTTATCTGGAAGATTAACTCCCACTTCATTCAAGCGATTGTAGTACCCAGACATTTTGAGCACATGCTCACTAGCTGAGCTATTCTCCTCCATCTTGTAGGCAAAGTACTTGTCAGAGGTCTCATACCTCTCGACACGCGCATGAGTCTGAAATACCAATTTCAACTCTTGGAACATCTCATATGTTCCGTTGTGTTTCAAAACATTTTTGAAGTCCCGGTTCTAAGCCGTAAAGCATGGCGCACTAAACTATCAAGTAGTCACCATACCGAGCTTTGCCAACGTTCATAACGTCTCCATATGTTCCTGCAATCGGTCTGTCACCTAGCGGTGTGTTGGGGAACGTAGTAATTTCAAAAAAAATCCTACGCACACGCAAGATCATGGTAATGCATAGCAACGAGAGGGGAGAGTGTCGTCCATGTAACCTCATAGCCCGTAAGCGGAAGTGTTATGAGAACGCGGTTGATGTAGTCGTACGTCTTCACGATCCGACCGATCCAAGTACCGAACGCACGGCACCTCCGACTTCAGCACACATTCAGCTCGATGACGTCCCACGAACTCCGATCCAGCAGAGTCATAGAGAGTTCCACAAGACGACGGCGTGATGACGGTGATGATGTTGCTACCGACGCAGGCTTCGCCTAAGCACCGCCACGATATGATCGAGGTGGATTATGGTGGAGGGGGCGCGCGACACGGCTTGGAACAATCAACTTGTGTGTCTTTGGGTGCCCCGCCTCGTATATAAAGGAGCAAGGGGAGGCCGGCCGCCTTAGTGCACCCCAAGGAGAGGAGGAATCCTCCTCCTAGTAGGATTAGGATTCATCCTTTCCTAGTCCTACTAGGAAGGGGGAAGGGGGAAGGAAAGAGAGGGAGAGGGAGAGGGAAAGAGGGGCCGCACCCCCCTCCCCTAGTCCAATTTGGACTCCTCATGGGAGGGGGCGCGCCACCTCCTGGGCTGCTGCCCTCTCTCTCCCCTCAGGCCCACTAAGGCCCAATACTTCCCCGGGGGGTTCCGGTAACCCTCCCAAGCACTCAGTTTCTCCGAAACCATCCGGAACACTTCCGGTGTCCGAATATAGCCGTCCAATATATCAATCTTTACGTCTCGACCATTTTGAGACTCCTCGTCATGTCTATGATCACATCCAGGACTCCGAACTACCTTCGGTACATCAAAACACATAAACTCATAATACCGATCGTCACCGAACTTTAAGCATGTGGACCCTACGGGTTCGAGAACTATGTAGACATGACTGAGACTCGTTTATGGTCAATAACCAATAGCGGAACTTGGATGCACATATTGGCTCCTACATATTCTACGAAGATCTTTATCGGTCAAACTGCATAACAACATACGTTGTTCCCTTTGTCATCGGTACGTTACTTGCCCGAGATTCGATCGTCGGTATTTCAATACCTAGTTAAATCTCGTTACCGGCAAGTCTCTTTACTCGTTCCGTAATACATCATCCTGCAACTAACTCATTAGTTGCATTGCTTGCAAGGCTTATAGTGATGTGCATTACTGAGAGGGCCCAGAGATACCTCTCCGAAAATCGGAGTGACAAATCCTAATCTCGATCTATGCCAACCCAACAAGTACCTTCGGAGACACCTCTAGAGCACCTTTATAATCACCCAGTTACGTTGTGACGTTTGGTAGCACACAAAGTGTTCCTCCGGTATTCGGGAGTTGCATAATATCATAGTCATAGGAACATGTATAAGTCATGAAGAAAGCAATAGCAATATACTAAACGATCAAATGCTAAGCTAACGGAATGGGTCAAGTCAATCACATCATTCTCTAATGATGTGATCACATCAATCAAATGACAACTCATGTCTATGGCTAGGAAACTTAACCATCTTTGATTCAACGAGCTAGTCAAGTAGAGGCATACTAGTGACACTTAGTTTGTCTATATATTCACACATGTACTAAGTTTCCGGTTAATACAATTCTAGCATGAATAATAAACATTTATCATGATATAAGGGAATATAAATAACAACTTTATTATTGCCTCTAGGGCATATTTCCTTGATCTCTCACTTGCACTAGAGTCAATAATCTAGATTACACAGTAATGATTCTAACACCCATGGAGTCTTGGTGCTGATCATGTTTTGCTCGTGAGAGAGGCTTAGTCAACGGGTCTGCAACATTCAGATCTGTATGTATCTTGCAAATCTCTATGTCTCCCTCCTTGACTTGGTCGTGGATGGAATTGAAGCGTCTCTTAATGTTCTTGGTTGTCTTGTGAAATCTGGATTCCTTTGCCAAGGCAATTGCACCAATATTGTCGCAAAAGATTTTCATTGGACCCGATGCACTAGGTATGACACCTAGATCGGATATGAACTCCTTCATCCAAACTCCTTCATTTGCTGCTTCCGAAGCAGCTATGTACTCCGCTTCATATGTAGATCCCGCCACGACGCTTTGCTTAGAACTGCACCAACTGACAGCTCCACCGTTCAATATAAATACGTATCCGGTTTGTGACTTAGAGTCATCCGGATCAGTGTCAAAGCTTGCATCGACGTAACCATTTACGACGAGCTCTTTGTCACCTCCATAAATGAGAAACATATCCTTAGTCCTTTTTAGGTATTTCAGGATGTTCTTGACCGTTGTCTAGTGATCCAGTCCTGGATTACTTTGGTACTGATAACTCACAAGTGTAGGGGATCGCAACAGCTTTCGAGGGTAGAGTATTCAACCCAAATTCATTGATTCGACACAAGGGGAGCCAAAGAATATTCTCAAGTATTAGCAGCTGAGTTGTCAATTCAACCACACCTGGATAACTTAGTATCTACAGCAAAGTATTTAGTAGCAAAGTACTATGATAGTAGTGGTAATGGTAACAAAAGTAAAGGAAGCAAAAGTAATATTTTTGGTATTTTGTAGTGATTGTAACAGTAGCAACGGGAAAGTAAATAAAACCAATATAGGAAAAGCTCGTAGGCATTGGATCGGTGATGGATAATTATGCCGGATGCGGTTCATCATGTAATGATCATAACATAGGGTGACACGTAACTAGCTCCAATTCATCAATGTAATGTAGGCATGTATTCCGAATATAGTCATACGTGCTTATGGAAAAGAACTTGCATGACATCTTTTGTCCTACCCTCCCGTGGCAGCGGGGTCCTAATGGAAACTAAGTGATATTAAGGCCTCCTTTTAATAGAGAACCGGAACAAAGCATTAGCACATAGTGAATACATGAACTCCTCAAACTATGGTCATCACCGGGAGTGGTCCCGTTTATTGTCACTTCGGGGTTGCCGGATTATAACACATAGTAGGTGACTATAGACTTGTAAGATAGGATCAAGAACACACATATATTCATGAAAACATAATAGGTTCAGATCTGAAATCATGGCACTTGGGCCCTGGTGACAAGCATTAAGCATAGCAAAGTCATAGCAACATCAATCTCGTAACATAGTGGATACTAGGGATCAAATCCTAACAAAACTAACTCGATTACATGATAGATCTCATCCAACCCATCACCGTCCCGGCAAGCCTACGATGGAATTACTCACGAACGGCGGTGAGCATCATGAAATTGGTGATGGAGGATGGTTGATGATGACGACGGCGACGAATCCCCCTCTCCGGAGCCCCGAATGGACTCCAGATCAGCCCATCCCAAGAGGTTTTAGGGCTTGGCGGCGGCTCCGTATCATAAAACGCGATGATTTCTTCTCCTTGATTTTTTTCTCCCTGAAAGCAAATATATAGAGTTGGAGTTGGCGTCGGAGGAGCTTCAGGGGGCCCATGATGTAGGCGCGCCTAGGGGCGCCCACCCTCGTGGATGTGGTGTGGGCCCCTGGTCTTCATCTTTGGCAAGGATTTTTATTATTTTTAACTAGACGTTCCGTGGAGTTTCAGGTCATTCCGAGAACTTTTGTTTACGCACATAAATGACACCATGGCAATTATCTTTGAAAACAAAGGTCGATCCGGGTTAGTTTCATTCAAATCATGCAAGTTAGAGTCCAAAACAAGGGCAAAAGTGTTTGGAAAAGTAGATACGACGGAGACGTATCAACTCCCCCAAGCTTAAACCCTTGCTTGTCCTCAAGCAATTCAGTTGATAAACTGAAAGTGATAAAGGAAAACTTTTACAAACTCTGTTTGCTCTTGTTGTTGTGAATATGTAAAGCCAGCATTCAAGTTTTCAGCAAAGATCATGATTAACCACATTTACAATAATTTGCAGGTCTCATGTTTACTCATATCAATAGCATAATCAACTAGCGAGCCATAATAATAAATCTCGGATGACAACACTTTCTCAAAACAATCATAATATGATATAACAAGATGGTATCTCGCTAGCCCTTTTTGAGACCGCAAAACATAAATGCAGAGCACCTTTAAAGATCAAGGACTGAATAGACATTGTAATTCATGGTAAAAGAGATCCAATCATAGTCATACCCAATATAAATTAATAGTAATGAATGCAAATGACAGCTGTGCTCTCCAGCTAGTGCTTTTAAATAAGAGGGTGATGACTCAACATAAAAGTAAATAGATAGGCCCTTCACAGAGGGAAGCAGGGATTTGTAGAGGTGCGAGCTCGGTTTTGAAATAGAGACAAATAATATTTTGAGCGGCATACTTTCATTGTCAACATAACAACTAAGAGATGGCGATATCTTCCATGCTACACACATTATAGGAGGTTCCCAAACAGAATGGTAAAGTTTATACTCCCCCTCCACCAACAAGCATCAATCCATGACTTGCTCGAAACAACGAGTGTCTCCAACTAGCAACAAATTCTGTGGAGAGTTTTGTTTGCAATTATTTTGATTTAGTTTTCATAAAGCATGGGACTGGGCATCCCGGAGACCAGTCATTTTCTCGTGAATGAGGAGCGGAGTCCACTCCTCTTGAGAATATCCCACTTAACATGGAAGATAAGGGCAGCCCTAGTTGATACATGAGCTATTCGAGCATACAAAACAAAATGTTTATTTGAAGGTTTAGAGTTTGGCACATGAAAGTTTACTTGGAACGGCAGGTAGATACCGCATATAGGAAGGTATAGTGGACTCATATGGAATAACTTTGGGGTTTAAGGGATTGGATGCACAAGCAGTATTCCCGCTTAGTACAAGTGAAGGCTAGCAAAAGACTGGGAAGCGACCAACTGGAGAGCGACAACAGTCATGAACATGCATTAAAATTAATAAACATTGGATGCAAGCATGTGTAGGATATAATCCACCATGAACATAAATATCGTGAAGGCTATGTTGATTTTGTTTCAACTACATGTGTGAACATGTGCCAAATCAAGTCACCTAAATCATTCAAAGGAGGATACCACCCCACTATACCACATCACAACCATTTTAATAGCATGTTGGCACGCAAGGTAAACCATTATAACTCATAGCTAATCAAGCATGACATAAGCAACTATGATCTCTAATTGTCATTGCAAACATGTTTATTCATAATAAGCTGAATCAGGAACGATGAACTCATTATATTTTCAAAAACAAGAGAGGTCGAGTTCATACCAGCTTCTCTCGTCTCAGTCAATCCATCATATATCATCATAATTGCCTTTCACTTGCACGACCGAAAGAAGTGAATAATAATAAGAGTGTACGTGCATTGGACTAAGCTGGAATCTGCGAGCATTCAATGAACAGAAGAAGACAAGGCAATATGGGCTCTTGGTTAAATTAACAATAATGCATATAAGAGCCACTCCAACAATTTAGTCATGGTCTTCTCCTATCGACCCCCAAAGAAAAGAAAAGAAATAAAACTATTCACACGGGAAAGCTCCCAACAAGCAAAAGAAGAACGGGAAATCTTTTTGGGTTTTCTTTTAATTATTACTACTACAACAAGAAAAGTAAACTACTACTATTTTTTTGTTTTTCTTAAGGTTTATCAAACACACAAGAAGAAAGTAGGAAAAAGAAAATAAACTAGCATGGATATTACAGTGAAAGAGTATGAGCACCGACATCTAGCAATGAGTGTGTGTGAACATAAATGTAATGTCGGTGGGAAATATGTACTCCCCCAAGCTTAGGCTTTTGGCCTAAGTTGGTTCATTGCCAGGGATGGCCTGGCGGATACCCGTAGGTGTAACTGGGGTCGTACTGCGACGAAGACGACTCTGACTGCCACTGGCTGGCAGCCATCTCCTGATCCCAAGAATAAACAGACCATCGTGGAGGCTCATATTGTGGTTCCGGCTTCGGGGCTGGTGTAGGGTTCCGGTAGGCTTGAACGGCCGCCCACGAAACGAGATACGGACCTTCAGATAAATTAAACAAGGAAGGAGTAGGTAGGGTAATAGTCTCAGGGTGATGTTTATTAAAGAATAATTTGTATTTAAGCTCCCCGTCCCTGCCCTTAACAATAAAGTCATGCGCTAGCATACTCTTATAATCTAAATAAGCACTAGGCAGCAATTTTTCTTCTTTGAGCCTAATAGGTATGTTAAAATGTGCAGCTAGGCGTGAAGCATAAATACCTCCAAAGATGGGGCCCTTAGTACGGTTCAAACTTAACCGTTTAGCAATAATTCCGCCCATACTAACAGTGTTATCGCGGAATAAACCATGAAACAAAATGATAATATCGTGAACACTAAGGTTTCCACAGTTTCCATGACCAATCAAGCAACGACTAGCAAATATGGCAAAGTAACGTAGGACAGGAAAATGTATGCTAGTGATTCTTGCATCGGAAACCTTCCTGGTTTCCCCCACAGTGATGGTTTCAATAAATTCTTCCACATCTTTACGGTGTGGTTCATCTAAGGTACCCTCAAAGGGTATTTTGCAAACCTTGCAAAATTCAGCTAATGGATAATTATGCTGGATGCGGTTCATCATGTAACAGTCATAACATAGGGTGACACAGTACTAGCTCCAATTCATCAATGTAATGTAGGCATGTATTCCGAATATAGTCATACGTGCTTATGGAAAAGAACTTGCATGGCATATTTTGTCCTACCCTCCCGTGGAAGCGGGGTCCTAATGGAAACTAAGTGATATTAAGGCCTCCTTTTAATAGAGAACCGGAACAAAGCATTAGCACATAGTGAATACATGAACTCCTCAAACTATGGTCGTCACCGGGAGTGGTCCCGATTATTGTCACTTCGGGGTTGCCGGATCATAAAACATAGTAGGTGGCTATAGACTTGCAAGATAGGATCAAGAACACACATATATTCATGGAAACATAATAGGTTCAGATATGAAATCATGGCACTTGGGCCCTAGTGACAAGCATTAAGCATAGCAAAGTCATAGCAACATCAATCTCAGAACATAGTGGATACTAGGGATCAAACCCTAACAAAACTAACTCGATTACATGATAGATCTCATCCAACCCATCACCGTCCAGCAAGCCTATGATGGAAGTACTCACGCACGGCGGTGAGCATCATTAAATTGGTGATGGAGGATGGTTGATGATGACGACGGCGACGAATCCCCCTCTGCGGAGCCCCGAACGGACTCCAGATCGGCCCACCCGAGAGGTTTTAGGGCTTGGCGGCGGCTCCGTATCGTAAAACGCGATGATTTCTTCTCCTTGATTATTTTCTCCCCGAAAGCAAATATATAGAGTTGGAGTTGGCGTCGGAGGAGCTCCAGGGGGCCCACGAGGTAGGGGGGCGCGCGCCCCACCCTCGTGGACAGGGTGTGGGCCCCCTGGTCTTCATCTTTGTCAAGGATTTTTTTATCATTTTTAACTAGACGTTCCGTGGAGTTTCAGGTCATTCCGAGAACTTTTGTTTCTGCACATAAATAACACCATGGCAATTCTGCTGAAAACAGCGTCAGTCCGGGTTAGTTTCATTCAAATCATGCAAGTTAGAGTCCAAAACAAGGGCAAAAGTGTTTGGAAAAGTAGATACGATGGAGACGTATCAGGTACCTCCCTGCTAAGTTAATAGCAAGGCACACATCAGGTCTGGTACACAGCATTGCATACATGATAGAGCCTATGGCTGAAGCATAGGGAACATCTTTCATTTTCTCTCCATCTTCTGAAGTGGTCCGCATTGAGTCTGACTCAACTTCACACCTTGTAACACAGTCAAGAACCCTTTCTTTGCTTAATCCATTTTGAACTTCTTCAGAACTTTATCAAGGTATGTGCTTTGTGAAAGTCCTGTTAGGCGTCTTGATCTATCTCTATAGATCTTGATGCCTAATATATAAGCAGCTTCACCGATGTCTTTCATTGAAAAACTCTTATTCAAGTATCCTTTTATGCTATCCAGAGATTCTATATCATTTCCAATCAACAATATGCCATCCACATATAATATTAGAAATGCTACAGAGCTCCTACTCACTTTCTTGTAAATACATGCTTCTCCAAAAGTCTGTATAAAACCATATGCTTTGATCACACTATCAAAATGTTTATTCCAACTCCGAGATGCTTGCACCGGTCCATAAATGGATTGCTGGAGCTTGCACACTTTGTTAGCATCCTTTGGTCGATAAAACCTTCAGGTTGCATCATATACAACTCTTCTTCCAGAAATCCATTCAGGAACGCAGTCTTTACATCCATTTGACAAATTTCATAATCATAAAATGCGGCAATTGCTAACATGATTCAGACGGACTTAAGCATCGCTACGGGTGAGAAAGTCTCATCGTAGTCAACTCCTTGAACTTGTCGAAAACCTTTCGCAATAAGTCGAGCTTTGTAGATGATAACATTACCGTCGGCGTCGGTCTTCTTCTTGAAGATCCATTTATTCTCGATGGCTTGCCGATCATCGGGCAAGTCAACCAAAATCCACACTTTGTTCTCATACATGGATCCCATCTCAGATTTCATGGCCTCAAGCCATTTTGCGGAATCTGGGCTCATCGTCGCTTCTTCATAGTTCATAGGTTCTTCATGGTCTAGTAACATGACCTCTAGAATACGATTACCGTACCACTCTGGTGCGGATCTTACTCTGGTTGACCTACGAGGTTCAGTAGTAACTTGATATGAAGTTACATGATCATCGTCATTAGCTTCCTCACTAATTGGTGTAGAAGTCATATGATTAGATTTTTGTGATGAACTACTTTCCAATAAGGGAGCAGGTACAGTTACCTCATCAAGTTCTACTTTCCTCCCACTCACTTCTTTCGAGAGAAACTCCTTCTCTAGAAAGGATCCATTCTTAGCAACAAATGTCTTGCCTTCGGATCTGTGATAGAAGGTGTACCCAACAGTCTCCTTTGGGTATCTTATGAAGACACATTTCTCCGATTTGGGTTTGAGCTTATCAGGTTGAAGCTTTTTCACATAAGCATCACAGCCCCAAACTTTAATCAACGACAACTTTGGTTTCTTTCCAAACCACAATTCATAAGGTGTCGTCTCAACAGATTTAGATGGTGCCCTATTTAACATGAATGCAGCCATCTCTAAAGCATAACCCCAAAACGATAGCGGTAAATAAGTAAGAGACTTCATAGATCGCACCATATCTAGTAAAGTACGATTACGATGTTCGGACACACCATTACGATGTGGTGTTCCGGGTGGCGTGAGTTGCGAAACTATTCCGGATTGTTTCAAATGAAGAACAAACTCGCAACTAAAATATTCTCCTCCACGATTAGATCGCAGAAACTTTATTTTCTTGTTACAATGATTGTCCACTTCACTCTGAAATTCTTTGAACTTTTCAAATGTTTCAGACTTATGTTTCATTAAGTAGATATACCCATATCTGCTCAAATCATCTGTGAAGGTGAGAAAATAACTTGATACCACTTGTGAGCCTCAACATTCATTGGACCACATACATCAGTATGTATGATTTCCAACAAATCTGTTGCTCGCTCCATAGTTCCGGAGAACGGCGTTTTAGTCATCTTGCCCATAAGGCATGGTTCGCAAGTACCAAGTGATTCATAATCAAGTGATTCCAAAAGTCCAACAGAATGGAGTTTCTTCATGCGCTTTACACCAATATGACCTAAACGACAGTGCCACAAATAAGTTGCACTATCATTATCAACTCTGCATCTTTTAGCTTCAATATTATGAATATGTGTATCACTACTATCGAGATTTATCAAAAATAGACCACTCTTCAAGGGTGCATGACCATAAAAGATATTACTCACATAAATAGAACAACCATTATTCTCAGATTTAAATGAATAACCGTCTCGCATCAAACAAGATCCAGATATAATGTTCATGCTCAACACTGGCACCAAATAACAATTATTCAGGTCTAAAACTAATCCCGAAGGTAGATGTAGAGGTAGCGTGCCGACCACGATCACATCGACTTTGGAACCATTTCCCACGCGCATCGTCACCTCGTCCTTATCCAATCTTTGCTTAATCCGTAGTCCCTGTTTCGAGTTGCAAATATTAGCAATAGAACCAGTATCAAATACCTGTGTGCTATCATGAGCATTAGTAAGGTACACATCAATAACATGTAGATCACATATACCTTTGTTCACCTTGCCATCCTTCTTATCCACCAAATACTTGGGGCAGTTCCGCTTCTAGTCACCAGTCCCTTTGCAGTAGAAGCACTCAGTCTGAGGCTTAGGTACAGACTTGGGCTTCTTCACTTGAGCAGAAACTTGCTTGTCGTTCTTCTTGAAGTTCCCCTTCTTCCCTTTACCCTTTTTCTTGAAACTGGTGGTCTTGTTAACCATCAACACTTGATGCTCCTTCTTGATTACTACCTCCGCATCCTTTAGCATCACGAAGAGCTTGGGAATTGTCTTATCCATCCCTTGCATATTATAGTTCATCACAAAGCTCGTGTAGCTTGGTGGCAGAGATTCAAGAATTCTGTCAATGACACTATCATCCGGAAGATTAACTCCTAGTTGAATCAAGTGATTGTTATACCCAGACATTTTGAGTATATGCTCACCGACAGAACTATTCTCCTCCATCTTATAGCTGTAGAATTTATTGGAGACTTCATATCTCTCAATCCGGGCATTTGCTTGGAATATTAACTTCAAATCTGGAACATCTCATATGCTCCATGACGTTCAAAACGTCGTTGAAGTCCCAGTTCTAAGCCGTAAAGCATGGCACATCGAACTATCGAGTAGTCATCAGCTTTGCTCGCCAGACGTTCATAACATCCGATATTTCTCTTGCAGCTGGTTTGGCACCTAAGCGGTGCTTCCAGACGTAATTCTTACAGGCAGCAATGAGGATAATCCTCAAGTTACGGACCCAGCCCGTGTAATTGCGACCATCATCTTTCAACTTTGCTTTCTCAAGGAACGCATTAAAATTCAATGGAACAACAGCACGGGCCATCAATCTACAACAACATAGACATGCAAAATACTACCAGGTACTAAGTTCATGATAAATTAAAGTTCAGTTAATCAAATTACTTAAGAACTCCCACTTAGATAGACATCCCTCTAATCATCTAAGTGATCACGTGATCCATATGAACTAAACCATGTCCAATCATCACGTGAGATGGAGTAGTTTTCAACGGCGAACATCCCTATGTTGATCATATATAGTATATGATTCACGCTCGACCTTTCGGTCACAGTGTTCCGAGGCCATATCTGCATATGCTAGGCTCGTCAAGTTTACCCCGAGTATTCTGCATGTGCAAAACTGGCTTGCACCCGTTGTATGTGAACGTAGAGCTTATCACACCCGATCATCACATGGTGTCTCGGCACGACGAACTTTCGCAACGGTACATACTTAGGGAGAACACTTATACCTTGAAATTTAGTGAGAGATCATCTTATAATGCTACTATCGATATAAGCAAAATAAGATGCATAAAAGATAAACATCACATGCAATCAATATAAGTGATATGATATGGCCATCATCATCTTGTGCCTTTGATCTCCATCTCCAAAGCACCGTCATGATCACCATCGTCACCGGTAGCGACACCTTGATCTCCATCGTAGCATCATTGTCGTCTTGCCAACTATTGCTTCTACGACTACCGCTACCACTTAGTGATAAAGTAAAGCAATTACATGGCGATTGCATTTCATACAATAAAGCGACAACCATATGGCTCCTGCCAGTTGCCGATAACTCAGTTACAAAACATGATCATCTCATACAATAAAATTTAGCATCATGTCTTGACCATATCACATCACAACATGCCCTGCAAAAACAAGTTAGACGTCCTCTACTTTGTTGTTGCAAGTTTTACGTGGCTACTACGGGTTGAGTAAGAACCGTTCTTACCTACGCATCAAAACCACAACGATATTTCGTCAAGTATGTGCTATTTTAACCTTCACGAGGACCGGGCGTAGCCACACTCGATTCAACTAAAGTTGGAGAAATTGACACCCGCCAGCCACCTGTGTGCAAAGCACGTCGGTAGAACCAGTCTCGCGTAAGCGTACGCGTAATGCCGGTCCGGGCCGCTTCATCCAACAATACCGCCGAATCAAAGTATGACATGCTAGTAAGCAGTATGACTTGTATCACCCACAACTCACTTGTCTCCTACTCGTGCATATAACATCTATGCATAAAACTGGCTCGGATGCCACTGTTGGGGAACATAGTAATTTCAAAAAAATTCCTACGCACACGCAAGATCATGGTGATGCATAGAGACGAGAGGGGAGAGTGTTGTCCACGTACCCTCGTAGACCATGAGCGGAAGCGTTATGAAAACGCGGTTGATGTAGTCGTACGTCTTCACGATCCGACCGATCCAAGTATCGAACGCACGGCACCTCTGAGTTCAGCACACGTTCAACTCGATGACGTCCCACGAACTCCGATCTAGCAGTGCTTTGCAGGAGAGTTCCGTCAGCACGACGGCATGATGACGGTGATGATGTTGCTACCAACGCAGGGCTTCGCCTAAGCACCGCTACAATATGATCGAGGTGGATTATGGTGGAGGGGGGCACCGCACACGGCTTGGAACAATAAACTTGTGTGTCTTTGGGTACCCCCACCCCCGTCCCCGTATATAAAGGAGCAAGGGGGAGGCCGGCCGGCCTTGGTGAGCCCCAAGTAGAGGAGTAATCCTCCTCCTAGTAGGAGTAGCATTCATCATTTCCTAGTCCTACTAGGAAGGGGGAAGGGGGAAGGAAAGAGAGGGAGGGGGAGAGGGAAAGAGGGGCCGCGACCCCCTCCCCTAGTACAATTCGGACTCCTCATGGGAGGGGGCGCGCCACCTCCTGGGCTGCTGCCCTATCTCTCCCCTCAGGCCCACTAAGGCCCAATACTTCCACTGGGGTTCCGGTAACCCCTCCGGACTCCAGTTTTCTCAAAACCATCCGGAACACTTCCGGTGTCCGAATATAGCCGTCCAATATATCAATCTTTACATCTCGACCATTTCGAGACTCCTCGTCATGTCCGTGATCACATCCAGGACTCCCAAATACCTTAGGTACATCAAAACACATAAACTCATAATACCGATCGTCACCAAACTTTAAGCGTGCGGACCCTACGTGTTCGAGAACTATGTAGACATGACCGAGACTCGTTTCTGGTCAATAACCAATAGCGGAACCTGGATGCTCATATTGGCTCCTACATATTCTACGAAGATCTTTATCGGTCAAACCGCATAACAACATATGTTGTTCCCTTTGTCATCGGTACGTTACTTGCCCGAGATCCGATCGTCGGTATCTCAATACCTAGTTCAATCTCGTTACTGGCAAGTATGTTTACTCGTTCCGTAATACATCATCCCGCAACTAACTCATTAGTTGCATTGCTCGCAAGGCTTATAGTGATGTGCATTACTGAGAGGGCCCAGAGATACCTCTCCGACAATCGGAGTGACAAATCCTAATCTCGTTCTATGCCAACCCAACAAGTACCTTCGGAGAAACCTTAGAGCACCTTTATAATCACCCAGTTACGTTGTGATGTTTGGTAGCACACAAAGTGTTCCTCCGGTATTCAGGAGTTGCATAATCTCATAGTCATAGGAACATGTATAAGTCATGAAGAAAGCAATAGCAATATACTAAACGATCAAATGCTAAGCTAACATAATGGGTCAAGTCAATCACATCATTCTCTAATGATGTGATCCCGTTAATCAAATGACAACTCATGTCTATGGCTAGGAAACTTAACCATCTTTGATTCAACGAGCTAGTCAAGTAGAGGCATACTAGTGACACTTAGTTTGTCTATATATTCACACATGTACTAAGTTTCCGGTTAATACAATTCTAGCATGAATAATAAGCATTTATCATGATATAAGGAAATATAAATAACAACTTTATTATTGCCTCTAGGGCATATTTCCTTCACGGTGCATCAAGGACATAATTATTCTGTGCAGCAATGAGGATAATTCTTAGATCACAGACCTAGTCCGCATCATTGCTACTATGATATTTCAACTTTATTTTTCTCTAGGAACATATCAAAAATAAACGGGGAGCTACATCGCGAGCTATTGATCTACAACATAGATATGTTAATACTATCAGGACTAAGTTCTTGATAAATTAAAGTTCAATTAATCATATTACTTAAGAACTCCCACTTAGATAAACATCCCTCTAGTCATCTAAATGATCACATGATCCTATCAACTAAACCATGTCCGATCATCACGTGAGATGGAGTAGTTTTCAATGGTGAATATCACTATGTTGATCATATCTACTATATGATTCACGTTCGACCTTTCGGTCTCGGTGTTCCGAGGCCATATCTGCATATGCTAGGCTCGTCAAGTTTAACCCAAGTATTCTGTGTGTGCAAAACTGGCTTACACCCATTGTATGTGAACGTAGAGCTTATCACACCCGATCATTACGTGGTGTCTCTACACGACATTTAATGTAACGGTGCATACTCAGTGAGAACACTTATACCTTGAAATTTAGTGAGGGATCATCTTATAATGCTACCACCGTACTAAGCAAAATAAGATGCATAAAGGATAAACATGACATGCAATCAAAATATGTGACATGATATGGCCATCATCATCTATTGCCTTTGATCTCCATCTCCAAAGCACCGTCATGATCTCCATCGTCACCGGCTTGACACCTTAATATCCATCGTTGTTGTCTCACCAACTATTGCTTCTACGATTATCGCTACCGCTTAGTGATAAAGTAAAGCAATTACATGGCGATTACATTTCATACAATAAAACGACAACCATAAGGCTCCTACCATTTGCCGATAATGTTTACAAAACATGATCACCTCATACATAATTTATATCGCATCACGTCTTGACCATATCACATCACAACATGCCCTCCAAAAACAAGTTAGACATCCTCTACTTTGTTGTTGCAAGTTTTACGTGGCTGCTATGGGCTTCTAGCAAGAACCGTTCATACCTGCGCATCAAAACCACAACGATTTTTCTTCAAGTGTGTTGTTTTAACCTTCAACAAGGACCGGTCATAGTCAAACTCGATTCAACTAAAGTTGGAGAAACTGACACCCGCTAGCCACCTGTGTGTGAAGCACGTCGGTAGAACCAGTCTCATGAACGCGGTCATGTAATTTCGGTCCGGGCCGCTTCATCCAACAATACCGCTGAATTAAAGTAAGATGTTGGTGGTAAGCAGTATGACTATTAACACCCACAACTCATTGTGTTCTACTCGTGCATATAACATCAATGCATAGACCTGCTCGGATGCCACCGTTGGGGAACATAGTAATTCAAAAATTTCCTACGATCACGCAGGATCTATCTAGGAGAAGCATAGAAACGAGTGAGGAGAGTGTGTCCACGTACCTTACCGAAAGCGGAAGCGTTTAATAACGTGGTTGATGTAGTCGAAAATTTTCATGATCCAATCGATCCAAGTATCAAACGTACGACACCTCCGTGTACAGCACAAGTTCAGCACGATGACGTCTCTCGAGCTCTTGATCCAGTTGAGGACAAGGGAGAATTTCGTCAGCACGACGGCGTGGTGACGGTGATGATGAAGTTACCGGTGCAGGGCTTCGCCTAAGCACTACGACGATATGACTGAGGTGTTAAACTGTGGAGGGGGGCATCGCACACGGCTAAGACAAATGTTGGAGTGCCTTTGGGGTGCCCCCTGCCCACGTATATAAAGGAGGTAGGGAGAGAGGCCGCCCCCCTAGGGGATGCACCAAGAGTATGTAGTCCTACTAGGACTTCCAAGTCCTAGTAGGAATCCCTTTCCTTTTCGGAGTAGGTGAGAAGGAAAGAGGGAAAGAGAGAGGGAGTAGGAAAGAGCAAGGGGGCGCCTTCCCTTCCCCTAGTCCAATTCGGACCCATGGGGGGCGCCACCTCCCCTTGGCATGCCTCCTCTTTTCCTGTATGGCCCAATAAGGCCCATTACTTCTCCCGGTGAATTCCCGTAACTCCTCGGTAGTCCGTAAAATACCCGTATCAGTCAAAACCTTTCCGATGTCCGAATATAACCTTCCAATATATCAATCTTTACCTCTCGACCATTTAGAGACTCCTCGTCATGTCCGTGATCTCATCCGGGACTCCGAACAAACTTCGGTCATCAAATCACATAACTCATAATACAAATCGTCATCGAACGTTAAGCGTGCGGACCCAACGGGTTCGAGAACTGTGTAGACATGACCAAGACACATCTCCGGTCAACAAACAATAGCGGAACCTGATGCTCATATTGGTTCCTACATATTCTACGAAGATCTTTATCGGTCAAACCGCATAACAACATACGTTGTTCCCTTTGTCATCGGTATGTTACTTGCCCGAGATTTGATCGTACCCTAAACCCTAAACCCTGGTATCATCATACCTAGTTCAATATCGTTACCGAAAAGTCTCTTTACTCGTTCTGTAATGCATCATCCCGTAACTAACTCATTAGTCACATTGCTTGCAAGGCTTATAGTGATGAGCATTACCGAGAGGGCCCAGACATACCTCTCCGAAACTCGGAGTGACAAATCCTAATCTCGATCTATGCCAACCCAAAAAACACCTTTGGAGACACCTGTAGAGCATCTTTATAATCACCCAGTTACGTTGTGACGTTTGATAGCACACAAGATGTTCCTCCGGTATTCGGGAGTTGCATAATCTCATAGTCAGAGGAACATGTATAAGTCATGAAGAAAGCAATAGCAATAAAATTAAATGATCATTTATGCTAAGATAACGGATAGGACTTATCCATCGCATCATTCTCTAATGAAGTGATCCCGTTCATCAAATGACAACACATGTCTATGGTCAGGAAACTTAATCATCTTTGATTAACAAGCTAGTCAGGTAGAGGCATACTAGGGACACTCTGTTTGTCTATGTATTCACACATGTACTAAGTTTCCGGTTAATACAATTCTAGCATGAATAATAAACATTTATCATGATATAAGGAAATATAAATAACAAATTTATTATTGCCTCTAGGGCATATTTCCTTCACTCAAGCATCCTCGTTTGCTTCTCCACCTCCATCTCAAGCCTCCTCCTTTGGATCTCATGAAGGCGTTCGTTTGTTCTTCCTAGTCTTTCCGGCGCTTCTCCTCCCTTGAGTCCTTCTTGGTCATCATGTCTTCCATGGTTGTGATCAAGGCGTTCGACGTCGCATCCCACTTGTCCTCCTTCTTGGAGTTGGTATTCAAGTATAGAGGATCGCAACAGTTTTCGAGGGTAGAGTATTCAACCCAAATTTATTGATTCGACACAAGGGGAGCCAAAGAATATTCTCAAGTATTAGCAGTTGAGTTGTCAATTCAACCACACCTGGATAGCTTAATATCTGCAGCAAAGTATTTAGTAGCAAAGTAGTATGGAAGTAACGGTAACGGTAGCAAAAGTAATTTTTTTGGGTTTTGTAGTGATTGTAACAAAGAGTAGCGGAAAAGTAAATAAGCGAAGAACAATATGTGAAAAGCTCATAGGCATTGGATCTGTGATGGAGAATTATGCCGGATGCGGTTCATCATGTAACAATCATAACATAGGGTGACACAGAACTAGCTCCAATTCATCAATGTAATGTAGGCATGTATTCCAAATATAGTCATATGTGCTTATGGAAAAGAACTTGCATGACATCTTTTGTCCTACCCTCCCGTAGTAGCGGGGTCCTAATGGAAACTAAGGGATATTAAGGCCTCCTTTTAATAGAGTACCAGACCAAAGCATTAACACATAGTGAATACATGAACTCCTCAAACTACAATCATCACCGGGAGTGGTCCCGATTATTGTCACTGGGTTGCGGATCATAACACATAGTAGGTGACTATAGACTTGCAAGATAGGATCAAGAACTCACATATATTCATGAAAACATAATAGGTTCAGATCTGAAATCATGGCACTCGGGCCCTAGTGACAAGCATTAAGCATAGCAAAGTCATAGCAACATCAATCTCAGAACATAGTGGATACTAGGGATCAAACCCTAACAAAACTAACTCGATTACATGATAAATCTCATCCAACCCATCACCGTCCAGCAAGCCTATGATGGAATTACTCATGCACGGCGGTGAACATCATGAAATTGGTGATGGAGGATGGTTGATGATGACGATGACGACGGATTCCCCTCTCCGGAGCCCCGAACGGACTCCAGATCAGCCCTCCCGAGAGAGTTTAGGGCTTGGCGGCGGCTCCGTATCGTAAAACACGATGAATCTTTCTCTCTGGTTTTTTTTCTTCCCGAACACGAATATATGGAGTTGGAGTTGAGGTCGGTGGAGCTCCAGGGGACCCACGAGGCAGGGGGCACGCCTAGGGGGGGTAGGGCGCGCCCCCACCCTCGTGCCCAGGGTGTGGGCCCCCTGGCCTTGATTCTTTCGCCAATATTTTTTATATTTTCCAAAAATAATCTCCGTGAAGTTTCAGGTCATTCCGAGAACTTTTGTTTCTGGACATAAATAACACCATGGCAATTCTGCTGAAAACAGCATCAGTCCGGGTTAGTTCCATTCAAATCATGCAAGTTAGAGTCCAAAACAAGGGCAAAAGTGTTTGGAAAAGTAGATACGATGGAGACGTATCATCCCCCACGACCGTGGCTTCTCGCCGTCCCCAACCTCCTCCACGGCCTTCTTCCCCCCATGCGACATGAGGGCGGCATATTACGTCTTGAACTTCTCCTCGTCTTTGATGACCCTCCAACAATGGGAGAGGTTGAAGGACTTGCCATCGTGTTGGACCTTGAATGCCTCCAAAACTTGGAATGCCTACAAATGAATTGCATGCAAGCGTATTGGCAAATGGATATGGAAATGGAAATGGACATGCAAGCATAAACGGAATGACACAAAGAGGGGCGCTTGCTAGCATACCATGTCTTGCATGCCGATGCCGCTCACGGGGCGTGCCTTGATGCTCTCAAGAGTGGCACAAAACTTGTTGCACTCTTGTTGGATCACCTTCCAACGCTTCGAAATGGACACCGGCCCGCGTGTGCTTTGCATTTGGTACGGCGGAAACTTCTTGCGCTCATGGAACTCACGATGGACACGAGTTCAAAAGGTTGACGCATTTTGTTCGGTGCCGGTCTTGGGGTCTTGCCCAATGTCCCTCCAACACTCACAAAGGAGGTTGTCCTCGGCCGTTGTGTATGCCTTCGTCCGCCTGCTCTTGCGCTTCGGCTTACCTCCGGTGACTTGGTTGGCAAGCTCGTCCTCGAACAAAGGCTCCCCTTCGATGTCCAACTCATCCTCTTCCTCGAGGTCGTAGTCCTCAGGAAACTCATGGTCGAGCGGGAAGTCGTCCAGGTCCAGGCCGGCCTTATCATGCATGAAGGCGACCTGATCTTGATCAAAGGTGGACGGCATGAACGGCCCTCGACCGTCCTGGCTTTGTGTCTCATCGGGATCGTAGCCAGCCCTAGCGGCCGCCGCACCACCCTCGAAGATGATGTTCTTCATGTAATCATCGTCGTCGGAGGCCGGCATTCTGTCGAACAGGTTGCATGCGCCCGACAGCACGTCGGCTAGCAAGTGTCGGGTGCGTTTCCTCGCCCCTCCAGATGACGAGCCACCGGCCACCGGTGTGGCGTTGAGGTCGATGGGCGCGGGCGTGGAAGGCGCCACCACGCTCACCTCGGGCGAGCATTCCCTGGAGAGTTGAGAGGCTTACGGGCAGACGTGGAAGCCGGGTATCAGTTGCGTCGTCGACGCGCGGGGCGACTCGGGCAACACCATCCGAGGAAACACAGATGAGCCGGTGTTGGCCGCGGCCACGGCGGCGTTGATGAGGTCGTGCTCGCCAGGGTTTAACCCTAGGTACATCAGCGCCTCCCTCGTTGCCGCCGCAACACGGGCGTTGGTGGCCTCCTGCTGCACGGCGGCAGCGATGGTGGCCGCCACGATGGCTTCGTCCCTTGCGTCCGCCGCGTGCCTCTGACCCTTTCTCTTTGCCGACTCCCATTCCCGCTCCTCGGGCGTCAGCTTCTTCTTCGGCTTGGGCGCAGCGGCGGTCTTGCAGGGGACGTGAGGCTTGCCTTTGCCGGAGGGGACAGTCATGGTGCCGGACGAGGCAAGGGAGGCGAGGCCGGCGGCGGCAGCGAGGTCGTTGAGGGAGTCCTGGACTAGGGGGTGTCCGGATAGCCGAACTATCATCTTTGGCCGGACTCCTAGACTATGAAGATACAAGATTGAAGACTTCGTCCCGTGTCCGGATGGGACTTTCCTTGGCGTGGAAGGCAAGCTTGGCGATACGGATATGTAGATCTCCTACCATTGTAACCGACTCTGTGTAACCCTAACCCTATTCGGTGTCTATATAAACCGAAGGGTTTTAGTCCGGAGGACGAACAACAATCATACCATAGGCTAGCTTCTAGGGTTTAGCCTCTCAGATCTCGTGGTAGATCTACTCTTGTACTACCCATATCATCAATATTAATCAAGCAGGAGTAGGGTATTACCTCCATCGAGAGGGCCCGAACCTGGGTAAAAACATCGTGTCCCTTGTCTCCTGTTACCATCCGCCTAGACGCACAATTCGGGACCCCCTACCCGAGATCCGCCGGTTTTGACACCGACATTGGTGCTTTCATTGAGAGTTCCTCTGTGTCGTCACCTATAGGCCCGATGGCTCCTTCAATCATCAGTAACGACGCAGTCCAGGGTGAGATTTTTCTCCCCGGACAGATCTTCAGATTCGGGCGGCTTTGCATCGCGGGCCAATTCTCTAGGCCATCTGGAGCAGATCGAAAGCTTCGCCGCCATCAGGTCAGATTTGGAAGCTTGAACTATACGGCTGATGTCCGCGGAGACTTGATCTTCGACGGATTCGAGCCACAGCCGAGCGTGCCGCACTGTCTCGATGGGTACGATCTAGCTCTACCGCCGAACAGTGCCCTGGAGGCCGCACGAGTGCCCGCTCTGACCCTTAATCCGGAGCCGGTTTCGCCAATCGAGGACGGTTGGTTGGACACCGCCTCGGGCGCTGAAATCTCTACGGCGATTGAGCCGAACACCATCCGTCGCTGCGAAGCTCGTGACTCCCAGGTGCCGGACTCCTTTCTGGACTCCGAACCTCCCGCGCCCCTGCCAGTCGAATCCGACTGGGCACCGGTTATGGAGTTCACCGCCACGGACATCTTTCAGCACTCGCCCTTTGGAGATATCCTTAACTCATTAAAGTCTCTCTCTTTGTCAGGGGAGCCCTGGTCAAACTATGGTCAGGAAGGTTGGGATTCAGACGACAAAGAAATTCAACGCCCACCCACCACCCACTTTGTAGCCACTGTCGATGATTTAACCGACATGCTCGACTTTGACTCCGAAGACATCGACGGTATGGACAACGATGCCGGAGACGATCAAGAGCCGCTACCACGGGCAATCGGAAGGCCACCTCGTCATATGACATATACATGGTGGACATCCCAAAAGATGGGAATGGCGATCGAACGACGGAGGATGACCCTCCAAGAAACAACCCAAGCGCCCGGCGTCGGTGGCGCCACTCTAAATCCCGCCACAAGTAAACGGCGACACGGCACGGAGACAATAATACCGGACGGTGCGAAGATGACCCCTCGGCGGGACTCGGCAGGAGGAGGGAGAAGCAAGTCTGCCTGACGGTCTGTGAGAAGAGAGGTAGAGGATGATAATTATCGCCCCCCTCCGAAGGCGAGGCAAGCCTCGACGACAGCAATTCGTCGTGCGAGAGGACCCGTCGAACAAGAGCGTTTTAAACGCAGGCTCATGGCCACGGCAAGCAGCCTCAAGAAAAAGCAGCAACAGCTTAGAGCTGACCAAGACTTGCTAGTCGGCGGATGGATCAAGTCCTTGCAGCCGAAGAGTATGAACTCGAATGCCCCTCCAGAAGCTACCCTAAACGCAGGTCGTTGCCTCGATCAGAGGAGGAAGCACCCACGTCACCAGCGCACGACATGGCAGACCGGCCACCCCGTGGCTGCGACAGAGAAGCCTCTCGGCCCTCTGCTCAAGCCACGCCCCGACGCCGCTCAAAAAGTACCAAGGCACGGGAAAACGCGCTGGACTTGCGAGATATATTGGAGGATAAGGAAAATCATACAAGATCGATCTACAGATCGCGTGGGCGCCAAACGACTCGGGATGATTACCGTCACGCGCCGGATCTGACAAACCCGGCCGGGCCGAACACGATGAGACAAAGCTCATATGAGCTACGTCGTGATATAGCCCATCTGAGGCGCGCACACCCACTATGCTTCATGATGAAGTAATGGATCATCAAATCTCGAGGGCTTCAAACCCGTAAACATCGAATCATCACGATGGTACCACAGATCCTGCGGTCTGGATCGAGGACTATCTCCTCCATATCCACATGGCCCGCGGTGATGATCTACATGCCATCAAATACCTCCCACTCAAGCTTAAAGGACCAGCTCGGCATTGGCTCAATAGCTTGCCAGCAGAGTCAATCGGTTGTTGGGAGGACCTGGAAGCCGCATTCCTTGATAACTTCCAGGGCACATATGTGCGACCACCAGACACCGATGACCTTAGCCATATAATTCAGCAGCCAGACAATTCTGGACGCGGTTCCTAACAAAGAAAAATCAGATCGTCGACTGTCCGGATGCAGAGGCGCTAGCAGCCTTCAAACACAACATCCGCGACGAGTGGCTAGCCCGGCACCTAGGACAGGAAAACCCGAAATCCATGGCAGCCCTCACCACACTCATGACCCGCTTTTGCGCGGGAGAGGACAGCTGGCTAGCTCAATGCAACAACTTGGCCAAGCACCCTGGTAGTTCGGATTCTAAGGACAGCAATGGCAGGTCACGTCACAACAAGCATAAACGCCGCATTAACAGTGATAATGCTGAAGATACGACAGTAAATGCCGGATTCAGAGGCTCTAAACCCGGTCAGCGGAAGAAGCCATTCAAAAGAAATACCCAAGGCCCGTCCAACTTGGACCGAATACTCGATCGCTTGTGCCAGATACATGGCACCCCCGAAAAACCAGCCAACCACACCAAGGGATTGTCGGGTGTTCAAGCAAGCGAGCAAGCTAAGCGCGAAAACAACGACAAGGGGCTGCATAGTGATGACGAGGAAGAGCCCGGCCGCCCGAACAATAGAGGATGAAGGGCTTTCCCACACAAGTGCGGACGGTGAACATGATATACGCAACCCACATACCCAAAAGGGAGGCGGAGCGTGCGCTAAAGGGACGTATATCACGATGGATCCACCACCCCGAAGTTCAACCCATGGTCCTCCTGCCCGATCACCTTTGATCAAGGGACCACCCACTAGCATCCGTCCACGGCGGATTCGCCGCATTGGTTCTTGACCCAATCATCGACGGATTTCACCTCACTAGAGTCCGATGGGCGGCGGTAGCAGCCTGAACCTGCTTTATCGGGATACGGTCGCAAAATGGGCATAGACCCTCAAGGATTAAACCCACAAAGAGCGACCTTTAAAGGCGTCATACCAGTGTAGAGGCCAATTGTACAGGCTCGGTTACACTCGAAGTGGTGTTCGGATCCCGGATAACTTCCGAAGAGTTAATCTTCGACATAGTCCCGTTCAGCGGCTATCACGCATCGCTTGACGAACCGCATTTGCAAAGTTCAATGCGGTGCCGCACTATGCATACCTCAAGCTCAAGATGCCAGGCCCTCGAGGAGTAATCACGGTCAATGGAAACACGAACGCTCTCTCCGAGCGGAGGAGCACACGGCGGCCCTCGCGGCGGAGGTGCAAAGCAGCCTCTCACAGCAATTCTCGAGTCCGGCTATTAAACGTCCGGCCACCGTCAAGCGCACCCGGAGTAACCTACAACAAGACCGCCTAGCACAATTAGAGCACGTGTAGCAATCCGGCCCCAACCCCAGCCCTCGCGAAACTGCGAAGCCAGTACCACGCGTATATAACTACGCTCTGGAGATACCATGGGCCTAAGGGGAGGGGCACGACCACGGCACGCCCAGAATGCGGCTCAACCGCACCAGGGACTCCCGATTGTGTCATTCTTTTTCTTTCTTCTTTTTTCTTACTTTCAGGACTCCGTTTTCCAGAAGTCTTGTACGGCACTAGAATTGCCGAACTCACGATGCAACAGCCAGGGAAGCAGAAAGCTACGTCGAGTGTCCAGGTGGTCTCTACTACGAGCATTATACCTGTTTTACATACCATCCCGCAGCTTACCCCTGGAGGGACATGTTAAATAGTCCAATCCCTTGCTTATCGCACTATTTGTATCGTTCTGCTTTCATTGCAGTACCTTTCTGAATAAACAATACATAGCTTACGCCTATTATTGCACTCCTTTCTTTATCTATATATATGTTCATTTCATGACATGTTGCACCCGTACACTTTGGTACGGCCAATACACCAGGGCTTAAGTACCCCAAAAGTATGGTGTGATAAGTCCGAACACTTTCACAAGTCGGCACCCGAACTTATAGCATTATATGCATCGGCTCGAATCATGTCTTGGGTCAATACTTGGGTTTGCCCGGCTCCCATGTTTTGGTACCTTACGTTCGGTTATATCGGCTAAGGTAGCGCTGGAGAACCACTGCGATTGTGCCCCGGTTGAGCTGGGTTGAGCACCTCGGTGGAGAAAGCTAAAACTGACCCGTCATGATAGGGCGAGAGCCGGTCGCTGTTCGAGAGGTTTTTTCGGGTCCCTAAAGACTTATGCCGCTTAGAGCGAGGAGTCGGCATTGTTCGGCCAAGGCGTGGATAGCGCCCCGAACTCGGTCTTCTGAATACTAGGGGCTTCGCCGAAATTTAAAATTATAGAATTCTATGGCTAAGTGAGAGTGTTCAAGCACTATAAGTCCGGTTGCCTTGTTCGTTGCGTTGAGCGCCTCCTCCAAGGACCCAAGAATGGGAACAAGAGCGCTCAAGTTTATCCCGAACACCCCAAAGCACTTTCGTGGCATGGGGCTGAAGCCAACGACTTGCCATCTCCCACATTTGATAAACGGCCGCATGAAGGTAATATTTTAAATTCACAAGCGTTGCTTAGCGCATATGAACAAGTTTTCAGTCTGACAGATAACAAATGCGAGTCTACTCAAATATTACATCTTTGGAGCATTCACCCGCTATAAGATGGGCACCCTTCAGACGCCCTCATAATACTTCTTGGGCTTGCGATGTTCTTTGCCCATGGCGGCCTGTCTGTCACCGGCTTCTCCAGCGTCACAGCTTGCCCAGTGCACCTTAGCACGGGCAAGGGCCCCTGAGCACCTTCAATCTGACGGAGCGCTTGATGACTTCGATCCATGGACAGGCATCCACCGGCCGCAGACTAGCCCGAAGTAGCTCCTGTGCATGGCCTCATTTGGCCACAGCCGAGCTATAAGGCCCTTCATGGCCTGTTCGGCGACCTTGTGGAGCTCGACCAATTGCTTCAGTTGGTCGCTCAAGGGCACTGGTGTTCGGCCTCGATATCGAGACCAAAACACCTTTTCCGTCGAGCTCCCTTCTTGGCTCGGTAGAAAGCGGCGGCATCGGAGACACTCATGGCAGAATCGCTGAACGCAGCTCTGGAGAGCTCCGGATTCGGGTAAGTACTAGATAATTGACTTTTACATTCTTGATCTACATAAAGAATGCCTTACCCGCCGCGATCTTCTTTATTGCCTCAATCTCCTGGAGGGCTTTTTGGGCCTCGGCCTTAGCAGCTTTGGCACTCTCAAGAGCCGAGGCAAGCTCGGACTCTCGGTCTTCGAGTCACGCTCCAAACCGTCGTGTTTTTTCACGAGAGCCTTGAGCTCTTGCCGTACCTCCGCCCGGATCGCCTCCCCTTCTCTCGCTCAGTGCGCTCATGGCCGCTTTGTTTTCGGCCAGCGGACACCGCCTCCTTCAGGTCGCCACCTCGCTCGGCCCTGCAGTACCCATGTTATTCCTGTTATCTTTGCAACCACATTTTTAAATTCCATAAGGTATTACTTACCTTCCTTGTCCTCAAGCTACTTCTTGGCTTGGCGAGCTCGTTCTCGGACCGCTCGAGGCTCTCCTTCAATGCATTGACCTCCACGGTCTGGCAGAGGTCAGCAGGCAGCCGCATTCACATATTGACATAATTATGTTAGACTCCTGCGTATTTCATTTTAGATCCTCAGTCCGGCTTTTCTTTCCGAACACCGATCTAAGCATCAGGGGCTATTGTCTATGCGGTAATCTTCTTACATATATTGAAAACTTACCTCAAAGCCTGTTAGAAGGCCACAGGCGAACCAGCCCGCTCTTGGCGGACTGAACTTTCTGGATCACCATACTCATAACAGTGTGGTGCTCCTCCTTGATGGAGGCGCTGTTAAGCGCCTCCAGTAAGCTATCCGGTGCCTCTGGTTCGACGGAGGACACCGGCGTCTTACCCTTCCTACGAAGGGGCCGCTTGCCGGACTTCGGAACCGCTGAAGGTTCCGGTATGGAGTCCGGACAAGGGTCGGGCTTAGAGCCCCTGGGGGTCTCGCTCCCCTCGCGCCTGGAGTCCGGGAGGCTGCCTTGCGGCGCCTCCTGCGCCATCTCCTCTTGACCAGGCCCCTCTTGGGGCCCCACCTCAGTGTCGTCAGCAGCGTGAGGTGAGGAGGCGGCCGGAAGTGAAGTACTCTCCACTTCCGACGAATTCAGGGACCCGCTCGACGAAGCGGCGAGCTCGTCCTTGGGTGGGCTGCACGATTGTTCGGCATTAGAGAACACTATGCAATGAAAAAAAAAAGCTATGGGTATCCGGACAATTACGATCTCGCCAGGGGCTTGGCGCTTGTTGGCCACTCCTCCTCGTCGTTGTCGGCGTTGGTGGAGAAGTCCGGAGGAAGGGTCCTTCCCTTCTTGGACCCTCCGGCCTCCCGGTTGGGCGGCCTTCCTTTTCTTCTCTCCCCCGGGGAGAGGCTTTTTCCTCCTCCTCTTCCTCGAGGAGGATTCCGCCTCGAGGTTGTCGGGCGATGAGTTCGACAAAGACTGGCGCCGGAGCTCCTTCGAGTTCCCGTGGCCTTCTTCTTGGCCTTCTTCTCCGGCACCACGTGAGGTGCGGAGCCAGCCTTCCAATCGGGTGTCCGCTGGGTCTTCGATAAAGAGGCCGACAGTTAATCTGTCTCGGACGTCTTCGGCCGATCTGTCAAAGGTTAGGGAGTTTTAGATCCCACATAGAGTCAATCTATGAAAACAAGAATCCCATAAAGGGTAAAATAACTTACCTCGGCGGCTTGACGTCATGAGCTGAATCCGTGATCTTCGATAGCGGATGTGGGAGCCTCGGCGCCCTTGAACAGCACCTTCCAGGCGTCTTCGTACGTAGTGTCGAAGAGCCTTTTCAGAGTTGGGTGCTGTGCCGGATCGAACTCCCACAATTTGAAGGCCCGTTGTTGGCATGGGAGAATCCGGCGGATGAGCATCACCTGGATTACGTTGACAAGCTGAGATTCTTGTCCACCGTGTTTGGACGCAAGTTTGGAGTCCGGACAGCTCATCTGAATCCCCACGTCTGGACCGTCTCTTTCCATGATGTGAGCCGTGTGGGGAAGCGGATCGAATTAGGGCCGCCGCCCATTGAGAGTCGCGGCTCGGTGATGTAGAACCACCCCGATTGCCACCCCTTTATGGTCTCCACAAAGGAGCCCTCGAGCCATAGGACTTTGGCCATCTTGCCAACCATGGCGCCTCCGCACTCCGCTTGGCGGCCGCCCACTACCTTCGGCTTAACATTGAAGATCTTCAACCATAAGCCGAAGTGGGGCTGAATGCAGAGGAAGGCCTCGCACACGATGATAAACGCCGAGATGGTGTGGATGAAGTTCGGGGCCAGATCATGGAAACCCAGGCCGTAGTAGAACATGAGCCCCCGGACAAATGGGTGAAGTGGAAAACCTAGTCCGCGGAGGAAGTGGATGAGGAACACCACCCTCTCATGGGGCCTGGGGGTTGGAATGAGCTGCCCCTCGTCGGGTAGCCGGTGCGCGATGTCGCTGGACAAGTATCCGGCCTTCCGCAGTCTTTTTACTTGGCCCTCCGTGACGGAGTAGGCCATCCAC
The DNA here is from genome assembly GCA_021605145.1 of Aegilops bicornis. Lineage (NCBI taxonomy): Eukaryota > Viridiplantae > Streptophyta > Magnoliopsida > Poales > Poaceae > Aegilops > Aegilops bicornis. Next base: position 548,379,763 of record CM038671.1, on the reverse strand, counting down.
CTGCCTCCCGCTCCGGACATGGCTGGAGATGGTTGAGGAAGGATGTGCGGACTTGGGCGCTGGAGCTCAGAGTGCACGGAAATGGATGAGCAAAGGAGGAAGAAGGCGTAGGTGAAAAGGTGGATCCTTATCCCTTATATGAACGGACGAAGCTATCGTCCCCTTGACTGGTAAAACTCGCTTATCTCCCAAGCGCCGTAATCAATGGTGCGGATGGGTTACCCACGTTCGTATTGATGGGAATTCCGGAATAAGGGGGCACGATCTATGCTTTGATAAGACGTGCCAAGGAAACCGCCTCGCTAAACGCGCTGAGGTGGGACAGTAAAAACGATTCGTATAAAGGCCTGGCCGTGGTGTGATGTCACGCCGCGGAATACGTCAGCAGATCTGTGCAAAGGTTATTCTCTCTACGGTAGTATGTGGAACTTGTTTTGCAGAGCCGGACACTATCCTTGTGTTCAAAATCTTCTATGAAGTATTCGGAAGAGGAACCCGCCTTGCAATCTGTCAAGACAATATGCGCGCGGACTCGTCGTCATTGAAGCTGGTTCAGGGGCTACTAAGGAGTCTGGACTAGGGGTGTCCGGATAGCGAACTATCATCTTTGGCCTAACTCCTAGACTATTAATATACAAGATTGATGACTTCGTCCCGTGTCCGGATGGGACTTTCCTTGGGGTGGAAGGCAAGCTTGGCGATACGGATATGTATATCTCCTACCATTGTAATCGACTCTGTGTAACCCTAACCCTATTCGGTGTCTATATAAACCGAAGGGTTTTAGTATGTAGGACGAACAACAATCATACCATAGGCTAGCTTCTAGGGTTTAGCCTCTCTGATCTCGTGGTAGATCTACTCTTGTACTACCCATATCATCAATATTAATCAAGGAGGAGTAGGGTATTACCTCCATCGAGAGGGCCCGAACCTAGGTAAAAACATCATGTCCCTTGTCTTCTGTTACCATCCGCCTAGACGCACAATTCGGGACCCCCTACCCGAGATCCGCCGGTTTTGATACCGACAGTCGTCGTCCATGGCGAGTGGCGGGAGCGCGCGCGGACGGGAGGGTTTTGTGGAAAGTGGGGGAAAATGGTGGAGGCTGCCACCGACTGGCGGGCCAAGGGGAGTAGCTGGCGCGCGTCGCGCGCATCAGCGCCGACACAAATTAGGCTAAAAATTGGGCCGGGAATGGATCTGCAGGCGGACGAAAAGCGGACGCGCGTCAGTTTTCGTCGGCGCGTTGGGCCGACTTTTCTGTCCGCCGCGACCCAAACGGACGCGCATGGACGAAATGGGTCGCCACGTTAGAGTTACTCTTACCAGACCAGTAAGCTTGCACGTAAGCGCACGTCTCAATTGTCATCAGATAATCATCATAGTTGTCCAATATTTACAGTGTTTTTCATCTATATATGTTCTGTTACCAATAGTAATAATAAAAAGTGGACGAAAACCAAATGACATGAACAAAGGTGCAAATAAGATTAAAGATCAACAAATTTATGTAACAAATGAAGGTGGAAAGGTCGAAGGGGACGTGCGAGAGCAAGGTGTCCGGGAGGGAGCGAGGCACGCCGGAGAAATCGGTGTGACGATGACAAAGTCGAAGAAACAAGACCTGTAGCGAGAGCTCCATCACCATCTTGCTAATCGTCTTGAACTTCCGTGGTGGAGCTCTCAGTCAAGGTTCGTGTTAAGCTTTGACACTTGTTGACTGTGGATGCTCCTCAGTTGTGTCGTGGGGTTTGATGCGCACGCTAGTGCGGTGCGTTAGGCTGTTTGTAGAGTCTTGGTATTGTGATTCTTCGACGCACCCCACATCTGCATGTCCTGTTAATCTGCTAGCTAGGTCTTTATGTTGGGCGTCATGTTCCTCTCTTCTTCTTGTAACACTTATTACTTGCCTGGTTTTCGATCCGGTTTTCCGTATAAACTGGATCACTCTCCTGGCATTATGGTCACTTTAAACAATATATTCAGGTGGAGGGATTCTTTTCCGGTGATTTAAAAAAAAAGACACATGGTTCCTCGACACTGTTGAGATAATGACCCAAAAAACCTTATTCACAGTGTTGACGTTGGCACCGACCAAACGCCATCACCCGAAATACAAAGCTTAAACCTGACAACGTCGGATAGACAGGGAGCCAGGGCTCCCCAACCCTTCCGCCACCGCCGGAGCGGCGAGGAATGGAAGGGAAGCCGGCGGATTCGCCATAGCTGGGGAGGGACCGCTCTGCCTCGCTACTCGCTTTCCAAAGAGAGCCGAAGTTACACGATCCGTTTTCTCTACGAATGCAGTTGTACACGCTGACGCAACAACCACAAAGAAAACAAACTTGAACCGGACCCACAAAGTTAATCCAGTCCTGTGACGTAACGTGCCTAGACAAAACTTGTCGTAGATCATCCCGAAAGCATGAGAAAACTTACTCCCTCCATTTTAAAATAGATGACTCAACTTTATACTAACTTTGATACAAAGTTAGTATAAAGTTGAATCATCTACTCCCTCCATTCAAAAATACTTGTCTTAGAAATGGTTGAAAATGGATGTATCTATAACTAAAATAAGTCTAGATACAATCATTTCTAAGACAAGTATTTTCGGACAGAGGGAGTATTTTGGAACGACGGAGTACATGCTTGCTCATGTTAAACTGAGGATCAGCTCTCTTGCAACAAGCATGTAGACCATGACCCCATGCATGTAGCGCTAGCTAATCTGGGACTGAATTTTGGCTAATCCATGAATGGAACCAGCTCCTCGCTACAGTACCCTACCTTTGGCATCTATCAGCTGTAATTGGCTCAGATCTATTTGCTACAGTGCGCAAACAGTGCAAATGCTACGTAAGCGAAACAGCACATTCCACTACAATATGCAAACAGTAATTTCGGCTATAGTCACCCTGCCGTGCCTTCTGTATTTACACTGTCCCGGGGTACCGTAGCATCCCTGCCGTGCCCGCTGCACGGTAGAGGAGCCGGTTCCTGAATTTTGATGGCCTTCCCGCATGACACGATAGGAGCTTATCGGATTCCGTTTCACGGACGCGTCGCCACCACTACTATTCACAGTCCGTCTGCTCCAATGTCAGCCAACGAGGCAACGACAGCTCAACCACGGTAGTGCAGTGCCGAATCTATCGTCTGCAGTTTATGTCACTCAACCAGCAACTTTGCATTTCCTTTATTCGTCTTGTTTTTAGGACAAACCGGGGGAGCTTTCCTTTTTCTCGTTGTTGTCCACAGCTCCAAGATAGTACTCCTCCTCCTTTATATTCAAAAAAAAGATAGTACTCCTACGTGAATGCTCGTTGGGTCGCTGGCTCGCTGCAAAATGCCCTCTCGACGAGTCATTCATGGGTATGGCCGGCATTACCTTTGTCATTTGGTTAGCCTCTCGGTCATGTCCTTTCTCCAAAGGGGATGAGCTGATTGACAGTGTGTGGCTGATATATGATGGCCGAGATCGCCGGTTCACTAGCACTCACTCTTGCAAACTTTCTCCACTTGTCCATCTATTCTCTGCCAATCAGCCCAACCTCTAGCGAGCTGCGAATCTTGTGAGCCGGCGATGGCGGAGAAGACGGTGGTCCTCTACCCCTCACTAGGCGTCGGCCATTTGAACCCCATGGTGCAGCTGGCCAAGGCCTTCCTCCGCCGCGGCGTGGCCGTCACCATCGCCGTCGTCGACCCGCCGGGGAAGGACCCCGTGCTGGAAGCCGCGGTCACCCGCCTCGCCAGCGCTTCTCCCTCCATAGCAGTCCACCTCCTGCCCATCCAGCCTGTGAGCACCAATGAGCACTACTCCAACACAGCCTTGCGCATGCTCGACGAGCTCCGCCTCGCGAGCCCTGTGCTCCGGGAGTTCCTCCGCTCGCTCTCTGCCGTCGACGCCATCGTCCTCGACATGTTCTGCATCGACGCCCTCAGTGTCGCCGCCGAGCTCGCCGTCCCCGCGTACATGTTCTACGCGTCCGCCGCCGCCGACCTCGCGATCTACCTCCAGGTTCCTGATATCTTCCGCGCGGCGCCTTTCTCGTTCAAGGACATGGGAGACACGGCGCTCCCCTTCTCCGGCGTGCCGCCGGTTCGCGCTCTGGAGATGCCGGACACCATGGCAGACCGGGAGAGCGACCTGTGCAAGAGACGAGTGCAGCAGCTCGCGCAGATGCCGGAAGCGAGAGGCATTCTGGTGAACAGCTTCGAGTGGCTGGAGTCGATGGCCCTGAAAGCGCTCCGGGATGGCGTCTGCGTGTCCGGCGGCCGCTCCACGCCGCAAATATACTGCATCGGGCCACTGGTCGACGGCGGCGTGAGCGGTGAAAGCGGCGAGAGGCACGCTTGCCTCGAGTGGCTGGACAAGCAGCCAAAGCAGAGCGTGGTGTTCCTCTGCTTCGGTAGCGCCGGGGTTTTCTCGGCGGCTCAGCTGAGAGAGATGGCTAGCGGGCTAGAGAACTCCGGCCACCGGTTCCTGTGGGCCGTGCGTAGCCCACGCGAGGAGCAGAGCAAGTCCGGCGAGCCGGAGTTGGAGGCGTTGCTTCCTGATGGTTTCTTGCAGAGAACCGGAGACAGGGGCTTGGTTCTGAAGAACTGGGCGCCACAGGCGGAGGTGCTGCAGCACGAGGCCGTGGGAGCGTTCGTGACGCACTGCGGGTGGAACTCGACGCTGGAGGCAGTCATGTCCGGCGTACCGATGATCTGCTGGCCACTGTACGCGGAGCAGAGACTGAACAAGATACACCTGGTGGAGGAGATGAAGATCGGGGTGGCAGTGGAGGGCTACGAGGAGTCGTCCGTGAAGGCCGAGGAGGTGCAAGCCAAGGTGAGGCTGGTGATGGAGTCGGAGGAAGGGCAAAAGCTTCGAGAGCGGGCGGCCATGGCGAAAGAGATGGCTGCAGACGCCGTCAAGGAAGGCGGGTCTTCCGAAGTGGCATTTTACGCCTTCTTGAAGCATGTGGAAGATGAACAATCTCGAGGAGCGCCAAGTCCGGCCATTAAGTGATCAACCTCCGATGACGTGACCTCTTTTCGTCAGAAAAGATGGTGCGCAAGATGCACGAGTCGTGCTGGGTTCACTCTTTCTCATAAAGAAAATGAAGAAGGAAATCAAAAGAGATGCAGTGGCTTCTCTGGGATTCCATGGTGTGATGCTTGTCCTGGCCTCTTTCGCAAGATTTGTACGGTGCAGGCGTGCGTGTCGAATTCGTAATTTAGCTCTTCTGCAACATTTGGCCTTCAGTGGGACGTTGCATATTTCTATTTTTTATCAAAAGAGACCCTCTGCCCAGTGAATTTGCCAGGAAAGACCCCCTCCGGACGCAATTGACAAAAAGGATCCCCTTACCCATGGCGGCAGGCGCGGCGGGCGACACGTGGCACCTGCCGCCACAGCAGGAGGCGGCCGAGCGGGGTAGAACGGTTTTCCGCGTTGGGACGGAACGAGCCTGGCGATGTGGGCCACGCCGCCATTGGGCGAGGCGACAATCTTGCACCGCCGGCCTCGGGGATGCCCTTTGGCGCGGGCCGAGGCGTGGGCCAGGCCGCCACCGCAGGAGGCGGCACTGCTAGCCGTGCTGCACGCGCGACAAGGACTTAGACGGCGCTGATTCCGGTGCAGCGCTGATTATCATGGGCGGGAATCTGTGGATTTTGATCCCTTGTGCCGACACTGGTTGCTTTTGCCATGCTAATGCCCTGCTGCTGCCCTGGAATCACTACGGCTTTTGCTTCTTTTGCCTCAGCGGATGCGACGGACTCTGAGGAATTACTCACGCAGCTGCGGGAACACAGGCGGCACCTCTGTTACTCTTGCACAGCGACATCCTGTTGCGATGCGGTGGTTGATTCTCACACGACGATTCCCACGCATGCGGCCCGACAGCCTGTGCTGTGGCAGACGGCAAGGATTCCCATGCGACGACGCTCATTTCTACGGGCGAGAATTCGATGCTCGTGAGGCCAAGGCAGCAGAAGAAGCTGGCGATGGAAAAGGAAAATATCCACGCTGGACTCAGTAGATTCCTATGGTATTATATTAATTTTCGCAATCCTTTGTATCTTAATTTCTGCAGTTTAATGTAGCTTTATTTCAGTAGTTAAATGTAGCTTTATTTCAGTAGTACGATGTATCTTATTTTCAGTTGTACCATGTCGTAATGAAAAAAATATAGTTTTAGAACATAATTATCGAACATCGTGCAATAACTACAAAATAAAATTAAGATAAAACATAATGCCCTGCAATAAGAGAGTAGAAACTAATAATGCAAGTACATCTGAATTAAATAGTAGAACTGGAATACAACTTAAAACTACATGAAGGCATCATCGTCATCCTCCGTCGATACAGAACTCTTGCCCTTCGAGGATGCAGAACTCTTACCCTTGGACGGTGCAGAACTCTTGCCCTTCGAGGATGAAGTACTCTTGCCCTTGGACGATGCAGAACTCTTGCCCTTTGACGATGCAGAACCCGAAAGCGGCGGCATGAAGATATCATCTTCGTCCTCGCTGTCGTCAGTCCATAAAAATAGATGCTTTACTGCAGTCCTTCTGAAAGTTTCACTCTTCAGCTCCACTATCTTCTTCCACCTTGCATGCAATCTAAGAAGTTCTTTACATACCTCCTCATAGGTCCTTTCAGGCCACCCATACCTACGTAATTCGTGAGCCAACTCATTCATTATGGTGTCACTACCGGTGAGTTTGTCCCATGGAACTATTCTGTTGTCCATCCTGAAATCGGTAGTTAGCCTCAAAAGAGTCCTGCTCATCCCAGGGTGAAAACTACGATCGAAAGGATAATGGGACATCTCGACTACACTACACTCGAATGCTTATCCACCTCCGTCTGAAGGGGGTTTTATAGGTAGAGAGGAGAAAATGGCGGGAAAGAACGACTGCGGTATGGCGGGAAAGGGTTGGTGGGAACATATGGCGGGAAGGGGTTGGCGGGAAACGGGTGGCGGCAAGATATGGCGGGAAGGGTTTGGCGGGAAACGGGTGGCGGGAACATATGGAGCAAAAGAGTTGGCGGGAAAATATTGAGGAGAAAAGGTTGCACAAAAATATATTTTTTCAATGTCTAACATGGGCAATGGTTGCACAGTATTCATTAGCCAAAATTAAAAAAAATCATTTCGGCCTAACTTAAGCCGAAGAGTGAAGCGGGATAGTATGGCGGGAGATATAGGCGGGAAAAATTGTTTACATTGGTGCATTTTTGTTTCAGCATACATAGATGTTTAAATCGGAAAGTCTGATACTGACATATGTAGATACAATGGGTCGCACACATGGATAGATGAATCACCCTAGTCGACGACGACCACCTGGCCTTTCCTTACGACCGGAAAGCGACAAGCGATTAGGTGGCCGAGTTACACGAAGACCGCGGCCGTACTCCACTTTGGCTTCATGTGTCTGCGACTCCTGCGTAGGTGGGGAATCCTTGTTGTGAACCTGAAGCGTAATTGTAGGCGTATGGTTGTGACTCCGCGGGGATAAAAAATGGGCCAATAACGTCCCATTCAAAGAACTCTGTAACTAATGATGTAACCGTATCGCTATGATCATGTGATGCTCCCCGGATGCCTGTGTTGAGGCCACGTTGGGTGTCCTCATCGTCCCAATTAACATCAAGTATGTCCTGCACATAGAAACATTGTAAATAAACTGTTAGAGGATAATATATGATATCATTGTAAATGCATTAAAATGTAAACATGACTACCTGATCAGATCCCTCGCATGTACTATCTGGCCATTATACGTGGTACTGGTTTAAATCTGGTACACGAGTCTCCTCGGGCATGGAGATCCCTCGCATGGAGAGATACGACTGAGATCCCTCACCTTGGGTGTGTGCGTCATATCCTATGTATGTATATGGGTTCGGGGAAAGAGTCTGCTCGGGCATCGAATCCAAGCCCGTGCCATGGTCCTGAGATGTCTGCCCGTGATGCAGTGGCAGAGATGAGTCATGTTTGGAGAGAACTCTTCCGCGGCAACCTTTCGCGGTGTGGATGCATATGACCTTCAACTCTGTTTTATCAGACTACTTCACTCTATGCTGGCGATGGATGGCGATTGTATAGCTACCCATTGCCTGGTAAGCAGACTTCTTGTATGGAAAAACTTGCCCAACCTCCAAGCTCCCCGCTCCTAGGCCATAAACAGAGTGAAATTCATTGGTGATGCTCATATCCTGTAAAAACCAGGTTGCAGTGCCGCCGCGACCACCCTCTGAGGTGGAACATCTTCTTCTTCGCTTGACTCCGAAGACGCAGAAGAATGATCATCATCATCTAGCGCCTCCGGCAATCCCTCCACGTGTTCGCTCATGTCAACGGCCGCAGACCAATATCTTGTGTCATACACAGGCTGGCCGCCCGTCGGTTCTGATGGGCCGACACTAGGGGCTGATGTGATGGCCAACTCGACCTCACCACCCCTGCTACTGCATCCGGAAACATCAGTGACTGAAATGAACTCCACATACACCATTGGCTGACCATACATTGAGTTATTGGGATTACCTGCAAACCTCATGTATGACCCCCACGACTGATCACCTGTGACAGGCCGCAAACCCCAACGGGCAACTGTCCCATCATTTCCTCCGTCAACGACAAAGGCCTCCATTGTCATTTTTTTCCTGCATCCCGGGGCCAAACACCGCTCGAATGCACCTTCTGACTGCTGTGTAACCCATGTTGACCATGTCTCTCACTACAAATGTAGTCGACTTGCACAAGGACACATCCACCCCAAAAGGACCGTCGCGTAAGACATTCCCATAGTACCTAACCAACATACATGTTTACATTTCAAACAATTAGTAACTGAACATTTAGTAGTAGTACGATGACAACATTTACATATCATACGACTAAAATAATAATCGTATTTTCGTTACAAATATTCGGTTTGTTTTTAGAATCATTTGCTTAGACTTTCCGCGGTTGTTTGGTTAATGGGTGTTTAGAGATCTATTTTTTCTCAAACTCGTCTACGAGCGTCACAAACTAAAACTCTATTTGCTTTTCTCTAACTACTCCAAAAATATCTTGAACTGGTTCTCATAACATGCAAAAACTGAGATTTTGGAAAAACGACTATTAGTAAAAACTAATTTTCTTACCACAAGTTATGACAAAACCGAGGGTAATTAATCACTATCCAAGCAACCACTAAACATAATAGTACGATAATAAAATTTTAATATCATGTGAGTAAAACATTTAATTTCTTCCGGCTTTATATAATTTTTTCATATAATACAATAACTATCATTTATTTACAAATAATAATATTTGCAGCGGCATGCACATTATTCACAACAGTACATCAATATAAAAAATATTAACAAAATTACGGCGTCATTTTATACCTTAGCTCCAATATGGATGTGCTTGCGAATGAAATTAAGCGTCAAAATAGTTCAAATAAATATCCGTCACCGATTACTATATGAACGGAGTCAACCTATTATCACATGAACATCAATATTACACACGGATTTTTTTTCCTGCTATCAAAAGTATGAAAATAACACTTGCATGTATGTGGTCATCACCTCAAAAGGGACAGCGAAGATGGAAACACAATTTCTTCAATCACGTCATCTCCTCCTTGTTTGCTACTAAGATGAATTATTTTACTGGGACAACGAAGGTGGAAACACAATTTCTTCAATCACCACTACAACAATTTTGACATACTGTGACGGAAACCCTCATGACAATAGTGGACAATGTCACCGATTACCGCAAATCGGTGACGATAAACGTCACTATTGCCTCGGTCTCTGAGCACACCTGGCTGCCAATTTATGTGTCAGTTTGGTATTTTCATGATGGATTTGCCAGTGTCACCGAATACTATGAATGTGTGGTGGTCATTTTTTTTGTCATGTAACGTCTAGCAGTGGGACCTGCCATAGCTAGTTCAAGGGTTATTGAGAGGTAGGACCCATGCATCAGATTTGGTAGTGGTACTCGCCATAATTTTTCAAAGGCTATTGGGCGTTGTAATTATTTTGTTCTATCTAATATAAGTAGGTAGTAGCCATGCAAGACATATATTTATTATTTTTTATAAATTGAAAACCTTGTCCTGTTTTCTCTTTTTTCTGAGATGGTTATTTTGTTCTTTCTAATATAAATAGGTAGTGACTCGGCAAGAAACTTTAATCGGGCATTTGTGATCTGATGTTGTTTATCTCAAAATAGAAATGGAAATAAGAGAGTGAACGGGCAATGGAAAAAACATATATTTTTAACATAGCTATTTTGTTGTTATATCTGGAATAAATAGGTAGTGGCTGTGTTCAATTGGGCGCTCATGAGCTAATGTTGTTTCGCTCTATGTAAAAAATTAAAATGGAAAGATGAGAGTAGATGGAAAATCTTATTTTTATTCTCATATGTAAATAGATAGTTGTTGGGCAAACAACCTGAATGGGGCACTCGTGAGGTGACGTTGTTTTGCTCTATCTAAAAAATTTAAATGATTTATCTATATGACGAACCATCCAGTTCTACAACAGATACAAATTATCTCTTTGCGGTCGGATTCTGATTCAAATCAAACCACCGGTTCCGTTGTGGTCGGGATCGATGTCGCAGGAATCCTTGTGGGCAAGAAGAACATATTTAAGACCATTATGTACAAGTTTCGGCATATTTATTTACAATTATCTAAAGAAACTACATGGAAATACCAAATCATAATGTTTATAAAGATTTCCTTTTTCTAATAATCATTTGATATTTATTTCACAGTAAATGAATTACATGGTATTAAAGTGGAAGACAAATCCTGAAAATAAATCATTCCTCGTGTACACTGTGTCCCCACTCGTCAAGGACCCAGCCAAATTCCTCCTTTTCACCCGCGAAGAGCCACCGCCTACCCCGCATCTTTCTTCTGCCCCGATTCAACCGGCTCTCTTCTCCCCAAGATTATAATCCCGATTGGAACGACTGACGGCGGCAGATCGGGGGAGGTCGCCCTACAGGCCGAGCTCGGATCCACCCAAACATCCGCCCCGCGAGCACCCGGCCCTCTTCTCCCCCAACCGCAACGACCCGTGACGCCAGATTGAAGGAGGCTGCCCGCCCGCCGAGGTTAGATCCACTTCATCAACCCGCCCAGCGAGCACCCGACTCTCTTTTCCCCAGCGACCGATGACTTCTTGGTAATTTCCTCATGCCGCCCTCCTCATCCAGCCACCCCTTGGCGTTCAATTATTAGGGTTCATGCATACTAGTACTACTCATCCCGTCCTTCTCTGCAATTAGGATTTGCCACAACCTGCGATGGTAAAAAGCCTGAACCTCCTGCTAGATAACTTTACTTATATCCTATTGATAGGTCTGTGTGCAAAACTGCAATAGTGACCATGGTTTTGCATTTGTTATAGCCTGCTGTTGTCAAAAGGGATGAACCTGAATATATGCTACTGTAGTACTGTTAGCCGTTATGGAAAAGTTCAGTTAGGTATGAGATGTGTGGCCTTAGCTGGGAGATTTCTTTTGCTGCCATGTGCTTGTATGGCTACTCTTGCATTCAGAAGAAAATTATATGTTAACCGTTTGATGGTTTTACCCTACTGTAATGAATAAAACTAGATGCTCTTGATCGCTGTATGGTGTCATAATCAGATGAACATAAACACATGAACTAAAGTATGCAGCATATAAAAGGAGAACTAATTACAAGCAGGAAGCAGTGCATCCTTGTATCCCCGTATCTACATGTCCGGATAAACTAGCTTGTTGATGCAACAACTTTATCTATGTTAAAACGTGAAACTGAATTCTATGTTTGTGGTTCTGCTTGAAGGAAATATGCCCTAGAGGCAATAATAAAGTTATTATTTATTTCCTTATATCATGATAAATGTTATTATTCATACTAGAATTGTATTAACTGGAAACATAATACATGTGTGAATACATAGACAAACAGAGTGTCACTAGTATGCCTCTACTTGACTAGCTCGTTGATCAAAGATGATTATGTTTCCTAGCCATAGACATGAGTTGTCATTTGATTAACGAGATCACATCATTAGGAGAATGATGTGATTGAATTGACCCATTCCGTTAGCTTAGCACACGATCGTTTAGTATGTTGCTATTTCTTTCTTCATGACTTATACATGTTCCTATGACTATGAGATTATGCAACTCCCGTTTACCGAAGGAACACTTTGTGTGCTACCAAACGTCACAACGTAACTAGGTGATTATAAATGTGCTCTATAGGTGTCTCCGAAGGTACTTGTTGGGTTGGCGTATTTCGAGATTAGGATTGTCACTCCGATTGTCGGAGAGGTATCTCTGGGCCCTCTCGGTAATGCACATCACTATAAGCCTTGCAAGAATTGTGACTAATGAGTTAGTTGCGAGATGATGTATTACGGAACGAGTAAAGAGACTTGCAGGTAACGAGATTGAACAAGGTATTGAGATACCGACGATCGAATCTAGGGCAAGTAACATACCGATGACAAAGGGAACAACGTATGTTGTTATGCGGTCTGACCGATAAAGATCTTCGTAGAATATGTGGGAGCCAATATGAGCATCCAGGTTTCGCTATTGGTTATTGACCGGAGACGTGTCTCGGTCATGTCTACATAGTTCTCGAACCTGTAGGGTCCGCACGCTTAACGTTTCGATGACAGTTATATTATGAGTTTATATGTTTTGATGTACCGAAGGTTATTCGGAGTCCCAGATGTGATTACGGACATGACGAGGAGTCTCAAAATGGCCGAGACATGAAGATTGATATATTGGAAGCCTATGTTTGGATATCGGAAGTGTTCCGGGTGAAATCTGGATTTTACCGGAGTACCGGGAGGTTACCGGAACCCCCGGGGGGATAATGGGCCTTTGCGGAGAAGAGGAGAGGCGGCCAGGGCTTGGCCGCGCGCCCCTCTCCCCTAGTCCGAATAGGACAAGGAGAGGGGGGCGGCGCCCCCCTTCCTTCCTCTCTCCCTCCTCTCCCCCCAAGTCCTAATCCAACTAGGAAAGGGAGGGAGTCCTAATGGGAGTAAGACTCCAGCTTCCCTAAAAAAAAGGACTCCAGCTGGCGCGCCCCCCTTGGCCGGCCGCACCTTTCCCACTTACTCCTTTATATACGGGGGCAGGGGGGCACCCTAGAGACACAACAATTGATCGTTTGATCTTTAGCCGTGTGCGGTGCCCCCCCTCCACCATAGTCCACCTCGATAATACTGTAGCGGCGCTTAGGCGAAGCCCTGCATCGGTAGAACATCATCATCGTCACCACGTCGTCGTGCTGACGAAACTCTCCCTCAACACTCGGCTGGATCGGAGTTTGAGGGACGTCATCGGGCTGAACGTGTGCTGAACTCGGAGGTGCCGTATGTTCGGTACTTGATCGGTCGGACCGTGAAGACGTACGACTACATCAACCGCGTTGTGCTAACGCTTCCGCTTTCGGTATACGAGGGTACGTGGACACTCTCCCCTTTCGTTGCTATGCATCACCATGATCTTGCGTGTGCGTAGGATTTTTTTTTGAAATTACTACGTTCCCCAACAGTGGCATCCGAGCCAGGTTTTATGCGTAGATGTCATATGCACGAGTAGAACACAAGTGAGTCGTGGGCGATATAAGTCATACTGCTTACCAGCATGTCATACTTTGGTTCGGCGGTATTGTTGGATGAAGCGGCCCGGACCGATATTACGCGTACGCTTACGCGAGACAGGTTCTACTGATGTGCTTTGCACATAGGTGGCTGGCGGGTGTCAGTTTCTCCAACTTTAATTGAACCGAGTGTGGCTACGCCCGGTCCTTGCGAAGGATAAAACAACACCAACTTGACAAACTATCGTTGTGGTTTTGATGCGTAGGTAAGAACGGTTCTTGGTAAGCTCGTAGCAGCCATGTAAAATTTGCAAAAACAAAGTAGAAGGGTTCTAACTTGTTTTTGCAGGGCATGTTGTGATGTGATATGGTCAAGACGTGATGCTGTATTTTATTGTGTGAGATGATCATATTTTGTAACCGAGTTATCGGCAACTGGCAGGAGCCATATGGTTGTCGCTTTATTATAAGCAATGCAATCGCCCTGTAATGCTTTACTTTATCACTAAGCGGTAGCGATAGTCGTAGAAGCATAAGATTGGCGAGACGAGAACGATGCTACGATGAAGATCAAGGTGTCGCGCCGGTGACGATGGTGATCATGACGGTGCTTCGGAGATGGAGATCACAAGCACAAGACGATGATGACCATATCATATCACTTATATTGATTGCATGTGATGTTTATCTTTTATGCATCTTATCTTGCTTTGATTGACGGTAGCATTATAAGATGATCTCTCACTAAATTTCAAGATAAAATTGTTCTCCCTGAGTATGCACCGTTGCCAAAGGTCGTCGTGCCCAAACACCATGTGATGATCGGGTGTGATAAGCTCTACGTCCATCTACAATGGGTGCAAGCCGGTTTTGCACACGCAGAATACTCAGGTTAAACTTGACGAGCCTATCATATGTAGATATGGCCTCGGAACACTGAGACCGAAAGGTCGAGCGTGAATCATATAGTAGATATGATCAGCATAGTGATGTTCACCATTGAAAACTACTCCATTTCACGTGATGATCGGTTATGGTTTAGTTGATTTGGATGACGTAATCACTTAGAAGACTAGAGGGAATGTCCATCTAAGTGGGAGTTCTTAAGTAATATGATTAATTGAACTTGAATTTATCATGAACTTAGTACCTGATAGTATCTTGCTTATCTATGTTGATTGTAGATAGATGGCCCGTGCTGTTGTTCCATTGAATTTTAATGCGTTCCTTGAGAAAGCAAAGTTGAAAGATGATGGTAGCAATTACACAAACTGGGTCCATAACTTGAGGATTATCCTCATTGCTGCACAGAAGAATTACGTCCTAGAAGCACCGCTGGGTGCCAGGCCTGCTGCTGATGCAACTGACGACGTTAAGAACGTCTGGCAGAGCAAAGCTGATGACTACTTGTCGTGGAATGTCACGGCAGATGTCCTCTTGCAAGGACTTAGTCGTGGAGCCATCGCAACTAGGGCTTAAAGGGGTTAATCGGGACAAAGGACACGAGAGGTTTATACTAGTTCGGCCCCTTGCTGTGAAGGAAGGTCTACGTCTAGTTGGGTTGGTATTGCTTGATGTTACGATGACCAGGGAGTGAGATACGCTATGCCCGGCTCTCGATCAGTTGTTTCTTGCCCCTAAGCCGCCAGCAGGTCGTCCCCTTATATACGGGTTGGCGCCTGCGGCTTACGAGTCGACGGCTTATAAACAGTGTCCGGCTCGGTGACTAGTTAAATCTACCTTATGATACAAGTCATGCCATTGTGGCGGTTTACTACAATGGGCCTTAAGTCGCCTGTGGGCCTTAAGCCCTTTATTGAACCGCCATCTTCACACTTGATTATGAGCTCGATCTGGCGAGTCTTCTTCGTGTAACCCGGCCCCTCCTGGGCGGCTTACACAAATAGTTATATCCCCAACATTAGGCCCCAGATTGATTTGAACCTGTTCATGTCAATCTTAAAATACCTTAAGAAGTAAATCTTCAATCTTCCGGCTGTACAAAGGTTTTCTTTAACCCGCCATGACGTAATCTTTTGGATTTGTATTAACCCGCCATGACGTCATCCTTACTTAAATTCATTCTTTATTTCATCGTATCCGCCAACGGATCTTTGCCTTTACTGACTGTTCCGAAAACCAAGGCGTCGGGGCCGCTGGATAATAACTTTTATCTCCTCGTTTCTCGCGCTCTTTAGTGGCCCTTCCTTATAAATAGACCCGACTAGGTCTTCTTCATTCTTCCCGTTCCGCATCTTCTTCCTCTCGCCACCATCTGTCACTGGAGCTCCGCCACCGTCGCCACAGCGCACCTCGTCTCCGTCGAGCTTGGCCACTGCATCGACCTGAACTTGACCAGAGAACGACAACTTCCCTCCTCCGCAGATCCTCCACATTAAGTGTTTCCCCTTTCTGCGCCATAGATCTATTCTAGGGCTTAGTATGTTCTTTTGTACAGTTCATCATTCATCCTAGTTCCTCGCACTTGCCTCTGCCGTAGCTCGTTTGATCCAGTAATAGCGTAGATCTCGTGCGGTTGTTGTTCCGCATCCATTTTTAGTAGTAGTAGATCTTCTTTCTTTGTAGGAATCCTCAGTAGAACGTATGAACTTCTCCACACCATTTTTTTTAGGTTTAGAATTTTTCTTGTCTGAACGACTGTTTGATCCAAAATAACAACAACAACTTGTGAAACTTGTTTGTTCCACCCGGAAATGAAAAAAGAACTGCCTCTGTCGAATATGTTTAACTGCTCATTGACACCTGTAGCGGCTTAATATTTATCGCATAGTCATCCATGTATCATTAGGCCCCTTCTTAAGCCGCCATCATGACTAGTTTTAAATATTTTCCTTCGGGCTAAATTTGAGCTGGATCCTCTTATTTTTGTCATAGGCCTCAATTTTTGTCATGGCACCTAAAGCGGCCAAGGCTCCTGTGACCTGTAATTGGGTCCCATCCACAGTCACGAGGAGTAAACTGTCTGAATTTGTGAAGTCGGCCATCCGCCTAAGAAGGAGGTCATGTCTTATCGTGCCTGACCCGTCAGAAGAAAGGCCTCAACCCAAAGAAGGGAAGTAGTAGTTTCACGGATCACATGAGCCGGGGATTTGCCCCTCCTGGCTCAAAATTCTTCAGAGAGGTTTTGAATTTCTTTGACCTTAGGCCTCAAGATATTGGACCCAATTCCGTGCCAAATATCTGCAATTTCCAAGTCTTCTGCGAGGTGTACCAGGGAGAGGAGCCAAATCTGCTTTTGTTCAGAGAGCTTTTCTACTTGAACCGGCAGAATGAACGTGCCAAAGGTCCCAGTCTTGAACTTGGCGGTATCTCAATTCAGCGGAGAGACCGCCTTTTCCTTATCTTTGAATCGCTGAGTCATCCGAAAGATTGGAATCAAACATGGTTCTATTGCCAGGACACTTCGCCGGCTAACGAAAGCCCTCTGCCCGGCTTCCGCGCTCTGTGCCTTGAGTCCAACCATCCGCTAGCGGACAAGCTAACTGCTATTGAGCGTCTGCCTCTCAATCCCACCATCAAAAGGATCAAAGCTCTTTTGGGAAATGGCCTGAGCGGCATTGATCTGGTCCGAGTTTGGGTCGCTTGGCGAGTACTTCCGTTAAGCCGCCGTCCGGGCTTAATGTGTACCTATACAGGCGAAAAGGATGATCCACTGCGTCATAATACGATGACTTACCAGATGATGTGGTGGAAGCTACAACCCAATCGTTGCTGAAGGAGGGCACAATAACTAGCAACGCCTTCGGCCTACTTCCCTTCTGTAAGAAGAACCCGACCCCTGCAGTGAGTCATCAACCTTAATAAATACTCCTAGCCTTGTCACACCTTACTTGTACTCATAATTTCTTATCTTTTTTCATAGGCCGATGACAATTTTTGGAAGGTGCAGTATGACCATGAGGCTGCTAAACAAGCCAGGACAGCCAAGAAGACCGGAAGGAAAGCTGCCAAAACGGGAACTTCAAAGAAGAAGAGACCCAACGCTTCTGATTTACTCAAATTGGATGACACTTCTTCGGATGATGAAGAGGTAAACCCTGATTCTCTTAACTCCTTTGTCATTACTTTATTGACATTTCATCCTTTCAGGAGGATACGGGGCACAGCCAAGCGGTTAGCGAAGAGGTAACTATAATTTCCCCCGACTCAGAGCCTTTGCCCAAGCAAAAAATCCGAAAGGTGACCCAGCAAGTAAGATTTTCACATCCTCTCGCTTATCAAGATCCTCAATTTCTTTTGAAGCAACAACAGTTTGAAAGCCGGAGGCAGACCCGGACCAGCAAGGATGCAGAACTCTCCTCTGGCTTACCTGACGTAACTAGGAAGCGTCGGACTGAGGTTATCTCCGATTTGCATTCTATTTTTCCTTTGGCGGGTTTAATTCGCCAACCTCTCAATTCATCTGACTCCAATTATTAGGATACCTCTCCTTCCTCTGGCGAGTCCATGCAATCAAACATGACGGCTTTCAAAACTGCTCCCGGGTACTGTAACTTTAGTTACTTTAGGCTTTTACCTTACTCATGCTTTAGTATTCATCCTTCTACCTTTGTTGACAGTATGCAAGTGAAACCCAGCAAGAGGGCAAAGAAGAATAAGCCGTCTCAAGACCCGATTGTAGCTGAACCGACGCCTGATATGTCTGATCCAGCCAGCTCCACCCATCACTCGCCTGAACTGGCGTTTGACATTCCGGTGCCGACTTCTGACCCGCCTGCCGTAGATACTATCAATAGGTCTGATAACCCGGAAGCTCCTAGCCCGGTCAAAACAACTGACCCGGAAGTTGAAGTGTTGAAAAGCCAGTTTATTGAACCGGGGCGGCCTACTGTCCTTGCCAAATGTACTGCCAAAGAAGAACTTGTCGAACACCGCAAGGCCAAGCAGGACATTACTGATTATACTCACCTAAGCATTGGTGATATAGTCTCGGCCTATCTGAATCAAGTGCATAATAGCCGTGACCTAGAAATTGACATGGTGAAACAAATACAGCACAAATATGAGGTATAACTTATACTGTTTTCCTGAATCTTACTTACTGTACCAGCCCCAAGTCTCATCGCTTATGAATAAATATGCTGTAGACATATAAATCTGCTTACTGTTGATATCTCCGGTTTAAAGAGAATATCTTTAACCCGGTTATAACATGATAGTTTTGAACTTGCGATACACATTAGCCCCCAAGTGTCAAGTATCTTTACTTGTAAAGTGCTTGAAACTTAATATGCATAACCCGGCATGGTAGATTTAAAATTCTTGAAAGATACATTAGCCCCCAAGTGTCAAGTATGTTTACTTGTAAAGTGCTTGGGACTTAATATATCTTACCATGATTCTTACCGTAACTCGGTATCAATGTAGGTCACCATAAGGAAATTTGAGTCGGAGATTGCTGACCTGAAGAGCCGTATGACAACTCAAGAGCTTGAAACTCAAAAAGCCAACTCCAAATTTGAATTCAGCATCTCTGAACAAGAGAAGTTGAAGAAAAATTTTGAGTCATAGAAGAAAATCTGGGCGAGAAGGCTTCACTGGTGACCCGGGCTGAGATGGCAGAGGCTTCACTTGCAGAAGCAACAACCGAGCTGTCCAACTTAAAGCATCATATATCTCAAATGGTCTCAACCATCTTCGGTAAGCTATTGTTCATAACTCCAAACATTTGCAATCCTTCCCTTGATTATTGCTTTTATCGTTAACTCCGGCTCACCTTTATGTTTGTGAACACACAGGCCCCAGGAGCACCAACCTCAAGCAGAACATGCTGGTCAAACTTAAGGCGGTTTACACTCTAGTGGAGTAGTCAGACACCGGGTCACAACGTGCTTTAGCTGTTGTAGCCTTATCAAATACCACTCCTCACCTTCTGCAAGACGTGCTGAAATGTCTCGCTGTGCTACCTCAGCGGATCCAAGATTTAAGGCGGGCATCTTCAAGAGCCGGAGCTGTAGCCGCCTTGAGCCGGGCAAAAGCATGGATTCCAGAACTAGACCTGGCCGACCTTGCTCTTGGATACCCGAGCCTGAAGGAGAATGGTACCGTATTTGATGATCATGATTTCACCGCCTGCGTCAAAGTCATACGTCCCGTGGCTACCCTTATTGGGAACGATACTGACCTCTCCAAATACTCTCCGGGCTATGACAGCGAGAACCGGAGAATTCCAAACACTCCATATGATCAAATCAACCTGATCCCTCCAACTCGTAAGCATACTTTTGCCCCTGAAGTGGACCCAGCCAGTTTAATAAATGATGAAGCTGAGTTTGAAGCCTTGAGTGGCATTGACTGGGCCTCATCGACCTTCCAGGACAAAGCAACCAATGGAGAGGCTGTAAGTGCATCTAGTGCCCCTTAGTGATTTTGGTGTATTGTAGACTTATAGGTTAAGGGACTAATAAGTTTATGAGTGTACACAGGTCTATAAGTCTATGAGGAGTTTGATATTTACAGAGAAAGTCGACCCCTAAAAATGAAGTTCTTCGTCTGAAGACTTTGGTATTCTAAAGACTTTCTGAAGACTTTGAAAGTGAAGAAATTGGTGTGACCTTGAAGACTTGGTATTCATTTGAGGAACATGAAGCGTGAAGACTTTTGTTTTCGTAGTTTCATTTTCTCCTTCTTGAGTCATAGGAAACACCGTACTGTTAAAGGGGGTCGAGGAAATACTAAGGAAAAATTTCCGTGTGATGCTCAACTCAAAATCCTACACCTACCAATACCTTCGAGTGAAGCCTTTGGAAATCTCATACTGATTCAGTCAATTTCTTGGATGTGAGACGAAGTTCTTACAGTCGCCGAGAATTTGTTCTGACCGAGGAGTTAGGAATTTACTGGCGGATTGCCTACAGTGAGGAACATGATAGCCACGAGGAATTTGAGAGTCAAATTTCCGACCGTTCTTGTCTTCTTGCGCCTGTCCCAAAATATCTTATCTACCTACCGGTCATATCTTTGAAGGGCATTTATGTCTTATCATGTCGGGCTGCTCACTAGGCTATAAATAGCCCCCCCCCTACAACCACTAGCTGGTTGGCTGCTCAGAGAGAACTTGACACTTGTCATTTGAGAGCATCCCATCCTCCAAGGACTTTGAGCGAAAATCATCGAGTGAGGAAAAACCCAAAACCAAACCCCTACAAACCCAAAGTGATTGAGCATCACTGAAGATATTGATCCTGCATGGATCCGATGCTTGTTACCTTTGAAGACTGTGCTTCTTCCAGACGGTTAGGCGTCATGGTTTAAGCATCCAAGAGGAATTGTGGATCACCGAGTGACCGAGTCTGTGAACGTTTGGAATCGCCTGAAGACTTACCACGAGTGATTGGACGAGGTCTGTGTGACCTTAGTTCAAGGAGAATACGGTGAGGACTTGGTGTCTTGAGCTGTGTGCTCAGCGACTGGGTGTCCGGGACTGTGTGTCCTCGAGTTTAAATATTCAGCGGCTCCAACCAGACGCAACTGAGACAACAGTTGGAACTGGTCTACCAAATTATTGTCTTCACCAACCTTACTGGTTCTATTTCCTCAACTCTTTCATTTCCTCATTACTGTGTTGAGTATTTGTTCATATCTGTGTTTGAAGACTTTGTTGAAGACTTTCTCAATTTCCTCAGTTCAATTTCTTGATCTGTTTGTCTTCATCTTGTGTTATCCTGTGTTTACGCTTTACGTACTTTGTGCGTGTCTTCATTTCATCATGATGACCATGCACGTATTCTGTTATGCTTACTTACGAGTACTTATTCCGCTGCAAGTAGTTCTTCACTAAGGAATTTCCTCACCGCAAATTCCTCGATGAAGAATTCATAAAATCGCCTATTCACCCCCCTCTAGTCGATATAACGCACTTTCAATTGGTATCAGAGCAAGGTACTCCCTTGTTCTATGTGATTTTGGTTTAACCACCTGGAGTTTTAGTTATGTCGACCGCAGGTATGATCAAGATCTCGGCTGGGTGTCCTACCTTTGATGGAAAGGACTACCCCTACTGGAAGAACAAGATGCGAATGCATCTTGAGGCAATTGACAACGATCTACGGTATGTTGTGGAAAATGGTGTTCCTCTGTCTCACCCTCACTTTGAACGCTACCGATGTGAAGAGATTCAAGCAACTCGATTCTCAAGCGAAGAGTATCATATGTGGCCATCTGAGCAAAGGACAGTATGGAAGAGTGAGTGCTTTGGAAACTGCTAAGCTTATCTGGGATAGGCTGTCCAAAGTACATGAAGGAGTCTCAACTCAGCATGACTCTCGAGTTGATGTTCTTCGCAATCTCTTCAACCACTTCAAAAGACTCGACAATGAAAATGTTCAACAAACCTTCGATCGCCTCAATCGACATCTCAAATGAGCTTCAAGCGCTTGGTGCCACTGACATCACCGACCATGAGGTGGTGAAGAAATTGTTGAGATCGCTTGATTCCTCATTTGATACTCTGGCACCGATGATACAAGAATGTGCTGACTACAAGTCACTTGATCCCGCTGGTATCCTCGAGAGGCTAAATACTCATGAGTTCGACTTCTTTGAAAGAGAGATCTCTATGGTTCTAGCTATGGCAAATCACGTGCCACGAAGGCCAAGGTCGTATGCGAATCTGATTGTGAAGACTACGGTAGTAGCCTTGGTGACCACGAAGAATTAAGCGAGGAGCTAACCGCTTTCGTGAAGAAGTTCGGAAGTTCTCAAGGCGTGGTCGCTTTGGAAAATCCTCAAGGAGCAGTGATTCCTCATCCGATGACTATAAGAGAAGGCTATGCCACAAATGCAAGAAACCTGGTCACTATATTCAAGATTGTCCTCGGTGGGAAAAGGAATTAAAGAAGAAGAAATACAAGGATTACGATTACGATGATGCTAAGAACAAGAAGAAATCATCGAAATATTCATCATCAAAAACCTCAAAGTCTACATATAACAATAAGAGAAGCTCAAAGAAGGCTCGGGCATTCATTGGCAAGGAAATGGACTCTGAAGCTGAATCTGAGGAACATGAGGAAGAGGAGGCATCAGAGGAGTCTGAGTCCGGTGTGGCGAGTCTGGCTCTCGCTACTGCACTCGTCAGCAAGTTCATCTTCAACTCTGAAGAAACTGACCTCACCAACAAGGCTGATGAAGATAATGATGACTACGCTCCCACCTATTGCTTCATGGCAAAGGGTGCCAAGGTACTCAAATATACCTCCTCTGAATCTAGTGAGAATGAATCGATGAAGATCTCAAGCCCAGCTACTCTAAACTTGCTAAGATTGCTGTAAAACAACAAAGGGCTTTTGAAAAGGTTCAAAACATGCTAGACAAAAGTGATGATATGTTGGGTGAAGAAATGGATCACACTAAGGCCCTGACTGAAAATCTTCAGAGACTTCAGTCTAGTTTTGACAGCCTTCAAGGTCATCATAACACTCTCTTATCTGATCATGAGAAGCTTTCTTATGAATTTCTTCAAAGAAAGCAAGATCTTGAGAAGCTAAGAGTGAGTTATGAAGATCTTCAGAAGGAGCGTGATTCATTACTTGCTCAACAAATCAGCGCTTCTTAGGAAGAATTTGTTCCTCCATGCTTAAAGTGCATTGAACGTGAATCGCTAATTCTTCGCTTTGAATGTTCAAATGCTTCAACTGTTACAAATTCTTCACCTGCCCCTGCTTTCACTAATTCCTCATCCGAGGACATTGCTAGTATCACTAACGATGCGGTTTGAAGGAATTGTACATGACAGGCATGTACAAAAGCCTCAAAGGGCATCGGACTCTTTGTGATGTGCTTAAAAGCGAGATCCTCAACAGAAACCCTAGGAAAGAGGGTATTGCCTTTGAGAGGAAACTCAATCTTGATGGAACATATTGGAAGCCCGAAAGCGGTACCCCAAAACCTCATGGGTTCTTTGCAAAGGGACCTCGATTGATCCATCTAACTTATCCGGCTTTACATGTGAATCTCCTCATTCTTCCGATGAGTCATTTGACTCCAACTATAAACTGTTCAAAAATCAGAATGGTGAAGTATTTGCTAGATATGTTGGCACTAACTACGAGGCAGTTCTCCTATCAAGAAAATCTGGGTTCCCAAGAAGTGCCTTGAAAGTCTTCAGGTGAATGTCCTCATGACACCACCTGTGAAGAATAGGAACCCCAGATCAAACTCTTCATATGGAAAAAACTCTTCATATGGATCCAAGTCCTCATACGGACCAAATTCCTCACGTGGATCAAATTCCTCAAAAGGATCAAAGTCCTCATATGATTATCATCGTGCTAACAACTCCGTTTCGCAGGGTAGAGCTAAGGGCTATGAATATGTGCATTATTCTTCAAACCAATATGTTCATAAGTCCTCGAAGAATTTCTCTGCTTATTCATATGCTTACCCTAACCCCTCTTATGTGAAACGAAATGGATTGGCTTCTATGCCACCATTCTCATATGGAGCTCGTAGAGTGATGAACTCTTTGCCACCCCTTCAGATGTGGGTGGTGAAGAAAAAGAACTAATCTCTTATGCAGGGTCAGGTCTCCAGACGAGCTCTAACGTCTGAAGAATTAGCTGGGGACCTGACAAAATTGCCTGAAAGGACGCAGGCTAATCATGAAGAAATGAACTTTCATTTCACACGTCCTCATACTGCTATATCTGTTTTACTGCTTGATGAAATTAATCTGATGAATTTGATACCATATTCTTCACTGATGAAGTATATGAGATCGTAAGTTGCACTAATTCATCTGCAGGATGATCAAGCCAAAGCAAATGAGTGGGTCCTCGATAGTGGATGTACAAATGACATGACTGGTGACAAGAATCTATTGATGGATGCTCCCTTATCACAGTCACATCTGAAGCATATCATCTTTGCTGACAAAGGCAAAAGTCAGGTATTGGGTCTAGGTAAGGTTGCGATCTCTAAGGACATACACATGGACAAAGTCATGCTTGTTGAGTCCTTAGGATACAACCTCATGTCGATCTCAATGCTTTGTGATCTTGATATGGTTGTTATCTTTGGCAAGTATCATTGTGTTGTGATTATGGAAGTGACAATTCCAAAGTCTTGAAGGCTTTAGGAGAGGAGACACATATATTGTTGATTTCTCTACAGGACCACAACCAGCCATGTGCCTACTTGCAAAAGCTTCAGAAGGCTGGCTATGGCATCGACGACTTGGTCACGCAGGCATGAGGAATTTGCACACGCTTGCGAAGAAGAAGCATGTCATTGGCATTGAAAATGTCAAATTCCTCAAGGATCACTTGTGTGGAGCCAGTGAAGCTGGAAAAATGACCAAGGCCAAGCATCCAAATGAAGACTATCATGACCACTACTCGTCCATTCGAATTGCTTCACATGGACCTCTTTGGTCCTAATCATTACTCGTGAGTCACTAATGATGCATCTCTATATGGCTTTGTTATTGTTGATGATTACTCTCGTTACACATGGGTACACATTGTTACTTACAAACATGAAGTGTAGGAAGTCTTCAAGCGATTTTCCTCGAGGGCTTCAACCAACTTTGGTGTGAAGATCAAGCACATCAGGAGTGACAATGGAACTGAGTTCAATAATTCCGGTCTTGATGACTATCTTGATGAACTTGGTATTACTCATGAGTTTTCTGCTCCTTATACTCCTCAGCAAAATGGCATCGTGGAGCGCAAGAACAGAACTCTTGTTGAGATGGCTCGCACTATTCTTGATTAATACAAAATGCCTCATCGTTTTTGGATTGATGCAATTGATACCGCGTGCCACATCATCAACAGAGTATATCTTCACAAATTCTTCAAGAAGACTGCCTATGAACTCCTCATTGACAAGAAACCCAATGTGAGTTATTTCAAAGCTTCGGTGCCAAATGTTGGATTAGAGATCCTCATCACAATGCCAAATTTGCACCGAAAGCACATGAAGGTTTTATGCTTGGTTACGGAAAGGACTCGCACACCTCTGAGTCTTCAACATCGCTCTTCACAAGGTTGTTGAAACTGTAGATGTGCGGTTCGATGAAACTAATGGCTCGCAAAGAGAGCACCTACCTTCGTGATAGATGAACCAAAGACCGAGGAATCTATCAAGTTCAAGGCAACCGAGGATGTCATTCCCTCTTGAAGAATCTGCTTTGAAGAATTCATTCCTGAACGCGAAGAACATCCGGTGATGCACGAAGATAATCTTTGAAGAAAATGGTCTTTGAAGAAAATCTTGATCAAATTCCTCGGCGACAACCAGCTCATCCTCGCGTTGCAAAAGAAGTGCAAGTTGACAAGATCATCGATGACATTGAAGCACGGGTCCTCTCACACGCTCAAAAGCTTCACATTTATCTAACTTTTGTGGGCACTACGCTTTTGTCTCTATCACAGAGCCCACTAAGGTAGATGAAGCATTTCTGGAGCCTGAGTGGATTCAGGCTATGCAAGAAGAATTACATCAGTTCGAGATCAACAACGTCTGGGAACTGGTCAAACGTCCAGATCCTCGTAAGCATAATATCATTGGCACAAAGTGGATCTACCGCAACAAGCAAGATGAAAATGGCCTTGTGGTGAGGAATAAGGCCCGACTTGTAGCTCAAGGCTACACACGAGTTGAAGGAATTGATTTGATGAAACTTTTGCACTGTTGCTAGACTTGAGGCTATTCGCATATTGCTTGCTTATGCTAACCATCATAATATCACTTTATATCAAATGGATGTGAAAAGTGCATTCCTCAATGGTAAGCTTGAGGAAGAAGTATATGTTGCTCAACCCCGAGGTTTTGAAGATCCAAAGAATCCTGACAAAGTCTTGAGACTCAACAAGGCCCTCTATGGCCTCAAGCAGGCCCTCGAGGCGTGGTATGATACTTTGAAGGAATTCTTCGTGAAGAATGGCTTCACACCTGGTTCACTCGACCCTACTCTCTTTACTAAATCTTATGATGGTGAACTGTTTGTGTGCCAAAAATACGTTGATGATATTATCTTTGGCTGTACTGACCAACGTTATAGTGATGAATTTGCCTATATGATGAGTGAAGAATATCAAATGTCTATGATAGGAGAGTTGAAATTCTTCTTAGGTCTTCAAATTCGTCAACAACACAATGGCAATTTCATATCTGAGGAGAAATACCTCAAAGATGTTCTGAGGAAATTCGGCATGCAAGATTGCAAACGCGTCAAAATTCCTATGCCCACAAATGGCCATCTATGCACTGAAGAAAATGGTATTGACTTCGATCACAAGGTATACCGCTCCATGATTGCTTCTTTATTGTACTTATGTGTATGTAGGCCAGATATAATGCTTAGTGTTTGCATGTGTGCCCGATTTCAAGCTACACCGAAGGAATCACACCATAAGGCTGTGAAGCATGTTCTTCGATATCTAGCTCACACACCAACACTAGGATTATGGTACCCCAAGGGCTCTACTTTTGATCTCATTGGATATTACGACTCGACTATGCTTTGGTGATTGTGTGGACCGCAAGTCAACATCTGGTACTTGTCATTTCCTCGAGCGATCTTTGGTGCATTGGTCCTCGAAGAAAGCAGAACTGCGTATCACTATCTCTGCGGAAGCTGAGTACATTGCAGCTGGCTCTTCTTTGTGCTCAATTGCTTTGTGGATGAAGTAAACTCTCAAGGACTACGGCATCAACGTGAAGAATGTGCCTCTCTCTTTGTGACAATGAGAGTGCCATCAAGATTGCTCACAACCCGATTCAGCACTTTCGAAGACAAAGCACATTCAGATTCGTCATCATTTTCTTCGTGATCATGTGTTGAAGGCGACATCTCCATCGAGCATGTGGAGACTGAAGAACAGCTAGCCGATATCTTCACAAAGCCCTTGGATGAGAAGAGATTTAGCAAGTTGCGGTGTGAGCTAAATATCTTAGAATCTTGAATGTTCTTTGAAAAGGACACTCATCCTAACACTTATGCAAAATTGATGACTTAGATGTGCAACACATGAAGAAACGTTTTTCTTCAATCAATGAAGAATAACACTCTAAGTGTGAAGAAATTAATGAAGAATTTGATCCTCAGAACCCTACGACAATTGTACGCGGTGTCTGAAATCATCATTCTTATACGGTGGGTCACGCCACCACCAAAATTGAAAATCTTCAATTTGAGTTTTTCCTCAGTTTTGAAATTCTTCAGTTTTTCAAATTCTTCAATTTTGCAAAATCTTCACTGTTTCCGTCGCTTTTCTTCATTGGCTATATCTATATATATGGGTTTATGTCCTCTACAGCATTCACTTATGGCTATTTCTTCAATTTGCATTTTCTGCTAAGTGAATGTGATCGGACCCTTCCCCCTCTATGCTATACTCAACCCAATCTATTCACAAATTCTTCATGTGCGTTCTATTTGAAACTCGTTCAAAATCTTCATTGTGTCCTTGTCAGCTGAAGAAATTGCGAACATAACTTTTAACTTATCTTATCCAAATTTTCGGCTTTGCCGCTCAAACCGTTCCGCTTCCCACAATAGACTTATCTATTCACCCACGATCTAACACGATCTCCACTTTTCAGTACATGGGTGACACATGTCAAGCGAATGAGAAGGGTCAGGGGCACGTTCATCCAAAAATCTTCGGCGAACAGTTTTTCACCGTGGCTATATATACCCCCTCTCCCTTTCCTCACTTCCTTTACTCCGCTCGACCGCTCTCTCTCTCTCGCTTGAGCTTCTCAAACCCTAGCGCCGCCGCTACTCCAGCGTCGCCGGTGAGGAAGAGCTTCACTGCCTCGACCTCGTCGCCGTCGTACTCGCGCCGACCGCGGATATCTTCACTCCGCCGCCGCCGTAGCTGTCTTCTTCCGCCGAGTTAGGGCGTGGAAGATCTGAACTGACGAACCTCTAATCTACACCTCTTAGTTCGTCGTATTCTTCACTTCGGGTAATTAAAAGTTACTTTTATTGCTCACTTTGATTCTCAAGCCTTCCTGAAAATCTTCAAAGGTGTTTATTCTTCAAATCTTCACACATATGAACACCTCACACGTCATATGCTCTTGACCCGTTTCTCTAAGCAATGATTTTTCTTTAAGATTCCTAAATTGTGTGGATCCTCGATCTATACAACTTTGGAACCTAAGACAAAGAACGCTTAGTGAAATTCTTCAAGACTCATCTGGTCAAATTCCTCAAACTTGTTCTTTTTGAAAAACCTTCTGAGAACGCATATGACCTCTCCAAATTCCTCGCAACTATACTCATCCACGGTACTCATGTCCGCTTACGAATCACTAGGTTCTCATCAACTTAACTCATTTGCGGCGTTCCTCGAAGAAAAGTTGCATACTTCTTGAAGAATTCGATTGTTCAAATTCCTCATCTGAAGACTATGGTGACGGTAAGAAGCCCAGAAAGGAGGAAAGAGGCACGAGGTCATGACTGCTTTTGAAATACACGAGGACATATATCTTGACTATTGCACACTGATGAGGCAAAGTTAGGAAAGGAGAACAAAAATCAGCGCAAGGTCTTGTCTGAGGATTGAGAGGAGATGGGCAAGGGAATGGAGGGAGTACAGGTATGTTACTCCAAAGTACATGAAGAAATTCACACTGAATCCTCCATGCCCAAGAGCTCCATTGGCACCTAGCCAAGAAGCTGACCCCACCAGCATCAAGCGTGGTGAGGATTTTCCTGAAGAATGGGCCAAGCGCCAAGCCAAGTTAGCGAGACAAGCCAAAGAAGCAGTGAGGAAATTCAATGAAGACTCACACTCTGCTGCTGCCATCGAGGTCATTGTCAAGCCAAGAAAATCTATGGCAAAGAAGCCTGCACACAAGCCAAGTGCTTCAACAACAATGCTCTCACGGCCAGAACCTTCAAAGCCCTCACGGCCAGTTCCTCATGCTGCTCCTGCTCCTCCAAAATCCTCAGCTCCTCCTCCAAAGTCCTCAGCTGCTCCGGCAAAGTCCTCAACACCTGTGCATCTGGCCACGTGCCAAAGGACTGCAGACATCTCTATTGCCTCTGGTATCTCAACAAGTTCCTTAGTTGCACCAAATTCTTCATCAGGCCCCACTCTGCTGAAGAAAAAGGCAACGGTTGGTCGAGGTCCTCGGCCAAGTCTGAAGAAGAAACAGGTTGCCTTCCAAGTGCCATCTGATGATGAAGCTGATGATGATGAACTTGCAGAAATCATCAGAGACAGACAAGAAAGGGCCGCTAGAGCCAAAGGCACACTTGTGCCACTGCTTTTGGATCCAATGGCGATTCTCGAGTACATTGATCTCTGGCACAAGGATCCAGACACCCCTATGCCTGATTTTCATTTGACTCCTGGTCAAAGTCACATGCTGACCCATTTCATCACTGAAATGAAATGGAAATTTGAAAAGGCTAGGCAGATCAAGAAGGCTCAGTTCAGGAAAGAGAAGTTCCTGAGGAAAAATGTTGTCAGAATGACACCTGATGATCTCCTCAAAATTCAATCTGAAATCAAATCCCTCAGCGATGACTTTGATGCCTACTATGCTGATTGGCAAGGAGCCAAAGTCCGATTTGTAAACCTGACCAAGAAGTTCACAAATTTTGCAGCTCCAACGCAACAAGAAGTTCCTCAGGCTGGAGCCTCTGCTCATCCTACTGAAGAACATGCCAAAGACTGGCCGATGATTTTCAACTGCAAGACAATGCTCGTTCGAGGCTGATGACTCCATTCCGACCGAAGAAATTGCGGGGCATCCACTAGTGGTGCGCTGAAGAAGCGAAGAAGTTACTAAGAATCGCATCGCCATTGCGCCTGAGGAAATTCAAACAGGTTCCTCAGGTCCTCATGCGCCTACACCAACTCCTATCCTTCCATCTGCATCAGATGTGAAGAAGAACAAGGCTGCAGAGCGAGCTGCAGTGAAGAAAAGGAAAGCATCAATCGCTTGAATCTTGACTCCAAAGAAGATGAAGCCTATGACAAGCTCTTTTGAAAATATGATTGATGCTGTTCCTATTTCCTCCATACCATCAAAGGACCTTGTTCCTTTTGGTGAAGAATATGAGATCCCTAGCGGATCTGATGAAGAAAATCATTCTGCTGCTTCGTCAGAGCAGATTCATGAAGAAATTGAAGTGGATGCGATCCCTTCACCACCTGTTGTTTCCTCGCCAATGCCTCAGTTCACAGCTGAAGAGGCTGGCGTTGAAGAAATTGATGATGAAGATGTGGATATTGGAAGCACAACGCCAGTGATGAACGATGACTTTTGGGACAGTCAGCATCCAAATTCTCCACTCTTCACCCAAATACAACAAATTCCTTAGTCCCCTGCACCAACAGTTCAAATGGGCTCTTAAGAAACTCATCCCACCTCGTCCAGGTGCATGAAGAAATTCCAGCCCCTAGTCTTTGAAGAACTGCTTCTTTGCTACTCCTTTGAACACACAGATTGCATATGAAGAGGAACGAGAAAATCCTCGGCCTAAAGAACACGAGATTGCGATTCACGAGGTAGTGATGCAACTCAATCGACACTCCTCTGCCAAAACCAAAGGATCCATTCTCGCGCAAGCAAAAGTTCAAGGCTGAAGACTTCTTTGGCGAGCATGTTTTCTTCACTGATTACAATCCTTATGATTATGCTCGCATAAGGAAGAGGCGTTTTTGGACTGCTAGTCAAGCCAATTTCTATTCCTCTGTGCTATTCAACAAAGACAAAGTCTTCGATCATGCACACATTCCTCACGTGGACATGGAATCTCTGCCGGGCTTGAGCCGGTCCTCGGTGTTCTTCATGATCTTTGGTTTCTTGAATTTCTGCACTGACATCTGTGATTGGAATGAAGAACTCATTCTTCAATTCTATGCGACGCTGCACATCACTGGAGATTCTGAAGATGTGAACTCATGGGTGCTGGACTGGATGACAGAAAATACTCACTACAAGGCACCAAAGAATCGAATTGCTTCGTGCCCTCCCACTCGATCCTCCCTTGATGGTGCTCGTTGCATCTACAACGAACTGAGCTTACAAATCATTACATGCAAGTGCTAATGAAGCCTTTGAAGCCAGGGAAGGCCCCACGAACCAAATTCCTCGTCAAGGAATTACTATATGTGCCTCGGACTGTCTATCGCATTCTAACGAAGACAATGAGTCCTATCAAAGGCCACGACTCAAATGATGAAGAAGTCGTTGGCATCATGAAGAATATGCTTTTCAATATCATTCATGGCGTTCCCGTCAACTTCCATGATTTCTTCATGAGGACTCGCAAACATTGCTATGTCACCTTTTGAGTGAAGCCTTATGCACCATGGGTTATGAGGTTCATCGAACAAGGTCTTCACTCAATTACAAGGCCGATACTACGAACCACTGCAGCTACTTGCCTCCAATTGAAGTCCTCAAACGGACATTTTCCTTAGCTGATGACAAAGGCAAGGCAACTGCTGTGATAGATGAAGGCATTCGTCCATTGGATGGTCAATTTCGCAAGGCTGCGTCCTACTCCACCAATGATGACTCTGCCACACATGACTCCGCCGCCAACAACTCTGCCAAGCAAAATCCACAAGCCACAGCACCGAGGGTGATGACTGATCGTGAGTTACTCCTTAGTCTTCATCAGGAAGTTGATCGCAATCATAAATGGGTCAAGCGTCAGTTTGGTTCAATTCTTCACAACATGACCATAACACACAATGAAGTGAAGAAAAACCAATACTACCTCCATGAAACCTTCAACCGTACCTGGGCTGTTCTATCTCATGTCTACAGCGTAGAAGATCTGAAGAAAATGGGTCTCAAGGAAGAATTTGACTGGTCTGCACCTCCACCGAAGAAATTCAAGAAGGTCAAGGTTCCTTCCTTGGTGGCCAGCTCCTATTCTTCATCACGCGACACTGATGAAAATGAAGGCTTGGACGACACTGCGGCATGCCCTACTACGACAACCAACCCCGACAACGCTGGCGCTCCTCCATCAACTTGATATTCTTCAGGGGCGTTAGTCCTCAATTTCGATCCTTTTGGTCATTCGATGACAAAGGGGGAGAAATTTGAGTTAGTCTTCAAGCGGGTCTATTATATGGGCGTTTTTACGCTAAGTTACAACTCTCGCTTTTACGAAACTTTTATTGGATCGAGTTGTAATCTTAAACCCGATGGTGCTCGATACTTTTGATGTGTTCCTCTGCATGCTTATTCTTTGTTATATGTTAATACACGCATGCTGAATTACATCGATCACCATATTTCATCATGCATTTCAAATTCTTCATATTATATGTCAAATGCGTGTATGAATTACAAGATATAGGGGGAGATCTCCATGATTCAACTCTTCAAATGTGCATTGCCTCAAAAGCAAATTCCTCACTATGCACATCTTTAGGGGGAGTTCTTCTATATCTTGCAATCAAATTCCTCAATATCAGTAGTTACACTTCATATGTTTATCCCGTTGAAAACTTAACCTATATTGTCATCAATCACCAAAAAGGGGGAGATTGTAAGTGCATCTAGTGCCCCTTAGTGATTTTGGTGTATTGAAGACTTATAGGTGAAGGGACTAATGAGTTTATTAGTGTACACAGGTCTATAATTCTATGAGGAGTTTGATATTTACAGAGAAAGTCGATCCCTAAAAATGAAGTTCTTCGTCTGAAGACTTTGGTATTCTGAAGACTTTCTGAAGACTTTGAAAGTGAAGAAATTGGTGTGACCTTGAAGACTTGGTATTCATTTGAGGAACATGAAGCGTGAAGACTTTTGTTTTCGTAGTTTTGTTTTCTCCTTCTTGAGTCATAGGAAACACCGTACTATTAAAGGGGGTCGAGGAAATACTAAGGAAAAATTTCCGTGTGATGCTCAACTCAAAATCCTACACCTACCAATACCTTCGAGTGAAGCCTTTGGAAATCTCATACGATTCGGTCAAATTCTTGATGAGACGAAGTTCTTACGGTCATTGAGGAATTTGTTCTCGACCGAGGAGTTAGGAATTCGCCAAAGGCGGATTGCCTACGATGAGGAACATGATAGCCACGAGGAATTTGAGAGTCAAATTTCCGACCGTTCATCTTCTTGCGCTTGACTGTCCCAAAATATCATATCTACCTAACGGTCATATAATTGAAGGGCATTTATGTCTTATCATGTCGGGCTGCTCCCTAGGCTATAAATAGCCGCCCCCCTACAACCACTAGCTGGTTGGCTGCTCATAGAGAACTTGACACTTGTCATTTGAGTGCATCCCATCCTCTGAGGACTTTGAGCGAAAATCATCGAGTGAGGAAAAACCCAAAATCAAACCCCTACAAACCCAAAGTGATTGAGCATCACTGAAGAGATTGATCCTGCGTGGATCCGACGCTTGTTACCTTTGAAGATTGTGCTTCTTCCAGACGGTTAGGCGTCATGGTGTAGAGCATCCAAGAGGAATTGGGGATCGCCGAGTGACCGAGTCTGTGAAGGTTTGGAAGTCGCCTGAAGACTTACCACGAGTGATTGGATGAGGTCTGTGTGACCTTAGTTCAAGGAGAATACGGTGAGGACTTGGTGTCCTGAGCTGCGTGCTTTCGGTATTTGGGTGTCCGGGACTGTGTCCTCGAGTTTAAATACTCGGCCGCTCAACCAGGACATACAACTGAGACATCGGTTGGGCCAGTCTACCAAATTATTGTCTTCACCAACCTTACTGGTTCTATTTCCTCAACTCTTTCATTTCCTCATTACTGTGTTTAGTATTTGTTCATATCTGTGTTTGAATACTTTGACTGAAGACTTTCTCAATTTCCTCAGTTCAATTTCTCCAGTCTGTTTGTCTTCATCTTGTGTTATCCTGTGTTTACGCTTTCTGTACTCTGTGCGTGTCTTCATTTCATCATGATGACCATGCCTTTATTCTGTTATGCTTACTTCTGAGTACTTATTCCGCTGCAAGTAGTTCTTCGCTAAGGAATTTCCTCACCGGCAAATTCCTCAGTGAAGAATTCATAAAAATTGCCTATTCACCCCCCCTCTAGTCGATATAACGCACTTTCAGAGGTGGAGAAGGATAACCCGGAGCCATCAAGCCCACCAAAGGAGTGAACCGGCAGGCGTTGTGAACTTGCAAAAAACGATGCTTCATTATTCAGACTCGGGGAGTCTTGTAATAGGGTCGAAAAAAACCTCTTAATCTTGTCATGCCTTCGCGCATGTTTGTGGCACTTGATACTTTCATAAGCCGCCATCGCTATATGCTTGCAGCTTATGTTGATCTTTCCTTGATGTCAAAATTCTTCTTGCTTTATCCTGTGTATAAAACAAAATAGAATTCCCTTGGCGACTTATCGCATCCGGGGTCACATAAAGTATTGATAACCCGGAGTATGAACCAAAACATCATATAAAGGCCGGTTTATGATTATGATCACAATAGCATACCTGCGATCTTTATTTGGTATATACTCGCCGGCTTATGTGACCCAAACCAGAGAGTTAATTCAACTCCTGGCAGTTGCACATATAATGTTTACCTGGCCCTTAATAACATTTATACTTACAGAGTGTAATGAATAGTAAACCTAACTTCAAGGCCTCTGATTCGAATACGATTAGTGAACCGTTCCAAAGGGGTTAAGCTAAGATTCGAATATGATCATATAGCCCCCAGTGGCTTTGGCGATGCCGATCAAGTGGGTATCGACAGCTATGTTCTCTTTGGTTCGAATACGACCTATGTTTGAACAGGAAGCCCCCAAGTGACCATGAGAGTTGTTTAATGACGCTGATTCGAATATGACCCACGTCAGACCCAAAGGGGTTAAGCTATGATTCAAATATGATTAAGAAGCCCCCAAGTGGGTTTGGCAGTATGCCGATCAATTGGGTATTGACAGTTATGTTCTCTTTGGTTCGAATGCGACCTATGTTTGAACAGGAAGCCCCCAAGTGACCATGGCTAGATTCAGATGTGATCATAAGCCGAACCAAAGGGAAAGCTGGATTCAGATATGATCCGCTCCCTGTTGGTTGTTTCCACCACCTGGTAAAAAATATATAAACCTTTGAAGGTGGACAGAAAAAGAGGTCCTACTTTATTGCTTTATATAATATATACATTGCTAAAAAGGAAAAAAGCATATATATATCCTGAGAGCCGGTGGCTCAAGTATAATAAGGCTGAAGATGAGCTATGTTCCACGGCCGACGGGTCTCTTCCTCCAACTTACGTGAGTCTTTGTGCTCCCGAACATCGATAAGGTAGTATGACCCGTTGTTCAGATTTTTGCTGACCACCAAAGGTCCTTCCCAAGGAGGAGATAGCTTGTGCATAGCGGTCGATCTGGATGAGCGGAGCACTAAGTCGCCTTCTGAAAGGCTCGCTTCTAATGGCGGCTATGATAGCGGCGCAGTCTTCTCGGTAAATCGCCGAGCGGGCTATTGCCAAGTCTCGCTCCTCATCCAACAAGTCAAGTGCATCCTGACGAGCCGTTTCATTATCAGCCTCAACGTAAGACGCCACTCGGGGTGAGTCGTGCCGGATGTCACTTGGCAGAACTGCCTCTGCTCCGTACACCATGAAGAAAGGTGTATAACCTGTAGATCTGTTAGGCGTTGTGTTGATACTCCATAGCACAGAGGGTAGCTCCTCCACCCAACAACCCAGAGTTCGCTGTAAGGGGACCAAGAGCCGGGGTTTGATACCCTACAAGATCTCTTGATTAGCTCTCTCTTTTTCATGAACTGAACCGCCGTGGCTACATCACACTTACTGACCGGCTTTGCCTCAACCCACTTGGTGAATTTATCCACTGCCACCAAAAGGTGTGTCTTCTTATCCTTAGACCTTTTGAAAGGTCCAACCATGTCAAGCCCTGCATCGCAAACGGCCAAGTAATTGGAATCATCCTCAATTCTTAAGCCGGCACATGAGCTCGTCATGGGAATTTTTGACATCCGTCACATCTGCTGACCAGATCCTCTGCATCAGCATGAGCCGTCAGCCAATAGAAACCATGACGAAAAGCCTTGGCCACCAAAGATTTTGAGCCGGCATGATGACCACAATCTCCTTCATGGATCTCACGAAGTATCTCCTGACCCTCCGCAGGCGACACACAACGTTGAAACGCCCCAGTAACGCTGCGGTGATGTAGTTCGCCATGAACAATTGTCATAGGTTTGGACCGCCTGATGATTTGTCTTGCCAAGGTCTCGTCCTCAGGCAACTCTCCCCGGGTCATATAGGCCAAATATGGGACTGTCCAATGCAGGATAACGTGGAGAGCTGCCACCAGCTGTGCCTCCGGTGCAGCACGCTAGCTCTTCCTCTATAGGCACTTTGACGGAAGGGTTATGCAAAACATCAAGAAAGGTATTAGGCGGCACCGGCCACGCCGAGACCCCAGTGGCTCAAAGCATCGGCCGCCTCATTCTTCCTCCGATCAATGTGCTCCACTTGATAACCCTTGAAGTGTCCGACCACCGCATCAACCTCACGACGATAAGCCGCCATCAAGGGATCCTTGGAGTCCCACGTGCACGACACTGTTGAGCAACGAGGTCTGAGTCGCCCTAAGCACCTTACCCGGCTCAAATTCATCTCTTTAGCCATCCAGGAGACCATGGAGTAAAGCCTCGTATTCAGCTGCATTGTTAGTACAGGAAACACAAGCGGAGCACATAACAAAATTTGTCACCTCGGGGGGAAGTTAAAACGACTCCAGCCCCCGAGCCCTCCAACTGCCTGGACCCATCAAAGTGAATAGTCCAATATGTGTTATCTGGCTTCTCCTCAGGTGCCTGTAATTCTGTCCAATCATTGATAAAATCCACCAAGGCTTGAGACTTAATAGCTGTACGTGGCATGTACTTCAAACCATGTGGCCCAAGCTCAATGGCCCACTTGGCGACTCACCCTGTGGTTTCCCTGTTCTGGATGATGTCTCCCAAGGGGCGAGCTTACTACGATTATAGGATGACCTTGGAAATCTTGCTTCGACTTGCCATAAACACCCCATAAACAAGTTTACGCCAATGTGGATACCTTTGCTTGGACTCAATGAGCACCTCATCGATGTAGTAAACCGGCCGTTGAACCGGATGCTCCTTGCCCGACCTCCTTGCGTTTCCACCACAATGGCCACTTGACGGCTCGAGGCGTTAGCGACCACATATAACAGCAATGGCTCTCTATCAATGGGAGCCGCAAGGACCGTGACTCGGACAAGCTGTCTCTTTAAATCCTCAAAGGCAGCGTCAGCAGCGTCACTCCAGATGAAAGCATCTGTTTTCTTCATCATCTGATATAGCGGCAGGGCCTTCTCGCCTGACCGGCTTAGAGCAGCAACACGACCCGCCAGTCGTTGAACATCGTTGATGCACGCCGGTTTGGCCAAGGAGGTGATCACCTTGATCTTCTCCGGGTTACCTTCAATGCCTCTGTTTGAGACCAGGAAACTCAGAAGCTTGCTGCAGTACACCAAACACACACTTGTCGGGTTAAGCATCATCTTATAAACCGGAGATTATCAAAGGTCTCCTTTAAATCAGATATCAAGGTTTCCTTCTCCTGGACTTCACCACGATGTCATCCACATAAGCGTGAACATTGCGCCCAATTTGTTGTGGAGACAGTTTTGTACACATCTCTGATAAGTCGCCTGGGCACTCTTGAGCCCAAATGGCATAGATACATAGAAGAAGGCTCCAAACGGAGTGATGAAAGCCGTCTTCTCCTGGTCCTTAACTGCCATTTTGATCTGATGATAGCCAGAGTAAGCATCCAAAAAGCTCAAACGCTCGTAACCGCCGTAGCATCGATGATCTGATCAATACGGGGTAGGGCAAAGG
Organism: Aegilops bicornis; assembly: GCA_021605145.1. Taxonomy (NCBI): domain Eukaryota; kingdom Viridiplantae; phylum Streptophyta; class Magnoliopsida; order Poales; family Poaceae; genus Aegilops; species Aegilops bicornis. Next base: position 548,341,285 of record CM038671.1, on the reverse strand, counting down.
GATCAGCCGGACAAGCCTTATTTAAGTCCATGTAATCCACACACATCCGCCAAGTGCCATTCTTCTTGAGTACCAGCACCGGGTTAGCCAACCACTCCAGGTGAAAGACTTCCACAATGAACCCAGCCGCTAAGAGCCGAGCGACCTCTTCCCCAATAGCTTTGTCTTTCCTCATTGAACTGTCAAGAAATTGCTGACCGGCTTATACTTTGGATCAATATTAAGAGTGTGCTCAGCGAGTTCCCTCGGAACACCCGGCATGTCAGAAGGTTTCCATGCAAAGATGTCCCGGTTCTCACGGATGAACTCGATGAGCGCGCTTTCCTATTTAGGATCCAAGTTGGCACTGATGTTGAACTTCTTGGAAGAGTCGCCTGGAGTAAAGTCAACAAGCTTTGTTTCAGCGGCCGATTTAAACTTCAATGTCGGGTCATGCTCTATAGTCGGCTTCTTTAAAGAAGTCATATATGCCGGGTCAACATTATTCTGATAAAACTTCAGCTCCTCAGCTGCACAAACAGACTCAGCATAAGCCGCATTGCCTTCCTCACATTCAAAGGCTACCTTTCTACTCCCATGCACGGTGATGGTACCCTTGTGACCCGGCATCTTGAGCTGCAGATAAACATAACACGGTCGCGCCATGAACTTAGCATAAGCCGGCCGTCCAAAGCGAAAGCATGATACGGGCTCCTGATTTTGACTACCTCAAACGTCAATTTCTCAGCTCTGGAATCATATTCATCTCCAAAGGCCACTTCCAGCTCAATCTTGCCAACTGGAGTACGCCGACTTACCGAGCACCACTCCATGAAAGAGCGGTGTTGGGCGTCCTCAAGTCCTTATCGATCAACCCCATGCGGCGAAAGGTCTCATAATAGAGAATATTGATGCTGCTTCCTCCGTCCATGAGTACCTTAGTGAATTTATATCCACCAACCTGAGGTGCTACCACCAAGGCCAACTGACCCGGATTATCAACCCGGAGGGGGAGATCTTCCCCGCTCCATATAATGGGCTGCTCTGACCACCTCAAATAACGCGGAACCGGCGGCTCAACAGAATTCACGGCCCTCTTATGAACCTTCTGGTCACGTTTGCACAAATTAGTGGTAAACATATGGTACTGCCCACCATTCAGCTGCTTTGGGTGGCTTTGATAACCTGACTACTGCTGCTGCTGTCCCCCTTGACCAGACTGCTGTTGATTGTAGCCGTCTTGACTTCCCTGAAAGCCGGAACTTGAACCGCTGCCCGGGCCATGAAAGCCGCCGGCTCCTGAACCGCCGCCCGATCCATGATTTCCATCAAACATGTTGGAATTCTTGAAAGCCTTCATGATCGCGCAATCTTTCCATAAGTGGATGGCGGGTCGTTCCCGAGTACCGTGTCTCGGACAAGGCTCATTGAGAAGCTGCTCAAGAGATGGACCTGACCCGCCCGGATCGAGGCGGTTTTCCCTTACATCTCTGATTGTTACCTGTGCATTGGCATTGGCCACAAACTACGGGTTACCCTCCGCCTTATGCTTGTTGCCTCCTTGATTTACCGGGTTATCTTTCTTGACCCTTTCCATTGCCGTTCTTCTTTCCCTTCCCTGTCTTTTCCTCATCAGACGCGGGATCCTTGGTACTATCAGAATCGACATACTTGACTAAAGCCGCCATCAGCGTACCCATATCGCTGAAATCACGCTTAAGGCGCCCCAGTTTACGCCTCAATGACTCAAAATGGCAATTCTTCTCCAACATGAGGATCAGAGAGCCGACATCCATCTTATCGGACGAATGTATTATTTCCTTGACGGCGCACCCAATGAGTTGTGGATTCACCCTCCTCCTGCTTACAATTGGTCAAGTCCACAATTGACATAGATTGCTTGCAAGTGTCCTTGAAGTTCTGGATAAACCGGGCCTTTAGCTCTGCCCATGAACTAATGGAATTGGGTGGCAAACCCTTTATCCAAGACCGGGCTGTTCCGTCTAACATCATGGTGAAGTACTTAGCCATTGCTGCATTGCTGTCCTCCAGTAACTCCATGGCCATCTCATAAGTTTCGATCCATGCTCCGGGCTGTAAGTTGGCCGTGTAATTCGGCACCTTTCGAGGTCCCTTGAAGTCCTTGGGCAGACGTACATCCCGCAGAGCTGACACCAAACAAGGAACACAGCCGGTTCTGGTAGCCACTCCCGCTCCAATGTAAGTCGAGATACTGGGAGGTCTTGATATGCCGCTTTCTTTGAGCCGCTAGCTGAGCCGCCTGCTCGTCCTCCTGACGTATTCGGTCTTGCACCGGGTTATAGCCACCCGGCTGGTTATGACGCTGGGCGTTGCTCGACAAAGCTTCTGACTCCATGTCCCTGCTGTAACTCGGACTCCGGTTTTGACGAGGCGGTGCTAGCCAAGGCGGAGGAGTTGAATGAATCCTGTTTAATGTAAGAATAGGTCTCTTGTTGCGCCAGGCCGTCTGAATAAGATCTCGACCCTCTGGGTCTCCACCATTGTCGGATCATCACCATCCACCGGGAGAGCCGTAAGCGTGCCGATCTTGCTATCAAGTTCTCCATGTGGTTGTAGTAGTGACCGTGTGGTATTGGTACATAACGGGGCGGGGCCATACTCCCATGCGGAGGTGCCATCTCTTGAAGCTGAGCCGGCCCCCCTGCGCCGGCTGGTGTGAACTGATTTGCTCCGGGTGGGTTGCTAGGGCCGGCACCGGGTGTCGCGAAAAGGTTCCGAGGGTCATAAATCGGAGGCAACCGGGATTGGGTTTTCTGATGTCTCCTCCTCATCACCTCATTGGATGCGTTCAGGCTCATATTAAGCTGGAAAGCCTCTGACTGGAGTTGCTGCACCCGTGCGTCCAAAGCCGCCCGCTCCGTAGCTAACCTGGTGTCCTCAGCTGCCAAGGCCTCCTTGGCCCGGGCTATCTCCTCGTGCACCTTCGCCACCTCCGCGTTATGCTCATCTTGATTTGCAAGAATAACCGTGGCGGTTAACAGGGCCGTTAACTTATCCATAAGATCCATCAGCACCTGAGCCGGCGGGCGCACAGGGCCTCCTGCCCCGGCCGCTCCTGACCCGGACGTTATTGCTATTGCAGCCGTCGAGTTTTGACCAGGTTGAGTACCAGCCATGAAGACCCCCGCCCAGCTTGGCGGCTCATTGAAATCCGAAGTGCTAGAGCCGTCAGGACAGCCCCCAAGCATACCCTCTTGGACTTGATATAAAGAATCTGTTGAACCGGCGGACGAATCATCATCCGAGGGGACGACCGTCTCACCACCATCTTTAGATCCTTCAGGAAGTTCTTCTTCGTGGACGCAGCCCACGAAGGCACGCTTCATGATAGGTTGAGCTCGGGTGGGTCTCGCACGCTGAGCCGTCTCGACGAGGTCGGTGCAGTTGTCCGGCTCAGGGCCCGGCTCACCGATCCGACCGATGAAGACGTGGATTCCGCCAAAGGGGACCCAGTACCCGTACTCAATTGAGTCGGCGTCGGGGCCCCAGCCTTCGTTGTCAATGTAGATCTTGCCGCAACGACTCTTGGTCATCCGGCCCACTGCGTATCCCTTGAGCCCTTCGAAGCTGCCCTTCAAGAACTCAAATCCACTGCGGCGCTGGCCCCGCAGGCGCCAATCGTCGTGGAATTGTCACGGCAGATGTCCTCTTGCAAGGACTTAGTCGTGGAGCCATCGCAACTAGGAAGCTTAAAGGGGTTAATCGGGACAAAGGACACAAGAGGTTTATACTAGTTTGGCCCCTTGCGGTGAAGGAAGGCCTACGTCTAGTTGGGTTGGTATTGCTTGATGTTTCGATGACCAGGGAGCGAGATACGCTATGCCCGGCTCTCGATCAGTTGTTTCTTGCCCCTAAGCCGCTAGCAGGTCGTCCCCTTATATACACGGGTTGACACTCTGCGGCTTACAGAGTCCTGGCCGGCTTATAAACAGTGTCCGGCTCGGTGATTAGTTAAATCTACCTTATGGTACAAGTCATGCCATTGTGGCGGTTTACTACAACGGGCCTTAAGTCGCCTGTGGGCCTTAAGCCCTTTATTGAACCGCCATCTTCACACTTGATTACAGGCTCGATCTGGTGAGTCTTCCTCGTGTAACCCGGCCCCTCCTGGGCGGCTTACACAAATAGTTATATCCCCAACACTACTTGATAGTTCAATGTGCCATGCTTTACGGCTTAGAACCGGGACTTCAACGATGTTTTGAACATCATGGAGCATATGAGATGTTCCAGGAATTGAAGTTAATATTTCAAGCAAATGCCCGGATTGAGAGATATGAAGTCTCCAATAAGTTTTACAGCTGCAAGATGGAGGAGAATAGTTCTGTCAGTGAGCATATACTCAAAATGTCTGGGTATAATAATCACTTGATTCAACCGGGAGTTAATCTTATGGATGACAGTGTCATTGACAGAATTCTCCAATCACTGCCATCAAGCTACAAGAGCTTCGTGATGAACTATAACATGCAAGGGATGGATAAGACGATTCCCGAGCTCTTCGCAATGCTAAAAGATGCAGAGGTAGAAATCAAAAAGGAGCATCAAGTGTTGATGGTCAATAAGACCACTAGTTTCAAGAAAAAGGGCAAAGGGAAGAAGAAGGGGAACTTCAAGAAGAACAGCAAGCAAGTTCTTTGCTCGGAGAAGAAACCCAAGTCCGGACCTAAGCCCTAAATCGAAAGTGCTTCTCCGCAAGCAGATCGGTCCTTTGGAAGCGGAACTGCCCCAAGTATTTGGCGGATAAGAAGGATGGCAAGGTGAACATAGGTATATGTGATATACATGTTATTGATGTGTACCTACTAGAGCTCATGATAGCTTTTGGGTATATAATCTTGGTTACATTGCTAATATTTGCAACTCGAAGCAGGGGACTACGGATTAAGCGAACACTGGCCAGGGACGAGGTGACAATGCGCGTGGGAAATGGTTCCAAAGTCGATGTGATCACGGTCGGCACGCTACCTCTACATCTACCTTCGGGATTAGTTTTAGACCTAAATAATTGTTATTTGGTGCCAGCGTTGAGCATGAACATTATATATGGATCTTGTTTGATGCGAGACGGTTATTCATTTAAATCAAAGAATAATGGTTGTTATTTTTATATGAGTAATATCTTTTATGGTCATGCACCCTTGAAGAGTGGTCTATTTTTGATGAATCTCGATAGTAGTGATACATATATTCATAATGTTGAAGCCAAAAGATGCAGAGTTGATAATGATAGTGCAACTTATTTGTGGCACTTGCCGTTTAGGTCATATCGGTGTAAAGCGCATGAAGAAACTCCATCTTGATGGACTTTTGGAACCACTTGATTATGAATCACTTGGTACTTGCGAACCGTGTCTTATGGGCAAGATGACTAAAACACCGTTCTCCGGTACTATGGAGAGAGCAACAGATTTGTTGGAAATCATACATACATATATATGTGGTCCGATGAATGTTGAGGCTCGTGGCGGGTATCGTTATTTTCTCACCTTCACAGATGATTTAAGCATATATGGGTATATCTACTTAATGAAGCATAAGTCTGAAACATTTGAAAAGTTCAAAGAATTTCAGAGTGAAGTTGAAAATCATCGTAACGAGAAAATAAAGTTTCTATGATCTGATCGTGGAGGAGAATATTTGAGTTATGAGTTTGGTCTACATTTGAAACGATGCGGAATAGTTTCGCAACTCACGCCACCCAGAACACCACAGCGCATTGGTGTGTCCGAACGTCGTAATCGTACTTTACTAGATATGGTGCAATCTATGATGTCTCTTACTTATTTAGCGCTATCGTTTTGGGGTTATGCTTTAGAGACGACCGCATTCACGTTATATAGGGCACCATCAAAATTCGTTGAGAGGACGCCTTATGAACTGTGGTTTGGCAAGAAACCAAAGTTGTCGTTTCTTAAAGTTTGGGGCTGCGATGCTTATGTGAAAAAGCTTCAACCTGATAAGCTCGAACCCAAATCGGAAAAATGTGTCTTCATAGGATACTCAAAGGAGACTGTTGGGTACACCTTCTATCCTAGATCCGAAGGCAAGACATTCATTGCTAAGAATGGATCCTTTCTAGAGAAGGAGTTTCTCTCAAAAGAAGTGAGTGGGAGGAAAGTAGAACTTGATGAGGTAACAATAACTGCTCCCTTATTGGAAAGTAGTTCATCACAGAAACCGGTTCCTGTGACGTCTATACCAATTAGTGAGGAAGTTAATGATGATGATCATGAAACTTCAGAGCAAGTTGTTACTGAACCTCGTAGATCAACCAGAGTAAGATCCGCACCAGAGTGGTATGGTAATCCTGTTATGGAAGTCATGTTACTAGACCATGATGAACCTACGAACTATGAAGAAACGATGGTGAGCCCAGATTCCACAAAATGTCTTGAGGCCATGAAATCTGAGATGGGATCCATGTATGAGAACAAAGTGTGGACTTTGGTTGACTTGCCCGATGATCGGCAAGCAATTGAGAATAAATGGATATTCAAGAAGAAGACTGACGCTGACGGTAATGTTACTATCTACAAAGCTCGACTTTCTGTGAAAGATTTTCGACAAGTTCAAGGGATTAACTACGATGAGACCTTCTCACCCGTAGCGATGCTTAAGTCTGTCCGAATCATGTTAGCAATTGCCGCATTTGATGCTTATGAAATTTGGCAAATGGATGTCAAAACTGCATTCCTGAATGGATTTACGGAAGAAGAGTTGTATATGATGCAACGGAAGGTTTTGTCGATCCAAAGGGAGCTAACAAAGTGTGCAAGCTCCAGTGATCCATTTATGGACTGGTGCAAGCCTCTCATGAGTTGGAATAAACGCTTTGATAGTGTGATCAAAGCATTTGGTTTTGTACAGACTTTTGGAGAAGCCTGTATTTACAAGAAAGTGAATGGGAGCTCTGTAGCATTTCTGATATTATATGTTGATGACATATTGCTGATTGGAAATGATATAGAATTTCTGGATAGCATAAAGGGATACTTGAATAAGACTTTTTCAATGAAAGACCTCGGTGAAGCTGCTTATATATTGGGCATTAAGATCTATAGAGATAGATCAAGACGCTTAATTGGACTTTCACAAAGCACATACCTTGACAAAGTTTTGAACAAGTTCAAAATGGATCAAGCAAAGAAAGGGTTCTTGCTTGTGTTACAAGGTGTGAAGTTGAGTAAAACTCAATGCCCGACCACTGCAAAAGATAGAGAGAAGATGAAAGATGTTCCCCATGCTTTAGCCATAGGCTCTATCATGTATGCAATGCTGTGTACCAGACCTGATGTGTGCCTTGCTATAAGTTTAGCAGGGAGGTACCAAAGTAATCCAGGAGTGGATCATTGGACAGCGGTCAAGAACATCCTGAAATACCTGAAAAGTACTAAGGATATGGTTCTCGTTTATGGAGGTGACAAAGAGCTCGTCGTAAATGGTTACGTTGATGCAAGCTTTGAAACTGATCCGGACGATTCTAAATCGCAAACTGGATACATGTTTACATTGAACGGTGGAGTTGTCAGTTGGTGCAGTTCTAAACAAAGCGTCATGGCAGGATCTACGTGTGAAGCGGAGTACATAGCTGCTTCGGAAGCAGCAAATGAAGGAGTCTGGATGAAGGAGTTCATATCCGATCTAGGTGTCATACCTAGTGCATCGGTTCCATTGTAAATCTTTTGTGACAATTCTAGAGCAATTGCCTTGTCGAAGGTATCCAGATTTCACAAGAGAACCAAGCACATCAAGAGACTCTTCAATTCCATCCGGGATCTAGTCCTGGTGGGAGACATAGAAATTTGCAAGATACATACGGATCTGAATGTTGCAGACCCGTTAACTAAGCCTCTTCCACGAGCAAAACATGATCAACACCAAGACTCCATGGGTGTTAGGATCATTACTATGTAATCTAGATTATTGACTGTAGTGCAAGTGGGAGACTGAAGGAAATATTCCCTAGAGGCAATAATAAAGTTATTATTTATTTCCTTATATCATGATAAATGTTTATTATTCATGCTAGAATTGTATTAACTGGAAACATAATACATGTGTGAATACATAGACAAACAGAGTTTCACTAGTATGCCTCTACTTGACTAGCTCGTTGATCAAAGATGGTTATGTTTCCTAGCCATAGACATGAGTTGTCATTTGATTAAAGGGATCACATCATTAGGAGAATGATGTGATTGACTTGACCCATTCCGTTAGCTTAGCACACGATTGTTTAGTATGTTGCTATTGCTTTCTTCATGACTTATACATGTTCCTATGACTATGAGATTAGGCAACTCCCGTTTACTGGAGGAACACTTTGTGTGCTACCAAACATCACAACTTAACTGGGTGATGATAAAGGTGCTCTACAGGTGTCTCCGAAGGTACTTGTTGGGTTGGCGTATTTCGAGATTATGATTTTTCACTCCGATTGTCGGAGAGGTATCTCTGGGCCCTCTCCGTAATGCACATCACTATAAGCCTTGCAAGCATTGTGACTAATGAGTTAGTTGCGAGATGATGTATTATGGAACGAGTAAAGAGACTTGCCGGTAACGAGATTGAACTAGGTATTGAGATACCGACGATCGTATCTCGGGCAAGTAACATACCGATGACAAAGGGAACATCGTATGCTGTTAAGAGGTCTGACCGATAAAGATCTTTGTAGAATATGTGGGAGCCAATATGAGCATCCAGGTTCCGCTATTGGTTATTGACTGGAGACGCGTCTCGGTCATGTCTACATAGTTCTCGAACCCGTAGGGTCCGCACGCTTAACGTTTCGATGATAGTTATATTATGAGTTTATATGTTTTGATGTACCGAAGGTTGTTCGAGTCCGGATGTGATCACAGACATGACGAGGAGTCTCGAAATGGTCGAGACATGAAGATTGATATATTGGAAGCCTATGTTTGGATATCGAAAGTGTTCCGGGTGAAATCGGGATTTTACCGGAGTACGGGGAGGTTACTGGAACCCCCCGGGGGGTTAATGGGCCTTTGCGGAGAAGAGGAGAGGCAGCCAGGGCTAGGCGCCGTGCCCCTCCCCCCTATTCCGAATAGGACAAGGAGAGGGGGGCGGCACCCCCCTTCCTTCCTCTCTCCCTCCCTCCTCTCCCCCAAGTCCTAATCCAACTAGGAAAGGGAGGGAGTCCTACTCCCGGTGGGAGTAGGACTCCACCTGGCGCGCTCCCCTTGGCCGGCCGCACCTCCCCCCTTGCTCCTTTATATACGGGGGTAGGGGCACCCTAGAGACACAACAATTGATCGTTTGATCTTTTAGCCGTGTGCGGTGCCCCCCTCCACCATAGTCCACCTCGATATCTTGTGGCGGTGCTTAGGCAAAGCCCAGCGTCGGCAGAACATCATCATCGTCCTGCCACGCCGTCGTCTTGACGAAACTCTCCCTCAACACTCGGCTGGATCGGAGTTCGAGGGGCGTCATCGGGCTGAGCGTGTGCTGAACTCGGAGGTGCCAGTCACGTTCGGTACTTGATCGGTCGGATCGTGAAGACGTATGACTACATCAATAGCGTTGTGCTAACGCTTCGCTTTTGGTCTCACGAGTGCGTGGAAACACTCTTCCCTCTCGTTGCTATGCATCACCATGATCTTGCGTGTGCGTAGGAATTTTTTTGAAATTACTACGTTCCCCCAACACTGCTGTCCCATAAATAGTCCTCAACTAGTGCTGTCAAAACTGAATAAAGACTGAGACTGCACTTGATTTTGACTCCTTAAGGAGATGTATAGCTCTGTATCAGTGTACTTTTGCCTCCCGTACTAGTCAAAAGAGAACTAAACTTAATCTTTGACATGCCTCTCCTAATTTAGCTACCCATGATGTTTAGCGTCTGAAGCCCACAAACATTTTCAGTACGCGCAGAACTTGATAAAAGCAGATACATCGTAAACTTAAGTTTTTTTTACTATATTTTGACATACTAAGCTGGGTAAAATCAACCCGCTCTTACTTTGCAAACATACAACACCATCCGTCGAGCCTTAATTCTGAAATAGTAGTAAACTTTCTGGTTTCTAAACTATGCCAGTAGCTCCGGTAATCATATATTTTTGCTGTTTTTTATTCTGAACATTCTGGTCTTGTTTTTCTTGGCTTGCTGGCTGCTTCTCCCTGACTGTGACCCAGCTGCATCATGCATGTTGATTTCTTTGCTTTTTAGATCCCAATGCGTGAGATCTTCATTTTCTATTTATACATTCTGACATGAACTTCTTGTTGGCACTTTGCTGCACCTTCTGAGTTATGACTGTTTTACACAATCTAGTTTCTTTTTGTCTACTACCAATGCGAAGCCAGCTTGTAACAGCTAAATCAATCAGTTATGTTACAAGTACTCCTCCATCCATATGCTTACTCATAGTGCAAGCAAGAGTAAGTGCTTTCCATTAATTTCACTTTAACAATTAGTTATACACGATATTAGTGCATCTCGTGCTTGCATCCTAACTTATCTACTTTATTATATTCATGTAAGCTCGAGGAAGGGGCTTTGAGAGATGAAGAGGAAGCCACTCTTGCTATGTCTGAAGCAATGGTAATATATCGTGTGGACTTACATTCTGAATAATGTGTACATCAGTGTGCATTCACTGGCTTTAATAGGTTTTATATTTCCACTTTCAGCAAAATTGTAAGAATTCCAAATACCTTACTTCTAGTCCTATGTCTATCGCATCTTGTTAATATATATGGAGTGGTAATGTTAGATTTTCATATATTGGAAAAAGACAAGTACAATAATCAGGAGCCAAGTCCCATTGAGTTTTTCAAATAGACCCATACTAACAGCATGAGCGAGCCGACACATCTAGCTTATGTAAGATTTCTTCCTTTATTGTTTCTGACTTGAAATGATTCTTATATTGATCGAGTGTATCCATCATATGAACTTTGCCTTACTTGGGCATCAATGTTTTCCTTTATACAATAGAATGCAATGGAAAAGAAAAGGGAAACACAATCAGAAGTGAGCAACCAGTGTTTGATTCAACAATTGTGGCTAAGTTCTAAAGGAAGAAAACGCCCATAGCACCTTCCTTTCCAGCATGAGTTATGCATCAAGATCTGGGAGATTTGGGAACTCTAATTCATCTGCAAGGATCTGAGTTCTAGAAGAAAGAATTGAGCAAAAGGATAGATAGGCGAGAGATGCAAATGACAGGTACTTGTCTTGTTTCTTGTTGTGTTCGTGTTGTTTCTTTTTTCTTGGTTTTCTGCCCGTGCACAGTGCCCTCATGATAGTAAGAAAATGCATACACAAATACTTGTGAATAAGACATTTGTCTTTAGTTATTGTAACAACCTAAGGAGTGCTTCGCTATTTATATATGGTTTGATCCAAATGCAATAATCCAAAGTAACATAAAAACAATAAATTCTTGTAATGAGAAATACATGGTTTTTGCTGCTACAACACAAAGGCATGAAAATAAGATTGTAATGCATGGTTTCTAATCCTGAAATCTAGTATGATTTGTTGATTGGTTTATATGCTTGCTTTTTAGTAGAATGATATAGGTTGGTTGAGTTTGATCTAAAAAATTGTTGTCCAAGCAGAGTTGCTTCTTGCCTAGGTTACTAACTTGATATCTTACCAGTGATGCTTGCTCCTTTTCAGAATGATAAATGAAATTTATCTCTTAGTTATGCATGTTTTTTACCATTATAAGTTATTCTTCAGTTTACCATTTCATTTGCCCATCCATATGTTTTCCTTCACATTTAATAATGTACCTCTCTATTTTACATTCACATTTTGATAGATTGTAAGCTTCTTAGTGGTACTCTCACCTTTTTATATTGTCTGTTTTCATCTCATCGAGATGCAACGTTGTTATGTTTTGTCAATTAATATGCACTGAGAGGAGTTAGTGGTGAGACTTGAAGCACAAGCGAGAGCATTTGAAGAGGTGCAGAGGAAGAAACACGAAGAATTGGAAGATGTGAAGAAGATCGAGCAAGATAAGAATGAAGCCTGGCAAAAGAAGCAACAAGAGACGGATAACCTGATTGGTTTTCTCTTAAGGGCTCAAGCAACTCAGCAAGCAACTTAGCAGCCCTAATCCAAACTTAATGGTGCATGAAGGCCATCCTTTTGCGATGGAAAGATAGTTGTTGAATCATACATTGCAATCATCAGGATAACACATGTGGTCTTTCTTATGTAAATATTGCTTTTCAACTTGTCTATTCTTCTATCAAAATCGCGAGTCAGTGTTAATTTTTACTATGCAACACAAGAGGACGAATTGGCTGAGACGATTAAATATATAATATCGTAAATTTATGATGTGATTTGGATCTTAACTTATATTTATATAATCTTATATGAATTAAATACTTATTTTCATATGCATTTGGATTATGGTGGATTTGAGCATTTGTCATAATTTAAATTCAAAATAAATCAAATATATGTGGTGTCATCTTCACCAATAATGAAAGTAATGATGCTAGCAGTTGGATAGTCTGCTTGGGTGTTGACATGGCATGAATTTAATGACGTTGCTACATCACTGAATATGGTTCAATATGGAAATTTTCTCGTAGCGTGTGACATTAATCGACTGTCACAAAAGTAACAACTTGATGATGTTCTAGAGAACATCACTGAAGGTCCTATATCCAGTGACGTTATTTTGTGCCCGTCGTCATTAGGAGTAATCTGTGACGGGGATTCCGTGACGATCCTTGTGACGCCCATAAAACATCACTTAGGGGTAATTTGTGACGTTATGAGCTATTTGATGACATTTTTTGTCTCGTCATAGTAGGCCCGATCTCTTGTAGTGCACGTCATCTCCTCCTTGTTTGCTACTAAGATGAATTATTTTACCTAATTACATACATCATTAAGTACATTAGCACCTAATCTTAACATATAAAATTTAGATTATTGCGACATAACAAAGTAGACCTATGGTTTCCTAACTATAGACTTATTAATAAACATACCACATGAAATAACATACCAACTTTTTTCTTAATTACCGTGTTAAGATCTTCTCGCATGTCAGTACTAATGGACGCAGCTAACATTGATACAACATCTTGAACCTACTCTTCTAAAGAAAATAGTATAAATGCAACATCTGTCGTTTGAAATTGTTTCTAACCTCTAAGCACTAACTTCGCATAGCTAATGACGAGCTAAAAGACTAACTAATTACCACCTTGCATGCACAAAAAAAATCAATGTAATGCAAAGCTCATACCTTGATCTTCAACTTCGTACTTCACTTCGCTAGGCAAATCCTACTGCGGAAGCTCTAAATGACTCCAAAAAGTGATGAAATAATGCCTAACACAACACAGAACACACAGTTATGACCTAAATAATAAGAGTAAAAACACCATGCATGCGAACGAAAGCAACAAAAATGAATAGATCTTACCTTCTTCTATCTTTTCTTCAACTTCACGATATTCAAAATCCAACTATGAATCGCCCTAAATCACGAGTGAAAGTGCCTAGTAAGTTTATCTTTCTATCTGTTCTTACACACTCAGAGCGTAGAACTGGAGGCCAGAGACGGTGTGCTTGCGCACGGAGTAGATGTATACTATATAAAAGGAAGAGGATCCCTGTAGTGTCGGCATAACAGGTTCCCGCAGTCTCGGATTCCAGCAGCGAGTGAGTGATTCCTGCAGTGCCGTTGCATCCATTGAAGAAAGCCGGAGTGATTCCCACCCGTAAAATTCATTGTCGTCCGCGCGCGTGGGAATGAGCACCGTCTGCAACAGGAAAAATCGCCCTAAATCACACGCGTGGGAATGAGCGCGCGCAAAGCAAAAAAGATGCCGCCTCCTGCGATGGCAGCCTGGCCCACGCCTCGGCCCGCGCGCAGAAAGGGTTGTCGGCCAGGGAGCGGCAGTGCCAGCGCTCGCCGCCTCGCCCAGTGGCGGCCGGGCCCACCACTCCTGGCCCGTTCCGTCCCAGCTACGCCACTATGCGAAAACCATTCTGCCCCGCGCGGCTGCCTCCTAGCGTGGCAGCAGGTGCCACGTGTCGCCTGCCGTGCCTGTCGCCACTAGTGAGGGGGTCCTTTTTGACAATTTTATCCGCAAGTAGTCCTTTTTGGCAATAGCATTCGGCAGGGGTCCTTTTGGACAAAAAATTGCATATTTCTTACTGGCAGTATACGTACTTCAGTGTAGCCTCATATGCTGGTCTCACTCCTTCAGTTATTGATTACAAAATAGGATCCTCTAGCTCGAATGCCTGTGCGGTTTGTGCCCCTCTATCTCCTTCTGGAAATTGGTTTATGCCAATTCAGCACTTGTACTAGTGCATTGTTTATTCATGTTAATTACTACTCGCATGCAACTTTGTGCATAGTCAGTCATTCAAATAGCGTCAAATTTGTATCCATCAACAAGTGTTGCCAATATATACGTGCACTTGCTTGATGGAATACCAAATACTTTTATAATGCTAATATGGGTTGGAGCGTCTACTTTACTATGGTCGCTTTGTGTTGAGTACTATCATGTTTAGTTAGGAAATAAAAAAAGATTAGGATATGTTCTCGCTTGTCTTGTACTTCAAATTGATCATTGTACTCCTATATGTATGCCCAAAGGCTAAAGCAATACAACAATTATTCCATCAGTCCATCTCTCTCCCTTCTAATATGCTACTAGTGTAGCCGATCCAACCCTAGCCGCCGCCAGTCGCTTCCCCTCCGCGTCGCCACCGGGGCGGTCGACCTCCATGACCGCCGCCGGGGGGTGCCCGTACCTAGGGTTCGTCCACCGGTCATGTTGACCGGTTGCCTTAGAGACTTTTTCCGAGCCCTTCTTCGAGTTTTTTTCTCTCTTGCCGGTCGTCTTGATCGGCGTTTTATTTTTTGGTTTTTCGATCTAAGATCGGTTTGCATCGCCCGCTGCCGCCGTCGACTTCCATGCGCCTCTACTCCTACTTTGGCATCGATTACATTGGCGTATTCTCCGACTCCGGCGGCCTCGCGTGCCATGTGGCGGCCTGAACGACCGCTGAGGGAGTCCCGGACTAGGGGGTGTCCAGATTGCCGGACTATCGTCACGGCCGGACTCCAAGACTATGAAGATACAAGATTGAAGACTTCGTCCCGTGTACGGATGGGACTTTCCTTGGCGTGGAAGGCAAGCTTGGCGATACGGATATGTAGATCTCCTACCATTGTAACCGACTCTGTGTAACCCTAACCTATCCGGTGTCTATATAAAGCGGAGGGTTTTAGTCCGTAGGACGAACAACAATCATACCATAGGCTAGCTTCTAGGGTTTAGCCTCCTTGATCTCGTCGTAGATCTACTCTTGTACTACCCATATCATCAATATTAATCAAGCAGAGTAGGGTATTACCTCCATCGAGAGGGCGAACCTGGGTAAAACATCGTGTCCCTTGTCTCCTGTTACCATCCGCCTAGACGCAGCTCGGGACCCCCTACCGAGATCCGCGGTTTTGACACCGACATTGGTGCTTTCATTGAGAGTTCCATCGCGTTGCCGCCATCGTAGGATGCCTCATCTCGTCTTTAAAGACGATACCATCGCCAAAGGAGCCTTGGCCACTGGTCAGACTCTTCGGCTAGGAGGTTTTCTCATGACCGCTAGTTCGGCCATCGCGCCGGCGATGACCTCTCGAGTCATCGAAACCAATCTCCATGTCAGTTCGGAACTTGCCGAACAGTTAGATCCGATCGAGCTCTCCTCCGTAAACGAGCTCTTGGATCGCATCGCCGCCCTGGGAGTCGCCACAGATTATGACCGGATCGGGCCTAAAACCGATCTGAGAGAGATCAACTCTCCCCAGGCTACCCATCATGTTGCTGTGATAGAGGAGCAACGCATCGACTCTTCTCCTATCTTAAGGACTAGCTACGTCCGGATTCCCGATCCCTCCATGCCGGATTCTTGCGGAGGGACGGATGTCGACCAAGCCCTGAACTTAAAGTCAGGCTGCGGGTCGGACTCGTTGGATAGCACTCAAAAATCCAAGCTTCCGAGTTCGGAAACTTCCCGGCCCTTGAGTCCTAAATTGGACGGGGTTCCGTATTTAGTGCCACCCGCCCACCCAAACATTAGCGATCTCTCTCGAATTCGGCAAGAGCCCGCCGAAACAGTACATCATTATCGGGCCAGTTCCTCACGGTTATGAACAGGATAAAGGACTGCCGAGAGGAGGACGCAATACCAATCTTCTGCAATAATTGCACGGACAAGGAATCCTAAACGCCATAAGTCGTCAGCGAAATCACACGCTTCGACTTGGTGACCATCGTACAAAAGTACTGTGGGATGGAGAGCGCCTGGAAAACCGAAAGTAAATTTTGGGATAATCCGGCCCCGAATACATCCCTAGTCCGGAACAAAAGGGTGCATCATTATCAAGCACCTGGGTCGAATACCAAAAAACCAAAACCCCCTAAAGGGTATGGAACCGTACTGGAGGGTTGACTAAACGGACCCTGCAAAACTCATAGCACAGAGGGCGCCACTCCAACTCATAGCCTTCGAGCATGTTGGATACTACGGCAGGTGGCCAAAAGTGGCGAAGAGCTTCTAGCTTCAGAATCCTAGCCCAAAGCAACACCAAAGACGGTGTTAGCGGTCTTGAGACTTTCGCATCAAATAACATGCGAAACGACAACTCCATAACCTTGCGAAATCTACCAAGTAGCAACAATAAATCCATGGGTGACACAGCTATTACCTTCAATGCGGTGACGAACCTAAATTCCGAACTGCCCGGCACCACCGCATTGGTCCTCACCGATAGTAGACGGCTTCGCCTTACTAAGGTACTCATGGATGGCTGAATGACTAAACCTCATCTATGAGGAAACCCTACGAAAAATGGAAATAGACTGGAACCGCATTGAGCGAAGCGGCACAACCTTCAGGAGGAATAATCCTGAGAAGCATGCTGCACAGGAAAAATCACTGGATGTAGTGTTCGCTCACGGACAATTACAGTCCGAGGAGGTCACATTTCAAGTGGCCCCGTTCAACAGCGGATACCATGCTTTATTAGGACGAGAGGCATTCACAATTTTTCAAGCTATACCCCATTATGGGTACATGAAGCTTAAAATGCCCGGTCCCAACGGAATCATCACTCTCGCTAGTGATCCGAACATAGCACTCCGCGCCGAAAATAAGACGGCCGCACTAGCCCTCGAGGCACTATCCAAAGCCCTAGCGGCCGAGTAACTCACCGCGATGCGCTCCAGGGTGAAACAGGACGATGTGATACTTGATAAAAGATCCAAGTCCACCTCTTTTAAACCAGCGGACGAAATAGTCAAATTCCAAGTCCACCCAGCGGACCTGCAAAGACGGCCTCCATCGGGCACAATTAAACCCCGACGTGACGCGCACTACAAGAATTTCTACAAGAAAAGCGGGACATCTTTGCCTAGCACCCTTCGGACATGCCAGGAATCCCACGTCACCGGTCGAGCACAGCCTAAACATCCTAAAAGGATTCAAGCCGGTCAAACAGGCTCTTGGCGCTTTTCGAACCCAAGAGACAGGCCATGGGAGAGGAGCTAGCCAAACTTTTGGAGGCCGGATTCATCAGAGATATAAAACATCCGAATTGGCTAGCAAACCTGGTGATGGTACCAAAGAAGGATAAATCCTGGCGCCTATGTGTTGATTTCAAAGACCTTAATAATGCTTGCCCAAAGGATCCCTTCCCCCTCCCTCGAATTGATCAAATCATTGACGCTATAGCAGGACACGACTCATTGTGCTTCCTCGACGCGTACTCCGGCTACCACCAAATCAAGATGGCGGAGCAGCACAAGCTGCAACAACATTCATCACTCCATACGGCCCGCTCGCTTCAACACAATGCCCTTTGGGCTCAAAACGCCCGGCGCAACATATCGGCGCATGATTCGTATATGTCGGCAAACCAGATCGGCAAAACAGTGGAAGCATATGTAGATGACGTGGTCGTCAAAACCAAGCACGTCGAAACTCTAGTAGGCGACTTGAGGCTCACATTCGACAATCTTGAAAATATGACATCAAGCTCAATCCGAAAAACGCTGCGTCTTGGCGTTCCAGCGGAAAGCTCCTGGGCTTCATTGTGTCCGTAGAGGAATTGAAACAAACCCAGCCAAGATTCGAGCTCTGTCACAATTGGATATTCCAAAAGACCTCAAACAAATACAAAAATTGACGGGATGCGTAGCGGCTCTAAGCCGCTTTATGTCCCGTTTAGGAGAAAAGGCATTACCTCTTTACCGCCTCTTCCGCCGCACCGAACACTTCGAGTGGACGGATGCCTCCACGGCCCGACTCGAAGAAATAAAGGCCATTTTGGCAACAAATCCGGTCCTGGCCGCGCCCAACGTGGGCGAACCAATGCTATTATACATCGCCGCAACACATCAAGTTGTCGGTAGCGGTGCTCGTTGTCGAACGAGAAGCGGACGGACACCGGTTCCCTATTCAAAACCGGTTTATTATGTGTCCACCGTCCTAACTCCATGCAAGTCCCGTACCCACACTATCGAAAGATAGCATACGGCAGTGTTCATGGCATCCGGAAGCTTCGACACTACTTTCAAGAGTGTTCGATAACGGTAGCCTCGAAGTACCTCTTAATGACATTATAAACAACCACGACGCCGACGGGCGGATTGCTAAATGGGCCATAGAGCTCCTCCCATTCGACATAACTTATAAGCCACGACGAGCTATTAAGTCGCGAGTTTTGGCCGACTTCGTGGCGAATGGACTGAAGCCGAACTCCCTAAAGAATACGGCGCATACTCGGTTGGATCATGCACTTTGACGGCTCCAAAATGTTGGCTGGCACGGGGTTTGGCGTCATCTGGCGTCCCCCAACCGGGGACACAGTCCAATCGCCCTTCGATAATGTATACAGACTCCAACAACGCGGCCGAATCTGAGGCCCTCTGCACGGCCTCGGATGGCGATCTCCATGGGCATTAAACGCCTAGAGGTGCGCAGGATTCAAACCTCGCAATATCCCAAATAAACGGAGACTTTGACGCCAAAGATCCGAAAATGGCAGCATACCGCAATGCGGTCCTAAAATGTCAAAGACAGTTCGAAGGGCTCGAATTTCATCATATAGCCCGGGATAACAACCAGGCGGCGGATATATTGGCGCGCATCGGTGCAAAACGCGATGCCGTCCCACCCAATATCTTTTTTGAACGGCTGTTCAAGCCATCCGTATTATGGGAAGGGGAGTCCGGCAATAACAACCCGGACCCAACCGCACCACCTGACGCCGAACACTCTGACACAACCGGAGGCTCCGCCCCTGAGATAACACCCTCTGCTCACGAAATAATGGCGGTTATCGCCCCGTGGACGGAACCATTCCTAGCCTACCTAACTAGGCAGGAACTCCCCGAAGACCAAAATGAGGCTCGCTGCATAGTACGGCGCTCTAAAGCCTATAAACTTCATGAGGGAGAGCTTTATAAGAAAAGCACTACCGGAGTCCTTCAAAGGTGCATCTCCGAAGAGGAAGGGCGAAACCTCCTGGCTGAAATTCATGCCGGACTGGGTGGACACCACGCCGCAGCCCGGGCCCTTGTAGGCAAGGCCTTCCGTACATGATTTTATTGGCCGACGGCCCGAGCAGAATCTGTGAGGACTTAGTCCAACGATGCGTCGGTTGCCAGCTTTTTGCTAAACAAAGCCACATGCCACCCACCGCCCTTAAAACTATACCCATCACCTAGCCGTTCGCGGTCCGGGGGCTTGACATGGTTGGACCCCTCAAGGGAGGAACCCACAAGCAAAAATACCTATTGGTCATGGTGGATAAATTCACCAAATGGATAGAGGCCAAGCCTGTTAAAACGGCCGAATCTGGACCGATGATAGACTTCATATCGGGGTAGTGCACCGTTCACGGTGTCCCCACAGTATCATCACCGATAATGGCACCAACTTCACGGCCGATGAGGTCAAATCACGGTGCAAAACATGGGCATCAAGCTCGATTACGCCTCGGTCTATCACCCTCAAACCAACGGCCAAGTCAAGCGGGCAAATGGTCTAATAATGAGCGGCATTAAACCCGGACTAGTGCGGTCCCTCAAGGAATCTAACACGACCGGGTTGAGGAGCTTCGACTCCGTACTACGGGGGCTGCGGACCACGCCGAATCGTACTACGGATTCACGCCATTCTTCATGGTGTACGGCGCAGAGGCAGTCTTGCCCTGCGACATAATACATGACTCACCTCGAGTGCGCATGTACGAAGAAAGAGAAGCCGAGCTCGATCGGCAGGACAGTTTTGACGCATTGGAGGAGGAGCGCGACGTGCCAAAAGCTCGTTCCGCATTCTATCAACAGCAGGCTCGAAGATAACAAAGCGAGGAAATGCACGGGCCAAAGCTTATAACGTTGGCGAACTAGTTCTCGCTCACGGACAAGAAAAGGACAAACTCAAGCCCAAATGGGAAGGTCCCTTCATCATCGACCAGGTCCTGTCTGGCGGAGCATACCGTCTACGAAATGCA
Source organism: Aegilops bicornis (assembly GCA_021605145.1). Classification (NCBI taxonomy): domain Eukaryota; kingdom Viridiplantae; phylum Streptophyta; class Magnoliopsida; order Poales; family Poaceae; genus Aegilops; species Aegilops bicornis. The sequence continues at coordinate 548,320,718 of CM038671.1, read as the reverse complement.
TCGGATAACCGACTCGAGCCGAACCCATGGAACGCAGCCCGTATACGAAGATTCTACGCCTAAGTGCCGGACTCCAAGTTCGTCTCCTTCCTCTGTCCGCATTCTTTATTTTTTGCTTTTTGCTGTCTTTTATTTCTCTCCTTCCCTCTTCTTCTTCTTGTAGCCTCTAGAGGCTCATTTGCGCTACTTTCGCACACACTTGACGCGCTGTCCGTGCTCATTATACCTAGGGGCTTCTTTAATAGAAGCTTATTTATACGGGCTTTCATGCCCAAAACATGCGTTAATCTTCCGCATGTACCTTTTATTCAGCATTATATGCATCGATATGACTTAAGTTTTGGCCAAGCTGGGTTGCCTGGCTCCTGTGCTTACCCCTCCGTTCCCGATTGTTCGGCTAGGAGGTAAAGGGAGCACCTCTGCGATTATTACTGCCGGTCACCGGATGTGTACCTCGACCGGGTGAAGCCGAAAGCTAGCGTTCTTAAGGGAATATTCGGTCGGTGAACTGAAAGATGATTTTTAACTATTTACACATCTGCCCCAGATGATTTTATGCTTTATAGCAGCTTTGACATGCACGTTAGGGCATGCATCCCAAATAAAGGAACCCTTAACGGAACTATTCTCCACGGAAGATGTTTCTTACTACCCATGTAATATAACATAACTAGTTGGGCACTTGTCTGACATACAGCAACAATGACCCCTACGCCTGGTCTCCATGCATACCACGGTTCTTATATAACCACGAAGGTATTCGGACACACTCCGGACTATTAGGTCCGAGGTCGGCTTAAAAGGTCCGCTATGACAAGCGATCTACAATCCGGCTAGAAGACATTCTTTCATGTCATATTTTTACATAGTCAACTCGACTCATTGTATTCCTCCTCAATGCCATCTAATAGGCTATCTAATTTACAATCTTGCTGGGAATACTTGGCGGCCAATTCTACTTGGCCGTACACTAAGATTACAGGGATCTCCATCCCATCCGGCCCCATAGGTCCGACCTCGGCCATGTGGTTTGGTCAGCCTTTGTGTACCGCGTCTTCACCATGGCCCAGGCCTCCCTGGCGCCTTGACGGCAGGCCGATATCTTCCATAGTCGGAAGCGCCGCCGTGCTCCTTGAAGCCGCTCCGCCAACTCCCCAATGCCTTCGGGCAGGGAGATAGATGGCCACAAGGCTTGGCCGATGCCTTTCATCACCTGCCGGACTCGTTCGTGCAGCTGACGCAATTCGGGAAGAAGATCACCCGAAGAACTGGGCATCTCCTCCTCAGGACGACCTGTGAGCAAACCTACAAACATGTTTATGTTAGTGGCCTTCCTCGCGAACTCTTTTCAAAGTTTGCTCAAGCACTTATCGAAAATGCCGCGACGAAGCCGCCGATTCTCCTTTACGGAGTCAGCTAACCCAGGCACGAACGTCCTTTAGTTCCTCACCCAGCTTGGTGTTGACGTCTTGGAGGTTATTCTTCTCCTGCCGCACCCTCGTAAGCACGCTCTCGCCGGCCTTTAACCGGCGTAAGAGCTGTTGCTTGTCCGGATCTAGTCCGGCGTCATCTGCAATGTTTTTGTCAGATTTACACACCCGTCGCACTTAGTAAATTATTTATCTTCTGAAGCGTATATTACCAGAGGGGGTCTCTGTGGCTCCCCCCGTAGCGGCTAGTGCGGCCTCAAGTTGGGCACTGCACTCTTCCAGCTCCTGGGACAGCCGGGTATTCTTTTTGTAAGATCTGCATAACAAAATGATCCTTAAATCAGTTATCCTAACTATTTTAAGTGTCGGGGCTCTTGGCATATATAATCACAAATTTCCTTACCCGTATGTCCTTCACATCTTGCTCCGTGGCTCAGCTAGACCATCTTGAGCGGCACGGAGGTGCGCATCTCGAATCAAAGGCGGTCAAGGCCTCTTGGGAGAAACAGCGTCACGAAGAAGCGGCTGGCGCCTATGATTCAAGGCGCTCTCCACCTCGGAGTTGGTGGCGGACAACCTGTCGGCATCCTCTGTTGGAGGAGCATCCGACGTACGTCTCGTGCTCGCCTCAGCCTCCGGACCCGACTTTGAAGCTTGTCCGGTGAAGGTTCGATCGGCAGCCTCTCCAGACTCAGTCCGGCGAGCGCTCTTTTTCCTGAAAGGAGCATCAACGTTAGTACGCCTTCCATGAACCAATCTTGGGAGTATGGTGACATGCCATACCATTGCGGCGGAGTTTCGATCGCACTTCTTTTTAACCTGCGGGGCCGCGCTGCCCCTTGTTGGCCAGCCGCCGCAGGCTCGGCTTCCCGCCTCGAAGGTACCCCCTGCGAAACACCATTGGTATACGGTGATCAAAAATAAGCATGGATGGGTCATTATCAGGGTTTTGGGATCTTGGTCTCAATTACCTGTGGGGCTGGAAGTATTCCGGGGTAATCGGCCGTAATGGCTACCAAAGCATTGTCGATGCTAAGTTGGTAGAAAACCCCGTCGATCAACTCCACCGTTATATCCGGATCCTCTTCGGAGGTCGGATCGAGGGATCGCTGCGAATCCTCGGGTTGTGGGGGCGGGCTGTGTATCTTCTCCACAGTCCGGCGTAGTTCCTGCGCAAAAACCATGAAATGAGATATTTAACTATGGGAATATGGATCGGATAGGTCACAAGGATGTTTGCTTACCCAGCTTCGAGGATTATTCGAAGAAAACTCCTTCAGTGGGTTGACACGGAGGAAATCCTCCTCCTCTCCTTTCTACATGGCAGACAAGATTTTCACTAGTTCGGTGACCGATCCTGTCCCTTTGCGGCCATGGCGGGTGGCATCGTCCTCCCCGTTGAAGTCCCACATGGGGTGGCCCCTGTATTGGAGCGGCTGCACTCCCCTCATAATGCAGATTGCCATGACTCTGTCATCGTCAATCCGGCATGAGCCAGTAACCTTATTCGGCTCATCAAATAACGGACATCCCGGTCATCTTCTCTCCGGGGGCTCCGAGGGCGCTAGCTTAGGCGCTTCTTCAGAGGAGCATTGCTGAACTCCGGAAGGCCGTTCCGAACAGGATCTGACAGCGGGACGTCCTCCATATAAAACCATTCCGAAGGCCAGTCTTCGGACGCCTTCTTTGGGGTTCCGGACATGTATCCGGTCCCGGCGATGCGCCATAGCTCGGCTCCGCCCACTTGATATATTGAACCCTCATGAGAACCGGGAACTAGGAAGAATATTCTCTTCCACAGTCCGAAATGAGCCTCGACACCCAGGAACAGTTCGCAAAGGGCCACGAAGCCCGCGATGTGCAAGATGGAGGCGGGAGTAAGATGGTGCAGTTGGAGGCCGTAGAACTCCAAGAGCCCCCGGAGAAACGGATGGATTGGAAATCCGAGTCCTCTTACTAGATAAGAGATGAAGGACACCCGCTCTCCTTTGGAGGGATCGGGGATGCTCTCCGCTTGCTTTCCGCCCTTGTAGGTGGCAAGTCCGGCTCGAACCGGAACCATGAAGGCTGGGGGGAGAAATCCCTTGGCTTGGAGTATAACTAGCTCGCTATGCGGGACTGAGCATCTCTCCCAATTTCCTGGCTGGGGGCTGGGAGCACGAGAGGAGGAGCCGCGTCGACTGTCCATGATGGAATGGGCTTTGGTCAGAGGCGCTCCGATGAAAGCTCGCAAAGGGGGGGTGGTGTAACTCACATCTAGATCCTTGCCCCTTTTATAAGCGGCTCCTTTGCGCGGCTAGGGGGAATATTGTAAAAATACCCTGGCTTTTCGCATTCATTCAAACATGTGGAAGAGGGCCATTATTGGGCGCAGAAGGCGAGGAGCGCAACATTTATCAGAAGCCGGACACTATTCAACAAGTATATGGAATTTGGAGAAGAACCCGCCTCGCAATGCCGAAGACAATCAACGCGCCGGACTCATCGTCATTCAAGCCTGGTTCGGGGGCTACTGAGGGATTCCTGGACTAGGGGTGTCCGGATAGCGGACTATCGTCGCGGCGGACTCCAAGACTATGAAGATACAAGATTGAAGACTTCGTCCCGTGTCCGGGATGGGACTTTCCTTGGCGTGGAAGGCAAGCTTGGCGATACGGATATGTAGATCTCCTACCATTGTAACCGACTACGTGGTAACCCTAACCTATCCGGTGTCTATATAAATCGGAGGGTTTTAGTCCGTGGGACGAACAACAATCATACCATAGGCTAGCTTCTAGGTTTAGCCTCCTTGATCTCGTGGTAGATCTACTCTTGTACTACCCATATCATCAATATTAATCAAGGTGAGTAGGGTATTACCTCCATCGAGAGGGCCCGAACCTGGGTAAAAACATCGTGTCCCTTGTCTCCTGTTACCATCCGCCTAGACGCACAGTTCGGGACCCCCTACCCGAGATCCGCCGGTTTTGACACCGACAACCGCCATCCGCGCACTCGTCCATCAGTCACTCCGCGCCGACCGTCGACGCCTTGATATGATCGGGCCTCCTCCATCAACCCCGTCTCCATCCACATGGATCGGTTGCCGCATCGCGTCTAGCGCGTGAGGTCTACTGGTGCGGAGGCCGTCAGTCGTTCTGCGTCAACACGGGCCAACTCACGCGTCCACATGGGCATAGTTGGTGTTGCTGTGGTCGGTCGCTCGCGAAAACGACAGATCCCCGCCGCTTGGATCGGCTCACATGTTCATGCAGATGGCTGTTCGTGTGCATGTGTTGGCACGAACAACGTGTTCGTACACGTCTTGACTTGGCCATGGTGATCGCGTCAGGTGTGGTTGCTTGCGTCACGCGCTTCAATCCAGTTCCTGTAGAACGCGTGTTTTGTTTGGTTGCCTGCTTTTGCCACGACTGGTCGCCTCATCTGATCTAGTGGACACTTCAACCTCGCGAGCGATCAAATTGATCACCCGTCCACCCGTGATTTGCTTCACCCACACCGTGCAACCGACCTAGCCAGTTGCTTGCACGCGTCTCCGCAGGTCCTGTGAAGATTATCCCGAGTATAGCGCGCTCCTCCATCGCTCGAGCATCGGGCTGTCGCCGCGTCGCCCCGTCGGGCCACAACGCCGCGCCCCGTGGTTCTCCCTGTGACTGCATCGACCCACGTGGTGCCAATGCGCCGCCCATTTGGGTCGTAGTGCCGCAGCCCGTGGTCTACTGCTGCCCCGAAGACGTCCATTTTAGGCCATCTTCATGGCTGCACCGACCCTCCCGCTGCCGCTGCGTCGCCCCATCGGGCCGTAGCGAGCGTGACACACGGTCTCCGCCGCTGCCCGAGACCGTTCCCGTGGTTGCACCGTCTCGTGCCCCACCGCTGCGCCACCCCTTTCGGCCGTAGCGCCGCGGCAGGCGGTCCACTCCGCCGTCCCCTCGCGTCGACTTCTAGTGGTATGTGCCACGCCGCCTACCTCTGTGCAGGAACGCCACCGTCCGCACCAGTCTTCGCCACGTTGTCGGGTTCCACGCCTAATTCGAGCACCGCTTCCGTGCTTCTAACCTAACCGCCACCGCTGTCGCCGCACTTCTTCGGCCGCCGCCGCCGCCCGTAGCAGCCGTCGCCCATCCACCCCCTTTGTCTGCATACATCACCAGCCCGTCGCTAGCATCGCCATCATCTTCCTCGACCATTTCGTCTACTCCGACCACCGTTGGTGACATCGGCCCCCACGCCGACTGGCGCGACAACCGTTGTCGAGTCTCCTTCTCTGCTGGCGCCTTCGACTCCTCGACATGGCGTAGAGCTCGTGCAGGTCCCTCGTCTATGCATGCTCGATGCTGGCTACACCGATGCGTGCCTTCATCCATGATGTGTCCCCGGACCTGGCAAGCCTCATGCGGCGCTTCATCAACTTCGTCTTTGTCCGTCTACGCATGCCCGGTGCTGGCAACACCGACGCGTGTCTTCATCCGTGATGTGTCCCCAGGCTTGGCAACCCCTATGCGACGCGTCATTAAGAACGTGTTCTTCCCGGTGCACCACTACTTTGACACCACTGCGCCCATGACTAACTCGGTGCATCCTTGCACCCGCGGCTCCACGACGACTTCCTCGACACCGGCTACACCGACTCAACATCGACCATGGCATTCTTCACACGCTTACCTCAACCACGACTACACCACCCATGCTCTCGGGTACCTCGACAAACGGGACAAAGGGTTACCTCCAGATTCTTCTATAGTCTCACCGTCTACATAACTACCGTTGTGACTGCGGGGGGATGTGGAGTATTATGTTTAGTTAGGAAATACGAGATAGACTAGGATATGTTCTGGCCTATCTTGTACTCCAAATTGGTCATTGTACTCCTATATATATACATATATATATATACATATATATATATATATATATATATATATATATATATATATATATATATATATGCCCACGAGGCTCAAGCAATACAACAAATATTCCACCAATCCATCTCTCTCCCTTCTAACACTTTGGGTATGTAGACATGTTTGTGTTTTTAATGGCGAAATCTCCCTCCCTATGCAAGTCGTTTACCGTTGTAAGCACTAACTCCATATGTGGTCTACTCTGCATCGAATAAAGTATCATTCACCGTTCAAGGTGGTGTTTATGCAGTTGGAGAGGGTTGCCAGGGAGGTTTTTACCCAACATGTGTGGCAGCATAATCTCCGAATCGGTTCACCTTCTACATCGACATAGGCATAGTTTCAGCCTCATATATATGGCTTTACTGTTGCCACATTGTTGTTTTTATATTCTTTGCCAGAGTGTTCGGTTGACGGCTATGTGCATCTTAGCTGCACAAAGGCTATGTGTTGCTCTTTATTTTTTGTATCGCTCGATGCTACATTTTGAATTAATAAAATCACCTTTTATCGAAAATTTTAATTAGTACTCCATTCGTCCGGTAGTTTGCGACGGAGCATGATCTGCATCGTTGTGGGGTCGTCCAGATAGATGCCTGCCCTCCACCGCTGCTGGGGGTGGTGCTGGAGGAGGATGAGGAGGAGGAGACTACGTACCAGGTAGCCATTGAGGAGGCGACATGCCGGGCTATGGAGGAGTCGGTGCACATGGAGTATCCATGTGGCCTGGCCTCGAGCAGGCACTTAATGAGTCCACGTCTGGTGTCCATGTGCCGCCACCTCCACCACCATCGGCACCGCCATCGCCACCGCTACCGCTACCTCCGACACCTGCACTAGCGTTGTTGGGGAACATAGCATGCAATTTTAAAAAATTCCTACGCTCACACAAGATCTGTCTAGGAGATGCATAGCAACGAGAGGGGGAGAGTGTGTCCATGTACCCTCGTAGACCGAAAGCGGAAGCGTTAGTTTAACACGGTTGATGTAGTCGAATGCCTTCGCGATTCAACCGATCAAGCACAGGACGTACGACACCTCCGAGTTTAGCACACGTTCACCTCGATGACGTCCCTCAAACTCTTGATCTAGCAAAGTGTCGAGGGAGAGTTTCGTCAGCACGACGTCGTGCTGACGGTGATGGTGAAGTGATTTGTGATACGTCTCTAACGTATCTATAATTTTTTATTGTTCCATCCTGTTATATTATCAATCTTGGATGTTTTATAATCATTATATAGTCATTTTATATCATTTTTTGGTACTAACCTATTGACATAGTGCCAAGTGCTAGTTGTTGTTTTCTGCATGTTTTTTGACATCGCAGGAAATCAATACTAAACGGAGTCCAAATGCAACGAAACTTTACAGAGATTTTTTTATGGACCAGAAGACACCTAATGGGCCAAGGCTGTGCCTGGGGGGTGCTCTGAGGAGAGCACAACCCACCAGGGCGTGCCATGGTGGGTTTTTCCCTCCTCGGGTGCCCTCGGACCGCCTCTTTGCTCTATAAATACCCCAATATTCCAGAAACCCTAGGTGAGTCGACGAAAATAAATTCCAGCCGCCGCAGAGTCCAGAACCACCAGATCCAATCTAGACACCATCACGGATGGGGTTCACCACCTCCATTGGTGCCTCTCCGATGATGCATGAGTAGTTCTTTGTAGACATTCGGGTCCGGAGTTAGTAGCTAGATGGCTTCCTCTCTCTTGCTGAATTCTCAATACAATGGTCTCTTGGAGATCCATATGATGTAACTCATTTTGTGGTGTGTTTGTTGGGATTGGATTAACTTTGAGTTTATGATTAGATCTATCTTTTTATATCCATGAAAGTATTTGAGTTTCTTTTATATCTTTTATGCATGATTGCTTATAGCCTCATATTTCTTCTCCGATATTTGGGTTTTGTTTGGCCAACTTGATCTACTTGTCTTGCAATGGGAAGAGGTGCTTTGTTGTGGGTTCGATCTTATGGTGCTTGATCCCAGTGATAGAAGGGGAACCGACATGTATGTATCATTGCTACTAAGGATAGAACGATGAGGTCTATCTCTACATAGATAGATCTTGTCTACATCACATTACTCCGTTTCTCCATGAACTTAATACACTAGACACTACTGCGGGATACTGCTAACGCGACACTACGATTAGAGACCCTTTGCCGAAACTGTGTGCGATGCAATAATCGCAAATGGTGGTGTAAAAAAATCGTCAAAAAGGTGCAAAACGTTTGCGATGGTGGAGCCATCAAACACGGTTTAGATTTTAGTTGCGTGTGCGATTAAGGACACACGGTTAATGCATTCAAACTGTCTGCAATGAGGCAGAACAACAGAAACGGGCAGCCATAACAATGTGTGTGCGATGCAGGACACACGGTTAATCTATTTTAACTGTTTGCGATGAGGTAGAGCAACAGAAATGGGCAGCCATATCAATGTGTGTGTGATATACAGCATACGGTTAACTCAGACAAACTGTTTTCGATTAGGGAACACGACAAAAACGGTTCAACTTAACGAGATGTGTGTGATATGCGGCATACAGTTCACATGGATGAACTGTTTGCGATGAGCCAAAAGAACACAAACGAGTCGTGTAAACAAGATGTATGTGATACGTGGGAAACAGCCTACTCGGATGAACTGTTTACGATGAGAAATTACAACACAGACGGTCAATACAGTTACTTCGTGTGCGATTCTGTGTGTACAAAAAACTTTGAAAAATGCAAACTAGTTGCTTGCGGTGGCGGAGTATCACACACGATGCGTCTGCGAGTACTCGTGTGCGATGATTAGTATGTTACACATAAGTTTCCTTATGTTAACATGTGTGTGAATTTGCAATATGGACAGTTAATATGCAAATGCCTTCTGGACATCGGGCACACGCTTAAACTCAACGAACTGTGTACAATACTAATACTTTCCATGAAAATTTATGAACTTGGGTAACAACATTTGAGTAACATATATATAGTGATTACACTATTCGACAAAAGGAGGATCTTCGTAGCACGGTTTTGACAACCATATGGTCCATATCTACATACTTAACATAGTAACAACAATCACATTTTAAGAGGCTAAGGGACAACAACCATATGGTCCATATCTACATACTTAACATATATAGTAACCGCTAGCACATTTTAAGAGGCTGAGGGCCAACAACCACAACTATCCACTGGAAGCATCTTGATCACGGCTACTCGACATCTCGTCAATGAAAAGGAAGAGCCGTCATGTGCCTTGGTAGAGCATGAGTAGAATAGTGTATCCAATTTTCCAATATGGATCATTGCCATGAGAAGCGAGAACTTGTTAATTTGAATGGTTCCATTTTTCCGGGAAATGCAGTACCTTGCAATCACTTTGGCGTTATTAGCAGGCACAAGTGTAATTCGACCACGCCAGAAAATCGATCCAGGAATTGCTAAAGGGGGCAATTTCTATTGACATGTAGAATAAAAAACAATTGTAGCATATCGTTGAAGATATATATAGTTTATGAGCATCAACATTAAAATAAGACTTTTTACCAGCGCTTTGTGCACATACTTGGTCTTGTTTAGTGTGTGCACCATAGGTCTAATTAATCCCATCCAAAATCCAGCGTTCATACGCTGTCCTGTCTCTGTCATATTATCAACAAAGTTTATGACATGCTTCAAGTCCTTCCAGTGAAATTTGGTACGCTTAGTAACATACAGATCGTTCACTATGCATCCAACATATCCTGCTTAAAAGGTGGAAAGGTATTATTTATTCAGAACATGGCAGAAGAATATATAGTGCGCATAAATTGGTAAATAGAGTTTGTTACTGCCTAGGAACGGAGTCAGAATATGATATCACAATTGGTTGCTTAAATAGTAATATGGCAACATGGAGAAAGTTGAAAGGACACTAACCTCGATCAGACTTTGATCGGCTGATAATGTTGGGGAAGTAAACATCCATATTAATTAGACCAGGCTGTGGTGCACGCACTAGAATTTTATTGCCAGCTTTCAGTTCATAACACTTAGATATTTTCTCCAAAGGTCCGCATTAAAATAGGAGTGACCATCTTTATCAGGTTTTACGCTAACCATCATTGTAAATCCATGCTGCAAAGCAAGGGATGTACTGCTTGAAATGAAAATTAAGATAGTAAATTAGATATATTGAAATAACAGAGCAAGATGCAAATATGGGAGTAACTGATAGAACAGATCCATATATAGATGAAAGCAAAGTACAAAAATATAGAATTAAAAATAGACAATGTAACAAAGATTTGATGCAAATATATAGGTAACGTAGAACAAACGGTATATGTTCACAAATTTAGGCCATGCCGACCGTGGTAGGTCGAGATTGAACATACCGAGCACTCCCTGAAGTCATCCGTAATGGTGAGATAGAACTTCTTTTCCGACTGGCCACGACCACAGTTGCCCGATTTGTGCTCGCACTGTGGACACATGAATGAACACCCACGAATCACCTAGAACAAAAAAGATTCCACGGCGATTTCCGTCAGTTGATTACCAGCGACGGGCGGACTGCGATAAGAGATGAGTGAATATTTTGCTAATTATGTTGATTACCTTCTCCATGAGAAAATTCCCCGGCCCAATCCTACAGAAAACCCAGTCGACCAGAGTCTAGAATGTCGGCGCAGATAGGTGGCGGAAAGCGGTTAGTGCCGTTTGGAGCGGGACCTACACACGCCGCCAACAGCCGTCAAGCTTAGGGTGCAGAGTTGCGGAGGAGTCCGCGGCGAGTGAGTGGGGACAAAGTGGGCAAGGGTTTTCTTTTTCCTTTTGCATGTGTGAGTGAACACACGTGGTTCGCAGAGGCGATGGAGATGAATCGTGTGCGATAGTAAATCACCGAGATTGAATCGGAATCCAAATTTCCTTTGTCCTTCATCCATGAGTATTTTTTTCTACGATGAACATAAACCCTGCTAATCACCGTGTTCAAATTTGACACTTTTCCGGGTTCATTTACAATATTTAGGGGATTATGTGCATTTTGTAGGCATTAATGCACATAATTCAAATTCAAACAATTGGTGCATGAAAGGGTGCACAAGAACGGTCTGGAAAAACCATACTCGTGGTATTTAGTAATTTCTCAAGCCTTTTACAAGGAACGGGCAGATATTTCAATGGAATGCATGGCAATAGTCAACCACAAATGCATCATTTACTGGGTTATCAACTATATATAGAACAATGAAATATGTGCTTGAAAATCATGACGGCTGGCATGGTGCCATGGTATGGCCTCACCGTGCCCTGGTTAAAAGCTGAGAAGGTTTGATTTATGTCATCATGCACGCCCTTCATAAATCGAACCATCACCGAGGAAGTTCAATGCTTTCGAGAGGGAAATCACCAAGATTGAAGGGGAATCCAAATTTCTGTCCTAGTTTGTCATTCTGTTCTTTTCCAAAGATCAACATACCGCCTCAAATGCAACGTGCTCAAATTTGACATTTTTCCGAAATCGTTTACCATATTTAGGGGATTATGTGCATTTTCTAGGCATTAATTATGCACATAATTCAAATTCGAACAATCGGTGCATGAAAAGGTGCACAAGAACGGTCTGGAGAACCATGCTCGTGCTATTTAGTACATTCTCATGCCTTTTACAAGGAATGGGCAGATATTTCAAGGAAATGTGTGACAATAGTCAACCATAAACACGTCGTTTACTGGGTTAACAACTATACAAAAATGAAATACATGCTTGGAAAACATGACGCCTGGTGTGGTACGATGGTATGACCTCACCTTGCCCTGGTAAAAATGTCGTCATGCACGCCTTTCATAAAACGAACCATCACCGAGGAAGTTTCATGGTTTCGAGGGGGAAATCACTAAGATTGAAGGGGGGGGGGGTCCAAATTTCCTTTGTTCTTTGTCCATGAGTTTTTTTCTATGGTGAACATACAACCTGCAAATCACCGTGTTCAAATTTGGCACTTTTCCGGGTTCATTTGCCATATTTAGGGGATTATGTGCATTTCCTAGGCATTAATGCACATAATTCAAGTTCAAACAATCGGTGCATGAAAGGGTGCACAAGAATGGCCTGGAAACCATGCTCATGCCATTTAGTAAATTCTCATGCCTTTTACAAGGAATGGACAGATATTTTGATGAAATCTGTGGCATAATTGTCAACCACAAATGTTTGTTTGTTGGGTTTTCAACTATAGAAAAAATGAAACAAATGCTTAAAAAACATAAGCCTGGCATGGTGCCATGGTATGACCTCACCATGCCCAGGTAAACATTTGAGAAGGTATGGCTTATGTCGTCATGCACGCCCTTCATAAATCGAACCATCACCGAGGAAGTTCCATGCTTTCGAGAGGGAAATCCCCAAGATTGAAGGGGAATCCAAATTTCCGTCCTAGTTTGTCATTCAGATTTTTTCCAACGATGGACATACCACCTCAAATGCGACGTGTTCAAATTTGACATTTTCCCGGGCTCATTTACCATATTTAGGGGATTATGTGCATTTTTTAAGCATTAATGGACATAACTCAAATTCGAACAATCGATGCATGAAAAGGTGCACAAGAACAGTCTGGAAAACCATGCTCGTGCTATTTAGTACATTCTCATGCCTTTTACAAGGAATGGGCTGATATTTCAAGGAAATGTGTGGCAATAGTCAACCATAAACGCGTCGTTTACTGGGTTAACAACTATACAAAAAATGAAACACATGGTTGGAAAACATGACGCCTCGCGTGGTGCCATGGTATGGCCTCACCATGCCCTGGTAAAAATTGGAGAATATTTTCCTTATGTCGTGATGCACACCTTTCATAAAATCGAACCATCACCGAGGAAGTTTCATGGTTTCAAGGGGGAAATCACCAAGATTGAAGGGGGTCCAAATTTCCTTTGTCCCCTGTCCACCAGTTTTTTTCTACGATGAACATACAACCTGCAAATCACCGTGTTCAAATTTGGTACTTTTCCGGGTTCATTTGCCATATTTAGGGGACTATGTGCATTTCCTAGGCATTAATGCGCATAATTCAAGTTCAAACAATCGGTGCATAAAAGGGTCCACAAGAACGACCTGGAAAACAATGCTCGTGCCATTTAGTAAATTCTCATGCCTTTTGCAAGGAATGGACAGATATTTCGATGAAATGTGTGGCAATAGTCAACCACAAATGTTTGTTTGTTGGGTTTTGAACTATTGAAAAAATGGAATAAATGCTTAAAAAATATGACGCCTGGCATGGTGCCATGGTATGACCTCACCATGCCCTGGTAAAAATTTGAGAAGGTTTGGCTTATGTCGTCATGCACACCCTTCATAAATCGAACATCACAGAGGAAGTTCCACGCTTTCGAGAGGGAAATCCCCAAGATTGAAGAGGAATCCAAATTTTCTTCGTTCTTTGCCTTGGATATTTTTCTACGATGAACATACACCCTGCAAATCACAGTGTTCAAATTTGGCATTTTTCCGGGCTCATTTACCATACTTAGGGGATTATGTGCATTTTCTAGGCATTTAGCGCATATAAATCCAATCCAGTTACAGGTGCATGGGTGTGATGTGAGGGAGTGGATTTCCGTTCGATCGCGGCGCATCCTATGGTGCACACACGTGATCTGCGTGGCTGGGGTTTTGGCCAATCATAACGCAAAACACAATAGGCTCAGCGCACACTGTTTCCTGAAGCGACAGAGATGAACCGTGTGCGATAATGAATGAGCAAAATTGTAAGGGAAGCCAAATTTCTGTTGTCGTTTGCCGTTGAGCTCTTGAATACCACCGCACTGTATGGCTGCCCGGCCCCTCCTTGCCAGAGCTCTCTCCAGGCGTCGTCCATGGCACCGCGGCGCAGAGTAACTGGTAAGGAAGTGATGGCATCCCACCGTGCCACGTACCTCGCCGCTCGTGACCGCACACATGGTAAGGAAGCGATGGCATCTCGCCGCGCCGAGTTCATCGTAGGCGGCGGCCAGACAGTTACATGGGCGGACTTTGAGGCTGCCATGGCCGAATGGGTGGTGGATCTAGAGGCGGCCAAAGCCGCACAGGAGGAGCGGAAAAGGCAGAAAGCAGTCAAGAAAAGAGAATCCCGCTGCCACAAGAAAAAAGAGGCCGCACGCAGTGGTGAGGAGAGCTTGGTGGAGACCAAAGCACGGTGGGGTGCTGCCTACAAGGCCGGGAAGGAGAACGCAGGCGTCTGTAGCGACCCGACCTCAGACGGTCAAGCCTCTGTGTTGCTGTGCCATCCCTGGATCAGTATGCTGGCACACACAGTACATCAATGTATATATCAAAGTGCAATCACATGTATAATTAACGTAAAATTGATATATACCTCATAAGTCTCAATGAAACAAGTAATCGGGTGTGGAGTCCCATCAACGCCATCGGCAGGTTGAGTGTAGACCGTAACCACACTGCAGTACTCTTACTAAATGAGTAAATATACGCAACATAATACGTTGCAGCCGTGTAGGTCAGTACATTGAATGTACCGGCAAGATCACAACATGAGAAAACAGATGATAAAACTATACTATATGCAATATGGCTTTGTGGCTTTGTGTCTGAGTTTTGTTTGCGTAAAAGCTGATTTATTTTCCCTACATCAAAGGAATAAATGAAGTCTGTACTATGGAGTTTTCTATCATGACATGGTTCCACCAACCGATGTCTCATAGCCCAAAATCATGATATGTTGCCCACAATTAAGTTATCAATCCGGTGTTGAGAGTTCCGAGATAGGTCCAAGTCCAGATGCTAAAATTGTCCGTAACCGGGGACACGGCTAATCGATTAGGTTTTAACCCTCTGCAGAGGTTTGTACACTTTACCCGCAAGATTCGATCCCTCTCTTTACGTTCTCGCACTTCAGGGTGTTTGAGAACAAGATGACCGAAACATGGTCTTTCGAAGAGTTCCTCTGACCACTGTCCGGTGCTCATCCAATCCTACCGTAGTTCTACATCTGCTAGCACCGTCCCAGCCAGAGTCACAACTAAGGTCAACCAAGCCAGAGCCCATATTGACTTGCGGTTGCAGGTAAGCTTCCGGCATGAAGTATTCTTCCGTCTCTTTGAGTCTGGGTGAAGCTTTCCGCAAGATGTCATGGCGCTTCTCCATGCATCCCAGCCAACCACCGGTTTCTCCAGGTGCCCGTCAACCATCCTTCACCCAAAGAGTGTGTATTGAATTCTTGTCTCGAGTCTTGAAATCTTAAGGCCTTGAAGATGCAGTCCTTGCAGATTCCATCATGGAGTTGTCGTCATTGACGTAGATCCTCCATTCTCACACCACTCTCGTGCACTCATACCAAACCCCATCTACTATAGCGTAGCATTAAAATAAAATATCGTCCCGGGCTTGGTAACAGGGTGATGGGTTCCTACCTCATGCATACTACTCAACTACAAGAATTCAATATCACTATTGTAGGGTTGTTGCAAAGATGCCACTAAATGCAATAAAAACATAGGTATGAAAGCATGGTCAAAGTGAACTTGCACGGTAAGTTGATGAAGATAACAATACTCTCGAATAATGACTTGGTAGAACTATTCGTCACTCCGCTGAAAATCTATATAGTCATAGCATTCATATAAGCAAACATCCTAGCAAACAATTCTAACACTCATAATAAAACCAACAAATAAAAATGCAAATCAAGGGACACCAAATAAAAACAAAGGAAAACTACTCAACAAAACTACCAAAGAAAAACTCGGAGAAAACAATTCAAGGTTTTCACCACATCAAGCATCAACTAAGAAATAGTTTTACACAACTAAAACTTTTCTTAACAGAACCTAAGCATGGGTTTTTGCTAACTAACAGAAAAGAATTCACCATGCAACTAGGAGCAAAAAGAATCACCTTAAAAGCTATTATAAAACTCCTGTTATGCCTAAAACAATCCTAGCAAGTAAAAATAAAATAAAAGTTTTATTTATTATAAATAAAAGTTCATGTTCTAAAGTTACAGAAACTAAACTAGAATAAACTATCACATAGGAAAAATAAAATTATTTGCTAAGTAAAACAATAGGAAAACAGTAGCTAGTTAAATAAATAGGAATAACATGTTTCTGATTAAAACTATTTTATTAAATCTAAAATGCCCAAATAAATTCCTACGGTTAGGTAAAGTCAAAACAAAGTTGTGACAAAAAGAATCACTGAAAAATAATATTCCTAACTCATTTTATAGCAGAATTACTAATCTGTCTAAAACTAAAATAAAGCAATTTTAAATAATTTAAACATGGCCAAACATATTTTCTACAGAAACTACAATAAATTTGCAAACCAACAAAAAAAAGAATCAATTAAAAATATTAAGTAACTTAAAAGATATGGATTTTACAAAACTGAAACTATTATGTTAAAAACAGAAACGAAAAAAATTACTAAAAAGAAAACTGGGCTAATGGGCCTATCTAGCGCCCTGGGCGTAATATAACTAAACGGCCCTAGTGGTTAAACTGAGTCGGCCGGTTTAAAAAAAACCTAACTAACCGATCTAAACCGGAGATAAACCGGTTCACTAACACTAAACCTAATAAAACCATACCCCTTCGGGGGATCTAATCCTAAGCGTCGATTACAGATCGGACGGCGATGGGTTATCCGGCGACTCACCGCGGTGGTCGACGGCGATGGCGGCTTTCGGCGGCGGCGGAAGGCTCCGGTGGTCCGAGGCGTGAGGCCTCCAGTGGTCTTGGCGGAGCAAGGGGGCTCGGGTTGGAGTCAGGCGAGGTCGAGGGTTCGGGGTGACCGATGGGGCGGCAATGGCGCGGCGGCGCACTCGGGCTCCGGCGGGCGATTGCGGGCGAGGGGAGGGGTTAGGCGAGGGGGCGAGGGGCGGAACGGGGCGAGGGGGGTTTATATAGGGGGGGGGCACCCGGCTTGGAGGAGGGGTAGATTGGGCGAGGGATCGGGAGGATCCCGGATCCTTCGGATTCCCATGAAGCGGCGGTGGCGTTGGCTTGGGGAGGAAGAAGGAGGGTGGGGTCCAGTGTCGGCGGGAGAGGGAGGGTCGTCTCGGTCGGGCGGCGAAAAGGTTTTCGGCTGGGCTAGCTCGGTCGGTTGGGCTGCGCTGGTGGGCTCGATCATTTGGGCCGCCTCGGCGCCGGGGCGATTACAGGCTGGCGCCTGAGGTTTCTTTTCTATTTTTTTTTGAATATTAGAGAGAGGAAAAAAATATATAAATATAAATAATTTATATAGGACATATATATATCAAAATGATCAGGGGAATATTCCCTACACGATGAACTTTAATCCGACTTCAAATAAAATACACAAAAATTCAAATAAAACAAAGAGTGTTTCTGCTCTAATAAAATCCAATAAAATCATTTTAAAATACCAAAATGACTTCAAATTTATTTTCTCCTAATTTTCCATTGAAGGGAATCATTTTACCCATATTTCCATTTATTTATTTTTAGGAGAAAAATAATTTGAATAAAATCCAAATAATTCCAAATTTGAAGGGGAGTTTCAAAATACCTTCAAATGAATTTCAGTTTGATTCTTTTTAACTTCCAACTCATATTTCATATAATTGAAGAAGTCATTTTATCTTCTCTCATGAAAATCATTAAGTTGCATAAAGTTTCTAAAATTTTGGAATATTTTCAAACAGAATTCAAATCTTTTCAAAACCCTTTTCATTTATTCAAATGGAAGAAGTCATATCATCTTCCCTCTAGGGTTTTGTGTTTGAATTGAATTTGAATTCATGGATATAAAAGGCAAAGTGAAAGTCGAGGAAAGTCATTTCATTCCCTCTCATTCAACTTTCAAAAAGTTTCAAATTCCACTCAATTTCACTCAATCAATCACACAACAAACAATCAATCAATCAAAACTATTTATTTATTATAACATTCCAAAATTTAGAATTTTGGGATGTTACAAATCTACCACACTTAAAATGAATCTCGTCCTCGAGATTCGGAGAGGCTAGCAAGAAATAGGTTAGGGTTTGGGGGTCTTCAAAATCCACCGATCATCTCCGGGGTCTCGGGTGCTACCACCCTTAGAAGCATTGTTACGGTTCCATCAAAAACTCATATACTCCATCCTTATTGCTGACAGTGTCGGTCTTCTCAGATCGTAAGGACAATTCCTCTCTGGGCTCTTCCGGTAGTGGCATAACCTTTTCCTCAATTCCCGTGTCCTTTCATCTTGATAAGGTTTTCCCGAAACTGGGTCTTCATAGCTGATAGGTCTGGCGCCAATTCTAAACAAATATCGGTATCTCATGGTGGTCAACGATTTATGGTTTCTCCTGCAGAAAACGGGTCTGGGTTGAATCTCACCGTATATTCTACGATTGGCATCGACTGCCTGTAAGGGTTCCATCGCCCTACCATTCTATGGTTTTACGGCTTGACGTGTCGACACTCTTCTAAGGTTTTCAAGGCTCTCTGATTTTCCATCAACATATGATAGTTCATGATAGAAGTCTCGGTATGGGGCCAATCCATCCCGTGCATTTGAACCATTACTATATATGCGGACATCGAATCACGTATTCTAACACTTGGGCATACTCACAAGCATTGCGGAATTTCTCTTGTCCACGAACTGGGTTCGAGTAAATCCTTTGGTTCAGCAAGCCAAACAAAACATCTATCGTTCTTCACAACTCTTGGTTTTTCGTAACCTCCTAAGAAACGTATGCTGATTGAATCACTGATTCTTCCAATTTTCTTCCTTCATCAAGGTTACATCATTTCCTTTTCAAAATCCTCGGGCCCGTGGGTTATGGCCCACTTCAACACTAATGCAGCTTTAACTCATCCTTGGAGTAACTCCCTTGTTCCATATTACACCTCCTTTAAATCCAAAGAGTACTGCTTTCTTCATACTCTTGTGGTGACGATCATACAAAACTCCAACTTATTTGGTCCAGCTCCCTTCTATGGACCGTCATGAATAACACGCTTTTTCTTCATTGATCTTGTATGCGTTACGGAGTACTACCACACTTAAAATGAAACGCACTAGTTTATCCATAAATCATATTATTTTTCATATCAAATCTTTTATTACATCCTTAACCATTTTTCAGAATCCAAATTCCAAAAGTTTATTACAAATGCTGCCACCCACATGGTTCGGTATGGTCGACATTACTTCCAACTTTATTCATTTTTCCTCCTTGAGGATTCTTCATCCAATCGAATTGTGCGACAAGCGCCTTTGAAATCTTCAATCTTACGTTTCATCGTGGTGGCCTTGAGCTTCACCTCCACCATCTCTGCATGCACTTCTACGAGGTATTCACGAGTATAACGGAGTCTTGCTTCAAGTATTTCTCCGATCCGGCGATGGCTTCCATGGCTGCTTCACCTAACAGGGTCGAAGAAAGTTGCTTGTGGTACACGTGAGATGAAAAGTACTGCCCCATCATCTTTGGGCAAACTCCTTTAAAGCGGTGGAGGTGTACCTCCACATACCAAAGTTCCACTCCCTTTTGCATGAAGGGTAGCCTTTGTAAACTGCATCTCCTTCAAGGTGAATATGCTTCATCATGCCCTTCAGGATCTTGGGTAATCATGATCAATTGTCGTGGTCATGATCGCTTCAGGCCCTTAAGGAAAGACTCATAAAGGGTTGTCATCTGCATGTGTAGGATAAGAGGGTACTCGTAACAAAGAATGTATCTCCATGGGGAAATTGCAATTGTCTCTAAAAAGTTTGGTGTTCAGCTTGTCCATGGGTTCAAGATTTCGGGTCTGGTTGAGATAGAAAGAGAAAGCAAATACCCACCCATCAACAAAAGAATCCTAGCTCAAAAGTACCGCTTTGTAATGGGCCGTTCTACTATGGTTTCGTTTCTAAGTCCTCATTTCTTCAGTCTTCAATGCTCGGAGTTTCCAATTTCCCATATGAAGGCCTTTACCATTCTTCCGTAACGACGTCTCTCAAAGTTGACATAACAAGCCTCACGAATATCGCATCTATCCAACCATTCAATAAACACAGAAAATAATAGCAACCAAGCATTCATTTATTCAATCAATTCTTTAGTATCGCCACCCACATAAGTTGGTATGGTCAGATACTTAAATCGAGAAAGCGTTCATCTTTATTTCTCTCATGGTGGCTACTACTAAGCTAATTTACCGAGAACTTGATCATTTTCCCCATTGGGGCTTCTTACAGGTGGACTTAATCTCCTCCAATTTTTCCGCTAGATTTTCCTGTCGATGCGGAGTTTCTTGTGACGACCTCAGTATGTCCTGAAGTTGTTCCTTGAGCTCGGATCTCAACGTCCTTGGCATGAGACAGGTCCTGCTGTTTTTCAGTTCTCGACGCATTCTCGGGATCTCGAGGTTCTCCTCCTCCAGGTTGTCTACCTTCAGTCTACGAGTCTCAACTTCTTCTCGTAGTGCTTCATTGTCAAATAGGGCTTCCAGGAGGTCCATCTCAAGATTCTTGATGTATTGTTCTAGATCCCGATTGTATACTAACAAAGGGGGAGAACTTCATCTTTTGCACTTCCGTCAAGGCAATAGTTGCTCCATCAAACTTCTGCCATCCAATCCTTGCAAAGAAGTGTGGGTTTAGTGCAAAGACGATGGCGATAGCATAAGCGTGCAATAGCATCATGGACGGCAGTGTTGATGCCCATATCACGATCCACCATTTATGGTGCGAAGCTGATGTCTGCAGTCTTGGGGTCTTCTTTACGGCCAAAAACTTGGGTCTTGACTCCCCATGATCTAGACTTCCTCTTAGTTGCCTTGATCTCGTGTATCGGTAACTTCAAAGAAATGACTAGCTCCACAAGGAAGGGGCCTCCAAGAACCTTCTCGTAGTGTTCTCTTTTGTTCGTAATGTAGCTCTCCATCTATAGTTTGAATTAAGGAAGGTTTAGTAAAAGGAATCAGGTGTTACGAGAGTAGTAACAAAAACAAAGGTCGTTCCTGTTGGGGTCTTCATATTACTAAGTCATTTCCTAGGGTCACGTCCTACAGTCAACATGTGCTCTGATACCATATCTGTAGCGACCTGACCTCAGACGGTCAAGCCTACGTGTTCTTTGTGCCATCCTCGATCAAGATATGCCGCACACACAAGACATCAATGTATATATCAAAGTGCAATCACATGTATAATTAACGTAAAACTGATATATACCTCATAAGTCTCGGCGGAAACAAGTAATCGGGTGTGGAGTCCCATCAACGCCATCGGCAAAGTTGAGTGTAGACCGTAACCTCGCACTGCATTCTTACTCGTCGGAAGTAAATGTCTGCAACATAATACGTTGCAGCCGTGTAGGTCAGTATATTGAATGTACCGGCAAGATCACAACATGAGAAAACAGATGATAAAACTATACTATATGCAATATGGCTTTGTGGCTTTGTGTCTGAGTTTTGTTTGCGTAAAAGCTGATTTATTTTCCCTACATCAAAGGAATAAATGAAGTCTGTACTATGGAGTTTTCTATCATGACATGGTTCTGCCAACCGATGTCTCATAGCCCAAAATCATGATATGTTGCCCACAATTAAGTTATCAATCCGGTGTTGAGAGTTCCGAGATAGGTCCAAGTCCAGATGCTCAAATTGTCCGTAACCGGGGACACAGCTAATCGATTAGGTTTTAACCCTCTGCAGAGGTTTGTACACTTTACCCGCAAGATTTGATCCCTCTCTTTACGTTCTCGCACTTCAGGGTGTTTGAGAACAAGATGACCAAACATGGTCTTCCCAAGAGTTCCTCGACCATTGTCCGGTGCTCATCCCATCCTACCGTAGTTCTACATCTGCTAGCACCGTCCCAGTCAGAGTCACAACTAAGGTCAACCAAGCCAGAGCCCATATTGACTTGCGGTTGCACAGGTAAGCTTCCGGGCATGAAGTATTCTTCCGTCTCTTTGAGTCCGGGTGAAGCTTTCCGCAAGATGTCATGGCGCTTCTCCATGCATCCCGGCCAACCACTGGTTTCTCCAGGGTGCCCGTCAACCATCCTTCACCCAGTAGTGTGTATTGAATTCTTGTCTCGAGTCTTGAAATCTTGAGGCCTTGAAGATGCAGTCCTTGCAGATTCCATCATGGAGTTGTCGTCATTGACGTAGATCCTCCATTCTCACACCACTCTCGTGCACTCATACCAAACCCCGTCTACTATAGCGTAGCATTAAAATAAAATATCGCCCCGGCTTGGTAACAGGTGATGGGTTCCTACCTCATGCATACTACTCAACTACAAGAATTCAATATCACTACTGTAGGGTTGTTGCAAAGATGCCACTAAATGCAATAAAAACATAGGTATGAAAGCATGGTCAAAGTGAACTTGCTCGGTAAGTTGATGAAGATAACAACACTCTCGAATAATGACTTGGTAGAACTATTCATCACTCCGTTGAAAATCTATATAGTCATAGCATTCATATAAGTAAACATCCTAGCAAACAATTCTAACACTCATAATAAAACCAACAAATAAAAATGCAAATCAAGGGACACCAAATAAAAACAAAGGAAAACTACTCAACAAAACTACCAAAGAAAAACTCGGAGAAAACAATTCAAGGTTTTCACCACATCAAGCATCAACTAAGAAATAGTTTTACACAACTAAAACTTTTCTTAACAGAACCTAAGCATGGGTTTTTGCTAACTAACAGAAAAGAATTCATCATGCAACTAGGAGCAAAAAGAATCACCTTAAAAGCTATTATAAAACTCTGTTATGCCTAAAACAATCCTAGCAAGTAAAAATAAAATAAAAGTTTTATTTATTATAAATAAAAGTTCATGTTCTAAAGTTACAGAAACTAAACTAGAATAAACTATCACATAGGAAAAATAAAATTATTTGCTAAGTAAAACAATAGGAAAACAGTAGCTAGTTAAATAAATAGGAATAACATGTTTCTGATTAAAACTATTTTTTTATTAAATCTAAAATGCCCAACTAAATTCCTACGGTTAGGTAAAGTCAAAACAAAGTTGTGGCAAAAAGAATCACTGAAAAATAATATTCCTAACTCATTTTATAGCAGAATTACTAATCTGTCTAAAACTAAAATAAAGCAATTTTAAATAATTTAAACATGGCCAAACATATTTTCTGCAGAAACTACAATAAATTTTCAAACCAACAAAAAAAGAATCAATTAAAAATACTAAGTAACTTAAAAGATATGGATTTTACAAAACTGAAACTATTCTGTTAAAAACAGAAACGAAAACAATTACTAAAAAGAAAACTGGGCTAATGGGCCTATCTAGCGCCCTGGGCGTAATATAACTAAATCGGCCCTAGTGGTTAAACCGAGTCGGCCGGTTTAAAAAAAACCTAACTAACCGATCTAAACCGGAGATAAACCGGTTCACTAACACTAAACCTAATAAAACCATACCCCTTCGGGGGATCTAATCCTAAGCGTCGATTACAGATCGGACGGCGACGGGGGCTCCGGCGACTCACCGCGGTGGTCGACGGCGACGGCGGCTCGGGCGGTGACGGCGGGAAGGCTCCGGTGGTCCGGGGCGACGGCGAAGGCCTCCGGCGGGTGCGGCGAAGCAAGGGGGGGCTCGGGGTGGAGTCGGGCGAGGTCGAGGGGGTTCGGGGTGACCGATGGGGTGGCAATGGCGCGTCGGCGCACTCGGCTCGGGCGATTATGGCGAGGAGGGGTTAGGCGAGGTGGCGAGGGGCGAACGGGCGAGGGGGGCACCCGGCTTGGAGGAGGTAGATCGGGCGAGGGATCGGGAGGATCCCGGATCCTTGGGATTCCATGAGCGGCCAGTGGCGTTGGCTTGGGGAGGAAGAAGGAGGGTGGGGTCCAGGTGTCGGCGGGGAGAGGGAGGGTCGTCTCGGTCGGGCGGCCAAGGCGAAGGTTTTCAAGGGCGCCTGAAGCTTGCGCCTGGTGGGCTCGATCAATTTGGGCCGCCTCGGTATTGTTTGGGCGATTAGCTGGCTGGCGCCTGAGGTTTCTTTTCTATTTTTTTTTTTGAATATTAGAGAGAGGAAAAAAAATATATAAATATAAATAATTTATATAGGACATATATATATCAAAATGATCAGGGGAATATTCCCTACACGATGAACTTTAATCCAGCTTCAAATAAAATACACAAAAATTCAAATAAAACAAAGAGTGTTTCTGCTCTAATAAAATGCAATAAAACTCATTTTAAAAATACCAAAATGACTTCAAATTTATTTTCTCCTAATTTTCCATTGAAGGGAATCATTTTACCCATATTTCCATTTATTTATTTTTAGGAGAAAAATAATTTGATTAAAATCCAAATAATTCCAAATTTGAAGGGGAGTTTCAAAATACCTTCAAATGACTTTCAATTTGATTCTTTTTAACTTCCAACTCATATTTCATATAATTGAAGAAGTCATTTTATCTTCTCTCATGAAAATCATTAAGTTGCATAAAGTTTCTAAAATTTTGGAATATTTTCAAACAGAATTCAAATCTTTTCAAAACCCTTTTCATTTATTCAAATGGAAGAAGTCATATCATCTTCCCTCTAGGGTTTTGTGTTTGAATTGAATTTGAATTCATGGATATAAAAAGGCAAAGTGAAAGTCAGGGAAAGTCATTTCATTCCCTCTCATTCAACTTTCAAAAAGTTTCAAATTCCACTCAATTTCACTCAATCAATCACACAACAAACAATCAATCAATCAAAACTATTTATTTATTATAACATTCCAAAATTTAGAATTTTGGGATGTTACAGCGTCTGGCCAGCATGCCCCGATGGCAGCATGTGAGAAGTAGTTTATGTTTGTAGTATTGGAGCAAATTACCTGTAGTACTTTAAGTTTGTAGTATTAACATACAATATCGGTAAGAGCATCCTTTGAGGGCTTTGAGCGTTGATTAGCATGTGTGCCCGTGTGCGTCTTTTTGCGTTAGTCATTAGAAGATCACAAAACACACGATTTCTATGCCGTACCCATCTATGTTTTACCGTTAATGACCCATAAGTCAGTTACCTGTGCGATGTTTCCTCATAAACCAGGCATACCATTGGCCGAAAAAAATCAAGTACACGTGTACATTTTTTGGAGACGGGATCTGCCAACTTTCTTTTTTCTCGCACACGAGTATTTTACACGCTTCATCTGCGTTGTGTGTTTCCCCCGCCAAGTTTCAAGTTTCGCAGCGAAATTTTCATTAGGCGCGCGATTTCAGAATTTATTCCTCCAACATCATCCCCACCCTCAGTATCCCCCCACCCTCGCGCGTCCCCCTACCAGCATCTCAAACCGTCGCCGCCGCAACCACAGCTTCAACCACATCTACGTTATGCTCGGATCCATTCAGGTAACCCACCGATCCCTATCACGGCCCTGACCTGATTGCTTAAATGGCGCCTGCGAAACATCCTCATGCCTCCAAATCCCCCATGCCAGGAGCTGATGGCGGTCCATGGCGCGATGGTCGCTGTGCGTGTTGACCATGATGGCCGCTGCCGACATGGTGCAGGCTCTGTCCCAGATGAAGTCCCCCGGCGACTACCCCCCAGGACTTAAAAGGTAAGATCTGACTAGCTAAATCTCACCAATACCACTTGCAACGGCTATGATTTGTACGGTTGATGTATTAAGCATGTTCGTGCCTTGTTTATTTCAGTACTGCATGCACACTGTGTGATGTTCAAGTATTACCGTGTCCAGCTCAATTTCACAAATACCAGCAACAAACATACAACACATGACTCAGGATATCACTAGAGATGCTGCCCATTTTCTATTTTTAGTGGATGCTAACCATGTTGTACTTAACATGCCTGTCCATGTACTTACGCAGGGTCATAACGGCCGATCACTACAAAAAAGACACATCCGTGACATTTTGGGCCGAACGAAAATATTTTCTGTCATACTTATGACACTTCTATGACGATAATTGTGACAAAACCTGGTATCATCATAGATGTGGTGGGGTCCTACTTCTATGACAAAAAATCATGACAGAAAATGGGCTTTTCGTCCTGGGCGGGCCGGAGACGCAGCCGCATGACATTCTTTGGGCCTCCATGACAGAAAAAACCGTGGTAGAAGCGAAGGCGCGGAAAATATCGGGGAGTCCCCGGTTACGGTGGGTGGTCGGGGGCCGAGCGATGCGCGTTTCTCTCGTATGTACGCGCGTGTGTGCGAGGCGTTGGGCTCTAACTGAACCCGAGCGAGGCGTTGGGCTCTAACTGAACCCGAGCGATTGCACTGCAGGCTACGCATTATTGAACCCGAGCGATCGATCGATGCTGTTAACTGAACCCGATCGAGCGATTCCTTTGCTACTGCTGCTAACTGAAGCCGATCGATGCTGCCTCTGGATGAACAGTGAGCGTTGCAGGGGTGGGGGGATTTGGATGAACAGTTCCCGGTGGGGGTGGATGAAGAGGACCCCTTGGTGTTGCCTCTGGATGAACAGTGAGCGTTGCTGGGGGGTTTGGATGAACAGTTCCTGGCGGGGGTGGATGAACAGGACCCTGATCATTCGAGCCGGTTGGGGCTGGATGAACAGGAGCCCGTGGAGGGCAGGATGAATAGGACCACCCTGTGGAGGGCAGGATGAACAGTAGATGGTGGAGGGCTGGATGAACAGTAGCCCGTGGAGGGGTGGTTGAACAGGAGCCCGTGGAGAGGGCTGGTTCAACAGTAGCCAGAGGAGTAGCGCGAGGTGGAGGCTGGATGAACAGGAGCCCGTGGATGAACAGTCGTTGGTGGAGGCTGGAGGAGGTCGACGGTGGATGAACAGTAGCCCGTGGAGGCTGGAGGGGGTCGATGGTGGAGATGAACAGTATCCCGTGGAGTCCGGTTTTGCGGTACGCCACACCCCTCCCAATAAACAGGACCCCCATTTCGATCGTAGCGCTCCAACACAAGTCCGTTTCCTCCAATTTGCGGTACGCCACACCCCTCCCGATCAACAAGACACCCATTTCGACCGTAGGAGTTCCGTTTCCTCCGTTTTGCGGTACGCCAGACCCCTCCCGATGAACAGGATCCCGTTTCAAACGTGGCCGGTCGAACACAAGGCCGTTTCCCCCATTCTGCGGTACGCCAGGCCTTGTTTCCATCAGCTGTTCCGTCCAAGCCCTCCCGATGAACACGAGACGCATTCCGTTCCGACCCAGCTGGTTGGCTCCCCATGAACACGACGACGATGCTATTTCTCCATTCCGACCCAGCCATGTACACAAGCCCTGGCCGTACGTATGCGCGAGTAGGCGTTCGAGACCCTGCCCGTATGTACGCACGCGGCGTCAGATTTTCTTTCCTGCACATCTGGCGGCAGACGACGCGTGTACATGCTACGTGCGCGCCTCTACTAAGACACGTGCGTGCCTCTACATCGACCAGTATGTATGTACACGTTCGCGACCAGAATGACAACGCTACGTACGCTTCGACCTGGTGGGTACCGACTGTCAGGCACTTCCTTGCCTATGAAGATGTAGCTGGTGGGTCCCACCAGTCAGGGTTGCGAATTGTTTTTTTGCCCTGACGCACTTCTTTGCGTGCGATGATGTAGCTGGTGGGTCCCAGCAGTCAGGGGGAAACGTTTTTTTCGCGAAATACGGTGGACCGTCCGGTGGGTCCCGGCTGTCAGGTGGAGGAATAATTATTTTCGCGTAATAAGGAGGCACTTCCTTGCTGCGGCCGTGGACCGGTTGTCCGCCCTCTCCACGCACAGTCCACGTCCGATGGAAGCCGTTCCTTGACCACGTTGATCACGCTGTGCTGAGAGCACCAGGGAGGTGGACAACGGTGAGGCCTAGGAAGGGGACGACACGGAGCCGGAGAAGACGCGGCAGTGGATGCCCACGCGTAGAGGAGTACGAAGGTTCACTGGTTCGCTGCGGTGTGAGGTTGCCGTCGCCGCAGAATAACAGGGGGTGTGGGTGAGTAGAGGGATGCCCTGGCCAGCGGTGGGAGTAGTAGGGGGCGGTGAGGCCTGCACGGGAGGCGGGAGCAGGCGGTCCCGTCGGCGCTGGATTTGGCGGATGGAGCAAGAAGATCAGAGATTGAAGAAACACGACGGCCGTTGGATTGACATCCAATAGTTACGTCTGCTAGAATCGTTTGTTGACGTATATAATAAATAAAAAAAATCTTGCATACGCGTCAACTTAATAGGCCCATAACTCAGACCATTCCCTCTTTTTTAATAATTTATTTATAGCTCATTGCGATTTCTTATGCAATTTGTTGCAGACTATTTTTTTGGTTGGCCAGGGCCAATTTCTAATATTTCTATGGGTTCCAAACTATTTTTAATACCAAAATGTCGAGCCAGATTTAAAGTACTTTGAAGATGTATTTAAATTAGGTTAATGCCCAGTGAAATAGGAATTTGAAAATGTGAAAAAATTCAGAAATTATAGTAATTG
The DNA here is from genome assembly GCA_021605145.1 of Aegilops bicornis. Taxonomy (NCBI): domain Eukaryota; kingdom Viridiplantae; phylum Streptophyta; class Magnoliopsida; order Poales; family Poaceae; genus Aegilops; species Aegilops bicornis. The sequence continues at coordinate 548,291,938 of CM038671.1, read as the reverse complement.
CCAATTTGTCATCTGTTTTTATATTTACAACCCATTTCATACTACTTTCAAGATTTGCAGGCGCCTTGAAAGAGTTGCGACTCATCGTATGTAGAAAAATAAGTAGGCCTGGATTGGGTATTCTTCAGAAAAAATAAACTGGGCTCATTTTCACAAAGAAAAAATAGCTGGGCTAGTCACATGGTGAACATAAAATATAAACCTGGGCTAGACGGGCCACAACCCAGTTCAAACCCTGCTCCGTCTCAACAATAACAAAAAAAATATTGCTCGAGCTGCTACGTTCCAGGTGTCAGCCGATCTTGTGCTGTTCTCTTGTTTATTGACTATATACGCTCACAATATCGTGCGTCCCAAATGTCAGGAAAACACTAGGAGGAAGCATTTTATTTTTCCATACGCTGACATGGTGGGCCCTAATGTCATCCTCTCCACGTACTTCTGCCGATTCCTGTTGTTTGTTGACCATGTTGACAACACGAGAGGACGCCAAGGGCGAAGCGCATTCAAAGCGCCATGTGAGGACGACGGCGCAGGCCGCTGACGTCGGCATTAACGATTTAGGAGATGGTGGGCGGCGGCGCGGCGCCGAGGCGCAACCAGCCGTGGGAGGCGGAAGCAAAGTGCCCCGCCGTGCCGGGTTTGGTTTTGGCGGCCGGAGGAAGACAGGATCAAGAAACACGATGCATCGTAAAAGCAGCAGGAGTACTTAACAACCTTAATCAAACCAGCAGGGCACTTAACAACCATAGGCTGAAAGCAGTATGAGTACTTATACAGGTTCAACTGCATAAAGCACGCCTCGAAACAGTGCTACTTTGCCTATAGTTAACCAAGGGTGAGGCCGCCAAGCCCCGTGACAAGGCCCAGCGCCACCTCAGCGCATCCACAACCTTCGAAAGCGGCTTCATCTCGCAATGTGGTCAATAAACAGGATATTCACTTTAGATCCATGGAAAAGCAGAACATAATCTTGTCCTATTCTCCAAGATGGACGGGCATTCATTATTTGAGACCACCCATGAATAAGTATCTTTTCACCTCCAGGGGAATGGAGTAGGTCGACATAAACATCATGTTGTGACCAAGCACAAGTCTGACCCGACCATGGTCAGGCATCTGTATAGGAATAATAGAACTGGGCAGTTTCTGTTTCAAGAAGATCATAGCTGTAAAATTGTGTATAAGCAATAGTTTATGAACAACATATATAATAGAAAATAGCTCGTGCCATAAGTTTCTCGACACTGTTGGACTTGTTCAACGAGTGCAGCAGTGGCACACATATCCCACGTGGCCTTCCACCATTGAAACGCCCCACAAGGACCTCAAGACGATCAATAAAGTGTAGGAAGTTGTGGATGTCGTCCCAGTCAACTTCAGTGCCATCAGTAATAGCCGAGTTGTTGCAGAATAACAAACGAACAGCCTGCTTAACTCTGAAAGAACCTACACGTGCCACCAATTATAAGAAAATATTAGTTAGAAGTAGCATCTTCGTGAGAGATTCGTTGCTACTTCTAAAGTTAAATTGTGATCGATTAGACATAATAGGTGGATTAAGAAGTAATCGAGGCAACAAGCAAGAACCAGATACAAAACTAACATGGATGAACAATTGGAACGACGTCGTGGTGGAAGATCGCAGTGAAGATGAGACCAGGTTCTGCTATTCCCATCAACATTCGTGCGCTAACTTTCAGTCAGTAACACTTGAGAAAGTTTATCCAAGTTCGGCCATAAAAAAAGCAACAATCTTCTTGGTTCATGAACCCAACTCGAAACTTATATCCATGGCTTGTCTTCACTGTTACCATTAAACTGGTGTATTCAGTTATGGCAAGGCCGAGCATCTTGAGTACATGTGTTCTGGCAGAGCAAGGAATGCACTACAGGAAAAATAATATGAGAACACAATGTATTCCCTATATCCAAATCTAGAAATACTTTCCTCCTTCACGTCAGTGTTGACCATGGTACTAGTACCTTTTATCCAAATATAACAATCCAAATTTCCAAATTAGTCGACATCATGTTCAAAAACCCCACCCTCCCGGTAGAAAAGAGGATTCTAGGAACATCTGCGGCGCTGCTTTAAAATCTGTGTTAGGATGAGAAGGAACAAGTGTGGCGTCGCCGAGGGTGCAGAAACCTGTAGGGTCCTCGCACTTTGGGCACTGCAAATGAAACACACTAGATTCAGTAGGAAGAAAAATGCATCAACGGTGGCGGCTGCCATCCTAGGAGTACCCGCGACCAAGGGACTTGGATTTATTCGGGATGGATGAAGAATTCGTACCAGGTTCTCCGTGAGAAAACCCTGTGCAATCGCCGAGCGGGGGTTTTCTCTGAACAAGCAGACAAGGGAGAAGGGATTCAGGCTGAGTGACATATTGCCGCTTCGTCCGTCCAGCTTACTGCTAAAGCTGGAAAGGTGGGGGGTTTTTGTGATTTGACGGCTCATTGGGTGTTAATGCGGCACTACGACCGGGGTGTGTCTACCGTGCAGTTGTGCACTCCAATTTGGTGCATATGGCATGTGGACCCCGTTGCCGGATGCCCCACATATCAGCGCAAGGAAGTAGAAAGACAGGAGTAACTAGTTATTACACATAAATATATTTTTGACAGAGAGATATTCCCTCTGTAAAGAAATATAAAGATCTTTTATATCACAACTTTATACATAAGAAAAATCAAGGGGAATATATATACCATATATAATTATAAAAAACAGAGTTTTTTTAACACGGTATAGACGAGTCGGTGATGATGGTGTGCCTGTCATCCTGCAATATAGGCCGTCCGATTTGTATCTGACGGATAGGAAGGAAACTATGCAATTTTGCAAAAAGGTACCCACATACCTCTCCGCATTTGCAAATAAGGCCTTCCCTCGTTCATCCTTTTCTCTCAAAAGATAAAATACTCATACAAATGCATCTTGATGTTACGTGCAACACACGAGCATTATGGGGGTTCAGCTGAGAAATACTCTGACAGGCTCACGGTTCTGGACTTTGGGCCATAGGCCGGTGGGCCTGGATGTTTGGGGGCCCATGTGTTCTACCTCAGCGCTTTTCATATTGCAAGCGGTCGGTACGGCACTGGTTTTAGATGTTGTCGCAAGGCGAATACACAAAATTGAATAAAGCACAACAGTTGTTGGAATGAAATCAAACGACAGTTCTAACCAACCATCAGAATTGCAATTCTATCAATGATACTGTCATACTACTTATACACAGAGGACACTTGTTTCACCATGCCAGAGTATTACATCAAAATCTCTCAGCGGATAGATCAGTTCGGCAGTACTGAAGAATTTCAAAGTTGATTTGGACCAGCTCTCCTTGACGAGAAAGTTCGATTTTGACATCATCCCCTACCGCAAGATATGATTGAGATTTGAACCTTGACCATCCTTTAGCATCAATCATCATGCGACCATCCTTTGTACTTACGGTATATTGAGCAGGTTCATTCACACCAAGGCTGCGCATGGTAAGAGAAACTTGGCCCCTGTCGCCCGGATTGTTGAACGACTCCCTCGTTGCTCTAGGAATTCTCTGTTTGCAAACAAGAATACATAACCAAACAGTTAGATCAACACAGTGAATTATGTGAAACAACATGGAAATAAAAAAGAATGAAACACTTGGGCGGCCAATGCTTACCAAGAAGGTGGACATGTCGGTTTTTGTAAGGACTTTGGTATATGAAGTGCAAACTGCAGCCCAGTCTGTTGCCGATGCAACTGGTCATTCGGTTGGTGCTGCACGGGCCGGAGCAGATGCAAGTACAAGTGTTGGTGCAGGTGCCGAAGTCGCTGCTGCTGCCGGAGATGGTGCTCCTTGTAGAGCTGGTGCCGGTGTCGGAGCAGGTGCCGGTGTCGATGCCCAATCCTCCGGTAGATCAGCCAGATCCAATGACGCGGTCGGTGCCCAATCCTCAGCTGGATTAGACTGAGCTGCTCATTATGCTAAAGCAGCCGCCGGTGCTCGATCCGTTCTTGAAGGTGGTACCGATGTGCGAGAGCAATGGCGATCGTGTATGCGGTCCGGTATGATCAGCTTTCTAACTTGACTAAGCTTCGTGACCGTGATCCAGTTTTTTCTTCATTTCTTTAAACGCGAGGAGGGATAATTGTATGCGTTTTGTTAAACCAAACTACAGTTCATCATAGGGATTCAGCTTGTACTCGGACAACGGTGATCGATCCAATTTTTCTAGTAATATAAGTGATGGACAGTGCCTTCAATACTGACACGACATAAGAAGTGAAACCTGCAAAAATAGCCATCGTAGAGCAAACCAAACGGTTTATTCTGTGATGAATGTCACATGGAAAAACCTACATCGTAAAATTGCAGGAAATGCAAGAAAACATGACATTAAATCAATAAGATTTAGACAGTAAATCAATAAGATTTACTTGATGTGACACGAGTGAATCCTTACCAGGAAATCACTATGTTGAAGTACTAAATGTAAGATTGATAGTCCAACTACGGGTGACATTCAGGGCCCCCGCCTACTCCCACAAGCAGGACAGTCCAAAGGTCGTGACAAATCGTATGGACCGAACATCCATGGGACTAGAAATCCTGGTGGGCGCGATAAACCGTGCAATGCATACAGATATTGGAGTGTAACCATAATTGATAAACCGTCCTAACAAAAAAGATGATTTGGATACTTCAAAATATACAGACTGAATTGAGTGGACAGACATTAACATACACCGTTCTCAGGATTGACCACACACCAAAAGCGGCAGTACTAATAAACAATACAGGGTTCACAAACACAAATCAAGTACTGAACAATAGTACTAACTACAGACAAGCAAAGTTTCACTAATTAAACTCTACAGACTATTTCTTGCCACCAACCTATGGGATAGCCCCGCATAACTGACTAGGCCATGGACTTCGTGAGAGATGTCTACATGCACCATCACCATCTTGTCAACCTTGGAGAACCTAACAGAGTGGGCTTTCCACTCATAAACATGATCATGAAGACAGGACGCATCAGATTTGTTGGGAATCTTTACAAGAACCACACCCTTCGTAATCAAAGGCACAATCAGGAAATTGTTGTGGTCAAGTACAGCCTCGAGAACACGCCTGACAACAATGCTACAGGAAAACACTAGTTCAGGACACGTGGCGACAAGGACACAACAAATTGGATAGTTTAGCAGCAGATCTCATCCTCGTGTCTTCCAGTTCACACGACATGACTTTGAGAACTTCATCTCCATCATGGACTGGTTCTAATTCAAGCAGAAACCATATTTTATTACTACCTCCGCTCAGAAATATAAGATGATTTTTGATATTATACTCCATATATGACTACATATACGCACAGAAATGAGTGAACAAAGACACTAGAACATGTCTTCAAAGGCATGAGAGCAGAGGGATTACTTGCAATATCCATAACACAAGTTACTGAGGCAAATATACCCTCTTCAAAGGTAGCATTGATGTTCATAAAGTACACCCTCCGTCCCAAAATTCTTGTCTTAGATTTGTCTAGATACAGATGTATCAAGTCACATTTTAGTATTAGATACATCCGTATCTATTCAAATCAAAGACAAGAAATTTGGGATAGAGGGAGTAGTTGAAAGTAATCTATAAGAAATCAGTGTCAACCTCTTGCATGTTTTTGTCAAAAGAGGAATTTAGAACCATCATTTGGCACACAAAAATCACATGCAATATCACCCAGAAAGTTGTACTACTAGTACTAGTACTGCGTGTTAGATGAAAAAACACGATCAAGATCGAGAAAAAGATCGTCAAGAAGAGATATTACCTGGACTTGCTTAATGAGGGATCCGGAGAGGGGGCTTCGATGGGGCGATGGCTTTGAGCTTGTCTGTGGTAGTCTCTGCGGGGTGCTTGCGCTTCTTCGTACCATGAGCCTCGACGGTTTTGGCCAGAGCCATAGACATCACTTCGGCCGGTGCTCCAGCGTCCATCAAGAAACTGTCAAATAGAAATAAAAGAAAAGAAACCATAATCACAAACCCAAGAGAAGAAAAGAGAGGGAGTTGTAGGATCAGTATCGGGGTTGCAAGACCGGGCCTTGGCCAGAATCAACACCATTGTTGCGCTCACTTTCCTTCTTTGGGAGAGAAGAACAATGGCAGGTCGGGGTTTTCTTGAAGAAATGAGGAAAAAGATGAGGGAGAAGCGAGGGTTGGGTAGAGAGGAAGCTGAGAGAGAAGAGAGAAATGATGGTTGCTTCGTCCGTCCAACTTACTGCTGGAAAGGAGGGGGTTTTGTGATTTGATGGCTGATAACACACAAGTATAAGGGATCGCAACAGTTTTCGAGGGTAGAGTATTCAACCCAAATTTATTGATTCGACACAAGGGGAGCCAAAGAATATTCTCAAGTATTAGTAGTTGAGTTATCAATTCAACCACACCTGGATAACTTAATATCTGCAGCAAAGTATTTAGTAGCAAAGTAGTATGGAAGTAACGGTAACGGTAGCAAAAGTAATATTTTTGGGTTTTGTAGTGATTGTAACAGTAGCAACAGAGAAGTAAATAAGCGAAGAACAATATGTGAAAAGCTCGTAGGCATTGGATCGGTGATGGACAAATATGCCGGATGCGGTTCATCATGTAACAGTCATAACATAGGGTGACACAGAACTAGCTCCAATTCATCAATGTAATGTAGGCATGTATTCCGAATATAGTCATACGTGCTTATGGAAAAGAACTTGCATGACATCTTTTGTCCTACCCTCCCGTGGCAGCGGGATCCTAATGGAAACTAAGGGATATTAAGGCCTCCTTTTAATAGAGTACCGGACCAAAGCATTAACACATAGTGAATACATGAACTCCTCAAACTACGGTCATCACCAGGAGTGGTCCCGATTATTGTCACTTCAGGGTTGCGGATCATAACACATAGTAGGTGACTATAGACTTGCAAGATAGGATCAAGAACTCACATATATTCATGAAAACATAATAGGTTCAGATCTGAAATCATGGCACTCGGGCCCTAATGACAAGCATTAAGCATAGCAAAGTCATAACAACATCAATCTCAGAACATAGTGGAGACTAGGGATCAAACCCTAATAAAACTAACTCGATTACATGATAAATCTCATCCAACCCATCACCGTCCAGCAAGCCTACGATGGAATTACTCACGCACATCGGTGAGCATCATGAAATTGGTGATGGAGGATGGTTGATGATGACGATGGCGGCTGATTCCCCTCTCCGTAGCCCCGAACGGACTCTAGATCAGCCCTCCCGAGAGAGTTTAGGGCTTGGCGACGGCTCCGTATCGTATAACGTGATGAATCCTTCTCTCTGTTTTTTTCTCCCCGAACACGACTATATGGAGTTGGAGTTGTGGTCGGTGGAGCTCGAGGGGAACCACGAGGCGGGGGCGCCTAGGGGACAGCGCCCCACCCTCTTGGAAAGGGTGTGGGCCCCCTAGCCTTGATTCTTTCGCCGGTATTTTTTATTATTTCCAAAAATAATCTCCGTGAAGTTCAGGACATTCCGAGAACTTTTGTTTCTGCACATAAATAATACCAGGGCAATTCTGCTGAAAACAGCGTCAGTCCGGGTTAGTTCCATTCAAATCATGCAAGTTAGAGTCCAAAACAAGGGCAAAAGCGTTTGGAAAAGTAGATACGGCGGAGACGTATCAACTCCCCCAAGCTTAAACCTTTGCTTGTCCTCAAGCATTTCAGTTGATAAATCTCGGATGACAACACTTTCTCAAAACAATCATGATATGATATAACAAGATGGTATCTCGCTAGCCCTTTCTGAGACCACAAAACATAAATGCAGAGCACCTTTAAAGATCAAGGACCGACTAAACATTGTAATTCATGGTAAAAGAGATCCACCATAGTCATACCCAATATAAATTAACGAATTTAATGCAAATGACAGCGGTGCTCTCCGGCTCGTGCTTTTTAATAAGAGGGTGATGAATCAACATAAAAGTAAATAGATAGGCCCTTCGCAGAGGGAAGCAGGGATTTGTAGAGGTGCCAGAGCTCGATTTTAAAATAGAGATAAATAATATTTTGAGCGGCATACTTTCATTGTCAACATAACAACCAAGATATGGCGATATCTTCCATGCTACACACATTATAGGCAGTTCCCAAACAGAATGGTAAAGTTTATACTCCCCCTCCACCAACAAGCATCAATCCATGGCTTGCTCGAAACAACGAGTGCCTCCAACTAATAAGAGTTCCGGGGGAGTTTTGTTTGCAATTATTTTGATTTGATTTGCATAAAGCATGGGACTGGGCATCCCGGTGACCAGCCATTTTCTCGTGAGTGAGGAGCGGAGTCCACTCCTCTTGAGAATAACCCGCCTAACATGGAAGATACGGACATCCCTAGTTGATACATGAGCTATTCGAGCATACAAAACAAAATTTCATTTGAAGGTTTAGAGTTTGGCACATACAAATTTACTTGGAACGGCAGGTAGATACCGCATATAGGTATAGTGTACTCATATGGAATAACTTTGGGGTTTAAGGGATTGGATGCACAAGCAGTATTCCCGCTTAGTACAAGTGAAGGCTAGCAAAAGACTGGGAAGTGACCAACTAGAGAGCGATTTACAGTCATGAACATGCATTAAAATTAGTAAACATTGAGTGCAAGCATGAGTAGGATATAATCCACCATGAACATAAATATCGTGAAGGCTATGTTGATTTTGATTCAACTACATGCATGAACATGTGCCAAGTCAAGTCACACGAATCATTCAAAGGAGGATACCACCCTATCATACCACATCACAACCATTTTAATATCATGTTGGCACGCAAGGTAAACCATTATAAGCTCCTAGCTAATTAAGCATGGCATAAGCAACTATGTTCTCTAATTGTGTAACATCCCGAAATTTAAATTTTGGAATGTTATAAACAAATATATAGTTTTGATTGATTGTTTGATTGATTGACTGAAAGTGAGTGAATTTGAATTTTTTTGAAAGTTAAATGAGAAGGAATAAAAGGACTTTCCCGAACTTTCATTTTCTTTTCTGATCTTCATGAATTCAAATTCTTTTCAAATACAAAACCCTTGAGCGAAGATGATATGACTTCTTCCATTTAATTAAATGAAAGGGTATTTGAAAATATTTGAATTTTATTTGGAAATATTTCGATTCATAAACTTCATGCAACTCAATGATTTTCCCGAGCGAAGATAAAATGACTTCTTCAAAACATATGAAATATGAGTTGGGAGTTTCAAAGAATTAAATTCAAAGTTCTTTTGAATTTATTTCCAATTTGGAGTTATTTGAGTTTTATTCAAACTATTTTTCTCCAAAAATAAAATATACGGAAAATAGGGTAACATGATTCCCTACATCAGAAAATTGGAGAGAAATACATTTGAAGACATTTTGGTATTTTTAAAATGATTTTTGTTGGATTTTATTAGAGCAGTAGCACTCTTTGGTTTATTTGATTTTGTGTGGATTTTATTTGGCATTATAAAAATGTCAATGTTGTAGGAAATCTTTTTCTGAAAATTTTGATATATTATATGCTTATATAATATTTTTGTTTTATTGTTCTTATTTTTTTTCTTTGTCTGTCTTAAAAAAATCTCTTTTGGACCGAGTCGCCCACTTGTTGTGCCATGGCCCAGCCCACGCCGTCGCTGCCCGAGCTCCGCTCGGAGTCCGCCGCTGCCATGGCGCGCCGCCGCGCCGACCTCGGTGTTCGTGTCCGCCCCGGCCTCCCCTTGCCCCATCTCCACGCAACCCTGTCGCTCCCTCCTTTAAAACCCGAGGCCCCAGGCCCCATTCCTCTCCTCCCGGAGCCGTCGCCGCCGCCCTCGCCGGAGCTCCCGCCCCGGCGAGATCCACCGCCGCCGCCCGCCCGGTCCGTCGCCGGAACCACCGCCGACGCCGCCAACATCCTCGCCTCGCCGCGCCGCCTCTCCTCAAACCCCTTCGCCGCCCTCGGCAGCCGGAGCCGCCGGCCGGACTGAGCCGCCGCCGACCCATCGCCGAACACGCACGCTGCCGCCGAAAAACGCTGCCACCGGTTTAATTTCCGAACCGGTATAACCGCTATAAAACCCGCCCCGGTTTTTCTTTAGTATTCGGTTTTATTTTTTTAGATCGTTTTTTTTGTTTCGTTTATATAGCGAACGCTCACTGGTTAGGCCTATGTAGTGAGCGGTTTTCATCACATATGTTTCGGTAGCGAACGTTCATAATTTAGATTTTTTTTCTGTTTTAATTTCAGCCAGGGACCTATCTGTGATGATTTTATTTACAGATTAGTCCCTGATTTTCAAACGACCACATCTTTTCACCCGTTTATCCAAATCCAACGAAACCAGCGCCCACTTCTTTGTTACGATATCCTCGATACAGTAATCCAACTCAAACATGTTTTTGAAAGTTTTAAAATTTGAATTCAAACAGTTTTGTATTCAAACTTCGCTTGATCGTAACTTGAGTTTTATAACTCCGTTTGAGTTGATTCTTTTTGCAAATCGAAGCTCTTGACCTAAACTTTCTGATAAGGCCAAATTAACATAATTTTGGTACTGTTAGAAATTGTTTTATGTTGCAAGAGTTATTTGCTTGGTTTTGATGTTTTCTGAATTGTTTTCTTCGTTCTTTCTGATCTTTTGAGTCATTGCTTATGTGTGGTTACTATTGCTTGCTTACGATAGATTGACCGGAGTGTGACGAGTAGACCTATCAAGATTTTTGAGTGCGAATCATCTTCATCAACATTGCAGGCAAGTAACACTTTGATCATACCTTTTCTACTACCCAGTTTTTATGCATTAGATCTATCCTCAAACATTGCATGATTAGGATCTAATTAAATTGTGGGATGGGAAGTAGATGAGGTAGTACCTATTACCTGTTTATTTTTACCTTTGGGAGTTACTTCTATGTTTGCTTATTATGCCATGCTATGCTAATAGACGTGGATTGGAGGAGTGTATTCCATGACAGATGTGAGATTGTTAAATTAATGGTTTATTTAAGGTGGCAACTTAAACACACATCTGGGTGGATTGAGGCACCTGGTTTCTATCAGGACTTGCCTGTATTTCTTTGGACTGCCACCCAGGCTCAAAGGGATCATGAGATAATTCATGCTAGAAACTTCCGTGTGTAGCCACATGCTACTATGGGCTCTAGCATAGTTGACTAAGTTGTGCGAACTCTTACGGGTAGACTAGCTGATGTAGGGGTTGTAGGTTGGTACGGTCTACCCACATGTAAGGTGCTAGCGCTCGAAGACTATGTCTCGGTCATCCGTTTCTCAAACACCATGTAGTGCGAGAAATCAAACGGACGAGATCGAGTCTTGTGGGAAAAGTGCACAAACCACTGCAGAGTGTATAAACTAATCATGGTTAGCCGTGTCCCCGGTCATGGACATCTCGAGTATCTAGTATTTGGATATCATGTGAATCTCATCATGTACTCTAATTAATACTGTTGGATTGTTAACGAGTACTTTTAATTGGGATTGAGGATGCTGTCAACCATTCTCAATGTTCAACAACCACCATGATAGTTAAATAAATTTATTCCTTTGCAAGAGGGAAAAATGGCTTTAAAAAAACATTATAACTATAGAGCTTTCCACCAGCCATATATGCATGTAGTATAGGCTTATTCTTTCATTACTCTCTATGTGTTACATTGCCAACATATTCCATGTGCTGACCCATTTTCGGGCTGCAACGTTTCATGTTGCAGGATCTTACGACGAGTAAGTGATACGTTAGGGTTACGATTTCTACACTCAACTTTGTCGTTGGTGTTGATGGGAATCCACAACCTTGTTACTTCCGCTATTTGTATTGAGGTAATAGTATTTACGTTATTTTATACATGTGATTTACCTCTGTTATAAATCCTCGAGTACTGTGTGTGTCAGCATACCGATCCGGGATGACACTTAAGCACAGAGACTTGACCCATTCGGGTCGGGTCGCTACAAATTGTCATTGCAAACATGTTTATTCATAATAGGCTGAATCAGGAACAATGAACTACTCATATTTACGAAAACAAGAGAGGTCGAGTTCATACCAGCTTCTCCCATCTCTATGAATTCATCATATATCATCATTATTGCCTTTCACTTGCATGACCGAACGATGTGAATAATAATAATAGTGAACATGCATTGGACTAAGCTGGAATCTGCGAACATTCAATAAACAGGAGAAGACAAGGCAATATGGGCTCTTGGTTAAATCAACAATAATGCATATAAGAGCCACTTTAACAATTCATCATGGTCTTCTCCTATCGACCCCCAAAGAAAAGAAAAGAAATAAAACTATTTACACGTGAAAGCTCCCAACAAGCAAAAGAAGAATAGGAAATCTTTTTGGGTTTTCTTTTAATTACTACAGCATGAAAAGTAAACTAGCTAAAAGCTACTACTCATTTTTTTTGTTTTCTTAAGGTTTTTCAAACACATAAGAAGAAAGCATAAAAAGGAAAATAAACTAGCATGGATATTACAGTGAAAAAGTATGAGCACCGACATCTAGCAATGAGTGTGTGAACATAAATGTAATGTCAGTGAGAAATACGTACTCCCCCAAGCTTAGGCTTTTGGCCTAAGTTGGTCTATTGCCACGGCTGGCCTGGCGGATATCCATAGTTGTAGTTGAGGTCGTACTGAGAAGAAGCCTCGAATTGCCACTGGTTGGCAATCGCCTCCGGATCCCACTGGTAATTAGACTATCATGGAGGATCAAATTGTGGTTCCGGCTCTGGCCCTGTAGCTGATGTAGGGTTCCGGTAGGCGTGGATGGCCGCCAACGGAACGAGATACTTGCCTGCAGACAAATCAAACAAGGAAGGAGCAGGCAAGGTAATAGTCTCAGGGTGATTTTTATCAAATATAAGTATGTATTTAATCTTCCTTTCCCTATTCTTAACAATAAAATCATGCGCTACCATACTCTTATAGTCTAGAAAAACAGTAGGCAACAAATTTTCTTCTTTCTCATAGTGCCTAATAGGTATGTTATAGTATGCTTATATGAGGCGAAGATGCCTCCCAAGATGGGGCCCTTAGTACAGTTAAGATTTAACCGCTTTACAACAATAGCGCCCATACTAAATGTGTCATCTCAAAACAAGGCATGGAACATAATAATAATATCAGGGACACTCAAGTTTCCATAGTTTCCGCGACCAATTAAGCATCTACTAGCAAATATAGCAAAGTAACGTAGAACAGGAAAGTGTATGCTAGTGATTCGTGCGTCGGAAACCTTCCTCGTTTCCCCTATAGCAATTGTATCTATAAACCCCTCCACATCGTTACTATGTGGTTCCTCTATGATACCCGAAAAAGGTAACTTGCCAACCCCACAGAATTCACGAAGGGTCATTTCCTTATACTCATCATATAAATAGAAATCCACCATAGGTGGTGTCCTCCTAGAATGGAAATGAAAATTTTGCACAAAAGTATTGGTGAGTAAGAGGTACTGTTCGCGTTGGTCGCGGAGAAAGTCGGTGAGGCCTGCATTCACAGCCAACTCATAAAAATCATCATAAATCCCGTCTGCTCTCAAGAAATCATCGCAAGGCCATTCACACGGCCGAACCTCCGCTGTGCGAGGCAGATTATATTTGGGCCTCTCTGCTTCTTCACGTTGCTTTTCCTTCGAGCTTCGGCTCGATGAGCCCCTCAAAAATCTCTTCATCATTTTCTGAAAATTTCTGAAATTTTTAGTAACTTCAAAATAAAAGTGAACCAAGCTCAACAAAATTGATAGCAACTACTCCTACAAGTGCCTAGAGACTATATCATGCATTAGAACTACTTGGAACCATATAAATTTGACATGCAAGCTCAAGAACATGGTCACCTAGGCAGCAAAAATTTGCAATGTATAAAGCACTAGAACAAAAACTAATTGGACCAATGGAGGAGTCACATACCAAGGAACAATCCCCCAAAGCAGTTTTGTAAGAGGTGCTTTGAGCATGGAGAACGAAAATCGCAGCAAAATGAGCTAGAACTCGTGCTTGAGCTGGATGGTGATTTTTTTGGGAGGAAGAAGAAGTGTGTGGGTGCAGGAATAAGTGGAGGGGAGCCACCATAGGCCCACGAGGTAGGGGGCGCACCCTGAACCCTCGTGCCCAGGTGCCAGCTCCCCCTGCTGTGTTCTCAGTGCCAAATATTCTCAAATATTCTAGAAAAAATCATATTAATTTGGCAGGGCATTTGGAGAACTTTTATTTTTGGGGCATTTTTATATTGCATGGATAAATCAGAAAACAGACAAAAAAAATACTATTTTTACTTTATTTCAACTAAATAACAGAAAGTAAAGGGGGGGGGGTACAAAAGGTTGTGGCTTCTAACTTCATCCATCTCATGCTCATCAAAAGGAATCCACTAACAAGGTTGATCAGGTCTTGTTAACAAACTCATTCCGATTTGCATGAAACCGGAGAAATTTCGAATAACACTATGATACCTCAACCGGGATATGCACGTCCCCAATAATAAGAATATCATATCTCTTTTTGACAGTAGGAAGAGGGAATTCAAAACCTCCAAAAATAATCGATGGAATTTTTCCAATAGAATTGATACTGTGGACTTGAGGTTGTTTCCTCGGAAAGTGTACCGTATGCAAATTCATTCTAATAATACTAAAAAAAATAGTGGGTTCCATCGTTTCTATGGTTCCCTTTTAAACGGTGAGGCCCTCTCTATAACATGAAAAGTGACATTGCCTTTGTTGCAATCAATAACAGCCCCTGCAGTACTCAAAAAGGGTCTTTCAAGAATAATAGACATACTATCGTCCTCAGGAATATCAAGAATAACAAAGTCCGTTAAAATAATAACGTTCACAACCACAACAGGCACATCCTCACAAATACCGACAGGTATAGCAGTTGATTTATCAGCCATTTGCAAAGATATTTCAGTAGGTGTCAACTTATTCAAATCAAGTCTACGATATAAAGAGAGAGGTATAACAATAACAACGGCTCCAAGATCACATAAAGCAGTTCTAACATAGTTTCTTTTAATGGAGCATGGTATAGTGGCTACTCCTGGATCTCCTAGTTTTTAGGCATTCCACCCTTAAAAGTATAATTTAGCAAGCATGGTTGTCGGGGGTTGGGTGCGACATATGCCCAAGGATGGCTTATCATGGAGGGGGCGAGTAGAACGTCGCCGGTGCCTGGAAACGGGATGAGGCGAAGACATGCACGCCAGCGAATCTTACCCAACTTCAGGGCTCTCCGGGGAGATAACACCCCTTCTGCTGCTCTACGGGGTCTCCGCATGATCACTATGGCAAAGTGGGTACAAGGTTGCTCCTTGAGCTGTTCGGGGTGAGGAAGGAGAAGGGCACGGCTAGCTCTTCTCTTCCCTCTATGTGTGTGTCAAACTACTAGGGTCCAACCCTTTGCATGGGTGCCGGGGGGTTTATATAGGCCTACCCCTGGGTACAATGGTAATCCGGCTGGCGCAGGTCCCGGCCGTCGATCTCTTAAGTCACCGCCTTCTCCGCCGACCACGGGCCCGGCCGACTAGTGGGCCCAGCGATGGTCCAAGATGGGGCCGACAGGCCCTTTTTCCGCCCGTGGGGCGGTCTTGTCGGTTGTGGATTCTGTGCTTGGCGCTTCTAATGCGCAAAGCTTGAGTGCGTGGGTTCATGCCTTGATGCCGCCGCTGGCGGCGATCCTATTGCCATTCCCCGCCTTGTGCAGTTAATGGCGCATGGAGCCCGTGGGAGGGGCCGGCCGATTCTCGGAGGCCGACTCCCAGCGGGTCCGTCTTGGGACGCTCTCGCCGTCTTCTGCACTCCCGCCGTCTTCGGGTCGTACAGACAGGCCATCGTGGGTACAGGAATCTACCCACTGGCCGACGTCAGGCAGTGGCAATAGCGGTCAGCCGCCGGATGGAGATCTCCATCAGTACGGCGCTCTGTGGCCATGCCTGTCCTTTTTGAGCGGGGCAGGGATGGGCTGTGAGGCGCCTTTATCCCATCCCGTCCATAGTCGCACAGGCTGGAGGTGGTTGGAGTCGCGGGCTGACTCCCCACAGCCGGCTCCTCCGGAAGTCGCTGGCTGGGAGTCGGCCCATCTTGAGGCCGTCTCTGTGACTCGGCTAGGAGGGGCAGTCGGCGGCTCTGCCGCTGACTGTCAGAAGGCGGCTCTTCGTCTTGGGGTCTTGAGGGGCGCAGTTTGCCCCGATGTTTTGAAAGGTCCAGGGGCTCGGGTTTGCCTACCCGTGGCCCATTACTCCAGCAGTAGTCCCCGAAGTTGGTGAGGCACCGAGGGCAACATATCGAGGAGCCTCAATAGTTTCATCCCTCTAATGGAAGAATCTGGGCTCGGCTCGCCGTCTCTCTCTTGAGCCGACTAGCCGGAGTCGGCCTTGCAGGAGGCCGTCTTGCTCCTCAAAGGTTTCGAAGGTCATGGCGGGATCCGGGCAGCGTGCCTGATAAGCTTCCAGGCAGCTGCCGGTTGCGGGCCCGCCACGTGACGCCACGCGGCAGGGCCAGTCTGCCCTCCCACGCGCGTGACTATATAGGCCCGTCAGGCGGGGCCCACCACTACCGCGCCTCCGCGCGCGGGCGGATCCGTTGCGGCCGTGCGGGCGGTTGGGCTCCCCACGCCGTTACTGCGTGCAGTAACGTCGTGGGTTAAATCGTGGGGGCGTGGGGGCGTGGGCGCAGTTAATCCCACGCCCGTCCCGTCGGCTTCTCAGACTAGGCGCCTATAAGTAGGCGGGAGGAGGGGGGCAGCGACGCACGCGCACCCACTCTCCCCGCTTCGTCTCGCTTCCTCTCCTTCCTCTCTTCGTCTTCCTCTTAGCTCCGCCACGCCGAGCCACGCCGCGCCGCGGAGATGAGCTCCTCCTCCGCCGCCGCGCCTCCCGCCGCGTGCTCCGTCGTGTGGGATGGCTCCATAGTGGACGACGACATCATCGAGTTCCTCCGCCAGACGCGCCGCATCCCCGGCACCAACCTGGTGCGGACCCGCGCCGTGCCGGCGGGCGAAATAACACCGACGCCGGAGGAGGGCGAGCGGGTCATATTCCGCTCGCACCTCATGCGCGGGCTAGAGCTGCCGGCGAGCGGCTTCTTCCGCGCGTTCCTGGAGTTCCACGGGCTCCAGCCGCACCACCTCACTCCAAACACGGTGGTGCTGCTGGCCGCCTTCGCATCCTTGTGCGAAGGCTTTCTTGGCATTCTCCCCACCATCAAGCTTTGGGGAGAATTCTTCCAAGCCAAGCTCGGAACCCACGTTGCTCGCGTGCCGGCTCTGTGCGGCACGTTCATCGCAATGAGGAGGCCGTTGGCCGACAACCCCTTCCCTGCCATCCCACTGATCAAGTCGGTGAAGATGTGGCAGCACACATATTTCTACGTGAAGAACGTCGCCCCGTAAAGGCATCGGGTCAACCTGCCGCCTTTACGTGGCGGCGAGTTGGCGGGCGACTTCACCTGGTCCCATCGGGCCAGACGCTGATTCCCCGCAGCGCCGCAGCCGTCGCTGCCGCTGTTCGAAGTGCCGACGCAATGGAGGGATCGACCGGGGCCCGACTTCTGGCCGCCGCGGACGCTACCGAATTCTCCTCTCCATGGCCGGCCTCATCCGATCCGCCGATGAGCGGCCGTCGACCCCACCGCTGGTCAGGCTCCAAGGATATGCCCCACGCGGAGGTGGTGGACACGGTGAATTTCCTGGCGAACTACGGCCTCACGGAGGAATGGCAGTTCGGCAAGGAGCCGTACTCGCGCGCAAACCCCCCGCCCGTGGTAAGTCGTCTTTCTTGCTTTTCTGTTTCCTTCTTCAGCCGAATCCGACTTTGATTTCTTTGGTCTTTTCCGCGTCAGAACCCCCTCATGCAGCCCTCGACCGGCACCGCAGGGCCGGCTCGTGAATTCGTCCCCGACCGGGCGGAGACCGACGCCGACGACCCCGACTTGGGGGTGGCGGCGATGGAGACCGACGACGAGGGAGGAGGAGGGGCCGACGACTTCAGGCCTTGGCAACCTTTCGCCGATCGGCCCGATGACGACGGCAAAGGGAAGTCGCCCCGCCGCCAACCGAAAAGCCGGCCATCCAGGCGCGAGTTCCTCCACCGTCTTGGGCGGTCGAGGCGGCGCGAAGAAGCGCCGGGCCGGGCCGAGCTTGCCAGGCGGCCGGGCGAAGAAGTTCAGGTGGACGGCCGCCGCGACCCAGCGCGAAGAGGCAGTCGCGAAGGCTAACCGCTTCCGCAAGGAAGTGAAGGAGCCGCCGCTGGTCTCCGCGTAAGTACTTCTTGTTTTATCTTGTTTTCTTCTGGTCCGTCTTGTCCAAGTCTTTATATGTCTTTTTCTCATCAGGGCTCCTCTCACCTTGGAGCGGGTCACTGCCGCCTCCGTCATGGGGTCGGCAGAGACGTCCGCCAATACTCGGCGGATTGATCCTGCGGCCGCCCTCCGGGAGGCGACGGAGCGGAATGCACAGGAGAAGCACGACAAGGAGGAGGCCGCCCGTCTGGAGAAGGCGGAGGCCGAGAAGGCGGCGGCTTCCGCCCAGAAGAAGCTGGAGGAGGTCGAAGCCGCCGTTGCAGCCAAGAGGCGAGCCGAGGAGGCCGCGCCTGGGCCGGGCGCTGCTCGTCACCCCGCTGAGCTCTGTGCCGCCGCCACGGAGTTCACGGGGCGACGGTGGGAGTCGGTGGTGAGGTCCCGTCATGGAGAGGGAAGGCGGCGAGGCCTCCCCGCTGGCACGGCCGCAAGTTCGCCGCCTCCACCGCAGTCTGAGAGCGCGCGAGGCAAACAGCCGGCGGACCCGCCCGTGCCGCCGACCGACGACGAGGCTATGGCGAGGCTGCTTCTTCAGGTCGCCTCGCCAGCGCGACGCCGTCTTGAGAAGGCGACTTCAACACCGCGCCCCTTGGATACCGGCGCCGCCATCTCGGCCATTCCAAACGCCGAGGCGACAAGCGCTGCACCCATTGGGTGGGTGCGAGGAGGCGGCACAGGCCCGCTGAACATGGCACTCCTGGACGTCCAGGCGAAGCAGCGAGCTAAGGGCGACGCCATCCAGAACTGCTCCAAGGCGGACCTGGCGTCGCGAGCCGCCGTGCGGGTATGTTTCTTCTTTGAATTTTTTCTCGCTCTTCTTCTGGGGCGCGCAAGACCCACTGGGTGTAGTCCTCGAAGTTTCGGGAGCCGGCCGAGCAGGCGGCTTGGAACTCTATTTGCTGACTTCCAAATTTTTACCTTTGTCTGAAATTCTTGTCGCAGGAGTATCACAACCTCCGCGCCACTGCCTTCAACCACAACATTGAGGAGCTGGGCAAGCGGACTGTCGACTTGGCGAGGAGCCGAGGTGAGTTTTCTTCTTCGCGGGGGCGCGCTGGCGCACCCGCGGGCTGTAGTCCCCGAGATTCGGGCCGACTACTACGCACTCGGGCCGGATCTTCCTGGCGACCTTCTTAGCTGACGACTTTGCGTCCTTCTTTTTTTATTCTTCAGAGGCCAGCGCCACCCTTCGGCGGCAGCTGGGTACGGCCAACACCGCCTTGCGCGCCAAGGAGGAGGAGTGCAGCAAGCTCGCCGCAGAGCGCGACCTGCTGGCAACGCAGCCGGGCAGAAAGCGTAGGGAGCTGCTTAAGGTGGCGCAGGACGAGGCGGAGAAGAAAGAGGCTGCCTCTCCGGCCGAAGTTTGAGAGGGAGCGCTCCTCTGGACCGACAAGGAAGCGCCGCTGACCTCCGGCTTCCATGAAATCGAGGACATCGTCGATGGTGAGTTTGCTTTTACTTCTTCTTTTGGGTCGCCGACTATGGGTCAGGCCGACTCCTGTTTTTTGACTTGCTTCATTTTCGTCTTGGTAGACTTCTTCCCCGGCCACACGCAGGCGGCCAATCGCTTATCGAGGCTGACCGCGAGGCGCTGGCGGCGCAGTGGTGCTGCGATCGCTGCCAATGCCCCCCGGACCCTTGACGAGCAGCTCCTGAGGATTGAGGCTCGTCTCCGGCCGGCCCATCGGATGCTGCGCCGGCTTC
This sequence comes from Aegilops bicornis, assembly GCA_021605145.1. Lineage (NCBI taxonomy): Eukaryota > Viridiplantae > Streptophyta > Magnoliopsida > Poales > Poaceae > Aegilops > Aegilops bicornis. Next base: position 548,271,846 of record CM038671.1, on the reverse strand, counting down.
AGCGTGTCGGCGCCCAGGCGATCGCTACTCTGTGGCCGGACATGCCGATTCTACGCACTCCCAGCCGGACCGCCGACTGACTGGAGGTTGCGGCTTGCCGTCTTGAGGCCTGGAAGGGTTCCGCGACTCGGGCTGGAGCGCGCCGGGCCCTAGAATTCGTCAAGGCGTGGTATCCAGGGCTGGATCTGGACCGGCTGGCCGTGTTCAGGTCAGAGGCCGAGGCGGAGTTGCTGGCTGCGGAGGACGCCCTGCCGTCAGCGGCGGGCGGCGATTGCCGACTACACGGACAGCAGCGTCTTCGTCCCTGAGCAGGCTGAGGACGGTGGGGAGGCGCCGCCGGAGTGGTTCGGGATGAACCCGGACTACGACGAGGTCTCGGCGGAGGTGATCGACTCCAGCACCGAGGAGGAAGACGAGGCGGAGGACGGAGACGAGATGGAGGCGCCAGAAGACGGAGCTGGCGACCAGCCTCGGCCGATCAAGGCCCAAAGAACGAGCCGCGCCCGTCTGGCTGGCCGCCGGAGACGATCAGCCGAGACAGCTCAGCCAAGACCGGGCGCCTCGATGCCGCTGCCGCCTCCGCCTTCCGACCCCATCTGCCGCTTCCTAGGCCGCCGTCTCGCTTTTTATTTTATCTGTTTTGATAGTCTTTGAAAGAACTTGTTAATTCGCACAATTCCACCCGCTGGGTGTATTCTCAACCTCTGTTCAAGATCCGCCAAGGGCCTAAGCTGTGCAAATATTATCCTAATTTTATCTTTCCTTGCTTATTGCTCTTATGGCTTTTTCCTTTGCCGCCTTTCCCTCGAGTTGCCGCCTTGCCCATCGGGCAACCGCTCATGGATCGCCGTCTGGGTCAAGTGCTTGGCTTCCTTTGAGAAGGCAAGTACTTGGCCATTTTTTAGAGTCTTTAAGCAAGTTGGGTAGAAAGCGGCAAGCCGACTACTTAAGAGTCGGTTTTGCAAAACGGGGCTGGAAGCCGACTTAAACTATGTTTATGCTTTGGGTCCTTAGCCATTTTTTCGTGTGGGCCCATTCTTCCCTTTACTCCCGCCCACCAAAACAGTCGCTCATGAAGCTGCGGCTTCGACAGAGACGGCTTAGGCACCAGACGTTACTTGTCCGATTGCAGGAAGCATTTTATAGCCCATATGGTGAGTCCCGGGCCGACTAGTCGAGCCCGGTGCCAAATAGCATAACAAAGAGTAACATACTCGAAAGCATAATTCTTATCATACAGATAACAAAGGAGGGCAGTCCTCGAGCTCATCTCGGGGGGCCCAAAGTCTTGGTACTTTAAACACAAAGGGTAGCGTGGTACATACTGCATCAACTGTAAAATCTTCGGAGGAGATTCGCATTCCATGGCCGTTCCATCTCTTTGCCGGAGTCCTCCCTCTTGCGTGCTTTCGGGCTTCGAAAGGCCGATCGTAGTAGGAGTCGCTGCTCAAAGACTTTGCCGATGATGAATGGGCCTTCCCAAAGGCGCCGACGGCTTGTGCGGCCGCTGTTCGCAGGATCAGCCGGAGCACAAGGTCGCCCTCTAGGAATGATCTTGTCTTGACCTTCTTGTTGTAGCAGCGGCGCAGGCTCTGCCGGTAGATGCCGGACCGGCCGAGTGCCAACAAATGCCCTCTTCCAAAGCAGGTCGACGCCGCTGACGTGCTTCTTCTTCCTCTTTGGTGTACATGGCGATTCATGGGAGTCGAACTCTATATCCGTTGGGATGACGACTTCGCATCAGAGACGAGGAAGAAGGGTGTGAAGCCGCTTGACTTGTTTGGAGTCGATGCGCAGACTCCAGAGGACGGCCGGCAACTCCTCAAGCCGCCAGCGGCAGAACACTCAGGGGCTCGACCACGAGGCTTGATGCCGCATCGATGAGGCCATTCGCCGCTTCCACCTGGCCGTTTGATCGCGGATGGGCAATCTGACGCTAAGTCCAGTCGGATGCCTTGTGTTGCGCAGGAACGGGCCAGGGCGCCCTTGGCAAAATTTGTGCCATTGTCGGTGATGATGCTGTGTGGTATGTCGTACCGAGTCGTGATGTCGGCGATGAAAGTCACTTCAGTAGGACCATTCAACTTCATGATGGGCTTTGCTTCTATCCACTTGGTGAACTTGTCCACCGCGACAAGTAAGTGGGTCAGGCCGCCTCGTGCCGTTTAGAATGGTCCCACCATGTCCAGGCCCCAAACAGCAAAGGGCCAGGCGATGGGGATAGTCTTGAGTGCTGAAGCTGGCTGAAAAGGCTTGGAGCAGAACACCTGGCACCCCTTGCATTTTTGAACTAATTCCTTGGCATCTTCTAGGGCAGTCGGCCAGAAGAAACCGTGTCGGAAGGCTTTGGCAACGAGTGCTCTTGAGGCTGCATGATGGCCGCACTCGCCTTGATGAATGTCTTCGAGAATCGCTTGGCCTTGCTCTGGCTCAACGCAGCGCTGGTAGGCACCAGTGACGCTGCGCCTGACCAGCTCTCTGTTGACTATAGTGTAGGCTGCCGCTCGGCGTTGCACTTGCCGAGCCAAGGTCTCATCGGTTGGTAGCTCTCCGCTTACTAAGAACTTCAGATGGGCTGGGCCCATGAGGGTGCTGCTATTTCTTGATTGCCGATGTGCTACTTGGACGAGGGCGGCTGGGCAGGGAGGCGGCGGGTTGGAGTCCGCAGCAACTTGATGGGTTCAAGAAGTCCCCGGGCCGACTAGCGCAGTCCCCGGGCCGAGTACTGGAGTCTTCGCAATGGTCGCCGCAGTCCCCGAGCCGGGTTCTGAAGTCCCCTGGCCGGCTTCGACTGCAGCGTTCTTGGGGCCGTCTGCAAGGATTCTTGTGCCGTCTGCTGAGGCTTTGGAGTCGGATCCGACTTCTTCAGGGGGAGTCGGCACAAAAATGGAGTCTGACTCTGGTGACAGCTTGACAGATGGCTTGAGGAGGCGCTGAAGGGCGACGCCGGATGGGATTGCTCGGCGGGTGGAGCCGATTCTTGCTGTGGTATCTCGCTTGTTCGTTGTCGTTTCTTGGCACGTGGAGGAACTTCGCACCTCAAAATATCCACTTAGCTGATGTACCAAGAAACGGTAGCTCGCCATGTTTGCATCTTTGGCGTCCCAGTCGCCGGATGACTGTTGGACCACCAAGTCAGAGTCGCCATAACACAGGATCCGGTGAATGCCAAGCTGTTTGGCAAGCCGGAGCCCGTGAATGAGTGCCTCGTATTCGGCAACGTTATTGGAGGCAGCGAAATGGATATGCAGCGCGTACTTGAGCTTGTCGCCTTTGGGGGAAGTGAGGACCACGCCAGCTCCCAAGCCGGTGCGCATCTTGGAACCATCGAAGTGCATCCGCCAATGAGTGGAGTCGGGCGCTGGCGGTAGGTACTGGGTCTCGGCCCAGTCGACGAGGAAGTTGGTCAGTGCTTGCGACTTGATGGCGGTGCGGGACTGGTAATAGATGGTGTAGGGGGCCAGCTCTATGGCCCATTTGGCCACTCAGTCAAAAGCATCTCGGCTTCCGATGATCTCTGCTAGTGGGGCCGTGCAAACCATGGTGATTGGATGCTCTTGAAAGTAAGGCTTCAACTTCTTGGCGGCAAAGTGCACGGCGTAACACATCTTCTGGTAGTGGGGGTAGTTCTTCTTGGGGTCGACAAGATTTCGCCGTGTAATATATCGGTCTTCGGAAAGGTAGCGCTTGCCTTCCTCCTCATGCTCAACTACAATGATCAGGTTGACTACCTGCTGGTGGCGGCAATATACAGGAGCATGGGCTCCTTGGGAGTCGGGGCCGCTAGCACGGGTGGAGTAGTCAGCATTTTCTTCAACTGGAGAAAAGCTTCGTCCGCCTTGGGGTTCCATTCGAAGAAGGTGGTCTTCTTCATGAGCTAGTATAGAGGAAGAGCTTTCTCACCCAGCCGGCTGATGAATCGGCTGATGGATGCCAAACAGCCGGTGAACTTTTGCACATCTAGCAGTCGGCGGGGTACTTCCATCCTTTCGATTGCCTTAATCTTCACGGGGTTGCACTCTATGCCGCGTTCGAGACCAGGAAACCAAGGAGCTGGCCGGCTGGTAATTCAAGACGCACTTCTCTGGGTTGAGCTTGATCTGGAATCGGCGCAGATTTTCAAAGGTCTCCTTGAGGTCTTCCAATAGCGTTCCTCGCTTCTCCGTCTTCACCACCACGTCGTCCACGTAAACATGGACGTTTCTGCCAAGCTGCTTGAGGAGGCACTTCTGTATGCAACGCTGAAAGGTGGCGCCGGCTTTCCTTAAGCCGAACGTCATGGTCAGGTAGCAGAAGGCTCCAAACAGCGTGATGAAGGCGGTGTTCAATCTGTCGGCCGGGTTCAGCTTGATCTGGTGATATCTTGAGTATGCATCTAAGAAGCTCAACAACTCGCATCTGGCTGTGGAGTCTATCACTTGATCAAATCTCGGCAAAGCGAACGGGTCCTTGGGGCAAGCTTTATTGAGGCTTGTGTAGTCAATACACATCCGCCACTGCTTGTTCTTCTTTAGTACCAAGACCGGGTTCGCTAGCCACTCTGGAAAGAACACTTCCATGATGAAACCGGCTGCGAGGAGCCGGGCTATCTCTTCTCCAACAACTCTTCTTCTTCTTCCGATAGGCGGCAAGGGCTGCCTGACGGGCTTCACATCAGATCGGACATGTAACTTGTGCTTGGCGAATTCCGTTGGTACACCTGGCATGTCTTTAGGGGACCATGCGAAAATGTCCCGATTCTCACGGAGGAAATCGACGAGCTCGCCTTCCTATTTACTGTCAAGGTTTGCACCTACGACAGTGTACCTCTCCGGGTGCTTCGGGTCCAAGGGTATCTTCTTTGTCTCTTTGGCCGGCTTGAACGAGCCCTCGGCTTCCGACTCCTTGGGGTTGGGCGATATCTCTGGCTGCTTGCCGGCCATTGCCACAACCCGATCAAGAAGCCTCTTCTCAGCTGCGATCACTAGGGACTCGGCCAGCCGACTGCTTTCAGCTGCACAAGCGGACGACTTTCTGTAGTCGCCGGCTACGGTCAGAATCCCCTTAGCACTCGGCATCTTCATCTTGAGGTAGGCGTAGTGGGGGACCGCCATGAACTTGGCCAAAGCAGGTCGGCCAAGCAGAGCATGGTACGGGCTTTCGAGGTCCACCACTTCGAACCAGACTGGCTCTTGGCGAAAGTGATCTTTGTCCCCAAAGAGGACATCTATCAGGATCTTGCCGATCGGGTGAGCGTGAAAGGCTGTACAATGCCGTGGAACACAGTCCGGCTGTTCAAGTTGTCTTTGCTTGATTCCTAACTTCTCCATGGTGTCCTTATGCAGGATGTTGATGCTGCTGCCTCCGCCTATCAGCGATTCGCGAAGCGAGCGGCCCGCCTATCCGCTGCAAGGGTGGCTCCCAAGACCGTATGAGGAGCCCGGATTCGCATCACCTCCGGGTGATCAGCTCGGCCCAACTGATAGGGTTTCCAAGACCAAAGGCATGAATTCGGAGTATCCGATGCTACCGCATTCACTTCTTCTTTATTCTGACCGCTTTCGCGGCGATCGCCGGCCACACCGGTGAACACTACATAAGCTCCATTCTCTCCTCGGTACTGCCTTGTAATCGCGCCGACCGGCCCGACAGCCATGGCTGGGCGGTGGTGGAGGCGGCGCCCAAAGCAGGGGGAGGGAGGAGGCCGTCTCCCTTGGCGATCCTGGTGAGCCAGTGGCACTTTCGGGTGGTGTAGTTCGACGGCTTCGCGCCGCTATGGAACTTGCAGGGACCATCTAGAGTCTGCTCGTAAGAGAAGGCCAGCAACCAGTTGGACTTGCCGCCTTTCTCCCGCTTGGCCGGAGGCTGCCCCTCTGGCTGTTGGTCTTCGACTGTCGCCACCTGCCGGCTGCTGGAAGACGGCTGCGGGGCCCTGCGCTTGTCATCAGGCGGCGCTCCTCGCCCTCGAAGTTAACCAGCTCGTCTGCCGCTGCCTGGGCGGCGCGGATGATTTCCGCGGGCGTGGCGTACACAGGGCGATTGGCCCCAACCAAGTTGGTGATGGCTACGCCGCGCTGCTGGACCGCGCCTAGGCGGCTAGGCCAAGTCGGAGCCGGCGAGCCGCCCACGGCATGTTCCATCTCGCGCTGGTAGGCTTCTGACAAGCGTCTCATGCTTGCCAGCTTCTTCGCGCCTACGAGGAGCTGGAGGCGGCGCGCTTCAGCCGCCCCATCGCCGTTTTCCGGAATAGGCGTGGTTAGGTCTTCGTAACCGCGCCGAGAGGATCATGACTTCCTTCACGGAAGGCTCGCTATGACCGGCGACGCAGCACTTCCATGACGGTAAGCTTCCGCCGCTCTCCGCGAGGGAGCGGCTCATCGAGACCACCACGTTGGTGGGGAACGCGTCAAGCCACGGTGTCGGGAGTCGACCAGCATTGGGTCGGTGGAGCCACGGACTCCAGTGTCGGCGGCAGGCTTCGCCGGCGACGTGGAGTTGCTCGAGGAGGCCCGCGAGGAGGTTTCGGGCCGTCCGTACTGCGTCGGATGCGTGCTCGTCGGAGAGGCGAACCTCGCCGATAAGTTTGTCGAGGCAGCTCGCCAGGCGACCTCGGCGCCATGCAAAGGCCGGCGCAGACTCCGTCTGGCGTGCCGGGCTGCGCTCGCCAGGGAGGAAGAGGGTTCCCGTCCAGAGCAGGTCTACGGACGACGGTGCACCTAGCCCCATGGTGGGCGCCAAATGTCGGGTGTTGGGTGCGACATATGCCAAAGGGTGGCTTACCATGGAGGGGGCGAGTAGAACGTCGCCGGTGCCTGGAAACGGGATGAGGCGAAGGCATGCACGCCGGCGAATCTTACCCAGCTTCTGTGGCTCTCCGGGAGATAACACCCTACTGCTGCTCAAGGGGTCTCCACATGATCACTATGGCAAAGTGGGTACAAGGTTGCTCCTTGAGCTGTTCGGGGTGAGGAAGGAGAAGGGCACGACTAGCTCTTCTCTTCCCTCTATGTGTGTGTCAAACTACTAGGGTCCAACCCTTTGCATGGGTGCCCCGGGGGGTTTATATAGGCCTACCTCTGGGGTACAATGGTAATCCGGTGGGCGCAGTCCCACTGCCGCCTCTTAAGTCGCCACCTTCTCCGCCGACTTCGGGGCCCGCCGACTAGTGGGCCCTGCCGATGGTCCAAAGATGGGGCCGACAGTCTTGTCCGCCATGCAAGCGGGTCTTGCCGGCCATGTGACATCAGTAGCCGCTTCTAATGACGCGAAGCTATCGTGGGGTCATGGCAATAGTGCCGCCGGCGGGCGATCACTGCTGCCATTCCTCGCCTTGTCTCGGTTAATGGCGCATGGAGCTCGTGGGAGGGGCCGGCCGACTCGGAGGCCAACTCCGCTGGTCCGTCTTGGGGCGCTCGCCATCTTTCTACACTCCCGCCGACAAAGCGGTCCAGCCTTTCGGGTCGCATGCAGACAAAGCCATCGTGGGTACAGGAATCGCCCACGGGCCGACGTCAGGCCGGCGGGCAACAGGTTGCCACGCGGACGGAGATCTCCGTCAGTACGGCGCTCTGTGGCAATGCCTGTCCTTTATGAGCGGGGCAGGGATGGGCTGCGAGGCGGCTTTATCCCATCACGTCCGTAGTCGCACATGCAGGAGGTGGTTGGAGTCGCGGGCCGATTCCCCACAGCAGGCTCCTCCGGAAGTCGCTGGCTGGGAGTCGGTCCATCTTGAGGCCGTCTCTGTGACTCGGCTAGGAGGGGCAGTCGGCGGCTCTGCCGCGGACTCTCTGAAGGCGGCTCTTCGTCTTGGGGTCTTGAGGGGCGCAGTCTGCCCCGATGTTTTGAAAGGTCCAGGGGCTCGGGTTTGCCTACCCGTGGCCCATTACTCCGACAATGGTGGAAATTTTAGCTTCCGGTATCTTTCTTTTATTAGTAACAATTTCTTTCATATACTTAGCAAAAGGATTCATTTTAAGCATATCAGTTAATCGCATACGCAAAAAGATAGGTCTAATCATTTCAGCAAAGCGCTGAAAATCCTCATCATCCTTTTTCTTGGATTGTTTGGGAGGAAAAGGCACGGGTTTCTGAACCCATGGCTCCCTTTCTTTACCGTGTTTCCTAGCAACAAAGTCTCTCTTATCATAATGTCGATTCTTTGATTGTGGGTTATCAAGATCAACAGCGGGTTCAATTTCTACATCATTATCATTTCTAGGTTGAGCATCAACATGAGCATCATTATTAACATTATCACTAGGTTCATGTTCATCACCAGATTGTGTTTCAGCATCAGAAATAGAAATATCATTGGGATTCTCTGGTGTGTCAGCAAGAGGTTCACTAAAAGCATGCAAAGTCCTATCATTTTTCTTTTTCTTCTTTTTAGAAGGACTAGGTATATCTGTATTATTTCTCTGAGAATCTTGCTCTATTCTCTTAGGATGGCCTTCAGGATACAAAGGTTCCTGAGTCATTTTACCAGTTCTGGTAGCCATTCTAACAACATAGTCATTATTCTTATTATTCACTTCATTGAGCAAATCATTATGAGCTTTAAGTACTTGTTCTACTTGAGTGGTAACCATTGAAGCATGTTTACTGAGGAGTTTAAGTTCACCTTTGACTCTAGACATATAATCACCCAAGTGTTCAATCATATAAGCATTTTGTTTTAATTGTCTACCAAAATAAGCATTAAAATCTTCTTGCTTAACCATAAAGTTATCAAATTCATCCAAACATTGGCTAGCAAACTTATTAGGAGGGATTTCAGCTTATTTATATCTATAGAGAGAATTTACCTTTACTACTTGTGTCAGGTTATCAAGACCATGAGTTTCTTCAATAGGTGATGAATTAAAATCATATATTTCTTCAATAGGAGGTAAATTCTTAACATCTTTAGCTTTAATACCTTTTTCTTTCATAGATTTCTTTGCCTCTTGCATATCTTCAGTGCTGAGAAATAGAACACCCCTCTTCTTCGTAGTTGGCTTAGGAGTTGGTTTAGGAAGTGTTCAATTATTTTCATTTGTCAACATAGTATTCAATAGAATTTCAGCTTCATCCGGTGTTCTTTCCCTGAAAACAGAACCAGCACAACTATCCAGTTGCTCTCTTGAAGCATCGATTAGTCCATTATAAAAGATATCAAGTATTTCATTTTTCTTGAGAGGATGATCAGGCAAAGCATTAAGTAATTGGAGAAGCCTCCCCCAAGCTTGTGGGAGACTCTCTTCTTCAATTTGCACAAAATTATATATGTCCCTTAAAGAAGCTTGTTTCTTATGAGCAGGGAAATATTTAGCAGAGAAGTAATAAATCATATCCTGGGGACTACGCACACAACCAGGATCAATAGAATTAAACCATATCTTAGCATCACCCTTTAATGAGAACGGAAATATTTTAAGGATATAAAAATAGCGAGATCTCTCATCATTAGTGAATAGGGTGGCTATATCATTTAATTTAGTAAGATGTGCCACAATAGTTTCAGATTCATAGCCATAGAAAGTATCAGATTCAACCAAAGTAATTATATCAGGATCAATGGAGAATTCATAATCCTTATCAGTAACAAAGATAGGTGAAGTATCACAAGCATGATCATATTTCATTCTAGCATTCAGAGTTTTTTGTTTAAGCTTAGCTAATAATTTCTTAAGATCACTTCTATCATTGCAAGCAAGAAAGTCTCTAGCAGTTTCTTCATCCATAACATAGCCCTCAGGCACAACGGGCAATTCATATTTATTGGGAGAGTCTTAATCATCACTTTCATCAATATTATCAGTTTCAATAATTTCATTCTCTCTAGCCCTAGCAAGTTGTTCATCAAGAAATTCACCAAGTGGCACAGTAGTATCAAGCATAGAAGTAGTTTCATCATAAGTATCATGCATAGCAGTGGCATCATCAACAACATGCGACATATCGAATTAATAGCGTATGGTGTTAAGGTGTCGCAAGCTTACTCAAAACAGAAGGTGAATCAAGGGCACAGCTAGATGGCAGTTCCTTACCTCCCCTCGTAGTTGAGGGATAAATTTTGTTTTCTCTTCTTTCAAGTTCTTCATAGTGACCAACAGATATAAATCCCAAGTGAATCCGAGAATATAGCTATGCTCCCCGGCAACGGCGCCAGAAAATAGTCTTGATAACCCACAAGTATAGGGGATTGCAACAATTTTTGAGGGTAGAGTATTCAACCCAAATTTATTGATTTGAACAAGGGGAGCCAAAGAATATTCTCAACTATTAGCAGTTGAGTTGTCAATTCAACCACACCTCGATAACTTAATATCTGCAGCAAAGTATTTAGTAGCAAAGTAGTATGGAAGTAACGGTAACGGTAGCAAAAGTAATTTTTTTGGGTTTTGTAGTGATTGTAACAGTAGCAACGGAAAAGTAAATAAGCGAAGAACAATATGTGAAAAGCTCGTAGGCATTGGATCGGTGATGGAGAATTATGCCGGATGCGGTTCATCATGTAACAGTCATAACATAGGGTGACATAGAACTAGCTTCAATTCATCAGTGTAATGTAGGCATGTATTCTAAATATAGTCATACGTGCTTATGGAAAATAACTTGCATGACATCTTTTGTCCTACCCTCCCGTGGCAGCGGGGTCCTAGCGGATACTAACGGTTAGTAAGGCCTCCTTTTAATAGAGTACGGACCAAAGCATTAACACATAGTGAATACATGAACTCCGCAACTACGGTCATCACCGGGAGAGTTCCCGATTATTGTCACTTCGGGGTTGCTGGATCATAACACATAGTAGGTGACTATAGACTTGCAAGATAGGATCAAGAACTCACATATATTCATGAAAACATAATAGGTTCAGATATGAAATCATGGCACTCGGGCCCTAGTGACAAGCATTAAGCATAGGAAAGTCATAGCAACATCAATCTCAGAACATAGTGGATACTAGGGATCAAACCCTAACAAAACTAACTCGAGTATATGATAAATCTCATCCAACCCATCACCGTCCAGCAAGCCTACGATGGAATTACTGATGCACGGCGGTGAGCATCATGAAATTGGTGATCGAGGATGGTTGATGATGACGATGGCGACGGATTCCCCTCTCTGGAGCCCCGAACGGACTCTAGATCAGCCCTCCCGAGAGAGTTTAGGGCTTGGTGGCGGCTCCGTATCGTAAAACACGATGAATACTTCTCTCTGATTTTTTTCTCCCCGAACACGAATATATGAAGTTGGAGTTGAGGTCGGTGGAGCTCCAGGGGGCCCACGAGGCAGGGGGGCGCGCCCAGGGGTGCAGGCGCGCCCCCCACCCTCGTGGAAAGGGTGTGGGCTCCCTGGCCTTGATTCTTTCGCCAGTATTTTTTATTATTTCCAAAAGTAATCTCCGTGAAGTTTCAGGTCATTCCGAGAACTTTTTTCTCCACATAAATAACACCATGGCAATTCTGCTAAAAACAGCGTCAGTCAGGGTTAGTTCCATTCAAATCATGCAAGTTAGAGTCGAAAACAAGGGCAAAAGTGTTTGGAAAAGTAGATACGACGGAGACGTATCAACGGCTCATTGGGCATTAGTGCGGCACTTCGATCGGGGTAGTCTACCGTCACTCTACTACGGAGTAATTTAGTGCATGGCTGGTGGACCCCGATGCTGGCTGTCCCACACGTCGGCCAAAGTGAGTAATTTAGTGCATGGCTGGAGGAGGATCCACACGGTAGAGCGTGTCCACTGTTTTTCTGAAGAAAAAAATGATTACAACAAGCGTTTCCACTCTTACGACGGAGGACTGCGAAACACGGCAACCACTTGAACATACACAATGCTCCTACTACTAGGCATGTGCAGTGGTTCATACGTCAGTACTATATAATCTTGTTGCTGGTGTAGTAAGATATGACGACGACAAATGATGTTGTGCGCATGTCAACTATATGAACAGTAATGTAGTAACATAGTACCGCTTTCTCGACTGTCCGGTCGAGAATGAACGGTGAGATCAATGTTTACAGAACTAGGTCTACAGCGCACGGAGAGTACGGTGCTACAAGATACTACCTAAACATGAACCATATGAAGCATGAATAGTTTTAGGCAGGGTGTATGAAGGGTGCACGGGATGGGAGCAAAAGTTCCCTTCTCGACCCACTTTTGGGTGTTTGGCAGAGTGCATGAAGGGTGCATGAGTCCACACTAGTAGGTTAACACAAATACACAAAGAGGAAACAACTACTCTGCCTAGGTGTGTAAGTCATCTTACGTTGTGCCAGTAATCGCGACCAAGGCGGAGAGGAAAACGAGAAAACTTAATGTCTTTTTGCTAATTAATAGCATTGCATGCAATGAACTAACCAATCGCATGTCATGTTTATTAGTCCAAGTCACCGAAAGCATGCATGGCCCACGTCTCTTATTGGTTGATATGTCACAAAACAAGAAACGGGGAGGGAGTTAATGTACCGTGCCTAAGTGTTTTGAGATTATTTGGTTTTCGTAAGGTGACTTACACACTATATTGAGATGAGAATGCAACCAAACACACCCACACGCTTTGTGCTACAGTGACTGATCTGCACCGTCTGAGTTTGATCCAATGGTCATGTTGCGCCGAGACATGGACATGCCCATGCAGAGGGCGCCTAAACACCACCGAAGTCCCTCTGCTTCTCGAGGCGCACGACGTTGGTGATGCAGGGGGCGAAACGGCTGAAAGGCAATGCAATCTACGGAAAGGCGGAGGGAGCCAGCCGAGGAGCGGGGAATCTTTTGGTTTTCACCATGGTAAAACACCAGTAAATGACTTCTCACATCAGGGAGCAGTGGGTTTTACAAGCGGAGTCATCGTGACTAATTGCTGCCGCGCCTGCTCCCGTCAATCAAAAAAATAAAAATCCTGCCGCACTCAAACACCAGAGCAATGCCGCGGTGGATGTTTAAATTTACCTGCCGGCAAGTAGTTAAAAAAAGGGGTGAAAAAACAAATGTGGCGGCGGCCTAGCTAATCGGTCGAACTAGCCCAACTAGCTAGCCACCGTGCTTCACTGATGTACTCGGCCGGAAAAGTGGTCTTTCGTGATTTGACGACTCATTTATTTACTTGCGTCGGCGAAAACGTGTGGTAGGGCGTCCCACGTCAGGAAGAATATATGCGTGCACCACCCGGAAGGACCCCGAAACCGCGCGGTAGGGTGTGCCATGTCTCGGCACGGAGGAAAAATGTGCATGTAAAAATATATTGTGTCAGACGTAGTACCTATGGTTCGATCTCGGAACCCAGCCAGTCAGTCGAAAACACCCCACTAGCCACACAGCTTCATCATGCTAACATGGCACAGAGGATAGGTGTGGTTAGCTCCGTCTCGACCAGCCACAACGTCTCTTGTTCTAGGTGATTCTTCTATTTTCCAAGCTTTTTTAGTTGTAATAACACCACGGCAAGCTAGCACCGCTCTTTGTGTGTGCTCGTGCAAAGGTTAGACGATGGAGAGAAGAGAGAGATCGCAGACCTGCGACCCACCAGTAAGTGAGTCAACGATCATGCACGTGTAGACGAGGCACTCCCTCTACTCTACTCAATGTAATACTGTATAAAATCAAGTTATGGGACAAAGCCAACAACCTTTGTTGTTTCAGGCTATCGACTTACGCTTTGTAGTCCAGTTGCCGCTCAATCTCGTCTTTCAGATTTGTTAGTTTTAGGTCCAAATTTGATTAATGACAAGTGGGACCCCCGTGTGTTGTTCCGATATTTCAGTGTAGGATGGTCTTTTTTAACAAACACTTTGCGCGGTTAGACAAGTAACGGCACAAGTTAGACGTATTTTGAAAGCTTACGAACAAAAATGACAGCGGCATAGAATATCACATCCACCCCGCAGCTTAGATGCTATGGTGATACGAGTTTTTACACCGTTGGAAGTGAGATCCAATGGCTTGGGAGTAGTCTTTGTAATTATGCGCAATTTCCAAACTCTCCAACGGTTTTTTTGCAATAAAACATTCACGCCTCGTGTGTGCCACTGCATTTTGGATACAACGGCTCCCCATTGCTCATATTAGGTGCTCCGCGTAGCTTAATTACCCGCTACAGTGATATGAGCATCTAGGTCGTATGATCAGTGATTAGATGGCACATGCGTCGTACTTGTACTTTCTGCGTAATTCTCAAACTCTCTCAACCGTATATTGCAAAAACATTCAAACCTTCTATTGTGGTCTGTTAGATCTCCGTGAACTCATATCACCATAAAATCTACGGTGCAGGAGCACCTCATATTCTCTCGTGCGATCAAACATAAGGTGCTCTCGCAGCTTGGATGCTACGGTGATACGAGTCGAGGTCGTTTGATCTAAGCATTCTTTGTGCTTGTAAGCAGTGGCCGAACTCTTTGGGGGCTTTTCTGCAAAAAACCATTCGAACCACCGAGGAGGCGTTGGGTCACAAATCCAACGACTGAAGAGCTTAGTATCACCAAAGCATCTAAGGTGTGGTAGCACATGATATTCTTACATACAGTGAGAATATGATGTCCTCCTTCATCTTAGATGCTACGGTGATACGAAGCTTCGAGGTCGTTGGATATGGGATCCAAGGGCATCTGAGTAGTTTTTGTACAAATTGTGTGCAATTCTCAAACTCATCAAGGTTTCTTGTAAAAATATTAAGACATCATGTGAGATGCTATATCTCAGATCTACAAGGTCCAAGCAACTCGTATCGGCATATAGCATCTAAGGTATGGTGGCACATGATATTCTCCCGGGGAGGAGGGGTGGGGGTGCACAACCAATCGGTGGTTGGGAGGGTGGGGACAAATACAATCTAAACAACCCTAAACAGAGCTTCACAATTTTATCTAAGTCGAGGAGGTGACCCCCGACAAGCGTAGCTCCGCCTAATTAAACACAAAATTTTCATGTCCTGTAGTACTAGACTTAATATTCATGTTTCAGATCCATGTTCGTTTTAAATATTGAATTAAGGACCATGCATGTCTTACATTTTACTCCCTTCGTTCCTAAATATTAGTCTTTTTAGAGATTTCAAGTGTACTGGCACATACGGATGTATATAGACATATTTTAGAGTGTAGATTCACTCATTTTGCTCCATATGTAGTCGCTTGTTGAAATCTCTGAAAGACTAATATTTAGGAACAGAAGGAGTATTTTTGAATTCGTGTCATAGATCCATGGTTTGGAAAAATAGATGCACTATACTCATTGGATTGTTGTTGTGTTCGTGTGTGGGTGCCATTTGCATTGAAAAACTTAGTTGGGATACCATGAAATGTGAAATCCACGTTGAGACCACTATATCACAAACTCACTCTAATTCAACAACTCGTCATAAATCAATTACCACGT
Source organism: Aegilops bicornis (assembly GCA_021605145.1). Lineage (NCBI taxonomy): Eukaryota > Viridiplantae > Streptophyta > Magnoliopsida > Poales > Poaceae > Aegilops > Aegilops bicornis. The sequence continues at coordinate 548,256,497 of CM038671.1, read as the reverse complement.
TGAGATTAGTATTTGCAAGGAAAATACGGGCATTGTAATACACATAGATTCGTTCGGCAACTTAAAAGGTTCCTTTCGTATTATCGAATGGTAGGACCCAATGGCGTACCAGCCAGACCTTGGATCGTGTTGATCCTAAATAAAAATAAAAAATAAAAACCGGGCTCGTGTCCTTCTGGTGGCGTGCGTGGTACGCACATTAGGCAACCCCAACCAGTTGAGCCTCCGTGTTTCAAGTCGAAATATCTGGCATCCAGAATTCCAGCCCTAGGAAATTCCCCTCATGTCCCCGATCCATAATGACTACCGATGAACAACGGAGGGATGCTTTAGTAACTAGACAACATTGTGTTAAAAAACAGTAAGTAGATAACGTTGCCTACCATGCCGAGCACGGTTCAATTCCCTCGGTCGCTCCTCGCCAAGGTCACCCGTCAACTGCATTGCCTATTAGTACTACTACTACTACACCAGGATGAGCCCAGAATTGAGCCCGTTTGTTCGTGCCTAGTACTTGAGTTAATATATCAGGCAATGCACTGGTACGGAGAGATTATCCTTTTGCTCTGCATATATAACTTGTCTGAAGTCTAACTAAGCAAAATGTTTGACCAAATCCTTTCCTAAGAAATACAACAGGATAGATGTATGGCTTGAAAATTTATTACATGATGCAGGTTATGATATTGTTTCGAATCCTGGATCTTAAATTTCAGAAAATCCAAAAGTGATCATAAATTCCTGAAACTGAGCATGGTCACGTGATATGGCACAAATATTACTTCGTAATATTTTTTCTTCAATTTGAGACAAGCTGCTTATGACAAGTTGCACAAACGAAGAGCCAAGGTATTTTGGAACAAAGACCTGTCACGTTAAGGCGAACACTTTCACTGTCACAACCGGTTTTCCAATAAATATATTTATTGAGAAACCGATATATTAATTCCAGTGTGAGGAAAATCCTCCTCGCTGGTAGACAAAACCTTGATACAATAAGCCAGTAGCATTTAATATATTACAGGGTCGAGCTGATCTTGCTCAACAATTTATTACAAGCACGCCAATAATTATACATAGTGGCGGATATGACACGATGGAGTGGTGGCATACCATCGACTCGAGGTAAAGTAGTGGAATAACACAAAGGAGTGGATAATATGACTCAAGATCGGCAGCTCATCGAAAGGCCGAGGTGAGGCTCGGTGAATTTATTTGGGTAGCGGAAGCGGATATAACACAATGACAAATCCAGGGTCGACGAGACCGACCGGGATTCCTCTAGGCATCGGACTCGCTATCGAACTCTTCATCCATGAGATCGCTTTCACAAGATCTGGCCAAATCAACAAGCCAGGTGAGTACTTTGAAAGTACTCGCAAGACACTTCGGACAAAAGATATAACAATTGTATGCACGAATGTGTCATGAGTAATTTAACAATGTGCAATCAAATCAGTATAGCAAGGTAAGTAAAAGGGAATCGGCGGTAGTCCGCTCGAAAACCCAAAGAAAATAAACTAAAAACTGATCGGGTGTCTGAAGCGACACCTCGAAGAGCGAACAAATAAGTAAAGCATGCCACGATCGGCGTCTAAGCGACACCTCATAAAGGGCTTATACTGAAAGAAAAGACATGCATGCCACAGTCGGACGTCGGAGCGACATCACAGAAAGGGCTTGTATAAGAGATAAGTAAATAACAATGCCACAGTCGGACGTCTGAGCGACATCGCAGAAAGGGCTTATATCAAAAGTAAACGTATAACAATGCCGCAGCCGGATGTCTGAGCGACATCGCGGAAAGGGCTTATATCAAGAATAAGTAAATAATAGTGCCACAGTCGGACGTCTGAGCGACATAGCAGAAAGTGCTTATATCGAAACAAGTAAATAACAATGCTGCAGTCGGACGTCTGAGCGACATCGCAGAAAGGGCTTATATCGAAACAAGTAAATAACAATGCCACAGTCGGACGTCTAAGCGACATCACAGAAAGGGCTTATATCGAAACAAGTAAATAACAATGCCGCAGTCGGACGTCTGAGCGACATCGCAGAAAGGGCTTATATCTAAACAAGTAAATAACAATGCCACAGTCGGACGTCTGAGCGACATCGCAGAAAGGGCTTATACTTCATTTTACAAGAAATGGTACTCACGGAAAATATTCATCACAAGACAGTAAACGAGTTAATCCATCCATAGGAAATAATCCTTTAATACTCATGTGGTTCTCAGGAGTTTCTGTCTCCGGGACTGACATTTGACAAGATAAGATGAACACAACACTTGGATCTGAATAAGATGATTTCAAGGATTTTTGACTCTGCAGAGTTTGTACTAAATTATCCACAGCCAACGGATTTCCGTAGTCATGGGGGACTAGTTCCGTTTACGGTATTTCGGAGGAAACACAACTAATCAGTACACACCCATCCTACCTCACGTTACCAGGAATCACCCTAGACAGCGTTCAAGAAAAACTTTGAGACGGGGAGATCACAATCTCGAATAGCATGGGATCAAATTTATATATGCGCGCTCTAAGGGGTTCCCCCCTCTCGATCCCAACCGGAAACACCCATGCCCCCTGACCGGATGATGGGATTTAATCTAGGGCCATGGAACCCTCATCCCGGCCTCTCGATTTGGTGTGTACCAGAAAGTGGTTTGCAACTTACTAAGCCAGATTCCTTGCGGAAAACGTGGTGGTAGTACGAAAGGGGAGACGACAGAACTGGATCGATTTATGTTGACACCGGGTCAACGGTGCAGCATAGGACTGGCATGCTACAACACTGCCATCTTACCCATTCTCATGCCAACTCAGGGCCATGCAACTCGCTTTCCAACAACTCATGGATTTCAAACTCACTTGCCTCAACTTTTACGTGATAAAACTTTCATTGAGATGCTCATGAACATGCCATGATACTAATTAATGCAAACATGCCCAAACACTCATCATATCAAAAGTTCAAACATGCTTGCCTGGTTCGGAGTAGTCGGGGCCTAGCTCGGTGACGTTCGCGGTTCCGTCACCTCCTTCGGTATTGACGGTATACAAAAATATACGCACTAACGTAAATACCAAGGGGTGCTCAAAAAAAATTCCATTTATTTTTCAAATAAATCTGATAAAAAACTAGACAAAATTTTGAAGAGGACAGAAAAAGAATCACTCAAAAATCCTTTTCTGTTTAAAAGTTATAAGTGTTTTGGTCCAAGGACCTTTCTGTAATGAAACAGAAAATACTCAGGGGGCAGAACTGAAAAGTTCAGAAAACGATTCAGATTGGAAAGCGCATTTGTCATAATACACTTTCAGAAAACGGTTCAAAAAAAGAACAGAGAGGTTGACGGGCGGGTCCCACCCGTCAGGTTTGAAAATTCAAACGAGGGGACGGAGCTCGTCGGTGCCAGAGAGCTGCGGTGGTCGCCGGCGGCGATCCACGGCGAGGCAGGAGGATCGGGTGGTACCTTCGTGCTCGGGCAAGGCCATTCAAGATCGGTGGGTGGTGGTGGTGGTCGCTGGCGAGCACCACGTCGACGGCGGCCCTTGCTCTGGCGAACGGCGGCTCGGGTGGAGTGTGATCTCGTCGGGGAGGGCTGCGAAGGCCAAATTGAAGCGGGAGTTAGCTTACTGGGTGCTAGAGGAGGCTATCGACGAGATTTGGGCATCGGGGACGGCGTCACCGGAGTGAAACGAGGTGGTGGCCGAGGCGGAACGGGGCGGCCGGAGTTGGGGGAGGAGACCTCCTAGAGGTCCTCCTAGTGGCCTGGCGGGGTGTTGGTGAGGTGCAGAGGTGGTGCGTGCTTGAGGGCGAGCTCGGGCCCCCTTTTTATAGGCGGTTCGAGGCGGTGGCCGTGAACGGAGTTCTCCGGCGAAGGTTACGGCGGCGCAGAGCTTGGTCGGGGAGGTTTACGGGGTTGAGCGTCATCGTGGAGGCCCACTGGTTCCATTCAGACGCTAAACAGACTTGGATTAGGAGCTTTGAGTGGGTTTCGACGGAACGAGGTGGCGCGGGCCCGTCAGCGGCAGAGGGCGCGCCCTGTGCTTGCCAACCACGGCGACGGTGCCGCGAGGTGTGCTGGCGTGCATGAGGCCACGCGGAAGGCAAGGGAGCGTTGGGCGGCGCTGGACAGCGTGGCGAGCTGGCTCAGGCCCTCGCTGGCCGCCAGGGGAGGCTCGACCACCGCAGAATCGCTAACGCTGGGCGACGCCGCCGCCATCGACGCCGCACTGGCCCAAGGGAGCGTCATGCTCGCCAGGGAGGAGAGGTTGCGTGCAACGCGCCAGGGCGCATAGCTGATGACAGTGACAACTCTCGACGATTTAAGAAACGACATCGAACTTCCCGAAACTCTAAATCTCTCCGAAAGTGCAAAGTAACAAAGGCAGGCCGTGTGTTCGGATGTAATGATTTTGGTATGTGGGGATTTTTCCTTGAGCTGATTTTTGGTGGGGTGGCCTCTCATTGCAACTGGGGGTTGCCTGAATTTTTGTGGAATTTTTGGAGAAGAGGAGATATGAATTTCACCAAATTTGACAAATATGGTCCAAACTTGCGTAAGTGAAACTTGAAAAATTTTGAACAGAAGAAGAGTAGATCTTGATGGTTCTAGGTTGTGGGTGCTAGGGACTATCCAGAGAATTTAGTTTGAGAGCAAAGTTCAAAGGCAATTAGGTACTTGCTTGGCAAATCACCTAGGCTCAAAATAATGGACATAATTGTTTTGGGCAAATAAATAAATGAAATAAAGATCCAAAAGTGAGTTGGACTGGTTGGGTCAGAAAATTTGGATTGTCCCAAAGTGGAAGGAGGGGTTTTGGGAAGATTTACCACAAGTGGCAAGATAGAACCATGGGAGGTTTTAAAAATAATAGAAGAACCAAAACTCCTAGGGTTTTCTTCCAAAGGAAAAAAAATAAATCCCAAAAATAAATTTGGGAAGGAGAGAATCAGAAGAAAGGTTTTTAAATAACCAACACCATAGTTGAAGAAGATGGCAAAGTAAAATCCTTTGTCAAAGGAAAAAATCTTGAGAGAAAGAGATTTTTGGAAGGGTTTAAATGACCTCCTTCAAAACCAACCAAGTTTTTGTTAAAAACCACAACAAAATTTTTGGAGTGCCACAACACCTACCCCCTTAGGAAAAATCTCGTCCCCGAGATTTCAGCTGATTCCCAAATAATTGTGGGTGCTCTGTCCGAAGAAAATCCTCTCTTTCCCAAGTGGCTTCACTCTCGGTGTGGTTGCTCCACTGAACTTTGAAGAACTTGATGGTTTTCTGTCAGGTTCTCCTTTCAGACTCCTCTAAGATTCTTATTGGACGCTCTCGATATGTGAGGTCTGGCTGCACGTAAATGTTTTCATGGGATACTTGCTTCTCTGGGTTGCTCACGCACTTCCTCAATTGCGAGACGTGGAACACGTCGTGGACGTCGGATAAATCTTCGGGTAAGTATACCTGGTAGGCTACCGTGCCTTTCCATGCCACTATGCAGAATGGTCCGATGAATCTTGGTGCTAGCTTCCCTTTAATCTTGAATCGATGCAGCCCTCTCATAGGGGATACTCGTAGGTACACAAATTCACCGGGTTCAAAGCTGACTCCCCGATGTTTTTGATCGTAATAACTCTTCTGTCGACTTTGGGCTGTCTCTAGTCGATCCATAATCACCTTGACTTTATCTTCAGCCTCCTTGAGCATGTCTGGGCCGGAGATATGTATGTCTCCGGTTTCCGAACAATTTAGCGGGGTACGACATCTCCGCCCGTACAGAGCCTCAAATGGTGCCATTTGCAGGCTGGCCTGATAACTGTTGTTATATGCGAACTCTGCGTATGGTAAGCTCTCTTCCCAACTGGCCCCATTTCCACTCGGGTATTTTATTTGGCTGTAAAAGTCCGGCCGGTTTCTGGTGCTCGGCTTTGATGCGTTGACAAGAGTCACAACATGCGATGAACGTGGCTATGTCCCTTTTTAGACCGTGCCACCAATATTTTTCCTGAATATCCTTGTACATTTTGTTCCTTCGGGATGTATCGAATACGGGCGGTGTGGACTTCAGCTAAGATCTGCTGTTTAAGATCCTTGATATTTGGTACGCAAAGTCTATCCCCGCATCACAATATTCCCTCGCTTATCGATAATGAATTTCGGGGCCTTGCCCAAACTCACTTTCCGCTTAATGCCTTCAATGTTGGGGTGTCCATGCTGAGCCTCTTTAATCGCTTTCCATCAGGGTAGGCTGTATTTCTAAATTTTTTATGCTGCCTTCGGTGACTACCAGCAAGTTGAGTTTAGCAAACTCCTGCCGAAATTCAGGTCTCAGGTTTGGCAGGCCTTCGTCGTTTGGGCTAGGGTTCCGACTTAGAGCTTTTGCTATTTGCTTTTCTTGGGTGGTAGTGGATTCCAACGTCATAATCCTTCACTAGTTCCAACCAGCGTCGTTGCCTTAAATTCAGATCCGATTGTGTGAAAATATACTTGAGGCTCGTATGGTCCGTGTATATCTCACAACGATTTCCAAGTAAAAAGTGTCTCCGTTCTTTGAGTGCATGAATAACTGCTGCTAACTCTAGGTCATGAGTAGGATAATTTTCCTCTTGGTTGCGAAGTTGTCTGGAGACATATGCGACTACCTTGCCTTCTTGCATCAACACACATCCGAGGCCTTTCCGGGATGCGTCACAATACACCTCAAAACTCTTGTGTATGTCTGGCACAATTAATACTGGTGTTGTCGTTAATTTCCTTTTTAATTCTTGGAAACTTTTCTCGCAAGCTTCCATCCATTCAAACTTCTTGTCTTTCTTGAGTAGCTGCGTCATTGGCTTTGCTATGGTGGAGAATCCTTCAATAAATCTTCGGTAGTATCCTGCCATTCCCAAGAAACTTCAGACGTCTGCTATTGGCTGGTGGCTTCCAGCCAAGCACGGCCTTGACTTTTTCCGGGTTCACGGCAATACCTTCTTGGGTCAAGACGCGGCCCGTAAAAACTACTTGCCTTAGCCAAAATTCACACTTGCTGAATTTAGCGTACAATTGATGTTTCCCGAGTTCCCCTAGTACAATTCGGAGATGTTCAGCGTGCTCTTCTGGTGTCTTGGAGTATACCAGAATATCATCGATAAATACCACAACAAACTTGTCCATAAACTTCATAAACACTTTGTTCATGAGGTGAACAAAATATGCGGGGGCATTTGTTAGTCCGAATGGCATTACGGTGAACTCATACAATCCAGACCGGAGGTGAAAGCCGTCTTGGGAATATCTTCGGTTCGCACTTTTAATTGATGGTATCCGGACCTCAAGTCAATTTTTGAGAATACCTTGGCCTGAGCGAGCTGATCAAATAAATCATTTATCCGTGGCATCGGATATTTGTTCTTGACTGTGACCATGTTAAGCGCTCGATAGTCTATGCACAATCTCAGTGTTCCATCTTTCTTTTTGGCAAATAAAATTGGTGAACCCCAGGGTGAGGAGCTGGCTCGTATAGAACCTTTGTCCAGGAATTCTTTTATTTGCTTCTTCAGCTCTACCAATTCGGATGGTGCCATTCTGTATGGTTTCTTGTATATGGGGGCGGTTCCGGGTGCTAGATCAATGCTGAATTATATCTCTCGGTCTGGTGGCATGCCTGGTAGTTCTTCGGGAAATACGTCTGGAAATTCACACACTACCGGAACCTTACTTAATTCAGAAATATCCACCTTGTTCAATCTTGGTTGCCGGGATATTTTTCTTTCCTTGGCTGAAACTTTTATGGTCTTCCCGTGGTGGTGGGTGAGAATCACGGTCCGGTTGAAGCAAATAATAAAACCTTTGTTGGTGGTTAACCAATCCATCCCTAGGATGACATCCAGCCCTTTATTTTCCAACACGGTAAGATTTGTGTGAAACTTCAACCCTTCAAACTCAATAATCACTCCCTGGCAATAACTCTGGGTAACTTGCTTAATCCCAGGGGACTAGACGATCATAGATTTTTCCAAAGGAAGCATCGAAAAATTATTTTGCAAGGGAAAGCTTTTCGAAATGAATGAGTGAGAAGCTCCAGAATCAAACAAAACCATGGCAGGTATTGTGTTGACAGGAAACGTACCGAGTACGATATCTGGGGCATTCTGTGCTTCCTCTTTGGTCACGTGGTTCAGATGACCCTTCCTGTGGTTGTTATTTGGGTTGAAATTGTTGCGCTTTGGCGCCGAATTATTGCCTCCGTTGTTCGGCTTTGGGGTCTTGTTCCTTGGCTTGGGGCACTGCTTGGCATAGTGCCCTTCTTCTCCACAAGCGTAACAGGTAACGCCTGGGCGGTATGTGAACTCCTTGTCCCTTGCATGGAAATTCTTGATTGGACGTGAGACGCCTGTCAGGGTTTGGGTGCCCAACGCTTACGAACATCCGCCTTGCTGCGGTGGTTGCGGGCATGATTGGTCTGGTCCCTCTTCCGCTATGGAAATCTTCTAAGCTGCGCCTCTCATTTTCCTAGGTAATGGCCTTATCCACCAGCCGCCTTAAAATCTGGAAAGGTGTGCACGACCAGTTGGCATTTAAGCGCTGGCGCCGACCGCCTAGGAATTTTTCCATCTTCTTGCTTCCCGACATACGCTCCTCGTTGGCGTAGCGAGACAACAGAGTAAACTGACTGTTGTATTCTGACACCGTCATTGTCCTTTGCTTGAGGTCATCAAATTCTCTCTTTTTGATCTTCATAATACTCTTAGGAATGTGTGCCCCATGAAAACCATCTTTAAACTCCTCCCATGTTATATTATTTTCGTTGGGGTGCATGTGTAGGAAATTTTCCCACCATTACGCGGCTGCTCCAAAGTGAGATAGTGCGATGCATACAAAGATTTTCTCCAGATCTGAACACCGGGCAATAATGAATTTTCTATCCATGTCTCAAGCCAGTCCTCGGCTTCAAGAGGTTTGTCGTTGTTAGAAAATGTTTGGGGACGGCCTTTTTGTAGCTCGGATAACTTTGATTGCTACTGAAACTGCCCACGGTGATTTCCCATATTGATGACTTGGTTCATCATTTCCTGATGTTGTTGCTGACTTTGCTCATAAATACGGCACATTTGGGAAAGTGTTGTTTCACTGTCCTGTTGACTTGACTGCCCCTGTGTGAAATTGTTGCTGGGTTGCGTGTCATAATTTTGCTCTGGCAGAGTTGGCATGGAGCGCGTCCAAGGACGAGTCATTGTTCACTCTGGGGACATATTTTGTGAAACTCATAAGAAAAGAAATATGAGTCGCAAAAGTCAATAAATTCATGAAGACGGAAGAAGTCTCAAATGCTCCAAGATTTTTCAAGAGAATAAACGTTTGCGCACGGAGAAGTACTGCTCATTACATATCTTACACACAAGCAATAATTATACAATACATCACTCAGGATATGCGTACATATTCCTGACATGTTATTTAGGCTTGTGCACTCCCCCAGTTCCTACATGATGCGCAAACAAGCTACTTCTCACCGCTTATGTACATATAAACATATCGCACAAGTCGGTACTTCGCATGGCGGCTAAGCGTACTCAGTCGGAGATGGTAAGGATTTCCCTTGGCCTGCCAAGGGTGAGGCGCAGTGAGGCTGGGGACTCAACCTCCTCTTCGGAGATAGGCTCCAGACGTGAAGTGCTGCACTGAGTTGGTGGAGCAGGTGCCCTATGCGGGACAACTCGAACATGAGCGGGCGCAAGGGGTGGTGCAGAACGAACTGGAGAAGGTGCAATGACATGGTTGAACTCCTCCGTGGTAGGCAGGCGACGAGTAGTAGCGAGAGCAGTAGGGGAAAAAGATGTTGATGATGAGACGAAAGTCAGTGGCGGTGCGGTGCGCATGAGCTCCCTCCTGTTGGCGGCACAGCCACGGACTGAGTCCATGCGGGCAGCTACAAAGTCGTCCACCAGGTTGTCAAAGGTTGCCTCCAAAGCCCGGAGATACTCGATAAGCATCTCAAAAGCTTCGTCTTGTTCTCCTCTGGGGCAAGAGAACGCGTAGTGGCAGGTGTATGGCACGTGACATGGAAGGTAGCGGTAACGACGAGTCTTCATCGAAGGAAGGATATTCCTGAGACGAGCTATTGCCTCACGGGCTGCCATCTGCAGTGCATGCTTCTCCGTGGGCATGGCTCTCCCGAAAAACCGGAAACGCTCAACTCGCCCTCCCTTGAATTGCACCGCGGCCTGGTGCATGGTTAGACGGTCATTGACCTTGTGCTGAGAGAGTGAGAAGATGGGGCGCACAGATGGCCCCATCGCGACTTGGACAATGAAGGAGAGAAGCTTGACGAACCCATCGGGCATGTTCGCGAACATCTGTGACTTCATGATCGTTGCCAGCCATCTACAAAAGTAGGCAAAAATCCTGAGTGGTCAAATCATAAATTTATGCGCATCGTCGAAATTGACTACATTTGTAAAATTAAGAAATAGCTCTATATGCTAATAACCGATTAGCGATCGCACCTAGTGGCTTCCTCTACAGCCTCGGCTCTGGTAATTAAGTTTAGACGACCGGTTTTCCAATAAAAATATTTATTGAGAAACCGATCTATTAAGTCCAGTGTGAGGAAAATCCTCCTCGCTGGTAGACAAAACCTTGATACAATAAGCCAGTAGCATTTAATATATTACAGGGTCGAGCTGATCTTGCTCAACAATTTATTACAAGCACGCCAATAATTATAGATAGTGGCGGATATGACACAGTGGACTCGCTATCGAACTCTTCATCCATGAGATCGCCTTCGTCAGCATCTGGCCAAATCAACAAGCCAGGTGAGTACTTTGAAAGTACTCGCAAGACAGTTCGGACAAAAGATATAACAAGTGTATGCACGAATGCGTCATGAGTAATTTAAGAATGCGCAATCAAATATCAGTATAGCAAGGTAAGTAAAAGGGAATCGGCGGTAGTCCGCTCGAAAACCGAAAGAAAATAAACTAAAAACCGATCGGGTGTCTGAAGCGACACCTCGAAGAGCGAACAAATAAGTAAAGCATGCCACAGTCGGGCGTCTAAGCGACACCTCATAAAGGGCTTATACTAAAAGAAAAGACATGCGTGCCACTGTCGGACGTCGGAGCAACATCACAGAAAGGGCCTGTATCAGAGATAAGTAAATAACAATGCACAGTCGGACGTCTGAGCGACATCGCAGAAAGGGCTTATATCAAAAGTAAACGTATAACAATGCCGCAGACAGACGGATGTCTGAGCGACATCGCAGAAAGGACTTATATCAATAATAAGTAAATAATAGTGCCACAGTCGGACGTATGAGCGACATCGTAGAAAGGGCTTATATCGAAACAAGTAAATAACAATGCCGCAGTCGGACGTCTGAGCGACATTGCAGAAAGGGCTTATATCGAAACAAGTAAATAACAATGCCACAGTCGGACGTCTGAGCGACATCGCAGAAAGGGCTTATATCGAAACAAGTAAATAACAATGCCACAGTCGGACGTCTGAGCGACATCGCAGAAAGGGCTTATATCGAAACAAGTAACTAACAATGCCACAGTCGGACGTCTGAGCGACATCGCAGAAAGGGCTTATACTTCATTTTACAAGAAATGGTACTCACGGAAGATATTCATCACAAGACAGTAAACGAGTTAGTCCATCCACAGGAAATAAACCTTTAATACTCATGTGGTTCTCAGGAGTTTCTGTCTCCGGGACTGACATTTGACAAGATAAGATGAACACAACACTTGGATCTGAATAAGATGATTTCAAGGATTTTTGACTCTGCAGAGTTTGTACTAAATTATCCACAGCCAACGGATTTCCGTAGTCACGGGGGAGTAGTTCCGTTTATGGTATTTCGGAGGAAACACAGCTAACCAGTACACACCCATCCTACCTCACGTTGCCAGGAATCACCCTAGACAGCGTTCAAGAAAAACTTTGAGACAGGAGATCACAATCTCGAATAGCATGGGATCAAATTTATATCTGTAGCGCTCTAAGGGTGCCCCCTCTCGGTCCCAACCGGAAACACCCATGCCCCCGACCGGATGATAGGCTTTAATCCAGGCCATGGAACCCTCATCCCGGCCTCTCGATTTGGTGTGTACCAGAAAGTGGTTTGCAACTTACTAAGCTGTATCCCTTGCGGAAAACGTGTGGTAGTACGAAAGGGGAGACGGACGGGAACTGGACTGATTTATGTTGACACTGGGTCAATGGTCTGGCATAGGACAGGCATGCTACAACACTGCCATCTTACCCATTCTCATGCCAACTCATGGCCATGCAACTCGTTTCCAACAACTCATGGATTTCCGAAACTCACTTGCCTCAACTTTTTACGTGATAAAACTTTCATCGAGATGCTCATGAACATGCCATGATACTAATTAATGCAAACATGCCCAAACACTCATCATATCAAAAGTTCAAACATGCTTGCCTGGTTCGGAGTAGTCGGGGCCTAGCTCGGTGAAGTTCGCGGTTCCGTCACCTCCTTCGGTATCTACGGTATACAAAAATATACGCACTAACGTAAATACCAAGGGGTGCTCAAAAAATATTCCAAATTATTTTTCAAATAAATCTAATAAAAAAACTAGACAAAATTTTGAAGAGGACAGAAAAAGAATCACTCAAAAATCCTTTTCTGTTTAAAAGTTAGAAGTGTTTTGGTCCAAGGACCTTTCTGTAATGAAACAGAAAATACTCAGGGGGCAGAACAGAAAAGTTCAGAAAACGATTCAGATTGGAAAGCGCATTTGTCAGAATACGCTTTCAGAAAACGGTTCAAAAAAAGAACAAAGAGGCTGACAGGCGGGTCCCACCCGTCAGGTTTGAAATTCAAACGAGGGGACGGAGCTCATCGGTGCCCGAGAGCTGCGGTGGTCGCCGGTGGCGATCGGCTAGGCAGGAGGATCGGGTGGTACCTCCATGCTCAGTGCGTCATTCCGCGTCAGTGGGTGGTGGTGGTGGTCGCTGACGAGCACCACGTCGACGGCGGCCCTTGCTCCGGCGGACGGCGGCTCGGGTGGAGTGTGATCTCGTCGGGGAGGGCTGCGAAGGCCAAATTGAAGCGGGGGTTAGCTTACTGGGTGCTAGAGGAGGCTATCGACGAGATTTGGGCGTCGGGGACGGCCTCACTGGAGTGAAACGAGGTGGTGGCCGAGGCGGAACGGGCGATCGGAGTTGGGGAGGAGACCTCCTAGAGGTCCTCCTAGTGGCTGGCGGGGTGTTGGTGAGGTGGAGGTGGTGCGGGCTTGAGGGCGAGCTCGGGGCCCCTTTTTATAGGCGGTCCGAGGCGGTGGCCGTGAACGGAGTTCTCCGGCGAAGGTTACGGTGGCGCAGAGCTTGGTCGGGGAGGTTTAGGGGGTTGAGCGTCATCGTGGAGGCCCACTGGTTCCATTCAGACGCTAAACGGACTTGGATTAGGAGCTTTGAGTGGGTTTCGACGGAACGGGGTGGCGCGGGCCCGTCGGTGGCAGAGGGCGCGCCCTGTGCTTGCCGGCCACGGCGATGGTGCCACGGGGTGTGCTGGCGTGCATGAGGCCACGCGGAAGGCAGGGGAGCGTTGGGCGGCGCTGGACGGCTTGGCGAGCTCGCTCAGGCCCTCGCTGGCCGCCAAGGGAGGCTCGGCCACCGCAGAAACTGCTAACGCCGGCGACGCTCGCCGCCACCGACGCCTGCACCCGTCCAAGGGAGCGTGCGGTGCTCTGGCCAGGGAGGAGAGGCCGTGCGCAACTCTCTGACGAAGAAACGACACTGAACTTACTGAAACTCTGAATCTCTCTGAAAGTGCAGAGTAACAGTGCATGCCAGGTGTTCAACAGAATGATTTTGGTATGTGGGGATTTTTCCTTGAGCTGATTTTTGGTGGGGTGGCCTCTCATTGCAACTGGGGGTTGCCTGAATTTTGGTGGATTTTTTGGAGAAGAGGAGATATGAATTTCATCAAATTTGACAAATCTGGTCCAAACTTGCAGAAGCTGAAAATTGAAAATTTTGAACAGAAGAAGAGTAGATCTTGATGGTTCTAGGTTGTGGGTGCTAGGGACTATCCAGAGAAGTTAGTTTGAGAGCAAAGTTCAAAGGCAATTAGGTACTTGCTTTGCAAATCACCTAGGCTCAAAATAATGGACATAATTGTTTTGGGCAAAGAAATAAATGAAATAAAGATCCAAAAGTGAGTTGGACTGGTTGGGTCAGAAAATTTGGATTGTCCCAAAGTGGAAGGAGGGGTTTTAGGAAGATTTACCACAAGTGGCAAGATAAAACCATGGGTGGTTTTAAAAATAATAGAAGAACCAAAACTCCTAGGGTTTTCTTCTAAAGGAAAAAAAATAAATCCCAAAAATAAATTTGAGAAGGAGAGAATCAGAAGAAAGGTTTTTAAATAACCAACACCATAGTTGAAGAAGATGCCAAAGTAAAATCCTTTGTTAAAGGAAAAATTCTTGACATAAAGAGATTTTTGGAAGGGTTTAAATGACCTCCTTCAAAACCAACCAAGTTTTTGTTAAAAACCAAAACAAAATTTTTGGAGTGCCACATTCACTATTGAAACCGTGGGTGTTTACGTGTCGCCACGAGTCCCGCTTCTCATCGGCTCATCGGCAGGTGCCGTCCGAGCAAGCGTGTGAGTCCATCGGAGGCGTGCGAGCAGATCACGCTGGCCGACAGGAGGCGGCGAGAAACGCTGTCAGAGGCTCACCGGGAGGCGAGCCCTTTGACCAGGCTCCGCCGCCCACCTTCGTCCCAACTGCTCCCACTTTTAATGTCGCCGGTGTTGCAGTTTAAAATCAACCCGGCACTACCCGGTATCACTACAATCTTCTCTCTTACTCTCCGATTCTCCTGTCGTCTACCTCCAACCAGCCTGACCTAAACGTACGCCATGTCGCATCACGATGGTCTGCCCTTAGTCTTCCAGTTTCCCAAGGAAGACACCCAGCCGGAGTCTCAAGAACATAAGGCGCTTTGGGACGAGCTTGAACTGGCCTTGCGGGAAGGCGCCGCGCCTATCCCCGCTCCCGTTCCGGCTCCCGTCGCCCCGACTGCGCCAGCGCCCATCCCCGTGGCATTGATGGGCTGGGAGCCGCACATTGTTGCCGAGCTTGATGCCACGGGGTCCCATGAGGTCCCCACAGACTTTCACGCCGCACTGCGGCAAGATGCGCCGCTGCAGGCACCGACGCAGACGCTGTGCCGATGCCGTGCACCTGCCAACAAGATGCTCGCTGCAGCGACGTGCGTGCCCATGCCGGTGCCCATGCACACGAATGTCTCCACCGCGCCGTTGACAGCGCATGTCCCCGCGCGGGTGCCAGTGCCCCCATAGCGGCATGGATGGCCGCCGTCGACCGCTTCCTTGCACCAACGCCAGCGCCTCCTCCCACCAATTGACTCATTCCTGGAGACCGAAGTCCAGAACATTGTGGCCTTCCTTGAAGCTAGGGCCAACGTTCACGAGTATGCCAACAACAGCGCAAGACGCCGCCATCGCCGTCGGTCAGTGGCCTGACGACACACAGAGCATGGCAGAGGAGCCGCTTCCCACCGCAAGATGCCCCCGCCACCGCCGTGTAATCTAAATTTTCCATGAAAAATGTTCGGATTGCCATGCTTAAAATCCGAACGTTTATCATTTCCGTTTATTTTAGATCGATCGTCGTATAATTTAAAGTTGGAGTCAGACTGTACGAAATCTATGGTTTGATCGATTGAATGTTCTGCTAGAGCCGTATCAAATTAAATATAAAAGGCCATCAAGTCACATGTATTCCTTGTCATCCAACAACCTAGACTGCTTCAATGTCGAGCGCTCAACACGTTTAGCTTGCAGTTAATTTCATGCTAAAAATAGTGCTAATCACATATAGCACGCAAAAAATATCCAACTTAATATCCGCGTGCACTTAATATACTTCCAAATTAACGTGCATTGCACGTACACACTGACTAGTGCTGCTAGCATGTGAAACTGGTACCGTAACTTATGAATGCGTCCAGATATGGTCAACGGCAACATCGCCTGCGAGTTCTTCGTGTATGCTCGTGCGTCTAAACGCAGAAGGGTAGAAGAGAGAGAGCACACATGGAACCCACCAGTAAGTGAAGGCGAATAGTATTAAAAATAATATTACATGTTATCAATTAAATAGGCTGTGGTAATATAAAAAATATGTGAACAAAGGGAGGTACAACAAACATTGTTGTTCTACGTATGTTGCCTATTGACGTGCGGCTTGAAGTTCCTGGTCGCATGTTCCATCCCCGTCCTTTATTTTTTAATTTGTATATGGGTCCAAATTTGATTAATGACATGTGGCCCCTCGGTGTGTAGTTTGTAGCACTTTAATTTGTGGGTCCAAATTTGTTCCATTCCAAGTGGACTATCGGTGTGTAGTTTTGTAGCTTATTTATAATAATTAAATAGAACAACGGAGTTTTCTGCAATAATACCATGGTGCGACGTTGAAGCCGAGAAAGGACGTGCGAGAGAGCGATGACCGAGGCAGAGGGAAATCAACTAGGGGAGCTGCGGGGGTTGCAACGGTATTTCGATTAGTTGTGGGCCGAATGCTACAAAAATATAATCTAAACCGACCGGAATAAATGCCTACACAAATTAATCCAAGGTTGGAGTGCCCCTCGCAATGTAAATAGCTCCGGCTTTGCGAGGGATGGAGAGGTAGCTTCAATGTGTGGAAGATACGGCGTGAGAAAGCAAGGTCAATCGAGAGACATATAGATAGAGAGACAAAGTGAGTGTGGTCCGACATTCATGGAACAAATATATATGCTATGGAGAGATATTTTCCGATTGAGCTTTTGGCAAGGGTGAGGGCTGTAAGATAGAGCTTGAGAGATGATCCAGTCACAGACATGTAGATATATTTTGTGCGTGGGAGGAAGCAAGGTCGATCAATCACATAGGGTCGTCGTGCGATCGAAAGAGTGAGACGGGTTGGAGAGAGTGACCTAGATAGAAATTGTGCGTGAGAGAGTATACAACGTGAATAAGTCGAATTGGGCTCAAACATGGTGATATATCGCTTTTGTCCGAGAAAGAGTGAGGTCAATCAAGACATACAAAGAGAGAGAGAGAGGGAGAGAGGGAGAGAGAGAGAGAGAGAGAGAGCGAGCGTAGCCCACCATGAGGTCGAAAGAGTGGGGGTGGCTTCGATGGACTGACCTAGATAGACAATCTGTGTGAGGGAGTATATGGTGTGTCGATCGGGGCCCGAACAGGGAGATATATCATTTGTGTGTGAAAGAAAACGAGGTTAAATGAGACTCAGATAAAGAGAGCGAGATTGAGCGAGTGTGGCCCGCCGTGCGGAAGAAAGAGAGAGACAGTCTCGAGGGAGTGACCTAGATAGACAACGTGCGTGCGTGCGCACGGGAGGTTGGGGGGCTAGATAGGCAATGCATGTATTTAGCGCGAGAGGGTGAGAGGGAGAGGGAGAGAGAGAGAGCTCGGCATGGGGTGCAATGGCGGGTGTGTGAGGTAAATACATTTCGTAACCGAGTGGAAAAAGGGGGTTGTGTAGTTGACAGAGTTAGAGATCGAAACATGGAGAGAAAGAATGGATGTGTGTTGGAAACCGATAGCTTCCTAAGGTGGTTAGGAGAGGAAGATTGACAGACACAGGAGGTATGTAGTGTGTGTGCGGGGGGGGGGGGGGAGAAAAACAACAATTTAATGTAGATAGTATGAGACTTAATATCGATGTTTCAATTCAGTGTACATTGTAAGATTTGAACTGAGGACCATGCATATGGGTAATTATTTCGAATTCGTGCCATACTAGGTTTCGGAAAGTTGACATTCACTCGATTTGTTGTGCTATTTTGTAGGTCATATGTTTGAATCCATCCAAAAGTTTTCTCACTACCATGGTGTTCATCATATACATATGAATTTGTATTAAAAAGTAGCGTGGATACAGTAAATGCTGAAATCCACGTTAGAATTGGAGATCACTATGTGACACACACTCTAATTCAAATAACTAATTATGTGACACACACTCTAATCCACGTTAGCGTGGATACCGTTTCAATTTTTTTCAAATAACTCCTCATTAATTAATTTATAGTATCTCGTTTCGAATGACTAATTATTGCAAGGAAAACACGGGCATGGTAATACATACAGATTCGTTTGCAAATGAAAGAAGATTCGTTTGCATTCTCAAATGTAGGCGCACCAGGGTCGTGTCGTGGTGGTCGCGTGTATCAGACGGACGCGTAGCACCCAGCCACCCACCCCCTCCCTCACTCCCCCCTCCCCCCTAAAAAAAGGACGACGACAAAATAAGTTCGCGCTTCCACGTTTCGGATTGAAATATCTGGCGGCCCCAATACCAGCCCTGCAAAAGCTCCCTTCTCCACCGTCCCCTTCCGTGCCCAGATAGCTCAAATCCCTAATTCGCCGCCAACCCAAGCAAAGTTTGAATCGCCCCTCGTCTCGTCTCTTTCCCCACCTCTGTGCTAGACAACAACGACGAAGACGACGGTCGCGCTTCACCACCGCACCGAGCTAATTCATCTACGCCCTCGTCCACTGCACCGGGTGGTCCACTGACAATGTCAACTGCCGCAACCGACGTGCCTCACAGACACCGACTTCCACCGCATAAGGTGCGCTTCACCGACGCCGTCTCCCAGCTCATCGGGGATACTTCACCGAGCACATCGTCGCGCCTCAACCCCCGAGGCCGCTAGGGCTTCACCAACGGTCTCGTCCACCGCATCGTAGCGCTCCGCTGCCACTCAATATCTGCATCCGTGCGCGGCCAGCCAACGCCAGCGCATCACCCTTAACGGCTCTGAAGTGACCCACACATCACTCCCTTCACTGTTCCGACGATGTTTGGATATTCTTTCACTGCTCTCTTAGCTTACACGCCTATCCAACTCTGACTTTAACTCTTATTTCTTCTGGAGATATCATCTGAAACAAGCAAATCCAATTTTTAGCGAAGCATGATGGCGCTACGGGATCTGGTACACATCCTGGACACCCGTATAACCTTGAGAGTATCTGTCCTCTGGTACAACAACAAGGTCGATTCCTCTTATTTGATCAGCCATTCGCCATGTCAAAAATGCAGAGGGGGATGCAAGGAGCACAAGTCCTGCACATCCAAGCAAGTGGTAACATGGACTTGTACATGGAACATCCCAAGCGCAAGCAGAGCTGCAGTGAGCCTGTACAACGAGCTAGCGTAAGTCCCTGCATTTCATTTAATTCGTACTGGCATTAGTGTATGAATTGTGTGAAGTGGCGGATCCACGAATTCAAGTTACCAGGGGTGAACATTTAACTTTAAAAATATGAAGGCACTTGCACTCCGGAAATCAACATAACTTGAGAAATGTGAAGCAACATGCACTTTGAAAACCAGCTAATGATGCAAAGTAGTTCAGATTATAAACACTAAATGATGGAAGCACCAAAAAATACAAAATGCAACATGGTGTAGAAGGACTACAAAAATGGTCTGTACCTGCTTGAATTATTCGTTCTCTGGCTGAAAATATGGAAGTGTAATTACACCTATAACCAGTGCACAAACTGCATATTGATACGTCTCCGTCATATCTACTTTTCCAAACACTTTTGCCCTTGTTTTGGACTCTAACTTGCATGATTTGAATGAAACTAACCCGGACTGACGCTGTTTTCAGCAGACTTTCCATGGTGTTATTTATGTGCAGAAACAAAAGTTCTCGGAATTACCTGAAACTCCACGGAACATATTTTTGGAAAATATTAAAAATACTGGAAGAAAAATCCATGTCAGGGGGGCCCACACCCTGTCCACGAGGGTGGGGGGCGCGCCTGCCCTCCCTGGACGCGCCCCCTGCCTCGTGGGCCCGCTGACGCTCTACCGACCTCAACTCCAACTCCATATATTCACTTTCGAGGAGAAAAAAAAATCAGGGAGAAGGATTGATCACGTTTTACGATACGGAGCCGTCGCCAAGCCCTAAAACCTCTCGGAGGGCTGATCTGGAGTCCGTTTGGGGCTCCGGAGAGGGGGATTCGTCGCCGTCGTCATCGTCAACCATCCTCCATCACCAATTTCATGATGCTCACCGCCATGCATGAGTAATTCCATCCTAGGCTTGCTGGACGGTGATGGGTTGGATGAGATCTATCATGTAATTGAGTTAGTTTTGTTAGGGTTTGATCCCTAGTATCCACTATGTTCTGAGATTGATGTTGCTATGACTTTCCTATGCTTAATGCTTGTCACTAGGGCCCGAGTGCCATGATTTCAGATCTGAACCTATTATGTTTTCATGAATATATGTGAGTTCTTGATCCTATCTTGCAAGTCTATAGTCACCTACTATGTGTTATGATCCAGCAACCCCGAAGTGACAATAATCGGGAACTCTCTCGGTGATGACCGTAGTTTGCGGAGTTCATGTATTCACTATGTGTTAATGCTTTGGTCCGGTACTCTATTAAAAGGAGGCCTTAATATCCGTTAGTTTCCGCTAGGACCCCGCTGCCACGGGAGGGTAGGACAAAAGATGTCATGCAAGTTATTTTCCATAAGCACGTATGACTATATTCAGAATACATGCCTACATTACATTGATGAATTGAAGCTAGTTCCATGTCACCCTATGTTATGATTGTTACATGATGAACCGCATCCGGCATAATTCTCCATCACCGATCCAATGCCTATGAGCTTTTCACATATTGTTCTTCGCTTATTTACTTTTCCGTTGCTACTGTTACAATCACTACAAAACACCAAAAATGTTACTTTTGCTACCTTTAATTTTGTTACCGTTACCACTACTATCATATTACTTTACTACTAAATACTTTGCTGCAGATACTAAGTTATCCAGGTGTGGTTGAATTGACAACTCAACTGCTAATACTTGAGAATATTCTTTGGCTCCCCTTGTGTCGAATCAATAAATTTGGGTTGAATACTCTACCCTCGAAAACCGTTGCGATCCCCTATACTTGTGGGTTATCAAGACTATTTTCTGGCACCGTTGCCGGGGAGCATAGCTCTATTCTTTGAGTCACTTGGGATTTATATCTGCTAGTCACTATGAAGAACTTGAAATACGTGAAAACAATAATTTATCCCTCAACTACGAGGGGAGGTAAGGAACTGCCATCTAGCTCTGCACTTGATTCACCTTGTGTTTAGTAAGCTTGTGACACCTAAACCTGCTTCTGCTATTCATTCTGATATGTCGCATGTTATTGATGATGCCACTTCTGCTATGCATGATACTTATGATGAAACTACTTCTATGCCTGATACTACTGTGCCACTTGGTGAATTTCTTGATGAACAACTTGCTAGGGCTAGAGAGAATGAAATTATTGAAACTGATAATATCGATGAAAGTGACGATGAAGACTCTCCCCATAATAACTATGAATTGCCTGTTGTTCCTGAGGGCTATGTTATGGATGAAGAAATTGCTAAAGCTATTTTGCTTGCAAAGGTAGATATGATGTTAAGAAATTATTACCTAAATGGAAGCAGCAATCTCTTAATGCTAGAATGAAACCTGACCCTGCTTTTGCTACTTAACCTATCTGGGTTACTGATAAGGATTATGAATTCTCTTTTGATCCTAATATAATTACTTTGGTTGAATCTGATCCTTTTCATGCCTATGAATCTGAAACTGTTGTGGCACATCTTACTAAATTAAATGACATAGCCACCCTATTCACTAATGATGAGAAATCTTGCTACCTTTATATCCTTAGAATATTTTCGTTCTCATTAAAGGGTGATGCTAAGATATGGTTTAATTCTCTTGATCCTGGTTGTGTGCACAGTCCCCAGGATATGATTTATTACTTCTTTGCTAAATATTTCCCTGCTCATAAGAAACAAGCTGCTTTAAGGGAAATATATAATTTTGTGCAAATTGAAGAAGAGAGTCTCCCACAAGCTTGGGGGAGGCTTCTCCAATTACTTAATGCTTTGCCTGATCATCCTCTTAAGAAAAATGAAATACTTTATATATTTTATAATGGGCTAACCGATGCTTCTAGAGATTACCTGGATAGTTGTGCTGGTTTTGTTTTCAGGGAAAGAACAACGGATGAAGCTGAAATTTTATTGAATAATATGTTGAAAAATTAAAATAATTGGACACTTCCTGAGTCAACTCCTGAGCCTATTCCTAAACCAACTCCGAAGAAAAGAGGTGTTCTATTTCTCAGTCCTGAAGATATGCAAGAGGCAAAGAAATCTATGAAAGAAAATTGTATTAAAGCTGAAGATGTTAAGAATTTACCTCCTATTGAAGAAATACATGGTCTTAATTTACCGCCTGTTGAAGAAATATATGATCCTAATCCATTACCTATTGAAGAAACACACGGTCTGGATAACCCCACACAGGTAGTAAAGGTAAATTCTCTCTATAGATATGATAAAGCTGAAATCCCTCCTATTAAGTTTGCTAGCCAATGTTGGAACGAGTTTGATAATTTTATGTTTAAGCAAGAAGATTTTAATGCTTACTTTGGTAGACAATTAAAACAAAATGCTTATATGATTGAACACTTGGGTGATTATATGTCTAGAGTTAAAGGTGAACTTAAACTCATTAGTAAACATGCTTCTATGGTTACCACTCAAGTAGAACAAGTACTTAAGGCTCAAAATGATTTTCTCAATGAATTAAATAATAAGAATAATGACTATCTTTGTTAGAGTGGCTACTAGAACTGGTAGAATGACTCAGGAACCTTTGTATCCTGAAGGCCACCCTAGGAGAATTGAACAAGATTCTCAGAGAAATAATATTGATGCACCTAGTTCTTCTAAAATGAAGAAAAAGAAAAATGATAGGACTTTGCATGCATCTAGTGAACCTATTGCTGAGTCACCTGAGAATCCAAATGATATATCTATTTCCGATGCTGAAACACAATCTGGTAATGAACATGAACCGAATGAAAATGCTAATGATGATGTTCATGATGATTCTCAACCTAGCAACGATAATGATGCAGAAATTGAACCTGATGTTGATCTTGATAACCCACAATCAAAGAATCAACGTTATGATAAGAGAGACTCTGTTGCTAGGAAACATGGTAAAGAAAGGGAACCATGGGTTCAGAAACCCATGGCTTTTCCTCCCAAACCATCCAAGAAAAAGGATGATGAGGATTTTGAGCGCTTTGCTTAAATGATTAGACCTATCTTTTTGCGTATGCGATTAACTGATATGCTCAAAATGAATCCTTATGCTAAGTATATGAAAGAAATTGTCACTAATGAAAGAAAGGTACCGGAAGCTGAAATTTCCACCATGCTTGCTAATTATACTTTTAAGGGTGGAATACCAAAGAAACTTGGAGATCCAGGAGTACCAACTATACCATGCTCCATTAAAAGAAACTATGTTAAAAATGCTTTATGTGATATTGGAGCCAGTGTTATGCCTCTCTCTTTATATCGTAGACTTGACTTGAATAAGTTGACACCTACTGAAATATCTTTGCAAATGGCTGATAAATCAACTGCTATACCTGTCGGTATTTGTGAGGATGTGCCTGTTGTGGTTGCAAACATTACTATTTTAACGGACATTGTTATTATTGATATTCCCGAGGACGATAGTATGTCTATTATTCTTGGAAGACCCTTTTTGAATACTGCGGGGGCTGTTATTGATTGCAACAAAGGCAATGTCACTTTTCATGTTAATGGTAATGATCATACGGTACACTTCCCGAGGAAACAACCTCAAGTTCATAGTGTCAACTCTATTGGAAAAATTCCATCAATTATTTTTGGAGGTGTTGAATTTCCTCTTCCTACTGTCAAAAAGAAATATGATATTCTTATTATTGGGGATGTGCATATCCCCGTTGAGGTAACATAGTGTTATTCGAAATTTCTCCGGTTCCATGTTATGCGGAATGAGTTTGTTAACAAGACTTGATCAACCTTGTTAGTGGATTCCTTTTGCTGAGCATGAGATGGATGAAATAGAAAGCACAACCTTCTGTACCCTCTTTCTACTTTCTGTTATTTAGTTGAAATAAAGTACAAAATAGTATTTTTTTCTGTCTGTTTTCTGATTTATCCGTGTGTCGGGGCAGGCTGATCTGGCCCACGAACACCTATGGGACCGGCGGACCGAGCCCCTTTCGGTTCGGCGGGGAGCGGAGGTCGCACGAAGAGCAGATCGAGGCGAAGCACACGAGAGGTTTACCCAGCTTCGGAGCTCTCCGGAGAGATAATACTCCTACTGATGCATGTCTAGGTGTATTGAGTTCTTGCTCAGGAGCGCTGAGTGCTATAGTTCACACAAGCTGCTAACGAGACTGAGCGTGGGGGGGAACCGACCCTTTCTACGTTGCGCATGGGCCTCCTTTTATATGCTCAAGGGGTCTCCGACTGGTGGCAACGTAGACAAGGGCAAAAATGGAAAAGGAGTGGTTGGTACACCTACTTGTACAGTGTACAGTGTATCATACCTAACCCTGACGGCAGGGGACAAAGGCATTAAATGCCCGTCTACGTCGCCCTAACAGTGCAAACAGGGACCGTCAGGGGCGCCACCGCTTGCCACGATGGCAATCTTGTCAGCGCCGCTTGCCACCTCGCACCACTGGCTGCACAGCCTCTCGCCACGCGCGCCTGGAAAGGTCCCAGGGCGACACGTTAGTGGATGTGCTGGAGCGTAGGTACAGAGAGGTGGTCTGCCGCGGCAAGCGCCTTGCCGCGGTTGTTGTCTTGTCGTGCCCGGAAGCTTGTCGCTCATTGGGCCTTCCCGGCAAGCTCCTCTTACCGGGGCCTTGTCTTGTAGGTGCCTTGGGTGGCCTTCCCGGCAAGCTCCTCTTGCCGGGGCCTTGTCTCCTTGGCTTGAATACTTTGTTCTTGAATGGCTCCAAAGGAACCATGGAGGACCTTGGCGGTCGCCTGGTAAGCCTTGCTGCGGAGGGCTGCAACTGCCCGTGCACAAGTTCGGGATACTAGGGTACCCCTACTCTAGTACACCGACACCGTGCAATATAAAAATACCCAGAAAATAAAAGTTCTCCAAATGCCCTGAAAATGGAATATGATTTTTTCTGGAATATTTGAGAATATAAGGCACTGAGAACACAGCAGGGGGAGCAAGCACCTGGCCACGACGGTCCAGGGCGCGCCCCCTGCCTCGTGGGCCCATGGTGGCTCCCCTCCACTTATTCCTGCACCCACACACTTCTTCTTCCTCCCAAAAAAATCACCATCCAGCTCAAGCACGAGTTCTAGCTCATTTTGCTACGATTTTCGATCTCCTTGCTCAAAGCACCTCTCACAAAACTGCTTGCGGGATTGTTCCTTGGTATGTGACTCCTCCATTGGTCCAATTAGTTTTTGTTCTAGTGCTCTATTCATTGCAAATTTGTGCTGCCTAGGTGACCATGTTCTTGAGCTTGCATGTCAAATTTATATGGTTCCAAGTAGTTCTAATGCATGATATAGTCCCTATGCACTTGTAGGAGTAGTTGCTATAATTTTGTTGAGCTTGGTTCACTTTTGTTTGAAGTTACTAAAAATTTCAGAAATTTTTCAGAGGAAGAAATATGCTTAGGAAATTGTACCAAGGTGTTTCTTCAAGGAAGCAAGGACCCAGGCTTGCAATGTGTGATGCTGATGATGAGCCACCAAGGGACGCTCCAGTGCGGCCCTGTGAATGGCCTTCAGAAAACTTTATGGATCGAGCGGGAATCAAGGAAGAATTTAACGCATATTTGCGTAACGCTGATCTTGTGAGCTTCGAGGCACTGTTGCCGCGGGAGCACCTCACGCCGCTGCGGCAACTGGAGCGGGGCCCTCGCAGACCACCGGTTCCGCTCCTGCCAAGCGTCCAAGGGAACCCACTCCTCCGCCTCGTCGTACTGGAGGCGGGCCAGAATTTGATCCCTCTGCGCTCAGCTCCGACGAGGAAGAAGAAGAGTAAGACTCTTTGCTGTACTTGTAATTCTTCGATTTGTTGCTTTGTCTTGTATCTGATTTGCTTTACTCTGAACCCTCCGACGAGGAAGAAGAAGAGTAAGACTCTTTGCTGTACTTGTAATTCTTCGATTTGTTGCTTTGTCTTGTATCTGATTTGCTTTACTCTGAACCCATTCCTTTTCGGAATGATTTGGCCCGGAGAGTGTCGAAGAGAGCCAAGACCGGTGATTGTCGTCGAGGGCGAACCCACTGCTGACAGCAGGAGGCGCGTCGAGACCACCTTGCCGGATGCGGCAACTCTTCTTCAAAGCAGCCCCAGGCGCAGCCCAGTAAGTATATGGTCTACTTCTTGCTTTATTCAGCGTGCATGGGTGCTCTTCCTTTGCGATATCATTGTTGATTTGTGTAGGAGCAGAGCAGCCTCCTTCTGCTTCGACTACGCCGCCAAGGGAGGATTCCCCGGCAAGGGAGCGTTCTCCGGCAAGGGAGACTTCTCCGGCAAGGGGCAGTTCTCCGGCAAGGGACGGCACCAGCGGTCCCTTGGCGGCGGAGACCATGACCGCGGACCCTAGCACAGGTAATCTTCTTGCTTGAAAACTTCCCTTGTGTTCTTCTTCTTCTGATTTGTTTTGAATATTTGCTTGACTTTTCTTCATCCATCCGCCACAGAGCCAATGGAGACCGAGGTCGCCGGCGAGGAGGACGGCGCAAAGAACACCGATGACGCCGTCGCCATTGAAGAAGAAGCGGCAGACGAGCCCGGCCGGCGAAGAGGCCGCCAAAGCTACCGTCCGCAGAAAATTTGGCGAGGGGTCCGGCGATCGCCGACGGCCCTGAGGCCGCTAGGAGCGCCAGCGCTTCTGCCGACCGCCGATCCCTCCACCGCTGCCGCAGCGTCGGGCTCCGAAGAGCCCCAGCCCGGCGCCTATTTGAAGGCCGGCGATGGCGTCTTCATCAAGCTCCCATGGGAGTCGAGCTCCAGGGCACCGGCCGAAAGAGAAACCTTCGATGAAGAGCTGCTCGCCTCCGCTGGACTGACGCTAGTCGACGCGCCAAGTAGCAGCAGCGGCGAGCCTGAGGAGGAGCAGCTGCTGCGGAAGTTGTTGTCGCTCTACCGCGCCCGACAAGCCAAGCTGGAATCCCTGGAAGCGCTTGTCGCGAAGGCGGGGGCAGACATTGAGAAGCGCGCGGAGGAGCTCCGGGGCCTCAACAGGAAGCTCTCCGGTCTCTGGCAGAGGAGCGGGAGCAACTCGCCGAGGAGCACAAGGCCTTCCTCCTCGAGAAGGCTGAAGCTGAGGAGGAACAGCGGCTTGCCGCCGAGAAGCTGTCTGCGCAGGAAGGCGAGTTGGCGCAGCGGAAGGTTAACCTTGACAGCCACGAGGAGGATCTTGCCATGCGCGAGCAGACATTTGGCGGGGCCCTCAAGGAGGCAAAGGATGCTGCCGCAGCTGCCGAGGCCGCCAAGAAGGAGCTGGAGACGAAGGTGGCGCAGTTGGAGGCCAGTCTCAAGGAGAGCGGCGAGGAGCTTGCTGCACTCAAGCACGAGTGCGAGAAGGACGCCTACACTCTTGGCGAGCTGCAGGGCCGTCTCGCCAAGAGGAGCAAAGAGCTTAGCACCGCCAAGGACTCCAATGCAGATCTTGAGTTGAAGCTAACTACTTTGACTCGGGCTGGTGGCGCCAGGAGGCGGAGGTGGCCTTGAAGGAGAAGATCAAGGCCGACGAGGCGCTATTCTTGGCGAGCCGCCGCCGCCTGAGAATACCACGAGGAGAATGTGGAGCACTAGACCGAGGGTCTCGTGAATGTTGCTTGCAGCCATCGACGAGGAGCTGGGCGCAGGGGATGGTGGATCTTGGATATTCCTCAAGCGAGCACCTCCAACCCAGCGCCAAGCTTAGCTTGTTCTTCAAGGCGTGGTGGCGGCCCTCCAGCGACTCGGGAAGAAGTCCCAAAACAGCTGGCCGAGGAGTCGCGCCAGATCTGTGCGGGAGCTCTTCAAAAGGTGCTGATGAAGGTGGCCTTCCGCAATCCAGGCCTCAACCTCACCAACGTCCTCAAGTCCCTACCGCCGGATGCTGATGTGGAGGCGCTCAAGACCCTTGTCGCACCCATTGTGGACAGGGTGAGCGGGATCAAGAGGGTTGAGGGCGACCGCGTAGATTAGGCCGCCCGCTTTCTCTTTTTCTTGCCGCTGCTGGTCATGTTAGGAGAACAATCTATTAGCGCTGCGGCAAGTTATCTTGTAATATAACTCTATTTTGGGTAGCAATTGCTATGTTATTTCCTTTACTTGATTCCTTCCTTTGTATGTTTTTGCCCTACGTTTTTAGGGAACTTGTCGGCCTGAGCACATGAGCTTGAGCTGAGTGCGGGACGTCAGCAGCCTGCTGGCGGTGCCGCTTCCGACAAGTAACCTTGTCGGAGCTAGTTGCGGCTCACTTAAAGTGTTGAGCGGACTCGAAACAAAGTAAGGGCGCAACTAGCTACGAGTTGGTTCCTCTGCGCACAGGTTTTCCATACAAAATGCATTAGATTCGAGGAAGATAACTTAAAATTTTTAAAACTGATTGCTCAAACTTTAGCAACTTAGCTTTTCATCATTTGCTTCGGTAAAGCTAGACTTCCTTAGGCGGCCTTGGTCCACACCATTATCTTCTCCTTTCCCCGGCAAACTTGTGTGCGAGGGAACCTTCCTTTCTTTGAGAAAGAGAAATAAGAGAAAATAAAGATATGGAGCCTCATGGCTCGTTATTGCTTACCGGGGATAGGTGCTGCACAAAGTGTCAGATAATACATGCAAAATAGAAGTAGAAAGCATGAAATTGACAAGGTGTGCGAAGCACGCTAGCTTTACTTATGCACGGGGTCTGCGCCCGGCTTTGTACAAAGGATTACATGCAACAGCGGCAAGACTTGTACAAAAGGTGGTTCTTGGAACAGGTTCCGGCAAACGCGCCTCTGAGTAAAACTTACGAAGATGCTCAATGCTCCGGAGTTGCTCACGGAATGCCATCTTCGGTCTCAAGGCGGACAACACCAGGCCTAGTGACTCGTTTCACCCGGTAAGGGCCTTCCCACCAGCGTCAACTTGTTGGAATTCTTGGCGGACTGAGCAGCGAAGAACAAGGTCGCCTTCCTCGAGACTTCGGCATTGACTTGGCGGCTATGGTAGCGGCGGAAAGCTTCTTGGTATCGAGCAGCTCGTCTGACAGCGAAGGCGATCCTCCTCAAGGAAGCGGTAGCGTCATCTTGTCGCAGCTGCTCTTGCTCAAGCTCATCATAAGCGAGTACTCGAGGTGATCCGATATCTGAGTTCCGTGGGGAGAACTGCCTCTGCTCCATAGACTAGGCGAAAGGTGTGCGGCGGTGGCTCGATTTGGCGTCGTCTGATCGACCAAAGAACCACCGGCAGCTCCTCAATCCGATTTCTTCCGCACTTGTGCGACAGCCGAAAGTTACGGTCTTGAGCCCGCGCAGCACTTCAGCGATTCGCCCTCTCCGCTTGACCGTTACTTCTCGGATGAGCAACGAAGCGAAGCGGAACCTTGGCGCCAAGATCTTGGGCGTCTTGCATGAAGGTGCGGCTCGTGAATTGCGTGCCGTTGTCGGTGATGATCTGTTAGGGATTCAAAGCGGCAAACAATCGACTGAAGAACTTGGCTGGTTGTCTTTGTCACCTTCCTCCTTGCTTCCACTTCCGGCCACTTTGTGAACTTGTCGATTACAGCGTACAAGTACTCAAAGCCCCGACAACTTCGGGGAAAGGGGCCGAGGATGTCAAGCCAGGACGAAAATGGCGGGATAAAGGGATCGTCTGGAGAGCTTGAGCTGGCTGGTGTATCTGCTTGGAATGGGCCGCACGCTTCACACTTGGTTATTTGTGCGATTGCATCACGGAGGCTGTCGGCCAAAAGAAACCTTGACGGAATGCTTTGCGGCAAGTGCTCAGCGCCAATGTGGTGACCACATATGCCTCCATGTATCTACGCCAACAGCTTTTGTCCGTCTTCGGTGAATACACTTCAATTTCACACCGTTGAGTCTTCTTACATGCAGTGTGTTGTCGACAAACTGGTACATACTTGACCGCCGGGCTACTCTTTCCGCTTCTTCTTGCTCTTGGGAAGTTCTCTGTCGAAGGAAATGGACATCTGCTGCTGGGAACATCGGCTTCCACGGCGAGAACCTGCGGCTCGGTAGGAGCTTGGCGTTCCCGGCAAGCTTGCGGAGCAAAACTTGTCGGGGCGTCGCTTCAACGAAACAAACCCTAGGGCTTGTCGGAGCGGTGCCCCCTTAGCATTGTTGGTGTTGATCTTGAGGACCTTCTTGGCGGCGGCAGAAGCTCTGCCGGAAAATAGTCACCAGAGATCAACTTCCTTTTCTTCTCTGTCCGATTGATGGCGTTATAGGCGGTTGAGTCGGCTGAGCACAAAGATCCCTGGTTCCACAGGTAACTTAAGTCTGGCGCACTTGACGATCCATCGGCAATGTCGTTACGAGCTCTTGGAATATATTCCATCATGTGAGGTCGTCAAAGTGCTCTTCTTGCTTTCTCACTTCATCAACATAAGCTTCCATCAATGGACTCTGATAATTCTTGTTCACTTGGCGGATGACAAGCTGTGAGTCACCCCTGACAATGAGCTTCTTGATGCCAAGGTCTACTGCGATCCTGAGACCGGCAAGCAAACCTTCATACTCTGTAGTATTGTTTGTCGCTTGCTCCTTGGGAAAGTGCATCTGGACTACGTACTTGAGGTGCTCTCCGGTGGGTGCAACAAATGCACGCCAGCAGGGCGCTCTTGCAGCGAGAAGGCACCATCAAAGTACATCAGCCACACTTTGCTTGCTTCCTTGACGGGGATGCTCGTTTCTAGAATTTCTTCATCTTGTGTTGGCGTCCATTCTGCTACGAACTCCGCCAATGCTCTACTTTGGATAGTTGATGTGCTCTCAAACTTGAGGCCAAAGCTTGACAGTTCCAGTGCCCACTCGACAATCCACCTTTGTTGCCTCTGGATTTTGCGATTATCCTTTTCAGCGGAAAACGAGTGATTTGTGATCTCATGTGCTGGAAGTAATGGCGCAGTTTTGTTGAGGCCATGAGGAGGCCGAAAAGCAATTTACGCACACCAGAGTACCTTGACCTAGCCCCTGCGGAAGGCCCGACAAAGTAAACTGATGCACCATTCTTTTCTGCATCTTCTCATGTGTCTGCAGCAGATCCGTCCTTGTCGGGACCAGAGCTTGCCGGTGAAGCCCTCTCGCTTGTCATTTGGATGCATACGCCATGGTTGCTAGCTCATCATCCGCCTCCCTCTCCGCTACTAACGCAGCACTAACCACTTGATTGGTTGCCGCTATATATAGGAGAAACTTCTCTTGTGGCTTAGGTGCGACAAGTGTTGGAGTGGAGGGCAGTATCTCTTCAAGTCTGCGGCGCAGCCTCCGCTCCGGAGTCCATTGCATCGGACCTGCCTTTTTCAAAATTTTGAAAAATGGCGTGGCGCTTCAGCAGAACCTAGAGATAAACCTGCTGAGAGCAGCTACGCAACCGGCAAGCCTTCGTACATCCTTGACGTGCTTTGGTGCTTCAATCTGCTCAATGGCCTTGATCTTGTCGGGATTAGCTTCAATTCCCCGCTGAGACACGAAGAACCCGAGAAGCTTGCCGGAACGGACTCCAAACACACACTTCTCAGGGTTGAGCTTGAGGTTGATCTTGTGCAGATTCGCAAAGGTTTCGTCCAAATCTTGAATCAGAGTCGCCTTGTCCTTGCTTTTGACCACTATGTCATCCATGTAGGCTTCCACATTTCTGTGCGTTTGCGGCTCAAAAGCGTCATGGACTACTCTTGCAAATGTTGAACCAACATTCTTTAACCCGAAGGGCATCCGTACAAAACAGTATGTGCCACATGGGGTGATGAATGCGGTCTTCTCCTCATCCTCTTCTGCCATGAAGATCTGATGATATCCTGAGTATGCATCCAGAAATGAAAGCAAATCACATCCGGCCGTGGAGTCAACAATCTGGTCGATGCGGCGGCAAGGGAAATGGGTCTTTGGGACAAGATTTATTGACATCGGTAAAGTCGATACAAAGCCTCCATTTCCCGTTAGCCTTGCGATACAACCAGGATTGGCCAACCACGTGGGAGGGAGCACTCCTCGGACAAGGCCTGCTGCGTCCCGTTTCTTGATTTCTTCTGCGATGAACTCTTGGCGCTCCACTGCACCTTCTTGACTTTCGCTTGACGGGCCGCGCATGAGGACAAAGCGCAAGATGGTGCTCAATTACTTTCACAGGAACACCGAGGATGTCGACGGTTGCCACGCAAACACGTCGACGTTCGCCGCAGAGAAAACAACGGCGCGCCTTCCTATTTAGGGCCGAGAGAGGCACCGATGGTGAAGGTACCACCGGTGCCGTCCTCCTTGGCGGACACCTTCTTGGTCTGGTGGAGCTTCCATCGTCTTCTTACACTTGCCGGTGGAGCTCGATGGTGCATCCTCGGCGGTGGCGCAGCACTTGAAGAGGTGCGCTTGCGGAGTGGGCATCGAGCTCTTGCCGGACTTGGTCTTCTTCTTCCCCGGAGCTTGACAAGTGGCTTGCAATCTGTTGCATTGCCGCTTCGGTAGATCTTGTCGGCAGATAAGAGCATCCTTCTTGTCGCCGAGGACTGAAATGACACTTATCGGGCTGGCATCTTCAGCATGTTGTAGGCATAGTGAGAGGCCGCCATGAATTTGGCGAGTCTTTGGGCGGCCAAGTATCCCATTGTAAGGCAATGGAAAGTCATGACGTCAAAGGTGACCCTCTCAGTTCTGAAGTTCAACTCGCTGCCAAATGTCACCGGCAACGTGATCTTTCCCTTCGGCTTGCTCCTTCCCGGATTGATTCCTTGGAATGTGCCGGTCTCTTCGAGCTCGCCATCAGGGATCTGGAGTTTCTGGAGCACCGCTGAGGAGATCAGGTTCAAGCCGGCCCCGCCGTCAACTAGCATCTTGGTGACCTTGAGGTTGCGGATAGTTGGTGAAACCAACATCGGCAAGCACCCGACCGCAGTTACACGATCAGGGTGGTCCTCAATATCAAAGATGATAGGCGTGCTGGACCATTTCAGAGGCCTGCGTGACTCGACAGATGGTTCCGCCGCATTGACCTCCCGCATCCACTGCTTGAGCTGGCGGTGGGAAGTATGCAGAGAAGCACCGCCGTCAACGCACAGGACCTCTATGGCTTTCTGGAACTCCTGCTCATCGGTCTCGTCATCATCCATGTCTTCATCATCGTCGTCGTCTTCATCCTTGTCGCGGCCGCGGGGAGGTCTGTCTCCTTGCCGCTGCTTGGCCTTGCCGCGGCGTCCTCCTCGGCCGAGACGTTTCTTGCTAACTCCTCCAGCACCTTCTTGGGCCTTCTCCTTGTCGCGTCATTCGTATTCAGCCTTCTGCTGCTCGACAAGCTGCTCGACCTTCTTGCAGCTCTGGAGGTCATGGCCCTTGGTGCGGTGGATCTTCTTGATCTTGTTTGTTGGAGCCGTCACGCTTGTCGGTGACCGCCACGGCTTGGCGATTGGTGCGGCAACCTCCTTGTCGGAGCTACCAACTTTGGCTTTCTTGGCGCCACCTCCGTTGCCGGACTGCTCAACAACTAGCACATCTTTGCCTTTCTTCTCTCTATTGTTCCGCCGCCGGTTTTTCCTTGCCGGGGCGGTCTCCTCACTATCAGATCCTCCTGCTTCAGTATTCTCTCCGGGGAGTCTCTTCCCTTCCTCAGCACGTGCACACTTGTCGGCCAGGGCATATAGCTCACTGATATCTCTGATCTTGCACATCGCCATCTCCTCCCGCATCCTGCGGTTTCACATGTTCTGATGGAACGCGCTGATTATCGCGGCAGGGTGGACATCTGGGATGTTGTGCTGTACGCGGCTGAATCTCTGAATGTACTTGGCGAGGGCTCTCCTTCCTTTAGGCGGCGGATGAACGTCGCTTTCTTGGCCATGGGGCTTGTGGCCGCTGTAAAGGCGCCGACAAAGCTGATGGCATAGATCTGCCAAGAAGATATGGAGTTGTCCGGCAAGTGCATGAGCGAGATCGACATTGGGCTTGAGTACCAGGGGAAGTAGTTGGCGGGATCTTGTCGTCTCGCCCGGCAGCTTGCACCGCAATGGTGTAGATGCTGAGGAACTCCGACGGATGTGTCTTCTTGTCGTACTTCTCCGTGCGTCGGCTTGAAATTCTTCTTGCTGGGCCACTGGACTTGCCGCAGCTCACGAGTGAACGCAGGGCAACCTACCGCATACGGCAAGTCGCCTGGTTCCTCTAGCGCATGCATGTCAACAGAGGGCCCAGCGCGCTTGTCAGATTGACGACGCGCTTCTCTTCGGCGCTCGATGCGAGTTCGAGCATCTTCTTGTTGTTGTTCGTGAAGAACTTGGCGCTGATCGCGAGGAGCTCGTGGATCCGATGATGCGGTGGAGTCGTTGTCTCCCTCGCCTCCTGAGACGGGCGCGGTGCATGTACGGACGCCGAGGTCTGCGCAGCCTTGTTCTTGGACTTGGCAGCACCGTGAGCTCCCCCGTCACCGTCCATTCTTCCGCCGGCGTCTACCCCACCACCTGTTTGCTCCGGCGGTGGTCGGTTCGACGCGGACGGAGCTTCTGCGGTGGCATGTTGATGAAGGTGATGAAGATCTAGCTCGCTTGGACGCCGGATCAGGTTCACACAATCTCGACACCCCCCTACCTGGCGCGCCAAAGATGTCGGGGCAGGCTGTTCTGGACCACGAACACCTATGGGACCGGCGGACCCTGCCCCTTTCGGTTCGGCGGGGAGCGGAGGTCGCACGAAGAGCAGATCGAGGCGAAGCACACGAGAGGTTTACCCAGCTTCGGAGATCTCCGGAGAGATAATACTCCTACTGCTGCATGTCTAGGTGTATTGAGTTCTTGCTCAGGAGCGCTGAGTGCTACAGTTCACACAAGCTGCTAACGAGACTGAGCGTGGGGGGGGGGGGCGACCCTTTCTACGTTGCGCATGGGCCTCCTTTTATATGCTCAAGGGGTCTCCGACAGGTGGCAACATAGACAAGGGCAAAAATGGAAAAGGAGTGGTTGGTACACCTACTTGTACAAAGGTACGATGTATCATACCTAACCACGGCGGGGGACAAAGGCATTAAATGCCCGCTGCGTCGCCCTAACGGCAAACAGGGACCGTCGGGCGCCACCGCATGCCACGATGGCAATCTTGTCGGCGCCGCTTGCCACCTCGCCGTGGCTGCCTGACCTCTCGCCACGCAGCGCTGGAAAGGTCAGGCGACACGTTAGTGGATGTGCTAGAGCGTGGAGTACAGAGAGGTGATGCGCATGACAAGCGCCTTGCCGCGGTTGTTGTCTTGTCGCGCCCGGAAGCTTGTTGCTCATTGGGCCTTCCCGGCAAGCTCCTCTTACCGGGGCCTTGTCTTGTAGGTGCCTTGGGTGGCCTTCCCGGCAAGCTCCTCTTGCCAGGGCCTTGTCTCCTTGGCTTGAATACTTTGTTCTTGAATGGCTCCAAAGGACCCATGGAGGACCTTGGCGGTCGCCTGGTAAGCCTTGCCGCGGAGGGCTGCAACTGCCCGTGCACAAGTTCGGGATACTAGGGTACCCCTACTCTAGTACACCGACACCGTGCAGTATAAAAATACCCAGAAAATAAAAGTTCTCCAAATGCCACGAAAATGGAATATGATTTTTTCTGGAATATTTGAGAATATAAAACCTTGAGAACACAGCGGGGGAGCAAGCACACAGCCACGACAGTCCAGGCGCGCCCACCCCTGAGCCCCCTGCCTCATGGGCCCATGGTGGCCCCTCCACTTATTCCTGCACCCACACACTTCTTCTTCCTCCCAAAAATCACCATCCAGCTCAAGCACGAGTTCTAGCTCATTTTGCTACGATTTTGATCTCCTTGCTCAAAGCACCTCTCACAAAACTGCTTGGGGGATTGTTCCTTGGTATGTGACTCCTCCATTGGTCCAATTAGTTTTTGTTCTAGTGCTCTATTCATTGCAAATTTGTGCTGCCTAGGTGACCATGTTCTTGAGCTTGCATGTCAAATTTATATGGTTCCAAGTAGTTTTAATGCATGATATAGTCCCTATGCACTTGTAGGAGTAATTGCTATAAATTTGTTGAGCTTGGTTCACTTTTGTTTGAAGTTACTAAAAATTTCAGAAATTTTTCAGAGGAAGAAATATGCTTAGGAAATTGTACCAAGGTGTTTCTTCAAGGAAGCAAGGACCCAGGCTTGCAATGTGTGATGCTGACGATGAGCCACCAAGGGACACTCCAGTGCGGCCCTGTGAATGGCCTTCAGAAAACTTTATGGATCGAGCGGGAATCAAGGAAGAATTTAACGCATATTTGCGTAACGCTGATCTTGTGAGCTTCGAGGCAGAAAAATGCCGCCAATACCACTATCTCACTAGTTCCTTTGTGAGGATGTTTGAATTTTCATCTTCACGTAATTCTCCAACCGTCCTGTTTGATCTTTATGAAAAATCTTATACGATGGACTTAGAGGATTTTACCACTGCTTGCAAACTTCCACAATGGGGTAGTGCTAGTGAACCCCACAAATCTGAATTTAGAAATTTTCTTGCTAGTATAACTGTGGGGGAATCTAGAGATATAGCACAAGCTACCATAGGGAGCATTCATTTTCCTGCTATACATTATTTTGCTCTCTTCATAGGTAGGTGCATAAATGGTAAAGATGAAGCATGTCATATGTGTGTTCCTGACCTCGGTATTCTTAGGAGTGCTATGTTAGGAGACAAATCTTATAATTTTGGAGCCATTGTTGCACGTAGGTTGCATAATAATAGATTTAATGGGGATTTCTTCGGTGGAATTTATGCAACCCGCTTAGCTGATTTTCTTGGTGTAACCATACGTAATGATGATATTGAATTGCCTCCTGCTTACCTAGACTTTAATGCTATGGTTCACCACCAGTTTGTTGAGAGGAATGAACCACCTCTCCAGTATCTCTTAATCTTTGTGGGCCTTGTCTTGTCCAGTATTACTCTCCCTGCTCCTGCCTTCTTTGATTATTAGGCAAAAGGAAGACATGTTATTACCAGAGAGGAGGCAGATGAGTACGAGAGGAGGGCGTAGGCAGCTCATCGCCACGCTGCAGCCCAGGAGGCAATAATTGCCGCATCACAGTACAACCCCGGCTACAACTATGGATATCCGCCAGGCCATCCATGGCAATAAACTAACTTAGGCCAAAAGCCTAAGCTTGGGGGAGTACGTATTTCCCACCGACATTACATTTATGTTTACACACTCATTGCTAGATGTCGGTGCTCATACTCTTTCACTGTAGCATCCATGCTAGTTTATTTTCTTTTTCTTGCATTCTTCTTGTGTGTTTGATAAACCTTCAGAAAAACCAAAAAAAATTAGTAGTAGCTTTTAGTTAGTTTACTTTTCTTGCTGTAGTAGTAATAATTAAAAATAAAACCCAAAAATATTTCCCGTTCTTCTTTTGCTTGTTGGGAGCTTTCCCGTGTAAATAGTTTTTATTTCTTTTCTTTTCTTTGGGGGTCGATAGGAGAAGACCATAATTAAATTGTTGAAGTGGCTCTTATATGCATAATTGTTGATTTAACCAAGAGCCCATATTGCCTTGTCTTCTCCTGTTTATTGAACGCTTGCAGATTCCAGCTTAGTCCAATTCATGTGCACTCTTATTATTATTCACGTCGTTCGGTCGTGCAAGTGAAAGGCAATTATGACGATATATGATGGACCGACTGAGATTAGAAAAGCTGGTATGAACTTGACCTCTCTTGTTTTTGTAAATATGATTAGTTCATTGTTCTTGATTCAACCTATTATGGATAAACATGTTTGCAATGACGATTAGAGATCATAGTTGCTCGTGCCATGATTGATTCGCTATGAGTTATAATGGTTTACTTGCGTGCCAACATGCTATTAGAATGGTTGTGATGTGGTATAGTGGGGTGTTATCCTCCTTTGAATGATTTAAGTGACTCGACTTGGCACATGTTCACACATGTAGTTAAAAAAATTCAACATAGCCTTCACGATATTTATGTTCATGGTGGATTATATCCTACTCATGCTTGCACTCAATGTTTATTAATTTTAATGTATGTTCATGACTGTTGTCGCTCTCTAGTTGGTCGCTTCCCAGTCTTTTGCTAGCCTTCACTTGTACTAAGCGGGAATCGCTTGTGCATCCAATCCCTTAAACCCCAAAGTTATTCCATATGAGTCCACCATACCTTCCTATATGTGGTATCTACCTGCCGTTCCAAGTAAATTTGCATGTGCCAAACTCTAAACCTTCAAATGAAATTCTGTTTTGTATGCTCGAATAGCTCATGTATCAACTAGGGTTGTCTGTATCTTCCACGCTAGGCGGGTTATTCTCAAGAGGAGTGGACTCCGCTCCTCATTCACGAGAAAATGGCTGGTCACCGGGATGCCCAGTCCCATGCTTTATGCAAACTAAATAAACATAATTGCAAACAAAACTCCCCCTGGGACTGTTGCTAGTTGGAGGCACTCGTTGTTTCGAGCAAGGCATGGATTGATGCTTATTGGTGGAGGGGGAGTATAAACTTTACCATTCTATTTGGGAACCGCCTATAATGTGTGTAGCATGGAAGATATCACCATCTCTTGGTTGTTATGTTGACAATGAAAGTATGCCGCTCAAAATATTATTTATCTCTGTTTTAAAATCGAGCTCTGGCACCTCTACAAATCCCTGCTTCCCTCTGCGAAGGGCCTATCTATTTACTTTTATGTTGAGTCATCACCCTCTTATTAAAGAGCACTAATTTGGAGAGCGCAGCTGTCATTTGCATCAATTACTATTAATTTATATTGGGTATGTCTATGACTGGATCTCTTTTACCATGAATTACAATGTCTAGTCAGTCCTTGATCTTTAAAGGTGCTCTGCATTTATGTTTTGCAGTCTCAGAAAGGGCTAGCGAGGTACCATCTTGTTATATCATATCATGATTGTTTTGAGAAAGTGTTGTCATCCAAGATTTATTATTATTGCTCGCTAGTTGATTATGTCATTGATATGAGTAAACATGAGACTTAAGAGTTATTGTGAATGTGGTTAGTCATAATCTTTGATGAAAACTTGAATGCTGGCTTTACATATTTACAACAACAAGAGCAAATAGAGTTTGTAAAATTTTTTCTTTATCACTTTCAGTTGATCAACTGAATTGCTTGAGGACAAGCAAAGGTTTAAGCTTGGGGGAGTTGATACGTCTCCGTCGTATCTACTTTTCCAAACACTTTTGCCCTTGTTTTGGACTCTATCTTGCATGATTTGAATGGAACTAACCCAGACTGACGCTGTTTTCAGCAGACTTTCCATGGTGTTATTTATGTGCGGAAACAAAAGTTCTCAGAATGACCTGAATTCCACTGAACATCTTTTTGGAAAATATTAAAATGACTGGAAGAAAAATCCACGTCAGGGGGCCCACACCCTGTCCACGAGGGTGGGGGCGCGCCTCCCTGCCTCGTGGGCCCCCTAACGCTCCACCGACCTCAACTCCAACTCCATATATTCACTTCCGGAGAGAAAAAAATCAGAGAGAAGGTTCATCGCGTTTTACGATAGGGAGCTGCCGCCAAGCCCTAAAACCTCTCGGGAGGGCTGATCTGGAGTCCGTTCGGGGCTCCGGAGAGGGGGATTCGTCGCCATCGTCATCATCAACCATCTTCCATCACCAATTTCATGATGCTCACCGCCGTGCGTGAGTAATTCCATCGTAGGCTTGCTGGACGGTGATGGGTTGGATGAGATCTATCATGTAATCGAGTTAGTTTTATTAGGTTTTGATCCCTAGTATCCACTATGTTCTGAGATTGATGTTGCTATGACTTTGCAATGCTTAATGCTTGTCACTAGGGCCTGAGTGCCATGATTTCAGATCTGAACCTATTATGTTTTCATGAATATATGTGAGTTCTTGATCCTATCTTGCAAGTCTATAGTCACCTACTATGTGTTATGATCCGGCAACCCCAAGTGACAATAATCGGGACCACTCCCGGTGATGACCGTAGTTTGAGGAGTTCATGTATTCACTATGTGTTAATGCTTTGGTCCGGTACTCTATTAAAAGGAGGCCTCAATATCCCTTAGTTTCCGCTAGGACCCCGCTGCCACGGGAGGGTAGGACAAAAGATGGCATGCAAGTTCTTTTCCATAAGCACGTATGACTATATTCAGAATACATGCCTACATTACATTGATGAATTGGAGCTAGTTCTGTGTCACCCTATGTTATGACTGTTACATGATGAACCACATCCGGCATAATTCTCCATCACCGATCCAATGCCTATGAGCTTTTCATATTGTTCTTCGCTTATTTACTTTTCCGTTACTCTTGTTACAATCACTACAAAACACCAAAAATATTACTTACGCTACCGTTACTTTTATTCTTTATTACCACTACTATCATATTACTTTGCTACTAAATACTTTGCTGCAGATACTAAGTTATCCGGTGTGGTTGAATTGACAACTCAACTGCTAATACTTGAGAATATTCTTTGGCTCCCCTTGTGTCGAATCAATAAATTTGGGTTGAATACTCTACCCTCGAAAACTGTTGCGATCCCCTATACTTGTGGGTTATCACATATCAATATATCTATCCTGCACAAGTATGCCAATAGTTTCAAACAACAGATTAGAAAAGTATTTATGCTACGTTGTCATGATACGGGGACTTTCTGGTAGATGGCCTCGGCGTTTCTTCAAGCCATGAAAATGCACTATAATTTGCTTGTCAACAATGCCTGCAAATCTCTATGTCTCTCTCAACATAGCAGATCATCATTAGACACTAAATCCTTCAATGGGAGCTTGCAAAATGCTTGCATTAGATGCCTCATTAGACACTATATGTTCATCACCAGGAGCATGTAAAATGTTTGCATCAAATTCTTTATTAGCAGTCTGTTCATTAGACACTTCAGGCTCAAGAACAACATGAGCTTGGATGTTTGCACCCGAAGCTTGATTAGATACATCAGATTCAGTTAGTTCAGTATTGACTGGGGGAGTTGTAAAATAAGTAGAAATTGGTTTCATTTTCTCATAGATTCCCTACATACAAGCAGTTTTACAACACCGTTAGGTTTAACTATTGGCCAGAAATTGAAGAGTTGAATTAGATATAATCAGGGATGTGATGTACACCTTTCGTTGCGCATGCTACTCTTGCAAGCTGCGACATTGTCCGTTCGCATAAGCTCGATGACATGCCCGTCTTTGCCGCTGCCTCCCATGCAGGCTACACCCAGGGTTGGATCTTCATCTTCTTGTCCTTCCGTTCGCTTGAAGCCCGGCGACCGCCCTCCAACGAGGGCGCGAGGAAGTGTTGTGTCGGTCTGTCAAGCGGCGATTAGGTTATGAGCGAACCAGACATGAGGCTAGAGCGGATAAATTGGGATTTTTCCTCCTGTCGATCGATATGGGAGGCGCTCATTTGGGCCGCGAGCCTGCTATAGGGCCTGCCTTGCACTTATGTTATTGGCCTATCCAAATTGAAACATTTTTCTTCATTTTTTACATTGCACCTTTCGTGCGTTGGGACGAACAAAACTAGCCTGGGCCAACCTGGACGATTCAAACTACGTGCACACTTTCGAGCCACCCGAGGCGGCCGCCCATACCAGCCCCTATGGTGGCGTCGCCCCTTTTGTGTGTATGATAGGGGTAGAGAAAAATATTCCAGTGGCGCTTTTGATTTACCCACAAAATGGTTGAATTGCTTGTTTCTATGAACTGAGTTCACCAATAATGTGATAGGGAGACACTCTTCGAGTTGAATCGGCAATGCATTCCATAGATAATCTGACTACTTTTTATGTTTTCATGAATCTCAGATTCTGAACAACATCATAATGATTATGAGCTTGCGGCATGAAAAGAATAAAGCAGAACAATGCCATGGCTGTCAAACTTGGCATTAAGGGACTGAAGTCAAATGCGGATGCAATGCAATGCAAACGCTCTCCACCTACAGTTTCATGCTCAGAATATGATCCTAACAGTGATTCTGAGCTAGAGGGAGACCTAAGTCAATGGAGCTCCCTAGTGGAGGAGTCAGAGGAAGATGCCCTATCTTATTCATCCATCAAGGTGCTTGCTCTAACTTTCCAAGGTTATATTTATCGCACATATCTTGCAACTGATGATTTGCATTGCTTCTACTTTGTTGAACTACCATTAGCTTAGTTTACACATCGTGTATGTGAATACGGCATGCCTATCCATTTTCAGTACATATTCCATCTGTCATCATACCATATTTATCCATTCAAATGCTGTTCTTGTGTATCAGACGTTCAAAAGGAAGAGGGCGATTGCTGATTGTGGAGGAGCACAAGCAAAGTATTTGGAAAAGGTAGTGCCACTTGATAAATCAAATAGCCCATTAGGTGTTGTTGCAATATCACCTGACCCATAAAACACCCCAACTCTAGCAGACTCTAGCCCTACTCAGCAGACCCCAACTCAGCAGACCCCAACTGCAGCAAACATTATGATTATGCCAGTTGACATAGCACTAGCTCTACGACGCAAAACCCCCATTCCAGCAAAGAGTACACCAAATCCAGTTGCCAAATCCCTTTTCGAACTAGAGAGAGCCCCAATTGCAGCAAATAGGACCCCTGTTCCATTTCTTCCCAGTTTAGAAGACAAAGCTTATATTGTTGTCAGGAACTTTGTGCGCATCTTTCCTTCATGGGAAGATTGTACCGCAGACACAGAACAATTTCAAGTCTTCCTCCACAACTTACGCGTAAGTAATGTACTAATGTTATTCATGGTCATTATTGCATATGTTTCTGCTGACAGAAGACACAAGATTTCATTCTTTTAAATAGGCGAGGACCAAACTGGATTGTGAAGACGAGCAAGGGTTGGTTGCGCTTTTCAAGCACTCATTGATGAAGTATCATTCCTACCTGAGGCAAGCGCACTTCGATGGCAAACCTCTAAACGAAATTTCTGTGAAGTATCCGGTGCTACATTTATCCAACGGTGACTGGAATAATCTTGTTACACATTGGTCTCGGCTGCAGCGTAAGGTACTATCTATGATATCACATCACAATTTGAACTACATTTCTGCATTTGCCTTAACGTCTCACTTGTATGAAAACGGTTAGCAGAAGAACATTCGTTCTCAAGGGACCACAGAATCTCGCAACTATACTGCACACTGCATTGCTCTTGTGAGTACCTCTTCCCCTGTATGACCATACTTACTTTTGTAGCTGTTTGATTATGTAGCATCACTGCACATGTTAGCCTCGTTAATGTCCATTTGGTGGACATTATAAGATCTGTATGGACTCTTACATAAATTTAGAATCAACCCAATGCTTTTGAAGAGGTTTAGCTCTGCAGCCCTCTTGTAAGGGTGAACATCGTCTATGTTGTATTTACATTAATTGCTACTCCCTCCGTCCCATAATATAAGAACGTTTTGTACAGTACACGGTGTTCAAAACACTCTTGTATTATGGGAAGAGAATTGTTCATTGTGTAGCATTCTGCATCTTATCTCCCTCGCCCACCATTTACTAAAAAAGATCAGATCTATATTTAATCTTACCAAAAAGTAGAATACACAGACAATGCCAGTGCAGAAGTGTAGCCCATTGCTCTTGTCAGTACATTTTGTCCTATAATGCTTGTACTTCCAGGGATTGGTAGTTGATTATGTAGCATCAATCTGCATCTTATCTTCATTATCCTCTATCCCTTCCAGTATTATCATATCTATAATTACTCTCTACAAAATGTAGAGACAGGCAATGCTTATGAAGAAGATTCTGTACTGAAATTCTGGAGTTATCCTTCCCTTGACATGGAGAAGGGCATCATAAAGCCGGTGTTTACTATTAATGTAAGTCAGTCCTTCTAAAGCCTTTATCCTCAACTGTTGTTTAATTTGCTCATACTCCCTATCATTTACAGCTGTTTAGTTTGTTGTTTCTACCAAAATGCATGTTCGCAAGAACCGTAAGTTCTAAGTTTTACTTGTAAAACCAAATTCCTTATTCATACCATGCACATTAATCAATACTCCCTATATGTATGCTTGTGTTTGTGGATCTATAATCCAGTGTGTGGTGAAGCAGCCCATGTTTGCACCTTGTCATCTCCTATTTTATCTTACTGATGTGGCTGATGATATGAACAACATGCCATGCACATTAACCAAAATAGTTACAATGATTTTCTTTTCCCTTCATCTATGCTTGTTATATTGACATGGTAATCCAGTAGTGTGGTGAAGCTCCCCGCATTATGAACAATGCCAAATTATGCTATTGATATTTTGAACTTACTCTTTATTTTCTAATTTGAAATTGGATGGAATTGATGACAATTATCATCTTTGTTTATACACGTGCAAAACATGTCATCTCTCTGCTTTCTTTCAGGGTGATATGCCTGATGGCATGCACAAGTCTGCTGAAGGCTGTGCGACAAACCCAACATATATTGCAGCAAAGAAGGCAAAACATCTTGAAGATAGCAAGACAACCCCAAAGTCTTGTCTTGATGTAGTGTTCAAGTTACTTGAGACTAGTAGTCAGACAAGCTCACAGAATTCGTTGGCTGAATCAGTTCGACTTCTTCAGTGCCAAGTTCTAGCAGAAAGGCATTCTGCAACTCAACTTCGACTTGA
Organism: Aegilops bicornis; assembly: GCA_021605145.1. Classification (NCBI taxonomy): domain Eukaryota; kingdom Viridiplantae; phylum Streptophyta; class Magnoliopsida; order Poales; family Poaceae; genus Aegilops; species Aegilops bicornis. The sequence goes on along the minus strand of CM038671.1, from coordinate 548,211,724 downwards.
AGTCCTATCTCTAATAAAGATTGCAGAGAACATCAATGAGAACCTCATCGCTAAACAGCTACACCTGGAAGCTATTACCGACATGCTAGGCCGGTCTCACAGCCTTGCTCGGCTTCTTGTGGCAGTTCCCATAAAGGCTAACCTTTCTTGAACTGTCTTGGAAGTGGTCTCGGTTCAGTATTATTTTGTTACACTGCAATGGCGCCCAGTTTTTGTAATCTGCTTCTTCGTTGCGCTTTATGATCCTTTGGTGGCGAACTTGATGCCAGTGGATGCAATATACCATAAATCCTTTATTGTATAGTGTAGGTTTATTCTTAGTTACTATGCTGTTATTTCTTTATTGTATAAAGTAGGTTTGTTCTTAATTCCTACTAGTTATTGCCATCATTCGCTATCTGAAAAAAAATCAGATGTAGTCGACCGGGCAGAAACATTCACCTCTAACGGGCCTGGTGTTTAGCGGGCCACAATTGGGTCGGCCTGCATCATTCTTGGGCCCGAATGATTGGGGCCTTCACACTTTGCGCGAGGTCCACAATTTACACCGGCCTATATTTTAGTTGGGCCTTTTGTGGACCTAGCGCTTAGTTTGGCCTAGGTAGAGTTGGGCCATTAACAGGCTGAATATTGTACTGGCCTGTTACGGCCCAGATGAAACCATGGGCCTTTAGCAGGCCGAAATGCATATTGGGCCTCAATTTTCACTAGTCGTCGACGGTCCTTGACGAGCTAAAATGTAAACCGGGCCTTTTGGGCCCGATTATATCACGGCGATTACCAGGCGAAACATATCTCGGGCCTTAGTTGGCCCATCGATATCATGGGCCTTTAAGAGGCCGAAGCTTAATCTGGAACATCAACGGGCCGAATTATGCGACAGGCCTTTAACAGGCCCAAATTCACATTGGGCTTAACTGTTGCCACCTTTATCACGGGCCGTTAGTGGGCTCGATGTCTTGTCGAACAATATATGGCCCATGGGCAGCACGGGCCATTCCCAGGCCGGAAGTCACACCGGGCTGAAATGGGCCCATGTCTACATCGGGCCTCTAATAGGCCGAAATTCACTGGGCTGTAATTGGGCCCAAATATTCGGCAAACAATTAACGGTCCAGATCTGGCTTCGGGCCGTAAATGGGCCCAAATATTCGGCGAACAATTAACGGGCCAGATCTGGCTTCAGGCCGTAAATGGGCCTTTATTAAGCAGGCTGTTATTGGGCTTGCCCACTAGTACCTGAGTAAGTACTACGTGCCTTTGATTGGGCCGGGCTTTTTAACCTATACGGGCCTCTGTTGGGCCATGCCAAGTGTCGACGTATCATAGGCGCTTTGGGTCCAATGAGTGGACGACATCTGTCCCAACGGTGATCCGACACGTGTTTCCTCCAGCCAATGATGATTTTACACATGGAAAATCCCCATTGGTCGGGGCTGTTAACGGGTTATCGGATCCAAAACCGGACCCGATAGCTTAACGGCGTTCTGTTACGGTGGATGCCACGTGTCGGTCACTCTTGGCGAAAAGCACTTACGTGACGCGCAATTTATCGTCATGGAAGTGGACACTTCCGTGATGATAATTTTGGTAATGTCATGGAACACTTCTCTGACGACAGGTATGACTATCTTGATTCTGTCATAAATTTGTCATGGATGTACATGCATGACAGAAAACGTGACCTACTGTGACAAAGACGTATCATCACAGAAGTGTATTTTTTTGTAGTGGATGCTTTTGTTTGCCGTCGAGGCGAGCTCCATCCCATGTCTTACAATACTTCACATAATTTATGCCATTGCAGTTTAACTTCTACCATTTACTGGTTGCCTGTAGGTACACATGTCAGTGGCATTGATCCATGCTTCGACCCAGAGGAACAGCTCGCCTCCGCCGCCGCTGACTTTGGGCGGGCTCTGGCCAAGATGAAGTGCCCCAACAACTACCTCTCAGGACTTACCAAGTATGTACTCACCAGTTCAATCTTACAAATACCAGCTGCAATTAATGGCTATGTTCTGTACGGTCGATGTATTAAGCATGTTCTAGTAAACATGCCTAACACGTTTTTGCTACTTTCCCTACCTTTTATAGACATCTGGCCCATTCTCTGCTCTGGCAACATCTACCTTATGATGTTTAACTATGCCAATTGCATTTTTATCAGTACCGGTTTCAATGACTATTAAGCCTGTTGCTATTAACAGTTGAATCCATTTTTAAAAAGTTGTATTTCAATGGCTACAACTTACAAAACATGACTTAGGATGTTGTTAAGCCTGTTGCAATTAACAGTTGTATCCATTTTTTTATCTGTCCATTTGCTACCATGCTACTTGCTACCTCTTGAGCACTGTGTTGGTTTTCCCTTGAAGAGGAAAGGGTGATGTAGTAAAGTAGCATAAGTATTTCCCTCAGTTTTTGAGAACCAAGGTATCAATCCAGTAGGAGATCATGCACGAGTCCCTCGTACCTACACAAGCAAATAAGAACCTCGCAACCAACGCAATAAAGGGGTTGTCAATCCCTCAACGGTCACTTACGAGAGTGAGATCTGATAGATATGATAAGATAATATTTTTGGTATTTTTATGATAAAGATAAATAAAGATGCAAATAGAAATAAAAAGCAAAAGCAATGACTAAGTGTTGGAAGATTAATATGATGGAAAATAGAGGCGGGGGGCATAGGTTTCACTAGTGGCTTCTCTCGAGAGCATAAGTATTACGGTGGGTGAACAAATTACTGTTGAGCAATTGACAGATTTGAGCATAGTTATGAGAATATCTAGGTATGATCATGTATATAGGCATCACGTCCGTGACAAGTAGACCGACTCCTGCGTGCATCTACTACTATTACTCCACACATCGACCGCTATCCAGCATGCATCTAGAGTATTAAGTTCAGAAGAACAGAGTAATGCTTTAAGCAAGATGACATGATGTAGAGGGAGAAACTCATGCAATATGATATAAACCCCATCTTGTTATCCTCGATGGCAACAATACAATATGTGCCTTGCTGCCCTAACATCCTTTGGGAAAGGACACATAAGATTGAACCCAAAGCTAAGCACTTCTCCCATTGCAAGAAAGATCAATCTAGTAGGCCAAACCAAACTGATAATTCGAAGAGACTTGCAAAGATAACTCAATCATACATAACATAATTCAGATAAGAATCAAATATTGTTCATAGATAAACTTGATCATAAACCCACAATTCATCGGTCTCAATAAATACACCGCAAAAGAAGATTACATAGAATAGATCTCTATCGGATTTCGGGTTCCGGCAGACCCTTGAGGTTCGAACACTGGGGTGCGCGCGGAGATCTCGCCCTCTACCTACCTGCGCCCCGCCGCCTCGCTAGGATCTAAACCACGAAAGGAACAACACAAGAGACACAAGGTATATACTAGTTCGGGCCACCATTGTGGTGTAATACCCTACTCTAGTTTGTGGTGTAGTGGATTGCCTCTTGGGCTGATGGTGATGAACAATACAAGGAAGAACAGCCTCGCGAGGGTTTGTTCTTGGCCGGGGCAATGAACTGCTTGGAGGAGTTCCGTCGCGCGCTCTCTCTCTCTAGATTGCTTGGCCTCTAGCTCTGTTCTGGATCCCGGATCGAGCTGCCTCTACCCTGTGGGAGGCTAGTCCTATTTATAGCGGAGGCCCTGGGCCTCTTCCCAAATATTGAGCGGGAAGGGCGTCAACAATTGGCCATTTTGAAGGGGAACAAATGGTACACTTATCCTGACTAAAGTTGGTCCTCGCCTGTCAAAGGCTCTGGTGGTGACGCCTGCTTGGGCTCCACAATGACTTCCTTCCTGCCGTTGGGCTGGTCTTGGTCTTGTTGCACCAAAATGGATGCCTTTGCTTGATGCTCTCGCCTGAGCTTGCTCCCTTTGCACCAAAGAGGAAAGGAGGACACTGCGCGGGCTGGCGCCCGCCTGGTGCCCTTGGTCGTCATGGCTTGCGTCATGGGCACCTCGGGAGGTACCCTGCCTTGATCTCTCCGCCTCCTCGCGAGCCAGCCTGATGAGGCCGTGCCTGAGGAAGCTCCCTGTCATCCGCCCCGTGAGGCTTGTCCCCTCGCGAGGGTCTTGAGCTTGTGTTGATGAAGATGGGTCGTGATGGGCCCCCCTTTGAGCCACGCCGCAGGCCGCAGGCAGGCAAGTCTGGGGACCCCCGTTCCCAGAACGCCGACAATCTCCATGAGAATCATGGAGAACTTTTTATTGAGATCCAAAGAGAGAGAAGAAGCCATCTAGCTAATACCTATGGACCCGAAGGTCTGAGGTAAACTACAAACACATCATCAGAGAGGCTATGGTGTTGATGTAGAAGCCCTCCGTGATCAATGCCCCCTCCGTGAGACGCTTGAGAAAAAGGCCCCAAGATGGGATCTCACGGGTACAGAAGGTTGCGGTGGTGGAATTATGTTTTTGTGGATGCTTTTGTTTGTTTGGGGGTACGTAGGTATATATAGGAAGAAGAAGAACGTCGGTGGAGCAACGTGGACCCCACGCAGGTGGAGGGCGCGCCCAGGGGGGTAGGCGCGCTCCCTACCTCGAGCCCTCCTAGTTGCTTTCTTGACGTAGGGTCCAAGTCCTCTGGATCACGTTTGTTCCGAAAATCACGTTCCCGAAGGTTTCATTCGGTTTGGACTCCGTTTGATTATTCTTTTTCTGCAAAACTCTGAAATAGGCAAAACAGCAATTTGGGCTGGGCCTCCGGTTAATAGGTTAGTCCCAAAAATAATATAAAAGTGTCTAACAAAGCCCATTAATCATCAAAACAGAATATAATATTGCATGAAGCAATAAAAAATTATAGATACGTTGGAGATGTATCAAGCATCCCCAAGCTTAATTCATGCTCGTCCTCGAGTAGGTAAATGATAAAAATAGAATTTTTGATGCGGAATGCTGCTTGGCATAATTTTTAATGTGACCCTCCTAATTGTGTTATGAATATTCAGATCCAAAAGATTCAAGATAAAAGTTTAATATTGACATAAAAGTAATAATACTTCAAGCATACTAACTAAGCAATTATGTCTTCTCAAAATAACATGGCCAAAGAAAGTTTATCCCTACAAAATCATATAGTTTAGTCATCCTCCATTTTCGTAACACAAGAATGTTCTCATCATGCACAACCCCGATGACAAGCCAAGCAATTGTTTCATACTTTAGTAATCTCAAACTTTTTCAACCTTCACGCAATACATGAGCGTGAGCCATGGACATAGCACTATGGGTGGAATAGAATATACTGATGGGGGTTATCTGGAGAAGACAAAAAAGGAGAAAGTCTGACATCAACGAGGCTAATGAACGTCCTATGGAGATGCCCATCGGTTGATGTTAATGCAAGGAGTAGGGATTGCCATGCAACAGATGCACTAGTGCTATAAATGCATGAAAGCTTAACAAAATAAACTAAGTGGGTGTGCATCCAACTTGCTTGCTCACGAAGACCTAGGGCATTTGAGGAAGCCCATTGTTGGAATATACAAGCCAAGTTCTATAATGAAAAATGCCCACTAGTATATGAAAGTGATAAAACAAGAGATTCTCTATCATGAAGATCATGGTGCTACTTTGAAGCACAAGTGTGGAAAAAAGGATAGTAGCATTGTCCCTTTTTATTCTCTTTTTTGGGCCTTTTTTGGCCTTTCTCTTTTTTTATTGGGACAATGCTCTATGAATGACGATCATCACACTTCTATTTATTTACAACTCAATGATTACAACTCGATACTAGAACAAAGTATGACTCTATATGAATGCTCCGGCGGTATACCGGGATAGGCAATGAATCAAGAGTGACATGTATGAAAAATTATGAACTTTGGCTTTGCCACAAATACGATGTCAACTACATGATCATGCAAAGCAATATGACAATGATGAATGTGTCATGATAAACGGAACGGTGGAAAGTTGCATGGCAATATATCTCGGAATGGCTATGGAAATGCCATAATAGGTAGGTATGGTGGTTGTTTTGAGGAAGATATAAGGAGGTTTATGTGTGATAGAGCGTATCATATCACGGGGTTTGGATGCTGCCGTGAAGTTTGCACCAACTCCCAATGTGAGAAAGGGCAATGCGCGGTACCGAAGAGGCTAGCAATGTTGGAAGGGTAAGAGTGCGTATAATCCATGGACTCAACATTAGTCATAAAGAACTCACATACTTATTGCAATAATATACAAGTCATTAAAAACCAAGCACTACGCGCATGCTCCTAGGGGGATAGATTGGTAGGAAAAGACCATCGCTCGTCCCCGACCGCCACTCATAAGGAAGACAATCAAAGAACACCTCATGTTTCAAATTTGTTACATAACGTTTACCATACGTGCATGCTACGGGACTTGCAAACTTCAACACAAGTATTTCTCAATTTCACAACTACTCAACTAGCACAACTTTAATATCTCTACCTCCATATCTCAAAACAATCATCAAGCATCAAACTTCTCTTAGTATTCAACACACTCATAAGAAAGTTTTTACTAGTCTTGAATACCTAACATATTAGGATTAATTTCCCAATTTAAGCAAATTACCATGCTGTTTAAGACTCTCAAAATAATATAAGTGAAGCATGAGAGAATAATAGTTTCTATAAAACAAAACCACCGCTGTGCTCTAAAAGATATAAGTGAAGCACTAGAGCAAAAACTATATAGCTCAAAAGATATAAGTGAAGCACATAGAGTATTCTAATAAATTCCGAATCAAGTGTGTCTCTCTCAAAAGGTGTGTACAACAAAGATTATTGTGGAAAACTAACAAATAAAGACTCAAATAATACAAGACGCTCCAAGCAAAACACATATCATGTGGTGAATAAAAATATAGCTCCAAGTAAAGTTACCGATGGAAGTAGACGAAAGAGGGGATGCCTTCCGGGGCATCCCCAAGCTTTGGCTTTTTGGTGTCCTTAGATTATATTGGTGTGCCGTGGGAATCCCCAAGCTTAGGCTCTTGCCACTCCTTGTTCCATAATCCATCAAATCTTTTACCCCAAACTTGAAAACTTCAGAACACAAAACTTAACATAAAATCTCGTGAGCTCCGTTAGCGAAAGAAAACAAAACACCACTTCAAGGTACTGTAATGAAATCATTATTTGTTTATATGGGTGTTAAACCTAATGTATTCCAACTTCTCTATGGTTTATAAACTATTTTACTAGCCATAGATTCATCAAAATAAGCAAACAACACACAAAAAACAGAATCTGTCAAAAACAGAACAGTCTGTAGTGATCAAATTTGTTCGGAAACTTCTGGAAACCCAAAAATCCTGAAAAACTAGGACAACCCGGAAAATTTACGTACTGATCTACTGCAAAACTAATAGGTAATTTATCATGCTCTGGTAAGTTTAAACAATTATATTCGTGAGCGCAAAGTTTCTGTCTTTTCCAGCGAGATCAAATAACTATCATCCAAGAAGATCCTATTGGTTTAACTTGGCACAAACACTAATTAAAACATAAAAACAAATCTAACCAGAGGCTAGATCAAAGATTTATTCCTAAACATAAGCAAAAAGCAAAAAAACAAAAAATAAAATTGGGTTGCCTCCCAACAAGCGCCATCGTTTAACGCCCCTAGCTAGGCATGAGAAATTTAATGATGCTCACATGAAGGACAAGAATGGAAGCACAAAGAGAGCATCATAAAACACGTGACAAAACACATCTAAGTCTAACATACTTCCTATGCATAGTCATCTTATAGGCAAACAAATTATCAAGACAAGCAAAAACTAGCATATGCAAGGAAGTGGAAAGAAACAATAGCAATCTCAACATGACGAGAGGTAATTTAGCAACATCAAAATTTCTAAAACCATATTTTCCTCTCTCATAATAATTACATGTAGGATCATAAGCAAATTCAACAATATAGCTATCACAAAACATATGCTTAACATGATCCACATGTATGCAAAGTTACACTCTTCCAAAATAGTGGGATTAACATTAGCTAAAGTCATGACCTCTCCAAACCCACTTTTATCAAAAACTTCATAAGATTGATCAAAATCCAAATATGTGGGATCTAAAGTTGACACTCTTCCAAACCCACTTTCAATACTATTGCAAACATTATTATCAATCTCATATTCATCATGGGGCTTAAATAAATTTTCAAGATCATAAGAAGAATCACCCCAATCATGATCATTACAACAAGTAGTATACATAGCAAAACTAGCATCCCCAAGCTTAGGGTTTTGCATATTATTAGCACAATTGACATTAAGAAAATTTATAGTAAAATTATTCCAATCATGATTTTCATAGAAGGAACTACCAAGTATGGGTGCAATAGTAATGATCTCATGTTTAACGTAAGGAACTATAGCAAATTCATCTTCATAAATATTGGCATCATGGCCACAAGGATAGCAAGCATCATGTTCATCAAGGGATATTTCAATCAAATCATCAGAATCATAATTATCTATAGATTCATGCATATCATTATTTTCTTTAGAAGCAACGGTCATTCTTTCAATAAATTCTTTGACATAGACATTATGAGCATAGTTTTCATAGCAATATTCAAGTATGTTAAGATTTTCAGATTCGTAAAGAGTAGTATCATACTTTGCAAACAAAGAAGCAACTTCATAAGAACCCTTAAAAGCAACAAATTATTCAATTTGTTCGATATCATAGTAGCTATAAACACCCTTTTCATAAGAAGATAAGATTTTATTTTCGTTAAACTCACATAGGTAGGGAAGGTGTTTTTTAGGGTTCTTAGAGCAACAAGTAATATCACAAATTTCACAAAGATTCCAAGCATAACACAGCAATTTGTTTTTTTATTCCATGAGAGTTTCCCTTTTTCAAACAAACGATGACGCACATAATGAGCAAGCTCCTCTAAAGATTTCCCATCAACTAGGCTAGTTGGGGTTTCAGCACGAGCGCATAAGGATCAAAGATGATCCAAGTAGAACACTTTAAGTGGATCCATATCAATAGGTTTTTAGCAAGCAAAGATGCAAGCAAATAGAAGGCATGTGGAAACACAAAAAAAAGGCATATAGGAAGAAGGCGAAATAAAACGGCAAGGGTGAAGTGGGGGAGAGGAAAACGAGAGGCAAATAGCAAATAATGTAATGCGGGAGATAAGAGTTTGTGATGGGTACTTGGTATGTTGACTTTTGAGTAGAATCCCCAGCAACAGCGCCAGAAATCCTTGTTGCTACCTCTTGAGCACTGCTTTGGTTTTCCCTTGAAGAGGAAAGGGTGATGCAGTAAAGTAGCGTAAGTATTTCCCTCGGTTTTTGAGAACCAAGGTATAAATCCAGTAGGAGATCACGCACGAGTCCCTCGTACCTACACAAGCAAATAAGAACCTCGCAACCAACGCGATAAAGGGGTTGTCAATCCCTCAACAGTCACTTACGAGAGTGAGATCTGATAGATATGATAAGATAATATTTTTGGTATTTTTATGATAAAGAGAAATAAAGATGCAAAGTGAAATAGAAAGCAAAAGCAATAACTAAGTGTTGGAAGATTAATATGATGGAAATAGACCCGGGTGCCATAGGTTTCACTAGTGGCTTCTCTCGAGAGCATAAGTATTACGGTGGGTGAACAAATTACTGTTAAGCAATTGATAGATTTGACCATAGTTATGAGAATATCTAGGTATGATCATGTATATAGGCATCACGTCCGTGACAAGTAGACCGACTCCTGCGTGCATCTACTACTATTACTCCACACATCGACCGCTATCCAGCATGCATCTAGAGTATTAAGTTCATAAGAATAGAGTAATGCTTTAAGCAAGATGACATGATGTAGAGGGATAAACTCATGCAATATGATATAAACCCCATCTTTTTATCCTCGATGGCAACAATACAATACGTGCCTTGCTGCCCCTGCCGTCACTAGGAAAGGACACCGCAAGATCGAACCCAAAGCTAAGCACTTCTTCCATTGCAAGAAAGATCAATCTAGTAGGGCAAACCAAACTGATAATTCAAAGAGACTTGCAAAGATAACCAATCATACATAAAAGAATTCAGAGAAGAACCAAATATTGTTCATAGATAAACTTGATCATAAACCCACAATTCATCGTTCTCAACAAACACAACGCAAAAGAAGATTACATCAAATAGATCTCCATGAGAATCATGGACAACTCTGTATTGAGATCCAAAGAGAGAGAACAAGCCATCTAGCTAATCACTATGGACACGAAGGTCTGAGGTAAACTACTCAGGGCATCTCCAGCCGCGCCCCCAACAGGCCCTCCCCAGGCGATTTTGCCGCGCCGGCGCCAAAAAAAGGCCCCAGTCGCGCCCCCAGAAGCCCGTTTTTCGCCGGCTCGGGCCAAAACTGGTGCCGGCGGACCCAGGCGAACCCGGCGCCAGGGGGCGCTTGGGGAGGCACAAGCGAAAAAAGCGCGTGGGCCCGCCACGAGGCGACCGAGGGCCTTTTCCGCCGTTCTTGGCGCTTTTCCTCGCATCTCTCCGCTCGCTCGCCTTCCTCCGCCATTCTCTCCCTTTCTCCCGCCAAACCTCCTCCCCGCCACTTGAAGAAGCACGCCATGCCGCGAAGAAATGCGCCATGCAGCCTTGTAACCGCCCGCCCGTGGCTCACCGGCAGAGGAAGCCGAGGGCGCCGCCATCGGCCACCGAACTGTCGAACACCGAGTGGAGGTGGAAGTTCAGCGGCCTTGAAGCGATCACCGCCGACAGCGGAACAGAACCATAACCAAGAAGGTCGCGACAAGCGGCGCGCAGCGGCGTCTTCCTCATCGGTCGACCGGCGAGGATGAATCCACCCGTTATTAGCCACGCCCGATGCAGCGCCACAGGGACCGCAAGGCGCCAGATCTCCATGGGGTTCATCGTCGCCCGGCTACGCCGACGGCGACGCGCACGGTGGGTTCAATCCAAACGTGACCTTCCCTCATGGTCACCCCGCTACGCGCACGCCCTCGCCCGCCTTCGTCGGCGTGCAGTACCCTCCATACAACTACTCGCCGCCCGCCACCTATGCGTCCACACCGACGCCCCATCTCTATCGTGGACCGCTACCCTTCTCGCACCTCGGCGACACCGACAACACGGGAGCCGACATGGACAACATCATCGCGGCAGGATCGACCGCGGCCGCCGCGTCTCCCGGGTTCACCACCCAGGACGAGGTGGTGGACCTCAGCGGCAACATGGAGGCCGAGCTCGGCTACGTCTACGGCGACGACACGCAGGAACCCGAGGAGGAGGAGGAGGACCAGGAGGAGGAGGAGTAGGAGGAGGAGCCGGCTCCTGTTCCGACGAAGGGGCGCCGGAAGAAGAAGAAGCGGTCGTCTAGGTCAGGCGAACCGCGCATCAAGTGGACGTCCAAGGAGGAGGAGTGCCTCGCGAAGCTTGGAAAAGTCGTGCGCCTCGACCCGACCACGAGCACGAACCAGAGCTTGGAGACGTCTTTGGGACCGCATCAAGGCCGAAGTTCGACGGCGGAAGCTCGTTGACCCCTACTTCAAAGGCGTCTACATGCAGCACGGCTCCAAGGCGATGGCGAACCATTGGGGGCGTGTCCAGTTGGCGTGCAACAAATGGCATGGAATCGTCGAGGAGGTCGCGGCTCGCCCGGAGAGAGGCGCCAGCGTTGAGGATCAGGTACGCACGCCGTTCGCCCGCATATCTTCGGCCCCTACGCCGCCGCCCGCCAACTGTTCGTCTCTCCGCGCATCTGCTGCGTATGTTCGCCATGTATCGGGGCGACAACCAAGACGCCGACTTCAAGCACCTCCATGTCTACAAACGCATTGACAAGTGCGAGAAGTGGGCGGAAGTCCGACGTGCCCTCGACAAGGCCAAGGAGACATACAAGCCGGACGCTGGCGACTCCGGGCGCGTCGGAGGCGGCCGGACGGCAACAAATTGGCAAAGAAGGAAATGCGCCGACGCAGCAACCGCGCGATTGCAGGAGTCCATCGAGCATTGCCTCGCCGACGCTGAGCCGGGCCGTCCTACGAAGAGAAGACCGAGGCGGTGGTCGCCGCTAATGAAGACCAACGCCATCAAGCTCGACCTGCTCCGGACGAGCGTCGCCGCGAAGAAGAGGAACACCGACATGGCTTTTACGATGGGCGGGCGGACATGCTCGAGCAACGATGAGAAGCTCAAGGCGTGGTACTGGCGCAGCGAGGCCTCATCACGAACGAGCTGTCGACGGCAGCGCCGACAACGCCCACCACCACGGACGCCAAGCCCGAGCAGCGCCTCTACATCGCCGCCCAGCAATGCGAAGCCGCCCGATGCAACCCAGCACCGAAGCAACCGACCGACTGACCAGCGCCGCGCCGACTCCGCCAGCGCACAGGCCGACACCGCCGAGTGAATCGTTGCGCACGCGATCGCGGATTCTGTTTTTGTAACGCCAGACTACGTCGATCGCCGGATTCTGGCGTCTTTTGAGAGCGGAACGACCAAGTTTAAATTTTCCACATCTGGGGCGGCGTGGGGGGCGTGATCGAGCAAGGTCGCCCCCAGGGGCCGAACTAGCGCCGGCACGCCCCCAGGCCGCTCTATTTAGGCGCCCTGGGGGCCGAACGGCTGGAGATGCCCTCACACATCATCGGAGAGGTTATGGTGTTGATGTAGAAGCCCTCCGTGATCAATGCCCCCTCCGGCAGGACGCCGGAAAAGGCCCCAAGATGGGATCTCACGGGTACAGAAGGTTGCGGCGGGGGAATTATGTTTTCGTGGGTGCTTCTGGTGGTTTTGGGGTACGTAGGTATATATAGGAGGAAGAAGTACGTTGGTGAAGCAAAGTGGGCCCCACAAGGGTGGAGGGCGCACCCAGGGGGTAGGCGCGCCCCCCTACCTCGTGCCCTCTTGGTTGCTTTCTTGACCTAGGGTCCAAGTCCTCTGGATCACGTTTGTTCCGAAAATCACATTCCCGAAGGTTTCATTCCATTTGGACTCCGTTTGATATTCTTTTTCTGCGAAACTCTGAAATAGGCAAAAAACAACAATTTGGGCTGGGCCTCCGGTTAATAGGTTAGTACCAAAAATAATATAAAAGTGTATAACAAAGCCCATTAATCATCGAAAACCAAATATAATATAGCATGAAGCAATAAAAAATTATAGATACGTTGGAGACGTATCACTACTCTCCGCAATGAAGATATACTAGAGATGTTGCTCATTTGCTGTTTTTAGTGGATACTAACCCTGTTGTACTTAACATGCCTGTCCATGTATTTACGCAGGGTCATAACGGCCGATGTTGTTGTTTGCCGTCGAGGTTAGCTGCATTCCATGTCTTCTAGTATTTCACATTATTTTTGCAATTGATGTTTAACTTCTATAATTTACTGGTTGCCTGTAGGTACACATGTCGATTAGTCTTGATTCACGCTTGACCCGTGGAATAGCTCGCCTCATGTCGTGACTTTGGGCAGGCTCTGGCTAAGATGAAGTGCCCCAGCAACTACCTCTCAGGACTTACCAAGTATGTACTCACCAGTTCAATCTTACAAATACCAGTTGCAATTAATGGCTATATTTTGTACGGTCGATGTATTAAGAATTTTTGTAGTAAACATGCCTAACACGTTTTAGCTATTTTCCCTACCTTTTTATAGACAACTGGGCCATTATCTGCTATGGTAGCACCTACCCTGTGATGTTTAACTCTGCCAATTGCATTTTTATCAGTACCGGTTTCAGTGGCCATTAAGCCTGTTGCAATTAACAGTTGTATCCTTTTTAAAGAGTTGTATTTCAATGGCTACAAACTTACAAAACATGAATTAGGATGTTGTTAAGCCTTTTGCAATTAACAGTTGTATCCATTTTTATTCCATCCCTTTGCTACCGTGCTACTCTTTCGAGATGAAGATATCACTACAGATGCTGTCGTTTTATTACGATTTGCTATTTTTGGTGGATGCTAACCCTGTTGTTAGTTAACATTGGCTTTCCATGTACTTACACAGGGCTACAATGGGCGATGTTGTTGTTTGCCATTGAGGTTAGCTGCATCCCATGTCTTATACACCATCAATTCCTAAATATAAGTATTTTTAGAGATTCCAATATAGACTACATAAGGAGCAAAATGAGTGAATCTAGATTCTAATCGAAACTATATCTCTAATTCTATATACATTCGTATGTAGTTCATATTGAAATCTCAAAAAGAATCCTTGTACTTAGGAACATAGGTAGTTGTATTTTACATCATTTGTGCAATCTCAGTTTAGCTTCTAATATTTACTGGTTGCTTGTAGGTACATATATGAGCGGTACTGATCCACGCTTCGATCCCTTTTGCGTATGGGGCAATGAGATATTCATGAACAAGCGTCAAGTGAGGAAACTAAGAAATATTGTTAGGTGAAAGAAACGGGTGATTGGAATTAAGCTCTTTATTTACACTTTGTCGAAGACAACAGTGAACTTTGGGATGGTAAGTAATGTGTTGCCTTTTCCTCCTGCCCACAACAAGTTACTCTATTAGACCTCAGTATCTTATATTTTTCTGTTTTCAGTGGTTTCGGAAGCTATTTACTAATGATTACCTTGCAAACTACATGACCGGAGTGGAGGCAACTAAGGTTAAAGTATATAATTCATGCTACCATGATAATGCACTAGAAGTCTTCCTGAAGGCGGTGAAGGATGGGTGGTCGATCGTCACAAGGGGTTGGACAAAAGCGGTTCGTGCCTATGGCAAGTAGGAAGGCACATTATGGGCATTCCGCTTCTTCAACACCGTCGGCAGTCCAAATGATTTACATTTGTCTCTTCACCTTTACCGCCTTTAAATATTGTGGTTCATCATAGTTAATTGCTGCCTAATGCTGTAATTACTGAACATATTGTACTGGCAATTTTATTTATGGATTCGTTGTTGAATCATTGAGCTGAGAGTTTGAATTGCACATTTCATATTTCAAAAATTCCAATTTGAATAATAAATTACAGGCAAAAATAAAAAGAGAACAGACGGTCATGGAACTTTGCAAACGGTTCTCGTAGTAAAAGCGCTTGTGATGGATAGCCCAATGCCACACAGTTTTCTACATAAAATCGTGTGTGATGTAGTTAATGAAAGCAAAAAGTTAACCAAGGCAGAGCGTGTGTGATAGTTACACCTTTCACACACGAGCATATACATAAAACTGTGTGGGATGTACATACAAACAGAAACGTTTTCCCTGGATTGACTGTGTGGGATGTACATAAGAACGAAAACGTATTCCTTGGATTGACTGTGTGTGATATATATATGAATGGAAATGTTTTTCTGGGATTCACCGTGTGGGTGGTACATACCCACGGAAATGTTTTTCTCGGATTACCGTGTGGGGTGTACATACCTACGGAAATGATTGGATTTCGATGCCTCGCTCGATCGCACACGGCCCCAGCCTGGGTCCCAGGAGGGCCTATTCCCGATGATTTATGGGTCGTGTGGGAAGGACCCCCCTATCGCCCACACTCACTTGGCGACGGTTCCAAATGCCGTCGCGAAAGGGGTTAAAAACCGTTTGTTTAGGACCGACGCGCACCCGTGAGATGCATGCTGGATAGCGATCGATGTGTGGAGTAATAGTAGTAGATGCAGGCAGGAGTCGGTCTACTAATCTTGGATGTGATGCCTATATAATGATCATTTCCTGGATATCGTCATGATTATTTGAAGTTCTATCAGTTGCCCAATAGTAATTTGTTCACCCACCGTTTGCTATTTTTCTCGAGAGAAGCCACTAGTGAAACCTACGGCCCCCAAGTCTCTTTCTCATATGATTTGCCTTCGCGATCTACTTTTCCTTTGCATTTATTTTCAGACCTGTTAAACCAAAAATACAAAAATACCTTGCTGTGTTTTATTCTTATTTATTTTATTTGGCGTTCGATCTATCAATCTACTAAAATTTTATCTCATGTCTGTTTACCTATCTTGAGGCGCCGTTACCCGAAAGGGATTGGCAACCCCTTTAACACGTCGGGTTGCGAGGATTTGTTATCTGTGTGCAGGGGCTGTTTACGTTGTGTTGCTTGGTTCTCCTACTAGTTCGATAACCTTGGTTTCATATCTGAGGGAAATACCTACCGCTGTTTTGCTGCATCATCCCTTCCTCTTTGGGGAAATACCGACGTAGCTTCAAGCCGCATCAAAAGGAATTTCTGGCACCGTGGCCGGGGAAGATCTTCAACATATACCAGGTTCCTAATCACAAATCTCATCTCCTTGCAATTTAAAATTTTAGCAATTTGCCTCTCGTTTTCCTCTCCCCCACTTCACAAAAATTTGTCGTTTTATTCGCCCTCTTTTTCGTTCGTTGTTCTCTTGCTTTCTAATCTTGATGGCTAGCGTTCCTACTCCTCCTTTGTCACCAGATTTTGAAGTTTTTTACTTCAAACAAAAACAAGGAGAAAATTTGAAAGATGCTTGGTATAGGATTATGGAATATTATCATATTTGCAATTTAAAGGGGGACGCTAAGATCTTGCTTCATAATTTTTACATAGGATTGGCTTTGCATCATAGACAACTTCTAGATTTTGCCACTAAAGGGAATTTTATTGAGCTTGATGCCAATGCTGCCTATGAAATTTTAGAAGGAATTTTGGGGGTTCCACCTCAAAAGAAGGGGTTTTATTTCACCCCTGAGGGAGTTCAAATGTTGGACAAACTTGGTGATTCGCATAAACATATGGTTGAAATACAAAAATATAATGAACCCCTCAAACATCTCAATGGTAGTATCAATCGCATGAATACCTTGATTACTCTCTGCAACAAGCGATTGGATATTTTGGATCTAAAGATGGTTTCTTTTCTGGAGAATTTAGGGAAGCGTAAAGAGCCTCCCGGGTTTGAGAAAACCCTTACAAAAGTTGCCAAAACTTCGGATGACAAAACTTAGATCCTTACTTTATGCCTAGCTAAGGGCGTAAAACTATAGCACTTGTTGGGAGGCAATCCAACGAATAAAATTTATTTTTGCTTTTTGCTTTCTGTTATTAAGTATTTGCACAATTATGCTACTGTTGTGATTGTGTTTTTTGTGTTTTAATTAGTGTTTGTGCAAGTAAAGCCTTTAGGATCTTCTTGGGTGATAGTTGTTTGATCTTGCTGAAAAACAGAAACTTTTGCGCTCATGAAAACAATTGTTAAAAATCACCAGAGAGTGCTAAAATACCAATTCTTTTTGCAGAAGATTAATATACAAATTTCTCAGGTCGTCCCAATTTTTCAGAATTTTTGGTGTTACAGAAGTATTCGAAATAGTCAGATTGCTACGGACTGTTCTGTTTTGATAGATTATGTTTTCTTTGCGTTGTGTGCTTGTTTTGATGACTCTATGGTTTTCTTTGATGAGTTTTTGCCATATAAAAGTTGTAATACAGTAGAAATAATGCAAAAGTAAAATATGAATTGATTTGATATAGTACTTATAGTAGTGGTTTTCTTTCTTGCACTAACGGATCTCACGAAGGTTTTGTTGAGTTTTATGTGATTGAAGTTTTCAAGTTTTGGGTTATCTTACGATGGATGAAGAAATAAGGAGTAAGAAGAGCCTAAGCTTGGGGATGCCCCGACATCCCAAGTTATTATGCAAAATTGAGCAAGCAACTAATCTTGGGGGTGCCCCCGAGTGGCATCCCGTCTTTCTTCTAACGAACATTGATATTATACTCGAAGCTATATTTTTATTCGTCACATACTATGTGTTTTGCTTGGAGCGTCTTTTATGATATGAGTGTTTGCTTGTTTTATGTTATGTTTTAAGTCTTGATTCCTTGCTGGACACGCCTATTTGAGAGAGCCAAAATAATGTCATGACTTGTTAGAATTGCTCTCTATGCCACTTAAATCTTTTATGAGCTATGGACGTGCTCTATGCTTCACTTATATCTTTTTGAGCACGGTCTGCTTTAGTATTTTTGAAAAAATGATCTCTTGCTTCACTTAGATTTATTTCAGAGTTAGTAAAATTTTCAAGAAATTCTCCCTTGCTTCACTTAAATTATTTTGAGAGAAAGAAAAAATTATGCTCATGATCTTCACTTATATTTGTTTGAGCTTATGAAAAGAAACATATGAAAATTAATTCCAAAGTGATAGATATCCAGGAAGGATATAATAAAAACTTTCATGAAGATCATTGGAAAAAATAAACTTGATTCTCAGTAATAGTTTTGAGATATATTGATGTGATATGTGAGTTATGTTGATGAGTAATTATGCTTCAGTAAGAATATTGGTGTTAAGGTTTGTGATTCCCTATGCAAGCATGAAAGTCAATAATTATGCAATGAAATTATATCCTGCTTGTGGTGCATTATTCGGTGTTAATTATGCTTAATGCTCGCTTATGAGATTATTCGTTTCTTGATTGGTCGCTTCCCAATCTTTTGCTAGCCTTCATTTTGCACTAAGTATGATCACTACTTGTACATCCAAAACCCTTTAAACTACTTTTGCCACATGACTCCACTATATCTACGAATATGCGGTATTCTTTGCCGTTCTAAGCAAATTTGTATGTGTCATCTCTAGTTTTCAAAATAAACTTCTATTTTGTGTGTTCGTTCCTCTGGCGGAGCGGTGAGGGGTGGCTAATATTTTCCATGCTAGATGAGTGCTTATTCACTTGTCATTGCACAAGAGTAAGGCAAAGGTATTAGGGATGCCTAGTCCCGAAATTAAAAATGAATTTACTTTATGTTGTCAAATAATAAATTCCTTGGAAAGTGTTGGTATGGAGGGCAACCGTGGATATGGCTAGCCATGGAAAGTCAAAGTATGGCTGAAAAAGGAATAAACTTTATTTTCTGTTTGGGAACCGCTTATGATATATCTAGCATGGAAAGTGTTGGGAACTCTAAGTCGTTTTCGTTGGTGGGAAGGATACACCTCCCAAAATGTTTTTATCTCTAAGTTTTTCGCTTTGAGCTCTGGCACCTCTACAAATCCCTACTTCCCTCTGTGAAGGGCCTTTCTTTTACTTTATGCAATTTTTATTTTGAATTTGAGTCTCCATCTTCTCTTATAAAAGCACCAACTAGGAGGCAATATGATCGTAATTGAGTATTGGGTGTAGTTAATATGCGAGTGTGTTTCATGAATGGATCAATGGTTGAGCATAATGGGCTAGGGATGACTTATTTTAGTGTTGATATTTCAAAACACATGGTTGCTTGTTGATATGCTTGAGTATTTAAATTATCCTGTCAAAACTAGACTATTGCTTTGAACAATATAAAAGTCCAAATGTCCATGCTATAAAGAAAAGAATATGATATGACATGTTAGGCATCATTCCACATAAAAAAATCTGTTTTTATCACTTACCTACTCGAGGACGAGTAGGAGTTAAGCTTGGGGATATTGATACGTCTCCAACGTATCTATAATTTTTTATTGTTCCATGTTGTTATATTATCAATCTTGGATGTTTTATAATCATTTTATAGTCATTTTATATCATTTTTTGGTACTAACCTATTGACATAGTGCCAAGTGCCAGTTGTTGTTTTCTGCATGTTTTTTACATAGCAGGAAATCAATACCAAAAGGAGTCCAAATGCAATGAAACTTTACGGAGATTTTTTATGGACTAGAAGACACCTAATGGGCCAAGGCTGCGCTTGGGGGTTGCTCCAAGGAGAGAACAACCCACTAGGGGGCGCCAGGAGGCCCAGGCGCGCCCTGGTGGATTGTGCCCACCTCGGGTGCCCCCGGACCGCCTCTTTGCTCTATAAATACCCAATATTCCGAAAACCCTAGGGGAGTCGATGAAAATCAATTCCAGCCGCCGCCACATGCAAGAAACCTCTGAAATTTGTGAAGATGACGCCGTCACGAACTGCCTGGGCTTCTGGGATCATGGGGTGAGTCACTCCAGGGTGCGGTTTGCACCAAGCACCCAATAGAGCCGTAGGTGACCGTGCCACGCCACAAGCTCCACTTATCCCCTCGTCATAGATGACCACTGCATTGTTATTAATCTTGATTTGGCCTGGTTCTGGAGGACGCCAGCCATGACCTGGAAGAACGGTCGCATGTTGCAAGGGGATATCCAGCAAGGCCAGAGCTTCTCGAGTGAGCCGCACCGAGTTGGCCGGATCCAGTTTGTCTCCATCATGCGTCCACCGATTGCAGGAAGTCCAAATGGACCACATCACAGTGATGATCGTTGACCGTTCTCTCGTTGAGAACCTTGGTTCACATAAAATATCAGAGGCCCAAGTTAATGGGTGGAGCCACGGAAGTTTAATATCCTGGAGCTGGCGCGCTTCCTCCCAAAATCCTCGAGTGTGTGAGCAGTGAATGAGAGCATGTTGTAAATCTTCGTCATGTGCCTGACAAAGCTTGGATAGACTTGTATCTCGGATATGCTGATACTTGAGCGTGCATTCGTCCGGCAGAATACCACGGAGTACCCTCCACCAGAACACTCGCACTTTTGGTACGACTTTGAGAGACCACATCGCTTTCCACAAGTGTTGTTTATTAGCTGAAGCTTCCGTAACCCGCCCTTCTTCTCAAGCTTGATGCTCTTTTTTAATCACTAGAGCTCCGTACGCTGACTTAACAGTGTAGTTGTCTGTCCACTCGTGTGCCCATGCCAATGTATCTTCACCCCTGCCGCGTCGTAGAGGAATATTAAGTATAGCCTCTATCGGATTTCGTGTTCCGGCAGACGGAAGATCGGCGAAGAACAGGGCGGCGGAAGGCGAATTCCGGCGCACCCCTACCTGGCGCGCCAAATGTCGGATTTCGGGTTCCGGCAGACCCTCTAGGTTCGAACACTGGGGTGCGCGTGGAGATCTCTCCCTCTACCTTCCTGCACCTCGCCGCCTCGCTAGGATCTAAACTATGAAAGGAACAACACAAGAGACACAGGGTGTATACTGGTTCAGGCCACCATTGTGGTGTAACACCCTACTCCAGTGTGTGGTGTGGTGGATTGCCTCTTGGGCTGATGATGAACAATACAAGGAAGAACAGCCTCGCGAGGGTCTATTCTTGACTGGTGCGATGAACTGCTTGGGGGAGTTCAGTCGCTCTCTCTCTACTGATTCCAGGATTCCCCTACCCTGTGGGTGGCTAGTCCTATTTATAGGCAGAGGCCCTGGGCCTCCTCCCAAATATTGAGTGGGAAGGGCGCCAACAATTGGCCATTTTGAAGGGGAACATCTGGTACACTTATCCTGACTAAAGTTGGTCCTCGCCTGTCAAAGGCTCTGGTGGTGACGCCGGCTTCGGCTCCACGATGACCTCCTTCCTGCCGTTGCGACGGTCTTGGTCTTGTTGCACCAAAACAGATGCCTTTGCTTGATGCTCTCGCCTGCGCTTGCCCCCTTTGCACCAAAGAGGAAAGGAGGACACTGCGCGGGCTGGCGCCCGCCTGGCACCCTTGGTCGTCATGGCTTGCGTCATGGGCACCTCGTGAGGTACCCCTCCTTGATCTCTCCGCCTCCTCGCGAGCCAGCCTGACGAGGCCGTGCCTGAGGAAGCTTCGTAAATGCGCCCCCACGAGGCTTGGCCCCTCGCGAGGGTCTTGAGCTTGTGCTGATGAAGATGGGTCATGCTGGGCCACCCTTTGAGCCACGCCGCAGGCCGCAGGCAGGCAAGTCTGGGTACCCCCGTTCCCAGAACGCCCACAGTAGCCCCTGGGCCCAAGGCGCGCCTGGACTTGGCCGAGCAGAGAAGCGAAGGGGCAAGTGCGAAGCGCCACGGGCCCTAACAGCCCACGGCCTTGGGCGCCGCATGGCGGTTGGTTGGACGTGGGCGCCTTAGCAACTGCGCGAATCGACAAAAGAGCGGCATCTATCTAGGCTTGGCTTCCCTCGTCTCCTCCGGTCATTGCCCAGATCCCCTTTCTTGCGCCTTTCCTTCCTGCCTCGGAGAGCTCCAGATCTACTTCGACCGCGTACCCTAGCAAGACATGGCGCCTCGCCAGACCCCAGCTGGAGCTTGGTACTCAACCGCCTTGGACTCGCCGAACGTGTCGGAGAAGGGCCTTGCCCGGGTGCGCCGGATGGTGGCGGCGCAAGGCATCGACGGGGCAGAGGTGTTCAAGGCCGGCTCCGCCCTTCCCAAGGGCCAAGAGAGCACCTTCTATCCGCTCTTCGTGAGCGCCATTGCTGCCGGTCTGGTGCCTCCCTTTTTTGAGTTTTTCTTCTCTGTCCTCCGCCATTACAAACTGCAAGCTCTGCACCTCCACCCCAACTCTGTTCTTCTTCTGGCGATCTTCGCCTACTATTGTGAGGCTCACGTCGGGGTGCAGCCCTCAGTGGCCTTGCTGCGCCACTACTTCTACCTCCGGACCTCTCGCGGTCCCATCTCCGCGTGCGCGAGCTTTGTCGCGTATCGCAGCTCCAACGCCATCTCGAAGCCCGGGAAGAGGATTGAGGGCTTCAGGAGCAAGTGGGTCATGGTAGATGCTGGGCGCATCCACCCTCGGCTGATACTGCCCACGGAGCACCCCACGACCTCTGACGATTGGTCTCGCCTTGAAACTTCGTGGATCCTTGAAGCAGTCTTTGGAGAAGATGGACGCGGATCTGTGGCCGAGCAACATGGCGGCGGCGAAGCTGACTGGTGCATCGCTCCTGAGGGAGTTCCTGGAGCATCAGGTGGCCCCGCTTCGTCAGTACTTGCTTCCGCTGTGGAGGCCCCGCCCGAGCCCTGCGGTCTTGGCCGACGAAGATCTGGCAGCGGTCCTCCAATCTTTGGTCGGGGGAGACGTGGCGAGGATGGAAGGTGCTCCTGTGCCCCTGTTCCTTCGAGATGATTGGGAGCAGGCGGTGGAATCCATGCCCATCTTCAATGGGGACGGGCCCGTGCCCGCGGAGGTTCCCGAGGACCCGACGGCCCTGGCGACGGTGAACGTGTCCTCCGGTGACTCCAGCGAAGAGGAGGAAGAAGAGGAGCAAGAAGCGGGGCCTGACTCCGAGGCGACCGACGGGGAGTCGACAGCGCCCCTCCCCCGGCGCAGGTCCCGCGCAATCCGCCTCTTGCCGAGCGATGACGACAAGGATGGCGATGAGCGGGGCGGCGAGAGCTTGCCCCCGATCCCGGAAAAGGATAGGACTGGGTTGGTCCCCCGCGGGTCTGCCCCGGCTCCGAGGCGATCCGCAGACGTGCCTCCTGCCCACGGGCCTCTTGAGGCTGATCCCTGCAGCCGGCTCTCGGGCCTCAAGTATGGCCGGAGGTTGCTCGAGCTCGCGAACGACGACCAGTAAGTGCCTGATTCTTGTTTTATTCCTTGCTTTGTCGCTGAGGCTTGATATCTGTATCTCTTGGCTAGGCTGGCGCCTGTGGCGAAGAAGCTGAAGGGAGCTCCTGAGGCTCCATCTGGGGCAGCGTCTCTGCCCGCGAAGGAAGGCGACGGCAAGACACGGGCCTCTCCTGCTCGGTCATCCTCGCGAGGCCTGGCGGAGCTGGCTGGGGCGAGCTCAGCCCCCATGGCCCAAGCGACTCCCGTGGTGTCCTTGCCTGATGCCACCGCTATAGCTGTTGGGGCGCAGCAGTCCCGCCAGATATCTGTGGTTACGCTGCCGTCCTCTCCTCCTACTCCTGGCTGTTGTTTCTCCGACTCCTCCTTTGTCTGGATCGTCGCCGCTGAATTGGACCGACTGCGGCAAGATCTTCTGGGCGCCGAACCTCGCTTGGTGGCCGGGCGCTTGGAGCTGGCCTCTGGCTAGATTTGCTCTGACGCTTCGATTCGAGTGGCGCTGGTTCAGGCCTCGACGGCTTGCGACGAGGAGAAACAGGCCGTCCTTGGGGCGAAGGCTGCCCGCGATGCCGCCTTGGGAGAGGTAGCCGATGTCCGAGGCCGCTGCAAGGCGCTGGAGAGCGAGCTGTAGGGCTTGCGTGACCAGCTTGCCAAGGAGGCCCGCATTCGCCAAGAGAAGGAGGAAGACATGAAGGCTCGCGAGGCGGCCGTCAAGGACCGGGACGCCAAGCTTAACAAGCGCCGTGACTGCCTGGGTGCACTGGAGCAGGAGTTGGAGGCGAAGAAGGTCGAGCTGGACGGCAAGGCGCGGGTCCTCGTCGAGGACCGCGAGGCCTTCATGGATATGGAGGTGAAGGCTCGCACCTTGCTGAGGTCGCTTTGCGACAGCGGCCTGGAAAGCCCGTTGGCCGGTGCCGAGGATGGCCCTGCCAAGCTGCTTCCCTTCCTGATCCGCGCTCTTGAAGATGTCACCCTCGGCCTTGGCTCTACGGCTGAGGCCGAGGCGCGTGTCCTGTCTTATTTATGGCCCGACGCTGCCCCTTACCCACGTCTACCTTCGCGATCCCGACGTCGACCTCGACAGCCTGCTGGAGCCAGTGAGCGGCGAGCTTGCCGCTGCCGCTGCTGAGGCCGTGAAGGGTCGAGCGGAGGCTCTGCTGTCAAAGTTCCGGGCCTTCAGCACCAAGCCGAAGCGAGGCGCTGCTGGTCCTGAGGCTTCACGAGGCTAACCCGCTCTGCCGCCAACAAGTGACTCCGTTGTGGCTTCTGTTCTGCTTTCAGCTCCTGCAACATGCATCATGCCTCGAGGAGGCGTTTAAACTTGCGTTTGGTGTTGTGATAACAGTTATGGACTATAATATTTCCTTTTAAATTCCTTGAGATTTGCGCTTTTCCTTCCTACTTGCTTATGTTCTACGGCCACAGAGCCGGCCCTGCATACTCTCTGGCCGCCATTAGCCCCGACCGGAAACCAGGGCGGGACCAAGGAGTGAGGGGCTACGTGACAAGTTAGGCTCTGAGTCCCGATGCTCGAGAGTCCCCTTAGCGCCTGAACAGCAAGTAGGGAGGTGAGATGTGGGTGAATCTACCATTCTACGTCAGAGAGCCCGACCCGTGCATACCTCAACCGCCGTTAGCCTTTCGGAACTAAGGAGTGAGGGGCTACGTGACGAGTTAGGCTCTGAGTCGCGATGCTAAGGAGTCCCCTTGACGCTCAAACGGCCTTCGTACCATGGCTCTGCTCGGGGAGAGACGTGCGACGAACCAGGCCCGAGGGGCCTGGCTGGGTGGCGTGCGTCTGGGCGTGACCCAGGCGTAGCCCCCGTGCCCAGCCCCCTCGTGCAGCCCCCTCGTTGCGATGAGGCCAGACACTGAGCTCTGGGCTCCCTGAGGTTGATGCGGCCAGGAGCCACCCTCAGTTGTTTATCACCAGCGCGGAGCATAGCGCTTCCGTATGTGTACGGGCATAGCCGCTCCTCGGTAGTGTCGTCAGCCAGTCCAGAGCATGGTGCTTCCAGCGGTGCGTGGAGGGGGCTCCCCTCGGGAGGAGCCCCAGGCGTGTACAGCCCATACGACACGTGGGCGGCACGATAGGGCTGACGAGGTGTATCTGGGCACCCGTGAGCGGTAGCGGGACTCACGGGGCCCTACCTCAAGCCGGGTTGCGCTTTGCACTGGCCTTAACTTGTGATGTGTTCACGCAAATTTGGTTGAATGCCGACGCTCGTCCTCGGTACCCGGCCCTCGGCGGGTCTCGGTAGTCATTTGATGCGCCCGGTCGCGATGCCATGGACAAGGCCAGAGGGTGAGGGCTGGAGAGCCAGTAGGAGCCCATGAGTCGCGATGCTCAGGTACCCCCCCTTTATCGTGCAAGCCGCCGACATGAAGGAAGAGGGGTGCCGTGGACATGCATCAAATACCAATCATGCTGGGTAGAACTAATGACCCGAAATAAACTCAAGATGGGTACATGTCACTGGTTCCGGCCCAATGACTTGGGGATGATGCAGCCGAGGCGCCCCAACAAAGTAAGCTAGGAACATGAAGTAAAGGGGATACACGCCGCGAGGACGGACCGGCGTGGCACGGGAATAATGCAGCCACGGGGCGCTCCGGCTGAAATGAAACTTGAAGGATGTCACCGATGACGTTGAAGGCGAAGGGATGTTGAAGTAGCGGACGTCGTGGGCTGCGAAGCCGATCTTCCACGAGCCCCTGTGCCCAGGAGCCTCGGTAGGCTCCGGGCGCCGGTGGCTCCTCGCGACCATCTCCATCTCCGCCAGACAGTGAACGCCTGGCCTCTTGAGCCTCTAGGATGCTCCCCATGAGGCTGATGCGTGGCTGACGCGTTGCACGCCGTAGGGCATGCGAACGTAGCTGTGGGGTGGGCCTTCGCAGCCCCCCGCGCGTGAGGGCCAGAAGCGCTCCTGAGAGGCGGCTCGGTTGAGCCCTGGTATGTGGATGCAAACGCGCAGCCCACCATCCTCGCCTGGATGGGGAGCTACGGCGGGTAAGCGGCGGCTGCCACTCATGACTCTTGACTCCTGCAGCTCCTGAATGATCTGGTGACGAACTCCACGAGGGTTTGGCCCTCCTTGCCTTGCTCCTTCCCCGAGGGAAACATGCTTTGAAACACGCCTCCAAGTGGTGCCCAAGCGCCTCCCTCGTGACTTTAGCAAGGTCGATGGCCCTCCAGGAGAGAGCCCCCGAGCCTTGCTTGAGGAGGGCGCCGGGCGCGCCTTCCTATGCAACAGAAGGAGGTGCCCCCTGAGCAGGCGCGGACCCTGAGGGACCTGCCTCCTGAGGGGTCGGGCCTGGCGATGTCTTCTTCTTCTTGGGAGCGGTCTCGGGGAGCCTCACGCTCCTACGCTGGGTCTTCAAGTGATGCGGCCTGAAAGGCTCGCTCTAGGGAGCACATTGCGTCTCTTTATTCACAAGGCACCGTGATGACTCCACCGCTTCCTGGCATCTTGAGGACGTTGTTGCCGTGATGGGTCACGGCCATGAACTTGGCCAGAGCTGGGTACCTGAGGATGGCATTGTATGGCAGGCGAATGTGGGCGACATCGAAGTCGATGAGCTCGGTGCGGTAGTTGTCGCGCGCCCCGAAGGTGACAGGGAGGCGGACCTGCCCAATTGGAACTGTGGAGCCATCGGTGACTCCGGAGAAAGGCTTGGTTGGCTGAAGCTGATTGTAAGGCACTTGGAGATTGTTGAATGTCTCTACGGATAGGACATTGAGCCCTGCTCCGCCATCGATGAGGGTCTTGGTGACTTGCACGTTGCTGATGATTGGGGAACAAAGCATCAGGAGGACTCCGGCTGTGGTCGCGCACTTGAGCTGATCCGCTGAGCTGAACGTGATGGCGCATGCTGACCACCTGAGAGGGCACGTGGCCTCGAGCTTGGGGAGGACTGCATTCACTTCACGGGCGAACTGCTTGAAGATGCGATGAGAGGCTGGGGCTTGAGCTTCGCCCAGGACGCAAGCAATCGCGCGCGGCTCCTGGAAGCCCCCAGCCCCCTCGTCCTGATGATGGTCCTCGTTTCTCCTTGGCTGCGGCGGCAGAGGAGGGAGGCCTGCGTTTCCTTGCGGACAATCCTCGCGAGGCCGATCCCTCCAGCCTCCCTCCCGAGGCTGATCCTGCCAGCGATCCTCGCGAGGTCGGTCGCGCCACCCTTGGCGAGGGCCACGGTCTTCCCAGCGTCCTGCGTTTCTTCCTCCTCCTCGGCCATAGCCTCGATCGTTGCGGTCGGGGCGTCGACCGATCCTCCCTTCTCGCACGGCTCAGAGCTCTTGACATTCGTTGGTGTTGTGGGTGTGGAGGTCGTGGTACACACAGTACCGGCTGCCCTTGGAAGACTCGGGCTGATCTCTTCCCTGCTTGGTGTCTGGTTCTGCCGTGAGCACGGCAGACCCCTTGCGCTTCACGTCCTTGGCCTTGGATTTCTTCTCTTCTGGGTCTGCGGCTGGCAGCTCAAGGAGGGAAAGGCGTCCTTCCTCAGCCCTAGCGCACTTGGTCGCCAAGTTGAACAGCTCCAAGGAAGTGCACAGATCTTCATGCATCGCCAGCTCCTTCCTTCATCTTGACATCACGCACACCGTCGGAGAAGGTAGAGATGATGGCCTCCTCGTTCACCTTGGGAATCTTGAGGCATGCGTTGTTGAAGCGCTGGATGTACTTCTGCAGGGTCTCCCCTGGCTGCTGCATGATGCGGCGCATGTCGCTCACAGCAGGAGGCTGGCCGTGAGTACCTTGGAAGTTGGCGATGAAGCGGGTGCGCATCTTGTCCCATGAGGAGATCGTGCCAGGAGCCAAGTTCAGGAGCCAGGTGCGTGCCCCGTCCTTGAGTGCCATGGGAAACCAGTTCGCCATGACCTTCTCGTCCCTGTTGGCGGCTTTGATGCCCAGCTCGTAGAGCTGAAGGAACTCCGCAGGGTCGGTCGTGCCGTCGTAGCGAGGAGGCAGGTCTGGCTTGAACTTGCCGGGCCACGCGACGCTGCGCAGCTCGGTGGTGAAGGCGCGACAGCCTACTGTGGCCACGGGAGGCCTTTGGTGACGAATAGCCTAATCTTGCGGGTCCCCATGCACCGCCGCTGGGAGCAGCGCGGGATATTGGCGTACTGGAGCAGGAGCGTGGTCGTGACGAGCCGGTGCAGGGAGCACTCGGGCAGCTTCTTGGGGGCGAGGTACCTCTTGGCAGCTCTGCTATTGCTGCGCTGGCGCCGGACGGAGTGGGTTCCTCCCAGGGGCCACACGCCTTGGGGCCAGGGCACCTTTTTGAGGGGGAGGCGGCTGAGGCGCCCCCGGAGCTTCATCGCCCGCGCAGGGCGGGGCGCGGTGCAGCGAGAAGGACGGCGCAGGGGAGCCCCCTGCGGCGTGGACGAGCTCGGCGACGTGGTCGAGCCACTCTTTGTAGACGTCGTCGACTGGGAGGTAGCGCAGGAGCTCGTTTGCCGCGATGAGTCCAGCTCGAGCTTCCATGGGCACGCGGAGCGCACGAGACGAAGAACCAGCTGGGGCGAGCGAGGGAGTGGCAGTACGGCCGTCTCGCCTCACGGACGGATGCTGGGACGATGCTTGCTGCTCGTTCCCTGCCGGGCTGGTGGCGGCGTTGACGGCAGGCGACGGGGAATGGCGGGGGCGGCCGCCGACAGGGGCCGTTTGGGCGACGCGGGTAGCGAGAGCGGCTCGGCGCTTGGCACGGGCCCGACGAGCGTCTGACATGGATGCGATGGTCAGCGAAGAACAGGGCGGCGGAAGGCGAATTCCGGCGCACCCTACCTGGCGCGCCAAATGTCGGATTTCGGGTTCTGGCAGACCCTCTACGTTCGAACACTGGGGTGCGCGCGGAGATCTCGCCCTCTACCTTCCTGCACCTCGCCGCCTCGCTAGGATCTAAACTATGAAAGGAACAACACAAGAGACACAGGGTTTATACTGGTTCAGGCCACCATTGTGGTGTAACACCCTACTCCAAAGGTGTGGTGTGGTGGATTGCCTCTTGGGCTGATGATGAACAATACAAGGAAGAACAGCCTCGCGAGGGTCTGTTCTTGGCTGGTGCGATGAACTGCTTGGGGGAGTTCAGTCGCTCCTCTCTGCTGATTCTAGGATGCCTCTACCCTGTGGGTGGCTAGTCCTATTTATAGGCAGAGGCCCTGGGCCTCCTCCCAAATATTGAGGGAGAAGGGCGCCAAAAATTGGCTATTTTGAAGGGGAACATCTGGTACACTTATCCTGACTAAAGTTGGTCCTCGCCTGTCAAAGGCTCTGGTGGTGACGCCGGCTTGGGCTCCATGATGACCTCCTTCCTGTCGTTGCGACGGTCTTGGTCTTGTTGCACCGAAACGGATGCCTTTGCTTGATACTCTTGCCTACGCTTGACCCCTTTGCACCAAAGAGGAAATGAGGACCTGTGGTCGGGCGCCTGCCTGGCGCCCTTGGTAGTCATGGCTTGCGTCATGGGCACCTCGTGAGGTACCCCGCCTTGATCTCTCCGCCTCCTCGCGAGCCAGTCTGACGAGGCCGTGCTCGAGAAGCTTCTGTCGTCCGCCCAGCAATCTCGGCCCCTCGCGAGGGTCTTGAGCTTGTGCTGATGAAGATGGGCCGTGCTGGGCCACCCCTTGAGCCACGCCGCAGGCCGCATGCAGGCAAGTCTGGGTACCCCCGTTCCCAGAACGCCGACATCCTCCGCATCCAGTGCGATAAAATTCTATCGAACTAAGTCTTGCTTCCAGGACCAGTTTTTAGAATCAATGAGATCGCTAACTAGTGAGATGGTTGGAACCATCGGTGTTAGCAATGGAGTTCTCGTATGTGTTGTTGGGATCCACTTATCAGTCCATGCATTAATAGAAGTGCCATCGCCAACTCGCATCATGATTCCCGCAAGCAGGGCTTCTCGTCCTGCGATGATAGCCCGCCAAGTTGCTGACGCGGACTTGGGTACAACAGCTTGAAGGAACTCCGAATCTGGAAAATACCTGCCCTTCATAACTATGGCACAAAGTGAAGTCAGATTTGTCATGAAACACCACCCATGTTTGCTGAGAAGATCTAGGTTAAACATATGGAGATCACGGAAACCCATGCCTCCTTGGTGAGCTCTTTCCAAGATATCCAGTGAAGCGACCTCTTGTCAATAGAGCTACTCCACCAATATATGGCCATGCTAGACTTCAAATTTGTGCAAACCTTTTTTGTCAGCAGGAAGTAGTTCATGCTGTACGTAGGGATCGTCTGGATGATTGTTTTCAGTAGGACTTCTAACAAGTGAGATACAGAGTTGAGGTTCGTATACGAGATTAGAGACGAGAGATATTAGGGTTACAACATCCTTTGTGCTGCCAACGACAGGATTCGGTGATCCGTCCAAGATCGATCGGCGAAAAGTCATCAAGTCCCGACGCTCGGCAGCATCCGCCGAGTCGCTTGTTCACCATGCCACATCTTCCGTCCACGTAGCTGTGTGGATCAAGCCCCGAGGCAGCAGGGACTATTTCATTGTTGCTGCTACATCCACGTGAAGAGTGAATCACATCAATACTATAGTGTTACTACGTGACGTGAAGCCATCTTCTCCAAATCAGATTATTTGTCCTTGGTTGCTACATGCACACGAGCAATCTACCAGGTGCATTTATTCTAAGTTCGTTTTTCTCCACATTAGCTAGTTCTATCAAGAATTTTCTACCGGCTTGTACTACATTGTGTACACAATTTTATCGACTCATGGCATCCATGAAATACGACGTTCCGCTGCTGGACCATCGCACAAGGTTTAACCTATGGCAAGTAAAGATGCGGGCGTTGTTGGCACTGACCGAGTATGATGAAGCACTGGATAGTTTTGGGAAGCAAAGGATTCATGACTAGACTGATGAGGAGGAAAGAATAGATCATAAAGCCTTATCACAAATTCAACTCCATTTGCATAATAATATTTTGTAGGAAGTTTTGAGTGAGAAAACTGCCGCTACTGTATCGTTAAAGCTGGAAGGGGTTTGCATGACTAAAGATCTAACCAGCAAGATGCATCTGAAGCAAAAATGATTCCTGCACGATATGCCTCCAACGTATCTATAATTTGTGATTGTTCTATGCTATTATATTATCTGTTTTAGATGTTTTATATGCATTAATATGCTATTTTATATGGTTTTTGGGACCAACCTATTAACCTAGAGTACAGTGACAGTTCCTATTTTTTCCTTGTTTTAGAGTTTCACGGAAAAGGAATACCAAACGGAATGAAACTTTTGCGATGATTTTTCTTGGACCAGAAGACATCCAGAGGGCTAGGAGTGCACGTCAGGAAAGCCACGAGGCAGCCACAAGGTCGGGAGGCGCGCCCAGGGGGTAGGGTGCCCCCCACCCTTGTGGGCCCCTCATGACTCCACCGACCTATTTCTTCCGCCTATATATTCTCAAATATCCCAAAACCTTTCGGGGGAGCCACTAAACCACTTTTCCACCGCCGCAACCTTGTGTACCCGTGAGATCCCATCTAGGGGCCTTTTTCGGCGTCCTGCCGGAGGGGGATTCAATCACGAAGGGCTTCTACATCAACACCATTGCCTCTCCGATGAAGCGTGAGTAGTTTACCACAAACCTACGGGTCCATAGCTAGTAGCTAGATGGCTTCTTCTCTCTCCTTGATTATCAATACCATGTTCTCCTCGATGTTCTTGGAGATCTATTCGATGTAATACTCTTTTGCGGTGTGTTTGCTGAGATCCGATGAATTGTGGATTTATGATCAGCTTATCTATGAATGTTACTTGAATCTCCTGTGAATTCTTATATGCATGATTTGATATCTTTGCAAGCCTCTTCAAATTATTGATTTGGTTTGACCAACTAGATTGGTTTTTCTTGCAATGGTATAAGTGCTTAGCTTTGGGTTCAATCTTGCGGTGCTCGATCCTAGTGACAGAAGGGGAACCGACACGTATTGTATTGTTGTCATCAAGGATAACAAGATGGGGTTTTCATCATATTGCTTGAGTTAATCCTGCTACATCATGTCATCTTGCTTAATGCGTTACTCTGTTCTTATGAACTTAATACTGTAGATGCAGGCAGGAGTCGGTCGATGTGTGGAGTAATAGTAGTAGATACAGAATCATTTCGGTCTACTTGACATGGACGTGATGCCTATATTCATGATCATTGCCTTAGATATTGTCATAACTTTGGGCTTTTCTATCAATTGCTCGGCCGTAATTTGTTAATCCACCATAATAATTTCTATCTTGAGAGAAGCCTCTAGTGAAACCTATGGCCCCCGGGTCTACTTTCCATCATATAAGTTTCCGATCTACAATTTTAGTTTCCTGTTTAGTTTCTTTGCAATCTTTTACTTTCTGTTCCATAAACAAAAAATACCAAAAATATTACTTTACCGTTTATCCATCTCTATCAGATCTCACTTTGCAAATAACTGTGAAGGGATTGACAACCCCTTTTTTGCGTTGGGTGCAAGTTGGTGTTTGTTTGTGCAGGTATTCGGTGGCTTGCGCGTTGTCTCCTACTGGATTTATACCTTGGTTTTCAAAAGCTGAGGGAAATACTACTCTACTTTGCTGCATCACCCTTTCCTCTTCAAGGGAAAAACCAACGTAAGCTCAAGAGGTAGCACTGCACAGGTTACCCGAGGGAGGTAATGTTTTGAATAATATTTCAGAATTTAAAGAGATCATATCTGATCTAGCTGCAATGGAGGTTAAGTATGAAGAGGAAGATACTGCTTTAATGTTACTTTGTTCACTGCCAAGTTCTTATACCAATTTTAGAGACACTATATTATACAGTCATGATACTCTCACACTTAATGAAGTTTATGAAGCTTTGAACTCTAAGGAGAAGATAAAATTAATGGTGCCTCTTGATGGTTCGAGTTCATCCCAAGCCGAGGGATTATCTGTTAGTGGCGGGACAAAGGATAAAAACTCCAATAATGGAAATACAGGCAAAAGTAAAAACGTCTACAGGGGCCGGTCGCAATGCAGAGACAGGAAATATTGCAGATATTGCAAGAGACACGAGCATGACATCTCAGAGTGTTTCAAGATGCAGAATAAAGAAAAGAGGAAAGGTAACAAACAAGGTGAAAATTCTGCTAACATTGCTCGTGATGATAGTTCCGATGATGCTCTTGTTGTTATTGCTGGATGTGCTGAGACTAATGATGAGTGGGACTTGACACTTCATTCACTTTTCATATGTGCCCGCATAGAGATTGGTTTACTACTTTTGATTCTACTACTGCTGCGGGTTCTGTTTTGGGTTTTGATAGTTCACCATGCAAGATTGAAGGCATAGGTTCCGTTCGAACTAAGATGTTTGATGGCACAATCAGAACTCTGACAAATGTTCGGTATATTCTGAAGATGAAGAGAAATCTTATTTATAGGGCCAATTCCATTTCTGCCCTTAACTTGATCCCACTACTCAAATTTGCCCCTAATTCCAAAGTGTGCTCAAATTTGCCCCTCCGCTGTCATGTGGCCTTATAGAAATGTCCTTCCGTGCCATTTCCGTCGAGTCAAAGCGCTTTGACCGGTAACTCGCCGTCTTTTAGACATTTCTGCCCCTGGTGCTTACATGTGGGCCCTATTTGAATGGTTCTCTCACTCTCATTCTCTTATGTTTCTTCAACCTCCCGACACGCGCACTGGATCTGAGCACACACACTTGACTGAGACGATAGGCACCAGAGGAAGCTGGAATCTGCAGAGGAGTGTGATGTGCATGTCGGGCATGGCTTCATCGAGCTCATCGGCGGCCGGCGAGGTAAGTATTGCTCAACAATTTGGGGATTTTGCAAAATTAGGGTTCGTTCATCCAAAGTGGGGATTCTGTTGTTGTTGTTTAGGTTGATGGTGCAGGCATAGTTTAGTGGTCATCTGAGTTCTTCCTCCCCGATCCAACATTCTGTGGACTTGAGGAGCGCATGAGGCACCGCTGCCCAGGGCATGGACTCGTTCCTGCTCGCCGTGTCGCCTGGGGAGGAGCTAGTACAGGGAGGCGATTTTTGGGCTGCCAACTTGATGTAATTGATTGGGAACTTCAATTGTGTTATTTAGATTTGTATCAATCTATAGTTTTGGGCCTGATTTTGGTTTGATTTTGCAGCTGCCCGATGAATGCGAGTGGATTTTTTGGATTGAGCCGCCTCCATTAGATCGTGTTGGTCGTGCCTTCGAGGAGATGCATGCTGGGCTAGAAGCAAGCTGGATTAAAGCTCATCGTCCAGATAGGAGGGTGATGCATTTAACTGAGAAAAACAAGCAACTGAAGATGAAGTTGAAGAAGAACAAGGAGTTGCTGGATACTAGTGGATTTCTCATAGTTCTAGTGGTAGTTGTTTTTGCCACTGTAGTTTCTATGTGGTCTAAGAATTCATATTGATCTAGTTGTTTTGGCCACTTTAGTTGCTGTTGTGGATTGTTGTGTGAAATGAAGATGGGTGTGAACTGAGTTGTTGTTGGGTGTGATCTGAAGACCTGATTCGGCAGTAGATGAACTAAGTTATGTTGGTTGTGAACTAGTTGTTGTTGTGTCCTGGTGACAAACTGAGAATAAAATTGTTGTTGTGGCATGACCAAATGATAGCAGTATGTGGATAAAATGACCAAATGAGGAACATATGGTTTGACATGCCAAAATGATCTTAAATATGTGGTTTGACATGTCAAATCGATCATTCAGAACAACATTTGCACAAATATATTTTCGTGTGAACAAGCACACAACATCAAGCACATATAACATGTTTTTTCACACCAAACTTGCATATAGTGCAAACCAGCACTAATAACTAGCAGTTCACACCAAACTTGCATATAGTGCACACCAGCACTACTAACTAGCAGTTCACACCAACTTCACATAGTTAAGAACACAATAGACTATCAGTTTGAGAACTACATAGAACACAATAAACACTAGCACAAATAATAGCGGTTTCATTGCAACTTGGCCCTCTTGCTCCTAGTGTTGCAAGCTGGGTTTGTAGATAGCATAGAACTGGTCCTCCTGTTGTTGACAATTTTCTTCAGTTCCTTCTGAGGAGGAACTATTTTGCTGAGCTGGTTGCTACCTGTAACAGAGCCAACTGTGGTCTCTTTAGAAAATGAAAGTTTCTTCTTCTTTGGTAGTGATGCTCCTCTCATAGCTGGTTTCTTATAATTTTTTCTTGGGCTGTCAAGGTAAAGAAAATGATAGTTGGCAAGCAGAAAGAACATGTTCTTCAGAATTTAGCATTACATGTTGCCCCACATATTATACCTGACTGCACTAGCCACTGTAGTTGCTTCAGTTGTTGGTTCTGGTATAGGATGAGTTGCATCATTTCCTAGTTCTATAGGATCAATTGGTCTTGGGCTTTAAAGATAAATGAGAAGTTGGCAAGCAAAAATGACACGTTCTTCAGAATGTAGTAATAAATATTATACCTGACATGTGCATTTGAAACTGTATCTTATGCTCTTGTATCTGCAACATCTCATGTATCTTCATTTGCAGTTGCATCTTGTGCTCCTACATCTTCCGTTTCAGTAGGTTCTTCAGATGCATTGTCTGCACCCCAATGTTCATCTTCTCCAAAAGCAGGGTCTACTGATTCTTTACAATTCTTGCCACGATGTCCAAGTCTACCACATCTGTCACATTTATGTTTCCTCCCCCAAGTCCTTTTCCCTCAGACTTTGCTCTAATTCTTGTCTTCCTCGGTCTTCCAGGTGCCCTGTTTTGCAGTGGTGCACATATTTTGAAACCTGGGTCAATTACATCCCACTGTTGCTTTCCCTCCATTCCAGGCAAATTCTTAGCATAGGTTGCATTGAATCTTTGAACTGAGAAATAATCATGCACATACTAATCTATTTCACTAACTGGACCTCTGAGTGAAGTAATAAAAAATAAAGCATGTATGCATGATTGTCTAGTTATTTCCACATTCTACAACTACAAGTTATAGTTTCTAAATTAACAGGATATCTCCACTCTCTCTTTTCCTTGTCAATTGATGTCATCTCTGCTTCATATGTGCTTCTCATCAT
Source organism: Aegilops bicornis (assembly GCA_021605145.1). Taxonomy (NCBI): domain Eukaryota; kingdom Viridiplantae; phylum Streptophyta; class Magnoliopsida; order Poales; family Poaceae; genus Aegilops; species Aegilops bicornis. The sequence goes on along the minus strand of CM038671.1, from coordinate 548,175,363 downwards.
CATAGTCATGTCTAGGTCTTTAGATTTTGCATGTAACAACTTCATGACTTTGGGAATTATAATGTGCCCACTGAATGTGGCGGATGCAATTTCTTGTCTTAGAGCAAACTTCTCCATAAGATATCGCCTTATCTTATCAAGCAAATCCTGCAAACCTTTACATTTTTTAATCTTGGAATTGAAAGACTCAGCTAGATTGTTATTAACATAATCTAGATTCAAAGTCTCATTGAATAGTGCCCTGGCCCACAACTTACTATGATGTTCCTCTAGGTATTCTTTGACACCTTCCTTGCTATGCAACTGCCTCATATGGTAGTTGTGCTTCTTCAAGCTACATGTCAAAGAACAAGGCCAGATATTTCCATCAAAGAATTTTCCTCTATACTTTTTTGAAAAATTTGCTGCCAAGTGCCTCGTGCATTCTCTATACTCTACTCCTGGAAATACAGCATCAACTGCAGTCTCAAGACCTTTACATGCATCTGTGTGAATTACCAGACCTGGTGGGTGGCCTATAAGTTCTTTCAGGTTTTGGAAAAACCAACTCCAACTTTCTATGTTCTCACCCTCTAACACACCATATGCAACTGGATATATCCAGTTGCATGCATCTACTGCACAGGCACTGACTAGTTGTCCTCTAAACCTCCCATTCAATGTTGTGGCATCTACTGCTAAGTATGGCCTACATCCATCCAAAAAAACCTTTCAACAAGCTTTGAATGACATAAAAACTCTCCTAAAGCACTCTTTTTCTCTGGTTTGTCCATTTATTTTAAATTGCACTGTGTGTTTATCAATGTTCACAACACTATTAGGAGATGCCTTCTCCACTTCAACCTTGAAAGTGTACAATAACTGGAAAGAGTCAGACCACTTACCATATATATTGTCTAGGAACATTTGCTTTCCATAGAACACCCTCATATATGGTATGACCAAGCCATACTTTTTCTTCGGATCTTTTTTGAGCTGTGTAGGACCAATATTCGAATCTTCTTGTACCCAGTTCTTAACAGCATCTGCAATCCACCTGCTCTTAGCAGACCTCAACCTCTGCCTCCTGTTCACACTTGGACAAGTGTGAGCCGTTTTATTGACTTTTACCTGCATACCAATAAAATAACACATAAGTCAGACATAAAATGGTACAATATAAAAGGAAATTAGACATATATGTGCTATAGTAACTGTTAGTATCTCCAATTTATACATGAAACAAAGAGCTATGTCTCATTAGAGAGGCATGCAACCTCCACTTACATCTCTTGTAGGCACAATGGACTGTCAGTCTAGTTGGATCACTCTTGTAAACTTTGTACTCACTTTGAGTTTTAATTGCAAAAGTTGCAAGTGCATTTCTATAGTCTAAAGCATTGGAAAATATAGTCCCGTCTTGCAGAGAAGCATCATCTCTATTATATTGCACATCTGGCCTATCCTCATCTGATGATTCAGAGTACCCCATGTCAATGTCCTCAGCCAACTCATCTTCACCTGCCTCATCAAACATTCCTTCAGGCGATTGAATGCAATCCTTCTCAGCTTCTTTGCCCATGGACTGATTTCTTACAACAAACTCTGGATAAAGCAGTTCATCCTCATCATCAGTGGGCGCATCATCAACAAGGCCATCTTCCGTGTTAGAATTACCAGAATCTATGCTATTACTAGAGCCTGCTTGAGTGGGCACTTGTTCACTTGGAGTTTCTGGTATTTGCGCAGAGCTGGATGACGATTTTCTCCCCCTACATTCACTTCTTCTACCTCTAGAACTTCTAGGTTGTGACCTCCTTCCTGCACTGCTTGTTTCTCCGCTTTTTCTCTGAATGGCATTTTTTTCTAATTGGACAGACTTGGAATCAACAGTTGTCCGAAACGTTAATGCTAACTCATCATCACACTGAATTGGGACCTAAATAGAATTAGCAATGTCCCGGTACCTAAACTCCACTGCATCATATATTCCCCATGGATATTTTCCGCAGATTGCGGACCTAAATTGAATAAATGATGATCTACTGTCCACAATAAGAGGAAATGTGAAGCTAGTACAATATCCCTTTGTACCAGAGCTTCCTAAAATTGTGGTTTCCATTCTACAGTTTAAAGAAAATGCAGTACTCGGATCCAGATCCATCCTACCAACAAATCGTACAAAACTACAAAGAAAGGGGAGAGGAACATGAGCACTACGAGCGTAGGCAGTACATAATCGACTTACACAAAGAAAAAAGAACACAGAGGAAAGGGAGAGAGAGATACCGGGCCGGTGATGTGTTCCCGTTTGTGTCACTGTCGTCGCCGCCTTCACGCTCGTGCGCCATCCCGTGTGGACTCCGCCTCCAACCCCACCGCACCAATGCTCTAAGAGGGTTCAGATCTACAACTTCTCACCATCGGCCGCTCGACCTCTAGCCGCCATGGCAACAAATTGATGAGTTTTTGGGTTAGGGTTCATGCGATTTGGGAAGAGAGTGAGACAGTGAAGCGCGCGAGAGAGAACAGATAGGGTAAGTGAGTGGATGAGGGCCCACATGTAAGCACCAGGGGCAGAAATTTCAAAAAGACGGCAAGTTACCAGTCAAAGCGCTTTGACTCGATGGAAACGACACTGAAGGGCATTTCTATAAGGCCACATGACGGCGGAGGGGCAAATTTGAGCACACTTTGGAATTAGGGGAAAATTTGAGTAGTGGGATCAAGTTAAGGGCAGAAATGCAATTGTCCCTTATTTCTGTGAGTGCCCTTGATGCAAAGGGGTACAAGTATTCAGGTGGAGATAGTGTTTTGAAAGTCACCAAAGGTTCCCTTATTGTGATGATATGTGATTTAAGTTCGAGCAATGGTCTTTATTACCTTCGAGGTTCTACCATTTCAGGTAATGCTACTCCATCTATTTCAACAATTCTGATTGTTTTTTTTTGACCTTGAAGACTGCAGGGCTTGCACCCCACATCATTTTATTAATGCAAAGGAAAAAAACAGAGGTAGTACAGGGTCTCCTCAAGATGAGGAACAAAAAAAACAAAAGAAAGCTATACAAGTAGTCTAGTCCTGATATATACAAATATACAGCAGAGAACAAAAAGCTACTCCCCTCAAGGAGGAAGGAAATCAATCCATTTAAGTAACAATTCTGATTGTGACGCTGCTAACCTTTGGCATACGCGTCTTGGACATATGAGTGAACTTGGTTTGGCAGAGTTAAATAAGGGAGGTCTTCTTGATGGATATGAAACTAGTAAATTGAAATTTTGTGAGCATTGTATCTTCGGCAAGCACAAGAGGGTGAAGTTCAACACTTCAACTCATACAACTGAAGGTATTCTTGATTATGTCCATTTTGATATATGGGGACCATCTTGCAGAAAGTCACTAGGTGGTGCTAGTTACATGCTGACTATTATTGATGATTATTCGAGAAAAGTTTGGCCTTATTTCTTGAAGCATAAATATGAAGCATTCTTGTCATTTAAGGAGTGGAAGATTATGATTGAGAGACAAACTGAAAAGAAGGTAAAAATAATTCGCACTGATAATGGTATGGAATTCTATTCTAAGCAATTTAAGAATTATTGCAAGTCTGAAGGAATTGTCAGACACTATACTGTTCCTTATACCCCTCAACAAAACGGTGTTGCCGAGCGTATGAATAGGACCATTATTTCCAGAGCGCGTTGCATGTTGTCCAATGCAGGTTTGCATAAGCGGTTTTGTGCTGAGGCCGCTTCCACTGCTTGTTATCTAATTAATCGTTCCCCATCTATTGTTCTTAATAAGAAAACTCCAATCGAGGTATGGTCTGGTTCACCTACTGATTATTCACAGTTGAGAGTTTTTTATAATGGAAAATTGGAGCCTAGGGTTGTTAAGTGCATCTTTCTTGGTTAGAAATCTGGTGTTAAAGGTTTGAAATTGTGCAATCCTGAGACACAGAAGATTGTTATTAGCAGAAATGTTATCTTTAATGAATTTGCTATGTTACATGATATTCCATCTACTAATGTTCCTGTTGAGAGTGAACAACAGCCTACTGTTCAGGTGGAGCATGTTATTGATTCAGGTGATACATCTGGCAACGAAAAAGTTGATGCACATGATGATCTCGTCACTGATGATGAACATGTCACTCCCACTCCAAATCATCCTATTGTTCCACTCCACCCAGTTGGAATCTTGCATGTGACAGAGTTAGGCGGGGTATTAACAAACCTGACAGGTTAATTGAGGGGTGCAATATTGTTTCTTTTGCTTTATCTGTTCCAGAAGAAATTGAAGGTAATGCTGAGCCTTCTTCATATTCTGAGGCTATTATTTCTGGTGATAGTAATAAGTGGATGTCCGCTATGCATGATGAGATGGAATCACTTGAATAGAATGGCACTTGGGATTTAGTAAAATTACCTAGAGAGAAGAAACCTATTCGTTGCAAGTGGGTTTTCAAGAGGAAAGAAGGTGTTTCTCCTAATGACGAGACAAGATATAAAGCAAGGTTAGTTTCTAAAGGTTATAGCCAGATTCCAGGTATAGACTATAACAAAGTCTTTTCTCCTGTTGTGAAGCATAACTCTATTCACACTTTACTCAGTATTGTTTCCATGCATGATTTTGAGCTTGAGCAATTGGATGTTAAAACTGCATTTTTACATGGAGAATTAGAAGAGGATATTTATATGGAACAACCTGAAGGTTTTGTTATTCCTGGAAAAGTAAAGCTTGTCTGTAAGTTAAAGAAATCTCTTTATGGATTGAAGCAATCCCCTAGACAGTGGTACAAGAGATTTGACACCTTTATGCTCTCTAAAGGTTTCAAAAGGTCTAATTATAATAGTTGTGTTTATTTGAAAACTGTCAATGGTTCAATTATTTATTTGCTCCTTTATGTTGATGGTATGCTAATTGCTGCAAAGAGTATGTCAAATATTGATGAACTAAAGAAGCAATTGAGTAATCAATTTGAGATGAAGGATTTGGGTGCAGCAAAGAAAATACTTCGCATGGAAGTATCCAGAGATAGACCATCTGGAAAAGTATATCTAAGTCAGAAGGGATATATTGATAAAATTCTTTGTCGTTTTAATATGCATAATGCCAAGCCGGTGAGTACTCCATTACCTGCACACTTCAAATTATCGTCAGCTTTATGTCCTAAGTCAGATGCAGATATTGAGTACTTGTCTAGAGTTCCCTATTCGAGTGCAGTTGGTTCACTTATGTATGCCATGGTTTTTTCTCGTCCAAATTTATCATATGCATTGAGTGTTATCAGTAGATACATAATCCTGGAAAAGAGCATTGGAAAGCAGTTCAGTGGATTTTCAGATACCTGCGAGGTACTTCTAATGCTTATTTACAATTTGGGAAAACTGGAGATGGACTTGTTGGTTTTGTTGATTCTGATTTTGTTGGTGATTTGGATAAGAGAAGATCACTCACAAGTTATGTTTTCACCATTGGTGGTTATGCTGTGAGTTGGAGAGCAACTTTGCAGTCTATTGTGGCTCGTTCCACTACTGATGCCGAGTATATGGCTATTTCTGAGGCATGCAAAGAAGCTATCGGGTTGAGAGGTTTGTACACTTAGCTTTGTGGTGATTCATCTTGCCCTACCATATTTTCTGACAGTCAAAGTGCCATATATCTTACAAAGAATCCAATGTATCATGAGAGAACAACACACATTGATGCCAGATATCACTATATTTGAGATGTTGTTGCTGAAGGTAATTTGAAGGTATGCAAGATAATTACTCATGATAATCCTGCTGATATGATGACAAAGCCAGTTCCTACCAATAATTTGAGCTTTACTCAGGCTTAGTTGCTATTTCTCACTAGTCTTATGGACTTTGACGCAAGGTGTTTATGCTGATTTGGATGGAGTTGTTTACTTTCTTAAACTACTGGAGGGAATTTGGCTCAAGGTGGAGATTGTTATATTGTGAGCCAAACTATACTGTATTGGACTAGACGTAGTACAAACGGTGTGGGCCTTTGCGTTGGTACCAACGTGTACGAGTACAACTCGTTTATTTGTCCTCCAAGGACTCTTATGTATTGCCCTCATATACCCCATGTAGTCGCACCAAGACGGTCTGTTGTCTTGTACTTTGTAATACTCTTTCTCATAGTGATTGCGCCTTCGTGCATCCTTGGTTTTCTCCCGCAAGGATTTCCACGTAAAAATTCATGTCTCTCGTGTCTCGTTTTACCTAACAATCTAGACATAGAAAACCCCGATACTTTTATAAAGCTTCTACACTGATGATTTTGTTTAATTTTGTGCAAATCATCACCATTTTTATTTCTTCACGAAGTTCTGCACTCAACTTGAACCATAGGATATGCAATATTGTTTGGGAGCATGATTGAATATTTCATAAAGAAATATCGGTAGTTTTTACGCATGAAATTACTTTCGCATGCGTTAATCACAACAGATATTTTACAAAATAAACTATTTATATAAATGCATCTTAATGTTCCATGCAACGCATAGGCATCTCACTAGTATAAAGCTTAAACCTGACAACGTCGGATAGACAAGGAGCCAGGGCTCCCCAACCCTTCTGCCACCGCTGGAGCAGCAATGAAGGGAAGGGAAGCCGGCGGATTGGCTGTAGCTGGGGAGGGACCGCTCTGCCCTGCTACTCGCTTCCAAGAGAGAGCGGAAGTTACACGATCCGTTTTCTCTATGAATGCAGTGTACACACTGACGCAACAGCCTCTAAGAAAACAACTTGAATCGGATTGAGCCGTAGCCCACAAAGTTAATCCAGTCCTATGACGTAACATGCCTAGACAAAACTTGTCGTAGATCATCCCGAAAGCATGCAATAACTTGCATGCTTGCTCATATTAAACTGAGGATGAGCTCTCTAGCAACAAGCGTGTAGAGGCAAAATTTCGTGTTTTGACCCTTTTCGCATACCAATTCAGGATCTGACCCCAGGTGGAAAGAATTTCGGGATTTGACCCTTTCGTTACCGCCAGGGGTTCTACGGTTGGGTTAGACAGGCTACCACCAGGGTCCCTGGCGGTAGGGTTCGACGAAGGGGGACGACGGCCGTTTTCCCGGGCTGACGTGGATAAGTACCCTACTGCCAGGGACCCTGGCGGTAGGCTGTCTAACCCTACCGCCAGAGCGCCTGGCGGTAGGGTGTGGCTTGGGTTTTTGCCTGGGAAATTTTTTGTAATTAAAAATCGCAGTGCCCTGGCGGTGGGTTGGCGGTAGGCTGTCTGATCCTACTGCCAGGGTCCTTGGCGGTAGGGTCCTGTGTTTGCTTGTTTCCAAGTTTAATTGCTTGCTTCTTTTGAAAAACAAATATCATAGCAATGATGTAGAGTCTAAAAAACAGATATCAAACGATTAAACTTGGGCATCATATACACATTAATAAAAGTTTAACTAAATAGACATGTCAAACGAAGTTCAACTAATTAGCAAACGTAGTTCCACATGGTTTCACAAATAGAAAACACATAGTTCTAGAAATAGCAAACACATAGTTCCACGTAGTTTCACAAACACTAGACAACTACAAGAGCCAAGTATTCAACAGCAGAATTATTTGCTCCTGCTCCTCTTGGAGGTAAGGTCCTCATTCCTCTTTGAACGAGTCTCTTCAGTCTTCTTCTTGGGCCGTCGAGTAACCGGTCTCTGGAAAGGGTCCGGACTCAGCAAATCCTTCTTCTTCGGATTCCTCTTGAATTTGAGATGGTTGAGATGATTGAGTTGGTGGAGATCCGTAATCTTCATCGTACTCCTCCTCCCCATTGCTCTCATCCTCCTCTTCCTCATGATAGGCCTCCTCCTCCTCTTCTTCATGTGTGGCCTCCTACTCATCCTCCTCCTCCTCCTTGATGACCCACAAGTATAGGGGATCAATTGTAGCTCTTTTCGATAAACAAGAGTGTCGAACCCAAAGAGGAGCAGAAGGAAATGACAAGTAGTTTTCAGTATGGTAATGTCTGCAAGTGCTGAAATTGTAAGTAGTGAGTTGTTTGATAGCAAGGTAATTTGTAACGAGCAAGTAACGATAATTGTAACAAGTATGCAGCAAGGTAGTGTAACATCCCAAATTTTCAATTTGGCATGTTATACACAGGTCATCCATGCATATCATATTTTATTGCATTCTCATTTGCCATCCTCGAAATCCTAAGCAACTCAAGGACCCTCGGAGAGAGTTGGGGATTTTCCGATTTCCATATTTGAATTTTATCAAATAATGAAGACGAAGATTTTCGATTTTATTATTTTTCTTCCCGGAAAAATATTTCAAGTTAATAATAAACGAGAGGAGATAATATGACTTCTCCAAAAATAATTGAAATACCGGAGGAAAAATGTTAACATCATTATTTGGGATTTTATTTTATTTATTTGGAATTTTTAATTGCCTACGGAAAAATTTGCATATATTTAAAATTGCATTTTAGGGGCCAAGAAAAGTTCATCTTGTTCTAAATATTTTATTTAGGCAAAGAAAACTTGTTTTGGCATTTTTAGATTTTTATTTATTTTTCTAGGATTTTTACAATTTTCGGCAGAATGTTTTTTTTAAATAAGGAACCCGGGCTGGGCCACTGAAAGCAGTGACCCAAGCCGTCACAGCTTGCCGCTGTAGCGCCCGCCGCCGCTGGGACTCGAGTCCTAGCCGGACTCCTCCCCGCCGCCTTGCCCCCTCCTCCAAGCCACCTCCCCCTCCCCTCTTTATATACCCCCCCTCTCCCCTTAGCCATCACAACCACCACCACCGCCCGGACCCGGAGGAGCCGAGCCCGAGCCGCCGCCCCGCCCTTAGCCGCCGCCGCCGCCTTCCGCGCCGTGGTCCCCCCCCCCTCGCCGAGCCACCTCCCTAGCCGCCCGCGCCGCCCCGCTGGACCCCGCCGGAGCCGCCGCCCTCCCCGCCGGACGATCGCCGGAGGTAGCCCCGTCGTCGGTTTTTTTTAAATAACCCTTCGGTTTTTTTGGAAAAACCCTAGTCGTTTTTTTATTAGATCGGTTTATTTTTTTCCCGGTTTATTTATTTTGAGAACGTTCACCCGTTCGTTCGCTTTTCTGAACATGTTAAATCGTTTAGTTTACGCTATGAACGTTCGCTCGTTTAGCCGTTCGTCGTTTCTTTTATCAGATTTATTCCGCGGTTATTCGAATTCGATTTCTGAACCAATGTTCAAATTAGTATAACTTTTCGCTCGTTTATCGAAATCAGGCGATTCAAGCGCCTGGAGTTTCATCTTGAAACCCTCTTTCGAATAGTCAACTTAAACCAGTTTTTATCTTTGTAAAACTTGTGTCTAGTTCAGATTAGTAAACGGACCATGTTTTTTTCGCCGTTTGAGTTTCGTTGTTCCGTTTGGTTTGATTCTTTTTGCAAACCGGAGTTCTTAAGTTGAACTCTCCGGTCAACCTCTTTCAATTGAAGTTTCGTTTGTGCATCTTTGTTTGTTACTTATGTATGTATTGTTTGCTTGCGATAGAATTCCCGGAGTGCGAAGCGTGTTACTCTGAGTCTCTAGGATTCACGGATCGTCAGCAAGGCAAGTAACATTTGATCATACCTTTTCATACCCAGTTTTATGCATTAGCTCCACCCTCCAACATTGCATGATTAGGATGTCATTAATTTGTGGGTAGGGAAGTAGATGATGAGGTAGGAACATATTGCCCTGTTGCTATCAAACCCTTGGGAGTTACTTCTATGTGTTGCTTATATTGCCATGCTATACTCGTAGACGTGGTTTGGGTTTGAGAGATATTCACGACAGACGTGAGATTATTAATTAAAGGTTTACTTTAAGGTGGCAACTTAAATACACATCTGGGTGGATTGAGGCACACAGGGAACCCAGTGTTATACATTTTATTTTGGAAATCCCGGGCTACTCGTGTGATCTTCCTATGGACCGCCACCCAGGCTCAAAGGGAACTGAGATTATTCATGCTAGAAACTTCCATGTGCAGCCACAAGCTATTATGGGCTCTAGCATAGCTGAGTAAGTTACGTGAAGCTCTCGAAGAGGTAGATCAGCAGGTAGTGGGTTTTATAGGTTTGGTATGATCTATCCGGAGTAGAGAGTTAATGTTTCTGAAAGACTGTGTCTCGGTCATCCGTTCTCAAACACCATGTAGTGCGAGAAACCAACGGAGGCGATCGAGTCTTGTGGGGAAAAGTCATAAACCTCTGCAGAGTGTACAATCTAATCATGGTTAGTCGTGTCCCGGTTATGGACAATTAAAGTACCTAGTACTTGAGTATTCACATGTATCTCATCACTCTAAATTAATACCGCTTTGGGTTGTTAATCACTTTAATTGGGATTGAGTTGGGGTTACACCTTCTTAATGATGTTTCAACCACCATGATAGTTAATATAAAATTTGTTCCTTTGACATAGGGAAAAATTGGCTTTTTGCAAAACTGTAACCATAGAGCTTTCCACCAGCCATATGTGCATGTAGTATAGATTATTTTTTCATTACTCTCTATGTGTTACATTGCCAGCATATTCCATGTGCTGACACGTTCTCGGGCTGCAACATTTCATGTTGCAGACTTTTCAGACGAGGAGTAAGGATTGTAGGTCGTTGTCGTGCAGCTTAGTTATGCCGTTGGAGTTGATGGACTCACTTTGTCTTCCAAGCCTTCCGCTGTTATCGCATTAGATGGCCTTAAGCCATATTTTTGTAATAAGTTCTCTTTTGAGACCTTCGATGTAATAAGTGTGTGATTGCTACCGTTATAAATCCTTCAAATCTTGTGTGTGTCAGCATTACCGATCCAGGGATGACACAGAAGCACAGAGACTTGACCATCTGAGGTCGGGTCGCTACAAGATGGTATCAGAGCACACGCTGAGTGTAGGACACGACCTCTAAGATAAAACCATAGTTCACTCCTCTCTACTCATTTCTGACCCCTCTCCATTTTACCACTCTTTAGGATGACGGAGATGAAGTACAAGTTTGCCCAACCGGATGAAGACACACCCTTCGGACGCCACTTGAAGGAAGTCACTAGGTACCTGAATATTGGAATACCAAGCTTCACGGACGCATAACGCCACCTTACGGAAGAAGAATGCTGGAAGATTCAAGCTCTAGTTCGGAAGGACGTTTGCACCAAGCACGGAGCCCATAGTATGTGTTTTCAATGCACCAACATGGAGTTTGGGAAAGAGTATGGCAGCTCACATTATCATGGGACGCATTGGAGAAGTCTACAATAAGGAGCTTCAAGACACCATATACCAAATATGTGGGCGCCGAGGGCGAGCAATGGGAAGTAATCAGCACCAAGAAGGATAGATCCATTGCAGCCTACATCCAGGAACTAAACCAGCACATTCGGCGTCATGAGAACCGGATGTGCATGACATGATGGATTTGAAGAAGGCGAAAACTAAGATCATCGAGCTAGAGGAAGAACTCAAGTCTACATGCGATGGATATGAGGAAGAAATCAAAATACTACTGGAGAAGAACGACGACCTAGTCAAGAAGATTGGAGTCTTCATGGGAGGACCAGCACCCAAGGAAGAGGAGCAAGAAGAGGAAGAAGATCCCGCTTGCCCAGACAATTACATCATCATCGACGACACCGACTCAGATTCAAGTGATGATGACTATGAAGACGAAGCTGGAGCAGACATCATGGAGTCTTCCACCGATCAAAATTTCTAGATGACCACCATATAATAGTAGTATTACCCCCATGTAACTAGTAGTAGTTGAGCACTTATGCGATAGTCCTAGATCGTTTTGTATGCCCTTGCTTGCTTGATTGAATGAATGTGTGTTTGCCTCATGTGCATATGGGTAGTGTTTTCTCACTAGACCTCTTTCTATTCTAATCTCTCCCATCTAAACCTTTAGATGCCTCCGAGGCGTGACCCGGTTTTGTTTTCCCACCGGAGCTCACTCAGTTGATCCAACAGCAGAATGCCTTGATGCAATTGCTAGTTCAGAACCAGGGCAATGCCAACAACAACAACAACAACCTGCCGCCAGTGGACAATTTCGCCCATTTTCTAAGGATACAACCGCCGGTGTTTTCTAGTAGCACGGAGCCAATAGTTACAGATGACTGGTTACGCCGTATTGGAAGGGAGTTAACCACCGCAGGATGCACGGATGCTGAAAGAGTGTGCTTTGCCGCACATCAATTGGATGGACCAGCAGCCGCATGGTGGGAGAATTACACGGCTACCTTTCCTATAGCCAATGTCACTTGCGACCAGTTCCAACAAGCCTTTCGCACGGCCCATGTTTCAACTGGAGCCATGCAGATAAATAAGCGTGAGTTCCGTAACTTACGCCAGGGGAACCGTACCATGGCTCAGTACGTGGATGAGTTTAGCAAGTTATCACGCTATGCCCCTGATGATGTGGCCACAGATGCATGAAGCAAGAGAAGTTTATGGAAGGGCTGAATGATGAGATGAGTATGCACGGTGATGGTGGCAACTTTCAACAACTACCAGGAGTTGGTAGATAAGGCCCTAATGATTGAAGGAAAGCAGCAGCAAATTGAGAGTCGTAAGAGGAAGTATGGACAAGGGAAGTATAACTCAGGAGCTCACCAGAAACCTCGCTTAACCCCGAACTCGGGAGGACTACTTCATAACCATGGAGGACATAGCCATACTGGAGGAGGATCGCATAATGGTGCGAAGAATGGGAATGGAAATGCAGCCAACAATAATCAGAATCGCTCAAACCCAGCTACACCCGCCAAGAGAGACTTGAGCCAAGTTATTTGCTTTAAGTGCGGGAAGACATGGCACTATGCCAACGACTGCCCTGAAGGAAAGAATGGAAACGGAAATGGGAGCGCTGGGAAGAAGCCCAATCCATTCAACAAAGGACAAGTGAACCACGTCAACGTGGAGGAAGTTGAAGAACAATGGGACGCGGTAATAGGTAAGTTTTTGGTTCAGTCATTTACCGCTATTGTTCTTTTCGATATTGGTGCATCGCATTCATACATATCAAGGGGATTTGTGGATAATTTTAAGTTACCAACCCAGACCCTTAGGACCCCTCTTTTAGTGAGCTCGCCAGGAGCAGAGTACATGGCTAGCAAGTGGTGCACCCTAGATACCCCTAATCATTGGCACGCATGTTTTTCCGTCTGACCTAATTATCTTGGAGTCGCAAGGATTTGATGTGATATTAGGTATGGATTGGATGTCGAAGTTTGGAGGAAGTATTGACTGTGCTAGCAAGTCAATTTATCTTACCACCCCAGAGGGAAAAAGGATTAAGTATGTATCTAGGCATGTGCCTAGGAGGAGCCAAGTGAATACCCTCACGTGAGTTTTACAAGAGGAAGTACCTATAGTGAAGGATTATCCAGATGTTTTTCCAGAAGAGTTACCAGGCATGCCACCGGATCGAGACATCGAGTTTCTGATAGAACTAATGCCGTGCAGGGCCAATATCAAAGAGACCCTATCGGATGCCCGCAAATGATCTGGAGGAAATTAAGAAGCAGATCAAGGAGCTATTGGAGAAAGGTTACATTCAGAGAAGTTCATCACCTTGGGGAGCTCCAGTACTTTTGGTGGAGAATAAGGATAAATCCCTAAGGATGGTTGTTGATTCCCGAGCTAAGAATGAAGTAACGATAAAGAACAAGTTCACCTTAACGAAGATAAATGATCTGTTTGATCAGTTGCAAGGAGCTAAGGTATTTTCTAAGATTGATCTACGATCAGGATACCATCAGTTGAAGATCCGAGAGAAGGATATACCAAAGACAGCATTCACCACACGATATGGATTATATGAGTATACGGTCATGTCCTTTGGACTGACTAATTCCCCTGCCTATTTTATGAGTATGATGAACAAGGTGTTCATGGATTATTTGGACAAGTTTGTTGTGGTGTTCATCGATGATATTATGGTTTACTCGAAGAACGAAGAGGAGCACGCAGAACACTTACGTTTGGTTCTTGAGAAACTTCGGGGAACACCGGTTATATGCCAAATTCAGCAAGTGCGAGTTTTGGTTGAAGGAAGTTGGATTTCTTGGGCATGTTATATCGGGAGAAGGTATAGCAGTTGATCCCGGTAAAATTCAGTCGATCCTTGAATGGTTGGCACCCACTTGATCAATGAGATTCGCGATTTCCTTGGGTGGCAGGATATTATCGGAGGTTCATTGAATTTTTTCCAAGATTGCTAAACCAATGACAGAATTGATAAAGAAGGATACCAAGTTCAAATGGATGAGAGGATTGTGAGACAAGCTCCCAAGAGTTGAAGAAAGCGGTGACTACAGCCCAGTCTTTGACATTGCGAGATATACATAAGGAGTTTCAAGTTTATTGTGATGCCTCTCGCTTGGGACTTGGATGTGTTCTTATGCAGAGACGGAAAAAGTTGTTTCGTATGCCTCGCGACAAGCTGAAGCCTCATGAGTTGAACTATGCCACGCATGATTTGGAGTTAGCACTGTAGTACATGCGTTGAAGACTGGAGACATTATCTCATGGGAAACCGTTGTGATGTGTACACGGATCATAAGAGTTTGAAGTACATTTTCACGAAGGAGTTAAACCTCGCAGAGGAGATGGCTGGAACTTATAAAGGATTACGACATGAAGCTACACTATCATCCAGGAAGGCCAGCGTTGTAGCGGGCGCTTTGAGTCGGAAGAGTTATGCCAACATCCTTGTAGGTAGAGGACTGCCAAAGGAGTTAGCGAGAGGATATTATGGAACTTAGGTTGGAGATTGTTCCAAGAGGTTTTCTTGCAACAATGGAGGTTCAGTCGACCTTGTTAGACAAGATTCGAGACGCTCGAAAGGAGGATAAAGAGATTGCTGAGATAAAAGAAAAGATGGGCAAAGGAAAAGCCAAAGATTTTCGCGAGGATGAGCACGATACCTTGTGGTTTGAGGATCGGATTTATGTGCCCAACAATTCGGAGATCAGGAAGTTAATACTTCAAGAGGCCCATGACTCACCATACTCGATTCACCCCGGAAACACCAAGATGTATTTGGACTTGAAGGAACGTTTCTGGTGGACTGGTATGAAGAAGGATATTGCCGAATATGTAGCCGTTTGCGATGTATGTCAGAGAGTGAAGGCAGAGTATCAAAAGCCAGCAGGACTGTTGCAGCCTATTCCAATACCCGAATGGAAGTGGGACAAACTTGGCATGGATTTTATCACCGGATTACCCGGAACCAAAGCAGGATATGATTCAATATGGGTAGTTGTGGATCGTTTGACCAAAGTAGCCCACTTCATCCCAGTGAAAACAACTTATACAAGTGCCAAGTTGGCCAAGATATATATGACCAGGATCGTATGTTTGCATGGAGTTCCGAGGAGCATCGTATCAGATAGAGGAACACAGTTTACTTCAAAGTCTTGGCATCAACTACACGGACTTTGGGTACCAGATTGGAGTTTAGTACCGCGTTCCACCCATGAGACGGATGGATGACAGAGAGAGTTAACCAGATTCTGGAGGATATGTTAAGATCCTCTGCGCTAGATTATGGATCTAGTTGGGATGACAATTTGCCGTACGCAGAATTCTCATATAACAACAGCTACCAGGCCAGTTTGAAAATGGCACCGTTCAAGCTACATGCAGACGCAGATGTAGAACACCCTTGATGTGGGATGAGGTCGGAGACCGTCAGTTTTTTGGACCAGATTTGATCAAAGACTCAGAGGAGAAGGTTAAACTGATCAGAGACAGACTAAAGATTGCTCAGTCTAGACAGAAGAGTTACGCAGATTCAAAACGCAAGGAAATAACCTATGAAATCGGAGACAGAGCCTATCTGCGAGTATCACCCCTGAGGGGAGTGAAACGGTTTGGAGTAAAGGGAAAGTTAGCCCCAAGATTTGTAGGACCGTATCGTGTTTTGGAACGAATGGGAGAAGTTGCCTACAAGCTGGAGTTACCGAAGGACTGTCGGGAGTTCACGATGTGTTTCACGTATCACAATCGAAGAAGTGCCACGCTGAGATGGCCGACGTACCGTTAAAGGATCTGAGTGCCTGGAGGATACAATTGGATAGTAATTTGACTTATGAGGAGAAGCGGTAAAGATTTTGGATTTCGACGGCCGAGTCACTCATGACAAAGTTATCAAGTTTTGTAAAGTTCAGTGGAGCCACCATACCAAGGAGGAAGCCACCTAGGAGCGAGAAGATGATATTCGCAAGGACCATCCGCACCTATTTTCTAGCCAACCCGAATCTCGAGGGCGAAATTCATCTTAAGGGGGGTAGGTTTGTAACATCCCAAAATTTCAATTTGGCATGTTATACACAGGTCATCCATGCATATCATATTTTATTGCATTCTCATTTGCCATCCTCGAAATCCTAAGCAACTCAAGGACCCTCGGAGAGAGTTGGGGATTTTCCGATTTTCATATTTGAATTTTATCAAATAATGAAGACGAAGATTTTGGATTTTATTATTTTTCTCCCCGGAAAAATATTTCAAGTTAATAATAAACGAGAGGAGATAATATGACTTCTCCAAAAATAATTGAAATACCGGAGGAAAAATGTTAAAATCATTATTTGGGATTTTATTTTATTTATTTGAAATTTTAATTGCCTAGGGAAAAAATTGCATATATTTAAAATTGCATTTTAGGGGCCAAGAAAAGTTCATCTTGTTCTAAATATTTTATTTAGGCAAAGAAAACTTGTTTTGGCATTTTTAGATTTTTATTTATTTTTCTAGGATTTTTACAATTTTCGGCGGAATGTTTTTTTTTAAATAAGGAACCATGATTGGGCTAACCAGGCACGGCCCAAGGCGCCGCCCTGTGTGTGGCCTTGCCGGGCCAGCCACGGACTCCTCCCGCCCGCCTCGCCCCTCCTCCAAGCCACCTCCCCTCCCTCTTATATACCGCCCCTCCCCCTCTCCCTTAGCCATCACCACCACTACCACACTTGGGACCCGGAGGAGGCCGAGCCGCCACCCGCCGCCCATAGCCGCCGCGCAGCCGCCTTCAGCGCCGTCGCCTCCCCCCGAGCCGCCGCCCTAGCCGCCCTCGCCGCCCGCGGACCCGTCGGAGCCGCCGCCCGCCCCGCCGGACGATTGCCGGAGGTAGCCCCGTCGCCGGTTTTTTTAAAAAAATAACCCTTCGGTTTTCTTTGGGAAAAACCCTAGTCGTTTTTTTATTAGATCGGTTTATTTTCCCGGTTTATTTATTTTGAGAACGTTCACCCGTTCGTTCGTTTTTACGAACATGTTCATCGTTTAGTTTCTGCTAACGAACATTCGTTCGTTTAGCCGTTCGTCGTTTCTTTTATCAGATTTATTCCGCGGTTATTCCGAATTCGATTTCTGAACCAATGTTCAAATTAGTATACCTTTTCGCTCATTTATCGAAATCAGGCGATTCAAGCGCCTGGAGTTTCATCACGAAACCCTCTTTCCGAATAGTCAACTTAAACCAGTTTTTATCTTTGTAAAATTTGACCTCTAGTTCAGATTAGTAAACGGACCATGTTTTTCTCGCCGTTTGAGTTTTGTTGTTCCGTTTGGTTTGATTCTTTTTGCAAACCGGAGTTCTTAAGTTGAACTCTCCGGTCAACCTCTTTCAGTTGAAGTTCCGTTTGTGCATCTTTGTTTGTTACTTATGTATGTATTGTTTGCTTGCGATAGAATTCCCGGAGTTAAGCGTGTTACTACGAGTCTCTAGGATTCACGGATCGTCAGCAAGGCAAGTAACATTTGATCATACCTTTTCATACCCAGTTTTATGCATTAGCTCCACCCTCCAACATTGCATGATTAGGATGTCATTAATTTGTGGGTTGGGAAGTAGATGATGAGGTAGGAACCTATTGCCCTGTTGCTATCAAACCCTTGGGAGTTACTTCTACGTGTTGCTTATATTGCCATGCTATGCTCGTGAGGCGTGGTTTGGGTTTGAGAGATATTCACGACAGATGTGAGATTATTAATTAATGGTTTACTTTAAGGTGGCAACTTTAATACACATCTGGGTGGATTGAGGCACCTGGGGAACCCAGTGTTGTCTGTTTTATTTTGGAAATCCCGGGGTACCCGTGTGATCTTCCTATGGACCGCCACCCAGGCTCAAAGGGAACTGAGATTATTCATGCTAGAAACTTCCGTGTGCAGCCACAAGCTATTATGGGCTCTAGCATAGCTGAGTAAGTTACGTGAAGCTCTCGAAGAGGTAGATCAGCAGGTAGTGGGTTTTATAGGTTTGGTATGATCTATCCGGAGTAGAGAGTTAATGTTTCTGAAAGACTGTGTCTCGGTCATCCGTTTCTCAAACACCATGTAGTGCGAGAAACCAACGGAGGCGATCGAGTCTTGTGGGGAAAAGTGCACAAACCTCTGCAGAGTGTACAATCTAATCATGGTTAGTCGTGTCCCCGGTTATGGACAATTCTGAGTATCTAGTACTTGAGTATTCACATGTATCTCATCACTCTAAATTAATACTGCTGGGTTGTTAATCACTTTAATTGGGATTGAGTTGGGGTTACACCTTCTTAATGATGTTTCAACCACCATGATAGTTAATATAAAATTTGTTCCTTTGACATAGGGAAAAATTGGCTTTTTGCAAAACTGTAACCATAGAGCTTTCCACCAGCCATATGTGCATGTAGTATAGATTATTCTTTCATTACTCTCTATGTGTTACATTGCCAGCATATTGCATGTGCTGACCCGTTCTCGGGCTGCAACATTTTATGTTGCATACTTTTCAGACGAGGAGTAAGGATTGTAGGTCGTTGCCGTGCAGCTCGGTTATGTCGTTGGAGTTGATGGACTCACTTTGTCTTCCAAGCCTTCCGCTGTTATCGCATTAGATGGCCTTAAGCCATATTTTGTAATAAGTTCTCTTTTGAGACCTTCGATGTAATAAGTGTGTGATTGCTACTCTGTTATAAATCCTTCAAGTACTGTGTGTGTCAGCATTACCGATCCAGGATGACACGAAGCACGTAGACTTGACCATCCGAGGTCAGTCGCTACAATATGGTATCGAGCACGCTGAGTGTAGGACACGACCTCTAAGATAAAACCATAGGTCACTCCTCTCTACTCATTTCTGACCCCTCTCCATTTTTCCACTCTTTAGGATGACGGGGATGAAGTACAAGTTTGCCCAACCGGATGAAGACACACCCTTCGGACGCCACTTGAAGGAAGTCACTAGGTACCTGAATATTGGAATACCAAGCTTCACCGGGACGTACAACGCCACCTTACCAGAAGAAGAATGCTGGAAGATTCAAGCTCTAGTTCCCGGAAGGACGTTTGCGCCAAGCACGGAGCCCATTGTATGTGTTTTCAATGCACCAACATGGAGTTTGGGAAAGAGTATGGCAGCTCACATTATCATGGGACGCATTGGAGAAGTCTACAATAAGGAGCTTAAAGACACCATATACCAAATATGTGGGCGCCGATACGAGCAATGGGAAGTAATCAGCACCAAGAAGGATAGATCCATTGCAGCCTACATCCATGAACTAAACCAGCACATTCGACGTCATGAGAACCAGATGTGCACAGACATGATGGATTTGAAGAAGGCGAAAACTAAGATCATCGAGCTGGAGGAAGAACTCAAGTCTACACGCGATGGATATGAGGAAGAAATCAAAATACTACTGGAGAAGAACGACGACCTAGTCAAGAAGATTGGAGTTTTCATGGGAGGACCAGCACCCAAGGAAGAGGAACAAGAAGAGGAAGAAGATCCCGCTTGCCCAGACAACTACATCATCATCGACGACACCGACTCAGATCGAAGTGATGATGACTATGAAGACGAAGCTGGAGCAGACATCATGGAGTCTTCCACCGATCAAAATTTCTAGATGACCACCATATAATAGTAGTATTACCCCATGTAACTAGTAGTAGTTGAGCACTTATGCGATAGTCCTAGATCGTTTTGTATGCCCTTGCTTGCTTGATTGAATGAATGTGTGTTTGCCTCATGTGCATATGGGTAGTGTTTTCTCACTAGACCTCTTTCTATTCTAATCTCTCCCATCTAAACCTTCAGATGCCTCCAAGACGTGACCCCGGTTTTGTTTTCCCAGCGGAGCTCATTCAGTTGATCCAATAGCAGAATGCCTTGATGCAATTGCTAGTTCAGAACCAGGGCAATGCCAACAACAACAACAACAACCTGCCGCCAGTGGACAATTTAGCCCATTTTCTAAGGTTACAGCCGCCGGTGTTTTCCAGTAGCACCGAGCCAATAGTTGCAGATGACTGGTTACGCCGTATTGGAAGGGAGTTAACCACCGCAGGATGCACGGATGCAGAAAGAGTGCGCTTTGCCGCACATCGATTGGATGGACCAGCAGCCGCACGGTGGGAGAATTACACGGCTACTTTTCCTATAGCCAATGTCACTTGCGACCAGTTCCAACAAGACTTTCGCACGACCCATGTTTCAACTGGAGCCATGCAGATAAAGAAGCGTGAGTTCCGCAACTTACGCCAGGGGAACCGTACCGTGGCTCGATGCGTGGATGAGTTTAGCAAGTTATCACGCTATGCCCACGATGATGTGGCCACAGATGCATGAAGCAAGAGAAGTTTATGGAAGGGCTGAATGATGAGATGAGTATGCACGGTGATGGTGGCAACTTTCAACAACTACCAGGAGTTGGTAGATAAGGCCCTAATGATTGAAGGAAAGCAGCAGCAAATTGAGAGTCGTAAGAGGAAGTATGGACAAGGGAAGTATAACTTCAGGAGCTCACGAAACCTCGCTTAACCCCGAACTCGGGAGGACTAGTTCATAACCATGGAGATATAACCATACTGGAGGAGGATCGCATAATGGTGCGAAGAATGGGAATGGAAATGCAGCCAACAATAATCAGAATCGCTCAAACCCAGCTACACCCGCCAAGAGATACTTGAGCCAAGTTATTTGCTTTAAGTGCGGGAAGACAGGGCACTATGCCAACGAGCGCCACGAAGGAAAGAATGGAAACGGGAATGGGAGCGCTGGGAAGAAGCCCAATCCATTCAACAAAGGACAAGTGAATCACGTCAACGTGGAGGAAGTTGAAGAACAGGCGGACGCGGTAATAGGTAAGTTTTTGGTTCAGTCATTTACCGCTATTGTTTTTTTCGATACTGGTGCATCGCATTCATACATATCAAGGGGATTTGTGGATAAGTTTAAGTTACCAACCCAGACCCTTAGGACCCCTCTTTTAGTGAGCTACTTTGGAGCAGAGTACATGGCTAGCAAGTGGTGCACCCAGATACCCCTAATCATTGGCACGCATGTTTTTCCGTCGACCTAATTATCTTGGAGTCGCAAGGATTGGATGTGATATTAGGTATGGATTGGATGTCGAAGTTTGGAGGAAGTATTGACTGTGCTAGCAAGTCAATTTATCTTACCACCCCAGAGGGAAAAAGGATTAAGTATGTATCTATGCATGTGCCTAGGAGGAGCCAAGTGAATACCCTCACGGGAGTTGTACAAGAGGAAGTACACATAGTGAAGGATTATCCAGATGTTTTTCGGAAGAGTTACCGGGCATGCCACCGGATCGAGACATCGAGTTTACGATAGAACTAATGCCGTGCAGGGGCCAATATCAAAGAGACCCTATCGGATGCCCGCAAATGATCCGGAGGAAATTAAGAAGCAGATCAAGGAGCTATTGGAGAAAGGTTACATTCGTAGAAGTTCATCACCTTGGGGAGCTCGGTACTTTTGGTGGAGAAGAAGGATAAATCCCTAAGGATGGTTGTTGATTACCGAGCTACGAATGAAGTAACGATAAAGAACAAGTACCCCTTACCGATGATAAATGATCTGTTTGATCGGTTGCAAGGAGCTAAGGTGTTTTCTAAGATTGATCTACGATCAGGATACCATCAGTTGAAGATCCGAGAGAAGGATATACCAAAGACAGCATTCACCACACGATATGGATTATATGAGTATACGGTCATGTCCTTTGGACTGACTAACGCCCCTGCCTATTTTATGAGTATGATGAACAAGGTGTTCATGGATTATTTGGACAAGTTTGTTGTGGTGTTCATCGATGATATTATGGTTTACTCGAAGAACGAAGAGGAGCACGCAGAACACTTATGTTTGGTTCTTGAGAAACTCAGGGAACACCAGTTATATGCCAAATTCAGCAAGTGCGAGTTTTGGTTGAAGGAAGTTGGATTTCTTGGGCATGTTATATCAGGAGAAGGTATAGCAGTAGATCCCAGTAAAATTCAGTCGATCCTTTGAATGGTTGGCACCCACTTGATCAATGAGATTCGCGATTTCCTTGGACTGGCAGGATATTATCGGAGGTTCATTGAAATTTTTCCAAGATTGCTAAACCAATGAAAGAATTGCTAAAGAAGGATACCAAGTTCAAATGGATGAGGATTGTGAGACAAGCTCCCAAGAGTTGAAGAAGCGGCTGACTACAGCCCAGTCTTGACATTGCGGATATACATAAGGAGTTTCAAGTGTATTGTGATGCCTCTCGCTTGGGACTTGGATGTGTTCTTATGCAGACGGAAAAAGTTGTTTCGTATGCCTCGCGACAAGCTGAAGCCTCATGAGTTGAACTATGCCACGCATGATTTGGAGTTAGCAGCTGTAGTACATGCGTTGAAGACCTGGAGACATTATCTCATGGGAAACCGTTGTGATGTGTACACGGATCATAAGAGTTTGAAGTACATTTTCACACAGAAGGAGTTAAACCTCAGACAGAGGAGATGGCTGGAACTTATAAAGGATTACGACATGAAGCTACACTATCATCCAGGAAAGGCCAACATTGTAGCAGACGCTTTGAGTCGGAAGAGTTATGCCAATATCCTTGTAGGTAGAGGACTGCCAAAGGAGTTAGCAGAGGATATTATGGAACTTCAGTTGGAGATTGTTCCAAGAGGTTTTCTTGCAACAATGGAGGTTCAGTCGACCTTGTTAGACAAGATTCGAGACGCACAAAAGGAGGATAAAGAGATTGCTGAGATAAAAGAAAAGATGGGCAAAGGAAAAGCCAAAGATTTTCGCGAGGATGAGCACGATACCTTGTGGTTTGAGGATCGGATTTATGTGCCCAACAATTCGGAGATCAGGAAGTTAATACTTCAAGAGGCCCATGACTCACCATACTCGATTCACCCCGGAAACAACAAGATATATTTGGACTTGAAGGAACGTTTCTGGTGGACTGGTATGAAGAATGATATTGCCGAATATGTAGCCGTTTGCGATGTATGTCAGAGAGTGAAGGCAGAGCATCAAAAGCCAGCAGGACTGTTGCAGCCTATGCCAATACCCGAATGGAAGTGGGACAAACTTGGCATGGATTTTATCACCGGATTACCCGTAACCAAAGCGAGGATATGATTCAATATGGGTAGTTGTGGATCATTTGACCAAAGTAGCTCACTTCATCCGGTGAAAACAACTTATACAAGTGCCAAGTTGGCCAAGATATATATGACCAGGATCGTATGTTTGCATGGAGTTCCGAGGAGCATCGTGTCGGATAGAGGAACACAGTTTACTTCAAAGTTTTGGCATCAACTACACGGACTTTGGGTACCAGATTGGAGTTTAGTACCGCGTTCCACCCAGACGGATGGATGTACAGAGAGTTAACCAGATTACGGAGGATATGTTAAGATCCTCTGCGCTAGATTATGGATCTAGTTGGGATGACAATTTGGACGCAGAATTCTCATATAACAACAGCTACCGGGCCAGTTTGAAAATGGCACCGTTCAAGCTCAGACGGACGCAGATGTAGAACACCCTTGATGTGGGATGAGGTCGGAGACCGTCGGTTTTGGACCAGATTTGATCAAAGACTCGGAGGAGAAGGTTAAACTGATCGAGAGGCAGACTAAAGATTGCTCAGTCTAGACGGAAGAGTTACGCAGATTCAAAACGCAAGGAAATAACCTATGAAATCGGAGACAGAGCCTATCTGCGAGTATCACCCCTGAGGGGAGTGAAACGTTTTGGAGTAAAGGGAAAGTTAGCCCCAAGATTTGTAGGACCTTATCGTGTTTTGGAACGAATGGGAGAAGTTGCCTACAAGTTGGAGTTACCCGAAGGACTATCAGGAGTTCACGATGTGTTTCACGTATCACAACTGAAGAATTGCCACGCTGAGATGGCCGACGTACCGTTAAAGGATATAGTGCCCCTGGAGGCGATACAATTGGATAGTAATTTGACTTATGAGGAGAAGCCAGTAAAGATTTTGGATTTCGATAGCTGAGTCACTCGCAACAAAGTTATCAAGTTTTGTAAAGTTCAGTGGAGCCACCATACCAAGGAGGAAGCCACCTGGGAGCGAGAAGATGATATTCGCAAGGACCATCCGCACCTATTTTCTAGCCAACCCGAATCTCGAGGTGAGATTCATCTTAAGGGGTAGGTTTCTAACATCCCAAATTTTCAATTTGGCATGTTATACACAGGTCATCCATGCATATCATATTTTATTGCATTCTCATTTGCCATCCTCGAAATCCTAAGCAACTCAAGGACCCTCAGAGAGAGTTGGGGATTTTCCGATTTTCATATTTGAATTTTATCAAATAATGAAGACGAAGATTTTGGATTTTATTATTTTTCTCCCCGGAAAAATATATCAAGTTAATAATAAACGAGAGGAGATAATATGACTTCTCCAAAAATAATTGAAATACCGGAGGAAAAATGTTAAAATCATTATTTGGGATTTTATGTTATTTATTTGGAATTTTTAATTGCCTAGGGAAAAAATTGCATATATTTAAAATTGCATTTTAGGGGCCAAGAAAAGTTCATCTTGTTCTAAATATTTTATTTAGGCAAAGAAAACTTGTTTTGTCATTTTTAGATTTTTATTTATTTTTCTAGGATTTTTACAATTTTCGGTCGAATGTTTTTTTTTTAAAAATAAGGAACCGCGCCCGACTGGGCGAACGGCCCACTGAAAAGCCGGCCCAAGCCGCGCTAGCATCACAAGGCCTCGTCATTGCGGGACTCGAGTCCGAGCGGACTCCTCCCGCCTTGCCCTCCTCCAAGCCACCTCGCCTCCCTCTTTATATACCGCCTCTCCCTTAGCCATCACCACCACCACCACCGCCCGGACCCGGAGGAGCCGAGCCGCCCGCCCGCCGCCCTTAGCCGCCGCCGCCGCCTTCCGCTGTCGCCCCCCCCTCGCCGAGCCGTCGCCCTAGCCGCCCTCGCCACCCGCCGGACCTTGAGCCGCGCCCGCCCGCCGGACGATAGCCGGAGGTAGCCCCGTCGCCAGTTTTTTTTAAATAACCCTTCGGTTTTTTTTGGGGAAAAACCCTAGTCGTTTTTTTATTAGATCGGTTTATTTATTTTGAGAACGTTCACCCGTTCGTTCGTTTTTACGAACATGTTCGTCGTTTAGTTTCTGCTAACGAACATTCGTTCGTTTAGCCGTTCGTCGTTTCTTTTATCAGATTTATTCCGCGGTTATTCCGAATTCGATTTCTGAACCAATGTTCAAATTAGTATAACTTTTCGCTCGTTTATCGAAATCAGGCGATTCAAGCGCCTGGAGTTTCATCTCGAAACCCTCTTTCCGAATAGTCAACTTAAACCAGTTTTTATCTTTGTAAAATTTGACTCTAGTTCAGATTAGTAAACGGACCATGTTTTTCTCGCCGTTTGAGTTTCGTTGTTCCGTTTGGTTTGATTCTTTTTGCAAACCGGAGTTCTTAAGTTGAACTCTCCAGTCAACCTCTTTCAGTTGAAGTTCCGTTTGTGCATCTTTGTTTGTTACTTATGTATGTATTGTTTGCTTGCGATAGAATTCCCGGAGTGCGAAGCGTGTTACTACGAGTCTCTAGGATTCACGGATCGTCAGCAAGGCAAGTAACATTTGATCATACCTTTTCATACCCAGTTTTATGCATTAGCTCCACCCTCCAACATTGCATGATTAGGATGTCATTAGTTTGTGGGTTGGGAAGTAGATGATGAGGTAGGAACCTATTGCCCTGTTGCTATCAAACCCTTGGGAGTTACTTCTACGTGTTGCTTATATTGCCATGCTATGCTCGTAGACGTGGTTTGGGTTTGAGAGATATTCACGACAGATGTGAGATTATTAATTAAAGGTTTACTTTAAGGTGGCAACTTAAATACACATCTGGGTGGATTGAGGCACCTGGGGAACCCAGTGTTGTCTGTTTTATTTTTGGAAATCCCGGGGTACCCGTGTGATCTTCCTATGGACCGCCGCCCAGGCTCAAAGGGAACTAAGATTATTCATGCTAGAAACTTCCGTGTGCAGCCACAAGCTATTATGGGCTCTAGCATAGCTGAGTAATTTACGTGAAGCTCTCGAAGAGGTAGATCAGCAGGTAGTGGGTTTTATAGGTTTGGTATGATCTATCCGAGTAGAGAGTTAATGTTTACGAAGGCGTGTCTCGGTCATCCTTTCTCAAACACCATGTAGTGCGAGAAACCAACGGAGGCAATCGAGTCTTGTGGGGAAAAGTGCAAACCTCTGCAGAGTGTACAATCTAATCATGGTTAGCCGTGTCCCGGTTATGGACAATTCGAGTATCTAGTACTTGAGTATTCACATGTATCTCATCACTCTAAATTAATACTGCTGGGTTGTTAATCACTTTAATTGGGATTGAGTTGGGGTTACACCTTCTCAATGATGTTTCAACCACCATGATAGTTAATATAAAATTTGTTCCTTTGACATAGGGAAAAATTGGCTTTTTGCAAAACTGTAACCATAGAGCTTTCCACCAGCCATATGTGCATGTAGTATAGATTATTCTTTCATTACTCTCTATGTGGTACATTGCTAGCATATTCCATGTGCTGACCCGTTCTCGGGCTGCAACATTTTATGTTGCATACTTTTCAGACGAGGAGTAAGGATTGTAGGTCGTTGCCGTGCAGCTCAGTTATGCCGTTGGAGTTGATGGACTCACTTTGTCTTCCAAGCCTTCCGCTGTTATCGCATTAGATGGCCTTAAGCCATATTTTTGTAATAAGTTCTTTTTTGAGACCTACGATGTAATAAGTGTGTGATTGCTACTCTGTTATAAATCCTTCGAGTACTGTGTGTGTCAGCATTACCGATCCAGGGATGACACAGAAGCACAGAGACTTGACCATCTGAGGTCGGGTCGCTACAGGTAGCCCAATCCTTTTGAGCCAAAGGACAGGCCAAAACGGTCTCTTATGATAAGCAAAGCGTTCTTGAGGGTACACGGGAATTTCATCTAGTCACTTTCATCATGTTGGTTTGATTTGTGTTCGCTACTTTGATAATTTGATATGTGGGTGGACCGGTGCCTAGGTGCTTATCTTACTTGAACAAACCTCCTACTTATTATTAACCCTCCAGCAAGCATCCGCAACTACGAGAAAAGTATTAAGAATGAATTCTAACCATAGCATTAACCTCTAGGATACAATCGGTCCCTTACGAGTAGTGCATAAACTGGGGTTTAAGTTTCTGTCAATCTCGCAACCCACCATCTATTTACTACTCCACAATGCATTCCCTTAGGCCCAGATATGGTGAAGTTGAAGGAAATATGCCCTAGAGGCAATAATAAAGTTGTTATTTTATATTTCCTTATATCATGATAAATGTTTATTATTCATGCTAGAATTGTATTAACCGGAAACTTGATACATGTGTGAATACATAGACAAACATAGTGTCCCTAGTATGCCTCTACTTGACTAGCTCGTTAATGAAAGATGTTGTCATTTGATGAACGAGATTACATCATTAGAGAATGATGTGATGAACAAGACCCATTCGTTAGCTTAGCACTATGATCGTTTAGTTTATTGCTATTGCTTTATTCATGACTTATACATGTTCCTCTGACTATGAGATTATGCAACTCCCGAATATCGGAGGAACACTTAGTGTGCTATCAAACATCACGAAGTTACTGGGTGATTATAAAGATGCGCTACAGGTGTCTCCGACGGTGTTTGTTGTGTTGGCATAGATCGATATTAGGATTTGTCACTCCTAGTATCGGAGAGGTATCTCTGGGCCCTCTCGATAATGCACATCACTATAAGCCTTGCAAGCAATGTGACTAATGAGTTAGTTGCGGGATGATGCATTACCGAACGAGATTGAACTAGGTATGGTGATAACATCGATCGAATCTCGGGCAAGTAACATACCGATGACAAAGGGAACAACGTATGTTGTTATGCGGTTTGACCGATAAAGAACTTCGTAGAATATGTAGGAGCCAATATGAGCATCCATGTTCCGCTATTGGTTATTGACTGGAGATGTGTCTCGGTCATATCTACATAGTTCTCTAACCCGTAGGGTCCGCACGCTTAACGTTCGATGATGTTTGTTGTGTTGGCATAGATCGATATTAGGATTTGTCACTCCTAGTATCGGAGAGGTATCTCTGGGCCCTCTCGATAATGCACATCACTATAAGCCTTGCAAGCAATGTGACTAATGAGTTAGTTGCGGGATGATGCATTACCGAACGAGATTGAACTAGGTATGGTGATAACATCGATCGAATCTCGGGCAAGTAACATACCGATGACAAAGGGAACAACGTATGTTGTTATGCGGTTTGACCGATAAAGAACTTCGTAGAATATGTAGGAGCCAATATGAGCATCCATGTTCCGCTATTGGTTATTGACTGGAGATGTGTCTCGGTCATATCTACATAGTTCTCTAACCCGTAGGGTCCGCACGCTTAACGTTCGATGATGATTTGTATTATGAATTATGTGATTTGATGTACCGAAGGTTGTTCGGAGTTCTGGATGAGATCACGAACATAACGAGGAGTCTCGAAATAGTCGAGACGTAAAGATCGATATATTGGAAGGCTATATTCGGACATCAGAAAGGTTCTGAGTGATTCAGGTATTTTTCAGAGTACCGAGGAGTTACGGGAATTCGCCTGGAAAAGTAATGGGCCTTATTGGGCTTTAGTGGAGAGAGGGGAGAAGGGCCAAGAGGTGGCACGTGCCTCCCCCTGCCCAAACTGAATTGGACAAGGGGTGGGGGCGCGAGCCCCTTTCCTTCTCCCTCTCCCTCTCTTTCCTTCTCTCCTACTCCGAATAGGAAAGAGGAGGGGAATCCTACTTGGACTAGGGAGTCCTGGTAGGATTCCCCACACCTGGTGCGCCCCCCTTGGGCCGACCACCTCTTCCCTCCCCTCCTTTATATACGTGGCAAGGGGCACCCCAAGGACACACAAGTTGATTCTTAGCCGTGTGCGGTGCCCCCCTCTACATATTTCCACCTCGGTCATATCGTCGTAGTGCTTAGGCGAAGCCCTGCGCCGGTAACTTCACCATCACCGTCACCACGCCGTCGTGCTGACGAAACTCTCCCTCGGCCTCAACTGGATCAAGAGTTCGAGGGACGTCATCGAGCTGAACGTGTGCAGATCACGGAGGTGTCGTGCATTCGGTACTTGATCGGTTGGATTGTGAAGACGTTCGACTACATCAACCGCCTTACTTAATGCTTCCGTTTTCGGTCTACGAGGGTACGTAGACACACTCTCCCCGCTCGTTGCTATGCTTCTCCTAGATAGATCTCGCGTGATCGTAGGCAAATTTTCAAAATACTATGTTCCCCAACAGTGGTATCTGAGCCAGGTCTATGTGTAGATGTTATATGCACAAGTAGAACACAAAGAGTTGTGGGCGATAATAGTCATACTGCTTACTAGCATATCATACTTTGATTCGGCAGTATTGTTGGATGAAGCGGCCCAGACCGACATTACATGACCGCATTCATGAGACTGGTTCTACCACCGTGCTTCGCACATAGGTGGCTAGTGGGTGTCTGTTTCTCCAACTTTAGTTGAATCGAGTGTGACTACGCCCGGTACTTGTTGAAGGTTAAAACAACACACTTGACAAAAAAATCGTTGTGGTTTTGATGCATAGGTAAGAATGGTTCTTGCTAAGCCTGTAACAGCCACATAAAACTTGCAACAACGAAGTAGAGGACGTCTAACTTGTTTTTGCAGGGCATGTTGTGATGTGATATGGTCAAGACGTGATGAGATATAAATT
This sequence comes from Aegilops bicornis, assembly GCA_021605145.1. Taxonomy (NCBI): domain Eukaryota; kingdom Viridiplantae; phylum Streptophyta; class Magnoliopsida; order Poales; family Poaceae; genus Aegilops; species Aegilops bicornis. The sequence continues at coordinate 548,145,260 of CM038671.1, read as the reverse complement.
GTTGTATGAGATGATCATGTTTTGTTGAAGTTATCGAATGGCGGGGAGCCTTATGGTTGTCTCTTTATTGCATAAGATGCAAGCGCCATATAATTGCTTTACTTTATCGCTATGCGATAGCAATAGTTGCAAAAACAATAGTTGGCGAGACGACCATGGGATGACACGTTGATAAAGATCAAGATGATGGAGATCATGGTGTCATGCCGGTAACGATGGAGATCATGACGGTACTTTGGAGATGGAGATCAAAGGCACAAGATGATGATGGCCATATCATGTCACATATTTTGATTACATGTGATGTTTATCTTTTATGCATCTTATTTTGCTTAGTACTGTAAGTGCATCTAGTGCCACCCATAGTTGGTTTTGGAGTATTGACGACAAATGTGGTTGAGGGACTAATGCGTTTGTGAGAATTGCAGGATAACACAGGTAGTGTCCCCCAATGATTTGGTTTACCTACCGGAGATGACCCCTAAAAATGTATGAAGACATTGAAGACAATGGTGGTATGTGAAGATATTCATATTGAAGACTATGGCATGAGTTTGATAGTCTTCAAGTGGGTTCATATGGGCGGTTGCTTTATATTTTGCCTAGTGTTTACAACTCTCGTTTTTGATACATTTGGTTTTTTGAGTTGTAACACTTAAACTCGATGGTCGTCTGCTACTTGTTTGCTTTACTGTGATGCGATGATAAATTCCGCATGTGTGATGATAACTTCCGCACTTTGATCATTCTGCAGACGTCCATTTTTCATTATGCATGTCATTCTCTTAGTTATATCATTTCATGCATGATGAATTATCTTCATAAGTTGAAGAGGATCTCCACAAGTACAACCTGCCATGTGCATTTGCATTCCAAAAGCAAACTACTTATATGCGCATCTTCAGGGGGAGCCTTTGCCACTTATGAAGACAATTCCCTATCCTTTACAATTTCACATACTTTATCCCCATTGAAAACTTCAACCAGTTTGTCATCAATCACCAAAAAGGGAGATTGTAAGTGCATCTAGTGCCACCCCTAGTTGGTTTTGGAGTATTGACGACAAATGTGGTTGAGGGACTAATGCGTTTGTGAGAATTGCAGGATAATGCAGTAGTGTCCCCCATTGATTCGGTTTACCTACCGGAGATGACCCCTAAAAATGTATGAAGACATTGACGACAATGGTGGTATGTGAAGATATTCATATTGAAGACTATGGCATGAGAAGACATTGAGTGAAGACTATGGAGCACGAAGACTGTGTCGTTTCGTTGTTTCCTTTTCTTCTTTGTTGAGTCATAGGAACCACTGTACTGTTAAGTGGGGTCCAAGTGATCAAAGTTAGAATGACTGAAGTGATGCTCAACCCAAATACTATGTCTTCGAGCAAAGACAATGAGAGCAAATCTTATCCAGAGCTGGATGAGTCAGCTTTGCTTGTAGCCCAAGTAAAGTTGCCGTGTGTGTTTGAAATCTAACCGTTGGAACACGTGTCAGTTCCTTAGTGACCCAGGGTCATTTCGGACATAACAGGTCGGGTTGCCTAGTGGCTATAAATAGCCCACCCCCTACACCATAAATTGGTGGCCGCTCAGAGGTAGTGCACGGCTTTTGTCATTTGAGAGCAACCCACCTCGAAGCCTTTGAGAGAGAGAGATCCTTGCGAGGACAAAGCCCAAACACCCAGAGCCAAAGAGTGTTAGGCATCATCAAGTCTTTACATGCATGTGACCTGAAGATTTATTACACTTGAGGATTGTGAATCCTCCAGCTGGTTAGGCGTCGCGTTCTGAGCATCCAAGAGTCATTGTGGATTGCCGGTGAACGCAGTCTGTGAAGGTCCGGAAGTCTACCTTGAAGACTTAGCAGAGTGATTGGGCGAGGACTATGTGTCCTTAGCTCAAGGGGAATAAGGTGAAGATGCGGTCTTCTGAGTTGATTCTCAGCCTCCCTAACCAGATGTACAGTTGTCACAACAACTGGAACTGGTCCAACAAATCGTGTGTCTTCAACAAGTGATTGGTTCTATCTTCTCCCTCTCCTTACTTAGAGTTTGTCTTCATGAAGTCATTGCCTATTTGTCATACCTGTTTGACTTCATTGCTTGACTACTTTTGTTGATTGGCTTCTCACTATCTTCCATCTTGATCCTACTACCAAGCTGCTATTAGCCTTGTACTTTCACGTTATTGCATACTTGACTATGGTTTGCTTGTTGTAGTTTATCTTCCGCTGCATATCAATTAGGTCATTTCTATTGTTTGTCTTCGAAACATCCGTGTTTTGAAGACTTTCCTAAAAATCGCCTATTCACCCCCCCTCTAGTCGATAACTAGCACTTTCAATTGGTATCAGAGCAAGCTACTCCCTTGTTCTGTGTGATTTGGTTTAACCACCTAGAGTTTTAGCTATGTCATTGCGGGGATAATCAAAGTCTCCGCTGCTTGCCCGTGTTCGATGGAACTGACTATCCCTCTTTGGAAGAATAAGATGTGCATGCATCTTGAAGCCATTGATGTCGACCTACGGTATGTCGTCAAGAACGGTGTTCCCAAAAGCTGGTGAAGGTGTCACCCCTGCTGATGTCAAGAAGTTCATTCAAGCTGGACTCTCTTGCAAAGAACATCATCTGTGGTCATCGACCAAAGGGCGATATGGCCGTGGGAGTGCTCTGGACACGTCGAAGCTAGTCGGGGACTGGCTATCCAAGGTCAACGCAGGCGTCTCTTCCCCGCGAGATCAAAGGATAAGTGTTCTTCGCACCCTCTGCAACCGCTTCAAGAGAAACGACAATGAAAATGTCTAGCTCACGTTTTATCGCCTCCGACATCACAAATGAGCTTCATGCTCTCGGCGCCCTTGAGATCACCAAGCATGAAATCGTCAAGACACTCTTGAGATCACTTGACAGCTCTTTTGACACCCTTGCCCTCATGATACAAGAACGCATACGACTTCAAGACACTCGATCCGTCTGATATACTTGAGAGGCTCAACACACATGAGTTCTAGCTTTACGAGAAAAGAGATATTTATGGTCCCAACTATGGCCGAACTTCGGCGCTTTGAAGGCAAAAGTTGTTTCCTCATCTGAAGAAGAATCATTGCGGTTTTGATGATCCACGAAGACATTGGAAAGGAACTTGCTATGCTTGTGAAGAAGTTCCAGAAGTTCATTAGGAAGAAAGGCTTCAGAAAGTCTTCACGATCCAGCTCAAGAAATGATGAAGCTTCCACTCATGACTACAAGAACAGAACATGTCACAAGTGCAAGAAAACTGGACACTATATCTCTGAGTGTCCACAGTGGGACAATGAGAAGAAGAAGAAGAAGAGCAAGGAATATGATTCTGATGACAAGAAGAAGAAGAAATCTTCAAAGTCTTCTCCCAAGTCCTCATCTAAGTCTTCATCTCATAAGAAGAGCTCATCTGGCAAGGCTCGTGCTTTTGTTGGAAAGCAAATGGATTCAGAGGAGGAGTCTGCTTCTGAGGAGGTCGAGGTGGAGTCTGAAGAGGAGTCCGACCCTGGCGTTGCAAGTCTGGCTTTAGCCACAGCCTATGTTGCCAAGTCCATCTTCAACACTGAAGACAATGACTTCCACACCAACGTCAAGCCGATGACAAGGACGTCCCTGCTCCCACTCTATCGCTTCATGGCACGTGGTGCCAAGGTAAAATCACGTGATGCTTACTTTCAAACATCAAGTGAAGATGACTCTGATTGTGAATCCAAACCCAGCTACAAAACACTGGCTAAAATTGCAACCGAACAACAAAGAGCTATGGAACATGCTCAAAAACTGTTAGACAAAAGCGATGACCTGTTGGACGCGGAAATGACACGTTCACAGTCCTTAGTTGAAGACATTAAAAATCTTCATGCTAAGTACCAAGAACTTGAAAGTCGTCATGAAACGCTCTCAACTGCTCATGAAAAGCTCTCCTATGATTATCTTCAAAGGAAGCAAGAGCTTGAGAAATTGAGAGCGGCTCATGAAGATCTTCAAAAAGAGAACGAGTCACTTCGTGCACAACAGATCAGTTCCGCTTAGGATGGATTTGAACCACCATGTCTAAAATTTCTTGAGCGTGATATTGCTACCTCTGTTGCTGAATGTTCCACTGCTGCTACTGTTGCATTGTCTTCAACTACTAATGTGGTAACTAACCCCTCTGCGGAGGATACCACTGCTATTGCTGATGAAAATGCTAGTTTGAAGACATTGCTTGAAACAGGGATGTATAAAAGTGCGAAAGGGCATCGAGACACTGCGATGTCCTCAAAAGCAGATTCTGAACGAAACCCTAGGAAAGAGGGTGTTGGGTTCGAGAGGAAAATGAATGTTGATGGTTCCTCTTGGAAGCTTTGGCGGTATCCCAAAACCACATGGGTTGCTGCAAAGGGACCTTCAATGGATCCATCCACCTTATCCGGCTTTACCTGTGCTAACCCTATTATCATTGATGAATCCTTTGATGCAAACTATAAGCTGTTCAAGAATCAGAATGGTGAAGTGTTTGCCAGGTATATTGGAACTAACTGTAGGAATGGACCACCTATGAAGAAGATCTAGGTTCCCAAAAGCTATGCGGAGAATGTTCGGTGAATGTCATCATGACACCACACAGGAAGAAGACAAACCCTAGACCTAAGGCATCATATGGTCCAAAGGCTTCAGATGCAGACGGAGGACTCACCTGAGTCACCCTAACGCCAATGTTTTGCAGGGAAACCGTACTCAAATTTATGAATATGAGCGTGTGTCTTCAAACCGCTATGTTCATAGAACTAAGAACTTTTCTGCTTATTCATATGAGTATCATTCTCATTCATCTCCTGCAAGGCTATTTGCTAGGGCTCCAAAGCCGAAGTTCTCAGATGCTGCACTTAGACTCATTGCTTCTAAGCCACCCCTGAAGATGTGGGTGGTTAAGAAGAATTAACTTTCTTTTGCAGGAAAGGGTCTCCAGCCGAAAATCAAAGGCGTCTGATGATATTGTTGGGGACCTAAAACATCTTGTAGGGCACAAGATCAAATGCCCAAATGGTCTCACTATGTATTTTGTTCCTGAATTGTTCGCCATTCATCCTATCAGTCCTAATCCTGATTTAAGCTTCAATAATCCACTTGTCCGTCAAATGTTTATGCTTCACAATACTCTTGGTGAAGCCTATCCCCCTAACTGTACTGTAGGGTATGACACCTCATGCTTCAGAATGGATTATGGACAGTGGATGTACTAATCATATGACTGGTGATCGAAGTCTTCTCATGGACTCAACCTTACGTCCATCAGACAAGAGTCACATCACATTTGCTGACACTGGTAAAAGCAAGTCTTTGAAGGGTATAGGAAAGATGATGTATACATGGTAGATTTCTCAGCAGGTCCACAGCTTGCCGTATGTCTTCTTGCAAAAGCTTGAGAATCTTTGGCTCTGGCATCGGAGGCTGGGGCATGCTGGCATGAGGAACTTACACACACTCGCCAAGTAGAAGCATGTCATAGGCATCGAAGGTGTCAAGTTCAAGAAGTATCATTTGTGTGGTGCCTGCGAAGCTGGAAAGATGACTAGGGCAAAGCACCCCTCGAAGACAATCATGACGACATCTCAACCCTTCGAGCTGTTACACATGGATTTGTTTGGCCCTACTCACTACTCTACCCTCACAACAACTGCTTGTCTCTATGGCTTCGTCATTGTTGATGACTACTCAAGATACACTTGGGTGCACATAATTCTCTACAAGACTGAAGTGCAAGATGTCTTGACGCTTCGCCAATCGAGCAATGAACAATTATGGCGTCAAGATCAAGCATATCGAAGTGACAACGACCTTTGAATTCAAGAACACCGGACTTGATCTTTATCTGGATACCATGGGAATCACTCATGAGTTCTCTGCTCCATACACACCTCAGCAAAATGGCATCGTGGAGTGCAAGAACAGAACCCTCATTGAGATGGCTCGAACAATGCTCGACGAGTACAAGACACCAAGAAAGTTACGGCATGAAGCTATTGATACTGACATGTCACGTCATCAACCGTGTTTACATCCATAAGCTTCTCGAACAAAACATCCTATGAGCTCCTTCTTGGCAAGAAGCCAAATGTCGGCTACTTGAGTATTTGGGGCTAAGTCTTTGGATCAAGGATCCCCATCACAAGTCAAAATTTGAACCCAAAGCTCACGAAGGCTTCATGCTCGGTTACGTAAAGGACTCGCACTCTTACAGAGTCTTCAACCTCTACCACTACAAAATCGTCGAAACTGTGGACGTGCGATTTGATGAAACCAATGGTTCACAAACAGAGTTCCTGCCATGTACACTAGATGAAGCTCCACCCAACGAATCTATCAAGCTAATGGGAACTGGTGAAATCATGCCTTCTGAAGCACAGCCTGAAGAAAAACTTATCATTTGTGGACCTAACCAACCTGAAGGCAATGCTCAGTCTAAAGACAATCCTCCCAATGATGACAATGATCAGCAAGAGCAAAGTCTTCGTCCAGTTCATCCTCGAGTTGCAAATGAAGTACAGATTGAGAAGATAATCGATAGCATCAATGCACCTGGTCCGCTTACTCGCTCAAGAGCAACACAGCTAGCAAACTTCTATGGGCACTTTTCTTTTGTGTCAATATCAGAACCCAAGAAAGTTGCTGAAGCCTTTATGGAACCAGAATGGATACAAGCTATGCAAGAAGAACTTCAACAATTCAAGCTGAACAATGTGGGGGAACTTGTCAAGCGTCGACCCTCATAAGCATAACATTATTGGCACCAAATGGATATATCGAAACAAGCAAGATGAGCATGGTCAAGTCGTCGTAAAACAAAGCACGTCTTGTGGCTCAAGGATATACTCAAGTTGAAGGAATTGACTTCGATGAAACATTTGCTCCTGTAGCTAGGCTTGAATCTATTCGCATACTACTAGCCTATGCTAACCACCACAACATCTTGCTATATCAAATGGATGTGAAGAGTGCATTTCTCAATGGCAAGATTGAAGAAGAAGTATATGTCGCTCAACCACGGCTTTGAAGATCCAAAACATCACGATATGGTGTACAAGTTAAATAAAGCCTTTGTATGGCCTCAAACAAGCTCCTCGCGCCGGTATGATCTGATCAAAGACTTCACGAAGAGCAAAGGCTTGAAACCTAGATCCCTTGATCCCACACTCTTCACGAAGACATATGATGGTGAACTGTTTGTATGCCAAATATATGTGGATGACATTATCTTGGCTGCACCAACCGGAAGTATAGTGATGAATTTGGATACATGATGCAAGAACAATATCAGATGTCCATGATGGGAGAGCTCAAGTTCTTTCTTGGTCTTCAAATTCACAAGAAAGGAATGGCATCTTTATATCTCAAGAAAAATACCTCCAAGATTGTCTCAAGAAATTTGGAATGCAAGATTGCAAAGGTTACACGACGCCAATGCTACCTAAACACCATCTGGGTCCCGATGACAATGGTAAAGAGTTCGATCAAAAGGTATACTGCTCCATGATTGGTTCCTTACTTTACCTATGTGCATCTAGGCCAGATATTATGCTTAGTGTTTGCATGTGTGCTCGATTCCAAGCGGCACCAAAGGAATCGCATCACTTAGGCGTGAAGTTTAATTCTTCGATATTTGGCTCACACCCCAACACTCGGATTATGGTATCCAAAGGGCTCAAAATTTGATTTGGTTGGATTTTCGGATGCTGATTATCTTTGGTGACAAGGTGGATCGCAAGTCTACATCAGGCACATGTCACTTTCTGGGATGATAACTTGTCCGTTGGTCTTCAAAGAAGCAGAACTGTGTATCACTCTCAACTGCTGAATCTGAATACATTGCTGCTGGATCTTGCTGTGCTCAGCTTCTATGGATGAAGCAAACTCTCAAGGACTATGGCATCAATCTGAAACAAGTACCTCTCTTCTGCGACAACGAAAGCGCCATCAAAATTGCCAACAATCCAGTCCAGCACTCAAAGACAAGCACATTGAAATTCTTCATCATTTTCTCAGGGATCATGTCATGAAGAAAGATATTGACATCATTCACGTCAACACTGAAGAGCAATTGGCAGATATCTTCATAAAGCCCTTGGATGAGAAAAGGTTTTGCAAGTTACGGTGTGAGCTAAATATCTTGGAATCCTCAAATGTCCTGTGATCAAGTACACATCCTAACACTTATGCATGTTGATGACTTAGGTGTGCAACACACGAAGTAAAGTATATCTTCAATCAATGAAGACTTACATTCTGAGTGTGAATACATTAACATGGAATTTGAATTCGGAGCGCCACGAAAATTGTGCGCCATGTCTGGGTCTAATACTTCCTATACGGTGGGTAACGCCACCACCAAATTTCTCTGTTTGAAGTGTTTCACTCATGGCGTTATTTCTGCAATATCTTCGCATTTGATTTGTCTTCAACTTCAACCTATCTTCATGATTTTCTTCACTATGCTGATTTGGTTGTCGTTCGATATATATATATATATACATATATATATATATATTGTTCTGTCCTCTACAGCATTCACTTATAGCTATGTCTTCCAAGTTGAATCTTTTGAACTAAGTGAATGTGATCGGACCCTAATCTCTCTGTGCTTTCTATCTCGAAATCTATCTGTCCAAATCATATGCATTCTATTGAAACTGTCGAATGTCTTCTCTGCGTCCTTGCCAGCAGAAGACACAGAGACAAACTTTAAGACTGTTTTAAATGATTCATCCTTATTGTTGAAATCCGGAGAAGCCGGAACGACCATCCGAGAAACCTGGCGGGCGTGGGAACGTGGGACAACTCAGAGTAGGTTGCATGCTTGCCATGTGCCCCTCAGATGTGAACCGCCAGGGGCACCTGCGTAATTGCGCTGTGCCGCACACCTCCTTATAAATACATGTCCCCTGCGGTAAATAAAACCTTCTTCCACCTCTCCACCTCGTCAAAACCCTAGCGCCACCACTAGCTCTCGACGACGCCGGCGACGAAGCGCTTAGCTGCCGCGACTTCTCTGACGCCGTCCTCACGCCGGCCGTGAACATCATCCTCTCCGCTGCCGCCGTAGGTGTCCTCCATCGCCAAGTTAGGGCACGGTGGATTGAACTGCTCAGCCTCCTTTTCTTCCCGTCTAGCAGTTCTTCGAGTGGTAAATATAACTCTATTTTTACCATCTTTTTAATCCTCAAAGATTCATCCTACTTACCAAAATTGGTTTCTGCCTATACAATGTTAGATCTATTCGGTTTGCATCTCATACTGCCTAGTATATTCACTTAAGCTTCACAACTAGTTAGATTCCTCACTTGTACTTATTCACGGATTCATACAAATCTGGAACCAACTCTCAGCGTATAAGTGAATGTCTTCGCATCATGAGGTCAATGTCTTCAAACTGATTTATCTTCATAATCTTCTGAGAATGCATATGACCTCTTCCCCTTCCCTCGCATCTCTAATGCTATCACAGGTACATGTCCGTGGGAGAATCCCTTGGTTCTCATAGTCTGCATTCGTGTCGGTGTACTAGAGTAGGGGTACCCTAGTATCCCGTACTCGTGCACGGACAGTTGTAGCACCCCGCGGCAAGGCTTGCCTCGTCACCGCCAAGATCCTCCGTGGCTTCCTTGGAGCCATTCAAGAACAAAGTATTTGATTGATAATACAAGGCCCCGACAAGAGGAGCTTGTCGGGAAGGCCGCTCAAGGCACGCAGAAGACAAGACCCCGACAAGAGGAGCTTGCCGGGAAGGCTCGGAGCGCGACAAGTCTCCGGGCGCGACAAGGATTCGGCCGCGGCAAGGTGCTTGCCGCGGCATGCAACTTCTCTCCGTCTCCGCTCCAGCTCATCCAGCGACGTGTCGCCATGGGGCCGTCCCATGGGCGCGTGTCGAGAGGCTGTGCAGCCAGCGGAGAGCAGCGATAAGCGGCGCTGACAAGCTTGCCATCGTGGCGAGCGGAGGCGCACCTGACGGTCTCTGTTGCACTGTTCGTGCGACACTGACGGGCATTTATTGCTTTTGTCCCTTGCCGTCGAGTTAGGTATTTTGCAATCGCATAATCGCTCGAGTAGGTGTACCAACCCTGTTTTACATTTGTACCCCCGCCTATGTTGCCACCTGTCGGAGACCCCTTGAGCATATAAAAGGAGGCCCATGCGCAACGTAGAGGAGGTTCGGCTCTTTCGGTTCATTCGACCCACTCGAGACCAGAGACACTCACACTAGGTTTTGTAGCTATCATTGCTCCCTAGCAAGAACACAATACATCAAACAAGCAGCAGTAGGAGTTTTATCTCTCCGGAGAGCTCCGAAGCTGGGTAAACTGCTCGTGTGCCTCGCCTCGATCCGCTCTTCGTGCGATCTCCGCCCCCTCGAACCACAAGGCCTGGTCCGCCGGACCCATAGGTGTTCGCGGGTACGATCAGCCTCACCGTCATCTTTGGCGCGCCAGGTAGGGGGAGTCGAGTCCGCGTGAATCTGGTCCGGCGTTCTCACGAGCGGCGTCATCAACATCTTCCTCAACTTGCCACCGAAGAAGAAGGCTTCGCGGCAGCAGAGTCGTCGCATCGCACCCACCCTCACCGCAGCAAGCGGGTGGTGGGGCAGACGCTGGCGAAGGAACGGCGCCGACGAAGGTGTCCGCGACATTGCCAAGTCCAAGGACAAGGCCCGCAAACCTCGGCGTCAAGCATCCCCAGCGCCCATCTCAGAGACGCGGACCAACAACGTCATGGCGTTCACAACGCCATACGTTCGTTGGATCGAGACCCTCAAGACCAGCATGCACGCCAACATGCTGGCACGAGTGAGTTACGGTCGCCTGGACGGGGTGCTGCTCCTTCTAACGTAGTTAGAAGTCCGAGCGTGTCCCGCTCCTCGCACCGTTCTCCAATACCACCCACTACTCCAGCAGAAGCTCTGGTGAGATCTCAGCTGCTCCTCTTCTACCCTCCAACGGCCGACAAGGTCGACGAGTGGAGGGCCACTATCCAGAGCCTCATCGGCTTTGCCAACGGTGACGCTCCGCGGCAACCAACGCCATCATTGCCGCGGCGAGACGACAAGGCACGAGCCGGTGGCGACGAGACTGTCGGAGGTGCAACCACCGTGCACTCTCCGCCAAGAAGGCCAAGATCGCCGACTCACCGGATCCACCTCGACAGCGACTCCACTGCGTCGTCGGATCCGCGAGTTCGCCCGCGATCAGCGCCAAGTTCTTCATGAGCGACAACAAGAGGACGCTCGAACTCGCATCAAGCACCGAAGAGAAGCGCGACGTCGATCCGACAAGCGCGCTTGGGCCTTCTGTTGACATGCGCGCGCCCGGAGGAGCCAGCGACTTGCCCGTGCGTGGTAGGTTGCCCTGCGTTCACTCGTGAGCTGCGGCAAGTCCAAAGTGATCGAGAAAAACTTCACACCAGACGTGCCGGAGAAGTATGATGGTAGGACGCATCCGTCGGAGTTCCTCAGCATCTACACCATCGCGGTGCAGGCTGCGGGGGGGACGGGACGACAAGATCGTCGCCAACTACTTCCCGCCGTGCTCAAGCTTCCAACGCCGATCTTGGCTCATGCACTTGCCAGACAGCTCCATATCCTCTTGGGCAGATCTGTGTCATCAATTTGTTGGCGCCTTCACAGGTGGCCACAAACCTCATGGCCAAGAGAGTGACCTTCACTTGCTCGCCCAGAAGGAAGGAGAGTCCCTGCGCAAGTTCATTCAGAGATTCAGCCGTGTGCACTACAACATCCCAGACGTCCACCCCGCGCGGTGATCAGCGCATTTCATCGTAATGTGCGGAACCGCAGGATGAGATGGCGATGTGCAAAGTCAAGGACGTCGATGAGCTATGCGCCTTGGCCGACAAGTGTGCATCGCGGCCGAGGAAGGAGGAGACTCTGTGAGAGAACGCAGAAGCAGGATCTGACAGTGAGGACACCGCCCCGGCAAAGAAGGAACGGCGGCGAGGCAACAGGAAGAAGAAGGCCAGAGAAGTGCTAGCTGTTGAGCAGTCCGGGAACGGAGGTGGGGACAAGAACGCCAAGGCTGGTGGCTCCGGCAAGGAGATTGCCGCTGACGCCAACCATCAGTCGGTGGCGGCCGCCGACAAGCAGGACGGCTCCGGCAAGCAGTATTGCAAGATCCACCGCACCAAGGGCCACGACCTCCAGAGCTGCAAGAAAGTCGAGCAGCTTGTCGAACAGCATAGGGCTGAGTACGAGCGGCGCGACAAGGAGAAGGCCCAGGAAGGTGCTGGGGGAGCAAGCAAGAAACGTCCGGCCGGGAGGACGCCATGGCAAAGCCAAGCAGCGGCAAGGAGATCGACCTCCCAGCGCCGCGACAAGGATGAAGATGAGGACGACGACGAAGATATGGAAGACGACGCCCGATGAGCAGGAGTTTGAGAAAGCCACGAGAGGTCCTTTGCGTTGACGGAGGTGCTTCTCGCATACCTCCCACCGCCAACTCAAGCAATGGATGCGGGAGGTCAATGCAGCGGAACCATCCGTGAGAGTCACGCAAAGCCTCTCAAGTGGTCCAAAGACGCCTATCATTTTTGATATTGAGGACCACCACGATCGCATAACTGCGTCGGGTGCTTGCCGATGTTGGTCTCTCCAACCATCCGCAACCTCAAGGTCACAAAAATCTTAGTTGACGACGGCGGGCGGCTTGAATCTGATATCCTCCGCGGTGCTCGAAGCTTCAAATCCACGACAGCGAGCTCGAAGAGACCGGTACCTTCCAAGGAATCAATCCGGAAGGAGCAAGTCAAGGGGAAGATTACGTTGCGGTCACATTTGGCGTGAGCTGAACTTCAGGATCGAGAGGGTTACATTCAACGTTGCCGATTTCCCATTGCCTTACAATGGAATACTTGGCCGCCCAGCACTCGCCAAGTTCATGGCAGCCTCTCACTACGCTTTACAATCTACTCAAGATGCCAGCCCGATAAGCGTCATCTCTGTCCACGGCGACAAGAAGGATGCCCTTATCTGTGCCGACAAGATCTACCGGGATGCAGCAGCCGCGACGGATTGCCAGACACTTGCCGCTGAAGCTCCCGGGGGGAAGAAGACCAAGTCCAAGTCCGGCAAGGGCTCTGATGCTCACTCCGGCAAGCGCACCTCTTCGGAGTGCTGCGCTACCGTCGAGGACGCACCATCGAGCTCCACCGGCAAGTGCAAGAAGATGGTGGCTCCGCCGAAGACCAAGATGGTGCCCGCCAAGGAGGACGGCACTGATGGTACCTTCACCATCAGTGCCTCTCTCGACCCTAAATAGGTAGGCGCGCTCGTTGCTTTCCTGCGGGCGAATGTCGACGTGTTTGCATGGCAACCGTCCCGACATCCCGGTGTTCCTGTGAAAGTGATTGAGCACCGCCTGGCCGCTTGTCCTCATGCGCGCCCGTCGAGCAAAAAGCCGTGAAGCAAGCAGTAGAGCGCCAAGAATTCATAGCAGAAGAGATCAAGAAACTGGAAGCAGCAGGCCTTGTCAGAGGAGTGCTCCATCCTACGTGGTTGGCCAATCCTGTAGTCGTGCGCAAAGCAAATGGGAAATGGAGACTTTGTATTGACTTCACGGATGTTAATAAAGCTTGTCCCAAAGATCCATTTCCCTTGCCGCGCATTGATCAGATTGTTGACTCCACAGCTGGATGTGATTTGTTTTTGTTTCTTGATGCATACTCAGGATACCATCAGATCTTCATGGCTGAAGAAGATGAGGAGAAGACCGCATTCATCACACCATGTGGCACATTCTGTGTCATACGGATGCCTTTCGGTTTGAAGAATGCTGGTTCAACATTTGCAAGGGTAGTCCATGACGCTTTTGAGCCGCAAATGCACAGAAATGTAGAAGCCTACATGGATGACATAGTGGTCAAAAGCAAGGACAAAGCAACTCTGGTTCAAGATTTGGACGAGACCTTTCCAAATCTGCGCAAGATCAACCTTAAGCTCAACCTCGAGAAGTGCGTGTTTGGAGTCCCTTCCGGCAAGCTTCTCGGGTTCTTCGTGGTCTCGGCGAGGATCGAAGCTAATCCCGACAAGATCAAGGCCATTGAGCAGATTGAAGCACCAAAGCGCGTCAAGGATGTACGAAGGCTTGCGGTTGCGTGGCTGCTCTCAAAGAGTTTATTTCTAGGTTCAAGAACGCGCTCGCCGCTTTTCAAGATTTTGAAAAGGCAGGTCCAATGAAATGGACTCCGAAGCGGAGGCTGCGCCGCAGACTTGAAGAGATACATGTCCTCCACTCCAACACTTGTCGCACCTAAGCCACAAGAGAAGTTATCGCTATATATAGCGGCAACCAATCAAGTGGTTAGTGCTGCGTTAGTAGCGGAGAGGGAGGCGGATGACGAGCCAGCAACCACGGCAAGCACATCCAGCGACAAGCAGGGGGCTTCGCCGACAAGCTCTGGTCCCGACAAGGATGAATCCGCGCAGACACATGAACAGATACAGAAAAGGATGGTGCAGCGCCCAGTCTACTTTGTCAGTTCCCTCCTGCGAAGGGGCTAGGTCAAGGTACTACGGTGTGCAAAATTGCTTTTCGGCCTCCTCATGGCCTCGAGAAAGTTGCGCCATTACTTCCAAGCACATGAGATCACAGTTGTCACTCGCTTTCCGCTGAAGAGGATACTGCAGAATCCAGAAGCGACAGGCAGGATTGTCGAGTGGGCACTGGAGCTGTCAAGCTTTGGTCTCAAGTTTGAAAGCACATCCACTATCCAGAGCAGAGCGTTGGCAGAATTCATAGCAGAATGGACGCCAACACCAGATGAAGAGATTCCGGAGACGAGCATTCCCGTCAAAGAAGCAAGCAAAGAGTGGCTGATGTACTTTGATGGTGCCTTCTCGCTGCAAGGCGCCGGTGCTGGCGTGCTGCTTATCGCACCCACCGGAGAGCACCTCAAGTACGTCGTCCAGATGCACTTTCCCAAGGAGCAAGCGACAAACAATACTGCAGAGTATGAAGGTTTGCTTGCCGGTCTCAGGATCGCAGTGGACCTTGGGATCAAGAAACTTATTGTTAGGGGTGACTCGCAACTTGTCGTCCGCCAAGTCAACAAAGATTACCAGAGTCCGTTGATGGAAGCCTACATTGATGAAGTGAGGAAGCTAGAAGAGCACTTTGACGGCCTGCAAATGGAACACGTTCCAAGAGCTCAGAATGATATTGCTGACGGCCTGTCGAAGTGCACCGCACTTAAGTTGCCTGTGGAACCAGGGATTTTCGTGCTCAAGCTGACTCAACCAACCGTAAAACCATCAACTGGACAAGGCAAAAAGAGGAAGTTGGCCTCTGGTGACTACTTTCCGACAGAGCTTCCCGAAGCCGTCGTCGCAAAGGTCCCCAAGAACACCAACAAGTCTTTGAGGAGCGATCTGCTCCGGCTGGACCCTGTGGTTTGTTTCGTTGAAGCAGACACTCCCGACAAGTCTTGTTCCGGCAAGCTTGTCGGGGAGCATCAAGCTCCGGCAGGGCCGCAGGTCCTTGCCGTGGAAGCTGATGTTCCCGCAGCAGCAGATGTGCCTTTGGTCCTTGTTGTCGAGCCGCAAGCTCCAAAGATGGGCACCAGATTATCCATTTCCTTGAGCAGGAGAACTTCCCGAAGAGCAAGAAGAAGCGGAAAGAGTAGCCCGGCAGTCAAGTATGTACCAGTTTGTCGACAACATACTGTATAGAAGAAGACTCAACGGTGTGAAATTGAAGTGTATTCTCAGGGAAGATCGACAGAAGCTGCTATGGCAGAGATACACGGAGGCATATGTGGTCACCACATTGGCAAGAAGAGCACTTGCCGCAAAGCTTTCCGGCAAGGTTTCTTCCGGCCGACAGCCCTCCAGATGCAACTGCACAAGTAACCAAGTGTGAAGCGTGCGGTTCCATTCCAAACAGATACACCAGCCAGCTCAAGCTCTCAGACGATCCCTTTATCCCGGCCATTTTCGGTGCGGGGCTCGACATCCTCGGCCCCTTCCCCGAGCTGTCGGGGCTTTGAGTACTTGTACGTCACCATCGACAAGTTCACAAAGTGGCCGGAAGTGGAAGCGATGAGGAAGGTGACGGCATAGTCAGCAATCAAGTTCTTGGTCGATTGTTTGCCGCTTCGAATCCCTAACAGGATCATCACCGACAACGGCACACAATTCTGAGTCGCACCTTCATGCAAGACGTCCAAGACCTTGGCGCCAAGGTCTGCTTTGCTTCTGTTGCTCACCCGAGAAGCAACGGTCAAGCGAAGAGGGCAAATGCTGAAGTGCTCGCGCGGGCTCAAGACGAGAACTTTCGACGAGCTGCACAAGTGCGGAAGAAACTGGATCGAGGAGCTGCCGGTGGTTCTTTGGTCGATCAGGACGACGCCAAATCGAGCCACCGGCCAGACACCTTTTGCTCTAGTCTATGGAGCAGAGGCAATTCCCCCCATGCTACTCGTATACGGATCGCCTCGAGTACTCGCTTATGATGAGCTTGAGCAAGAGCAGCTGCGACAAGATGGCGCGCTGCTCCTTGAGGAGGATCGTCTTCAAAGCATCAGGCGAGCTGCTCGCTACCAGCAAGCTCGCGTCGCTACCATAGCCGCAGGGTTAATGCCGAAGTCTCGAGGAAGGCGACCTTGTTCTTCGCTGCGTTCAGTCCGCCAAGAATTCAAACAAGTTGACGCGAAAGTGGGAAGGCCCTTATCGGGTGAAACGAGTCACTAGGCCTGGCGATGTCCGCCTTGAGACCGAAGATGGCATTCCGGTGAGCAACTCCTGGAACATTGAGCATCTTCGTAAGTTTTACCCATAGGGCGCGGTTGTCGGAACCCGTTCCGGCAACCACCTTTTGTACAAGTCTTGCCGCTGTTGCATGTAATCCTTTGTACAAAGCCGGGCGCAGACCCCGTGCACCAGTAATCCTTTGACAGACAACTTGTCAAATCCATGCTTTCGTCATTTTATCGCATGTTTTAGCTAACACTTTGTGCAGCAACCACACCCGGTAAGCAGAATCGAGCCGCTGGGCTCCATAACGTTATTTCCTCTTCTTTTTCTTTTCTCAAAGAAAGGAAGGCTCCCTCGCGCACAAGTTAACCAGGGGAAGGAGGAGATAATACTATGGACTGTGCACCGCCGAGGAAGTTTCGCCTCATCGGGAAGCAAGAGACAGAAAAGCTAAGTTGCCAAAGTTTGAGCAATCAATTTTTAAATTTTTAAGTTATCTTCCTCGAACGATAGTACTTTGTATGGAAAACCTGTGCGCAGAGGAACCAACTCGCCGGCTAGTCGCGCCCTTACTTTGTTTCGAGTCCGCTCAACAACTTAAGTGAGCTGCGGCTAGTCGCGACGAGGTTGCTTGTCGGAGGCGAACCGCCACGAGCTCTTGACGTTCCGCACTCAGCGCTTCATGGCGAAAGTGCCCGCACCGACAAGTCCCCTAAATGCATAAGGCGTAAACGCATTACAAAGGAAGGAATCAAGTAGGGGAAATAACGTTGCACTGATCGTTCACCTAAGATAGAGTATATTACAGAATAACTTGTCGCTGATCTAACAAAGTTTTCTAAACATGATCAGCAGCGACAAGGGAAAGATAAGGTTGGTGGCCTAGTCCACGCGGTCGCCCTCAATCCGCTTGATCTTGTTCACCTTGTCCACAATGGGTGCGACAAGGGCTTTGAGCTCCTCCACGTTGGCATCTGGCGGCAGGGATCTGAGGACGCCGTTAAGGTTGAGGCCCGGATTGCGGAAGGCCACCTTGATCAACACCTTCTCGAGGGCTCCTGCACAGACTTGGCGTGATTCCTCGGCCAGCTGCTTTGGGACCTCTTTCCGGAGTCGCTGGAGGCCCGTCACCACGCCTTTGAAGAATAAGCTGAGCTTGGTGCCGGGTTGGAGATGCTCGTCGGAGGAGTACGCAAGGTCCGCCATCCCCAGCTCCATCAGCTCGTTGTGGATGTCGGCGGCGGTGTCCACAAGACCTTCGGTCCAGTGCTCCACGCTCTCCCTCAAGGTGTTCTGGACGGAGACAGCATTCGCCAGCAGCTCCTCCTTGGCCTTGATCGCCTCCAACAAGCCCACCTCCCGCTCTCTGGCGCCATCCAACGTCCGCGTCAGAGTGGTCAGCTTCAGCTCCAGATCCGCCTTGGAATCCTTGGCGGCGTCGAGCTCCTTGGCCCTATCAGCGAGACGGCTCTGCAGCTCGCCAAGGGTGTAGGCGTCCTTCTAGCGCACATGCTTGAGCACGGCAAGCTTTCGCCGCTCTTCTTGAAGGTGGCCTCGGCTGTGCCACCTTCGCCTTCAGCTCTTCCTTGGCGGCCTCGGCGGCTGCAGCGATGTCCTTCGCTTCTGAAGCACCCGCCAAGCGACTCCTGCAGCTGCAAGGTCTTCTTCGTGGCTGTCCAGGTTGACCTTCACGCGCCAGCTTCGCTTTCTGCAAGTGGCGAGCTTCTCGGCAGCCAGCCGCTGCTCCTCCTCAGCCGCGGCCTTCTCAAGAATGAAGGCCGTGCGCTCCTCTGCAAGTTGCCCCCGCGCTTCCGCCACGTCGCGGAGGGCTTCTTTGTTGGCGCTCCGGAGCTCCTCGGCGCGCTTCTCCATGTCCGCTCCCGCCCTCACGACAAATGCTTCCCGGGTCTCTAACTTGGCCTGCCGGGCGCGGTAGAGCGACAACAGCTTCTTCAGCAGCTGCTCCTCCTCAGACTCGCCGCTGCTGCTGCTTGGCGCATCCACCAGCGCCAGCCCAGCAGAGGCGAGTAGCTCGCCGTCGAAGGTCTCGCCCTCGACCGGCGCCTGAGCTTCGGCTCCTGTGGGAGCTTGATGAAGACGCCGCCCGGCCTTGGTAGGCACAGGGCTGGGGCTCCTCGAGCTGGACCTTGCCAGCGTGGCGGGGAGTCGGCTGTCCGTGTAGCGCTTGTCAGCTCCCTGCGGCCTCGGGGGTCACAAGACGATCGCCCGACCCCTCGCTGCCTCCGCGTCGGCAGCCTCGGTGGCCTCCTCGCCAACAGGCTCGTCGGCGACGGCCTCTTCTTCCACGACGACGACCACTTCTTCCTCGACGGCGGCCTCGTCGGTGTTGCCGCGCGCTTCCTCCTCACCGGCGGCCTCGACCTCCATCGGCTCTGCGACAGACGAAGAAAGGGCAGTCAAGCAGATGTTCAAAGAGAGAAACAAAAGAAAGCAAGCCTAAGGGAAATCTTCATGTAAGGGAGTTTCCTGCAACGGGATCCGCAGCCATGACCTCGACCACTGGAGGGTCACTGGCGCCGTCCCTTGCCGGGGTAGCCTCCCTTGCCGGAGTGGCCTCCCTTGCCGGAGTGGCCGCCCTTGTCGGAGGGTGCTCCCTTGCCGGGGAGTTCTCCCTTGGCGGCGTAGTGGCAGTGGGCAGGATCTCTGAGGCGGCTTCCGAGCCCTCCTGATGAGGCTGCTCTGCTCCTACACAAGCACACAGTCAGATATCAACAAAGAAGGAGCATCCCTGCACACCTAATAGTAAGAAGAAAACTGCACACTTACTCGGGGGGCTGTCTGGGGGGCTGCTCTGGGAAGGGTTGCGGGTCCGGCAAGGCGGTCTCGACGGCCCCCGTCGCCACGGGAGAATCGTCCTCAACGACGACTGCCGGGATCTTGGCCCTCTTCACCGCTCTCTGGGCCAGCGTCCTGAAAAGGAAAGAGTCCAGAACAAAGCAAATCAGATTCAAGATGAAGCAATAAAATTGAAGAAATACAAGCACAATCTCGAGAAGCTTACTCTTCGCCTTCCTCCTCGGAGCTGAGCGCGGAGGAGTCGAACTCCGGCTCGCCTCCGGTGCGACGAGGCGGGGGAGTGGGCTCTCTTGGCCGCATGGCGGAGGCGTCGGCGGTGGCCTGAGAAGATTCCGCCCCAGTTGTCGCTGCAGTGTGGGGCGCTCAAGGCAACCTCGCTTGCAGCGGTGGAGCTGCGTGCTGGCGCGCTTCTTCTGTGGGCCGGTCTGTCGCCCCGGCTCGTCTCCAGCCTTGCGGAGACGCCTCCTCGGCGGAGCCGGGGGCTCCGCTGACGGCAAGTCGCTTGGCGGTGGGGAAGAAGCGCCCTCGGCGGGTCCACTCAACCCGGCCTCGGGCTCGACAAGCTCGTCCTCGCCGGGGACCTCCCCTCGCTCGGCAAGGCTTGCCGCCTTCGCCGCGTGCGCCTCCTCCACGGTGAACCCGAAGGCTCCAGCGGCAGCGGCTGCTGCCGCCTCCTCCACCCTGGTGGCGATCCTCGCCATCTCCTGGTCGGTGGTGCCACGGGTGAGCCTCTTCTGCTCGTCGGAGCGGATCGGCACTTCTTGCAAATCATCGAAGAATTGCTGCACGACCTCGTCGGGGGGCTCCTGCCAGGTTGGGACGATTTCGTGGGAGTCGCACAGTGGCATCATGGCGCGGATGCGGTCGAGCGCCGAGTTGTTGCACAATGGGACGCCCCCCCGCGGCAACCTAAACCACTCGGGGTGGTCGGGGTCGTTCTTGAACAGCTCGAGCAGTATCGAGTCCAGCTCCAAGATAGTAAAGTTCCAATTCAAGCCCGGGCGCAGCCTCATAATGTCTGCCGCATTTTGGAACTCCCAAGCAGGCCTCCTCCTTTCCTGCAAGGGAGCGATGCGGCGACGAAGGAAGTCCGCGCCAACTGCTCCTACGGTTAACCCGGCAAGCCTGAGGCGCAGGATTCGGGTCACGGCTATCTTCAGCTTCGCATCC
Source organism: Aegilops bicornis (assembly GCA_021605145.1). Lineage (NCBI taxonomy): Eukaryota > Viridiplantae > Streptophyta > Magnoliopsida > Poales > Poaceae > Aegilops > Aegilops bicornis. The sequence continues at coordinate 548,124,516 of CM038671.1, read as the reverse complement.
TCCGGCGCCAAGTTACTCCAATCCTCGCGCACTATTGGGGTTTGGCGCCTGGCGGTGAAAGGCTGTGGATTCTCCTCTACGACCCGGCACCAGTTGGCTCTCCACTCCTCCCACTTGTTGCGGAACTCTCCCTCTAGGTAGGCCTCTTTCTTGCCGATCCTAGAGACCTGTGCTATCCCTCCGGCAAGTGGCTCTCCTCTCTCGACGCGGGGAACAAAGAAATGGCGGAAGAGTGCCACGTTCGAGTGGACTCCGACAAAGTTTTCGCACAAAAGCGCGAAAACTGCCATGGTCAAGATGGCGTTGGGGGTGAAATCAAGGAGGCGGAGGCTAAAGGTGTTCATTATGTCGCAAAAGAACTCGGAAAAGGGCGGGCAAAGCCCGCAATAGAAGAAAAGGGCGAAGAAAGGGTACCCTATTGGGGCCAAATCGGAGGCGGAGGCGGGGAGCACCCTCGTGCGCGGATGCGCACGAGTCTCCGTCGACCAGAAGAGGTAGAAGACGTCCCGCAGCTCCCTTGCGCCGAGCTGCGGGGGGAAGATGGCTCGCTCCTTGCGCAACACCGCGAGCCGCTGCGCCTCGGCCGACTTGACGCCCTTCTCCTTATCGGCTTTCGGAGCCATGGCGAGGGGGGCGGAGGAGGCCGACGGCGGTGAGTGTGCTTGTGGCGAAAGGGGGCGGGGCGCTGCTCTCTTTGCACCGGAGAAGAAGAGGGGAGCGGCGGTGGTTTCTTGACAAGACAGCAATGGCAGGGGTGGTCGGCCTGCCTCTGTTTCCTCCGCTTATAAAGGGGAGGAGGAACGGACGTTCCGCTTATACTAATAAAGAACCCCCCACGACCGCGCCCACGATCTCTCGCACGACGCCACGTCCGGTGCGTGCCGTTAGTGGGGATCGTGGTGGGTCCGGGGCGAGTTGCGACGTGGTCGAGGCCGCGCGTGTCTGTGCACAGTTCTGGGCCTGGCCCGACAAGCGCTCGGCACCGTGTACGGCCCAGGCCCGGGGGCTCCTGTCGGTACCCTAGTATCCCGTACTCGTGCACGGACAGTTGTAGCACCCCGCGGCAAGGCTTGCCTCGTCACCGCCAAGATCCTCCGTGGCTTCCTTGGAGCCATTCAAGAACAAAGTATTTCATTGAGAAGACAAGGCCCCGACAAGAGGAGCTTGTCGGGAAGGCCGCTCAAGGCACGCAGAAGACAAGACCCCGGCAAGAGGAGCTTGCCAGGAAGGCTCGGAGCGCGACAAGTCTCCGGGCGCGACAAGGATTCGGCCGCGGCAAGGCGCTTGCCGCGGCATGCAAATTCTCTCCATCTCCGCTCTAGCTCATCCAGCGACGTGTCGCCATGGGGCCGTCCCATGGGCGCGTGTCGAGAGGCTGTGCAGCCAGCGGAGAGCAGCGATAAGCGGCGCTGACAAGCTTGCCATCATGGCGAGCGGAGGCGCACCTGACGGCCTCTGTTGCACTGTTCGGGCGACACTGACGGGCATTTATTGCTTTTGTCCCTTGCCGTCAGAGTTAGGTATTTTGCAATCGCATAATCGCTCGAGTAGGTGTACCAACCCCTGTTTTACATTTGTACCCCGCATATGTTGCCACCGCCGGAGACCCTTGAGCATATAAAAGGAGGCCCATGCATAGCGTAGAGGAGGTTCGCCTGCTCGGTTCATTCGACCCACTCGAGACCAGAGACACTCACGCTTAGGTTTTGTAGCTCTCATTGCTCCCTAGCAAGAACACAATACATCAAACAAGCAGCAGAGGAGTTTTATCTCTCCGGAGAGCTCAAGCTGGGTAAACTGCTCGTGTGCCTCGCCTCGATCCGCTCTTCGTGCGATCTCCGCCCCCCTCCGAACCACAAGGGGCCTGCTCCGCCGGCCCCATAGGTGTCCGTGGGTACGATCAGCCTCCCCGACAATTCGTTTGCAGAATTCTTACAGCATCAACTTAACTCTCCCGAAGCCAGTTCCTGTTTGTCCAGCAAACGCAAGCCTTTGAAGCCTTTGAACGTATTGAAGCCATTCAGTTTGAAGTTCATGGCTGCAGATAAATCAGTTAGGAAGGGCGGCAGACAGCGTCGTGGGGGAACCTCAAAAGATCTGCCTGATGAGCTCGCAGAGCTTTACAAGACAGATCCTGAAGAGAATTACAATCAGTGCAAGACGCGACCAATGGATTCGTCGATATTGGGCTGAACAATGGTTCAAGTACAACTTCGTGACCCAAGAATACACCGAGAAGAATGCTATCAAAAGCCCTTGGGGTGATATTCTCTTTCGAGGCCTTCCACCCAAGAACAGGGCTGAAGCTATTGCACAGGGTTTCTATCCTTGTATGGTCCATGGACCTCACGAGAATGCCGACCCAACGTCATTGCTCACGGTGTCGTGACGATAATCTCTTCAAGCGCAACTTCCAAAGACGCAAAGGCTTCGGCCAAGGAAAACAAGAAGTCATTGGGATTAGAATTCAATCCTGGTACCTCTGCTCCCCGTGCTGACGGCTCACGTGATGCAGAACCCAATGTCATCGGCCCCTTTTCAAACCTTGATGGCCTCATCACTTACATCTTGGTCCAAGGTGCCAAAGTGGATCACTCTGATGACGATGCTGACTCTGATGAAGTCCCAGCTCCTGCTCCTGCTCCTGCTCCAAAGCCGCAGAAGCAAAAGAAAGTCAAGGCTTCAAAGTCAGCTGCTCCTCCAAAAGCTTCACGTGTGAAGCCACTGGCCACTGCACCTCCTGAAGCCAGTGCGCAGTCTGAAGATCAATCCCGTATCTCCAAGAAGACGGAGAAGAAAAAGAAAATTGTCAAGAATACTGATCTGACACTGACTCCTGCTGCCATTCTGCGAGAAGAGCACATTGATCTGTCCAGTGATGAAGATCTTGCAGATGATGCCCTTGAGCAACTTATCAAGAGCAAAGAAGAAGCAGAAATTTTCAACAATTTGCCTCTCTTTGATGTGGCAATCATCCATCGCTTCATTGATGAGTGGTTTGACACCCCAAACATCAGCTTTGAAGATCTGCAACTCCCTATTGGCCTCAGCATCTCTTTCAATGGCGCCATTGCTTCTGAGCTAGCTCTTGCTCAGCGCATTGTTGAACTGAAGCATAAGATTGACTATGAGAAGGCTCAGTTCAAGAAGCATATGGCTGCACTCAGCGTGCAAGATGTCAAAAACTTCAAGGTCATGCTGCACGACCTCAAAGAAGCCTTTCTCAAGAAGCGAAGAAGCGGAGGCTCTCGTGGAGCGTATGAAGAGTCTGGTGACAAGTGTGTGCTAGCCTACAATGAGGCCGAGAAGCGCAAGGCTCTTGGCCGCCCGGCATTGACCCCAGAATGGCTGCAAAGAGGAAGAAGCCTTCAATGACCAAGCTGCACCTTCAAGGCAGGAAGAACCCGCATAGTCTTCCCAAGCAGCATGACTGCTCGAAGCCAAAAGTCAGTCAACCGCTTCTAAGCGAAGAAGACGAGGGCTCTGAGGCTGAAGCCGGAAAAAAAGGAAACATCCACGAAGCCTCGATCTTGCTCCCTCCAAGAAGAAGCTCAAGACCAAGAATAATCGGGCTGCTCCCACAGAGCCCTTGGTTGTTGAACCCATTTCAATGGTTCGCCCTGCCTCTGCTATCCAAGAACGACGGATGATAGTTCATGAGCCTGCTTCCACAGAGGCTCATGAAGTTGAAGACATTCCAGCAGTTGATCCCACCGCTGCTGAAGACATTGGTCATCATGACAATGTTGAAGATGATGAAGTTCTTCCTCAGATCAAACCAAACCCGGTATCATCGCCTGTTCTCACGAACAGCAAACTCATCAGCATTGGTCGTCCTCTGACGCCAATTGCGCAGGATGCATCATGGGTTGATCACCCACAGCAACCAGAAGACTCCCCTAGTACTCCCCAACAACAAGTCACTCCCCAAAAACAACAACAAGAAGAAGAGGAAGAATTTGTGGCCCAGGCAACCCCATATCCAAAGGCGTCGCCAGCATTTCGCAGGCGTCGCGAGCATTTCGCAGGCTTCGCAAAGGTCAAAGGCCTCAAGTACCTCTCTCGAGCGTTCCAGAAGGAGAAGTGCACCACCAACCTGTTGCACGTCAAGTGTTTTCAGAAGCCACTCCAACCGTGAATGTCTCCAGTCCGAAGCCAAAGCTGATGAAGACAATACGGCTGCATCACCAAGACACCTAAGAAGAAGAAGAACGTGTCCCTACACCCTGCATCAAGAAGTTATTCACGATATCAACGTGCAAAGGTGCCCGACCCTCCAGCTCCTCAAGTGGAGGTTGAAAACATTGAGGCTGCCACCTCCAACACCAATGAAGCCAATGACACGGTCATGGCTGAAGCAAATGTGGAGCCTGCACCAAATGTGCTCGAAGCCAATGAGGCAAGCTGCCTCAAGCATCTGGCCGAGCAGCTGAAGCCTCGCTTGTTGCCACTGCTCCAGCTCCGCCACCAAGGCCCTACACAATTGAGCAAGCATACAACTATGGTCAGCTAATCACGAAGATGGCTCTGCTCGTCCCTCCGCCTCATGCCTCTGGTCCTCAGTTTGAATATCATATAGCGCATAGGCCTCAGGTCCAGAAGCCAAAGCCAAGACTGCCAAGGTTCCTAGGCACTGCCACCTCTACAGGGTCTTTCAATGCAAATGGCTTCAAAGCCCACAACACTTTCTTTGACAGAGCAAAGAACCCCTACACAAGGCCAAGGATATCATCTGACCGGTTCTGGAGCTATCAGCAACGAAGCTATTACTCCTGCATTCTGTATGATCAAGGGCGTATTTTCCCTCATATGCGCCTCGACATCAAGCCATTCTTGGGACTGCCGTGCTTAGAAGAAGCACTTGATTGCTTTCGTGATGCAGTCCGCTCGGCTTTGTAATGCATAAAGAACACTGGAATGAAGAACTTTTGCTTCAATTCTATGCTACCCTCCACATCCGCGGCTACTACAGAGATACGAAGACATGGGTTCTCGAGTGGATGACAGGAAATGTTCGTCATGAAGCCAAAGCTCTTGACGTCATTGAGCTCACAGGCCTACCCACTCCCAGAGAGCTGTTTGAACCTGGTTGTCAACTCCACCGCGATGCACTGGAGAGCATCTTTCATAAGCCAGAGCCCAACATGAGTCAGATGTTGAGCATGATGAAGCTTCTGCCACATGACGCTGAATATCCTCAGGAATTCTTTGTTGATGACCTTGAGTATCTGCCTCGTACAATATATCACATCATCAGGCGAACTCTATGGCCAATCAAAGGGCATTCATCATCTGCAAAACTTGAAGGAGGCATGAAGACATTGGTCTTTTACAACCTCAATGGCATCAGCTTCAATACGCAAGAATTCTTCATCCGGCAATTGGCTGCGTCTGGATCTGATCTTTTTGGTCTGAAATTTTGTGCTCCATGGGTCATGCGCCTCATCAAGATGCACTCGCTATCAACTATCGCCCTTCGCCGCAATCATCTGATCTTTCTACCAGAGGTTGATATGTCAGTTGAAGCCATATACCCTGAGCCTGCCAAAACGCCACTTTGTCTTCAGAATGCAGATCACCATAGCTTCTCACAACCCATGGAAGACGTCCAAGCAGTATCTCGTGTCTATCCTCTGGCTGGGAACACTCGTCTGTCTCATCGTGCGCAAACTGAAGCTACTGAGAGCACTATTGCACAAAGGCCTCGGAAGCGCTCTCGCGTCCTAAATAACCGAGGACTTCTTGTGGCACTGAATCAGAAACAAGATAAGCATCACTCCTGGCTCAAGCGACAAATGCAAAGCCTCTTGGTGGACGTCAATCGCATACGAAATCTTGCCACCAAGAATGCTTTTGTCACTCATGAGACCTGTCAGCGATCATGGAAGAGTTTGACACTGCTCAGTGCAGAAGAAGATCTTCAAGGCGATGGCTTCACTGAATGCTTCAAGTTTGACTCCACTCCTCCACGGAATGCAGTCCTACGACGAACTCCATTACTTGAAGACTCTGACTATTCTTCCTCCGCGGCAACTGTCAATGCCAGAGTGATCAATGATGAAGATGATGCTACTTCACCGCCCCCTACTTCTGTTCACATCGACACTGCACCAAGTTCGTCTGCGCCGCCAAACAACAATGACAACCCTGCTGCATCATCTACTTCCGAAGAGGACGAGTAGATGCTCTATGTCTTCAAACCTTTTTGGTCCTTACTGACAAAAGGGGGAGAAGCATATGAGTTTGATAGTCTTCAAGCGGGTTCATATGGGCGGGTGCTTTATATTTTGCCTAGTGTTTACAACTCGCTTTTTGATACATTTGGTTTTTGAGTTGTAACACTTAAACTCGATGGTCGCCTCGCTACTTGTTTGCTTTACTGTGATGTGATGATAAATTCCGCATGTGTGATGATAACTTCCGCACTTTGATCATTCTGCAGACGTCCATTTTTCATTATGCATGTCATTCTCTTAGTTATATCATTTCATGCATGATGAATTATCTTCATAAGTTGAAGAGGATCTCCAGAAGTACAACTTGCCATGTGCATTTGCATTCCAAAAGCAAACTACTTATATGCGCATCTTCAGGGGGAGCCTTTGCCACTTATGAAGACAATTCCCTATCCTTTACAATTTCACATACTTTATCCCCATTGAAAACTTCAACGGTTTGTCATCAATCACCAAAAGGGGGAGATTGTAAGTGCATCTAGTGCCACCCTAGTTGGTTTTGGAGTATTGACGACAAATGTGGTTGAGGGACTAATGCGTTTGTGAGAATTGCAGGATAACGCAGGTAGTGTCCCCCATTGATTCGGTTTACCTACCGGAGATGACCCCTAAAAATGTATGAAGACATTGACGAAAATGGTGGTATGTGAAGATATTCATATTGAAGACTATGGCATGAGAAGACATTGAGTGAAGACTATGGGGCACGAAGACTGTGTCGTTTCATTGTTTCCTTTTCTTCTTTGTTGAGTCATAGGAACCACTGTACTGTTAAGTGGGATCCAAGTGATCAAAGTCAGAATGAATGAAGTGATGCTCAACCCAAATCCTATGTCTTCGAGCAAAGACAATGAGAGCAAATCTTATCCAGAGCTGGATGAGTCAGGTTTGCTTGTAGCCCAAGTAAAGTTGCCGTGTGTGTTTGAAATCTGACCGTTGGAACACGTGTCAGTTCGTTAGTGACCCAGGGTCATTTCGGACATAACAGGTCGGGTTGCCTAGTGGCTATAAATAGCCCACCCCTACACCATAAATTGGTGGCTGCTTAGAGTTAGTGCACGGCTTTTGTCGCTTTGAGAGCAACCCACCTTGAAGCCTTTGAGAGAGAGAAATCCTTGCGAGGACAAAGCCCAAACACCCGAGCCAAAGAGTGTTAGGCATCATCAAGTCTTTACATACGTGTGACACGAAGACTTATTACACTTGAGGACTATGAATCCTCCAGGCCGGTTAGGCGTCGCTCTGAGCATCCAAGAGTCATTGTGGATTGCCGTGAGCCTTGATCTGTGAAGGTCCGGAAGTCTACCTTGAAGACTTACCAGAGTGATTGGGCGAGGACTGTGTCCTTAGCTCAAGGGGAATAAGGTGAAGACGCGGTCTTCTGAGTTGAATCTCAGCCTCCCTAACCAGATGTACAGTTGTAACAACAACTGGAACTGGTCCAACAAATCTTGTGTCTTCAACAAGTGACTGGTTCTATCTTCTCCCTCTCCTTACTTAGAGTTTGTCTTCATGAAGTCATTGCCTATTTGTCATACCTGTTTGACTTCATTGCTTGACTACTTTTGTTGATTGGCTTCTCACTATCTTCCATCTTGATCCTACTACCAAGCTGCTATTAGTCTTGTACTTTCACGTTATTGCATACTTGACTATGGTTTGCTTGTTGTAGTTTATCTTCCGCTACATATCAATTAGGTCATTTCTATTGTTTGTCTTTGAAACATCCGTGTTTTGAAGACTTTCCTAAAAATCGCCTATTCACCCCCCTCTAGTCGATAACTAGCACTTTCAAGTACGACGGTAGCTTTATAAGATGATCCCTTACTAAAATTTCAATTTTATAAGTGTTCTCCCTGAGTATGCACCGTTGCGACAGTTCTTCGTGCTGAGACACCACGTGATGATCGGGTGTGATAAGCTCTACGTTCACATACAACGTGTGCAAGCCAGTTTTGCACATGCAGAATACTTGGGTTAAACTTGACGAGCCTAGGATATGCAGATATGGCCTCGGAACACTGAGATCGAAAGATCGAACGTCAATCATATAGTAGATATGATCAACATAGTGATGTTCACCACTGAAAACTACTCCATCTCACGTGATGATCGGACATGGTTTAGTTGATTTGGATCACGTGATCATTTAGATGAGTAGAGGGATGTCTATCTAAGTGGGAGTTCTTAAGTAATATGATTAATTGAACTTTAATTTATCATGAACTTAGTCCGAATAGCATTTGCATATCTATGTTGTAGATCAATAGCTTGAGATGTAGCTCCCCGTTTATTTTTTATATGATCCTAGAGAAAAATAAGTTGAAAGATGATAATAGCAATGATGCGGACTTGGCACGTGATCTGAAGATTATCCTCATTGCTGCACAGAAGAATTATGTCCTTGATGCACCGCTAGGTGACAGATCTATTACAGGAGCAGATGCAGACGTTATGAACGTTTGACAAAGCTCGGTATGATGACTACTTGATAGTTTAGTGCACCATGCTTTACGGCTTAGAACCGGGACTTCAAAAACGTTTTGAACGCCATAGAGCATATGAGATGTTCCAAGAGTTGAAATTGGTAATTCAGACTCATGCCCGTGTTAAGAGGTATGAGACCTCTGAGAAAGTACTTTGCCTACAAGATGGAGGAGAATAGCTCAGCTAGTGAGCATGTGCTCAGAATGTCTGAGTACTACAATCACTTGAATCAAGTGGGAGTTAATCTTCCAGATAAGATAGTGATTGACAGAGTTTTCTAGTCACTATCACCAAGTTACTAGAACTTCATGATGAACTATAATATGCAAGGGATAACGGAAACGATTCCTAAGCTCTTCGCGATGCTGAAATCGGCGAAGGTAGAAATCAAGAAAAGCATCAAGTGTTGATGGTTGAAAAGACTACTAGTTTCAAGTAAAAGGGCAAGCGAAAGAAAGGGAACTGCAAGACGAATGGCAAGCAAGTTGCCACTCACATGAAGAAGCCCAAAGCTAGACCCAATCCTGAAACTGAGTGCTACTAACTGCAAAGGAAATGATCACTGGAAGTGGAACTGCCCTAAATACTTGGCAGATAAGAAGGATGGCAAAGTGAACAAAGGTATATTTGATATATATGTTATTGATGTGTACTTTACTAGTGTTTATAGCAACCCCTCGGTATTTGATACTGGTTCAATTGCTAAGAGTAGTAACTCGAAACGGGAGTTGCAAAATAAATAGAGACTAGTTAAGGGCGAGGTGATGATGTGAGTTGGAAGTGATTCCAAGGTTGAGAAGATCACCATCGCACACTCCCTTTACCTTCGGGATTAGTGTTGAACCTAAAATAAAAGTTATTTGGTGTTTGCGTTGAGCATAAATATGATTGGATCATGTTTATTGCAATACAGTTATTCATTTAAGTCAAAGAATAATTGTTGTTCTATTTACATTAATAAAACCTTCTATGGTCATACATTCAATATAAATGGTTTATTGAATCTCGATCGTAGTGATATACATATTCATAATATTGAAGCCAAAATATGCAAAGTTAATAATGATAGTGCAACTTATTTGTGGCACTGCCGTTTAGGTCATATTGGTGTAAAGCGCATGAAGAAAATCCATGCTGATGGGCTTTTGGAATCACTTGATGCTTGCGAACCATGCCTCATGGGCAAGATGACTAAGACTCCGTTCTCCTAACAATGGAGGGAGCAACCGACTTATTGGAAATAATACATACTGATGTATGCAGTCCGATGAGTGTTGAGGCTCGCGGCGGGAATCGTTATTTTCTGACCTTCACAGATGATTTGAGCAGATATGGGTATATCTACTTGATGAAACATAAGTCTAAAATATTTGAAAAGTTCAAAGAGTTTCAGAGTGAAGTGGAAAATCATCATAACAAGGAAATAAAGTTTCTATGATCTGATCGCGGAGACGAATATTTGAGTTACGAGTTTGGTCTTCATTTGAAACAATGTGGAATAGTTTAGCAACTCGCGCCACCTGTAACACCATAGCGTAATGGTGTGTCCGAACTTCATAACCGTACTTTATAAGATATGGTGCCATTTATGATGTCTCTTACCGATATACCACTATCGTTTGGGGTTATGCATTAGAGACAGTTGCATTCACGTTAAATAGGGTACCATCTAAATCCATTGAGATGACACCATATGAACTATGGTCTGGCAAGAAACCTAAGCTATCGTTTCTTAAAGTTTGGGGTGGTGATGCTTATGTGAAAAAGTTCCAACCTGGTAAGCTCAAACCCAAATTGGAGAAATATGTCTTCATAGGATACCCAAGGGAAACTGTTGGGTACACCTTCTATCACGGATCCGAAGGCAAGATTCGTTGCTTAAAATGGATACTTTGTAGAGAAGGAGGTTCTCTTGAAAGAAGTGAGTGGGAGGAAAGTAGGACTTGATGAGGTAATTGTACCTTCTCCCGAATTGGAAAGTAGTTCATCACAGAAATCAGTTCCAACAATGCCTACACCAATTAGTGAGGAAGTTAATGGTGATGATCATGAACTTCAGATCCAGTTACTACCAAACCTCGTAGGTCAAACATAGCATGTTCCGCACCAGAGTGGTACGATAATCCTGTTCTGGAAGTCATGTTACTAGACCATGACGAACCTACGAACTATGAGGAAGCAATGATGATCCCAGATTCCGCAAAACGGCTTGAGGCCATGAAATCTGTCGGGGATATACCCCGCGGTATGACCCGACCGGGAGTATGACCCTTCCGGACTTGACGCTTCATCGTAACCCGCTGGAGGATTGGCGACTCATGAGCCTGGCGACTTAATGATGGCCCCGACGGCGGGTCAGACGGATGAAAAGGGCCCAAGGCCCAGTAGGCCGGCTCATGTTATTATGGGCTGGTTTAAGACGGAAGGCATGAGGAATATTTCCTGTACAAGGAAGCAAGACCCATACTTGTATCCGACTTGTAATAGAGAATAAGTTAGTTCTAATCCTACTAGGACTCTACATGTAAGCCGCCTCTCCAACTTATATAAGGAGGGACAGGGCTCCCCAAAGAGGGACAAGCAAGAAGAAACAATCTCTAGGGCTAGACACAAAGAGCCGGTTTACCGGCTACTCTCTCATGATGATAATGAGACCTAGCCACAAACAGCATGTAGGGTTGTTACCGGATGGTGTTTCCCGGGGCCCGAAGCTGTCTAAAACCTTTCTTGTGTGTTGATCCTCCTCGCGTCTCTCGATTCCGACCAACCCCTTCAAGCCACCGCATAGATGTGTTGGCATCACGACTAAGTCCTCACACTAGGACATCTGCCGTGACAATTCCACGACAAAATCTGAGATAGGATCCATGTATGAGAAGAAAGTATGGACTTTGGTTGACTTACCCAATGATCGGCAAGCCATAGAGAATAAAATGGATCTTCAAGAGGAATACGGACACTGATAGTAGTGTTACTATCTACAAAGCTCGAATTGTCGCAAAAATGTTTTCGACAAAGTTCAAGGTGTTGACTACAATGAGATTTTCTCACTTGTATCGATGCTTAAAACTCTGTCTGAATCATGTTAGCAATTGCCGCATTTTATGAAATTTGGCAAATGGATATCAAACCTGCATTCCTTAATGGATTTCTTAAAGAAGAGTTGTATATGATGCAACCAGAAGGTTTTTTCGATCCTGAAGGTGCTAACAAAGTGTGCAAAGCTCCAGGGATCCATCTATGGACTGGTGCAAGCATCTCAGAGTTGGAATATGTGCTTTGACGAGTTGATCAATTATACAGACTTGCGGTGAATCCTGTATTTACCAGAAAGTGAGTGGGAGCACTACAACCTTTCTGATAAGTATATGTGAATGACATATTATTGATCGGAAATAATGTAGAATTTTCTGGAAAGCATAACGGAGTGTTTGAAAGGATTTTTTCAAAGAAAGACCTCGGTGAAGCTACTTACATATTGAGCATCAAGATCTATAGAGATAGATCAAGACACTTGATAAGTTTTTTCAATGAGTACATACCTTGACAAGTTTTTGAAGTAGTTCAAAATCGAATAGTCAAATAAGGAGTTCTTGCCTGTGTTGTAAAGGTATAAAGTTGAGTAAGACCCAAAGCCCGACCACGGCAGAAGATAGAGAGAATGGAAGTCATTCCCTATGCCTCAGCCATAGGTTCTATAAACTATGCCATGCTATGTACCAGACCTATTGTATACCCTGCCATGAGTTTGGCAAGGGAGTAAAATAGTGATCTAGGAGTAGATCACTGGACAACGGTCAAAATTATCCTTAGAGGACAAAGGAAATATTTCTCGGTTATGGAGGTGATAAAGAGTTCATCGTAAAGAGTTACGTCGATGCAAGGTTTGACACCGATCTGGATGACTCTAAGTCACAATCCAGATACATATTGAAAGTGGGAGCAATTTGCTAAAGTAGCTCCATGCAGAGCATTGTAGACATAGAAATTTGCAAAATACATACAGATCTGAATGTGGCAGACCCGTTGACTAAACTTCTCTCACAAGCAAAACATGACCACACCTTAGTACTCTTTGGGTGGTAATCACATGGCGATGTGAACTAGATTACTGACTCTAGTAAACCCTTTGGTTGTTGGCCACATAGCGATGTAAACTATGGGTGTTAATCACATGGTGATCTGAACTATTGGTGTTAAATCACATGGTGATGTGAACTAGATTATTGACTCTAGTGCAAGTGGGAGACTGAAGGAAATATGCCCTAGAGGCAATAATAAAGTTGTTATTTTATATTTCCTTATATCATGATAAATGTTTATTATTCATGCTAGAATTGTATTAACCGGAAACTTGATACATGTGTGAATACATAGACAAACATAGTGTCCCTAGTATGCCTCTAATTGACTAGCTCGTTAATCAAAGTGGTTAAGTTTCCTATCCATAGACATGTGTTGTCATTTTATGAACGGGATTACATCATTAGAGAATGATGTGATGGACAAGACCCATCTGTTAGCTTGGCACTATGATATTTTTTTATTGCTATTGCTTTCTTCGTGACTTATACATGTTCCTCTAACTATGAGATTATGCAACTCCCGAATACCGGAGGAACACTTAGTGTGCTATCAAATGTCACAACGTAACTGGGTGATTATAAAGATTCTCTACAGGTGTCTCCGATGCTGTTTGTTGAGTTGGCATAGATCGAGATTAGGATTTGTCACTCCGAGTATCGGAGAGTTATCTCTGGGCCCTCTCGGTAATGCACATCACTATAAGCCTTGCAAGCAATGTGACTAATGAGTTAGTTGCGGGATGATGCATTACGGAACGAGTAAAGAGACTTTCCGGTAACGAGATTGAACTAGGTATGGTGATACCGACGATCGAATCTCGGGCAAGTAACATACCGATGACAAAGGGAACAACATATGTTGTTATGCGGTTTGACCGATAAAGATCTTCATAGAATATGTAGGAGCCAATATGAGCATCCAGGTTCCGCTATTGGTTATTTACTGGAGATGTGTCTAGGTCATGTCTACATAGTTCTCAAACCCGTAGGGTCCGCACGCTTAACGTTCGATGATGATTTGTATTATGAGTTATGTGATTTGATCTACTGAAGGTTTTTCGGAGTCCCGGATGAGATCAAGGACATGACGAGGAGTCTCGAAATGGTCAAGACGTAAAGATCGATATATTGGAAGGCTATATTCGGACATCGTAAAGGTTCCGAGTGATTCGGGTATTTCTCGGAGTATCGAGGAGTTACGGGAATTCGCCGGGAGAAGTAATGGGCCTTATTGGACTTTAGTGGAGAGAGAGGAGATGGGCCAAGAGGTGGCACGCGCCTCCCCCTGCCCAAACCGAACTGGACAAGGGGTGGGGCGTGGCCCCCCTTTCCTTCTCCCTCTCCCTCGCTTTCCTTCTCTCCTACTCTGAATAGGAAAGAGGAGGGGAATCCTACTTGGACCAGGGAGTCCTGGTAGGATTCCCCACACCTGGCGCGCCCCCCTTGGGCCGGCCACCTCTTCCCTCCCCTCCTTTATATACGTTGCCAGGGGCACCCCAAGGACACACAAGTTGCTTCTTAGCCGTGTGCGGTGCCCCCTCCACATATTTCCACCTCGGTCATATCATCGTAGTGCTTAGGCGAAGCCTTGCACCGGTAACTTCATCATCATCGTCACCATGCCGTCGTGCTGACGAAACTCTCCCTCGGCCTCAACTGGATCAAGAGTTCGAGGGACGTCACCGAGCTGAACGTGTGTAGATCACGGAGGTGTCGTGCGTCCGGTACTCGATCAGTTGGATTGCGAAGACGTTCGACTACATCAACAACGTTACTTAATGCTTCCGCTTTCGGTCTATGAGGGTACGCAGACACACTCTCCCCGCTCGTTGCTATGCTTCTCCTAGATAGATCTTGCGTGATCTTAGGAAATTTTTTGAAGTATTCTGTTCCCCAACAGAAGTGTCATGTAGTCGACGTTCATATGACACCACTAAGGGAATCACAGCATACATATACCATCAAAATATCAAACACATATCAAATTCACATGATTACTTGCAACATGATTTCTCCCGTGACCTCAAGAACTAAAGTAACTACTCACAAACAATAAGCATGCTCATGATCACAGGGGTATTAATATGCATAATGGATCTAAACATATAATCTTCCACCAAATAAACCATATAGTAATCAACTACAAGATGTAATCAACTCTACTAGTCACCCCCTAGCAACAATCTATAGTTCCGGTAACAAGATTTAATACAAGAGATAAACTAGGGTTTGAGATGAGATGGTGCTGGTGAATATGTTGATGGAGATTGCCCTCCCCACGATGGGAGAGTTGTTGGTGATGATGATGACGATGATTTCCCCCTCCGGGAGGGAAGTTCCCCTGGCAGAATCACTCCGCCGGAGGGCAAAAGTGCTCCTGCCCAAGTTCCGCCTCAAGACGGTGGCGCTCCGTCCCAAAAGTCCTCTATTTTTTCTAGGTCAAAATCACTTATATACCAGAAGATGGGCACCTTAGGTGGGCGGAGGAGGCCACAACCCACTAGGGCGCGCCAGGGGGGCTGGCGCGCCCAGGTGGGTTGTGCCCACCTAGTGGCCCCCTCTGGTGTTTATTGGCTCCAGTATTTCTTAAATATTCCATAAAAAATCCTCGTGGAGTTTCAGCTCATTTGCAGTTGTGAAGAATAGGTGGCCTGACATAGCTCTTTCTGGTCCAGATTTCCAGCTGCCAGAATTCTCCCTCTTGGTATGTACCTTGCAAATTATGAGAGAAAAGGCATTCAATTACTCCAAAAACCATTATTATGGATAAAAAAATTGTAAATAAAAGTAAGAAAACATGATGCAAAATGGACGTATCAACTCCCCCAAGCTTAGACCTCGCTTTTCCTCAAGAGAAAACCGAAATCGAAAAACATGTCCACATGCTTTGAGAGAGAGGTGTCGATAAAAACAAAATACGGACATATAAGAATCATGTTGATTATTATTACAGCAACAAATTTAAACATAGAACTTTTATCATAGAAATTTTATCATACACTTCCCATGAATAAGTAATAGTTCATGACACAATTGAAGTATAAAGCAAAAACTCTATTAAAAACCAACAAACTATGTTCTCAGTCAATTTTGCAAGTACAATTCATCATCTTTTCAGGAAGGGTCACGTGTCGGAGCCTTTAGGCAAGTACACATAGTCAACCATCGTATAGTCTTCTATGATTGCTAACACTCACCGAGTACACATGAGCAAAAGTTTCAACCGGACACATAGGAAGATAGGGGCTTATAGTTTCACCTCCCAACATACTCACGTCAACAATAATAACTCATGCTATCTATATTCAACTGGACATATGTGCCTAGATCTTTCCTCACCACATGATGCTTGCCAAAAGAGAAAAATAAAAGGAATAGAAGGAAAACTTTGACTCTTTGCATAAAAATAAATACATAAAAGTAAAGGATAGGCCCTTCAAGGGAAGCAGAGGTTGCCATGCGCTTATTTGTTTGCATGCTCAACCCCTTTGTGCAAAAGAACATCACGTTACGTTGCCCCTTAAGATGACAACCTTTATTATTCAGTCTGTCGCTTTTATTCTTTGTCATCCAAGTTCGTGCAACGCTCAATTTTCTCTTACACTAAAAGATCTCACATATTTAGAAGCAATTTTTATTGCCTTTTTGCACCGATGACAACTTACTTGAGGGATCTTGTTCAATCCCTAGGTAGGTATGGTGGACACTTGAAAAAGATTTGGGTTTAAGGGTTTTTGGATGCACAAGTAGTATCTCTACTTAGTGCGTAATTTTTGGCTAGCAAAGATAGGGGGCATGCATCGCATGTTAAAGGATCTATGACAATATGACTTCTATGTGATTATAAACATACATAAACCATTACGTTGTCTTCCTTGTCCAATGTCAACAATTTTGGCATATAATATTTTGATGAGAGCTCACAATCACAAAATATTTCTAGGATAGAATATTTATATGTGAATCTTATCTTCCCTTATTAATTCTTTCATGAGTAGCATCACTGACCAATGCTATGTTTGTTAATCTCTAATAAAATTTTCTTACTTATACTTTTCCTTATGTGGTGCTATCACCTACCATAGGATTAGTATATGATCTTATTGATTTATTTACTTTCTTTTGTTTGTTTTCTTTCTCTTTTTATTTTATTTGTTTGCAACATGAAAGTAAAGAAAGTAAAAACTCGAACTAACTTTATTATATAACTTGCACATGATAACAATGATAGATCACTAAGCAAACTCTCAAAGAAGAAAATATCGGACTAAACTTTATTCATCTAAGCAAAATATTGAACTAAGATAAGTAAAGGCAAAAAGATAGCGGGATGATACGATACCGGGGCACCTCCCCCAAGCTTGGCGGAAGCCAAGGGGATTGCCCATACCCAATACTCAGTTCTCCTTTGGTGGTGAAGAAGGTGATGGTGGTGATGCAGCGATCCTATCCTTAAGGGTCAAGAGATCCTGCAGCCGATGGATGACGCTCCGGAGATGGATAATATGCTCTTGGTGCTGAATGTTTTTGCGAGTGAGATACTTATTTTGTGTGCGAACTATTTCAAAGACGCGAAAAGCTTCAATTTAAGCAGGAGTAAGATGAGTAAGGTAGGGCTTAAGGATATCTTCTTCCTCCTCCTTGGCCAGTAGTGCTTGTGCTGTCACCGGGGATGGATTTACGGTAGCTTCCTTGCCCTTGCCTCCATTGATAGCATCCATAGGCTCCTCCCTCTTCGTCTTGATCTTCATCAGCCAAGCATCTTCTTCCATGTTGTTGGAGGAGCAGGAAGACATGATGCCTAGCTTGATAAATCTGACCAGAAACAACAAGAAAAGAGAACAGAGGATTTCTTCGCGAAACAGTGGTTAACAGGTTCGAGAAGTATATATAGAATTTTTATCTTGCAGGACAAGTATACAGAAGAAAAACGGAGTTTGGAAGGTGCCCCAGGTGGGCATAACCCACCTAGATGCGCCAGGCATGCCTGGCGCGCCTGGTGTCTTGTGCCCACCAGGGGACACTCCCTCGGAGTTTCTTTGTTCCCAAAATTCTAAATTATTCCAAATCTGACAAAAAATATTTTTCAGATTTTTTGGAGTCTGTTTACATGCCGTACCATGAACCTCCTTATTTTGATGATTCTGGAGTGTTCCGGAAGGACTCTTTTATGTGTTCTTCCGGTGTCAAAGTTTGGACAATATTGCTTTCAACATTAATAGGCGTACCTGAGATATAATGCTTTATTCGTTGCCCATTGACAACCTTCGGGTTAGTGCCTTCGAAATTATTAATTTTGATGGCTCCAGACCGGTAAACCTCCTCGATGACATAGGGGCCTTCCCATTTTGAGAGGAGTTTGCCTGCAAAGAATCTGAAACGAGAGTTGTACAAAAGAACATATTCTCCCACTGTAAATTCACGTTTTTGAATTCTTTTGTCATGCCATCTTTTAACTTTTTCTTTGAATAACTTTGCATTTTTATAAGCTTGGGTTCTCCATTCATCTAATGAGCTTTTATATCAAATAACGTCTTCTCACCAGCAAGTTTGAAATCATAGTTGAGTTCTTTAACTGCCCAATAAGCTTTATGTTCTAACTCAAGAGGTAAATGACAAGCTTTTCCATAAACCATTTTATAAGGAGACATACCCATAGGATTTTTATAAGCTGTTCTATAAGCCCAAAGTGCATCATCTAATTTCTTAGACCAATTCTTCCTGTACCTATTAATAGTCTTTTGCAAAATTAATTTTATTTCTCTATTGCTAAGCTCAACTTGACCACTAGACTGAGGATGATAAGGATATGCAATTCTATGGTTAACATCATACTTAGCAAGCATTTTATGAAAAGCACCATGAATAAAGTGTGAATCACCATCAGTCTTTAAATATCTAGGGACTCCAAACCTTGGGAAAATAACTACCTTGAGCATTTTAATAGAGGTGTTGTGATCAGCACTACAAGTTGGAATAGCTTCTACCCATTTAGTAACATAATCAACAGCAACCAAAATTTGTGTATACCCATTAGAAGAAGGAAAAGGTGTCGGCGTCCTGGGAACGGGGGTCCCCAGACTTGC
This sequence comes from Aegilops bicornis, assembly GCA_021605145.1. Taxonomy (NCBI): domain Eukaryota; kingdom Viridiplantae; phylum Streptophyta; class Magnoliopsida; order Poales; family Poaceae; genus Aegilops; species Aegilops bicornis. The sequence goes on along the minus strand of CM038671.1, from coordinate 548,105,622 downwards.
CTGCCTGCGTCCCACGGCATGGCTCCACCAGCGGCCCCGTACGGCCCATCTTCACTAGAAAACACTCAAGACCCTCGTGAGGGGCCGAGCCTCGTGAGGCAGACGATGCAAGACCTCCTTCGGGGTAGCCTCATTAGGCTGGCTCGCGAGGGGCGGAGAGATCAAGGCAAGGGGCACCTCGCGAGGTTCTTGTGACGTAAGCCCTGATGACCTGGGCCAGGCGGGCGCCAGGTGGGCGCCAGCGCGCGCAGTGTCCTCGTTCCCTCTTTGGTGCTAAAGAGGCAAGCGCAGACGAGGAGTCCCGAGGCATCGGGCAAAGGTTTCCATATCGGCGCAACGAGACCAAGACCAGCAGGACGACAGGCCGGAGGTCACCGTGGAGCCCAAGACAGCGTCACCACCAGAGCCTTTGGCAGGCTAAGACCACCTTTAGTCAGGATAACTTGTACTAGTTGTCTCCCTTCGAATTTGGCCATTGTGGATCCCTTCCCGCTCAATATTTGGGAAGAGGACCAGGGCCGCTATAAATAGGGCTAGCAACCACCATAGGATGCAACTGATCGTGGATCGGAGCCATTCCATCCATAGCAACCACACAAGATCACGAAGCACAAGAACACCTCTCCTCAGGAGGCTGTTCTTCCCTTGTAACTGTTCATCCTCAGCCCAAGAGGCAATTCACCACACCACACTGGAGTAGGGTATTACACCACATCGGTGGCCCGAACCAGTATAAATCTTGTGTCTCTTGTTTTGTGAGTTCGACTCGCTGAGCCTTGAGATCACGGTGAGGGTGAGAGCTGAGTTAGGTAGAGGAGAGATCTTCGTGTGCACCCCAATGTTCGAACCACAAGGGTTTTGCCGGAATCCGAAATCCGACATTTGGCGCGCCAGGTAGGGGTGCGTCGAAGCTTTCCTTCCGTTGATCCACGCTCCGCCACCGCAGCGCCTTGCCCCCATGGTCGGCGTTGCTCTTCCGGCTGCGACGACGGATGCCCGTGGCGGGGCCAGGGGGCTCAGAGCCTTTGCCCCTGCCTTGCGGCATGTGATGTGCCTCCCAAGTTCAAGCCGGAGATGCCGCCATGTTACGACGGCGCGGCGGACCCGCCGGCCTTCCTGCTGGTGTATGAAGAGGCCGTCCTGAAGGCTGGGGGCAATGACAAGGTCATGGCCAACTGGTTTCCCATGGCCCTCACTGGTGCACCGCGTGCCTGGTTGCTCAACCTCCCAGAATCTACGATGGCATCTTGGGAGGAGTTGTGAAGCCTCTTTGTTGCGTGTTTCGCGACACCGGCGCCCCCTGCCGTTGCGGCCCTCCTCGGCTGCTCGCAAGCGCCGCCCTCGGACCGTCACGCCAAGCCATTCTTTCGTTAGATCGGCGCCACATCCGCACGTCAGGGGGCTCCCCCGGGTTGGGTGGCACCCAAGGCCGACCTAACCTTCGACTCGGGGGATCACCCTGTCACCACCGTCGGCTCGGTCGTGCTCCCAATGCTTTGCACGCCCACCATCTGCAGTGTAGCCGTCACCAAGACCCACATCGACGGTGGCGCCTGAAAGTGCGTTATATCGACTAGAGGGGGGTGAATAGGCGATTTTTATGAATTCTTCAATGAGGAATTTGGCGGTGAGGAAATTCCTAAGTGAAGAACTACTTGCAGCGGAATAAGTACTCAGAAGTAAGCATAAGAGAATGCGGGCATGGTCATCATGATGAAATGAACACAATCAAAGAGTACATAAAGCGTAAACACAGGATAACACAAGATGAAGACAAACAAACTGAAGAAATTGAACTGAGGAAATTGAGAAAGTCTTCAGTCAAAGTCTTCAAACACAGATATGAACGAACACTCAACACAGTAATGAGGAAATGAAAGAGTTGAGGAAATAGAACCAGTTAGGTTGGTGAAGACAATGATTTGGTAGACCAGTTCCAACTGCTGTCTCAGCTTGTAATGGCCGAGTATTTAAACTCGAGGACACACAGCCCCGACACCCCGGCCGAAAGCACGCAGCTCAGGGACACCAAGTCCTCACCATATTCTCCTTGAACTAAGGTCACGAGACCTTGTCCAATCACTCGTGGTAAGTCTTGTGCGACTTCCAAACCTTCACAAACTTGGTCACTCGGTGATGCACAATTCCTCTTGGATGCTCTAGACCATGACGCCTAACCGTCTGGAAGAAGCACAGCCTTCAAAGGTAACAAGCGTCGGATCCACGCAGGATCAATCTCTTCAGTGATGCTCAATCACTTTGGGTCTGTAGGGTTTTGGTTTTTGGGTTTTTCCTCACTCGATGATTTTCGCTCAAAGTCCTCGGAGGATGGGTTGCTCTCAAATCAAGTGTCAAGTTTCTCTCGGAGCAGCCAACCAGCTAGTGGTTGTAGGGGGCGGCTATTTATAGCCTAGGGAGCAGCCCGACATGATAAGACATAAATGCCCTTCAATGATAGGACCGTTAGGTGGATAAGATATTTTGGGACAGCTCGCGCGTAGCACAGGAACGGTCGTAAATTTGACTCTCAAATTCCTCAGGCCTATCATGTTCCTCACTGTGTAGGCAATCCACACTGGCGAATTCCTAACTCCTCAGTCAGAACAAATTCTCAACACTGTAAGAACTTCGTCTCTATCATCAAGAAATTGACTGAGCTGTATGAGATTTCCAAAGGCTTCACTCAAGGGATTGGTAGGTGTAGGATTTTGAGTTGGGCATCACATGGAAATTTTTCCTTAGTATTTCCTCGACCCCTTTAACAAAGACGGTGTTTCCTATGACTCAAGAAAGAGAAAATGAAACTACGAAAACAAAAGTCTTCACGCTTCATGTTCCTCAAATGAATACCAAGTCTTCAAGGTCACACCAATTTCTTCACTTTCAAAGTCTTGAAAGTCTTGAATATCAAAGTCTTCATTGAAGAACTTCATTTTTAGGGTCGACTTTCTCAGTAAATATCAAACTCCTCATAGACTTATAGACCTGTGTACACTCATAAACACATTAGTCCCTTAACCTATAAGTCTTCAATACACCAAAATCACTAAGGGGCACTAGATACACTTACAATCTCCCCCTTTTTTGGTGATTGATGACAATATAGGTTAAGTTTTCAACGGGGATAAACATATGAAGTGTAAATACTGATATTGAGGAATTTGATAGCAAGATATAGAAGAACTCCCCCTGAAGATGTGCATAGTGAGGAATTTTCTTTTGAGGCATTGCACATTTGAAGAGTTGAATCATGGAGATCTCCCCCTATATCTTGTAATTCATACACGCATTTGACATATAATATGAAGAATTTGAAATGCATGATGAAATATGGTGACTGATGTAATTCAGCATGCGTATATTGACAAATAATGAGGAATAAGCATGCAGAGGAACACATCAAAAGTATCAGAGCACCATCGGGTTTAAGATTACAACTCGATCCAATAAAAGTTTCAGAAGAACGAGAGTTGTAACTTAGCAAAAAACGCCCTTATAGTAGACCCGCTTGAAGAATAACTCACATTTCTCCCCCTTTTGTCATCAATGACCAAAACGATTGAAACTGAGGACTAACGCCCCTGAAGAATTTCAAGTTGATGAACGAGCGCCAGCGTTGTCTGGGTCGGTTGTCGTAGTAGGGCCTGCCGCAGTGTCGTCCAAGTCTTCATTTTCATCAGTGTCGCGCGATGAAGAATAGGAGCTGGCTACCAAGGAATGAACTTTGACCTTCTTGTATTTCTTCGGAGGAGGTGCAGACCAGTCAAATTCTTCCTTGAGACCCATTGACTTCAGTTCTTCCAAGACCGTAGACATTAGAAAGAACAGCCAGTGCGGTTGAAGGTTTCATGGAGGTAGTATTGGTTTTTCTTCTTTGCATTGTGTGTAGAGGTCATGTTGTGAAGAATTGAACCAAACCGACGCTTGACCCATTTATGATTGCGATCAACCTTCCGATGAAGACCGAGGAGTAACTCACGATCGGTCATCACCACAGGTGATGTGGCTTGAGGATTTTGCTTGGCCGAGGTATTGGCGGCAGAGTCATGTGTGGCGAGTCATCATTGGTGGAGTAGGATGCAGCTTTGCGAAATTGACCATCCAATGGACGGATGCCTTCATCTATCACAGCAGCTTGCCTTGCCCTTTGTCATCGCTTGAGGAAAATGTCCGCTTGAGGACTTCAATTGGAGGCAAGTAGCTGCAGTGGTTCGTAGTATCGCCTTGTAATTGAGTGAAGACCTTGTCCTGATGAACCTCATAATCCATGGTGCATAAGGCTTCAGCTCAAAAGGTGACATAGCAATGTTTGCCAGAGTCCTCATGAAGAAATCATGGAAGTTTACGGGAACGCCATGAATGATATTGAAAAGCATATTCTTCACGATGCCAACGACTTCTTCATCATTTGAGTCGTGACCTTTGATAGGACTCATTGTCTTTGTCAGAATCCGATAGACAGTCCGAGGCACATATAGTAATTCCTTGACGAGGAATTTGGTTCGAGGTGCCTGTCCTGGCTTCAAAGGCTTCATCAGCACTTGCATGTAGTGATTTGAAACCTCAGGTTCGTTGTACATACAACGAGCACCATCAAGGGGAGGATCGAGTGGGAGGGCACGAAGCAATTCGATTCTCGGTGCCTTGTAGTGAGTATTTTCAGACATCCAGTCCAACACCCATGAGTTCACATCTTCAGCGTCTCCGTGATGTGCAGGTCGCATAGAATTGAAGAATGAGTTCTTCATTCCAATCACGTATGTCAAGCAGAAATTAAGTCCCGCATCATGAAGAACACTGAGGACTGGCTCGAAGCCTGGCAGAGATTCCATGTCCACATGAGGAATATGTGCATGATCGAAGACTTTGTCTTTGTTGAAGAGCACAGAGGAATAGAAGTTGGCTTGACTAGCAGTCCAGAAATGCGTCTTCCTTATGCAAGCAGAGTCGTATGGGTTGTAATCCGTGAAGAAAACATGCTCGCCAAAGAAGTCTTCAGCCTTGAATTTTTGCTTCGTTGAGAATGGATTCTTTGGCTTTAGCAGTGGAGTGTCAGTGAGTTGCGTCACGACCTCTGGAATCGCAATCTTAGGTTCTTCAGGCTGAGGAATTTCTGGTTCCTCTTCAGTTGCAGTCTGCGTTGTCATATGATCAAGAAGAAGCAGTTCTTCAAAGACCGGTGGCTGGAATTTCTTCATGCACGGATGAGTTGGGATGAGTTTCTTCAGAGCCCATTTGAACCGTTGGTGCAGGGGACTGAGGAATTTGTTGGATTGAGGGTGAAGAGTGGAGAATTTGGATGCTGACTGTCCCAAAAGTCATCGTTCATCACTGGTGTTGTGCTTCCAATATCCACATCTTCTTCAATTTCCTCAACACCAGCCTCTTCAGCTGTGAACTGAGGCATTGGCAAGGAAATGACAGGAGTTGAAGGGATTGCATCCACTTCAATTTCTTCATCAATCTGCTCTGACGAAGCAGCAGAATGATTTTCTTCATCAGATCCGCTTGGGATCTCATATTCTTCACCAAAAGGAACAAGGTCCTTTGATGGCATGGAGGAAATTGGAACAGCATCAATAGGATTTTCAAATGAGCTGGTCATTGTCTTCATCTTCTTCGGGGCTGAAGAATTTGAAGCAGCAGATGCTTTCCTTTTCTTCACTGCAGCCCGCTCTGCAGCCTTGGTCTTCTTCACATCATATGCAGATGGAAGGATTGTAGTTGGTGTAGGCGCAGGAGGAGCTGAGGAATCTGGTTGATTTTCCTCAAAGAATCGATGCAGATTGCCACTGACTTCTTCGGGCTTTCTTCAGGCGCACCACTAGTGGATGCCCTGGCAATTTCTTAAGCGGTTGGAATGGAGTCATCAGCCCTGGAACTAGCATTGTCTTCAGCAGCCTGAACTTCATCAGCGGTGCTGGCATGTTCTTCAGTCGGCTGAGCAGAGGCTCCAGCCTGAGGAATTTCTTGTTGCGTTGGGGCTGCAACATTTGACAACTTCTTCGTCAGATTGACAAATCTGACTTTTGGCTCCTTGCCAATCAGCATAATATGAGTCAAATTTGTCGCTGAGGGCTTTGATGTCAGCCTGCATCTTGATAAGTTCTTCCGTTGTCATCTTGACAACATTTTTCTTCAGCAGTTTCTCTTTTCTTGCGGGGACCCTGACTCATAAGTCGTGATCATCGAATGCACGTGTACAGTGATCCCAAAGATCAATGCTCACTGAACACACAGAAGCTGAATAACAAGAGTCTTACATCCATACATACCGTCGTACACAAATTATGACCATTATGGTCAAGTCTTACATTGATAAAGCCTTAAGGGCTGAACATCAAATAAAACACAAGCAGCGGAAATCTTCGACGATAAGTAGAACCCATGCCATCTGCCTTAACCCTACTGTGCATTCTCGACCGGGAAACGTCCTAGTTCGCATGTTCGTCTCCAAAGAACTCTTCTTCGAACTCCGGTTCTTTCATGCCTGGACAATTAAATAACCAGTGGCAAGCCAATGAGTACTTTGAATGTACTCGCAAGCAACCCATGATTTAGTTCAATGTAACAATGCAATAGCACAACGAGTAAGCAACCTAGCATCAAGCTAGTTAAGATGTCCTATCAACTTGTGAGATATGCATCAATGAAACATGGGTAACCTCGAGAACAGGTTACAGATATCAACATAAATAGAGTTGAATCGATGCCATATCATGTCAAGTCTCCACCTTGACACAACTAGTTCCTTTCCACACACACATGCATCGTGTTTTGTAAAATTTCTGGACATAGTTTAAGTAGCACCCCCAATCGCCCATGACCGTGGACACGGCTATTCGAATAGTTTGACACTCTGCAGAGGTTGCGCACTTTACCCACAAGATCCGGGAAGCTTTCGTGTCATCCACGATCCCGCAGTACCTCAAGCACTCGGGAGAAGCACCCGGTCATTACCTTTCCTAATAGCGACCACACCTCGTGGCGAGATCTGATCCATTGTTGCGGCCCAACCTTTCACGACACTCCACCTTCAGAAGTAGTAACCTCTCTCCCGCGCACGCGATGTACACGAAATAGAGGGTTTGAACCTTGCGGCTCAGCACGAGAAAACCAATCTTGATGACGGTACTCACGCGCAAAACAATTTCCTCGCAGAGAAATCGCAACACAGAGGTTTTCTAAAGCTTCCTCCAAAACTTAGGGATTTTTAGACAGCTTCCCCAAAACTCGTCACGGTATTACCCTAAAAACACATCATGTTTATTATCAAAATATAACCTGCCTTACATGTGACGCACCTTGGCTTTATATATCAGCCGACACCTAACAAAGTTGGAAACCAAATATATTTCTATCCTAGACTTGCACGGCAACACAAAAAATTAAATAAACTTTAAACTGACTTGGACTCTACCGTCCGGCTGACTTGCCTGCAAGCATGCAATCTTTACAAGCCAATTTAAACAACATAACGTGAACTAATATGGACTGATGCGCCATACATCATCAAGTGCATCTCTATCTGCAGGTGGGCCCCATCCGACTTCTTTTAAGGTAAGCTGATCACGTATCAACAATCCATTCCATACACGCTCTTTCCATGGTAAGAAGAGGAATATAAAGTAATATATATATTTGATCCTCACGTTGCAACTGATCTTGGATAGCAAACACACAAGATCCATCATGGACTCCTTGATGCCTCCTTTTAAACGTGGCTCACCAAAATAGTTGGAATATTCTTTTCCTTGTTTTTCTTCTAATGCATGAAAGTCTAACGCACAAGAAATTATCATCTCAACCTGAACACGCTTCTCATCTTTCCAAATGCACATGGCCTGTAACGATTCAGCGTGCATGCATGTATCTTTTATGAGCGGTTGCTCGTCTTCGTAACTTAGCAGCGAGCACTTTGACATATATGCAGTGTACTTTTGGACACAACCGGCTTTTGGCGAAACATCGACGACCTTAGTGTCTATACTACAACAGGTCGCATCATCCTCTCCCCCTTTAGTGGAAACCGTCCTCGATTTCGACTCGATCTCTGCAGCAACTTTTTCATGGGTGGATTGAATGGTGACCACAGAATATTCAGTAGATTCACTTATATTTTTTTAGCATCTTCCTCTTGTTTTACCTTCTTTTGATGTTCTCTCCTCCAAACAATAAAACGATCCTGACCCATGGGCACGAGGTCGTACTTCTTATCCTTCTTGACGGTATATATGTGTGTTTGACAATCATATGCAACATCATGCTCTTTGTACCATGGCTTGCCCAACAATAAATGACATGAAACCATCGGAGACTGAATCACGTCACACAAAACCGTGCAAAAAAAATTCCCAACAAATACGGTACCTTTGTTTTGATGTGTAACACTGAGCTCTTCATGACCCCAACGGAACGAGTATGGTTGTGTGTATGGTGTCATCGGTAGTTCCAACTTCTGCACCATCTCGATGCTTGCCGCATTGATCAAACTCATATGGTCGATTGTCATACTACATGATCTCTCTTGTACCACAACACGAGTATGAAAAAGACCATCCCATCGGCCTTCCTCCTCCAACTGAAATCCATAGCTTAGCTTCCATGATAAACCAGTCATCTTCTGAACAGTGTCGTGAACAACCTTGCTCTGAATACCACCTGATAGCGACCGAACCTCGTGGCGAGATCCAATCCGTTGTTGCGGCCCGACCTTTCACGACACTCCACCTTCAGTAGTAGTAACCTCTCGCCCGCGCACGCGATGTACACGAAATAGAGGGTTTGAACCTTGCGGCTCAGCACGAGAAAACCAATCTTGATGACGGTACTCACGCGCAAAACAATTTCGTCGCAGAGGAATCGCAACACAGAGGTTTTCTAAAGCTTCCTCCAAAACTTAGGGATTTTTAGACAGCTTCCCCCAAAACTCGATACGGGTATTACCCTAAAAACACATTGTGTTTATTATCAAAATATAACCTGCCTTACATGTGACGCACCTTGGCTTTATATATCAGCCGACACCTAACAAAGTTGGAAACCAAATATATTTCTATCCTAGACTTGCACGGCAACACAAAAAATTAAATAAACTTTAAACCGACTTGGACTCATCTTGTGGGATGACTTGCATGCAAGCATGCATTCTATTACAAGCCAATTTAAACAACATAACGTGAACTAATATGGACTGATGCGCCATACATCATCAAGTGCATCTCTATCTGCACGTGGGCCCCATCCGACTTCTTTTAAGGTAAGATGATCACGTATTAACAATCCATTCCATACACGCTCTTTCCATGGTAAGAAGAGGAATATAAAGTAATATATATATTTGATCCTCACGTTGCAACTGATCTTGGTTAGCAAACACACAAGATCCATCATGGACTCCTTGATGCCTCCTTGTAAACGTGGCTCACCAAAATAGTTGGAATATTCTTTTCCTTGTTTTTCTTCTAATGCATGAAAGTCTAACGCACAAAAAATTATCATCTCAACCTGAACACGCTTCTCATCTTTCCAAATGCACATGGCCTGTAACGATTCAGCGTGCATGCATGTATCTTTTATGAGCGGTTGCTCGTCTTCGTAACTTAGCAACGAGCACTTTGACATATATGCAGTGTACTTTTGGACACAACCGGCTTTTGGCGAAACATCGACGACCTTAGTGTCTATACTACAACAGGTCGCATCGTTTCCCTAGACAACACTAACATAGGGTCCACTCGTTGATACACGGCCCTCGTGTATCAGCAAAAGATCGTGGGACTCTGCCCTTTTTACATTACTTCGCATACACGAAGGGACCAACGGTGTGTCCGATGCCCTGTGAAAACAGTCATGGCCGCCTATCCAAGCACGATCCCGTCCCAAGAGTGACCTCAAGTCACCCCCGTCACTAGTAATGTGGGCACCATTATAGTATCAGCCTAAGTAATCAATAATGCCCCGTCCCATAAGGGGTAGAGTGGTTGCACATGTTTGGTTGGGACGGTAATCACACATAAATCTAATCCATCACTTTACACACACACCAAAAGCTCTCTTTGGTACACCACTTCTTCCTCAAGTGATGACCTTAGTTCAACATCTCCCAAGGGCATTAGGGGCACCTGATGGGGTTTTCAAAATAACGTAACCATGAAGAGTTCATGGTACACATGCATCAACTAGTTTCTTGAAAATGCAATAATGAACAATGTAAAGTCATGGGTAGGGGTATGCATCATGTGGTGGTTCACAACAAGTTTACCATCGTCACATTTCATCATCATGCAATCGGGTAAAAGGATACCGATGAACAAGAGAGTTGTCATGGTCAAAGGGCTGCTTGCCTTGATTGGCTTGTTCTTCGAGGTCTTCAAACCCTTCTCCTCCCTCTCCTTCAGCAACTTCGTCAAATACGGGATCTAAACGTCGCAAGAAAATAATGGAAAAATAAGACAATAATAAAAATAGAAAAGTCAAAGTGCTCAGAAAAATGTCAACTTATTTTTGTAAGATACTAGGGTGAAAACTAAGAAGGGAAAAATTATTAGTTTCGGTTTTGGAGTAGCAGAATAAGAGGGATGGGTTTTCAAAGGTATATTTAAATGCTTAAAGTCACATTTAAATATTTACAGTGAAGAAAAGGTTGTGGGATTTGAATGAAAGTTGCACCATTAAATAGGTGGGATTTTTACAAGGATTTAGTAACTAGAATTATTTCATTTGGATAAATATTTAAATCTATGGAATTTTTGGAAACTTCACAGAAAAAGAAAAAGAAAAGCAAAGCATCGCAACCGGGGCCAAGGGCCACAAAGGCAGCAGGCCCGAGGGGATTCAGCCAGCGAGGCTGCCACGTCAAGGCGTAAAGGCAAAATCGCCTTGGTAAGCCGTGCGAACGGTATCTTGTGGCGTGTGCGTTTTAAACCTGACGGGTGGGGCCCACCCGTCAGTATGTGAGGCTGACTGACGGGCCCCACGGCCGTCGTCTTCAACCCCGGGCCAGAGAGGGGGGGCGAGCTCACCGGCGACGTTTCCGGGCACGGCGGGGTGAGCTGATGGCACCGCTGGACTCCTCGTCGTGTCGCCGTTCGGGTGGTGCCGGAGTTGGTCGCCGGGGTGGCCTGGTTCGCCGGCGACGAGGAGGCACGGCGGAGGAGCTTCGGGAGTCGACCGTTCCGGCCGTTTCCGGCTGCAAAAGAGGCGGGGAAGAAGGGGAAATGATCAGGGGGCTGCAGGGGTTCCAGATCGAGGCAGAGGGGGAGCGGGGGAGGCCTATACCACGCGAACTCCGGCGAGCCGAAGCGGCGGAGCTCGAGCTCAATCTCGAGCTCGGGCGGCTCTGGAAAGGAACTGGGGGTGCAGGGGGAGGGTTTGGTGGTGCAGAGAGCGAGTGGTGAGGATAGGAGGGCTCGGGGAGGCCTTTAAATAGGCAAATGGCGGGGTACCGTGGACTCGTGCGCCGGTGGGCTCCTGCTCGTCGCTGCAGGGCTCGGGGGAAGAGGGAGTGGTGTCTGGGGTGTTCCTGGACGTTGACTACGTCGGGAGAGATAGAGAGAGGGAGTGGGGAGAGGTCAGAGGCGCGCGCATGTGAGCCGCACCATTGGCGCGCTCGGGCGGCCTCTGTTTGCTAGCGCGGAGGCGCGGGGAGGAGGAGAGAGGAGGTGGCCGACCACGTAGTGTGTTCCGGACATCGAGGCGCATCGGCAGGCGCGCGGGGGAGGCCCGAGGTGGCCGGAGGCGGTTGGAAGGGGGCGGCTACAGTGCGGGAGCACACTGTAGCGCGCTCCAGAGCGCGTCTTTGGCTGCCATGGCATTGTTTAAGGGGCAAGGGGCGTGCCCACTCATGTCTGGTAGTGCTAGGGGGAAGTAAACAAGTGGGTAGGGGCATTGGATGCCCTGGAGATCCACTGGAGTGAGGAGGGAGGTGAGAAAGAGAGGGAAAGGGGCTGTCCAGAGGGGTAAATGAGGTGGTTTCACCCCTCAATCATTGAGCTGAGGTGCAGCCATTGTTACTGGAGGTAGAGGGGGACTTGGAGGGGCTGTGGTAAAAAGGGGAGGCCATGGAGAAGAGTGGAAGAGGTCAAAGTAGTTGTTTAGTAAAATGGCAGAAGGTGTTTGTTGCTGGTTTGGGAAAGAAGATGAACTCCTCTTGTCATAAGGCTTGACAGGGTCAAATGGCATGAGAAAATAAGGGGTTTCAACAATATTGAGTTCATTTGGGCAAAGTTGCCAATGCAACTTTTGTAAACCCTAGAAATCAACAGAAATGGACTTGTGTAGATCTAGTTGAGCAAATCACTTCTCCTTGATGCACTACTTGGTGTAGTGGCCTCATTTGGTCATGTGAACATGCTCACAAAAGTTGGGGTCAAGGAGAGAAAGTTGGTAGTACAAACTTGTTCAAATTTGATTCTGGTCAGAGAGGGTTTTGGCGCATTTTGGTGAACCAAAATGACCTTGATTGATATGAGGCTTTGCAATGTGATCACAATATTCATTTGTGACTTGATGGATTTTCCTTGGATTTTTATGAAAATATTTCCTGTAGAAATATTTCAAATCTTTGAAATGGGCAGAAATGGTTTTGAGGGGGTTTCATGGGGTTATACTATTCTCCATGACATGAGGCTTGGCAATATCATCAAACATGTCATATGTGACAGGATAGAATTTTCTTGGAATTTTTGGGGAATATTTCCTTTGTAAATATTTCAAAAGCTTGAAATATCCATAAAGGGTTCTTGAGGGATTTGACCAATATTTTGAACATGACCATGTGTTGAAACTCTTATATATGGGAAATATATGCCCACTGAGTTTCCCTGATTTTTGTCAAACATTTTTGAAACAATAAAAATAATTTTTCCCTATTAAAGACCATTTCTGGCCTTAAGAAAATGGTTTTAAATAAAATAGGAAAATAACTTTTAAAATTATATTTTTGTTGTTTCTGGGTATCCTATATCTAATAGGTTTCAAATATACCTTTTGAAAAAAAATTCACACCTCAAATCAAGTACTTGCAGTGCAAATCTCAATTCAAGGGTTTTGGAAAACTAATTTTAGAAAATACTTTTTGGCCAAATTATTTTTGTAAGAAAATACTATATTGCACTATACACATGGCATGATCATTGGGCAGAAGTTTGGGGCAAGGAGATGAAGTGTAGAAGGTGAAACTATGTTGACTTTTAAGAGCACTTGAAAAACACAGAGAAAAACCAACTCAATAAAAAGTCAAATAATGCAAAAGTTTTTGTCAAACAATACTTTATCATGATTTATCATCTTAAGTGTTGTGCCATGAAAATCAGGGTGTGACAGACCTACCCCCCTTACAAGAATCTCGTCCCGAGATTCCTGACTAAACGCGAGAAGGAATACGAAAACTTGGATCCGGGGTAGTCTTCACGTCCCCATACCGCTTTATACCTTGAGTGGTGCTCCATTGAACCTTGAAGTACTTGATGGTGTGGCTTCGTGTATGACGTTCTTTCTTGATCCAGGTTGCTAAGGGGTCTCTCGCGTTAGGTCAGGTTGGGCTGGGGGTCAATGGTTCGGTGATCTCTGTTGAGTGTGGGCCAAGGTGTTCTAGATCTAGTGTCAAGGCCCTAAGGTCCTGATCCGACCATGTTGTAGCTTGGTGGGGCTTAAGGGTTTCAAGGATTCTAGTGTGCGAGTGAACATTTATCATCTTATCTTTAAGCGCAATTCCTGAGATGCCAATTGTTCTATCTAGTCCTCCAAACAGATCACCTTATACCTCCGAAAGTATCATCTCACATAGGTCAACTCCAAAAGCCCATTAGCTACATAATTCATTAATTCTACAAATCCAATGTCTATGGTGTCCCACATGATCTTCTAATGCCCTATAATCCCAAATACTTGAAAGGGCTACCTTGCTATAGTCAGTCCACCAATTTCCATTATCATGGTCATGTAAACTCCAAGGTCAAGCATATATAGATCCCTAAATAAACTCTGACAATTAATCCAATCTCCTAGTTTATGGTTCACCGAGAAACATGGTATCATGATCAAGATCATCAGTCTAACTCCAATTTACTCCGAACCATGTAAAATTACTCTGCATCCATACTCCACTAGGGTAACCTATTTAATCCAAATCTCATGTCCCGCGAGAGTTTCCACTCTTTCCCCCAAGTCATTATCGTAATATCAACTATCTCCTATCAATATCCCATGGTTAAGTTAAATCCATATACTACCAAGAATTTTTAGATTGCGTTCATAATTTTCCTACTAAATCCAATTTATTCAGGGGCAATGAGAGTCATGCTACTCTATTAGCTTATCCCACCAAGTCCATCTACCATCGTGAAAGCCTTATAATCCACCAAAGAGTCTCAGATAATTCCTCGAGGTCACTGATATAAACTCATCAACTCTTTAGTCCTCTATTCCTATATCCTCAAATTGGTCTTCCCTATGGCATCGTCAGTTTTGGTGATATCTTAGGATGATAATGTGCTCGTTCACTATGTCCACTAGTTCCATAATGAACCCAGTGACAAGCAAGGTTACGAGGCTTAATGTGTTCTCTTGCAATTCTGTGGGTTAAGCACATGGTTAAGGATTCGAGCTGGGGTATCTTGTGAAGTCTTGAAGGGTCTAGGAATGGGTCTCTAATCTTGAGGGGTAAACATAACTCTACTAGGCTGCTCTTGGTCGGGAGGCTGCAAAGAAAAGTCTCTGTGTTAGTTGGTCGCCGAAGTAGAATCCTTGGTGTACCTTGTCTTGCCGGTCTTCAGTTGAGGATAGAGGGATGAGAGGGAAAGGTAGTATAGATGGGGATGCCTAAAGGGGGTTCTATAGTGCAGGTGTAAAAAAACAAGTGCCGAAAGACCACACACAATTTCATTAAGATAAGATAGGTGATATAGTTGCATACATGTTGCCTAAGGCAAAAGTGCAACTTATATCAAAACACAAACAGATAAGAACAAGCAACACTCAACATGGTTTCATTTGAACCATTATATGGACTCGATTGCGCATAGGGGGTACACGACTCATCCTACCCTAGGGGTTCTCGGACTAAGTAGTCGTGCTTTACTTCGTGCCTCGTGCAGTCTTCTGGGTTTTCCTCAGGTGTTGCTACGTCTCTTGTAGTTGTTTTGTTTGATGAAACAATCCGGGTTGATCCTGAAGATTCTTCAACAAATTCTCGCCTGTTGAAGTAATGGGGCGAAGGTGGATCCTCGTAACTGGCATTGACTTGGTCTTCTATTGTCTTCTTAATCACGACGATCCCTTTTTGTCTTCTAAGCTCGATGGTACCAGGTAGGTAATCCTTTATGCAATGACATTATCAAGGCATAACAGAGGTCCATCATGTCGGTTACGTTGATGACAACATCGACACCAAGAGCGGGGGATGAGGAGAACCGTTTTCTTGCTCACTACGGTGAGGCGGACCAAATGGCTAGGTTCTCATCCATCGGTGGTTGCCGATACAACAATAGTAGTGACAGGGTTACTCTATTAGCGATGTATATCATGATCTTGCATATCCTATGCCCTGATCATCGTAGGCTAAGGTTGCATCATCTTGGGACAAAGGTCAAGGGTGTCACCATCTCACAGGTCTTCGTGCCCTCATTCCTTGAGGATGTATCTTACATTGGTATCGTCTTGTTGTGACGCCGCCAATCTTGTGTTCGTGGAGATGTGGGTGAACGTCTGGCAAGGCATCTTCCTTCTAGATTATCCACGAGGATTACAAGGAATCCAGTGGTCAGGGGCATAAGGGTTCTAGCGACCAAAGGTTTTGAAGGGGAAGAGATTAATAAGGAAAGTATTACTTAGTTTTCGAAAAACTGAGAAGGGAAGAGAAGTACAGATAGTTTTGAAAACTAGTAGTAGTTTTAGTTTTCGAAAAACTGAGAAGGGAAGAGAAGTACAGATAGTTTTGAAAACTAGTAGTAGTTTTGGAAATTGTTTTACCCTAACTAACGACCATGCTAACTAAGGCTTCCTACAGTCAGGATGGCTCTGATACCAGCTCTGTGGGGACCCCGACTCATAAGTCGTGATGACCGAATGCACGTGTACAGTGATCCCAGAGATCAATGCTCACTGAACACACAGAGGCTGAATAACAAGAGTCTTACATCCATACGTACCGTCTTACACAAATTATGACCATTATGGTCAAGTCTTACATTGATAAAGCCTTAAGGGCTGAACATCAAATAAAACACAAGCAGCGGAAATCTTCGACGATAAGTAGAACCCATGCCATCTGCCTTAACCCTACAGGCATTCTGACTGGGAAACGTCCTAGTTCGCATGTTCGTCTCCAAAGAACTCTTCTTCGAACTCTGGTTATTCCATGCCTGGCCAATTAAATAACCAGTGGCAAGCCAATGAGTACTTTGAATGTACTCGCAAGCAACCCATGATTTGGTTCAATGTAATAATGCAATAGCACAACGAGTAAGCAACCTAGCATCAAGCTAGTTAAGATGTCCTATCAACTTGGGAGATATGCATCAATGAAACATGGGTAACCTCGAGAACAGGTTACGGATATCAACATAAATAGAGTTGAATCGATGCCATATCATGTCAAGTCTCCACCTTGACACAACTAGTTCCTTTCCACACACACATGCATCATGTTTTGTAAAATTTCTGGACATAGTTTAAGTAGCACCTCCCAACTGTCCATGACCGTGGACACGGCCATTCGAATAGTTTGACACTCTGCAGAGGTTGCGCACTTTACCCACAAGATCCGGGAAGCTTTCGTGTCATCCACGATCCCGCAGTACCTCAAGCACTCGGGGGAAGCACCCGGTCATTACCTTTCCCTAGACGACACTAACATAGGGTCCACTCGTTGATACACGGCCCTCGTGTATAAGCAAAAGATCGTGGGACTCTGCCCTTTTTACATTACTTCGCATACACGAAGGGACCAACGGTGTGTCCGGTGCCCTATGAAAACAGTCATGGCCGCCTAACCAAGCACGACCCCGTCCCAAGAGTGACCTCAAGTCACCCCCGTCACTAGTAATGTGGGCACCATGCTAGTATCAGCCTATGTAATCAATAATGCCCCGTCCCATAAGGGGTAGAGTGGTTGCACATGTTTGGTTGGGACGGTAATCACACATAAATCTAATCCATCACTTTACACACACACCAAAAGCTCTCTTTGGTACACCACTTCTTCCTCAAGTGATGACCTTAGTTCAACATCTCCCAAGGGCATTAGGGGCACCGATGGGGTTTTCAAAAGAACGTAACCATGAAGAGTTCATGGTACACATGCATCAACTAGTTTCTTGAAAATGCAATCATGAACAATGTAAAGTCATGGGTAGGGGTATGCATCATGTGGTGGTTCACAACAAGTTTACCATCGTCACATTTCATCATCATGCAATCGGGTAAAAGGGTACCGATGAACAAGAGGGGTGTCATGGTCAAATGGCTGCTTGCCTTGATTGGCTTGTTCTTCGAGGTCTTCAAACCCCGCCTCCTTCTCCTTCAAAGAACTTCACAAATACGGGATCTAAACATCGCAAGAAAATAACGGAAAAATAAGACAATAATAAAAGCAGTAAAAGTCAAAGTGCTCAGAAAAATGTCAATTTATTTTTGTAAAATACTAGGGTGAAAACTAAGAAGGGAAAATTCTTAGTTTTGGTTTTGGAGTAGCAGAATAGGAGGGATGGGTTTTCAAAGGTATATTTAAATGCTTAAAGTCACATTTAAATATTTAAAGTGAAGAAAATGTTGTGGGATTTGAATGAAAGTTTCACCATTAAATAGGTGGGATTTTTACAAGGATTTAGGAACTGGAATTATTTCATTTGGATAAATATTTAAATCTGTGGAATTTTTGGAAACTTCACAGAAAAAGAAAAAGAAAAGCAGCACTGTGCAACTGGGCCAGAAGGGCCACAGTGCAGCAGGCCCAGAGGGGATTCAGCCCGCGCGAGGCTGCCACGTCGAAGGCGTAAAGGCAAAATACGCCTTGACGCAGCGAATAATCTGCTGGCGTGCATTTTAAACCCGACGGTGGGGGGCCCACCCACAAGATGTGAGGTCGACCGACGGGCCCCACGGCCGCCTTCAACCCCGGGCCAGAGAGGGGGGCGAGCTCACCGGCGATGTTTCCGGGCACGGCGGGGTGAGCTGATGGCACCGCTGGACTCCTCGTCGTGTCGCCGTTCGGGTGGTGCCGGACTTGGTCACCGGGGTGGCCTGGTTCGCCGGCGACGAGGAGGCACAGTGGAGGAGCTTCGGGAGTCGACCGTTCCGGCCGTTTCCGGCTGCAAAAGAGGCGGGGAAGAAGGGGGAAATGATCAGGGGGCTGCAGGGGTTCCAGATCGAGGCAGAGGGGGAGCGGGGGAGGCCTATACCTCGTGAACTCCGGCGAGCCGAAGCGGTGGAGCTCGAGCTCAATCTCGAGCTCGGGCGGCTCTGGAGAGGAACTGGGGGTGCAGGGGGAGGGTTTGGTGGTGCAGAGAGCGAATGGTGAGGATAGGAGGGCTCGGGGAGGCCTTTAAATAGGCAAATGGCGGGGTGCCGTGGACTCGTGCGCCGGTGGGCTCCTGCTCGTCGCTGCAGGGCTAGGGGGAAGAGGGAGTGGTGTCTGGGGTGTTCCTGGACGTTGACTACGTCGGGAGAGATAGAGAGAGGGAGTGGGGAGAGGTCAGAGGCACGCGCGTGTGAGCCGCACCATTGGCAAGGCTGGGCGGCCTCTGCTTGCTAGCGCGGAGGCACGGGAGGAGGAGAGAGGAGGGGCCGGATCACATGGGCGTGTTAAGTGACGCCGAGGCGCGTCGGCAGGCGCGCGGGGGAGGCCCGAGGTGGCCGGAGGCGGTTGGAAGGGGGCGGCTGTAGCGCGCTGCAGAGTGTGTCTTTGGCTGCCATGGCATTGTTTAAGGGGCAGGGGGCGTGCCCACTCATGTCTGGTAGTGCTAGGGGGAAGTAAACAAGTGGGTAGGGGCATTGGATTCCCTAGAGATCCACTGGAGTGAGGAGGGAGGTGAGAAAGAGAGGGAAAGGGGCTGTCCAGAGGGGTAAATGTGGTGGTTTCACCCCTCAATCATTGAGCTGAGGTGCAGCCATTGTTACACGGAGGTAGAGGGGACTTGGAGGGCTGTGGTAAAAAGGGGAGGCCATGGAGAAGAGTGGAAGAGGTCAAAGTAGTTGTTTTAGTAAAATGGCCGAAGGTGTTTGTTGCTGGTTTGGGCAAGAAGATGAACTCCTCTTGTCATAAGGCTTGACAGGGTCAAATGGCATGAGAAAATAAGGGGTTTCAACAATATTGAGTTCATTTGGGCAAAGTTGCCAATGCAACTTTTGTAAAGAATAGAAATCAACAGAAATGGACTTGTGTAGATCTAGTTGAGCAAATCACTTCTCCTTGATGCACTACTTGGTGTAGTGGCCACATTTGGTCATGTGAACATGCTCACAAAAGTTGGGGTCAAGGAGAGAAAGTTGGTAGTACAAACTTGTTCGAATTTGATTCTGGTCAGAGAGGGTTTTGGCGCATTTTGGTGAACCAAAATGACCTTGATTTATATGAGGATTTGCAAGGTGATCACAATATTCATTTGTGACTTGATGGATTTTCCTTGGATTTTTATGAAAATATTTCCCGTAGAAATATTTCAAATCTTTGAAATCGGCAGAAATGGTTTTTAGGGGGTTTCATGGGGTTATACTATTCTCCATGACATGAGGCTTGGCAAGATCATCAAACATGTCATATGTGACATGATAGAATTTTCTTGGAATTTTTGGGGAATATTTCCTTTGTAAATATTTCAAAAGCTTGAAATATCCATAAAGGGTTCTTGAGGGATTTGACCAATATTTTGAACATGACCATGTGTTGAAACTCTTATATATGGGAAATATATGCCCACTGAGTTTCCCTGATTTTTTTCAAATATTTTTGAAACAATAAAAATAATTTTCCCTATTAAAGACCATTTCTGGCCTTAAGAAAATGGTTTTAAATAAAATAGGAAAATAACTTTTAAAATTATATTTTTGTTGTTTCTGGGTATCCTATATCTAATAGGTTTAAAATATACCTTTTGAAAAAAAATTCACACCTCAAATCAAGTACTTGCAGTGCAAATCTCAATTCAAGGGTTTTTGGAAAACTAATTTTAGAAAATACTTTTTGGCCAAATTATTTTTGTAAGAAAATATTATATTGCACTATACACATGGCATGATCATTGGGCAGAAGTTTGGGGCGAGGAGATGAAGTGTAGAAGGTGAAACTATGTTGACTTTTAAGAGCACTTGAAAAACACAAAGAGAAAAACCAACTCAATAAAAAGTCAAATAATGCAAAAGTTTTTGTCAAACCATACTTTATCATGATTTATCATCTTAAGTGTTGTGCCATGAAAATCAGGGTGTGACATTTCTGTACTGTGATTTCTTGATCTCTCTGGCCTTATCATATTTCCATTTCTCCTCTTGGATGAAATGAGTCAGCATGTGACTTTGGCCAGGTGTCAGCTTGAAGTCGGGCATAGGAGTGTTTGGGTCCTTGTGCCGTAGATCAATGTAGTCTAGGATCGCTCTTGGATCCAACAAGGGCATTGTGTGTGCCTTTGGCTCTAGCGGCCCTTTCTTGTCGGTCTCGATGATTTCCGTAAGTTCATCATCATCGCCTCATCATCTTCGTGTGGCTCTTGGAAGGCGACTGTTTCTTCTTGGGACTTGGCCGAGGACCTCGTCCCACCGTGGGCCTTAGTCTTGAGAGTTGGGCCAGATGAAGAATTTGGTGCGGTGAGGAACTTGGTCAAACACCAGAGGCAATTGAGATGCCTGCAGTCCTTTGGCACTTGGCCAGATGCACAGGTGCTGAGGACTTTGTCGGAACTGCTGAGGACTTTGGAGGAGCTGAGGATTTGGGAGGAGCAGGAGCTGCATGAGGGATTGGCCGTGAGGGCACAACTGAGGAACTTGGCCGTGAGGGCACTGTTGGTGAAGCACTTGGTTTGTGTGCGGGCTTCTTTGCCATAGATTTTTTTGGCTTGATAGAGGCCTCAGTGGCAGCAGCAGTAGCAGAGTCCTCATTAAATTTCCTCACTGCCTCGTTGGCTTGTCTTGCCAATTTGGCTTGGCGCTTGGCCCATTCTTCAGGAAAGTCCTCACCACGCTTGATGCCGGTGGGGTCACTTCTTGACCAGTGCCAATGGAGCTCTTGGGCATGGAGGATTTAGTGCTAATTTCTTCATGTACTTTGGAGTAACATATTTGTACTCCCTCCATTCCCTTGCCCATCTCCTTTCAATCCTTTGAATGCGCACCTTTGCGCTGATTTTTGTTTCTTTTCCAAACTCGGCTTCATCGTGTGTGCAATAATCACATAGATGTCCTCAGGAATCTCAAACGCAGTCATGACCTCAGCCTCTTTCCTCCTTTACGTGGCTTCTTTCCTTCGCCATATTCTTCACCGAGGAATTTGAACAATCGAATTCCTCGAAGAAGTATGCAACTTTTCTTTGAGGAACGTTGCAAATGAGTTAAGTTGATGAGAACCTAGTGATTCAAAGAATGGACATGAGTACCTGTGAACAGAGTATAGTTGCGAGGAATTTGGAGAGGTCATATGCGTTCTCAGAAGGTTTTTTAAAAAGAACTAGTTTGAGGAATTTGACCAGATGAGTCTTGAAGAATTTCACTAAGAGATCTTTGTCTTAGGTTCCAGAGTTGTATAGATCGAGGATCCACACAATTGAGGAATCGTGAAGAAAAATCATTGATTAGAGAAAAGAATCAAGAGCATATTTCGTTTGAGGTGTTCATATGTGTGAAGATTTGAAGAATAAACACCTTTGAAGATTTTCAGGAAGGTTTGAGAATCAAAGCAAGTAATAAAAGTAACTTTTAATTACCCGAACTGAAGAACACGACGAACAGTGAGGTGTAGATTTGAAGTTCGTCAGTTCAGATCTCCCACGCCCTAACTTGGCGGAGGAAGACAGCTACAGCGGCGGCGGAGTGAAGATTTCCGCGGTCGGTGCGAGTACGACGGTGACGAGGTCGAGGCAGTGAAGCTCATCCTCACCGGCAACGATGAAGTAGCGGCGGCGCTAGGGTTTGAGAAGCTCGAGCGAGAGAGAGAGCGGTCGAGCAGAGTAAAGGAAGTGAGGAAGGGGAGAGGGGGTATATATAGCCACGGTGAAAAACTGTTCGCTCAAGATTTTGGACTTAACGTGCTCTGACCCTTCTCATTCGCTTGACATGTGTCACCCATGTACTGAAAAGTGGAGATCGTGTTAGATCGTGGGTGAATAGATAAGTCTATCGTGGATGCGGAACGGTTTGAGCGGCAAAATCAAAAATTTGGATATGATAAGTTAAAAGTTCCATTCGCAATTTCTACAGCTGACAAGGACACAGTGAAGACTTTGAACGAGTTTCAAATAGAACGCACATGAAGAATTTGTGAATAGACTGGGTTGAGTATAGCATAGAGGGGGGAGGGTCCGATCACATTCACTTAGCAGAAAAAGCAACTTGAAGAAATAGCCATAAGTGAATGTCAGTAGAGGACATAAACCTATATATATATATATATATATATATATATATATATATATATATATATATATATATATAGTCAATGAAGAAAAACGACGGAAACAGTGAAGATTATGCAAAGTTGAAGAATTTGAAAAACTAAAGAATTTCAAAAGCGAGGGAAAACTCAAATTGAAGATTTTCAACTTTGGTGGTGGCATGACCCAATCAGTATAAGAATGATGATTTCAGACACCGCATACAATTGTCGAGGGTTCTGAGAATCAAATTCTTCATTAATTTCTTCACACTTAGAGTGTTATTCTTCATTGATTGAAGAAAAACGCTTTCTTCATGTGTTGCACATCTAAGTCATCGCTTTCCGTAGTGTCGTGGATATGTGTCCTTTTCAAAGAACATTCGAAGATTCTAAGATATTTAGCTCACACCGCAACTTGCTAAATCTCTTCTCATCCAAGGGCTTTGTGAAGATATCGGCTAGTTGTTCTTCAGTCTTCACATGCACGATGGAGATGTTGCCCTTCAACACATGATCACGAAGAAAATGATGACGAATCTGAATGTGCTTTGTCTTCGAAAGTCGAACTGGGTTGTGAGCAATCTTGATGGCACTCTCATTGTCACAAAGAGAGGCACATTCTTCATGTTAATGCCGTAGTCCTTGAGAGTTTGCTTCATCCACAGCAATTGAGCACAACAAGAGCCAGCAGCAATGTATTCAGCTTCCGCAGATGAAGCGGTGATACGCATTCTCGCTTTCTTCGAGGACCAATGGACCAAAGATCGTCCGAGGAATTGAGTAGTACCAGATGTTGACTTGCGGTACACACGATCACCTGAATAGTAAGAGTCAGAAGATCCATTGAGATCAAAAGTAGAGCCCTTGGGGTACCATAATCATAGTGTTGGTGTGTGAGATAGATATCGAAGTATATGCTTCAAATCATTTTGGTGTGATTCCTTCGTTGTAGCTTGAAATCGGGAAGACATGCAAACAATAAGCATTATATCTGGCCTAGATGCAAATAATTTCAATAGAGAACCTATCATTTATCTGTATACCTTGTGATCGAAGTCAATACCATTTTCATCAGTGCATAGATGGCCATTTGTGGGCATAGGAATTTTGACGCCTTTGCAATCTTGCATGCCGAATTTCTTCAGGACATCTTTGAGGTATTTATCCTGAGATATGATTATGCCGTTGTGTCGACGAATTTGAAGACCTAAGAAGAATTTCAACTCTCCCATCATAGACATTTGATATTCTTCACTCATCATATAGGCAAATTCATCACTATAACGTTGGTCAGTACAGCCAAAGATAATATCATCAACATATATTTGGCACACAAACAGTTCACCATCATATGATTTAGTAAAGAGAGTAGGGTCGAGTGAACCGGTGTAAAGCCATTCTTCACGAAGAATTCCTTCAATGTATCATACCACGCCTGGGGCCTGTTTGAGGCCATAGAGGGCCTTGTTGAGTCTCAAGACTTTGTCGGGATTCTTTGGATCTTCAAAACACTGGGGTTGAGCAACATATACTTCTTCCTCAAGCTTACCATTGAGGAATGCACTTTTCACATCCATTTGATATAAAGTGATATTATGATGGTTAGCATAAGCAAGTAATATGCGAATAGACTCAAGTCTAGCAACAGTGCAAAAGTTTCATCGAAATCAATTCCTTCGACACATGTGTAGCCTTGAGCTACAAGTCGCGGCCTTATTCCTCACCACAAGGCCATTTTCATCTTGCTTGTTGCGGTAGATCCACTTTGTGCCAATGATATTATGCTTGCGAGGATCCGGACGTTTGACCAATTCCTAGACATTGTTGAGCTCGAATCGATGTAATTCTTCTTGCATGGCCTGGATCCACTCAGTTCTCGAAATGCTTCATCTACCTTAGTGGGCTCTGTGATAGAGAAAAAGCATAGTGCCCACAAAAGTTAGATAAATGTGAAGCTTTGAGCGTGTGAGAGGACCCGGCGCTTCAATGTCATCGATGATCTTGTCAATTTGCACTTCTTTTCCAACGCGAGGATGAGCTGGTTGTCGCCGAGGAATTTGATCAGCATTTTCTTCAAAGACCATTTTCTTCAAAGATTATCTTCAGGTGCATCAGCTCGACGCTCGTCACAGACAGAATGAATTCTTCACAGATTCTTCAAGAGGGAATGACATCCTCGCTTCTTGAACTTGATAGATTCCTCAGGTGCTGGTTCATCTAACACAAAAGGTAGGTGCTCTCTTTGCGAGCCATTAGTTTCATCGAACCGCACATCTACAATATCAACAATCTTGTGAAGAGCGATGTTGAAGACCCTGTAGGTGTGCGAGTCCTTTCCGTAACCAAGCATAAAACCTTCATGTGCTTTCGGTGCAAATTTAGAATTGTGATGAGGATCTCTAATCCAGCATTTAGCAATCAAGACTTTTAAATAACTCACATTGGGTTTCTTGTCGTTGAGGAGTTCATAGGCAGTCTTCTTGAAGAATTTGTGAAGATATACTTTGTTGATGATGTGGCACGCGGTATCAATTGCATCAATCCAAAACGACGTATGCTTTGTATTCATCAAGCATAGTGCGAGCCATCTCAACAAGAGTTCTGTTCTTGCGCCCACGACGCCCATTTTGCCGAGGAGTATAGGGAGCAGATTACTCATGAGTAATACCAAGTTCATCAAGATAGGCATCAAGACCGGAATTCTTGAACTCAGTTCCATTGTCACTCTGATGTGCCCGATCTTCACACCAAAGTTGGTTGAAGCCCTCGAGGAAAATCGCTTGAAGACTTCCTGCACTTCATGTTTGTAAGTAACAATGTGTACCCATGTGTAACGAGAGTAATCATCAACAATAACAAAGCCATATAGAGATGCATCATTAGTGACTGCTGAGTAATGATTAGGATCAAAGAGGTCCATGTGAAGCAATTCTAATGGACGAGTAGTGGTCATGATAGTCTTCGCTGGATGCTTGGCCTTGGTCATTTTTCCAGCTTCACAGGCTCCACACAAGTGATCCTTGAGGAATTTGACATTCTCAATGCCAATGACATGCTTCTTTTTCGCAAGCGTGCAGTAAATTCCGCATGCTGCGTGACTGATGCCATAGCCAGCCTTTCCAAGCTTTTGCAAGTAGACACACGGCTGGTTGTGGTCCCAGAGAGAAATCAACAATATACAAGTCTCCTCTCCTAAAGCCTTTGAAGACTTTGGAATTGTCAGTTCCATGATCACAACACAACGATATTTGCCAAAGACAACAACCATATCAAGATCACAAAGCATTGAGATCGACATGAGGTTGTATCCTAAGGACTCAACAAACATGACTTTGTCCATGTGTATGTCCTTAGAGATCGTGAACCTTACCAAGACCCAATACCGACTTTTGCCTTTGTCAAGAAAGATGATATGCTTCAGACGTGACGGTGATAAGGGAGCATCCATCAATAGATTCTTGTCACCAAATATGTGATTTGTACATCCACTATCGAGGACCCACTCGGTGGCTTTGGGTTGATCATCCTGTAGATGAATTAGTGTAACTTACGATCTCATATACTTCATCGGTGAAGAATATGATATCAATTTCATCAGCAAGATAATGTATAAGCAAGATGAGGATGTGTGAAATGAAAGTTCATTTCTTCATGATTAGCTCAAGCGCCCTTTCGTGCATTTTTGTCGTGCCCCCCAAAGAAATTCTTCAGACGTTAGAGCATCGCCCGAGGCCGGACTCGCAGAAGAGATTAGTTCCTTTTCTTCACCACCCACATCTGAAGGGGTGGCAAAAAGTTCATCACTCTGCGAGCTCCATATGAGAATGGTGGCATAGAGGCCAAACCATTTCGTTTCACATAAGAGGGGTTAGGGTAAGCATATGAATAAGCTGAGAAATTCTTCGAGGACTTATGAACATATTGGTTTGAAGAATAATGCGATATTCATAGCCCTTAGCTCTACCTCACAAATGAGTTGTTATCACGATGATAATCATATGAGGACTTTGATCCTTTTGAGGAATTTGGTCCACGTGAGGAATTTGGTCCGTATGAGGACTTGGATCCATATGAAGAATTTGGTCCATATGAAGAGTTTGATCTGGGGTTCCTATTCTTCATGTGGTGTCATGAGGACATTCACCAAGACTTTCAAGTCACTTCTTGGGAACCTAGATTTTCTTCATAGGGGAACTGCTCCTGCAGCTTAGTGCCAACATATCTAGCAAATACTTCACCATTCTGATTTTTGAACAGTCTATAGTTGGAGTCAAATGACTCATCAGAAGAATGAGGAGATTCACATGTAAAGCCAGATAAGTTAGATGGATCAACTGGAGGTCCCTTAGCAGCAACTCATGAGGTTTTGGGGTACTGCTCAGGCTTCCAATATGTTCCGTCAGCATTGAGTTTCCTCTCAAAGGCAATACCCTCTTTCCTAGAGTTCCTGTTGAGGATCTGCTTTTTAAGCACATCACAAAGAGTCTGATGCCCTTTGAGGCTTTTGTACATGCCTGTCATGTACAATTCCTTCAGCCCTGCATTGTCAAGGATACCAAAGAATGTCCTCAGATGAGGAATTAGTGATAGCAGAGGCAGGTGAAGAATTTGTAACAGTTGAAGCATTTGAACATCCAGTGAAGAATTATCGATTCACGCTCAATGCACTTTAAGCATGGAGGAACAAATTCTTCCCGAGAAGCGCTTGATTTGTTGAGCAAGCAATGAATCGCGCTCCTTCGAAGATCTTCATAACTCACTCTTAGCTTCTCAAGATCTTGCTTTCTTTGAAGAAATTCATAAGAGAGTTT
Organism: Aegilops bicornis; assembly: GCA_021605145.1. Taxonomy (NCBI): domain Eukaryota; kingdom Viridiplantae; phylum Streptophyta; class Magnoliopsida; order Poales; family Poaceae; genus Aegilops; species Aegilops bicornis. Next base: position 548,078,229 of record CM038671.1, on the reverse strand, counting down.
CTCATGATCGATAAGAGAGTGTTATGATGACCTTGAAGGCTGTCAAACCTAGATCAAGTCTCTGAAGATTTTTAGTCAGGGCTTTAGTGCGATCCATTTCTTCACCTAATATATCATCACTTTTACCTAACATGTTTTGAACCTTTTCCAAGGCATGTTGTTGTTTGGTGGCAATACAAACAAGCTTGGTATAGCTAGGTTCAATATCATCATCAGATCCATCATCATCGATTCATCGTCACTATACTCGGATGAGGAACATTCGGTTACCTTGTCACCCTTTGCCATGAGACATGATGCGTAAGATGATGATTCTGGTTCGAAAGTCATCGCTTTGAGAGATTCCTTGAAGTCCTCAAACCAAGGATCATGACGGGTTCGATGACCTTCATAGACGTCGGAGATTCGGTCCCAGATAAGCTTCGCATTGCAAAGATGCATAATGCGCTTGAATTCATCTCTAGATAGGCAGGAACAGACGATATCCTTCGCCATGATGTCAAGACGAGTGTACTTGCGAATATCATCTGCGTTTGCCATCTTGCACAGATCAGTAAGACCAATTTCAGTGACGATCCACATCTCACTTTCCATTGCCATGAGGTGCTTCCTCATCATGGCCTTCCACTTGGGATAATCATGACCGTCAAAGATTGGGCATGTCACTTTCTTCATACATGCGGTCGACATAACTAAAACTCCAGGTGGTTAAACCAAAATCACACAGAACAAGGGAGTACCTTGCTCTGATACCAATTGAAAGTGCATTATATCGACTACAGGGGGGTGAATAGGAAATTTTTATGAATTCTTCAATGAGGAATTTGCCGGTGAGGAAATTCCTAAGTGAAGAACTACTTGCAGCGGAATAAGTACTCAGAAGTAAGAATAAGAGAATGCGGGCATGGTCATCATGATGAAATGAAGATAATCAAAGAGTAGAGAAAGCGTAAACACAGGATAACACAAGATGAAGACAAACAGACTGAAGAAATTGAACTGAGGAAATTGAGAAAGTATTCAGTCAAAGTCTTCAAACACAGATATGAACAAACACTCAACACAGTAATGAGGAAATGAAAGAGTTCGTGAAATAGAACCAGTTAGGTTGGTGAAGACAATGATTTGGTAGACCAGTTCCAACTGCTGCCCTGGGCTTGTACGTCTGGTTGGAGCGGCCGAGTATTTAAACTCGAGGACACACAGCCCGGACACCCATTCGCTGAAAGCACGCAGCTCGGGACACCAAGTCCTCACCAGATTCTCCTTGAACTAAGGTCACATTGCACTGGCCCAATCACTCGTGGTAAGTCTTCATGCGACTTCCAAACCTTCACAGACTCGGTCACTCGGCGATCCACAATTCCTCTTGGATGCTCTAGACCATGACGCCTAACCGTCTGGAAGAAGCACTGTCTTCAAAGGTAACAAGCGTCGGATCCACGCAGGATCAATCTCTTCAGTGATGCTCAATCACTTTGGTTTTGTAGGGGTTTGGTTTTGGGGTTTTTCCTCACTCAATGATTTTCGCTCAAAGTCCTCGGAGGATGGGTTGCTCTCAAATGACAAGTGTCAAGTTTCTCTCGGAGCAGCCAACCAGCTAGTGGTTGTAGGGGGCGGCTATTTATGGCCTAGGGAGCAGCCCGACATGATAAGACATAAATGCCCTTCAATGATAGGACCGTTAGGTGGATAAGATATTTTGGGACAGCTGGCCAGAAAGTACAAAGAACGGTCGGAAATTTGACTCTCAAATTCCTCAGGGCTATCATGTTCCTCACTGTGTAGGCAATCCGCATTGGCAAATTCCTAACTCCTCAGTCAGAACAAATTCCTCATGACTGTAAGAACTTCGCCTCTCACATCAAGAAATTGACTGAGCTGTATGAGATTTCCAAAGGCTTCACTCAAGGGATTGGTAGTTGTAGGATTTTGAGTTGAGCATCACATGGAAATTTTTCCTTAGTATTTCCTCGAATTTCTTTAACAAAGACGGTGTTTCCTATGACTCAAGAAAGAGAAAATGAAACTACGAAAACAAAAGTCTTCACGCTTCATGTTCCTCAAATAAATACCAAGTCTTCAAGGTCACACCAATTTCTTCACTTTCAAAGTCTTCAGAAAGTCTTCAGAATATCAAAGTCTTCAGTTGAGGAACTTCATTTTTAGGGGTCGACTTTCTCAGAATATCAAACTCCTCATAGACTTATAGACCTGTGTACACTCATAAACACATTAGTCCCTTAACCTATAAGTCTTCAGTACACCAAAATCACTAAGGGGCACTAGATGCACTTACAGCGCCGGCCTCTACGTGCTCTCTGCGGAGGCTTTTGGCCTCCTTCACGTACCGCTCGAGCGGCTCCGCCCCACCAAGCCCTTCTCCGGGGTCTGCGGCGGCTCCACCAGCCCCCTAAGGCAGATTCGTCTTCCCGTGACCTTCGGGACCTGCGACAACTACCGCACTGAGCTGATCGACTTCGACATTGCCCACATTGGCCTTCCGTACAACGCCATTCTCGGGTACCCGTCTCTAGCTCGGTTTATGGCGGCAACCCATCCGACCTACAACCTCATGAAGATGCCCGGGAGTAGGGACGTTCTCACCATAGTTGGAGTCTTGGAGATACTAAGGAAGCTCTCGTAGCACTCAAGCTTGCCCTCAAAACCGCCGCGACAGCACGACCGGCCGACGAAGACACCTCCGGAGTTAAGGAGGCCGCACCAGGCAAGAAGAAGCAGTTGTTCACTCAAGATCGGGCAGAAACCAAGCAGGTGCCGGTCAAGGAAGATGGATCCTCTGGAGCCACCTTCACCATAGGTGCCAACCTTGACCCCGATCAAGAGGAGGCGTTGGTGAAGTTCTTGCGCGCAAACAAGGAAGTATTCGCCTAGGAACCCAAACAGCTGGTAGGGGTCCCAAGAGGGGTGATCGAGCATCACTTGAGGGTGTGCCCCAATGTGCGCCATGTGAAGCAGAAGGCGCGGCAACAGTCCACGGAGAAGCAGTCCTTCATCGTCCAGGAAACCCGCAAGCTGGAGGCAGCAGGTGTCATTCGCGAGGTTCGGTACCCCGAGTGGCTGGCGAACCCCGTCGTTGTGCCGAAGAAAGGCGGGAAGGAGCACATGTGTGTCGACTTCACCAACCTCAACAAGGCATGTACCCAAGATCCGTTCCCGCTTCCACGCATCGACCAGATTGTCGACTCCACCGCCGAGTGCGACCTGCTGTGCGACCTGGATGCATCTTCAGGCTATCACCAGATCAAGGTGGCGGTAGAAGATGTGGAGAAGACAGCCTTCCTGACCCCGTGCTGGGTGTACTGCTACACTTGTATGTCGTTCGGGCTGCGCAATGTGGGCGCAACCTTCCAATGGCTGATGCACATCACCCTGGGTTAGCAGCTCGGGAGGAACACCGAAGCCTATGTCTACGACATTGTGGTGAAGTCTCGGGAGGCGAGAACTTTGATTCAGGACCTGGAGGAGACCTTCGCGAGCCTGCGCCAGGTGGACTTGCGGCTCAACCCGGAGAAGTGCGTGTTTGCTGTCCCTTCCGGCAAGCTGCTGGGTTTCCTCGTGTCCCACAGGGGGATAGAGGCCAACCCAGAGAAGGTCAAGGCGATCGAGGACATGAGCCCACCGCAAACCCTCAAGGAGGTGCAGAAGCTTGCTGGATGCGTGACTTCGCTGGGGCGCTTAATCTCCAATCTAGGAGAGTGCGCCCTACCATTCTTCAAGCTGATGAAGAAGAAGGGCCCATTTGAGTGGACCCCGGAGGCTGACCAAGTGTTTCAAGACCTCAAGAGATACCTGACCAGCCCTCCGGTGATGGTGGCGCCCCGCCCTCTCGAGCCCCTGGAGCTTTACCTTGCCGCCACTCCTTACTCCGAAAGCGCAGCTCTGATGGTGGTCCGGGAAGAGCGCCAGGCCAAGGATGCGTCACGCCGAGCCACGCCCCCAGCCGGGGCGATACAAGGCCCAGAAGGCACCGCAAGGGCTGCAGCAACACCAACGGATGACCAGGCTCGGCAAGGCGGCACCCTTGGGCCTGTAGAGGCCCCAATAAGCGACCAGGCTTCGAGGGTTCCATCGCCTCAGGAGGCGCCCCAACCTCCGACAGATGTAGGCCTCATCAACACGCCCGCCCTCGTCGAGCACCTATTGTATTTCGTCAGCACGGTATTCCGGGATGCAAGGGCATGGTACCCCATGCCCCAGAAGCTCTTGCTCACGCTCTTGGTGGCCTCGCGTAAGCTAGGGCACTACTTTCAAGGTCACCCCATCAAGGTCGTCTCGGCCTACCCACTGGAGAGGGTACTCAGGAGCCCCAACTCCGTTGGAAGAGTCGCCGAGTGGAATATCGAGCTCGCAGTGCCCAAATTCGGAGTTCAGCACAACCAGGGTCATCAAGGGAGCCGCGCTCACCGATTTCGTGGCAGAATGGACGGACGCCCCGGGGCTTGAAGCAGGCGAGGTTCGATCCCTCTCGCTGGGAAGTGAAGCGCCAGACGGTTGGGTTATGTATTTTGATGGCGCATTTGCGTGCCAGGGCGCGGGGGATGGAGCAGTGCTCATCTCACCCACTCAGGACAAGCTCTACTATGTCGTGCAGCTCTACTTCCAGCAGGGCGAGAAGGTCTCCAACAACATAGCAGAGTACGAAGGTCTCGTAGTTGGCCTTGAGGCTGCAGTGGCCCTGGGGGTGAAGCGCCTCACCATCAGGGGCGACTCGCAGCTTCTCTTCAACTTCTCCAACAAGGTATATGAGCCGAGGGACGAGCACATGGAGGCATACCTCGCGGACGTACGCAAAAAGGAAAAACAGTTCTGGGGCCTAGAATTGCAGCACGTGCCCCGTGGCACCAACAAGGAGGCCGACGACATCGCCAAAAGAGCATCCAAGCGACTACCCCAAGAGCATGGCGTCTTCGAGGAGCGACTCTTCAAGCCATCGGCAGCACCTCCGCTTTCGAGGCCGGCGCCGCCTCGGGAGGAGCTCCCCCAGCCACCTGCTCCGGGAGCCCCGACCTGTGGCCCGACCTCGGGAGCGCGCCTACTCTTGGCGCTCGAGACTCAGGAGGGGTGCTGGACCAAGGAGTTCAAGGAATACCTGACGCAAGGGATGCTGCCGGAGAAAGAGGAGGATGCGGAGCACGTGGCCCGACAGGCCACAACGTACTGCATCCAGGACGGTGAGTTATACGGGAAGCGGCCCAATGACGTTTTCCTGCTTTGTATCTTAGGGAATAGGGGAAAGAGTTTCTAGCTGACATACACTACGGACACTGCGGGCACCACTCGTCGTCACGAACCCTCGTCGGCAAGGCATTCCACAGCGGGTTGTACTGGCCTATGGCGCTCAACGACGCGACTGAGCTGGTGAAGTCCTGCGAGGCCTGCCAATTCCATGCCAAGAAGATCCATCAACCGGCTCAGGGCCTCCGGACCATTCCGCTCTCGTGACCGTTCGTAGTCTGGGGGCTGGATATCTTAGGCCTGTTCCCCCGAGCGCTTGGGAGATACCGCTACCTCTACGTCGTCATCGACAAGTTCACCAAGTGGGCGGAGGTAGAAGCTGTCCGCACCATCCCGGCCGGACCCGCGTTCAAGTTCATCAAGGGTCTCATAAGCCGGTTCGGGGTCCCTAATTGCATCATCACCGACAATGGCTCACAGTTCACTAGCAATCTCTTCAAGACATATTGTGCTAACCTTGGAACACAAATCTGCTATGCTTCGGTGGCACACCCTAGAAGCAACGGTCAAGCCGAACGCGCCAACGCGGAGGTCCTGAGAGGCCTCAAGACCAGGACCTTCGAGAAGAAGCTCGAGGCTTGCGGCAGGGGCTGGCACGATGAGCTTCAGTCTGTGCTATGGTCCATCCGCACCACCGCCACCAAGACAACAGGCGAGACCCCGTTCTTCCTCGTCTACGGAGAAGAAGTGGTTCTCCTTCACGAGGTCAAGCATCGCTCCGCGCGGGTCCTGGTCGATGAGGCACAACAGGACGCCATGCAGGGGATGTACCTCGTGCTAGGGGAGGAACGCTGCTGCGAAACCACGCTTCGGGCAGCAAGATACCAGCAGGCGCTGCGGCGGTATCACTGTCGCAGCGTCCGCTCCAGGATGCTCGAGGTGGGTGACCCCGTCCTAAGGCGGGTGCTCTCCAGGGAAGGGCTGCACAAGCTCTCGCCCAGGTGGGAGGGCCCGTTTAGGGTCATCCACGTCTCCGGGCCTGGCGCCGTGCGCCTGGAGACGCAAGACGGGGTCCCCATCCAGAACGCCTGGAACATCCAGCACCTCCGGAAGTTCTACCCATGAAGAAAGGCCCGACGCCTATGAAGCAAGGCCAGTGCCTATGAAGGTCTCCGCTCGTGACACTCTCACGTAATAATGAGTGGGGTTGTACACACCCCGGAGTCTCAGGAGTGCCGCCCTCGGGCCTCGGGGGCTCCCTCCCATGTCCTAGTGGCAGCACTTAGCTCCACGCTGGTGAGAATACAAGAAGACTAGACTAGGTGTCGGATGCGGCTTTTCATTTGCTTACCGTAGTTGGTTTGCCCCTCTTTAATGAAAATTTGCTTTCTGGTGTTCCTTGCCAACTTAGTTCTATCTCCTTTTGCCTCTGTTTTGCCCTCGGTTCCTTCTTTTGAACCGTACTCTCCCTCGCATGCCTCGCGAGGGGCCTGGACAGGTGCCCTCGTGAGCGTTTTTTTCTGTTCTTCGCGAGGCACCCTCGCTCGAGCTTGCAAGTTGGCGCACCTCTTTCAATCTGTGCCCCTCGGGTACCGTGATGCGAAGCGCTGGGTCAGGGCCGGCTGCGCCTGCGACCAGGGCTCGGAAGAATAAGAGTTCCCTAACGAATTTTTGTAGTTCCTAGACGCCTCCCAAGTCAAGGAGGTCTCGCCAGGTACTGGGAAATGCGCACCTCACGAGGCGGAAACTACCTTGAGCACATCAAGCTAAGTTATTCCTATGCGCCTACATAAAATGCCGATGCTGCGACACGACACAGGAACGATAAACATAGCATAGAAACTTGGAAATCATAGTTCATTGCACGCCCCTGCGGGCCCCATACTTGTCTCTCTCTTAATGCAGGAAGGAAAGGAAGGATGAAACAAAAGTGGCGCACGCCCCCGTAGCAGTCTGTGAGGGTAGGCCCTTGGCGCCGTCCGGGACTCGGCCAGACCCCTCCTCGCACTTCACTGGGGCGCAACAACGAGACGACCCGCTACCGCCCTCGAAGCGGGCGCGGCGGCTGATCATAGCCGCCGCTGCTGGAGCTATCGCCGGAGGAAGAGTTGCCGTAGCTGGACGAGCCGCGGTTGGCGCCGAGGACGAGTCCACCTTCACCCTTGTCACGACCGTCGCCAAGGCCGAGCACCTCGCCGCCATCGTTGTCCTCAGGGCAACACCCAATGCGACGACCATCTTCTCCGAATACCCTCACGTAGAGGGTTGCGTTGCCGTCGTACTTGAAGTGGAGGGTGCACCGCCGACCCAGGCCACGTGCGCGGGCAAACGTCTGCCAGCCGTGGGCCAGGGCTGCGTTGCCCGCGACGGAGACCTCCACCATGACCCATGAAGCCTTGCTGCAGCAGTCGTCCGCCTGCAGCCAGAGACCGCCTGGACCCGTGGCCGGCAGCTCACCGGCGAAGAAGCGTGGGAGCAGAAGCCAGGTGCCGGTGGGGTTCTTCGACCACACAACAAACTCCGGCAGCACCTCCGCCGAGTGGAAGCACGGCCAGGGAGGCCGTGCGACCATGGCGCGCCTCCCTTCATCGACGGGGCTGCCACGACCTGGGCGACTCCCATCATGCGAAGAGGCGCCGCCGCGGCCGCGAGGGGCCACGGCAGGGGTCGCGGGGTGCTTGCGGGGGCGGCGATGAGCCGGGCCCGTCCTGGCGGGCCTTCCCCTTCTCTGCGGCCGAGAACCTCTTCGCAGGTGCCATGGGTGTCGCTGATAGCAGTGAAGCAAGGGAGAAGAAACGAGAGGAGCTAGAAGAAATGAGCGACGGGGGCTCCACCCCCCTCCTCGTTTATAGCGGGAGAAGGCCAACTAGCGATCCCCACGATCACAGGTAATGATGATTTTCTCTGCATGCAGCAGGGACTCGTCAAGTCAGGCAGTTGCTGAGGGAGTGTGGGGAAGTGGAGACGCCCATGTCCAATCAATCTCCACGCGTCGACCAAGGCTGCAGGCTGTGGGTCCCACGACGCTCGGCACTTGCCCCTTGGCTTCACCTCGAAGCCAAGTCCGAGCGCGCCTTGGACCCGGGGGCTACTGTCGGCGTCCTGGGAATGGGGGTCCCCAGACTTGCATGCCTGCGGCGCACGGCGTGGCTCCACCAGTGACCCCGTACGACCCATCTTCACCAGCAAACACTCAATACCCTCGTGAGGGGCCGAGCCTCGCGAGGCAGACGATGCAAGACCTTCTTGGGGGTAGCCTCATCAGGCTGGCTCGCGAGGGGCGGAGAGATCAAGGAAAGGGGCACCTCACGAGGTTCCTGTGACGTAAGCTATGACGACTGGCCAAAGGCGGGTGCCAAAGTGGCGCCAACAAGATGCAAAGGTCCTCGTTTCCTCTTTGGTGCTAAAGAGGCAAGCGCAGGCGAGGAGTCCTGAGGTATCAGGCAAAGGTTTCCATATCGGTGCAACGCGACCAAGACCAGCAGGACGACAGGACAGAGGTCACCGTGGAGCCCAAGACGGCGTCACCACCAGAGCCTTTGGCAGGCGAAGACCACCTTTAGTCAGGATCAATTGTACTAGTTGTCTCCCTTCGAATTTGCCCGTTGTGGATCCCTTCCCACTTAATATTTGGGAAGAGGACCAGGGCCTCTATAAATAGGTCTAGCCACCACCATAGGAGGCAACTGATCGTGGATCGGAGCCATTCCATCCATAGCAACCACACAAGCTCACCAAGCACAAGAACACCTCTCCTCAGGAGGATGTTCTTCCCTTGTAACTGTTCTTCCTCAGCCCAAGAGGCAATCCACCACACCACACTGGAATAGGGTATTACACCACATCGGTGGCCCGAACCAGTATAAATCTTGTGTCTCTTGTTCAGTGAGTTCGACGCGCTGAGCCTTGAGATCGCGGTGAGGGTGAGAGCGTGAGTTAGGTAGAGGAGAGATCTTCGTGGGCATCCCAGTGTTCGAACCTCAAGGGTTTTACCGGAACCAGAAATCCGACAAAAGGTCCCATGCAATCAAATCCCCAAACATCAAATGGTTCAACAGCAAGAGAGTAGTTCATAGGCATTTCTTGACGCTTACCAATATTACCTATCCTTTGGCATTCATACTGGAATACCTTGTGAGCAGCTCTATCTCCAGCATGATGTCATCCATAAGGTTCGGAGTGACATTTCCGCAGGATTTGTCCCTGTTCATGCTCAGGTACACAACGTCTAATAATACCATCTATTCCTTCTTAAATCATAGAAGATTTTTTTTCTTTTGTTGGTAAGTAAAGCTAGGTGACAAATATTTAGCAACAATGTAATTAGCATAGTCAGCATACCAATGAGTACTATTAGCAACATTTAGTGCAGCTAACTGCTCATTAGGAAAACTATCATCAATAGGGAGTGGGTCATCAAGCACATTTTCAAGCCTAGACAAGTTATCAGCTACGGGGTTCTCATCTCCTTTTCTATCAATAATATGCAAATCAAATTCTTGTAACAAGAGAACCCAACGAATAAGTCTAGGTTTCGCATCTTTCTTTTCCATAAGATATTTAATAGCAAAGATGGTCTGTGTGAACAGCTTACTTTAGAATCAACAATATAAGGTCTAAACTTATCACAAGCAAAAACCACTGCTAAGAATTCTTTTTCAGTAGTAGCATAATTTCTTTGAGCATTGTCTAGAGTTTTACTAGCATAATGAATAACATTCAATTTCTTATCTACTCTTTGTCCTAGAACAGCACCAACATCATAGTCACTAGCATCACACACAACTTCAAAAGGCAAGTTCCAATCAGGTGGTTGAATAATAGGTGCAGTAATTAAGGCTTTCTTGAGTGTTTCAAAGGCTTCAAGACAATCATCATAAAAAACAAAAGGAATATCCTTTTGCAAAAGATTAGTAAGAGGCATAGAAATTTTAGAAAAGTCTTTGATAAACCTCCAATAGAAACCAGCATGACCTAGGAAACTATGAATACCTTTTATGTCCTTAGGACATGGCATTTTCTCAATTGCGTAAACCTTAGCTTGGTCCACTTCAATACCTCTTTCAGAAATTTTATGACCCAAAACAATGCCTTCATTAACCATAAAGTGGCACTTCTCCCAATTCAAGACAAGATTTGTTTGTTCACATCTCTGCAAAACTCGATCAAGATTGCTTAAACAATCATCAAAAGACTTCCCGTAAACAGAAAATTCATCCATGAAAACCTCAACAATCTTTTCACAAAAGTCAGAGAATATAGCCATCATGCATCTTCAAAAGGTAGCAGGTGCATTACATAAACCAAAAGGCATACGTCTATAAGCAAGTTCCAAAAGGACAAGTAAAAGTGGTCTTTTCTTGATCAGGTTGAGAAACATGTATTTGTGAAAAGCCGGAATATCCATCAAGGAAGCAAAAGTGTGTGTGCTTAGATAATCTTTCAAGCATTTGATCAATAAAAGGCAAAGGATAATGATCTTTTCTATTTGCTTGTAACAATTCTATAGCCTGTAACAATTCTTTGTGGAATAAGTTCATTCTTATCATTAGGAACAATAGTAATACCTCCTTTCCTAGGGACACAATGAACAGGACTTACCCATCTACTATCAGCTATTGGATAGATTATACCTGCTTCCAGAATTTTTAATATTCCGTTCTTACCACCTCTTTCATCTTCGGATTTAACCGACGTTGGTGATCAACAACTGGTTTAGTATCAGGTTCCATATTAATTTTGTGTTGACATAGAGTGGGACTAATGCCCTTTAAATCATCAAGAGTATATCGAATAGCAGCTCGGTGCTTCCTTAGAACCTTCAATAATCTTTCTTCTTCATGTTCTGAAAGGTTAGCGCTAATAATAACAGGATATATTAGCGCTAACCTTTCAGAACATGAAGAAGAAAGATTATTAGCGCTAACCTTTAGATAAGGATGAATTATTGAAATATGCTTATCTTGCTGAAAGATATACTCAAACAATTGTTTTAATTCAAACACAGGATCACCTTTAGGTGGAGGAGGACATCCTAGAGTTTCAATAGGCAAATTATGTTTAAGTAGAGGACGTTGTTCAAATAAAATATTATCTATTTCATTTCTTTCATGCATATGTAAATCATTTTCATGGTCTAGCAAGTATTGTTCTAAAGGATCAGTAGGTGGCACAACAATAGAAGCAAGACCAATTAATTCATCCTTACTAGACAATTCTTTTTCATGATGATTTCTACTAAACTTTGAAAAATTAAACTCATGAGACTCATCACCAAAGCTAACACCCACAGTTTGTTTCTGGCAATCTATCTTAGCATTAACTTTGTTCAAGAAAGGTCTACCAAAGATAATGGGACATAAGTCATCTTGCGGGGAACCAAGAACAAGAAAATTGGTAGGGTATTTTATTTTCCCACACAAGACTTCAACATCTCTAATAATCCCACAAGGTGATATGGTGTCTTTGTTTGCAAGTTTAATAGTAGCATCTATGTCTTCTAACTCTGTAGGTGCTATGTCTTTCCTAATTTCTTGATATAAGGAGTGAGGAATAGCACTCACACTAGCACCCATGTCACATAAACCATGATAACAGTGATCTCCTATTTTAACTGAAATGATAGGCAGGCCAACAACTGGTCTATTTTTATCCCTTTTTCGGGTTTGGCAATTCTAGCAGCTTCTGCACAGAAGTAGATATGCCCATCCACATATTCTTCTAAGAGATCTTTAACCAAAGCAATATTAGGTTCAACTCTAATTTGGTCATCAGGTTTAGGTGTTCTAACATAGCTTTTGCTAACCACAGTTGAAACTTTAGCATGTTCCTTTATCCTAACAGGAAAAGGTGGTTTCTCAATATAAGCAGTAGGAACAACTGGATCAACATTATAGAGTATAGTTTCTTCTTTAACAGGTACCGGTTCCTTAGTTTCATCTTTAATAGGTGGGTGATATTTAAACCACTTCTCTTTAGGGAGTTCAACATGAGTAGCAAATGATTCACAAAAGGAGGCTACTATCTGAGAGTCAAGTCCATATTTAGTGCTAAACTTTTGATAAGCATCATTATCCATAAAAGATTTAACACAATCATACTTAAGCTTTATACCTGACTCTTTACCTTCGTCGAGTTCCCAATCTTCAGAGTTGCGTCTAATTATTTCCAAAAGATCCCACTGGAATTCAATAGTTTTCTTCATAAAATAACCATCACAAGAAGTATCCATCATGGTTGGTGTCGGGGAGGCTGATCGTACCCGCGGACACCTATGGGGCCGGCGGAGCAGGCCCCTTTGTGGTTCGGAGGGGGGCGGAGGTCGCACGAAGAGCGGATCGAGGCGATGCACACGAGCGGTTTACCCAGCTTCGGAGCTCTCCGGAGAGATAAAACTCCTACTGCTGCTTGTCTCATCTATTGTGTTCTTGCTAGGGAGCAATACGGGCTACAAAACCTAGCGTGAGTCTATCTGGTCTCCTGAGCCGAACGGAACCGAACCCTCTCTATGTTGCACTCGGGCCTCCTTTTATATGCTCAAGGGGTCTCCGACAGGTGGCAACATAGGCGGGGGTACGAATGTAAAAACAGGAGTTGGTACACCTACTTGAACAATGTACAGTGCAAAATACCTAACTCTGACGGCAAGGGACAAAAGCAATAAATGCCTGTCGTTGTCGCCCAAACAGTGTAACAGAGACCGTCAGGTGCGCCTCCGCTCGCCACGATGGCGAGCCTGTCAGTGCCGCTCATCGCTGCTCTCCGCTGGCTGCACAGCCGCTTGACACGCGCCCATGGGACGGTCCCATGGCGACACGTTGCTGGGTGAGCTGGAGCGGAGACGGAGAGAAGTTGCATGCCGCGGCAAGCGCCTTGCCGCGGCCGAATCCTTGTCGCACCCGGAGGCTTGTCGCGCCCGGCCTTCTCGGCAAGCTCCTCTTGCCGGGCCTTTGTCTTCTGCGTGCTCGAGTGGTTTCCCAACAAGCTCCTCTTGTCGGGACCTTGTCTGCGTTTCAGAGAGGCCTTCCCGACAAGCTCCTTTTGTCGGGTCTTGCCTTCGTAATGGCGGCGGAGGGTCTTGGCGACGCCCGGCGAGGCTTGCCGCTGGGACGCCGCGATCGCTTGCAGACAAGTTCGGGGTACTAAGGTACCCCTACTTTAGTACACCGGCAGAGCCCCGGTCTGGGCCATACACGGTCCGAGCGCTGTTGGGCCAGGCCCAAAACAGGCACCTGCACGCGCACCGGGTCCAAACCAAACTCACTCCGTATCCGCCGCGTCCCCCCATAACGGCACGTGTCGATTGCGGCGTCGTGGGGGAAGTGGGCGGCGTGCGGGGTCGCTCGACCCGTCGCCTCCGTTCTGCATCCCCGCCACGTGGTTCCCATGCTCTTGGGGTCACGGACGGTGGAAGTGGGAAATCGGGCCGTTATGGAGCAGAGGCAGCAGGTCGGCCCGATTACACTGCTTCTTCCTATGCCCCGATTTGTCGAAGGGCGGTTGAGCCCCACCTTGCTTCCTTAAAAAGAACGGAAGGGGAGCCTTGAAGGCCGCACTCTCCCACCTCCTCCTTTCCTCAGTTTCTGCTCCCCTTTCTCTCATTCCCCATGGAGAAAAAGAGCCTTGGTTCTTCATCGGTGGCGGCGAGGGTCGGTGCTAGGTAGCGCTCCCCTCCCAACCCCACGCCCGGGGCGGCAGAGCCAGCCCCAAGAGGAAGAGGGAGGGGGCGAGGTCGTGGACGAGGTCGAGGCGCTCGGGGAAGAGGCGGACGGGCGGCGCTGCCTGCCTCCGCCGGGCGTGTTCCTCCTCGCGGGCGGTCCATACCGGGACGACCCTTGCGAAGTTCTTCGTCGTCAAGGCGCTGGCGCCTCGTCGCCGCCTCCGGCTTCCAGCTCCGCTTATGAAGCCGATGGAGTCGGATCCGCCGAGACATCGAGATTGCACATGAGGGGCTGTGGAATCAGCGGCATGCGAGTCCGTGTTGTATTCCCAGCCCCTAATGTGATGTATCTCGATCGTGGGTGGAAGATGTTCACCCGCATCCACAGCCTGAGGGCGGGGTTTACCCTCCATTTTAAGTTAATGGAGGGTGATCTCCTCTCCGTCAAGGTCTTCGGGGATCTTGGCACTCGGGCGAAGTGCTGCGTGGACAGCTCCTCCGACAACGAAGATTCCCCCTCGAGCGAGAGTGACGAGGAGGAGAGCGACAGCGACGAGGTTGGCGGGCCCGACTAGTTGTCGGGCGCCGCAAGGCGCCACCGGGCGACCCCATCATCCGTGTCGCCCGGCTCCCTCGAACTCCCGGGTCATCTCCTTGGGCGACTAAGCGAGGGAGGCTGCGGAAGGGGAAGAGGGATGGCGACAAGGCCGTCAAGTCGAGCACGAGGGCGTGGTGCCTCGACAGCAGGCCGACGCCTGCCGCCTGCCTCGAGCCCCGCTTCGGCGCTGCCATCTCCGTCAAGCCCTCGGGAGCTCCGGGATGTTCTCTTGGTGCCTTCGGCACCCGTAGCCTGCCTAGGTGTTTCTTTTGCCCTTCCCGCCTCCTTGACCTACCTCCTGAAAAGAGGGACAGGAAAGGGATTACGGGCATCTTATCTTTTTAATTTGTAAGCCTTCGGGCCTTATCCGCATTTAAAGCTTGTAATCTCCTCTTTCAAGTTTTTCATTCCCCACGGACTGTATCCGAGTAGAATGTTTTTAATGAAAAAGGGATGCTTGAAAAAGGACGAAGGGCTTATCTGGTATCTCAGCCCCCGGCAACTCTGGCTTGCCGTAGCTCCCGGCAACTCTGGCTTGCCGCAGCCCCCGGCAACTCTGGCTTGCCGGGGCTTGGGTACCAGTGCGCCCTTCTTCTCCTCTTCGCTGTTATTTCAGTTCTGAGAACGATTTAGCCAGCGCCGTGATAAGTTATTTTTGTAACATAACTTTATTCTGGGCAACATTCGCTACGTTACTTCCTTTACTCGACTCTTGGCTTTGTATGTTATTGCCCTACGCTTTCAGTGGAAACTTGCGGCGGGCACCCTTGCCGCGAAGCGCCGAAAAGTGAACTTCAGCAGCCTGCTTTGGCGGGGTCGCTACCGACAAGCAACCTTGTCGCGGACTAGCCGCAGCTCGCTTAAGTTGTTGAGCGCCTCGAAACAAAGTAAGGGCGCGACCAACACGATTTGGTTCCTCCGCGCACGGGTTTTTCATACAAAGCGCGGTCGTTCAAGGAAGATAACTTTAAAAATTTATTACTGATCTGAATTGATCGATGCAATGTTATTTCCTCTATTTGATTCCTTCCTTTGTACGTTATTGCCCTACGCTTTTCAGGGAAACTTGCCGGTGCAGGCACCCTTGCCGCGAGCGCCGAGTGCGGAACTTCAGCAGCTTTTGGCGGGTCACTACCGACAAGCAACCTTGTCGCGACTAGCCGCAGCTCACTTAAGTTGTTGAGCGGACTCGAAACAAAGTAAGGGCACGACCAGTCACGATTTGGTTCCTCTCGCGCAGGTTTTCCATACAAAGTACTATCGCTCGAGGAAGATAACGAAAATTTAAAATTGATTGCTCAAACTTTGGCAACTTAGCTTTTCTGTTTCTTGCTTCTCGATGAGGTGAAACTTCCTCGAGCGGTGCCTGATCCATAGTATTATCTCCTCCTCCCCCCTGGTTAACTTGTGCGCGAGGGAGCCTTCCTTTCTTTGAGAAAAGAGAAAGAAGAGGAAGTAACGTTATGGAGCCTAGCGGCTCGATTCTGCTTACCGGGTGTGGTTGCTGCACAAAGTGTTAGCCAAAGCATGCAATAAATTGATGAAAGCATGAACTTGACAAGTCGTGCGCAACACACGAGCTTTACTGATGCACGGGGTCTGCGCCCGGCTTTGTACGAAGGATTACATGCAACAGCGGCAAGACTTGTACAAAAGGTGGTTGCCGGAACGGATTCCGACAACCGCACCCTACGGGTAAAACTTACGAAGATGCTCAATGTTCCAGGAGTTGCTCACCGGAATGCCATCTTCGGTCTCAAGGCGGACAGCGCCAGGCCTAGTGACTCGTTTCACCCGATAAGGGCCTTCCCACTTTGGCGCCAACTTGTTTGAATTCTTGGCGGACTGAACGCCAAGAACAAGGTCGCCTTCCTCGAGACTTCGGCACTAACTCAAGGGCTATGGTAGCGACGCAGGCTTGTCGGTAGCGAGCGGCTCGCACAATGCCACGAAGACGATCCTCCTCGAGGAGCAGCGTCATCTTGTCGCAGCTGCTCTTGCTCAAGCTCATCATAAGCGAGTACTCGAGGCGATCCGTATACGAAGTTCCGTGGGGAGAACTGCCTCGCTTCCATAGACTAGAGCAAAGGGTGCCCGCCGGTGGCTCGATTTGGCGTCGCCCCGGTCGACCAAAGAACCACCGGCAGCTCCTCGATCCAGCTTTCTTCCGCACTTGTGCAGCCTGCCGAAAGTTCTGGTCTTGAGCCCGCAGCACTTCAGCATTTGCCCTCTCGCTTGACCGTTGCTTCTCGGGTGAGCAATGTAAGCGGCAGACCTTGGCGCCAAGGTCCTTGACGATCGCATGAAGGTGCGACTCAGAATTGTGTGCCGTTGTCGGCGATGATCCTGTTAGGGATTCCAAACGACAAACAATCGACCAAGAACTTGACTCGCCGATCGTTGTCTGTCACCTTCCTCATCGCTTCCACTTCCGCCACTTTGTGAACTTGTCGATGGCGGCGTACAAGTACTCAAAGCCCCCGACAGCTTCGGGGAAGGGGCCAAGGATGTCGAGCCCTGCATCGAAAAATGGCTGTGATAAAGGGATCGCCCGGAGAGCTTGAGCAGCTGGTGTATCTGTTTGGAATGGAACTGCACGCTTCACACTTGGTTACTTGTGCGCTTGCATCCCGGAGGGCTGTCGGCGGAAGAAACCTTGCCGGAAAGCTTTGCCGGCAAGTGTTTCTTGCGCCAATGTGGTGACCACATATGCCTCCATGTATCTTCGCCAACAGCTTCATCCATCTTCCCCGGAATACACTTCAATTTCACACCGTTGAGTCTTCTTACATGCAGTATGCTGTCGACAAACTGGTACATACTTGACTGCCGGGCTACTCTTTCCGCTTCTTCCTGCTCTTCGGGAAGTTATCCTGTCTGAAGGAAACGGACAATCTGCTGCGCCCATGTTGGAGCTTGTGGCTCGACAACAAGGACTAAAGGCACATCTGCTGCTGCGGGAACATCAGCTTCTACGGCAAGAGCCTGTGGCTCTGCCGGAGCTAGATGCTCCCCGACAAGCTTGCCGGAGCAAGACTTGTCGGGAGCGTTTGCTTCAACGAAACAAACCCTGGGGTCTGTCGGAGCAGACTGCTCCTCAGCATTGTTGGTGTTGATCTTGGGGACCTTTGCAACGACGGCTTCGGGAAGCTCTGTCGGAAAGTAGTCACCAGAGGCCAACTTCCTCTTCTTGCTTTGCCCTGTTGATGGTGTTACGGTCGGTTGAGTCAGCTTGAGCACAAAGATCCCTGGTTCCACAGGTAGCTTGAGTGCGGCGCACTTTGATGCACCATCATCAATATCATTCTCGAGCTCTTGGAACATGTTCCATTTGCAGGCCGTCAAAGTGCTCTTCTAGCTTCCTCACTTCATCAACGTAGGCTTCCATCAACGGACTCTGGTAATCTTTGTTGACTTGGCGGACTGACGAGTTGCGAGTCACCCGACAATAAGCTTCTTGATCCCAAGGTCCATCATGATCCTCGAGACCGGCAAGCAAACCTTCATACTCGCGGTATTGTTTGCCGCTTGCTCCTTGGGAAAGTGCATCTCGACGACGATTTGAGGTGCTCTCCGGTGGGTGCGATAAGCAAAGACGCCAAAGACCGGGCGCCTTTGCGAGAAGGCACCATCAAAGTACATCAGCCACTCTTTGCTTGCTTCTTTGACGGGATGCTCGTCTCGAATCTCTTCATCCGGCGTTGGCGCCCATTCGCTATGAATTCTGCCAATGCTCGCTTTGGATAGTTGATGTGCTTTCCAACTTAAGACCAAAGCTTGACAGCTCCAAAGTGCCCACTCGACAATCTCGCATGTCGCTTCGGATTCTGCAAGATCCTCTTCAGGGAAAGCGAGTGACAACTGTGATCTCATGTGCTTGGAAGTAATGGCGCAGCTTTCTCGAGGCCATGAGGAGGCCGAAAAGCAATTTCTGCACACCGAGTACCTTGACCTAGCCCCTCGCAGAAGGGAATCGACAAAGTAGACTGGGCGCTGCACCATCCTTTTCTGCATCTGTCCACGCGTCCGCGCGGACTCATCCTTGTCGGGACCAGAGCTTGTCGGCGAAGCCCCCTGCTTGTCGCTGGATGTGTTTGCCGTGGTTGCTGGCTCGTCATCCGCCTCCCTCTTCGCCACTAACGCAGCACTAACCACTTGATTGGTCGCCGCTATATACAGCAGCAACTTCTCTTGTGGCTTACGTGCAACAAGTGTTGGAGTGGAGGACAGGTATCTCTTCAAGTCCTGCAGCGCAGCCTCCGCTTCGGGAGTCCATTTTATCGACCTGCCTTTTCAAAATCTTGAAAATGGCAGGGCGCACTCAGCAGAGACCTAGAAATAAACCTCGCTAAGAGCAGCCACACAACCGCAAGTCTTCGTACATCCTTGACGCGCTTTGGTGCTTCAATCTGCTCAATGGCCTTGATCTTGTCGGGATTAGCTTCCATCCCCCGCTGAGCCACGAAGAACCCGAGAAGCTTGCCGGACGGAACTCCAACCACGCACTTCTCGGGGTTGAGCTTGAGGTTGATCTTGCGGAGATTTGCAAAGGTCTCGGCCCAAATCTTGAACCAAAGTTGCTTTGTCCTTGCTCTTGACCACTATGTCATCCATGTAGGCTTCTACATTTCTGTGCATTTATGCGGCTCAAAATCGTCATGGACTACCCTTGCAAATGTCGAACCAGCATTCTTCAAACCGAAAGGCATCCGTATGAAATAAGTATGTGCCACATGGTGTGATGAATGCGGTCTTCTCTTCATCTTCTTCAGCCATGAAGATCCGATGGTATCCTCGAGTATGCATCAAGAAACGAAAGAAATCACATCCGCCGTGGAGTCAACAATCTGGTCAATGCGCCGCAAGGGAAATGGATCTTTGGGACAAGCTTTATTAACATCCGTGAAGTCAATACAAAGTCTCCATTTCCCATTTGCCTTGGCGACGACTACATGGATTGGCCAGCCACGTTGGATGGAGCACTCCTCGACAAGGCCTGCTGCTTCCAGTTTCTTGATCTCTTCGCTATGAATTCTTGGCGCCCACCGCTTGCTTCCCGGCCTTTTGCTTGACGGGCCACAAGATGAGGAACGGCCAGCGGTGCTCAATCACTTTCCGGGAACACCGGGGATATCGGACGGTTGCCATGCAAACACGTCGACATTCGCCCGCAGGAAAGCAACGAGCGCGCCTTCCTATTTGGGGTCGAGAGAGGCACTGATGGTGAAGGTACCACCAGCGCTGTCCTCAGAGATGTCGGGGACCTTCTTGGTCTTCGGCGGGGCCACCATCTTCTTGCACTTGCCGGTGGAGCTCGATGGTGCGTCCTCGACGGTAGCGCAGCACTCCGAAGAGGTGCGCTTGCCGGAGTGAGCATCAGAGCCCTTGCCGGACTTGGACTTGGTCTTCTTCCCGGAGCTTCAGCCGCAAGTGTTGGGCAGTCTGTCATGGCCGCTGCATCCCGTAGATCTTGTCGGCACAGACAGATAAGGGCATCCTCTTGTCGCCATGGACAGAGATGACGCTTATCGGGCCTGGCATCTTGAGAAGGTTGTAAGCGAGTGAGAGGCTGCCATGAACTTGGCAAGTGCCGGATTTGCCAAGTATCCCATTGTAAGGCAATGGGAAATCGGCAACGCCAAATGTAACCCTCTCAGTCCTGAAGTTCAGCTTCACGCCAAATGTGACCGCAACGTAATCTTCCCTTCGGCTTGCTCCTTCCCGGATTGATTCCTTGGAAGGTTCCGGTCTCTTCGAGCTCATTGTGAGGGATTTGAAGCTTCGGAGCACCGAGGAGGAGATCAGATTCAAGCCGGCCCCGCCACAACTAACATTTTTGTGACCTTGAGGTTGCGGATGGTTGGAGAGACCAACATCGGCAAGCACCCGACCGCAGTTATGCGATCGTGGTGGTCCTCAATATAAAAATGATAGGCATGTTGGACCATTTCAGAGGCTTGCGCGACTTCCACGGATGGTTCCGCTGCATTGACCTCCCGCATCCATTGCTTGAGTTGGCGGTGGGAGGTATGCAGGTAGCACCTCCGTCAACGCAGAACCTCCGTGGCTTTCTCAAACTCCTGCTCATCGGGCGCTGCCGTCCTCCATATCTTCGCTGCCATCATCATCTTCATCCTTGTCGCGCCGCTGGGAGGTCGGTCTCCTTGTCGCTGCTTGACTTTGTTGCGGCGCCCTCCCCGGCCGGACGCTTTCTTGCTCGCTCCCCAAAGACCTTCCTGGGCCTTCTCCTTGTCGCGCGCCAGATTTCCAGCTCTCTGCTCGACTTTCTTGCAGCTCTGGAGGTCATGGCCCTTGGTGCGGTGGATCTTGCAATACTGCTTGCCGGAGCTGTCCTGCTTGTCGGCGGCCGCCACCGACTGGTGGTTGGCGTCAGCGGCAACCTCCTTGCCGGAGACACCAGCCTTGGCGTTCTTGTCGCCACCTCCCTTGCCGGACTGCTCGACAGCTAGCACTTCTCTGCTTTTCTTCTTCATGTTGCCTCGCCACCGGCCCTTCCTTGCCGGGGCGGTGTCATCACTGTCAGATCCTGCTTCGCATTCTCTCCTGGAGTCTCCTCCTTCCTCAGCCACAAGACACTTGTCGGCCAAGGCGCATACAGCTCATCGACGTCCTTGACTTTGCACATCGCCATCTCCTCCTCATCCCGCGGTTCCAAGATTCGATGAATGCGCCGATCACCGCGCAGGTGGACGCTCGATGTTGTAGTGCACACGGCTGAATCTCTGAATGAACTTGGCGCATGGACTCTCCTTCCTTCGGCGAGCAAGTGAAGGTCGCTCTCTTGGCCATGAGGTTTGTGGTCACCGTGAAGGCGCCTAACAAACTGATGGCACAGATCTGCCCAAGAGGATATGGAGCTGTCCGGCAAGTGCATGAGCCAAGATCTGACGCTGGGCTTGAGCACGAGCGGGAAGTAGTTGGCGAGGATCTTGTCGTCCCGTCCCCCCGCAGCCTGCACCGTGATGGTGTAGATGCTGAGGAACTCCGAGGATGCGTCCTGCCATCATACTTCTCCGGCACGTCCGGTTTGAAGTTTTTCTGGCCGGGCCACTGGACTTGCCGCAGCTCACGAGTGAACGCAGGGCAACCTATCACAGACGCAAGTAAGTCGCTCGTCCCTCCGGCGCTGCATGTCAACAGAAGGCCCAACGCGCTTGTCGGACTGACGTCGCGCTTCTCTTCAGCGCTCGATGCGAGTTCGAGCGTCCTCTTGTTGTCGCTCATGAAGAACTTGGCGTTGATCGTGGCGAACTCGCGGATCCGACGACGTAGTGGAGTCGCTGTCGAGGTGGATCCGGTGAGTCGGCGATCTTGGCCTTCTTGGCGGAGAGTGCACGGTGGTTGTACCTCCGACAGTCTCGTCGCCTCCGGCTCGCGTTTTGTCGCCGCGCCCGCGGCAGCGATGGCGTTGGTTGCCGCGGAGCGCCGCCGCTGGCAAAGCCGATGAGGCTCGATAGTGGCCCTCCACTCGCCGACCTTTGTCGGCCGTTGAGGGTAATCGAGGAGCGATTGAGCTCGCCAGAGCTTCGCTGGAGTAGTAGGCGGCATTGGAGAACGGTGCAAGGAGCGGACACGCCGGACTTCTAACTACGTTAGAAGGAGCAGCGCCCGTCCGGCGCATCAGATCTCACTAGCGCCAAAGATGTTGGCGCCGCATGCTGCCTTTGAGGGTCTCGATCCAACGAACGTATGGCGTTGTGAACGACATGACGTTGTTGGTCCCGCCTCTCGAGATGGGCGCGGGGATGCGCGACGCCGAGGTTTGCGGTGCCTTGTCCTTGGACTTGGCAACGCCGCGAGCACCTTCTGCCGGCGCCGTCCCTCCGCCAGCGTTCCGCACCACCACCCGCTTGCTGCGGTGAGGGTGGGTACGACGCAGACGGTTTCGCTGCCGCCAAGCCTTCTTCTTCGGTGGCATGTTGAGGAAGATGTTGATGACGCTGCTCGCGTGAACACCGGATCGGATTCACACGGCCTCGACGCTTCCCTACTCGGGCGCGCCAGAGATGTCGGGAGGCTGATCGCATTCATGGACACCTATGGGGCCGGCGGAGCAGGCCCCTTTGTGGTTCGGAGGGGAGCGGAGGTCGCACGAAGAGCGGATCGAGGTGATGCACACGAGCGGTTTACCCAGCTTCGGAGCTCTTCGGAGAGATAAAACTCCTACTGCTGCTTGTCTGATCTATTGTGTTCTTGCTAGGGAGCAATACGGGCTACAAAACCTAGCGTGAGTCTATCTGGTCTCCTGAGCTGAACGGAACCGAACCCTCTCTACGTTGCACTCGGGCCTCCTTTTATATGCTCAAGGGGTCTCCGACAGGTGGCAACATAGGCGGGGGTACGAATGTAAAAACAGGAGTTGGTACACCTACTTGAACAGTGTACAGTGCAAAATACCTAACTCTGACGGCAAGGGACAAAAGCAATAAATGCATGTCGTTGTCGCCCAAACAGTGTAACAGAGACCGTCAGGTGCGCCTCCGCTCGCCACGATGGCGAGCTTTGTCACAAGAGTCGCGCTGCTCTCCGCTGGCTGCACAGCCGCCGACACGCCGCCCATGGGACGGTCCCATGGCGACATGTCGCCGGGTGAGCTGGAGCGGAGACGAGAGAAGTTGCATGCCGCGGCAAGCGCCTTGCCGCCGAATCTTGTCGCGCCCGGAGGCTTGTCGCGCTCCGGGCCTTCCCGGCAAGCTCCTCTTGCCGGGGCCTTGTCTTCTGCGTGCCTGGAGTGGCCTTCCCGACAAGCTCCTCTTGTCGGGACCTTGTCTGTTCCTAGAGAGGCCTTCCCGACAAGCTCCTCTTGTCGGGGTCTTGCCTTCAGAATGGTGGCGGAGGGTCTTGGCGGACGCCCGGCGAGGCTTGCCGCGGGGATGCTGCGACTGCCCGTGCACAAGTTCGGGGTACTAAGGTACCCCTACTTTAGTACACCGACAGTTGGATCATTACGAGAAAGCCAAGCATAAAAGTTCTGGATAATAATTTCTCTAGAGAGCTCATGATTGGGGCATGAATATAACATTGACTCAAGCCTCCCCCATGCTAGAGCGATACTTTCTCCTTCACGAGGCCAAAAATTATATATATAATTCCGATCAAGATGAACTAGGTGCATAGGATATATTTTTTGGTGAAACTCCAATTTTAAACGATTGCAATTCCATGATCCAATATCATCGCATAGCCTATACCATGCCAATGTTTTTACCTTCAAAGATAATGGAAAAACCTTTTTCATCACCTCATCTCCGAATAAACCTGCAAGCTTAAAAGATCCACAAATTTGTTCCACATATATCAAGGGCACATCAGGATGTTCGGTTCCATCTCCTGCATAAGGATTAGCTAGCAGTTGTTCTATCATACCCGAAGGAATTTCATATTCAGTATTTTCAATAGGTGCAGTAGGTTGAGAGGCAATTAATTGTGGTTCCGGACGAGGTGAAGATACCCTGAACAAACCCTTCAAAGGATTGTCTTCCGTAGTAGCAAGTGACAATAAATTTGAGCACACTATATAAATGTTTCCTTACCGAATTCCACTTACCAAAGGCGCTTCACTCCCCGGCAACGGCGCCAGAAAAAAGCCTTGATGACCCACAAGTATAGGGGATCAATTGTAAGTCTTTTCGATAAGTAAGAGTGTCGAACCCAACAAGGAGCAAAAGGAAATGACAAGTAGTTTTCAGTAAGGTAATGTCTACAAGTGCTGAAATTGTAAGTAGCGACTTGTTTGATAGCAAGGTAATTTGTAACGAGCAAGTAATGATAATTGTAACAAGTATGCAGCAAGATATCCCAATCCTTGTGAGGCAAAGGACAGGCCAAAACAGTCTCTTATGATAAGCAAAGCGTTCTTGATGGTACACGGGAATTTCATCTAGTCACTTTCATCATGTTAGTTTGATTTGTGTTCGCTACTTTGATAATTTGATATGTGGGTGGATCGGTGCTTAGGTGCTGTTCTTACTTGAACAAACCTCCTACTTATGATTAACCCTCCCACAAGCATCCGCAACTACGAGAAAAGTATTAAGAATGAATTCTAACCATAGCATTAAATTCTAGGATCCAATCAGTCCCTTACGGAGTAGTGCCGAAACTGGTGTTTAAGTTTCTATCACTCTCGCAACCCACCATCTATTTACTACTCCACAATGCATTCCCTTAGGCCCAAATATGGTGAAGTGTCATGTAGTCGACGTTCACATGACACCACTAGGGGAATCACAACATACATACCATCAAAATATCCAACACATATCAAATTCACATGATTTCTCCCGTGACCTCAAGAACGAAACTAACTACTCACAAAAAATAAACATGCTCATGATCAGGGGGTATTAATATGCATAATGGATCTAAACATATAATCTTCCACCAAATAAACCATATAGTAATCAACTACAAGATGTAATCAACACTACTAGTCACCCCCTAGCAACAGTCTATAGTTCCGGTAACAAGATTGAATACAAGAGATAAACTAGGGTTCGAGGTGAGATGGTGTTGGTGAAGATGTTGATGGAGATTGCCCTCCCCAAGATGGGAGAGTTATTGGTGATGATGGTGACGATGATTTCCCCCTCCGGGAGGGAAGTTCCCCCGGCAGAATCACTCTGCCAGAGGGCAAATGTGCTCCTGCCCAAGTTCCGCCTCGAGACAGTGGCACTCCGTCCCGAAAGTCTTCTCTTTATTTTTTCTAGGTCAAAATCACTTATATACCAGAAGATGGGCACCGGAGGTGGGCCGAGGAGGCCACAACCCACCAGGGCGCGCCCAGGTGGGTTGTGCCCACCTGGTGGCCCCCTCTGGTGTTTATTGGCTCCGGTATTTATTAAATATTCCATAAAAAATCCTCGTGGAGTTTCAGCTCATTTGGAGTTGTGCAGAATAGGTTGCCTGACGTAGCTTTTTTAGGTCCTGATTTCCAGCTGCCATGATTCTCCCTCTTGGTATGTACCTTGCAAATTATGAGAGAAATGGAGTTAGAATTACTCCAAAAAGCATTACTATGAATAAAAACATTGTAAATAATAGTAAGAAAACATGATGCAAAATGGACGTATCACTCCTCCTCCTCCTCCTCAACTAACCTAGACGACGAGGGAACCTGGCTCGATGAGCCGATGTGACCATGTGTGGCTGCAGGATCATAAGCTTCAACCAACCCAACTCCAGCACACCCAAGCAGGCCTACCAGCTTGCGACAATGCTTCACGAACTTCTGCACTCACAATGAAACAAGGGCATAATAAGTATCAGATTTATGATTGCAAGTGAACAAGATGCATCTGCTCCGAGGAGTTTGAAATTGTACCTTCATTGTCCCCCTCACTTAGTTCTCAGATTGTACGCTCCCAGGGGTATCACCTAGTGCATCTGAGGCTTCAAAGATGCATCCGTTCAGCTCACCGGACTGTAACGACATAAGTCAGTCGCGATGACGAATAAAATAATTTATATACAACTGTCGGTTCAAACTTACCACTTTGTTGATGAGGGGTACAAACTCCCTAAATCCACTATGCATGTCTCTGATGCCGGTCTGGTAGGCCTCTTCCTCGGGGTCATCCCTCTCCAGTACGGCCACGCGGTGTGGCAAGTGCCACTCGACGACGTACACACAGATCATGGGCACGATGCACCGCCAAAGACCACTGTCCGCATTGCACATCACGTTCAGATCGAAGACCCACTCTCGGTCATGATACGACCACCAGTTTATCTATTACATATACATTGGTAAGTTCCCACTCTCGGTCAAAAGTGGAATCAAAGAGAAAGGTGGTGAGCGAGTTCATATACCTGCGTATGCGTGAAAGCGTCCATCTCGTTGGTGTAGGTCTTGTACAAAGCCTTGTTTAGGCCCGTGTAGAGTTTGACAATGTCCCACTCGTAAGCTATGACGGGGTGTCGAGTCTCGTCGCCGTCTTCGTGACAGGCACCCCATGGGCGTCTTGGCATCTTGACGCCCCACCGGCAGCCGCTCCCACATCCAAATGAAGAGGGCCCAGACAAAGCCACCCATATTGGACTTGTCTCCCGTCCTCTGGGTTGCGTCGTCAAGCTGCAGAACATCAAATGAGGATCAGATATAACAAAATGGCATGGACACGCTTTCGTAGGTAGGCAATAAGATACTCTCTTACCGAACGGTATAGGTAGGCGAGAGATGCGGTCCTCCAACTGTACCCTGCATCCCAGTCGGCTAGGAGGAACAGATACGACCAGTTGGCAGAGTTCCCGGAGCTGTCTGGAAACACGACCTCCGTGAGAAGATACCACATGTAGGCCCTCGCGTACCACTTCACAGTCGCCTCATCGGCGCCTTCGGGGCATGTCTTCCGGTGCTCCGAGAGCCTGGGCATGCAACAATACACCGGATGTATGGTTACCCTTAGCACCGGGGCAGTCGCCGATGAGGGTGGTAACCCTCTGATGCCAGTTGGTCCTCTCCACTCGCCCGGTGAGTGCTTGACCCTCGATCGGCATGGCAGTAATCATCGACCAATCCTCGAGGGTCACCGTCATCTCCTCGCATGGGAGATGGAAAGAATGGATCTCCGGTCGCCACCGGTCAATCAAAGCTGTCAGAGCTGCGCGGACAATTGTCTGCGGCTGACGCTTGAACTGCAACACGAAACCCAATAGTCGGGTTCTCTTGAAGTACGTCGCGTAGCGTTCATCGTAGTCCATATTCCCGACAACCCCGTGACCCCTCATGCGCAGTGGCTGGAGCATCTGTCAAAAAGTGGACTGCAAAAGTTAGGAACTTATTTTCATCAATCTGAAATCTTTGATCAATATTTCCTTCATATTACTTACCACTCCGTTCTCTATGAAACGGGCACGATGACCCTTGTCGAATGCGTAGTCAAGCATGGAGTACCGTGGGGCGATGTTGTCCGGAAGAGGTGCCCGCCTTAATAAAATTTCATAAACAAAAGCATCATAAACATAAGCATACATAAACAAAAAATGAAATATCTTGGTTACATGAACTAGGGTTCATCTTAAGCATATTCCTCCAACAACATCTACTACACATGATGGATCACATCATATCAACATGCATCATATCAAAATAAAATCCTCCAACATGCATCATATCATCATTTTTTTAACAATTTTTTTTTTGAAATAGAGTTCATCTTGAATGTATTTTCTCCAAACGACATCTTCATATCATCATATCAACATGCATCATAAAACAAAACAAGTCCTCCCACATGCATTACATCATAATTTTTTTAACAAAAAAAATTATGAACTAGGGTTCATCTTCACACTAACATATGAACTATTGATTATAGTTCATATTCAACACCACTAGTTACCAAAGAACTAAGAACTGGAACTACAATCAAGCTAAAACAATCCTAGGTGGAAAAAATTCCAATCTAAGTTCAAAAAAACGAGGGATTTCAAGCAAATAATACGTCGAATCGGAAGCAAGTTTGCAAAAACTACTTGGAGGGATCGGAGGAGCTTACGTTTCTCTCTTCGGGGCCATCTCGATCCACAAAAACGATGAAGAAACGGTCAAGATCCGAGGGGGAGAGTGGAGGAGATGAGAGAGGGAGAGAGGGGCAAGGGGGGAAAGAAGAGAAACTGCCGACAGGGGATGGAAGGGGTGGGGAGATGGGCAGGGGCGCGGGGTCGGACGAAATAACTGCTCGCACTCTACCACCAGAACCCCTGGCGGTAGGGTTAGACACCCTGGCGGTAGGGTGCGACAGAGGGAGACGGCGGCCGTCTCCATGTGGTGACGTGGATTAGTACCCTACCGCCAGGGACCCTGGTGGTAAGATGTCTAACCCTACCGCCAGCACCCCTGACGGTAAGAAAAAGGGAAACATTTCACGCCGGCGGACCGGTGGAAGCTTGGGCCGGCCCAATCCACACGCGCACGACGCGACCCACTCGCGAGCAACCACGTGGCGTGGTGGACCCGAGTTGACTAGTCCTCCTGTGTTATCCCTTTTTCTCTTCCAGGCCGCTCGCTCTTATCCCCTTCTCTCGTATATTTTTTTTCTTCGAGCTCGCGCGCCTCTGCCTGCACATCCTCCTCACCATGGCCAGCCTCTGTTCTTCTTCCTCATAGCGTCCCTCCACGCCATGGCCATGCGCCAGCTACCCCCTCGTCCTCCTGGCGCACTCCTAGGTCCCCAACTCCCTGGCCGTGCTACTATGCCCATTGGCGCGTGCTACAACCGGCAGCGGAAAAAGTTACAACCATTTGATTCAAAAGCTTCAACCGGATACCATGCACAGAAAAAAGCTATAATCGTTCATACGAAAGCTTCAACTGTACTTTGAAAAAGCTTCAACCAGCAACGGTTGAAGGTGGAAGAAGATGACAAAACGCTGCAGTTTTGCTACATGCTTCAACTGGCATAGTTTTTGCTACAACCGGCATATCATTTTGCTACATCTAGGGTCACGTTTTGCTACAACACACAGCAGCCGTCATGGTTTTGCTACAACTAGCATCGCTTTTTGCTACAACCGGCATAATGTTTTGCTACATCCAGCATGGCCGAGTTGCGACCCGTGACGGCGACGATGACTTTTTTGTTGCAACCGTCATAGGTTTTTGCTACGTCCGGCAATGGGTTTTGTTACATCCATTCATTGATGCAAATGTTCCTACCTGCAACGGCGAGCTACAACCAGCGAAAACAGCGACGTTTCTTTTTTGCTGCAACCGTGTCTCCATTTTGCTACGACAAACAACGAAAAATGCTACAATGGGCAATTCTATTTGCTGGAACCAGTCAATCACCAACGAGGCGGAGCTGCATCCATGGCGTGCGCGGGCGGCGAGGGCGGGATCCATCCATGGCGAGCGTGGGCGGCGAAGCTGCATCCACGGCAAGCGCCAGGCGGCGGAGCTGCATCCACGGCAAGCGCCAGGCGGCGAGCTGCATCCATGGAGAGCGCATATCTCTGATGAGCACGGGCGGCGGAGCTGCATCCATGGCGAGCGCGGGTCTGGGGCAAGCGCGGACGGCCGGCGAGGGCGCCCATCGGCGACGAGGAACGCCGCGGTGGTAAGAAAAAGGGTCAAATCCCAAAATTGTTTTCAACCGGGGTCAGATTCAGAATTGGTATACGAGAAGGGTCAAAACACTGAAATTCTGCCCCTTGTAGAGCATGACCCCATGCATGTAGGGCCAGCTAATCTGGGACTGAATTTTGATGGCCTTCCCGCATGACATCATAGGAGCCTATCGGATTCCGTTCCACGGATGCGTCGTCGCCACCAGTACTATTCACAGTCCGTCTGCTCCATTGTCAGCCAACGAGGCAACGACAGCCCAACCACGGTAGTGCGGTGCCGAATCTATCGTATGCAGTTTATGTCACTCAACCAACAACTTTACATTTCCTTTATTCGTCTTGTTTTTAGAACAAGTCGGGAGAAGTTTCCTTTTCTCGTTGTGCCCACAGCTCCAAGAGGACAAGCCAAAATAGTACGTGAATGCTCATCGGGTCGCTGGCTCGCTGCAAATGTCCTCTTGACGAGTCATTCATGTGCATGGGCCGATTGTACACATGGTGAGCCCCCGGACGACTGATGACACTGTGTAGCTGATATATGATGGCCCATGATGATACTCTGCTTCACCACCACTGACCACTCACTCTTGAAAACTTCCTCCAGTGTGTGGCTGATATATTGTCAGAGACGCTGGCCATTGGGTGTCGTGGTTCTAAGTCTGACAGTAGAATGGGGGGTAGGAATGGAGAGGCAAGATCCTAGCTATGGAGTAGTTGTATACGCAAGGGATTTACGAGTTCAGGCCCTTCTCGGAGGAAGTAACAGCCCTACGTGTCGGAGCCCGGAGGCGGTCGACTGGATTATATGTGCATGTGTCACAGGGGTGCGAACCCTTCTACCTGTGGAGGGGGTGGCTTATATAGAGTGCGCCAGGACCCCAGCCAGCCCACGTAGCGGAAGGTTTAAGGTACATTAAGGCTAGGCATTACTGGTAGCGCCTTACATAAAGTGTCATCATGACCATAAAGACTATTTAACCACAGACCGTTTGGACACCGAGTGGCTCTTGGACTCCTGGTGGTCGAGTGGGTCTTCATGGTCGAGTGTCTTTGAATCTGTCGAGTGGATACCTACCAGGTCGACTGGTAGGCAGCTTCTTTCGCGAGTGTCCTTGGGGAGGGTACCTTTGGGCAGGTCTATGACCCTACCCTAGGTACATGACCTCATCATTAGCCCCCGAATGGATCGAGGTTTGAGGGAGGAAGGAGTTGATAATCTTTCCGACCTGTTCTTCGTGCTGCGAGTGTGTCTTACTCTGGATCAATGACCTTTTCAGTGATGGTGTCAACTTCTCTTTCAGTCGCCTTGATCCATTATTCACGTTTGTCGAGTGAACTTTGTGAACTTGACGATTTCCGAGCGATGGATCGGAGGAAATCTGTTGTCTGACAGGTTGCTCTGCGGTTAGCGGATTTCACGAGATCTGAATTTTGGGGAGCACGCGAAGTGGAGAAAACTGCGGCACTCGGATGGGATAAGACGATGACGCCTCGATCTTCGCGCCTCCTTTTTCGCCACGTATCGCGTGCGCACTTTTATGGATTTGACGGGATTGTTCGGCCTACCAGTCAGCCACTCGGAAGCGGCCTCATATAAAGCATCGGACGGGGTATTTTGAACAGTGCGACCTCAATCTTCCCCTCCCTCCGCCTCCAAACCTTCCTGCTGCGCCCTTAGCCTGCTCAGCGCCGCAGCTTAGTACCTGCTTCGCCGGCGACCATGGTGAAGGAGAAGACAGCAGCCTTGGAGCGGGTGAAGAAGGCGGTTGCGAAGGCGAAGGGGAGAGCGCCCAGTCGGGGCGGATCTTCTTCGCGGTCCAAACTGCTGCAAGGTTGGGTCCAGGGAGATTGGATCCGCTCGACCATCACCGAGAAGGACCTCACCGATCTGGCCAACGAGGGACTGATCCCCCATGGGTCGGCGAGGCTTCCGGGAACGGAGTGGCAACCGCAGCCTGAAGAGGGTGAGTGCGTTCTCCTAGCCACTCACGTAGATCGGGGATTTTCTTTGCCGCCGAATCCTTTCTTCTGGGGGTTTCTGAACTTTTTTGGAGCGCAACTCCATCATTTCACTCCCAACTCCATTGTCTATCTTGCTGCTTCCGTTTCGTTATGCGAAAACTTCTTGGGCTGTCGGCCGCACTGGGGCCTCTTCAAGCATATATTCACTTGTCGCTCTCAGACGGTGAAGAAAACGAACCCGAATGACGAGATAACCCAAGTAATCCAGATGTGTGGGAGACTCGGGGTCCAGATGAGGGGGAAGAGCGCTTTTCCAGCTATGACTCTTCCCGACTCGGTTAGAGGGTGGCAGTCGACCGGTTCTATCGCCAAGACCACCGACGGCAAGGCGATCATTGGACTCCCTCCTTTCTCCATGAGTCGAGTGAACAAGCCGTCTTCCCTGATGGTGCTACCAGAGGAGAAGACCCAAGTAAAATTGTTGATGGAACGCGTAGTCCAGCTCATTCGTGACGGGGTGACCGGCATGGATCTCCTGGAGGTTTTCCTCCGACGGCGTATTCAGCCACTCCAATACCGAGGCCATCCGATGTGGATGTACTCCGATACGGATGATACCACCCGGGTCCATCCAGAGGAGGTCGATGACGCCACGTTGGAGAAGTGGATGACTGCCATCACAAGAAACAAAGATAACCCTCGCGGAGCTAGGAGGATTCCACCACTCGACCAAACTTATGAAGTGGACAAGGTATAACCACTTATCTCCGACTGTGATTCGGCTGCATTCATTCTGTTTAGATGCCAATTCGTCGACTGACTTTTGCCTTGTTTTGTTGTCTTCTAGGTCACCACTAAGATGTACTCGATGCCCAACGGGGCACAGGAACCAGTCGAAGAAGAAGAAGGAAGTGGAGGTGAAATCCAGGAAGAATGGGAGTCCAACGGTGAGGAGGATGAGGGGACAGATTCGATGAAGAGGAGGAGGAGGAGGAAGAGGAGGACGACGTCGATCCTCCCCGCTCGGAAGGAAGGTCCAAGTTGACGCATGACCCGGCGGCCGGGCGCGGTAAAGCTATTGCGCCCACTGGGCAGTTGACGAAGCGACCTCGGACAACTTCCCCTGCGCCGACTGAGAAACCGCCGAAGCAACCTCGAGCAACATCGTCAAAGCCGGCGAAGGCCCTGCCCAAGATGCGGATGGTCATTCCCACTATCTCCGGGTAACCAGCAGAACTTGTATTTCCCTATTCAACATGAGTGTACTTTTTGGTCGACTTGATGGTGATCGGCCGATTCTTGAAATCTGCGGTCTTTGCTACCTCCGAGACCTCGGCCAAGCACGAAGATCAGGAAATGGAAGATGCTGCCACCTCCAACCTTGGTATGATCTCTGTAGTTTCGCTTTTAGTCGATTGGATTTCCATGTTTACTTCTGAATCTTTCTTGTAGTTCCGCCTCATGTCATTGATCTCCTCGATGATGACGAGGAAGCGCCGTTGAGGAAGAGGAAGAACAAGAGGGTGCTCACGGCAAGGCTGCTCCAGTTGTGATGATACCTGAGACGCTAGTTTCCGAGGGAGGCAACCCCACTCGGGCTTCTGTGTCTTTTGTTGTACCGCTGACAAGTGCCCGACCCACTTCGTCGACTGCTGATCCACCATCCCTTTTTGCTATACACCACGTCCCGGAAGACCAAGTGAGTGGTGCTAAGGAGGCTATACGCCAAGCAGGGATCATGATGGAGCAAGTGAAGGCGGTCCGAGAGGCCAGCCAGGCGGCCTATGATGCTAGTTCAGCTCTCCAGAGCAATGTCCAAGTAAGTCGATCGTTGCTTGCTCTGTTAGGATATGCTACCCGAAACTGCTTGCTCTGTTAGGATATGCTACCTGGAACTGCTTCTTTCTGAAGATTTCCATATCTGTACACCCACTGGGTGGGTGTGTCGATTGAGTTATTGTGGGGGCACGTTGAGTGCACCCACTGGGTGTAGTCCCCGAGACTATGGTGGGCTGCGTGCAGTCGACTATAGTCTTTATACTTTGAACTTCTTCACTCGGCCTGGTCGGACCAAGTCGAATGGAACCATAAAACCGGTGGGGGCACGCTGAGTGCACCCACTGGGTGTAGTCCCCGAGACTATGGTAGACTGCGTGCAGTCGGCTATAGTCTAAAGAACTGTTTTTTTTTACCGCGGCTGACCGCTGACAATTAGCCATGGTTTTAGAATCATAACCTTTTTGCCACTTTTGGTCGACTGGTCGAACCAAATTGGTAAAACCAGTGGGGGCATGCTGAGTGCACCCGCTGGGTGTAGTCCCCGAGACTCTTTGTCGAATGTTTTGATTCGACCGTAGTCTTAGAAATGCTACGATTTTTCCTTAGTCACTCGGAAGTGACCTGTCTTTGATGTCTTTTGTTGATTGGCTCTTTGTAGAAATCTTGCGAGCTTGTGGCTCACTATACTGAGTTAGAGAACAAACAGATCCAGCTCAACCTCGACTTGAAGCTTGCTCAGAGAATTTGCGAAGCGAAGGATGAAGCAAAAGGTATGGCTGGTGAGAACTTTGACGACATCTTTGTTTTTCTGTTCATTCTCAACTCTGTTCTCATTGTTGCTTTGCAGATAAACTGGAAGAGACTCAAGAAGAAGGACCTTGACCTTGCGAGAGGCCTGGAAAGGCGGCTTTGGAGAAAACAAAGCTCATTTGAAGAGAAACTTGCCTCAGTCGACAAACTTGAAGATGAAAGTGCCAAGCTGAAAGCCGCTCTTGACGCGGCCAACAAGGAAGTTAGTCGACTGAAGAACGACAAGATTGCTTTGTCTGACAACGCTGGCCAACTGGCGGGGAAGCGAAATGACCTGGAGATTTATCTTGGAGGGCTCGCCAAGAAGTTGTTTCTCATGCTTGAAGGTAATCTCTTTTACCCGACTGTCTTGCTATCACCTACTCATCGCATGATTGTTATTTTGAGTCTGAGCTGTGTTTTCAGAATTACATCAAAACTTGAAGAAGAAACGGTCAGTGGAAACCAGCCTGGACCCCATCAACTCTCCTGTGAAGGACGAAGCTGCTATGAATGTGCTCCGACTGGAGTCTCGCGTTGCTAGCGTGGTGGATTATCTTGCTCGACTGAAAGTTGCGGTGTCGCGGATCGACTCAACTCTCTGGCCAGATCAGACGCTTCAGAATGACCTTGAATCCTTAATGACTCGACTGAATGAGATTCCAAGTCGAGTGCAAGAATGGAAAAAATCTTCTGCCAGGTGTGGTGCTGATGTTGCTCTGTCTCTAGTTCGCGTCCACTGCGAGGAAGCGCAAGAGGACAAGCTGGCGTCCCTCAAAGTTGCCAACACCAGGAAGTATGACTTCCGATCTTTCATGAAGACCTTCATCGCTGCTGCTACCCGTATTGCCGACGGAATCGACCTCGACCAGTTTGTTGCACCTTCCAGTCCTCTGCTGGAGGAGTAAAAAACTTCTAAGTCCCACCTTAAATTTTCCTCAGAATGCCGAGTGGTTTTTGTAACCGACAAACTTTAACAAGCTTAATGCCTGAGCTCTTTTGGATCCGTAGGACATTTATCCGAACTTGATCTATCCTTGAACATGCTTTATTTGCCTTCGAGAGAATTTTTCTCTTCATTCGGAATATATTTCATTGTTGCATTCGACTTGTCATCTATCTTGCAGGTAGAGACGGAGCACAGACTGCGACTGACCTCGTCGTTCTTGCGGATTGGGATGGACCGCATGTTGTACTTGTGGCGAAGCTCCGAAGGAGAAGGTAGCAGTCGACCTGCACCTCGTCGTCCTTGCGGATTGGGATGGACCGCATGTTGTACTTGTGGAGAAGCTCCGAAGGAGAAGGTAGCAGTCGACCTGCTCCTCGTCGTACTGGACTGCAGCTAAGCCTCCGAGCGGGAGGTGTGCTCTCCACTCGGTAGGATTTTTATCACTTAGGCGAGCACTGGGTTGCAGCTAAGCCTCCGAGTGGGAGGTTTGCTCTCCACTCGGTAGGATTTTTAATACTTAGGCGAGCACTGGGCTGCAGCTAAGCCCCCGAGTGGGAGGTTTGCTCTCCACTCGGTAGGATTTTTAATACTTAGGCGAGCACTGGGCTGCAGCTAAGCCCCCGAGTGGGAGGTTTGCTCTCCACTCGGTAGGATTTTTAATACTTAGGCGAGCACTGGGCTGCAGCTAAGCCCCCGAGTGGGAGGTTTGCTCTCCACTCGGTAGGATTTTTAATACTTAGGCAAGCACTGGGCTGCAGCTAAGCCCCCAAGTGGGAGGTTTGCTCTCCACTCGGTAGGATTTTTTTTGGGTGTAGCTTTGAAGGAGAAGGTAGCAGTCGACCTGCACCTCGTCGTCCTTGCGAAGCGTTCATTATTTTGGATGTTTAGGCGAGTCCTTGGGTTGTTGCTAAGCCCTCGAGTGAGAGGCTGACTCTCCACCCGGTAGGATTTAAATACTTAGGCGAGTACTTGGACTGCAGCTAAGCCCCCGAGTGGGAGACTGGCTCGCCACTCGGTAGGATTTTGAATACTTAGGCGAGTACTTGGACTGCAGCTAAGCCCCCGAGTGGGAGGCTGGCTCACCACTCGGTAGGATTTTGATTACTTAGGCGAGTACTTGGACTGCAGCTAAGCCTCCGAGTGGGAGGCTGGCTCACCACTCGGTAGGATTTTGAATACTTAGGCGAGTACTTGGACTGCAGCTAAGCCTCCGAGTGGGAGGCTGGCTCACCACTCGGCAGGATTTTGAATACTTAGGCGAAGCGGATTCACAGCTAAGCCCCCGAGTGGGAGACTGGCTTGCCACTCGGAAAGGATTTTTTTTACAGACTTAGGCGAACCGGATTCGCAGCTAAGCCACCCACTGGGGGAAATTATAACAAAAAGTAATAACAATCACTGGGAAAATTATAACATTCTTGTCTTAGATAAACAAACTACAAAAGTACTTTTATTACATCTCAACCGAGTGAGTATTTAAGTATAAAAGGGGCGGAGCAGCTCCGCATTCCAAGCTCGAGGCTCGTCGATCTGGCGATCAACGTTGTAGAGATGATATGCTCCATTGTGGAGAACTCTTGTGACGATGAAGGGACCTTCCCAAGTGGGAACAAGCTTGTGTGGTTTCTGTTGATCCACTCGGAGGACCAAATCTCCCTCTTGGAAGGCTCGACTCTTCACATTTCTGGCATGGAATCGACGCAAGTCTTGCTGATAAATAGTCGAGCGGATCAGGGCCATCTCCCTCCTCTTCCAAGAGGTCGACTTCATCTTGCCGGGCTTGTTCCGCTTCTTCTTCAGAGTATAGTTCGACTCGAGGCGCATTGTGAAGCAGGTCACTCGGCAGAACTGCTTCAGCTCCATAAACCAGGAAGAATGGAGTTCTCCCAGTCGACCGATTAGGAGTGGTCCTCAATCCCTAGAGAACTGATGGAAGTTTTTCGACCCAACCACCTGCTGCATGCTTGAGATCACGCATCAGCCGTGGTTTCAGCCCTATGAGAATGAGGCCATTTGCACGCTCTGCTTGTCCATTCGACTGAGGATGAGCAACTGAAGCATAGTCGACCCGCGTGCCCTGAGAGGCGCAAAAGGCTTTGAACTTGTCATTATCGAAGTTTGACCCATTGTCGGTGATGATGCTATGCGGAACTCCATATCTGAATATCAACTCTCTGATGAAACTGATAGCGATTGCATGCATCAAGGTTCTTGATGGGCTTGGCTTCGATCCACTTGGTGAACTTGTCGACTGCTACTAGCAAATGAGTGAAGCCGCTTCTGCCAGTTCTCAGCGGTCCAATCACGTCTAATCCCCAAACAGCAAAGGGCCAGATGAGTGGAATGGTGATCAAGGCTGAGGCGGGCTTGTGTGACATGTTGGAGTAGAACTGACACCCTTCACACTTGTCGACTATTTCTTTCGCCATTTCATTTGCTTTCAGCCAGTAAAATCCCGCTCGGTATGCTTTAGCCACGATGGTCCGAGAGGACGCATGATGGCCACAGGTCCCCGAGTGGATATCCTCAAGAATTATCTGACCTTCTTCTGGCGTGATACACTTCTGGCCGACTCTAGTCGCGCTTTCTCTATACAACTGTCCCTTGATCACTGTATAGGCCTTGGATCGACGGACGATCTATCGAGCCTCTTCTTCATTCTCTGGGAGCTCTTTCCTTAGGATATATGCAATGTACGGCCTTTGTCGGTCGGGAGTGATGACCACAACTTCCATAATCAGGTCGACCACGGCTGGGACCTCAACTTCAGTCGGATCATTGGCACTCTTTTGCTGCGGGGCTCCTTCTGTGAAAGGATCCTCCTGCACTAATGGTGCATGAATGTGCTCCAAAAATACATTACTGGGAATGGCTTCCCTCTTGAACCCTATCTTCGCCAAATCATCCGCAGCTTGATTTTTCAGTCGGGGTATATGATGAAGTTCTAACCCTCAATTTCTTCTCCGGCTTTCTCATCACATTACAAGAACCAGTCATAGCTGGGCTTCGACATCCCACTCCTTCATCACTTGATTAACAACCAGATCCGAGTCGCCAGTAGACCATAAGGCGATTTAACGCCGAAAGTGAAATGGCCATACGCAACCCATACAGGAGTGCTTCATATTACGCTTCGTTGTTGGAGGAATCAAAGTGAATCTGGAGAACATATTTGAGCTTATCTCCTCGGGGGGAAACCAATACGACCCCCGCACCAGAACCGTTCAGCATCTTGGAACCATCAGAAAACATAGTCCAGTGCTCCGAGTGAACTTGAGGCAGAAGCTGCTGTTCAGTCCACTTGGCGAGGAAGTCTGCTATTGCTTGGGACTTGATGGCTTTCTTTGCCTCAAATTTGATATCAAGGGGAAGGAGTTCAATCGCCCATTTAGCCACTCGACCAGTTGCATCTCTGTTATGAAGAATTTCAGACAATAGGGCGTCGGCGACGACGTAATGGAATGATCGGAGAAATAGTGAGCAACCTTCTTTGTGGTCATATAAATCCCATAAACAAGCTTCGATAGTGAGGGTATCTTTGCTTTGATAGAATTGACACTTCGTAAAGATAATAAAGCTGGGTGTTGAACTTTGAAGGCTTTTCCTTCTTCCCGCCGACCGTAAATGCACAATCGACAACTTGTCCAGTGGCTGCAATGTAAAGCAACAAAGGCTCTTTGCTGATAGGAGCAGCAAGCACCGGTTGGGTGGAGAGCAGAGCTTTTAGCTCTGCAAACGCTGCACCAGCCTCTGGAGTCCACTCGAACTTGTCGGACTTCTTCATCAGTCGGTAAAGAGGCAATGCCTTTTCACCGAGGCGAGAGATGAATCTACTTAAAGCGGCCAAGCATCCAGTAAGCTTCTGGACATCGTGCACACGCACGGGGCGCTTCATTCGGAGTATAGTGCCAACCTTTTCGGGGTTAGCATCGATTCCTCGCTCGGAAACAAGAAAGCCGAGTAACTTTCCACCAGGAATTCCAAATGTGCACTTTGATGGGTTAAGCTTGATATCATACCTCCTGAGATTGGCAAATGTTTCAGCAAGGTCAGTCAACAGATAGGAACCCTTTCGTGACTTGACCACTATATCATCCATGTACGCTTCCACATTCCGACTGATTTGAGTGAGCAAACACTTCTGAATAATTCTCATGAATGTGGCTCCGGCATTCTTGAGACCGAATGGCAAGGTGACATAACAGAAGCACCCGAATGGAGTGATGAACGCTGTTTTGATCTCATCGGGTCCATACAGACGGATCTGATGGTACCCGGTATAGGCGTCCAAAAAAGACAACCTCTCACATCCCGCAGTTGAGTCGACTATTTCGTCAATGCGAGGAAGAGGGAAATGATCTTTCAGGCAAGCCCGATTGATATGCTTGAAATCAATGCACATGCGCAACGACTTGTCCTTCTTGGGGACCATGACGACATTGGCGAGCCACTCGGAGTGGTAGATCTCTCGGATGAACTCTGCCGCTAAGAGCCGAGCCACCTCTTCACCAATGGCTTTTCTCTTATGGACGGCGGACCGTCGAAGATACTCTTTAACCGGTTTGACTTTTGGGTCGACTCATAGGCGGTGCTCAGCCAGCCCCCCGGGAACATCCGGCATGTCAGCAGGCTTCCATGCAAAAATGTCCCAGTTCTCACGGAGGAACTGGATGAGCGCTTCTTCCTATTTTGAGTCGAGTGTTGTTGAGATGTTGGTCGGAGCAGCATTGGGATCAGTCGGGTGAATGTGAACCTGTTTCGTCTCACCGGACGACTGGAATGCTGACTCCGTAGCAGGCTTCTTAGCTCGCAACAAATCACTCGGATCTGCAGTTTTCTGATACTCTTGTAGCTCTACCACTGCCAACTGAGCATCGGCGATCTTAGAGCCCTTCTGGAAGCACTCTTCCGCCTTCTTCCGATTGCCCGTAACAGTGATCACGCCCTTGGGACCAGGCATCTTCAATTTAAGATACACGTAACATGGTCGGGCCATGAAACGTGCATATGCTGGCCTTCCCAGAATAGCGTGATAAGCGCTCTGGAAATCCACAACCTCAAAGGTCAACTTTTCTTTCCGGAAATGCTTCGAATCACCAAAAACTACATCAAGAGCAATTTGGCCGAGTGACTTAGCCTTCTTTCCAGGAATGACTCCGTGGAAGCTCATGCTACTGGTGCTGAGTCCGGACATCGGAATGCCCATCCCTTTCAACGTCTCTGCGTACAATATGTTCAAGCCACTACCACCATCCATCAGAACTTTGGTCAGTCGAGTGCCTTCGACGATTTGGGTCGACCACCAACACTTGCCTCCTGTGGATGGCAATGTGCGTCGGTGATCGGACTGGTCGAATGTGATGGGGGTCCGAGACCATTTCAGATAGTAGGCGTCGCCGGAGCGACCATGTTCACTTCTCGATTGATAACCTTCAATCGACTTTTGCTTTCGACGTCAGCAAAAATCATCAGGGTGGAATTGACCTGGGGATATCCATCATCGATGTCATCTTTGTCCTCAACTTTGTTTGTCTCCTTATCCTTATCCTTGGGTTGTTTCCCTTGGAACTACTGAATCAAGAGCCGACGCTGTCGAGTGGTATGTTTCGGGTAAATGAGTTTACCCTCTTCATCTTTCTTCGTGTGGATGTGACATGGCAAA
The DNA here is from genome assembly GCA_021605145.1 of Aegilops bicornis. Taxonomy (NCBI): domain Eukaryota; kingdom Viridiplantae; phylum Streptophyta; class Magnoliopsida; order Poales; family Poaceae; genus Aegilops; species Aegilops bicornis. The sequence goes on along the minus strand of CM038671.1, from coordinate 548,037,542 downwards.
TCTAACACGTCATTTCCATCGTGGTCTTTCACCTTCTTGGGGTTCCAAGGACCCTTGGGTTTCCCCTTGAACTTTCACAGGGTCACTGACCAAGGCCTCTCCGGAGCAAATTGGCTCGGCTTTACGCTTCGCTTCCATTGGAATTTCCTCCGCCCGGCCTCATTAGCGGCCGATTTGTATTTACCACTCGAGCCGATCCTCTTCTTCACCATTTGCACACTTGGTGGCAATCTCCATCATCCGACTCAGGGTCATATCTCCGGTTCGACCAATTTCAAACTCAACTCTCTCGTTCTTGACACCTTCTTTGAAGGCACAGATCGCCTGGTGATCGATACATTCTCAACTATGTGGTGCAAAGTGATCCACCTCTGGATATAATCTCTCAAAGTTTCACTCGACTTATGCACACACGATCGCAACTTCACAACCCCGCTGGTCGCTTTGCAAGTCCCTTCAAATGTCCTGACAAACACTCGGGCAAGATCTTCCCAAGTGTAAATATTGCTGGGTGCTAACTGATTCAACCACGCTCTGGCTGAGCCCTCCAACATAAGAGGCAAATGCTTCATGGCTACCTCGTCGTTGCCGCCGCCGATCTGAACAACCAATCGGTAATCTTCAAGCCAAGTGTTAGGCTTGGATTCACCAGTGAACTTACTGACTCCAGTCGCCAACCTAAAGTTGGGAGGAATCACCGCGGCTCTGATGGCTCTGCTGAAACACTCTGGCCCTGAGACATGAACTCTGTTGCTGGAGGGAACATCTCTGTCATGGCCGTCTCGGTGAGCTCTGTTCCTGTCGAACAAACCTTGAACGATGATAGATCTCGCATCAAAGCCTGGTTCCCTGGGGTCGACTGGAACTCTTCGCCCAACACTGTGCTAGCGTCTGTCGTCCTGCTGCCGAGGAGCGTATGATCCACCCCTTGGGGGAGGAGTGGGCACTTTCGGCGTCGATCATTGCGATCGAATCGGTGCTCATACTGCTTTCATGACTCTTGTACTGATCATCACGCCGGCCCCCACGTTCCTCACGCCTCGGGGGCGATCTCGGACTATGGGCCGACTGGACTGAATTCGCAGCGACGGATCGGCTGTGAATCCTGTTCCGCGACTGTGATACGACTGAGTTTTGGTCTCCTGCCGCCCGGAGCAGATCTCTGATTTGTAGCAAACCTCTACCCGCCTCCGACTGGGAAGGCTGAATTGACTCTGCTATATGGGCGGCAGCTGCTAAATTCTGGATCAGAGTTCAATATACCTGAGTTGGTGGTCGGAAGAGTCGTCGGCCGGATTCTGGAACCCTTGGTCGCAAGACGCTTTCGAGTACTCGCTGAAGGTTCTCGGTCGAGTGCTTTCGAACAGGTTATTAGCGCGCATCTTCCAAGGCACGAGCCTCGGGGTTTCTCCAACGATAGGAGTGTGAAGCGCATCCATGTTCCGACGACGAAGCTCCTCCCTCCGAAGCGAAGTGAGGGGCTCGGCAGGTACTCTTCGTGGGCTTGCTCCGGATCGCCTCCACCGTCACCTCCGTTGGTACGGGTGAATCCGGGGGGACTGCATGGTCCATCGACCATCAGAACCTCTGCCGCCGGGTCACTGCTATCGCATTCGGACGCAGCCTCTACGGAGCCAGTCGAACAGGTCGTAGAGAGATTCGTCGGGCTCGATCGCCGCGACTTGGGGGGTGGCCGACTGGCGGGCCACCGCATGCCTCACCCACCGCTGAAGCCTCGATCGACCGGAACGCTTGCTCTGGCGGGAAACTGGAGGCGAGGACGACACAGGAGCCGACCCATACTGGGTCGACGGTTGCCGTAGGAGGACGCCGCGGACACACGCTGAAGTCGTCGCCCATGGACGGGAGCGCGCCCACGCCGAGTGGAGCCTCCCGAAGCCAAGCGGAGTCGTCGGCGGCATAACGTGAGCGCACCGACACGGATCTCGCGACCCTCGACCAGAACTCCACCTGAAACCATCATGTAGGAGATCGAAAGAATCCCAACTTCTCCAACAAATCGCTAGAACACACCCCACGGTGGGCGCCAAGCTGTCGTGGTTCTAAGTCCGACAAAGGAATGGGGGTAGGAATGGAGAGGCAAGATCCTAGCTATGGAGTAGTTGTATACGCAAGGGATTCTGAGTTCAGGCCCTTCTCGGAGGAAGTAACAGCCCTACGTCTCGGAGCCCGGAGGCGGTCGACTGGATTATATGCGTATGTGTTACAGGGGTGCGAACCCTTCTACCTGTGGAGGGGGGGTGGCTTATATAGAGTGCGCCAGGACCCCAGCCAGCCCACGTAGCAGAGGGTTTAAGGTACATTAAGGCTAGGCGTTACTGGTAACGCCTTACATAAAGTGTCATCATGACCATAAAGACTATTTAACCACAGACCGTTTGGACACCGAGTGGCTCTTGGACTCCTGGTGGTCGAGTGGGTCTTCATGGTCGAGTGTCTTTGAATCTGTCGAGTGGATACCTACCAGGTCGACTGGTAGGCAGCTTCTTTCGCGAGTGTCCTTGTGGAGGGTACCTTTGGGCAGGTCTATGACCCTACCCTAGGTACATGACTTCATCATTGGGCGTTGCCAGTGACTTTAGTCCCACCTCGGATATGGGAGGGGGCTAGGACCACCTTATAAGGAGGAGTGCCACACTCCCTTCAGGCTAGTCTTCTGGGATGTAGTGGACTCTTTGCTTGTAGTGGTGTGTCCGATGCGCATCGGAAACGTCCGAACATATGCCGGAGGTTGAGAGCTGAGCAGAGCTGGGCCCCAGTCTGCCCTGTTTAGGGGGATGGGGTGTCAGAGACGCTGGCCATTGGGCGTTGCCAGTGACTTTAGTCCCACCTCGAATATGGGAGGGGACTAGGACCACCTTATAAAAAGGAGTGCCACACTTCCTTCAGGCTAGTCTTTTGGGATGTAGTGGACTTTTTGCTTATAGTGGTGTGTCCGATGCGCACCGGAAACGTCCGAACATATGCCGGAGGTTGGAAGCTGGGCCTGGGACGCTAACATATATGACGGCCGAGGATCGCCGGTTCACCACCACTCACTCTTGCAAACCGCACTCGAGTATGCCAGCTTTCCATTTGTTCTCTGCTAATCAGCCCAACCTCTAGCGGGCTGCGAATCTTGTGGGCGGCCATGGCGGAGAAGACGGTGGTCCTCTACCCCTCACTGGGCGTGGGTCATTTGAACCCCATGGCGCAGCTAGCCAAGGCCTTCCTCCGCCGCGGCGTGGCCGTCACCATCGCCGTCGTCGACCCGCTAGGGAAGGACCCCGTGCTGGAAGCCGCGGTGGCCCGCCTTACCAGCGCTTCCCCCTCCATAACAGTCCACCTCCTGCCCATCCAGCCCGCGTGCACCAGTGATCACTACTCCAACCCTGCAGCGACCAAGCTCTACGACAAGCATGAGTCTAGTACCACCGCGATGTCCAAGCCCGACAAGCTCCAAGACGATGCTCCCAAGTGCGACTTCACCACCATCCCTCTTTGTGGCATTGATGATGCCGAGTCTACCTTGACTCTTTTTCAAGATGGTGCAGCGACAAGTACGACTACGGAGACCTTCAAGGAGCAAGCTTTGGAGGCAAGTGACAAGGTGGCGAGCAAGGATGATGCTTCCATCTTAGGAGGCGAGAGTGATGATGTGCCATCTTCGTCCTTCATCCACGGCGACGGTGACGAGATGATCGAGCATGGGATTTTCCCTTCGGTCATGGAGGAGAGTGATGATGTGCCATCTTCGGCCTTCATCCACGGCGACCACGACGAGATGGTTGAGCATGGGATTTTCCCTTTGACCACGGTGACGTATGATGACTTGAGTGACGTGTGCCACCATATTGAGAGTGAGAGTGACTTCACCACTAGCCCCATATATGATGTGTTGCCACAAATCCCATGTGAGGAGAGCCACAACCCCCACCACTTAAGTGAGATGAGTGACTCCACCATATGTGACTTCGAGTGCACCTACTTTGAGGGAGTGAGTGAACCACCACATAGAGAGAGTGAGATAGTTGATAGGTCTCGTGAGGCCATTTGCATTTCAAACAACTTGACCTCTACCTCTATTGTGTCTTCTCATTTGGTGCTAGGTACCATTTATGATGACGCGCCGATCCTCGACGACTTCGTCCTCCCTTTGGACAAGACGATGGCCATGGTGGAATATGATGCAACCCCCACATGGTTCCATCAAGATGAAGATGACCACCATTTGGTATTTCCCACCTCACCTACACCACTTGAGCGGAATGAAAAAGGTAACATAAGTGAAGGTGATTCTCTAGTCCCACTAGTGGACATTCTTGACATTGATTGCTTGCATGATGTTCATCCACCTAGTACCATGCTTCATGCTAGTATGATTTCCCCATGCGATGATTTGCCCATTTATGATGAGTTTGATGATTGTCATGTGGAGTCTAGTAGTTGTGATGCCATGTTACATAGGATTTCTTGTGACAATTCTTTAGGTCACATCATGTTTGCTAATCCGCTTGACTTGTCATATGCTATGCATGAGATCAACCATATGTCTTATTTGCAATATCTTCATAGTGACTATGCATATGCCATTAAAATAAACCCAATTTGCACTTATGGCATAGATGACAACCCATGGTTATTGGCATTTGATTGTCTTGTGATGATATTGATATGCTCCCTTTACATCATTTATCTCATATGCCATGCCATGACCACCTAGCTTCGGATATGCATTGTTTTAGATGTTGTCCATTTTCTCCATATGATATTTCCGATATTGCTCATGAGGAGACCCCCATAGTTTCCTCATACATGTTAGGAGAATTTGATCCACCCCATTCATTGCATGATCCCAATAATTATGTGCACCATATGTTTCCCTTGAATGAAAATGCTATTGATGTGCCATTTAATTGTATGCTCAATTTGCATCCCCGTCGTGTCATACATAACAACTATTATTTCATGATGGATGACATGTTCTTATACCATGCATCAAATTTCTTTGAGCGATGCTTATCTTGTGCTAACTCACACGTGCACATACACATCATGATGGATGATGTGTACATTTACCACGCACACAATTTCTTTGGTTTGTGTCTCTTTTGTGTAGGTACCAATGAATACGTGTCAACCTCGCAAGCCCACGAGTTGACAAAACAAGCTCTAGAGAGCAACGATGATTTGGGATCTCATGGATTGTTTTTCCCACCGCTCTCTTCGCACAAAGACTTCACGCATTTCTTCTACATGGCCCTCACTTGGATATGGGTTATTGTTCATTACATATCATATGCCCATCTTGCCATGTTCACTTTGCATGATATGCTCATTCCTATGCCTTTGACATGCATTTGTGACCCATGCTTTGCATTACACATGATGATTGATTCTAGTACTTGTATGTGTATTTGCAAGCTTGGTGGAGATATTGCTTGTTCTTGCCATGTTTCTTTTCTGCACCATTCCTATGATGATACTTCCATATTGCTTTGTGTCCGTGCTTGCGATATGTCATGTGCATTGTCTATGCCTAGTATTTTCTCACATGGCATGATTGCCATGATTTACTCTAGTGTGTTGCATCTTCGCTCCACTAGTTTGAACGACTTGATTGCTATGCTTTCTCATGTTGCATCCCATTCTTGGATTACTTGCTACTATCACATGTTTGGTTGCAACAATGTCATTACTTCACATATGCCATGTCCCATTGATTGCTACATGCTTGTATTGATTGCCTCACACATGATGAACAATTGATCTTTCCATTGTGTTGAGTGCCACATGATATTCACTACACCCCATGCACGTTATGCTTGGATTGTCTTGCACTTGACCCATGTGTTTAGACATATCATGTTATTTGGTGTTGTGAATGATTCATATGCCTACCATAGACCTTTCATTGAGCAATTTGTGAATGCTTGCTATGAACTTGAGGTAGATGTTTATTCTATTGTCACACATATTTGCAGCACTACCTCACATTTACATGCTTGTTTCCATGATGACCTTGATTATGCTCAATTTATGTGCTTACATGCCATGACACAATCCCTTGTCACACCTTATGCTATGCTTGATGACGACACTTGTTTGGTGCATCACCTCTTGAATGCTTGGTTTTGCACTAACGCTAACCACATTTTTTTTCAAGTGTTTGTTCTATTTGCTCCTTTTGAAGGAATCACAAGATGGTGCGACATTGGAGAGTGCCCATTTCGAGCTACTAGACGATGAGTGCTTGCTGATCGACAACTTCGACACGGAACTGCCATCTCTTTCCCATGGTGATTTGGTTTTTGATCCGAGGTCGGATCTTTCCCAAGGGGGAGGGGATGATGCGGAGCATCCTATGGACATCACCATGTCAAGAGTCTATTTGGCAAGTGACATGTGCGACATCTACTTCTCATAGATAAAGGTGAATCTTCTCCTTTACACATGTTCACTTGACCCCTTCGAGGATGGTATACTACTTGACACTTCTCCCGTGTGCATGCATAGGTATTGTTGGAGCTTCACGGATGTCGAGGAGGAGTGCAAGCTCCAAGGAACGACTACACCGTCCGCGAGGGAAGCATGGAAAAGAAGGAGGAAGAGAACCTGGCTGCTCCAGAACGAGCGGTACTACCGCCCACTCCAAGCGGTACTACCGTTGAGGCCACCCAAGCGGCACTACTGCCCAGCATCCGCCCTACTACCGCTCAACCCGACAAACTCCAGTGATCGAGCGGTATAAGTTCGGTACTACCGCCCCTCCAAGCGGTACTACCGCTCAAGCGGTACTACCGCCCTGCCTGTCTTGCAAGGCCTTTGGCCTTGTATCCCTCTCCCACTTACCCCTTCATGGCTTAGACTATAAATAGTCCACCTCCACCTCCTTTCTAGGGTTAGCAAATATGATAGCTCATTTGTATGTGAGCTTTGCTCCTACCTATGTCTACTCTTGAGAGAGAGAGACCACTACTCCATTGGAGGCCAAGATCTCCATCTAGGAGAAGATCCTGCGGGATATCATCAAGACCCCCTCGTGGGAAGATTCGTCTAGGATATCGTCAAGACCTCATCTCCTCTTGGATTTGGGATGATTGCTACCTTGTATCTTTCCCTTTGTTGTTCATGTACCTTGTGGATCTTGTGTGTTTGATTGTCTAGAGGATGTGTGATTGGACTTGTTCTTGAGTGTTTTCCTTTGTGATTTCTCCCCGTTCTTCCCCGTGTTCTTCGTGCTCTTCGAGGGATCCCACTCCAAACGTGAAAGATCGGCCTACACCGGGTTAGCCCCGTATCAGATGCTAGGTTGATTTCAATGATGTGATGACTTATTTTATATTAGGAGATGTGAACTCTGAATCATTTATTTGTTTTGTGTGGCAACTTGTGATAAATTGTGAGATGTGAACTCTGAATCATTTATTTTGTGTGAAGATTTGCATTAATTCTAAGATGTGAACACAGAGTCATCTATTGAATGAGATATGGCTCCTATCTAACAGGCAAAAAAATCATTTAACTGATTGTCCATGTATTCCTGTTCAAGACAGAAACATTAGTAATGGCGATGCGTAACCTATGGTTACATGACAATGGATAATGGGATCTCTCAAAATTCTATGCACAAGTTCAGAGTAAGTGATCAGAGGAAAATGCTCAAAATGCATTGGTCAAGCACTAAATCTCTCCCCTGCTGTAAGATGCATGCTGCCTTGCGGAGGAATCGAGAGGAGCAAGGGGATCGAGAGGAGCAAGGAAATACAGGGCACTTGGTCGCCGGGTGGCCGCCGTATCACCGAGCAGTAGAGGGAGCGGCCGTCAACCTAGCAGCAACATGAGCCGCCCGGGTGCAGAGGGAGGCACTGGGCCGTCGAGCAGCACCGGGAGCCGCCGGCCGTCGAGCAACAACGGGAACCGCCGGACCGCCGAGCATATGTGGGAGCCACTGGGGTGGAGAGGAAGCTGTCGGGCAGTCGAGCCGCCGGGCCTCCAAGCGGCAGCAGTAGCTGCCGGGCCGCTGAGCTGTAGGGCTGCTTCATGTTCTTGCTGCATCAGTGTTTCAGTAATAAGAGTAGCGAGCAGGACGAGCAGCACGTTCAGTACGAACTACGAAGGGTCGAACCAGGTAGATTAGGCATAGAAATTGCAAAACTACCGTAGGGGCACAAAGGTCATTTCACATTGATTCTTTGAATTAAAGTAATTAAGAATTAATTAGAATACAGTTATACAGATTAGGGCAAATGATTAAAAGATAAAATAAAAATGGGGCAAATCATCTAATCCTAACTAAAGCAGGGCAAATCATCTAAGCACCAAGTAAAGTGTGGGAAATCATCCAATCTTCCAGTATATTCTAAGACTATCTCACATATTGTTCGACCTAGAGCTTTGAGGTGCAAAATTCACCAAATTGAATCACAGTACAAATGATTCAGTCCAATTTAATTTCGAAACCACTCCAGACACGTCAAACTTTGGGTGATCTGTGCACGACTAGAGAATCCAGCGGCTGTTGCTCGGCCATGCACAAGATTCCTCCGCTGCAATTAATTGTTGTCCATGATGGAAGTCCAATATTATCGTCCATGTAGCACCGCTCATTTTATTTTCATGGATCCGTCGTACAATTATTGCAAAAGTTAGATGTTAACCGTATTTTGGGAAAGTATTATCTTGCTAAAGGAATTTGATGCGGTAGCATGCATTAGTCTTCGTTCTTTAACCTCTAGAATATTTTTTCTGTTTTACTGTTTCTGCTTTGGGAATAATATGACTCTATTGATCCTTGGCTTCTTTCTAATCACCAATTAGGATGCAATATAGGAAATTTTGAAATATCAAAACCTCCACCAACCACGCTTTGCTAAGACAAGCACATTGTGAAATATACCCTAACTACATGGTTGCGTGCTTGAAATTCCAGTCTGTGTGGGTGAGGGTGGAAGTGGTTGAGGATGCGACCCGGATGCGCTACTGAGAACCGTGTGGATAGATTGGACTAAGAAGGCTACTTGGAGTAGGGAGACGAAGAGGTGGGATAGTGCTGAAAGAAGAAGAGTGTGATAGAGTGGTGAAACGGTAGTCAACAATGTTGTCTGTTTTTTTTCGGGAGAACGATGTTTTTTGTTATGCATGAGTATCCTATAGATATACACAATTGATATTATACTATTGGAATATTATGGTCCCGTTGTAACGCACGGGCAAATAATTAGTCATTCTAAAAATCCGTGTTACTCTCGTGAAACTGTCATCTCCGATACAACTAAAACTGCTAGAAAAACGTATGAAATGCTTTCCTAGCATTCGTTAGTCAAATAAGATTTTCGAAAAAAATATGCTTCGAGGATGGAGATGTGCGATCTTATTCATGGTTATTTTTTGCCGTCGTGAATCACGTCAAGCTCGGAAAAATAGAATCACGTAGAATGAAGTTTGGACTTTGCAACTGCTTGGACGCCCATGAGCACATGACGGACGCACGTTCCGAATGCCTGTGCGGTTTGTGCCCCCTCTATCTCCTTCTGGAAATTCCAATTCAGCATTGGTACTGATAGCATGCAAGTTCGTGCGTTCTATATGATTAATCATTTAAATAGCATTAAATTTGTATCCAACAACAAATATTGCCAACATATGTGTTTACTCGTTTGGAAAGATACTAAATACTTTCAGTATGCTATAATATGGGTGGGATCGTCTATACTATGGTCGTTTTGTGTTGAGTAATGTTTAGTTAGGAAATACGAGATAGGCTAGAACATATTCTGTCTTGTATATCAAGTTGATCATTGTACTCTTATATATATATATAGGGCTGGACTATTCTGTTACCGGTAACAGAATATTATTCTGTTACCCTCGCCCCCTATAAGGCGCGACGCGTCCATGACCGACCCAGCCCCAATCCGACCTACTTCCTACTGGAGGCAGCTGTCATGGCGAAGCGAGCGACGGCGGCAGCCGGAGCGAGGGAGCCAGGGCGCCGTGATTGGCCGGCGACGGATCCGCCGCCGCCTCCTTCCTTACATCCGGATCCATCATCGGGGTCGTCATCCCCGCCTCCTGCCTCCCTCCGTCGCCGGATCCATCGTCGGGGTCGTCATCCCCGCCTCCTGTCTCGCTCCGCCGCAGGATCCATCAACAGGACCGTGATCCCCGCCTCCTGCCTCTCTCCGTCGCCGGATCCATCGTCGGAGCCGTCATCCCCGCCTCCTGCCTCCCGCCGTCGCCGGGTCTCCTTCTCCGGGGCAGTTATCCCCGCAAGGTGCTTCCTCAACGAACCTCTTCGCCAGACGTCCACCACAAGCAGGTGTTGCGTCAATGGTGCCGCCTCGCAAGAACATGCCAAGAAGACGCCCACGAGAGGTAGAAGAAGAAGACGATAATCGGAGGTAATGTCTGCTCCCCATGTTTGTGTCACTCCATCAGTTCGTCAGTCCTGCTATGAAGAAGAACCCGATGGTACATTGCAAATGCTAGCATCAGTTCATTGACACCCCTGCCACTTGATGCACGATTAGGATGTCGAGGTTACTGTCAGTGCATCTAATATGCATTGCGTCAGTTCAAGTTAAAAAAATTAAACATATGCGTCAGTCCGGTATAGTGACAAGGTTTAGCTACGGCGAGAGTTGTATGTTGTTATTCCTAAGAGTACAAGTCATGTAAGTGCGTCAGTTCGAACGAGTAACAAAACTGTTACCAAAAAAATATAAAATTGCTACACAATAAGTTCAGTGATACATAAGCTAGCAGTACTTGTAATGTATATGCATTGATGCACGATTAGGATGTCGAGGTTCTTTGTCGATTGCATCTAATATGCTATCTTCAGTTCAAGTTAAAAAATTAAACATCAGCGTCGATCCGGTAGATAGTGACGAGAGAGTGCCACAGTTACACAGTGAGTTCAATGATACATAAACTAGGAGTACTTCTAGTGTAGTTGCATAAGTTACAGAAGAACAGAGGAGAAGTCATGCATGAGTTCAATGTCCAGTTTACAAAAACAGTGCTAAAAAAAGAGCATCATTACATCCCTGTTTTGAACATGAAGGTTCATCAGTTCGACTGAAAACGAAACCAGATTAATCACAAAAACTTTTGAATGTTGTTTGCAGAAGCATGCAAGGCGGCGCCTTGACAAGCATTTCATGAGCAAAACAGATATGGGGCACCACACGGTTGGGTAACACCGTAAATACCGCTGGATATTTCAACGACAGCAGATTTGAAGATACACCGCAATCATCAGAAGCACGGACAGGTCCTTCTATACAGCAAACAACAATGTCTGGGAATGCAAGCTTTGCCGCTACTGGGTTGCAACTAGGCCAACAATATCACCAACAACAAACGTTTTCCTTCCCCAGCGCATGCAAAAAGCCAAGGACAGGAAGCCGTGGATGGGTTGCAAGAAGGCTTCCACCAGTCGCTCCATCAACATCAATCATCCGTGCTGCAAAAGCAGTTGCGACGGGAAGACCAGGGCAAAAAGACAGAAGTTTTGGCCACTCTAGCAGGTTCAAAAGTACAAGATATGAGCCATATACACAGGAGCAACATCACAATGAATCCGAGGAGAGACGTCTGTACAACGAGAGACGGAGATGTTCGTCATCGTTGCTCCCTCCAAGAGATGCATTGCTGCATGTGCCAAGGGTGACACCACCGGCGCCCATAAACCAGGGAGAACAACAAACACCAAAGGCAGCGCAGAGCTATACACATGTAAGTATCCATATAGAAAAAATACAAGCAGATCCATACCATGGTGCTGTGACCACCCCATCTAACATTCTTGTTTTGTCACTGTTGTGTGCAGCCACCTGACATTGAAGCTTATGTTCTGCCAAGGCTGGAGATGAGGTTTGAAATTTTCGAAGAAACTAAGAACTTCTACAACGTATATGTGAAGCACGCTGGTTTTGCTGTCGGGGAAGGCCCCAAGTTTAAGACCAGAGCCTACCTTTATTGCACGTGCCATGGAGTTTATGAATCAAAGGTGTTTGAATCAAATAGACAGCGTAACAAGACGATAACCAGAACTAACTGCGGGGCTAAAATGAGGCTGAAGAAGGAAAAGGATGGAACATTTGTCGTAAAAGAGATAGTCTGGGAACACAACCACAGCTTCTGACTCACCGCATGAAATGCTTGTCTTCTTGCACGCCCACAAAAACTTTGACAAAACAATCTTGAGTACGTCAAGTACCTGCAGTTCAAAGGCATTGAACACGCGCAAATCATGAGCATTACAGGCGGTGATGACCACAGTAGCTACTTCCTCGAAATGAATGCCAAAGACCTGATTAACTGTAAGTAAAAACTTGTTCTCCTCCCATAAACCGCCTACGTCTTTTTTCCTCTGTCGGTACAAACATATCACATAGCAACGCATGACTGACGCCTTGATTCAACATGCATTTTTCAATGAACTTTTAATATGCAGGAAAGCAAAGAATTCAAGGATTGATGATGTGGACGATGTCCTAAAGACTGTCAACTTGTTTAGGGAGATGAAAGCTATAAACAAGGAATTCTTCTATGACATGCAACTCGATGAGTCCGACAGAGTTAAGAACATATTCTGGGCAAACGCAAGCTGCCGAGGAGCGTATCAAGACTTCGGGGACTGCGTAACGTTTGACACAACATATAAGACCAACAAGTACCATATGCCACTTGGGGTGTTTGTCGGAACTAACAACCACTTACAGACTACATTCTTAGGTTTTGCCCTGATAAGAGATGAGGATGCAGATTCATTCAAGTGGTTGTTCAGGACATTTTTAAGGTGCATGAGAAGGAAGGCTCCTACATGCATTCTCACAGGTACACCCGCTAAAACCACCCCAACCACCACCCCTACCAAAAAGAAAAGGAAAGTAACACAATAAAAATGTTGTGTCAGTTCTATTGGTATATATGCACAACCATCTCACGACCACTCTGAGTCTATTTTCTCATTACTGGACGGTGCGGCAATGGCTTTGGCGATAGCAGATGTTTTCAAGAACACATTACATAAGCTATGCGGCACATTATGAAGAAGTACAAGGAACACCTCGGCGTACTGTATTTCCTGCACGACGACTTTAAGGATGAATTCACATCAATTCTCAAGCGGCCCCTCATGCCAACCGAGTTTGAGGATGCACGGAAAAGATTGATGGATAAGTACAACCTCCACGATGATGCCACAATGGTGGGCATGTGGAGCAGCGTGAAATGGATATCAGCCTACTTCAAAGAAATTTTCTACGTAAAATGACATCCACATAGCGAAGTGAGAGCATGAACTATGTGCTCAAGAAGAACTACGTAAATGAGAGACATAACCTACACCGGTTTGTCGGCCGGGTAAACTCTGCGTCAAAACCAGGAGGCGCAGAGAACCGAGGAGACAATGGGTAACCGGGTATAGCTCTATCACTTGTCGTAAGACAAAAAATTACATGCTTACTAAAGTAAAAACTTTATTAGAAGTTTTTCCTGCAAGAAAACTAACAATTTGGTCCTCATTCTTGCATCTGCAGAAGGAACAGAACACGCTGACCTTCTATGGGTTTGACACCCAGATGGCAAAGCTGTACACGCGAGCTGATACAGCGAGATCAGAGATAGGCTAAAACTAAGCACTCTCTTCACGGCGATAGAGACGGAAGAGCCCACAAAGTACCTAGTGCGCTACAACCACACAAAAACTATGCATGTGGGCTCAAAGACGCGTTCGGTGGTTGCAGACCCGTGGGAGAAACATATGAGTGCGAGTGCGAGGCTATGGGACCATCTGGTAAGGACTACAAAAAAGATGTTACATCTTGTACTACTTTCTTTGCAAAGTTTTTGTTCGAATGAAATAACAAAAACATGCACCTCTTCCAAAAACAAATACTGAGTCTTTTTCTGCGTCCATGTCACGTGCATGATGGAGACAATTAAGGCTGAAAGCGTTCGGAGAAATACATACTCGGAGATACACCAAGCGCCCGAACATCCAGCCAACATTTTGTGAAATGACTTGAGGATGATGGCGTCAAACAAGGCATCCCAATACTGCATTGAAAGCTCACTGCGACGCTGAACATGAGGGTGCCTGAGAAAAAAGCTTGAGAAGCCAAGAGCAAATGGCAAGGACGCGAGTCGTCATGGACAAACTTGAACAAGAACTTCGATGCCATGCATTACTGCTGAAAATGGAGGTGTCGTGAACAATGAAGCCATTGAGCAGGATATTGCTACAATTTTATCGAGATGAACCGTATGGGAGCTATTGACCCGTTTGAGAACGAGGAAGATGAGCAGCAACCGGAGCTTGCCCGTGTGCACACTCAAGAGCACCGACAAACTCACATGCGAGATCATGAGCTCGATGCTGCTGTAGGCGAACGACATGAAAATAGCACATCCTACCAGCAGCAGCAGGAAAGGGTGATTAAACCCCCAATATTCTAAACACAAAGGGGAGGAAGAGCAAGACGCAAGCAGCGAAAGCTGCGAAAGCAGCAGCCAAAAAGCCGCCACGCCCCATCAGGCACGTGCAATTTCGCCCGGACGGCAAAACCCTCGGGGTAAGGGCATGCGGATTATGCAACGTCGTGAGCAACCATAACTACCGCACATGCCCACTCCGCACAGATGCCACTGTCAACAAGAACAAGCATATTGGAGCCACCCAACTTTCTACCAATGGAGACAACACACATAACAGCTACACTTGCCGCAAATGTGGCGGAACTGACGGACATAATGCCCGCAGACGCAAAGTGGGCAAGGAGGTCATGGAGTTGAACATAAACAGGCAACGATACAAAGTTCCAAGCAATCAAATGAAGACGATGAAGAAGAAGAGTTTGATGACAATGACGGCCAATCGACGAAGACAATGAAGATGGCGATTAATAGGCGAGAAACTGAAAGCTGACGATGAAGCTGCCAAGGCTAAACACGGAAAGAGCGCCCGGCAAGGCACAACATTCGAGGGGACAGTTAGGAGAAGCTCAAGACTGAACAATACATAGTGGTTTTCTGCTGCGTCAACTAAAAAATAACCTTGTAGTCTCGGTTGCATCAAGACTACAATGAGGAAGCATTTCACAAAACAACATCGTTACCAAAACTTATTTAGCTTTATCGTCGATTTCTCTATCAGAATTAAAGTTATTTTTTAGTTTCTGATTTGTGCCCGCTGAAGCAGTGACATTATTATGTAAACCATTTGATAATCATTTTGAATGCAGTGACGAAATACGTTTGAAAAAACTTATCTAGATATATCCGACGCAAAATGCTACTGTGAACCAGTAACTCAGGGAAAAAATATGTCAAGGAAAATTTTAAACTCTTGAAGCACATCAGTATTGATAACTCTCATTCGTCAAGATTACAAAGGCGAGTACACATCAGTGCTGATATAATTTCTGATTTGTGCCTGCTGAAGCAGTGACATTATTATTTAAACCATTTGATAATCCTTTTGAATACAGTCAAAAAATAAAATTGAAAAAACTTATCTTGATATATCTGACACAAAACGCTACTGTGAACCAGTAACTCGGCAAAAAAATGTCAAGGAAAAATTTAAACTCTTGTATTACATCAGTACTGATAACTCTCTGTCGGCAGTACAAAAGGCATAGCAATAACAAACACGCCAGTGAACGACTGAAAAAAAATCGTTTTGAAAAAACAAAGCTATGCCTCGCTCTGCCGATCCCAATTCAGAAAGACCATCAGTACATAAAAATAATTACCTCAAGCAAAATGCGAATATAATACATCCTGTACTGGTGAAAATCTAATTTATCTGTAAAAAAATACTCACAGGTTATCTTGATATAAACAATCCTTTAAAAATACGAAAATTGTTTTAAAAAAACATTAGCACCACACATAGTCTCGCTGGTAATTGGTACGTTCAATTACACTTCAATCACCAGTCTGAAATGACGGTAGAGGAGTTCAGACCTCCACCAACACCGACGACACGTGCAAGTGCGATAAGCAGTGATAAGTACAGCTTGACTTGACTATACGAATCGGTGCCACAGTAAAATGCCATCATCACCACCGCAGAGACGTGCAAGTGGGATTTTGCAGGTCATAAGTACAGCTTGACAAGACTAGTCAGTTCAACAGTAAAAACCATTTAAATTGGACGGTTAGTTCTTCGACGCCACCACCCACGCTACCCACTGGGCGGTTGCCACGACGCACTACAAACGGCGACCCCATGCCACAACACCCACTACACACACGCCCCCGACAAACCGCCTCCCACACACCACCGTCGGCGCACTGAAAAAATACCCCATTGTCTTCCATCTCTCCCTCGTTTCCACAAACCACCATTGCCGCTTCCATTTCACGCACACAAACCTCCGGCGTCTCTCCAAAGCCCAAAGTCATGGGAGGAAGGCCATGGCGGAGGAACCGTCCCGCCAAGCGTCATCATGCCGAGACGTCGGACAAGAGGAGCAACCTCGTCGACATTAAAGTCCCCGGCGAAGCGCGACTACACCAGAACGCTCAAAGGGGTTGAGCTCCACGGCAAGGAGATGCTGGAGATCGTCTGCACCAGCGAACCAGACAAGGCCGACGAGGTGATCTCCAGGCTCTGGAGGAATCTTGGCGGCAGGTTTCGTAGGATCGTCGACGTTGGTGTGCACTACACCAACGAAGATGAACCTCCCCAGATGGCGGCAGTCCTGCAGTTGTGCGTCGAGGAACTCTGCTTGGTGTACCACATCGCATGACCACAAAATGGTGAGCAATCCTACTCATTTGCCCTGCATATGGTTTATCTATTTTATTAGTAATGTATCCTGAAAATTTAATCACACTTGTTTCCCAACTAGATGTACTAGTGTGGTTTGTGAAAACTGGATGCACTACTGCATTTTCTCAAGTAGATATACTATAAATGTATTTTTGAACCTGATGCACTGGATTACTATTTGGAAAATCTTGCGGAAGATTAAATTCTGAAGTTGATCGACTAGTGTAGTTTATGAAGTTGATACAATAGAGTAGTCTATGTACTCGATGTATTAAAAAGATATTTCTGAACTTGATGTAGTGAAGTATTTTCTCGAATTTGATGTAATGTTATTTTCGTAAGAAAATAAACTAAGGACTTGGTGAAGCACTGGTTACTGGTATCCTATTTCAACAAAAGTAGACTAAACTAGTACCAATGCAGAACATACAACATTGACTGAAACTATGTATAATCCAAGAAGAAGAATAACATGATGTACTTAATTTAATTTCAGAACTTTCTTTACTAGTTTTTGAAGTACATTCATCCATTGTTTATCCTACATAAACAACTACTTCATGGATTCATCACTTGTAAAACAAAAAAAATGGATAATTCAAACATCAAAGTAATGCTAATATTCAAAATGTCTACGCCCTTGCAGCCCAAGCGCTGATCGACATGCTGACATGACAAGTTGTTCACATTTGCGGTTTCAGCATTGAAAGCGACAAAGAGAAGCTGAAGTTGTCCGGTATGGAGATCAACCCCAACAAGTTCATCGACATTCAGCGCAAGTGGAGAGTTCCATACACCGGAAAGAGTACGACTCCTTGGTGATGTTGCAGCCAGCGTCATCCACCCATTCTACAAAGGCATGAAGAACAAGATCAACACGCAGGAAGACTACAAATTGTGGGGGACAAGCGAGCTGCCAGACAACCTCATCGAGTACGCATGAGTAGATGCGTACGCCGCGTACAAGTCATGGTTCATGATCGACTACATCACATATGGTTCGGAATTTGCGAAAGAGCGGGAGGCTAACAACTTCTACGACCACCCCTATTGCCCCTTTTCGGGATGAAGATACATCAGAGCCTGCCTTCCTTTTACTTCCGCTTGTGCTTGCCTTTTATCTTGCTATTTCAAATTAGTAGTTTGCTCTTGTTGGGTTGAACCAGTATGATTATGTCGTGCTTGTCATGTTTGAACAAGTCTAGTTATGTCATCAAGTACAATGTTTTGCTTATCTCATTATATAAGTTTGGTTTGGTAGCTTCGTATGTTTTTAATCCATCATTTCAAAATTGAAAAGTAGCTTCTGAATGGAAAGTTGTCGTTGCTCTAAAGTACTAGTTATGATGCAACTAATCACACAACGTTGTTCCATGTCAGCACAACTCAGTACACTTGATCGGACATTACATACTTACTACAATAAAAAGCACAAAGAAGCATCAGTCCGTAAGCGCTACTATGAATGCACTATCAGTACAACTCAGTCTACATGCAGGTATCATAGTTCTGAAAATGACACCAGAAGACGCTTGAGAATAATCACAAAAACAAACACAAAAAAGAAGGCAAAAAACTCAAATGAAAAAAGATTACACTCACACAAAACTGACAAGAACTAGAACAAAAAGTATCAGTCCAAGTTACTGGAGGAGTCAAGTACTAGATTCAAACAAACAAAAAAATTGACTGCCCAAGGTCAAAGCGCAGCCACGACAATGCTAGATACTTGAACTCGAGCCCATGGGCGAAGCCCTAGTAATCCACAGAACGCAGGACCCGCCGACCAGGGCCCATAGGTCAAGAGAGAGAGCGAGCGCCGTGTATAAGCGCTCAGGTAAGTGTTCAGAGGAGTTCGATTGGTGAGCGTCGGCTGCGCTTATAAACAGGTCCAAGCCCCTCGACTAGCGAGGTGGGACTAAACCAGGCGCAAGACGCCAAGACGACGATCAAGACAGCGCTGGACGAGCTATCTGGGCGGAAACGGCCCAATAGCCTACATCACAACAAAACACCCCACCAAATAAGCCCGGTATACAAACGGAGGGCGGGACAAAGAAATATAAACCACAAGAAAAATGTTTGTCAATTAACCTCTACAAGAAAAAGGAAAATAATATGATACAAAAACAATGAACCTCTTAAAAGAACAAAACTTAATAGCCTTTCTGTTAAATGTACATAATTTAAAAAACAGAATTAAATATTACTTTCAAGTTCAACTACTAAAACTAAAAAAGTTCAAAACATATAATGTTTGTCAATTATGCTAAAATTCTTATTTATATAAAAACTGACAAGTTCAACTACTAAAGCTCAAAAAGTTCAAACATATAATGTTTGTCAATTATGCTAAAATTCTTATTTATAGAAAAACTGACAAGTTCAACTACTAAAAATCTAAAAGTTCAAACATATAATGTTTGTCGATTATGCTAAAATTCCTATTTATATAAAATCTGACAAGTTCAACTACTAAAATTCAAAAAGTTCAAATAGAATTTATTTGTCAATTCTGCTAAATCTATTATTTATATATAATCTGTCCACACCACAAAGAACGATCTGGTCGTAAAATAATCTCAAACCCCCACCCCAGCCTAAGTTATAAAAAAATCAGTTCAAACATACATACAACATCAGTACTAAAACAGCAGGATCGGTCAGGCCACTCGCAGCACTCTGACATCAAATTTCAAACCCATGCGCTGTTTGAAATTACAATTCAGTTCTACAGTACTAAAACATAAGTACACTAAAAATGAGAATACAAAAACTATAAAGGCCTAACTTAGGTTGGTACAGATGAAAATAAAATAAGTACAATTTATGAGCAACAACTCCCAGGGCACTGAAAAAATGTTTTGACATACACTAGTGTATAAAGGCTTCAATAGAAAATAATACTTAAATATCCACACGAAAAACATCACAGATCCATAAGTACAGCTTGACTATACGAATCGGTGCCACAGTAAAATGCCATCATCACCACCGCAGAGACGTGCAAGTGGGATTTAGCAGATCGTAAGTACAGCTTGACAAGACTAAACATTGCAAGATAAAAACATTTGTCTTGGGCGGTTAGTTCTTCCACGCCACCACCCGCGCCACCTTTGGGCGGTTGCCACGATACTGCAAACGGCGACCCCACGACCACTACACACGCCTCGACGAATCGCCTCCCACACACCACCGTCGGCAAGACCGCAAAAAAATACCCCATTGTCTTCCATCTCTCCCTCGTTCCCACAAACCACCATTGTCGCTTCCATTCCATCTGCACACAAACCTCGGCGTCTCTCTACAAAGCCCACGGTCGCGGAGGAAGGCCATGGCGGAGGAACCGTTAATAGCGTCATCATGCGTAGAGCGTCGGACAAGAGGAGCAACCTCGTCGACATTAACGTCCCCGGCGAGAAGCGCGACTACACCGTAACGCTCAAAGGAGTTGAGCTCCACGGCAAGGAGACGGCCGGAGATCGCTCGCACCAGCCGAACCAGACAAGGCCGACGAGATGATGAGCAGGCTCAGGAGGAAGGGCGGCGGCTTGTATCTGAGCTTCATCGGAGTTGATGTGGAGTACACGGACGATGAAAAACCTCCACAGATGGCGGCAGTCCTGCAGTTGTGCGTCGAGGAACTCTGCTTGGTGTACCACATCACAGCGGCCACAAAATGGTGAGCAATCCTACTCATTTGCCGTGCATATGGTTTATCTGTTTTATTAGTACTGTATCCTGAAAATTTAATCACACTTGTTTCCCAACTAGATGTACAAGTGTGGTTTGTGAAAAGTGGATGCACTACTGCATTTTCTAAAGTAGATATACTATAAATGTATTTTTGAACCTGATGCCTTTGGATTACTATTTGGAAAATCTTGCGGAAGATTAAATTCTGAAGTTGATCGATTTGGTGTAGTTTATGAAGTTGATACAATAGAGTAGTCTATGTACTTGATGTATTAAAAAAGATGTTTACGAACTTGATGTAGTGAAGTATTTTCTGAATTTGATGTAATGTTATTTTCGTAAGAAAATAAACTAAGGACTTGGTGAAGCACTAGATTACGTGTTATCCTATTTCAACAAAAGTAGACTAAACTAGTACCAATGAAGAACATACAACATTGACTGAAACTATGTATAATCCAAGAAGAAGAATAACATGATGTACTTAATTTAATTTCAGAACTTTCTTTACTAGTTTTTGAAGTACATTCATCCATTGTAACTCATACTACTGTTCATTCATCTATTGTACCAGTACTAGTCACTAAAAACTTAATTAAAAATTGTTTCCCAACTAAATGAACTACTATAGTCTATGAAGTGGATGCATGATTACATGTTTATCAAGTTACATGCATTTCTGAAACTGTGAAGTGGATTGTTTCACAGTTAGCATCTGAAAAAAAGTTTATAGCATTACGAACTTTATGCACCAAATTAATTTCTGAACTTGATGAACTAGCATAGATTACGATCTTGATGCACTAGTATAGTTTATAGAATTGATGTATTAAAAGATCTTTGGTGAAGTGGTATAGGTCCATATCTTGATGCGCATGTTTCTCAAACTAATTTTTGAACTTGATATAGAATTAATGCACAAGATGTATCAAGCACTGGTATAGGTATTTTATTCAACAAAAAGAAAACTAAAGTTGAATCAAGCGGTAGCATATATCATTGACTCTGGTAAAATGATTCTCTAATTTGGTGAAGCATTTGGTAAAGCAAAGAAGATAGCAAAAAAGAAAAAATAACACGGTGTAGTTGAATTTAATTTTAGGACTTTGTGTACTAGTTTCTAAATTACATTCATGCATGACTCATAATATATAAGCATCTACCTCATGGATTATCACTTGTAGAACAAAAAAAGCAGAAGAATTAAATCCTCAAAAAAGAAGACTAATCTATAAATGTGTGTCTCCCCCCTTGCAGGCCCAAGCGCCTCAAAGACTTCCTGCAGGAGGAGAAATTGTATACATTTGTTGGTTTCAGCATTAGAGGTGACAAGCGGATGCTGGAGAAGTCTGGTTTGGAAATCAACCCCAACAACTTCATCGACAGGCAGCGCAAGTGGAAAGATCCAAAGACCAACAAATACTACGACTCCTTGGCCGATGTTGCAGGCGGCGTCATCCACCCATTCTATGAAGGCATGAAGAAGAACATGAACAGGGAAGACCACAAAATGTGGGGGAACAGCCCGCTGCCAGACAACCTCATCACGTGCGTTAGGAATAGATGCGTGCATAGCATACAAGTCATGGAAGACAATCGACAACATCGTGACGAGGTTGGGATATTTCAAAAGAGCAGGAGGCTGACCCATACTACCACAAAGAACCGGCGGATGAAGATGCATGAAAGTCTGCATTTGTTATGTTGAACCAGATACCTTATGCTCTGTGTGTCCTTAGTATTGTTGTTTCAGATTTGTAATTTGCTTTCGTTATGAGTGAACCAGCTACCTTATGCTATGTGTGTCAGGGTTTGAACAAGTTTGCCTATGTCTATCAAGTACATCGTTTGCTTATGTCGTCCAACAAATTTGCTAGCTTCCTATTTTGTTCATCCATCATTTGAAGTTGAAGTAGGTTGAAGTTGAAACTTGATGGCTGCCACGCAGCAAAGACTAGTCATGGAGAAAAAAATAACACATGAATATTTTCAAAAAAAAAGTGGCGAGACTAAATAAAGGCCAAAAGAAAATAGTAGCCTTGACGCCAAGACAGCTTAGACATGAACGGAAGTACTATCACGCTAAAAAACAGTTTTTAGTTTCGAACGAACACTAAAAGACTAAGTTTCAGCCGAGGACAACATTCGATTACTAAAAAGCATCGTGGTAAAAAGTAGTTAGAAATTCACTAAAATCTTGCATCGAGAAAAAGAAAAGAAACACCAAGACGTATTTCCTAGTCACTAGCATCCTAGGACTGAAAAGTTCGCATGCAGTTGAACACACGATCGTTCATTCTACAAATATATAAAAGGCAGGAAGCTTCGGTTCGCATTCCTTAAAAGCAGTGACATACTAAGAATTAACAGTGGCAATACAACTGAAATGTCAGTACAACTTAGTCTATACAGCAAGTGCTAGGATTATACCAAGCATTGCCTGGAGAAGAACCACAGCCTAGAAAAAAAGAAGGCCAAAAACTAAATCAAAAAGATATAAGTTCGACAAAAGAGAAAAATCACAAGAAACACAACGAGAAGACATACTAGCATCAAACAACACAAACAATAAATAATTAATCAAAAGTACTAGCACAATTGGAATCTCAGTACAACTAAGTTTATTCGGTAAGTGCTATGATGATACCAATTAATGCATTGAGAAAGAAATAGTTTTGAACTTAATAGGACTATCTCTTAAACGTAGCTAATTTAAATCAATAATTTAACTTTTACTATGAAGTTCAACTACTAAAGTTCAAGAAGTTCAAAAAGAAATTTGGCACTAAAATTTTGAAAGCCTTACTGTTGAATGAGACTACAAATCGGTACTAACGAGAACTATGTCATAAGTACAAGAAAGCGAGAGTCTGAAACTATAAAGGTCCAAGTTAGGATGGAATCACATAAAAATAAAATAAATCTCACTTTCTGAGCAACAACTCGAAAATACACTTGAAAAAAAATTGTTTTCAGTTCAACTACTATATAAGTCTTCAGTACAAAAAAACTTAACCAAAACGAATTCCCGGTGAAACATTGTGCCACACTTAAAACACAACACAAAATATACTAGTCATTACATAGTACTCGACAAGACATCAAACACTTCAAAATAGAGCCTACAATGTTTTCAAGAGATATATCACACAACTATCCAATTCACTATGCAAATGATGACCATTTATCCTATGCATCAGGAGCCAAATCATGAACCTCCTTGGGAAGCTCCGTCACCATAAGATGGTTATTTCGGTTGAACACAACTCTATACAGATCCTCAGCGTTCCAATCAACAATGCATGGATGCAAAACAATAAAACAAATTATCAAAAATCATGACACATAAAAAAAAGGATGCATAATAAGCCAAAAACAGAAATTGAAAAGCTCAACAAGAAACCCACGTCATTATTTCGAATGTTCTCAACGATCTTTTCACCATCATAGCATCCCGCATACTTCACAAAGATAATGGCCACATTCATTTTTCCCTTGAAGTGGAACCTTGACAAACGTTGGTTTCTTTGCAAACAGCTCCCGACTGGGCTGCTTGCTTGCATTGTACTGAGCATCACCATACACAGCCTTCATTACTTTGACCAATCTAGAAATCTGTAAAAAAACAAAACAACCGACACAGTTTTAGGTCTCAGAAACAGCGAAACAAAGATGCGTAAATATTAATCCGATCGATAATAAATGTCACTCACAATCTTCTTGCAGTATTTGTGATAGGTGTTCTTTGAAGGACGGTGGTTCTTCGGATAAGGTAAAGAGTCAAGGATGTCAACGCTACTTCGGTACCGATTCATGACATATAAGGAATAGTGGTTCACTTTCCTATCCTTTGAAAAAACCATAGGCTTGAATAGAGGCATCATGATCTAAAAACAAATGACCAAAAAAGAGATGTTAAATATTCAAAGTAAAAACCTGCATCACAACAAACAAATAAAAACCAAAAATCAGCTAGTAGATCTCACAAGGTCGGTAATCGAGCAAGTCTTCATTAGCTTTAACATAGCTCTTGAAATCTCTCGCTTCACTCTCCACATTAAACACTTTATTTTCATCCTCGTAAAACGAACAGTCAAGCACAACCTGCAAAAAAGCCAAAATAGAAAATAGACAGCGGAAAAGAATCAACAAGCAAAGTATTATTAAAAATCATAAAAACAATAGATAGTCTTGTTCAACATAAAGAAACCGATCTGATTGATTACCGTGATGAAATATGGACTCAGCAATATCCTTTTCCCAGATGCGAAATCAGCATTTCTATCGGGATCTTGCTTCCAATCATCAATGAGGAAGTCCATTACATCACCCTCCATCATTTGCCCAGGTGAAAAAACTTCCAGATGCGATTCCCAAAGTGAAATTAGTTACGTTTCCATCAGCCGAGGTATCATTGAGAATGTATTCCCGCAAAGACACACAAGAACAAAAAGAAGGAGAAGCAAGATAAGGCATTCATAGCAGTTCGAGTTGTATAAAAGGAACAGTTCAGGCCATATTTATCTAGCTTACAAACAACACAAGAAAGGGAAGAGGAAAATAATGAGAGATACTCACTCGGCATACTTCTCACGCCATTCACCACTAAGCAACAGATTATACAACCTGCGAGCCTTGTCGGTGAGGGAATTTATAAGGGTGAAGCTGCTTTGCGAGGAGCAAAACTTTATAGGAGCTGTGGGCGCAAGCTTCGTGCTTACAACGTTGCCAGAATCCAAAGCAGGATCCTTCCTAGCACCACCAGCTCTACGAGCCACTATTCCAGCAAAGGGAGATAAACCTTTGGCAGCAGCGCTCCTCGTGACTTTTCCAACGCCAAAGAATCTTGTCAAACACATCATCATCGCTGTCTATCAATTCCACAATGGGATTCTTGGGTGTAGTAGGGCTATCTGCACAAGCAGCCGCAAGAAACCTCTCGTAGCTCCCAACCGCCCCTTCATAACACCAGATCTTGCCTTTTCGGAGAACGCATACAGCTAAGATCAATAGCTACGCCTTTCGAGCTCCAAGAACTGGCTACCAAAGAACCCGTAGTCATGCTCACCAAGATCCAACCACTCACCGGAAAAAAAAGACCGCACAAAGCGTAAGTTCAAATACATATTTCATGACAGTACTAATAGAGAAGTACAAGCTGCAAAAAATTTACAAAAGTCCATGCACACGTACAGGGTTCGATGCCAAACAAACCCCGGAAGTAAACATCAAACAAATGGCTAGTTGCGCAGGTATACAGCAAAGTCTTCCTAATGTCCAAAATGTTTTCATGGTTGTAATCGACCATTTCAATTACACCATCCTCCCGGCAATAGTAGGTCTTGCAGTTTTGTAGCATAAAGAATCCACAATCATGCCTGTAAACAAAGGAAAAATAAAAAATGGTACAACACAAAATCCAAAAAATACGGGAACAACATCCTCCAAAGAACAAAAACAACCAGCAAAAATCATTAAAAGCGGATACTCACGTGTTTTCCTCGCCGAGGCACCCGCACAAACTCGCAAGAGAAACCATCAATATGCGCCGGTGAGAACGGTTTGGCCCTGTCTACACTGGACTCCCTCCAAAGCTTCTTTATATTATCTGTCATATTCCTTAAGAATCTAACTGCATCACCCGAGGTATCATCACGGAGTGAATCAAGACACTCGAAATGACAGAACTTCAAATTCAGAACAACCAAGCACCAATGCCCAGATTCTTCACTAGGCTTCATGGTAGCCACAAATGACAGCGGATCAAATGTAGGGAAAAGAAGCTGAAAAAAATCACAGAGGAAAAATGAATTTACCAAATCATAATGAAACAAAAATTCAGCCTCCAAACAATAAAATAAAAGAGGGAAATTGAAATTCATAAGTACAAACAAAAAATCACATAATCATAAAGAAATTATATCCACCGCCCAAAATTGAGGAACAATCATATCAGTTCAATTCCCTTGCAACAATAAGTACATCTTTAATAAAAGAAGCACAGATCAAGTTCATTCCCCCCACATCCCAAAACTGCAAAGAAAACATGACAGTTCTAGTTAATGAGTACAAAAAGTCCAAGTTCACCTACTTGGTCAAAACCATCAGCACCTGATCTTGTGAACCAATTTAGCACATTGGAATCAATATTTCCATCACGGATCTTGGTCTGTTGTACAAAAAGAACAACAATAGTTAGAAAATTGGCAAAACAAGTTATCATCCTATTTACAAAAAAAGCAAAATACTGACCGTCACCCATCTGGGAACTATCAACTTGTCAGTGTCTCGGTACTTCTGACGTAGAGAATATAAAACAACATCAGTATTGTCTGAGTTGAGCATGCCAGTGGGGACAAACGCTTTAGCAATAGAACCAACACTGGCATCACATTCTTTATTTTGAAACATCGGCTTGTGACTATAAAAACAAACAAGATTACATGAATTAAAACTACTGCAACAACAACAATAATCAAACTAGAGAAATAAAAAGAGACAAAAAATGGTACGGGCAAAATCCCAAACTAACCATTTTGTATGCGGTTAACCTCGTAATAAATAAGAAAAAACGTATCAACCTTAACAACATTACCACTTTCTGCTTGCAAAAAATGATGAAAAATAATAAGTTCAACAACTACAAGAGAACATGTCCAAAATGCCAAAATTGAGAAGTACACCCCATTTACAAGTCCTTACCTGGACTATCAGGGTTTGACAACGACGGTAGTTCCTGTGATGAGACCATTATGCCTCCGGTTTGAGGGTTTGACGATGGGACATCTTGAGAGGACACCAATATTGATGCGCTTTTCGTGGTGCAGAGAAAGAATATTCTGGGACGACAAGAGCGCCTCCTGCGTCAAGGGGTCAGAAGAAATTGACAGAAGTAAATCATCATCCTCGGATGGCACCTCCTCCAGGCTAGAAGCATCTTGCAATGCATCATCGTAATCAAGACCTCCAGGCGGGAAATTCTCCGGCGGCAAATCTTCACAACCAGAAACATTTTCATTCCCCAATACCAACACCAGAGATTTGGCATCAAGTATCTTTGGCAGCACCAAAGATCCTCATCACAACTTTGGTACCAACATTGCGCCCACTACTCAATGGAACATCATGAGCATCATCTCCACCACTAAGGACAACCTCACGCTCAACATCAAAGAATCTGATGAAAATAAAATTCAGAAAAAGTGAATAATATGAACAAAACTAACAATAAAAAATAAGCTACAAATAGGTGCATGTAAAAATAAACCTTGGAAGCATTCACAGCAACATCATCGAACTTGTTGTCGCTAACATTCAAAGCGACATCACCAACAGGCAAACAAGGCTCATCGCCAACAATAGGACCACGATTCAAATGTAATGAGACAAAAAAACAATGCTATTATGAGCAACAATAAACGGTGTGGGATAGAAAAATGAACAAGCAAGACACATCGGTGCGCATGAAAATTTAAGAAAATATTAATAAACACAGTGAAAATAAAAATAACCTTGCACTTATCAGTGGATAGATCATTAACTCCACCGTCAACAGAACCCTCAACATTATGATTGGTCTCCTGCATGAAAATAAAAATTAATAAACAGATGTAGATTAGGAAGTTCAACTACAATACTGACAGCAGAACAACATAGTAAAAACATACAAACAATGAGGACTGACTCACATCAACAACAGGGTGCTGCGAGCCAACATCGTTCGTACGCTGATCAGAAACATTAGCCTCAGTACCATCATCAGCCCTGCTGTCGGTGCCAGCAGCCTCATCGTGATCAATCTGCATGAAAGAAAATTATTAATAAATAGATGAACATGAGGAAGTTCAACTACAACACTGACATCAGGACAACAACATAAAAATTGCAAACACCAACGACTGACTCACATCAACATCAGGACGCCAAAGCCAACATCATTCGTTTCGTGATCAAAACATTAGCCTCAGTACCATCACCAGCCCTGCTGTCGGTGGCGGCAGCCTCATCCTGCTCAAACTGCTTGATAACAACATTTGCACTTTCTTCATATGGCTTGCAGCGAGAGTTTTGCGTAGTTCTGAAACGCTTCATGTTGTTCAACAGACGAATCGAGCTCTGAACTAGATTAGCGGCACCGTCGTTCATATCACCAATTAAAATCCTCTCCATCTCAATGTAGTCAACAGCTTCCTCAGCGTTAAATTGATGACCTTCAGGAAGGATACCATTGATACAGCTCAAATGTTCAACTGTCGTTGGGACCTTTTGCAACTCAGAACACACATTACTTAAGATATGCTTAGCGCGCTCCAACGCTGAAACAGCAACATCAATACCAAAACCCTGCCTCTGTGAAGCACTAGCATTACTAGGGCCAGGGGGCATAACCAGCACCCTCAACACCACGGCCATCCTCAACTCATCGGGCAGATGAAAACTTGAACTCGAGACGACGGCATCTCCGTGGATCGGCCGTTTATACACTCGAAAAAACGACCTCCTCTTGAGTTTTCCACTACAAACAAAAGGGAAAAATAGTTAATCAATCAACGCAACACATAGGGAAAAATAAATCATGATATTAACAGATTTAAAATCAACACCACTAATAAAACTTTAACAGTCATTGCCAATTTGTTAGTATTTACCAACAGGCCAGTTGAACAAAGTTATTCAGTTCAACAACACACGAAACAACAGTACTAAAAAACCATACCTAAACCATACAAAATATAAACAGACAACTCTACAGTACACATGTCCACTACAGCAAAAAATAGCTATACCTAAAAATAATAAAAGGTCTGCAAGACACAAAACAAACAAAACTCACCGGAAGCTTCCCAAACACCCAAGTCTTTGAATCTGCATTGCCTTTTTTATCAAATCTGCATCAACCAGATCAGAAAGCTTGGCAGGATCCATGTAACATATGCGGGGGACTCGCATGTCAGGCTCCGCAATTTTGCCACGGATAAGGCAGTCAAGGTACATTAGTACAGGCCCTATGGCACAGCCTGTGATTGCCTTCCCCATGGTATCACCATCTTGGACTTAGCAACAGCCCTTCTAAGCTCATCAACCATCAGCTGGCAATAATCCATTTTAGCCATGTCCTCAAAGACGAGACCCTCAAACATTGCTGCCTCTCTGGAAACACGCGGGGCAGAACCAGGCAACACAACCTTCATAAACACAATAATGAAGAACACTTTCAGAGCAAGGTCATCTTTGCTAGGATCCTTGACGAGCACCTTGAGCTTATTCCTCAAATCCTTTGTCTTGATATCTTTGTCCTCGCTAATGTCAAGCTCCGATCTTAACTTCATCGAAGGCGTCATCATATCCGTCCTCTGACGGCCTTGGCGCAGAACGACCACCACGAGGGAAACCAAATAATTGTTGTATACCATCGCTAGTGATGCGAAGCTTCTTATTAGCCTCACCCATGTCAAGAGTTATTGTATCACAATCTATCCTCAGGTACAAAACTCCCATCGAGAGGCGGAAATGTTAGACTTCACCCTCCACCAAGATAGAACCAAAACCGGATGCATGAACCCTAGCCACATGCCGACTCTCAAGTAATTTAGCACAATCTTCAACCTCTCTCAACGAACATCGCACAGCTTAAGTTCAATTTCGTTGGTCACCTTCATCCAAGGCAACTTTTTCCGCATTGCCTCCCACCGCTTGACCGGACTCATAACGCTAACAGTCAGTAAACGAAAACAAAAGCCACACCTTAAAAAATGAATATAGAAAACAACAAAAGCATATGAATGCAAGTAAAAGAAAAAGTAAAGATTGCACAAGTTCAACTATTAAAACAACATCAGTACCACCCTCAATTGATGCAAACAATGATCAGCCTAACTCGCCGCAATACCAAATTAAACACAATTAAATCATTGAAAGTAAAACTAGTAAATCACATGCAGTACAAAACACAAACCACTACAAACAATGAATATAAAAAACAAAACAAGCATACGAATGTAAGTAAAAAAAAGATTGCACAAGTTCAACTATTAAAACAACATCAGTACCACCCTCAATTAATGAATACAATGACAAGCCTTACTCGCCGACATACCACCCCAAACACAAATTAAATCATTACAATTACAATTAGTAAGTCACATGCACAACAAAACACATACCACCGCAAACAATGAATATAGGAAACAAAACAAGCATATGAAGGCAAGTAAAACAAAGAAAAGTTTGCACAAGTTCAACTATTAAAACAACATCAAGGTACCACAACCAAAATAGATGCAAAACAATGACCAGCCTCACCTGGCCAAAGATACCAGCCCAAACACAATTAAATCATTGCAAGTACAACTAGCAAGACACATGCGTACAAAACACATACCACTGCAAATTCATCTTACGAATCAACTTCAATATCATCTTCTTCAGATGCAGCTTCTTGACTTCAACATGAGCACGCTTCTTCACACCTTTGTTCACTTTTGCGGGATGAACTTTACGCTTCTTATTTTCTTTCAACAAAGACCGCTCTTGAAGAGGAGACGAAGAAGGCTTCTTATTTGTCAAACCTCGTGGACTCCGACGAACAGAGGAGCCACCAAGTTTGCTTGGACCAATTTTCACAGCAACACTATCCGCATCAGCTTTGCTATTACCAGGTTGGGAAACAGCTTTCACACGTGGACTACGCCTCTATGTGCCATCAGGATTTCGATCTGACATCTTCCTCTTCAAAACAGCTTTGTTCTCCTTAACTCCATCACGATCAAACACTTGCGTCAAACGAGTTTGCATCAAGTTTGTCTTCACAGGCATGTCACTTCCATGAGATCTGACATGAACAGTTGAAAAATCCGCGTCACCACCTTCATCGCCTACACATTTAGGAGCTTGAGCAACATCAACATCACTTTCTGGCACACAGGCAGCCTTTTGACGCCGTTCCAATTCCTTTCTCTTATGGAATTCATACTTCTTCTTTCTTTTCCTTTCGTCCTCGAGCTGTATCGCATAGGAACATCCTCGGCTTGGGTAATGTGCTCGGTGCCATCAACACTTTGAGGCCGAGTAACGAGACAACCGCAAGCTGCCATCACCATCATCAACGTTAAGTGAATACATTCCATCATTAATATCTTTAACAACATCAGCAATGTCCTCACGGAACACCATGGCTGTCATTAACTGCATAAACCAATAACATAACCACGCACATAAAATTTAAAACACAATTAACATTGCAGACACAAAAGATAAATAAAGCGCATAGCATCAGACACAAAACAAAACGGAACAACTGATGTAACTAAGCATATATATGTATTAAAGGCTGATAAAAATAGAGCAAATATAAGGGAAACACCAGCAACATTCGCAAGTTCTAGAGGATTTGGTGTCTCAAAAATAACATTCACAAGATCTTGAAAGTGTTCTGATTTGTCAGAATCAGGAGGCACCGGCACTCCGACATCTGCAACAACATCATAATTAGCAAAAAGTACAAGAACAATCAATCGGTTCAACTATGTGAACACTACAAGTTCACCGAATAAAACAAATATGAACCCACCACTTGCATAACAAACTTCAGAAAACACAACTCTTTCAACACCATACTAGTTCTTCATTGACTACTACAACCTATTCAAATGCCAGGACAAGCTTCAAAATACACATGGTGATAAGTACTACATCATGTCCGCAGGTTGCATCAAGCGCCAAAACCATACACGCCATACAATCCAGGACAAAATTAACACATATCAAAATACATACAACTTATAAAGTCGATACGACAACAACTCATACAACATAAAAACCAGATCTATTAAAACATCATCCAAAATACAGGGAAAATCGCACGCATTCAATTTGTCCAGGACTAGATGATGTACCCATTGAGATCTACGGTCCTAAAATCTGCCGAACCAGATACGCAAGACACATGAACAAAAATTAGGGATTTGAACTATTTGAGAACGAAGCACGCCATACAAAAGCAAAACTCTTACCGACAAACACAAAATCCGCACGCATAATCCAAGATTACCGCCGCCAAACGCTCGTTCAACAACAAAGGAACCCTAGCGAGTGCAGCCTGGGACAGCAAAGAGAGCAAGAGATTAGAAATAGAGAGAAAATCTGAACATAAGAGGACGCAAGAAAAGTCAATGGCAGAGCAAAAAGAACAAAACAGAACACCCGGACCTCCACCCCTGGGGTTGAGCCCTCCGGCCGACGCTCCCGCGGCGAAACAGGAGTAACAACTCCCCCTCCGAGAAGAGAAGAAGAGGGGAACGAAGACGGAATCGATTTGGGGACGGGAGAGGAGCGGAACGGGGAAGATCGGAGGTTAAAAGGTGAGTGGGAGGGTTAAAAGATGACTGGGAGAAAACGGACGGCTAAAGCCCACAACCGTGGCGAAGCCCACTATCTCTAGCCAGTTACAAAAGATAATACCAAAAATCAAATACAAATAAAAAATTAATATAGATGGTGAAAACAAACGGCTAAAGTATAAATAATAACTCACAATAGTACAAAAAAAATTATCAAACAAGTACAAATGAAAAAATAATTCATAACGGTCATGTTTTTCCCCTAAAAAATAAAGATAAGATAATGGGGCAAGTCATGTTACGGACTCGCCTCCGCATGCGACGCCGCGGCACGCCGCGTCGTCGCCTGCTACGGCTCGTTCCTGGCTCGGCCTCGCCGGGATGGGGGAGGGGGGTCCCGACCCTCCCCGGCTCGCCTCAAGGCTTAACGCGGGCAAAGGCGCTTGCTTGACAAAGCGAAAGTTTATTCTGCTTCCCCCACCCCACGCACCCACACCCCTAAGATAGATAATGGGGCAAAGTCCATACAAGGAAGATGTGTCAAGACAACTATGCCCCTCGATGCAGTTCGGTGCGGGGGCAAGTCATGTTTCCCCCACGCACCCACACCCCTAAAGATAGAAAACGCGGTTTATCCGTTTCCCCATGCACCCACACCCCTAAGATAAGATAATGGGGCAAGTCATGTTACGGACTCGCCTCCGCATGCGACGCCGCGGCACGCCGCGTCGTGCTGCTCTGGCTTTCGTTCTGGCTCGGCCTCGCCGAGATGGGGAGGGGTCCCGACCCCATCCCCCAACCCCGGCTCGGCCTCGCGCTAACGCGGCAGTGCGCTCGTTTGATACGCGCAGTGCGGTTATTCTGTTTCCCCCCACCCCACGCACCCACACCCTAAGATAGATAATGGGGCAAAGTCCATACAAGGAAGATGTGTCAGTACAACTATGCCCTTCAGTACGGTTCGGTGCGGGGGCAAGTCATGTTTCCCCCACGCACCCACACCCCTAAAGATAGAAAACGCGGTTATTCTGTTTCCCCACGCACCCACACCCCTAAGATAAGATAATGGGGCAAGTCATGTTACGGACTCGCCTCCGCATGCGACGCCTTGCAAGACGCGTCGTCGCCGCTTCTGCTTGTTCTGGCTCGGCATCGCCGGATGGGAGGGTTGACCCCCAGCTCGACCTCGCGCTTAACGCTGAAGTGCGCTTCGTTTGTGAGTATGATCTTGATTATTCTTTCCCCCCACGCACTCCACACCCCTAAAAAAGACAGATAATGGGGCAAAGTCCATACAAGGAAGATGTGTCAGTACAACTATGCCCCTCGGTACGGTTCGATGCGGGGGCAAGTCATGTTTCCCCCACGCACCCACACCCCTAAAGATAGAAAACGCGGTTATTCTGTTTCCCCATGCACCCACACCCCTAAGATAAGATAATGGGGCAAGTCATGTTACGGACTTCGCCTCCGCATACGCCTTGCTGCACGCCGTGTTGTCGCTTTCACGGCTCGTTCGGCTCGGCCTCGCCGAGATGGGGAGGGGTCCCTCCCCCCCTCTGGCTCGGCCTCGCGCTTAACGGCGGTGCGCTCGTTTGACAGGGCATAGTGCGGTTATTCGATTCCCCCACCCCACCCCACGCACCCACACCCCTAAAAAAGATAGATAATGGGGCAAAGTCCATACAAGGAAGATGTGTCAGTACAACTATGCCCCTCGGTACGGTTCGGTGCGGGAGCAAGTCATGCCACGGTACTATACTCAAACAAACAAAAAAGAAGAAAAAGAAAAAAATTGACAGCACAAGGACACAAAAGTACCAGTCCAAGTTACTGGTGTAGTCAAGTACTAGATCCAAAAAAACAAAGAAAAAATTGACCGCCCAAGGACAAAGCGCAGGCCCGACAATGCTAGATACTTGAACTCGAGCCCGTGGGAGAATCCCAAGTAATCCGCGACACCTGCAGGGCCTGGCCCAGGGGCCCACAGTCAAGAGAGAGAGCGGCGCCGTGTATAAGCGCCTACAGTAAGTGTTCGAGGAGTTCGACTGGTGAGCGTCGGCTGCGCTTATAAACAAGTCTAGAGCCCCCTCGACTAGCCAGGTGGGACTAAACACATAGCTCATGTGCACGCCAGGCCGCACCTGCCATGAGAAGCTATCCGGCCGAATACAACGACTCCAGCCGATGGCCCAACAAAGTACTTCGCCCCATTACAAAAATCCGATGAGATCACGCACGACAAAAAATAAAAAATGAAAATAATTTAAAAAACTCACAAGAAAAATCAGTTAATAAACAAAAATATTGTGACAAAGTTCAAACACATCTTAATGGTAAGAAGTAAAAAAAATATAAGACTGTAAATAAAAATTTCAGAAACGAATTTACAAAAAAGTTCAACTACTACAATTCATAAGGTTCAAGTACAAATAAAAAGAAAGTACTGTGCAGCGAAGATTAATTTTTTTATTTTATAAAATACCAAAACTATCATTATTCATCTATAAAAAAGAAGAAAAAACGTGCTCCAAAATTCATGTAAAAAAGTAAGAAAAAAATATTATACAACAAACAAATTTGATTGGTAATTGACAGCCTAAAATAGAGCAGTACTATCATTAACATAATGTAAGTTCAGCAAACTTAATAACAAAAAGAGGTTCTAAAAAAAATCATCTGCGTATAGCACCGTCTCCTAGTTATGAACATGAAAAATATACCAGCCAAAACAAAGGATGCCCATCAGTTCAACTATAGAAATTGTTCCAGTACTAATATAAAGAATGTATAAATAAAACACTTATAATTGAGCGAGAACAATAGGAAAAACATTACATAACTAGTTCCATACCATTCTGATAAAACAATACAATTCAACCATCTCACATGCAAATCTTTTAAAAGAAAAAATACTGCAACATAATCAACCATACACAAATCTCAAAGCCAGCGTCATTTGCCACATTTAAACCTACAAAACATAAATTCTGAATGTCAGAGAGTCGTCTTCTCTCAAGAACATAACCATAACCACATCACCATCCTCAAATCCAGACTCAGCCGCAAACTCCTTCCACCCAGTAGTTAGGTTGATGCAACCATCAAAGTTGATGTGGTAGGCAACATCCATCAACTGATACCCATTCTTGTCTGAAGTCTCCATCTTCAGAACACCGGAACTAGGAGCAACAATCCTGATCCTGGGTGACATTTTCTGCAAATGGACATGGGAGTACAAAACAAAATGAACACCTGACATAACTGAATTTTTACACATATATAGGAACGATTTGCATAACAAACTGAAATGGAAAAAATTTGAACCAAAACAATAACACAAAACTAACTAGACATGTGAACTGACTAAACTGAAAAATATACATATCAATACACCTACAGTAAAAACATCTATTCATAAACAGATCAGGGATTATACAAAAATTGTTTAAATACTTTGTTAAGTAATGAACAAATAAACACGTAAATCCCTGCTATTAAAATCCAACAAAACCTAATTAAAAAATATAGACAGGCTATTCATAAGACAAAACTGCAGATCCAGTCCATGGGTTTGAGCGAAACCAACAAGAAAGTAGAAAACAAAACGAATAGAAACACATACCCATGATTCCTTCAAGTCACCATCCGTCAAGCGACAAACATAGGGTGTACGAAACCCATGGTTGTCAGACAAGAAACAAGAAAGTTGCCCACGCCTGCTGAGTCCGAGTGGGCTCCAAACTGAACTTCGTACACACCGTCGACTATGCGCGCCATCTTTACTAGGCATCCGCATGAACAATCCTCCATTGAACACACAGGAACAGAGAAAAAGGCAACAAAGAGAAGAGAGAGGAACCTACATCTGATTCTGGAAGAATGAATAAAAGGGAGGGGGAATACTTGGCCACACACCACACATAGATGGATAACGTTTATAGTCAGGGACACTCGCAGATTATAAAAATAATAAATAGGCAGATGGGTAGCCAGCTGGTAGGAAATAGTTATTACACAAGTCGTCCAACATTTGACCGCAAATCAGTTCAACTTCAGAAAACCAAGCAGTTCAAAGGTGCACATGTCGAACATATGCAGACAAAACAACACATTCAGAGACAAAAACAAAGTTGAATTCATTTAATCATTCGAACATCTGCTCCCTCACAACAAAAATCTTATAGACATAATATTCACT
Source organism: Aegilops bicornis (assembly GCA_021605145.1). Lineage (NCBI taxonomy): Eukaryota > Viridiplantae > Streptophyta > Magnoliopsida > Poales > Poaceae > Aegilops > Aegilops bicornis. Next base: position 548,000,515 of record CM038671.1, on the reverse strand, counting down.
ACTTCAGTCATAACGATCAAAGAAACGACGTCATTTTGCCCTGATAGATGGATGTGGAGCCGTGGCTGCTCTCGCCCTAGCCCAACTAATGATCTGAATATGGTTCCTTCCCCCGCCTGGGAAAAGAAGCTCCAATTCATTGGAGTTGCAAGTATCCATCACCTCACGCCAAGTAAGTCTGTTGAACTCTGCCTCCGGTTCCTCCTCGGCAGCACATCGCGCCATCTGCTTGCGCCTGCGCCTCCTCCTCCTCTGCTCCTCTACTGCAGCCCTCACATCTATGGCGTCCCCCTCCTCCTCTGTGACCTCTCCCAGCTTAGGATCCATCTCCCTTTTCTTTGGTTGCAGCTTCGTAGAATGAAACCGACAGAGGGCTCGGGCTTTATAATCAAAGTGCAGAGAGCCATCGGTGCGGCTCCGATGTCAACACACAAGAACAAAACTTTGACACGGCAGCAGTCCAACTACACATACGGGCATCAATTCAAAACAACACTGAAAAACACGCAACTTAATTACACAGTTTGACCAGATTACCCGAAATCGCAGCTTATAGTCAGCCGCCATACACAACCTCCGCCAACGACAAAACAACATGGGAATCCGGGGTAGAAACAACTCAAAAAAGCAAAATTGACAACGCAAATCTTTTCATACAGTCCTTATATCTCTCCCTGCAACACCAATCTGAAAGTAAAACAATGTAAAAAGAAGAACAGATTTCCATGGCGGGCGTGGAAAGCGACCAAGAACACAAAACTTGTAATCATAAATTACAGATGAAAAAATCTCAAAAACTATAACAGACCGATAATTCTCACATGAAAAACGACAAACACGACGTAAATTGAGACCCACGAACAACACAGTAAACACTGACGCCCAAAATCACGTCCGCCGCCAAAATGCACACGCCGTCACCTCCGGTGACTACAGATCGCAAAACACATCCAGCTGAGCGCGCGCACGTGCGGAACCCCTTACATGTCTCCTCTAGCAACGAATGGCCCGCGGCATCGCGCCAGGGAACGACTGGAAGCTCCACGTTGCATCCCCTGTTTCCGTCCGTCGTGCACGCAGGAAGATCAGTTCTTGTTGAAAAACACGTCAGTCCAAACTGTGAACCACGTCAGTACAGAGAGGGTAACAGAATAATATTCTGTTACGCGTAACAGAATAGCCCAGATGTATATATATATATATATATATATATATATATATATATATATATATATATATATACATATATATATATATATATAGGACAATCATTTGGGACACCTAGGTGCCCAAGCTCCTTACCTAGATGCCGTTAGATCAAACTTGATCTCGCTATTAAAATAGGTATAGACTTTGCATGCATACCCGCATTATTACTTTCCTATTTGTTTGCATGATGATACTTCTATGGAAAGTAATAATGGTTGCCTAATTGATACGTGTCATTATTTTCTCTTCATGGTAGTAAATTGCAAATAATTATTTAGCATACTCGTTGCCATGTATGGCAGGTGCATATTTATTAATTAGAAAAATAGCATACAACTTTTTTTACCACGTACATCAATACGTACATATTTTCATTGGGAATAATACTAACATGTATGTATTTTTGTTGGGTGTGACACTAACACGCACATATTTTCATTAGGTATAATACCCATTAGCTGGTATCATGGTCTAAAATGTACACCTGGGTATCTCAGTTACATATACCGCCTATAAAATGTGTGACATTGATGGGTATATACAAAAAAATCATATCAAGGTATGTATATTTGTGTTTATATTTTTATTGGGTATACATGTATATTTTTATTTGTATATTCGCATCGAGGTATATTTATATGTATATTTTCATTTAGTATGACATCAATGCGTATTTATTAAAATATATGATATTTATATGTATATTTTTATTGGGTATAACATCAATGCATACAAATTTGCGTTTGGTATAATACCCACTTACTAGTATAACGGTCTAACAATATATACACGTGAGTATCTCGGGTATGATGTACATATATACGTATCCAAGTATAAGTGTTCAGATTATTTTTATTCTAGAAAAAATCATGACTATTTAGGATACTAATACATGCAAACAAAACATGGAAAGTCATTATTTTATTAATTGTACACCATATACTAATGAATAGTACTTGCCATAACACACCTAGGTGCCCCAAACAATTTTTCCGAGCTTGACGTCCACACACCTGTACGTCAGTCACTCTGCTCCGGCCGTCCACGCCTTGATTCGATCGGGACTCCTCCATCAACCCCGTCTCCATCCACCTGGATCGGTCGCCGCTTCGCATCCAAAGTTTCATGCGTGGAACGTATGAGGTCTCTAGTGCGGAGGCCGTCGGTCGTTCCGCGTCGGCACGGGCCAACTCACGCGCCCAACACGGGCGTGTTGGCGCTGCTGTGGCTGGCCGCTTGCGCCAACGACTAATCCACGCCACTTGGATCGGCTCACATGTTTATGCAGGTGGTTGTTTGTGTGCATGTGTTGGCCCGGACAACGTGTCCGTACGTCTTGACTTGGCCATGGATAATCGCGTCTGCATGCGGTGTGCTTTGCTCGCCACGCGCTTCAATCCGGTTCCTGTATAACGCGTGTTCTGTTTGGTTGCCTGCTTTTACCACGACCGGCCGCCTCATCTGATCCAATAGACACTTCGACCTCACGAGCGATCGGATTGATTACCCGTCCGCCCATAATTTGCTTCATTCACACCGCTGGATCGATCTGGCCATAGGTCCTGTAAAGATTGTCCCGAGTACATGCGCCCCTCCATGTACATGCGCCCCTCCATCGCTTGAGCATCGGGCTGCCGCTGTGTTGCCCCGTCGGGCCCCAGCGCCGCCGCCCTGTGTTTCTCCCTGTGGCTGCATCGACCCGCGTGCTGCCACTGCATTGCCCCTTTGAGTCGTATTGCCGCGGCCCGTGGTCTACCGCCGCCCCGAGGACGTCCGTTCCAGGGCATCTTCGTTGCTGCACCGACCCTCGTGCTGCCGCTGCGTCGCCCCATCGGGCAGTAGCGAGCATGGCACAGGGTCTCGGCCGCCGCCTGAGGCTGTCTCCACAGTTGCACCTCCTGCGCTCCACCGCTGCGCCGCCCCTTCGGGACGTAGCGTCGCGGCCTGCGGTCACCGCCGCCGCCTTGAGGTCTTCCTGCTGACGCCCCGACCCGCCTGCTGCCGCCACGTCACCCCTTCGGGCCGTAGCGCATCAGCCCACGGTCCACTCCGCCGTCCCCGCGCGTCGACTTCCCGTGGTATGCGTCGCGCCTCCTACCTCGGTGCGGGAACGCCACCGTCCCCGCTGGTCTTCATAACGTTGTTGGGTTCCACGCCTATTTCGAGCACCGCCGCCACGCTCCTAACCTAGCCGCCGCCGTCAGGCCGCTCTTCTTTGGCCGCCGCCGCCCGTCCACCCCCTTCGTCTTCGTCCAGCACCAGCCCGTCGCCAGCATCGCTGTCATCTTCCCCGACAACTTTGTCTACTCCGACCACCGTTGGTGACATCGGCCCCCACGCCGACTGGCGCCACAACCGTCGCGGAGTCTCCTTCTCTGCTGGCCCCTCCGACTCCTCGACATGGCGTACAGCTCGTGCAGGTCCCTCGTCTATGCATGCTCGGTGTTGGCAACACCGATGTGTGCCTTCGTCCATGACGTGTCCCCGGACCTGGCAAGCCTGGTGCAGCGCTTCATTAACTTCAACTTCGTAAGTCTACGCATGCCCGGTACTGGCAACACCGATGCGTGCCTTCATCCATGATGTGTCGCCGAGCTTGGCAAACCCTGCGTGACGCGTCATCAACAACGTCTTCTTACCGGTGCACCACTACTTCGACAGCACTGCGCCCATGACTAACTCAGCGCCTCCTTACGTCAGCGGCTCCACGGCGACTTCCTCGACACCGGCTATGCCGACTCCACATCGACCGCGGCGTTCTTCGCGCGGCTACCTCAACCACGGCTACACCACCCACGCTCTCGGCTACCTCGATAAACGACACAAAGGGCTGCCTTCGGATTCTTCTCCAGTCTCACCATCTACGTCGCTACCATTGTGACTGCGAGGGGATATTAAGTATTATGTTTAGTTAGGAAATACGAGATAGACTAGGGTATGTTCTGGCTTATATTGTACTCCAAGTTGGTCATTGTACTCCTATATATATGCCCATGAGGCTCAAGCAATACAACTATTCCACCAATCCATCTCTCTCCCTTCTAACACTTTGGCTATGTACAAATGATTGTGTTTTTAATGGAAAAATCTCCTCCCCTATGCAAGTTGTTTACCATTATACGCACTAACTTCGTACGTGGTCTACTCTACACCGAATAGAGTATCGTTCACCGTTCAAGGTGGTGTGTATGCGGTTGGAGCGGGTTGCCAGGGAGGTTTTCACCCAACATGGGTGACAACATAATTTCAAAATCGTTTCACCTTCTCCATCGACATAGGCATAGTTTCAGCCGCATATGGCTTTACTGTTGCCACATTATCGCTTTTATATTCTTTGTCAGACTGTTTGTTTGATGACTATGTGCATATTAGCTACGCAGAGGCCAGGTGTTGCTCTTTATTTTTTGTATTCGCTCGATGCCACATTTTGAGTTAATAAAGTCTCCCTTTATCGAAAATGTTAATTAATACTCCATTTGTTCGATAGTTCGCGACGGAGCATGATGTGCATTGTTGTGGGGTCGTCCAGATGGATGCCTGCCCTCCACCGCCGCTGGGGGTGGTGCGGGAGGAGGACGAGGAGGAGGAGGCCGCATACCAGGTAGCCATTTAGGAGGCAACGTGGCGGGCCATGGAGGAGTCGATGCACATGGAGATAGCCATGTGGCCTGGCCTCGATTAGGCACTTAAAGAGTCCACATCCGGTGTCCAGGCGCCGCCACCACCACCGACACCGCCATCGCCACCGCTGCCGCTACCGCCCCCACCTACACCAGTGCCCATCCTCGAAAGCTGTTAGTGGACGAGTGAGCCGCCAATCTACATCTCAGTGCCGCCCGTAGACTGAGTACGGTGGAGGAGGAGGAGGAGTGGCAGCACATCTATGAGTGGGAAGGGCACTCGCTGGCGGCAGAGTGGGTGGAGGGGGAGTGTCGGATGCAGTGGGAGCGCGAGGAGGAGGCCAAGTGGCACGAGCAGGAGGAGGCGGCGCACCGCCAGGCAGTGTACCGGCAGCATCAGCAACAGACGTTGGAGGCTGCGGTGCTGGCGGCGTACCGGCAGACCTTCCCATGGTCGGTGTTGTCAGCATTCATTGACCTTACAAGGAGGGCGACGACAACGACGCATAGGCCTGTGGGCAGCGGGTAGCTACGAGATTTATATTTGATGTTTAATTATTGTAAGTGCACTTTGCCCAGCGTTTTTGACATGCATGTTTTTATTTAAAATGTTTTATGCCAATTTAATTTATTTTAAGTTGCCGCGCGGACTAAATACATCGCCCGCGTTAAGCGCACCGACGCCTCCAGCCAAAACTGGACACACTCTTCTGCTCCGCCCACCCAAATGAAAAAAATGCGTCTGTTCGCGTCATCCGTTTGGAGTTGGCCTAATAATTTCAATTTTGGTGGTAATCACCAAAGACCATCTCGAGGCCGAATTTTTGAAAATTCGACAACAACAACAACAACAACAACAACAACAAAACCTTTAGTCCCAAACAAGTTGGGATTTTTTGAAAATTCAAATTTCAAAAATTTTAGTTTCAGAAAAAGTCTATTTTCTTGTACAAGTAAACAAGGATGTGAGGTGATTGTGTGTAAAGTTTCTGGATGAATTACGTTGAAATGTGACATGTACAAAATTGACAAATTCATGGTGTGAGAGGACGAATAGTATCATGTGTTAAAAAGTTTCAGATTTGTTTTTTATTTGCACAACCCTCATTTAAATGTATTTCATCCTGAAAATTTACACACTTGTGAATTATGCCTTCATCTATATCTGTATTTTTTCAAAAAAAATAAAATGCAAAAATATGAATTTTCACGAATTTTGAATTTTGCCTTTGGAGGCATCTGTGGAGCTCGGCCTCCAGAAGCAATTTCTCGTAGTGATAACATGGACATGCTAGCAGAACGCCCATGCGTTTCTATGGGCTATCCACCATGTTATCTCTAACATTCGAGTCCAACACAAAAACCCCATCCCACGATGCATCTTTCCTTTTTATGTCGGAACCTCTCCTTCCCGCTCGGTTCTCGCCATAGCGGGACATTTCTCACTGGAGTCACCTCCTTTAAAACCAAATGATGTCCACCTCATCTTCGCTATGCATTGCAAACATGATGAAAATTTTCATGTTTACAATATAGTAGAGTGGGTTAAACTAAGTTATAGTATTGACACAAAACAAGAAATAAATATAGAAATCATTCTCAAAGGTCCATTCAACTTTGCAAATGCACATTGACATTGGAGGAGAGTGGCAACATGAACATATTCCTCGTCACGAATAAGCTCCACCTCTAGCCCACATATGCTAGAAGGGATAATTGTCGTTCTTCTCTTTCTCGCCCTTCCCTACATCTTCTACTCTTAGCCTCTTCACCAAGATATTTCACTGGTGCCAGCCAGCACCACGTCAATATTAGTGTGTTCATCATTGATACCTCATCTACTTCTTTCTCGCTCCTCGCCAACTTTAGCTCTCATTCCTACTTATTTTTTATAGTACTTTTTCTTTCTTTTTTCGTCTTACTTTTTTGGAAACTCTTTCTTTCTCCAACATCATGGACCACTCGATGGCTTTAGTTCTTTTTCCTTCTTATTGTTGGAACACCCTTCCTTTCTACTATAGTCCCTCCTTTCCAGTTTATAGGGCTTATCTCAAAATCTTAGTTTTTCCATTTTATAAGGCTCAATTTGGTTGTTCCCCATCACAAGTTCAGATTCCAAGGTGCATTAAATCATTGTATGCAAGTATTAAGAGAAAATTGACCAATGCATGTACTTTATGCATGCATACACTGCAATTAATACATTGGTAAACATAAATTTTTGAGGAAAATAAGAGCATTAGTTGGGTGATCTTGCAATTAGAAAAAGTATTTCACCACTCACCATCTATCTTGGTTGGTGAGATTTTTGAATTGAGCCCTATAAACCGGAAAGGAGGGAGTAGCATGAACCAAGTGGTCAATGTTGTGTCATTTTGTCCTCACTGCGAACCGTCAGCGTGTGGACATGCTGCAAAGCATAGTCGTCATTCATCTTGGTGAACGCTAGGTCGCCCCGTCACGAGCGCATGGTGGTCGTCAAGGATTTTAATTTCAGAAACAAAATAATTTCGGACCTCGACGAAATATGCGAAATTTCAGAGATTTCACATATTTCAAAAATTGTTCCGGCTTTTAAGATTTCAAATATCACTTAATTTTAATGAATTCTAACATAATTTATATTTACTTTGAAATCAGTTTGAGTCTACCTCAAAATTTTGGGGTAAAAAATATGCGGATCCCACTGAAATATGTGAAATATCGGAAATTTCACTTAAATATGCCATTGTCCATGATGGCAAGCGGTGCTTGACCATTTTGCTAATAGCCTGTTAATCATCTTTGCCCATGAGCGTTTTCAAAATGATTCGGCATGATTAACTGCTTGCTTAATTAATTAAGTACGCAAATAATTAATGGTTTACCTAATTCTCTACATGCCTAATTAACTGTCAACCAAGTCAATTAATCATTTGACTAATTGGAAAAAACTCCCTGCTTTTAATTATCTATAGGCATAAATAATTGTCTACGTAATTTATTAATTATATTAATGACTTGTTTCCAAATTGATTCGGTGCGAAAAATTTCCTATTTAAATGGACCTCATGAATTGCATATCTAATTAAATGTCTAGGTAATTAATTGCATTAATGATTTGATTTACAAATTGATTCAGTGCTTGATTTAAAAAAAATGCATGAATGGTTGCTATGAACGACGACCATGACTATCGAGTATTGGAGGACACATTTTCTTAACTAATTTCTTACATTTGAATGGACACACTTGATTTGAAAATTAGACTGTCTGGCTCTCTGTATGACAAAAAATAAATATAATGTGACCGCGTCTACAAACATCTGTATGTGGCGGTCCAAGGACCCGCCTTCCGCCACGGCCGTCCTCAACACCGTGATCCACGCCATCGCATTCTCAAGCATCGCATTGGCGTTAGGCTCGGCCACGATGTCTTCCATGGTGTCGCGCACGGCATCCCTCTGTAGAGGCACGCGGATGTGTAGGCCCATAAGAAAAAATATATATTATTTTTTTGTATTAGAAAATTTGTGATTGTCAATTAATAGTAGAGATAATGATAATAATAAATGGCATAGCTTGCGGGATTAGTGATTTGTTATGAAGGAATATTTGATTTTGTTTTGGTAGATTATCGAGAAAAATTCTGTGTGTCTTTTAGGAAGGTGATCTCACATATATGGTACGGTTTCTGAATTCTTAATTACTTATTATTTATGTGATTGAATTGAATTAGCACCTGCCTAAACAAGCACGATACAAGATCCCTTTAATGAGATTTGGTTTTTTAATGTGAGAGAGAAAAAACCAATGGGATGGGGTAGTGAGAGGTGAGACAAAAGTATACCATACCAGGCTATCAATTCCCGCTTTAGGAGTAGAGATATATACATGTGGTTTGGTAAGATGAGAAAATATATATTATTTGATAAGATAAGAGAAAAGATATGTTGTTTTTGTTGTATTAGAAAAGTTGTGATTGTCATTTAATAGTAGAGATAGTGATAACAATAAATGGCAACACATTGAGGAGTATCTTATTTTGTTTTGAAATGTTATAAAAAAATATCTTATTTATGTTCTTTGGATAGGTCATCTCATATATATGATGCGATTTCTGAATTCTTAATTAACTATTATTTACTTGATTGAATTGAATTACCGCCTGACAAAGTAAGCATGAAATAAGATCTTTCCCTTTGATGGAATTTGGTTTTTTTAATGAGAAGAAAATAAACCAATGGGAAGGGAAGGCGAGGCGATTAAAAATCAAAGAAATAAAACCGTGGAGGCGAAACTCTCAAATCTCCTTCAGGCAAGTCCTCTAAAACCATTGTCGGCGTTAATAGTTGCGTGCGAAATCAAACCAAACCAAACAATATATCAACCTATCATTACGACCACAGACTCCCCTTTAAAATAGGTAAATATAAACGTGCCTAACTTTACAGATGAAACCATTGCCGGCATTAATAGTTGCATGCGAAACCAAACTAAATCAAACAACGTATCAACCTACCATGACCGCAGACTCAAATATGCTGGTAGTCGCAGGCGGCTACGAAACATCGCCCGTATATATAACACACCCGATCGATTGCCAGCTTCTCTCCTTCAGAGTTCAGAACACTGCCACTGAAACACAGAAGCAAATATGCAGAGCACCGTCGTGCTTTACACATGGATGGTCAGGGGCCACCTCCACCCCATGACACAGTTCGCCCACCATCTCGCCGCACATGGCGTTCCTGTCACCGTCGCCATCGCCGACGTCCCGTCTACAGGCAAGTCCTCTGAGACCATTGCCGGCCTCGCCGCATCCTATCCTTCCGTCTCCTTCCACCTACTCCCGCCGTCAGCGACCCGTTCCGCCCAGACGGCTGACCCCGATGCCGATCCATTCATCGCCCTTGTCGCCGACCTCCGCGCCACCAACTCCGCCCTCCTCGCCTTCCTGAGGTCCCTCCCGTCCGTCAAGGCTCTAGTCACCGACTTCTTCTGCGCCTACGGGTTTGATGCCGCCGCAGAGCTCGGCGTCCCGGCCTACCTTTTCTTCACCTCCGCTGCGTCGGTCCTTGCTGCCTACCTGCACATCCCCGTCATGCGCTCCACTGTCTCCTTCCGGGACATGGGGCGCAACCTGCTGCACTTCCCCGGAGTCCACCCAATTCCGGCGTCCGACTTGCCGGAAGTGCTGCTCGACCGCGGCGACAGCCAGTACAAGACAATCCTTAGCCTTATGGAGCAGCTGCCAAGATCTAAGGGCATTCTGTCGAACACGTTCGAGTGGCTGGAGCCCCGCGCCGTCAAGGCGATAAAAGACGGGACTCCCCGTCCCGGCGAGTCAGTACCGAAACTGTTCTGCGTCGGTCCGTTGGTCGGCGAGGAGAGGGGAAGCACCGTGAAGCACGAATGCCTGAGATGGCTAGACATGCAGCCAGCGCGGAGCGTGGTATTCCTCTGCTTCGGGAGCGCGAGCTCGGTGCCCGCAGAGCAGTTAAAGGAGATCGCCGTGGGACTGGAGAAGAGCGGGCACGCGTTCTTATGGGCCGTGCGAGCGCCCGTTGCGCCGGACGTCGACGCGACGAAGCGGTTCGAGGGGCGGGCCGAGGCGGCAGCGGAGCCGCTGCTGCCGGAGGGATTCTTGGACAGGACGAGGGGACGCGGGATGGTGGTTTCCTCCTGGGCGCCGCAAGTGGAGGTGCTCCGGCACCCGGCGACCGGCGCGTTCGTGACGCACTGCGGATGGAACTCGACGCTCGAGGCTGTTGTCGCCGGAGTGCCGATGCTGTGCTGGCCCATGTACGCGGAGCAGAGGATGAACAAGGTGTTGGTGGTTGAGGACATGAAGCTTGGGGTGGCCATGGACGGCTGCGACGAGGCGACCGTGAAATCTACGGACGTAGAGGCGAAAGTGAGGCTGGTCATGGAGTCCGAGCATGGGAAGCAGATCAGGGAGAGGATGGCGATAGCGAAAGTGATTGCAGCCGATGCGCTGGAGACCGGTGGGTCCTCAGCGGTAGCATTTGTTGACTTCCTGGATGATCTCAAGATTTCGATGCTCGATGTTATTTAACCTTTATCAGTGTCCGCCTTGTTCAGCTTGGTGGAATTTGTTTCCCAAAATGTTTAAAAACATCCGGCTGATTACAGCGCGGTGTAAACCTCCTCCAATGCGTGCCACGCCTCCAGTACAGAGCCACCACCGCTTTTGCTTTTCACATGGTTAATAATATGAGGACGGGGCGTCGACTCGTTGGCTGGGCGGTGAGGTTCTTGTCGGTATCCGGATTCAGTCACGAACGCAGCGTGGTCTTCCTTGAGTTTCTGCTATAAAAAAATTTCAACAAGGATTAGCCCTTGGGTCGGTCTCATTTTTTTTACATGGTTAATAATATAGAAAAGTGTCAAAAACATCCGACTAATTTCTGAAGAAATCAACGGCTCAAGCGCCACGCGTCCATCAGGCCATGCACCACCTATCACGCTCTTCCTTGTCTTCTTTCTTAGGGTCACTTTCTCCCTTATCTTCAACCGGTCACGGAGAGCCACTCATTCTCTTCCCTTCTTTGTCTCCTACCTCTGCTTCTCTCCTATCCCGTTGCTTTTCTCTCGCCTCTCTCTTGCAGGCTGGCTGGCAACCATTGGAGCCGCCACTCGCCGCACCCTGTTGTCGCAAGGAAGCCACCATCGCACTGCTATCTGCTGCAAATTTCTTTTCTCACTTCCTCTTGCTTCTCTCCTCTGTGACCTCAACACACCGGCGCATCATCATCTTAACGCACGCTCATGATGCCGCAAATCGGCGGCCGGCTCTGCAACCGCAGGATATTCGTCGGCGGTATGGCATGAATGGTCGAGGATTCCACAAGCTCAATGAAGCCCTCACCCCGCTTCCCGAGAAGTCGGACTCGTCTACACTCTCTGACTACAGACCGATCAATTTGATTCACCTCGTGGCCAAGCTCTTCGCGAAAGTCCTCTCTCTCCGCTTGGCGCCTCGGATGGGACAGATCGTCTCCGTCAACCAAAGTGCTTTCATCGCCGGGCGCAGCTGCAGACGCATAACTTCCTTCGGTCCGTCCAAAGAACGGCGAGCTTATTGCACAACCTCAAGGTCCCAAAATCATGCTCAAGCTGGACATTGCCAAGGCGTTCGACACAGTCTCTTGGCCCTTCCTCCTCCAAGCCCTCCGTCACCTCGGCTTTGGGCGACGCTGGTGTGAGTGGATTTGCATCCTCGTCTCCACGACGTCCACGCGTGTCCTCATCGACGGGAACCCTGGCCCGCAGGTTGATCACGCGTGTGGCCTTCGACAGGGTGATCCTGTCTCCCCCCTCCTCTCCGCCATTGTGATCGACACTCTCAACGATTCTCACTCCACTGTTGGTGTAGGTCACGCACACTCATGGCCATTGCCGTCACCCCGACGATTCTCAGGAAGATCACGCGTGTTATCCGCGACTTCCTTTGGCATGGCAGAAAGGACGCCAAGACGGCAGCTGCCTGGTTAGCTGGCCACGCGTCTGCCGCCCCTCGAGCTCGGCGGCCTTGGTGTGCGTGACCTACACCGCACCGGAATCTCACTCCACTGCCGTTAGCTTTGGCTTAAGGCCACTGACCCCTCCCGCCCATGGCACCACCTACAGCTCCCTAGTGATGATGTCACTGCCCAGTTCTTCCGTGCCTCCACTGGCTGACAGCTAGGTGATGGAACGACCAGTCTCTTCTGGACCGACCACTGGCTCGAAGGGCCATCGGTCGCCGAGCTCGCCCCCTTCCTCTTCCGGTTCGTGCCACGTCGCCGGCGCCGCCGCACGACGGTGTGTGAGGGCCTCATGTTGCGTACCTGGATTGGCGACATCCACGGCACCCTCGGGCCGCAAGAGGTGATCGAGTACGTCAGCTTATGGCGCAAGCTGCATGGTGTTACCCTCACCTTCGAGGCGGAGCGCATCATATGGGGCTGGATCTCGAATGGTGTCTACTCGGCTAGCTCGTGCTATAGGGCTCTCTTTCACGGTTCCACATTATCCCCATGCTGGCGTCTCCTATGGAAGAATTGGGCGCCGATGAACAACAAGATCTTCCTCTGGCTTGCATCCCTCGACAGGTTCTGGACGACGGAGCACCGGGTGCGCCACGGCCTTACTCAGGACACGGCTTGCATCCTATGCTCTCAGGAGACCGAGTCCATCGACCATCTACTCTATGGATGTGTTTTCTCTAGGATCACCTGCCACGAAATCCTATCATGGTGCCGACTCACTACACCACCGATGGACGGCGCGACTGTCTTCTTCACGTGGCGGTCCATGGCCGTCGAAGAATCTCCGAGCTGTCTACGGAAGGGCCTCAACTCCATTGTGGCACTAACCGCCTAGGCCATTTGGAAGCACCGCAATGCGGTCATATTCGAGGGTCGTCGCCCCTCTACCGATGACCTAGTACTCTCGATCAAAGACGACGCCCGCCTTTGGGCTAAGGCGGGCACAAAGGGACTAGCCGCGATCATCCCTATAACATGAACTTTGTGTCTTGAGGCTGAGCATCCTCCTTCCTACTGCTCGACCTTGCAACCTCCCAGATGCCAGTTTGTGCACGCATGCGAGGGGGCAAAATGTAACCTGTAAACACCTTTTCTACCTATCAATGAAATGATACACTGCTAAGTGTATTCACCAAAAAAAATCGTCGACGGTGGATGCTACAATGCATCGACAGTGGAGTTGCAATGGAGCTTCGCCGGGGGCCGTCGTCGCTATGATGAAGCTTTTGCCTCGCCGCGCGGTGCCGCCATGGAACTGCAATGGAGCATCGTCGAGGGCTGTCGGTGCTACAATGGAGCTTTGCCACGCCACGCGGTGTCTCCATGGAGCTACAATGAAGCATTGCTGGGGCTCGTCGGTGCTCCGATGAAGCTTTGTCGCGCCGTGCCGTGCTGCCATGGAGCTACAATGAAGCAGCGCCGGGGAGTTCATCGATGCCGCGATCAAGCTTTGCCCTGCTGCCATGAAGCTTCGCTGGGGGTTGTCGGCGCTGCCATGGAGTGTTGTGTTGTAGCTTGCCGGAGAGATCGCTCATGCTGCAAGTAGCCGGTTGTGAATTAGTCATTGACAGCCTTAATTACGCTGTCATTACCCTTATTCCTAAAGTCAAGGGCGCGGACTTGATCTCGCAATTTAGGTCGATTGCCCTTATTAATAACTTCGCCAAGTTTCTGGCTAAAGGGTTAGCCACTCGCCTCTCCCCCATTGCCCACCGTACCATCAGCCCTTTTCAGTCGGCGTTCATTAAGGGTCGTTTCATTCTGGACGGGGTTCTTTACTTGCATGAAATTGTTCATGACCTTAAGATTCGCAAGTCGAAAGCGGTGATTCTTAAACTAGACTTTGAGAAGGCCTATGACTCGGTGAGTTGGCCTTTTTTACGCAGAGTTTTATTGGCCAAAGGGTTTGAGGGGCCCCTTGTCCATAGAATTATGCAGTTGGTCTCGGGAGGCCACACTGCCATCAATGTTAATGGTCAGGTTAGCAAATTCTTTGCCAATGGTAGGGGCCTGCGGCAAGGCGATCCTGCCTCTCCCATTTTATTCAATTTTGTTGTGGATGCTTTATCTCGCTTGCTCTCCAGGGCAGCCACTTGTGGGCACATTACTCCGGTTTGTTCTAATCTTATTCCCCATGATCTGAACCATCTCCAATATGCGGACGACACTATTATTATGGTCGAGCTGAATGAGGCATGTCTTGCCCATCTCAAGTTTATTTTATTATGATTCAAGGCAATGTCGGGGCTTAAGATTAACTTCGCCAAAAGCGAAGTGGTTGTTATTGGTGTGGACGAGTCGGAAGCCGTGCAAGTGGCCCACCTTCTTAACTGTAAGCTGGGCTCCTATCCGTTCAAGTACTTGGGTTTGCCTATTTCCCCGGACGTGCTTCATGCCAAAGATTTTGCCCCGGTAGTCACAAAGGTGGGGAACAGGGTCCTTCCCTGGCAGGGTAGATATAATACGAATGCTGGTAAAGTGGCTATAATTAATGCTTGCCTCTCCTCCCTCCCCATGTTCCTTATGGGTTTCTATCTGTTGTCGGCTGGGATTCATGCTGGTTTTGATAAACACCGTGAGGCGTTTTACTGGAATGCAGCGGACAATCGTCGCAAATATCGCTTCGTCAAATGGAAATTGATGTGTAGGCCCAAAAACCTTGGGGGTTAGGGATTCTTAATACTTCCATCATGAATCAATGCTTGATGATTAAATGGTGGTGGAAGATTATGAGCGCTGAGAATCAACCCCTTTGGTTGTCGATCCTTAAGGTTAAATATTTTCCGTCCTCGAGCCCGATGTTTGCTCTGCAGCGTGGTGGCTCTCAGTTTTGGAAGTCTCTGGTCATAGTTAGACCTGTTTTTCAATCTTTCGTTAAGTTTGTTGTTGGGGACGGATCCTCGATTAGGTTTTGGCTTGATTGGTGGTGTGGAGATTCACCTCTCTCGGTGACCTTCCCTACCCTTTTCTCTTACTGCTCTGACCCTAATATTTCTATTGGCGGTTAGCGTCCCTGTGGGTGGAACCTGGCCTTTCGTCGCTCCCTGTCGCATGTAGAGTTTGAAGATTGGCAACGTCTTACTGCCCTCTTCCCTACGCTCTCGACGGTCAGGGATTCGGTGCTTTGGCCGCTTTCTTCCTCTAGACGTTTTTCTATTAAATCTCTTTATTCTAAGCTCGTTGGTGGCACGCTTACCAATCATTTTCCCCAAATTTGGAAGGCCCGTATTCCCCCTAAGATTAAAATTTTCTTGTGGCAAGCTTTCCGAGGCCGGTTGCCCTCGGCTGATGAAATTCGTAAGAGAAATGGGCCGGGCTCCCAGTTTTGTGCCCTTTGCGGTGATGTGGAAGACACAGAACATATCTTTTTTCATTGTCACCTGGCTAAGCTTGTTTGGAGTTGCGTGCGGGATTGGCTACGTGTCTCTTGGGCCCCTCCCTCCTTTGCCGAGTTGCGCAGCTTGGCGTCCAACCTTTCTGGAGTATCGAGGCGCATCTTTTGGGTGGGCTTGGGTGCTTTATGCTGGTCCCTGTGGACAACTAGGAACAAATTTACTATCAAGCACGTGTTTCCGGCTAAACCGGCTGACTGCTTATTTAAATCATGTGCTTTCTTGCAGCAGTGGAAATCATTGACTAAGGTCGAAGACCAAGAGGCGCTCTCTATGCTGATCTACAAAATCCGGACTATGGCATCTCAGTTATGCAGACAAGAGCAGGATGCTTAATTGCTTCTTTTGGGCCGGATGTTTTAGCTTTAGTTGGATCTTTCTCTTCCGGCCTGCGTGTCGTGTACTGGCGAGGGAGCCATGTACCTGACTTTATCCTCCGTCGTCTCGCCCATCGTTGGGGCTTGGGTGTGTTTGATACTTATCTGTGATGCTGTTGCTACCTGCCTTATGGCTTTATTTATAAAGTCGGGCGTATGCCTTTTCTCTAAAAAAATTAGTCATTGGCGGAGCATCGGTGATAGCACCAGCGAAGTGCTGTGATGCAGCTTGCCGGGAGAGTCACCGGAGAGTGCTTATGCTACAGGCAACACCGTCCCGCGTAGATGCCTTTGCGGGAAGGGAAGAGGTCAGGGGCGATGCTGTTTTGTGGCTGCAACTGGTGATCAGGGCGCTGCTGTGCTATGATGGGGTGCACGGAGGTGAGGAAGGACGAGATGATGCAGGGTAGATCGGACAGTTACAAGTTTGGAATCCAACGGCAGGCTAAGCGGATGAGAGCCCACTTGAGGGAGTCCTGGATTAGGGGGTGTCCGGATAGCCGAACTATCACCGTTGGTCGGACTCCTGGACTATGAAGATACAAGATTGAAGACTTCGTCCCATGTCCGGATGGGACTTTCCTTGGCGTGGAAGGCAAGCTTGGCGATACGGATATGTAGATATCCTACCATTGTAACCGACTCTGTGTAACCCTAACCCTATCCGATGTCTATATAAACCGGAGGGTTTTAGTCCGTAGGACGAACCAATCATACCATAGGCTAGCTTCTAGGGTTTAGCCTCTCTGATCTTGTGGTAGATCCACTCTTGTACTACCCATATCATCAATATTAATCAAGCAGGAGTAGGGTATTACCTCCATCGAGAGGGCCCAAACCTGGGTAAAAACATCGTGTCCCTTGTCTCTTGTTACCATCCGCCTAGACGCACAGTTCGGGACCCCCTACGCGAGATCCGCCGGTTTTGACACCGACATTGGTGCTTTCATTGAGAGTTCCTCAGTGTCGTCATCCTTAGGCCCGATGGCTCCCTCGATCATCAACAATGACGCGGTCCAGGGTGAGACTTTTCTCCCTGGACAGATCTTCGTATTCGGCGACTTTGCACTGCGGGCCAATTCACTTGGCCATCTGGAGCAGATCGAAAGCTACGCGCCATCGTGTCAGATTTAGGAGTTTGAACTACACGGCCGACATCCGCGGCGACTTGATCTTCGATGGATTCGAGCCACAGCCAAGCGCCGCCAGACCGTCTCGATGGGAACGATCTAGCTCTGCCGGTCAACAAGGCTCGAGGTCGCATCAGCCCCGCTCCGACCCTTAGTTCGAGCCGACTCCGCCGATCGAGGACGAGTGGCTGGACACCGCCTCGGGGCTACGATCTCACGGGCGATTGAGACGAACTCCATCCCTGTCCTTTGTGAAGACCGTGACTCCAAGGTGCCGGACTCCTCTCCGGACTCAAAACCTCCGCCCCCGCCTAATCGAATCCAATTGGGCGCCCGGTTATGGAGTTCATCGCCATGACATCTTTAGCACTCGCCCTTTGGCGACATCCTGAATTCACTAAAGTCTCTCTCTTTATCGGAGAGCCTGCCAGACTACGGTCGGGAAGGTTGGGATGCGGACGACGAAGAAATTCAACGCCCACCCACCGCCCACTTTGTAGCCAGCCGAAAGCTTAAACGACGCGTGCTCGATTTGACTCAAGACATCGACGGTATGGACGACGATGTAGGAGACAACCATGAACTAGCACCTATAGGATACTGGACAGCCACCTCATCCCACGATGTATACATGGTGGATACACCTAAAGGAAGTGACGACGAGGAACAACGGGACACTACGAAGGATAAATCCCTCGAAAAGCAGTCAAAACGGCAACGTAACCGCCGCACCAAGTCCCGCCTCGACAAAGACGGCAGCCACATTGACCCAGCCATAGAGCAGGGCGAACCGGTGGACGGCGAACATGCTATCGAGCAACCGTCCGAACAGGACAACTTGGATAAACAACCCGTCCCCGGCGAAGATAATAGTCCGAACGATCTCACGCCGGACAAATTGTTGGAGCAGAAGAACCTCCACAAAAGGCTCGTCGCTGCCATCGGCGTAGCTTGAAAAAGCAAGCGGAAGCTCAAAACAGCGGAAGATGCACTCAGAATCAGATGGAGCAAAGTACTCAACACCACAGAGAAGTACGGCGATACCGCCAAACAAAGAGCTACCCGAAGCGCAAATTACTGCCCGAATTCGATGAGGAGGCCGTAGAGCCCCCTCAATCAAAGAACAAAGAGGCCGCCCGGTCGGATAGACGACCACATGGCAAACATGGAGCGGCAAGCGGCACCGCACACAAGCCGGCACGCGATCCGCATAAGGATTTGCATCAAAAGGATGGCCCAGTTAGGTCCATCTACGGGCCGAGAAAGCAAGCTCTTCCAAGCAATGTAACACGTTAAATATCCGAACATCACGGCACACCCAAATATAGGGGTGCCGCACACCCCCTGTGTTTCACCGATGAGGTGCTGGATCACGAATTCCCAGCGGGATTCAAACCCGTAAACATAGAGGCATCTGACGGAACAACAGACCACAGGTCTGGATTGAGGATTACATCCTCCACATACACATGGCTAGAGGAGATGATCTCCACGCCATAAAATACTTACCCCTCAAGCTCAAAGGGCCAGCCCGGCATTGGCTCAAAAGCCTCCCTGAAAATACCATTGGAAGTTGGGAAGAGCTCGAGGATGCCTTTCGGGCAAATTTTCAAGGGTCTTATGTCCGTCCTCCGAATGCAGACGATGTAAGTCACATAACTCAACAACCCGGAGAGTCAGCCCGCAAATTCTAGAACAGGTTCCTCATCAAAAAGAACCAAATAGTCGACTGTCCAGACGCCGAAGCCTTGGCAGCTTTCAAACACAACGTCCAAGACGAATGGCTCGCCAGACACCTCGGCCAGGAGAAGCCGAGAACAATGGTTGCATTAACAAGCCTCATGACCCGCTTTTGCGCGGGAGAGGATAGTTGGTTGGCAAGATGCATTACCAGCGACCCAAGTACATCCGAAGTCAGGGATGGAAATGGAAAACCATGACGCAGCAAGGACCAGCGTCGGACAAAGGAAACAACCCGAAGAGCACGACAGTCAATGCCGGATTCAGAAGCTCCCGGCAGAATCATAAAAAACTGCCCCTCAAGGACAATAGCGACGAGCTATCCAACCTAAACAAAATCTTGGACAAAATATGCCAAATCCACAAGACTTCCGGAAGCCCGCAAACCATACTCACTGAGATTTTTGGGTCTTCAAGCAGTCCGGCAAACTCAATGCCGAACACAAGGGGCTTGACACACCAAGCGAGGACGATGACGAACCCCACAAGCAGAGCACCGGAAAACAAAAGAATTTCCCACAAAAAGTCAAAACAGTGAACTCACTTCAAGTGACAAAAGGGAAAAACAGAGCGGCGCCCATAGAAACACGCGCCGCACGGTCTATCCCAGCAGAGTCCCAATGTTGGTTGTCAAAACCAATCACCTTCGATCATCAGGACTATTCCGAAAGTATCCAGAACGTAGGATGGACTGCCTTGATATTAGATCCTATAATTGACGGACTCCAATTTACACAAGTCCTAATGGACGGAGGTAGCGATCTAAACCTGCTATATCAGGACACAATCCGCAAAATGGGGATAGACCCAACCAAAATTCGCCATAGCAACACCTCCTTCAAAGGGGTAATGCCAGGCCTATATGCCCATTGTACGGGCTCCCTACTGCTAGAAGTTGTGTTCGGCTCATCCGACAACTTCCGCCGTGAAAAGTTAACCTTCCACATCGCCCCATTCAAAAGTAGCTATCAAGCACTACTGGGACATGAAGCTTTCGCCCGCTTTAACGCAATACCGTGACACGCATCTCTTACACTTAAAATGCCGGTCCACACGGCATCATCTCATTAAAAGGGAGTATTAAGTGTTACTCGAGCATGGAAGAACGTGAGACTGCCTTGACAGCCCCACACCAATAGGCTCTGCTAATCAAAGCACCTGAATAGGTCATTCGAACCCCGGACATGGCTAGACGAGTCCGGCGCCTACTAGCGGCATACCCCCGTACAAGGGGCTGCACGCATGTACAACAAGAGACAATAAAGCTCAATCATGAACACCGTGCTACACCCGTCCAGGATACGGCACAACAGAGACACAGGCGCAGACGTGCAGTAGGGACCCGTTGCAAGGATTCTTTTCAGATTAAGACCCTGCGTAAACCTTTTTTACTGTCTCTTGTTGATACACATCCCCCGGTTTCTTGCTATAACCAAGGAGGAGGCTGGCGTTTTGGCATCGGCCGCACCAGAATTTTTGCGCGTACCTGGACACCAGGGGCTTAGGGCATTATTCTGCCCGTTTTCATAAAGACCGAATACCTTAGGGAGTGTTCGGCGTCTCGAGTTAGGCCTTATATGCATCAGCTCGGAATCATGTCTTTGGTCAAATGTTGGGTTTGCCCGGCTCCTGTGTTTTGCTGCCTTACATTCCGTTCTATCGGCTAACGTGGCACCGTGGAGAACTATCGCGATTGTGCCCGGTTCGCCCGGTGAGCACCTCAGTAGAGAAAGCCGAAAACTGACTGTCATGATATAACGTGAGACTGGTCAACCACTCGATGACCCATCGGAATGTTTAGAATTCCCCCGCATTAACGAAGGACCATTTCCCGGTCAGGCACATACGCGCCCCGAATTCGGGAGAGCGCGGTGCCCCTAGGGGCTATATAGTAGCCCCACCATCAAACTCCTATGGCTAAGTGAAAGTGATAAAGCATTATAGTCCGGTTGCCTAGTTTTCAACGCTATCACCTCCTTTACAGGACCAAGACGTTGGATTAAGTGTGAAAATGCGCCTTTTTGCAAACACCCCCGCACTATGTGCGTAAAGTCAAGACTGCCATCTTTCGAGTTATATACACATATGCATCAACGACCGCACAGGAGGTGTTTTAATACTTGAACGCACAAGTATAAAAAGCTCTTATATTATATTGAAACATTGTTTTCACAAATCATACATGTCATTTAAACATAATATCCTTCGAGCACTGCGTCTCTATTAAACGAGCGCCCTGCAGGACTTCCTCAAAATAGTGCTCGGCAGGTACTCGGCTTCCGTCCGAATCTTGGGATGCAACGTTGGTGGCCTTCATCTCTGCCCAGTATGTCTTGACACGGGCCAGAGCCATCCGCGCTCCTCTATGCATCTTGACCGCTTCATTGCATCGATATGCGGCACCGCACCAAGGAACTGTTGCACCAAGCCAAAATAACTCTTCGCCTTCGGGCCTTTTTCGCCACAAATGAGTCACGACAGCCTTCATGGCAAGTCCGGACAACCTATTCAGCTCAGCCCATTCGTCCAAACGATCGGTTAATGAAAGTGGACGCTCCGGACTATGGAACTGCGACCAAAAAAGCTCTTCCATTCCGTGATCCTTTTGACCTCGGAAGTGTTCGGCCGCGTCTGCGGCACTCGTCGCCAAGTCCAGATAAGCATCCTCCGCACCCCACAGCCGGTCCAATTGAGCGTACTTAGGATCCGTGAATTTCCTCCGCATCAGAAAGGGCTTTCCAGCCACAATATCTCCGTCCTGACGTAGCTCTTCCTTCATAGCTCTCATTGCAGAGCGAGTATCCTATCCTTGGCCTCGGTGGCGGCCTTTTTCAGGTCCTCTTGTTTCGCTCGATCTTCTTTTTCAAGAAGCTTGCAACGGTCAGTAGCATTTTTCAATTTCACGGCCATCTCGGCCATTCTTTCTTGCTTCGGCAGTGAGCAGCCTGTTCGGCTTTTAGGTCTGCGGCCGCCTTTAAGGCAGCCGCATCACTTTTTCTGGCTTGCTCCTTGGCTCGAGCGAGCTCCGCCCGAAGGCTCTCCATAGCAGCAGCACCATCTGCATTAAGCATACATGTTGTAAGGCATGGGCGTCAAGCTCCCTTACCAGGTGTCCGCAGAGAAATTGCATACCTTGTGACTCGTCAAGCCGCTTATTAACGAGCGTGATGTCCGCATCCGCCACCTCAAGTTGCCGCTTCAGTTCGGCAAATTCATCAGCCCGGCTAGCCACCGGACGCTTCGCCACCTACATAGGAAGAGCGCATATCATACCTGGGGTTATGATACTCGGCGCGCCGTCATTTCTGACACCGCACCAAGTCTCAGGGGCTACTATCTATACAGGGCGCATTTTATATGCAAAACTATCAGAAGGTACATCATTTTGCGTACCACAAAACCCGTCAGTAAACTTACGACGACTTCATGCAATCCGCTCTCAGCGGATGAAATCCTTTCAATCACCGTACCCATTAACGTACGGTGATCTTCCGAGATAGACGCTCGCCCGAGCAGATCCTTCAGCTCCTCCGACCGTACACCCGTTGGTGCCGGACTCGTCCGGTGGTCTTTTTCGAAGGCCGGGCACGGAGGGCTTTGAGGGGACATACGGCTGCCTTCTGGCCCCGCCGGATTCGGAGACGCCCTCCGTGACGACACCTCAGGGTCGTCCACCTCGCATAACGGTACGGAAGGCGGAGGCGTTTCGCTCTCCATCATCTCTGGATCAAGATCCCCCTGAAGAAGAGCTCTGCTGTGAAGGGCTGAGATCCGAACTACAAGGTAAACTTTCAGTTACCTTCAGAAATAAAACGGGGATGTCTCTCTTTTGAAAAAAAAACGCCCCCCTTTACTTATTGGCTCGCTGGAGGGCTGATCTCCTTGGGGAAATAGTGCGGCCGAGGCATCTCCCGCCGCAAGACCCTCTGGTGAAGATTTCTTCCCCCGCTTTGAGGCTTTGGTCTCCGGATCTTCAGAAGCGGTCCTCTTCTCCCCTTGGAGGGAGGGATTCTCGATCCCCCCTTTCTTGATAGCCTCCTTCACGGAGGTAGTAGTTCCCTTGTTCCCCCTTCGCCTTCTTCAAAAGGCACAGCCTCTAGCATCTTGGTTAATACAGGATCCGGCGTGGTCTCGGGGAGGGGGGCCGGACACCTGATCAGTTTTGCTTTTGCTATCCACTCCTGTTTAAAGGATAGCTCTTTTTAAGGGCAAGTGTATGATAAATATACGGATAGAATGTCAGTGTACAGGACTACTTACTTGAGTATCCGGGCGATTGCAGCTCAGACATGCGTCCTCGGTTAAGTCAGGACAGATTGATTTTGATACGAATAATATTTGGTACATCTCCACGGGCGTTACGCCCATAAAATGTTGGAGAGCTCGTGGTCCCTCCGGAATAAACTCCCACAAAGTGAGGGGGCGGCGTTTGCAGGGGCAAGGTGCGATTTAATCAGCATGACCTGCGCTACTACGACCAGATTGATCTCTCTCGGAGGTCTCGAATACGACCGCAACAGAGGTACGCCCTTGGACAGTCCCAGTCGAGCCCTTTATTGACCCATGACGCCCGCCGCAAAGGGAGGACCCGAGCGGAAGGCAGGTGGCGCCGCCCATTTGGTGCCCCTGGGAGCGGTAATATAAAACCACTCCTGTTGCCATAAATTGAGCTCCTCTTGAAAAGAGCCCTCGGGCCATGGAGCGTCCGCATTCTTGCTTATAACAGCCCCTCCGCACTCTGCCTGATGCCCCTTGATCATCTTCGGCACCACTTTGAAGGTCTTGAGCCACAATCCGAAGTGGGGGGTAATGCGGAGGAAGGCTTCACATACGACAATGAACGACGAGATGTGGAGGATGGACTCCGGATCCAAGTCATGGAATTCCAGCCCATAATAAAACATGAGCCCACTCACAAAGGGGTCCGTCGGGAAGCCTAAACCCCGAAGGAAGTGAGACACGAATACTACGCTCTCACCAGGCTCGGAGTGGGAATAACCTGCCCTTGGGCAGGCAGCCTATGCGAAATTTCGCGGTTAGATACTGGCGCTCTCAGCTTTAGCACATCTTCTTCTGTGACGGAGGAAGACATCCACCAGCTGTGCAGGTCGGAGCCGGGCATCGTTGAAGGTCCGAAGCGCCTAAATCGGGAGCTTTGGGTGTTGGAACTCAAAGCGAGGGGCGGATTTGATTGAAAGAAAGGAGCGGGCCTTGGTCTCGTTATAAAGAGGTTGAATGCCAAGAGCCCTCCCCGTGACCGTTGGGGACTCGCCTTCGATGGAGGAGGCGTGCCAACGGGCACGACTGGGTTACCCACGCCCGTATTGATGAGGATCCCAGAATAAAGGGGGCACGATCTCCGCTCTGACAAGACGTGCCGAAGAAACCGCCTCGCCACACGCTACCGAGGTGGGACAAGAAAAACGATTCGTATAAAGGCCTGGCCGTGGTGTGATGTCACGCCGCGGAATACGTTAGCAGATCTGTGCAAAGGTTATTCTCTCTACGGTAGTATGTGGAGCTTGTTTTGCAGAGCCGGACACTATCCTTGTGTTCAAAATCTTCTATGAAGTATTCGGAGGAGGAACCCGCCTTGCAATGTCGAAGACAATATGCGCCCCGGACTCGTTGTCATTGAAGCCTGGTTCAGGGGCTACTGAGGGAGTCCTGGATTAGGGGCCGGATAGCCGAACTATCACCGTTGGCCGGACTCCTGGACTATGAAGATACAAGATTGAAGACTTCGTCCCGTGTCCGGATGGGACTTTCCTTGGCGTGGAAGGCAAGCTTGGCGATACAGATATGTAGATCTCCTACCATTGTAACCGACTCTATGTAACCCTAACCCTATTCGGTGTCTATATAAACCGGAGGGTTTTAGTCCGTAGGACGAACAACAATCATACCATAGGCTAGCTTCTAGGGTTTAGCCTCTCTGATCTCGTGGTAGATCCACTCTTGTACTACCCATATCATCAATATTAATCAAGCAGGAGTAGGGTATTACCTCCATCAAAAGGGCCCAAACCTGGGTAAAAACATCGTGTCCCTTGTCTCCTGTTACCATCCGCCTAGACGCACAGTTCGGGACCCCCTACCCGAGATCCGTCGGTTTTGACACCGACACCACTCCCCTTACATTTTCACATCTCTCTCCTCCACATAGACAAAAATATCATGTAAGCGGGCTATAAGCCTACTATTGTACTTGCTCTTATCTGGGCGAGGGCACGCACACTCAATCATTTTCCCCTCCTGTGCTTTCATCCCCTACCTTCGTCTGCTTGAGATTTTTTTTAACAAAGAGAGGCGCTCAAGGAACCAAGCTCAAGTACACGATACAGTATAGATTACAACTCCCGGGCAATCAAGTGGTAACAAATGTTGTGAGAAGAACTTCTAAATTGCCCATGATCTTGATTGAAACCCATAAAGACAGGTTCCACAATGGAAGTGAGAACCCGATGAGCACCATAGCAGGCTACGCATAAAATATCTTTGAATATGTGAAAGATTGTTTTAGAGATCTCCATGGCATAGCTGAATAATAGAGTATGATTGTCGCTGATCATCCATCAATTTTCAGAAGCCTAGTTAGAAGTTATGGCTGATGTCAAATTGCGTGTGTAAATCATGATTTCCTGCAAAATAAGGATATTTGCAACACCCAGCGCAGACCAGAAGAGGGGATGGGATTGCGGTACGAAGACTTGTGTCATGATGCTATTAGTCGATGCGCCTTCCACCAAACAAACAAAAGCTTCAAGTCATGCATGATGCAAGTGTGATCTTCCTCGAGCCTTAGTGTTCTTATACAAGGTGTCAGAGTAAATCCAAGACCTGCAATTTTAGTTCGATAGCATCTTACAACATGAAGAACATAGTGTCGGTGTACTAGAGTAGGGGTACCCTAGTATCTCGAACTCGTGCACGGACAGTTGCAGCACCCCGCGGCAAGGTTTGCCTGGTCACCGCCAAGATCCTTCGTGGTTCCTTTGGAGCCATTCAAGAACAAAGTATTTAACCAAGAAGACAAGGCCCCGGCAAGAGGAGCTTGCCGGGAAGGCCACTCAAGGCACGCAGAAGACAAGACCCCGGCAAGAGGAGCTTGCCGGGAAGGCTCGGAGAGCGACAAGCCTCCAAGCACGACAAGGATTCAGCCGCGGCAAGGCACTTGCCGCGGCGGGCAACCTCTCTTCATCTCCGCTCCAGCTCATCCATCAACGTGTCGCCATGAGACCATTCCATGCGCGCGTGTCAAGAGGTCAGGCGGCCAGCGGAGAGCAGCGATAAGCGGCGCCGACAAGCTTGCCATCGTGGCAAGCGGTGGCGTCCCCCGACGGTCCTGTCGCCTTTGTTTAGGCGGCTGTGGACGGGCAATTAATGCTTTTGTCCCTTGCCGTCAGAGTTAGGTATATTGCACTGTACACTGTACAAGTAGGTGTACCAACTACTGTTTTTACATTTGTACCCTCATCTACGTTGCCACCTGTCGGAGACCCCTTGAGCATATAAAAGGAGGCCCATGCGCAACGTAGAGGGGGTTCGGCCAGTTCGACTCATTCGAGACCAGAAACACTCACGCTAGGTCTTGTAGCTCCCATCGCTCCCTAGCAAGAACACAATACAAATTAGACAAGCAGCAGTAGGAGTGTTATGTCTCCGGAGAGCTCCGAAGCTGGGTAAACTGCTCGTGTGCCTCGCCTTGATCCGCTCTTCGTGCGGTCTCCGCCCCCTCTGAACCAGAAGGGGCCTGGTCCGCCGGCCACATAGGTGTTCGTGGGTCCGATCAGCCTCCCCGACACATAGCCCCAAAAACTAAAGATGGAGAGAAGAGAAACTACAGGGCAGGTTATATTCATGTGAGCTGAAGCAAAACAACAAATGTCAGGTTCTGGGACACTCCTAAGAACCTAGTGAGCAACATTATGAGCTATGCCAATTTTTCTCTCTGGATATGTGCAACACCTGCGAGTGAAGATCATGTGTATGGGAGAAGAACTCAGCCAGAACTATTCTAATAGTCCAGGGAGTAGAAACAGTTGTAATACTTCTATCCACCGCTGCTTTTGCAAAAGAGAGGCAATTAGTTAGAAATGTAGGACAATAGATTCTAAGACAACGAGCGACCTGGGAAGCAAGGAGAAGGGCAAACGCCTCCTCTTGAACAACTGAGGTGGTGACTAGAGCAGAGGCTTGAATCCGCATATTTAGCTCTTTTTGATCCTGCAAAAATTGAGAAAAACTCCAATACGAGTAGCCGCTGCTCCACGAGTAAGGCCTGGAATTTTTGTACATTTAAAAGCTGCATCAGAGAAAACTTTAACTCCTGCAATAAGAATATCAGTCCTAAGAGTATGGCCTTGAGAAGGTATTTCATTGCTAGAATTTGTAGACTGGTTTTGAATATTAGCCTGCTTTTGATTAGAGAAAATCAACATAGAACTGCTCTAGTTAGTCAAAGCATTAGCAGCCATATGAATATGATATGAAGAAGAGGTTCACCTATTAAAGTGGCAATCATTTCTCACTTTCCGCAAGCACCACATAAAATTTAAAATGTTAGGAACATATGCATTGGGATGATTCATATTAAGTAGGCTAAGAACACTTTGCATAGAGGATTGATTTTGAACCAGAAGATCAGTTTTAATATACCATGGGTGAGCAAACCAAGACTCTTTAGCAAAATCGCAAAGAAAGAAGTGATGCATTTCATCCTTAGTCTTACCGCATTGACAACATGATTTGTGGATATGAACTGAAAAACGACCAGCCCTCAAACCTGTGGGAAGAGCTTTCCACAAAAGCCTCCAAGCAAAGTTCATTTGGACTCAGGGTGCCATCAATTTCTGCTTCCAAACTTGCTTTAGAAGGTCTTTAACCTGCAAAGAAATCTGAGTAGGAGTATTTCTTGGATGGAAATTGATATCCTACAAACATAGTTTGTAAGTAGACTTTGAATTACATTTTCCATTTGGAGTAAGATCCTAGTAGAGAATGTTAGAACTATCATCATTGATAAATAGAGGTTTGAGTAATTGATCCAATGCCCAATGCTAGTTCATGTTTGTTGCATGTTTCTTTCTTCGCATAATATCCATATCAAACAAAGTCCAAACGCGAGAAAACTTTATGGAGATTTTTTTCTTGAATATATGTGATTTTGGGGAAGAAGAATCGGCGTGAGAGGTGGTCCACAGGCCCCACAAGCTCATAGGGCGCGCCCCTAGGGCTTGTGGACACCTCGTAAGTCGGTTTGGGGTATCCTTTGGCCGCAAGAAAGAGAATATCCGGAAGAAAATTCCCTCAAAATTTCAGCCCAATCGGAGTTACGGATCTCCGGTAATTTAAGAAACAGTGGAAGGCCAGAAAATATGGACGGGAAATAGAAGAGAACCAGAGAGATAGATCCAATCTCGGAGGGGCTCCCGCCCCTCTGACGCCATGGAGGCCATGGACCAGAGGGGAAACACTCCTCTCATCTAGGGGGAGGCCAAGGAAGAAGAAGAAGGAGGGGGGCTCTCTCCCCCTCTCCCCCGATGGCGTCGAAGTGCCACCGGGGCAAGGATTGTGACGACGATCTACACCAGCAACATCGCTGCCGTTAACAGCAACTCTCACCCCTCTATGCAGTGGTGTAAAACCTCTTCTCCCTGCTGGAATCTCTACTTAAATATGGTGCTCAGCGCTATATATTTTTATCCAATGATATGTGGCTATCATATGATGTTTGAGTAGATCTGTTTTGTCATATGGGTTGATTGATGATCGTGATTGGTTTGAGTTGTATGTTTTATTACCGGTGCTGTCCTATGGTGCTCTCCGTGTCGCGCAAGCATGAGGGATACCCGTTGTAGGGTGTTGCAATATGATCATGACTCGCTTATAGTGGCATGAGTGACTGAAACACAAACCCGAGTAAGTGGGTTGTTTCATATGGGATTAAAGAGGACTTGATACTTAATGCTATGGTTGGGTTTTACCTTAATGATCTTTGGTAGTTGCTGATGCTTGCTAGAGTTCCAATCATAAGTGCATATGATCCAAGTAGATAAAGTATGTTAGCTCATGCCTCTCCCTCATATAAAATTGCAATAATAATTACAGGTCTAGTTATCGATTGCCTAGGGACAAATATTTTTCTTGTGACAAAAACCTCTCTACTAAAACTAACTTAATTGTTTCTTTATCTAAACAACCCCTAGCTTTTATTTACGTGTTATTTATTATCTTGCAAACCTATCCCTTTACACCTACAAAGTACTTCTAGTTTCATACTTCTTCTAGGTAAAGCGAACATTAAGCATGCGTAGAGTTGTATCAGTGGTCGATATAACTTGAAGAGAATATAAATTCTACCTTAGCTCCTCGTTGGGTTCGACACTCTTACTTATCGAGAAAGGCTACAATTGATCCCTTATACTTGTGGGTTATCAAGACCTTTTTCTGGCACCGTTGCCGAGGAGCAACAGCGTGGGGTGAATATTCTCGTGTGTGCTTGTTTGCTTTATCACTAAGTAGTTTTTATTTTCTGTTGTAAGTTGTTCTCTATCTTTAGTTATGGATATGGAACTTGGAATACCAAAAAAATAGTTGAACTTGCTACTCATGGAGATGGGGACCTCCTAAAACCCTCGATGCTCGTTATGTGAAAAATATTATGTACTACTTTGATAATCCTGGGAAAACCCCATTCAACTTGATAATGGGACACACGTTGGATCAACATGAATACTTTAGGGATTATTGCTTGACTCAAAAAGGGAAACTCTTATGGGATCAAATTGAAATGTTGCATTGGTATGCTTGGGATCTATGCTTGAGATATGATTATACTTGTTGCTTTAGGATGAAGGCTCCACACCTTCCCTTTTCATGTGAATTTAATGATAATGAAACCTTGCCTTCTTATGCTAATGGTATATATGATTACTATGATGTGGAACGAATAGAAGAATTTGTTGCTTTTAAGGGTGCTTATGAAATTGAATCTTTGTTTGAAAAGTATGAAGATTGTGATGATGTTGTTTACACATGTGAAAATTTTGCTATACTGAAATATTGCTATGAGAATTATAAATATAATGCCGATATCAATGATTTTATTGAGAAAGTCTCCGCTATCCAAGAAGAGACTAATATTTTGCAGGAATCTATGGAAGAAGAAATGCTGAAATTGTGAGCTCATTATAGATGGAAAAGATGACGAGGAGAGCGAAGAACAAAAGGAGGAAGAGCAGATTAGCTACCCATGCCCACCTTCTAATGAGACTAACTCTTCAACTCATTCATTGTTTACTTTCCCTTCATGCTTATCGAAGGATGAATGCTATGATTCCTTGGATTAGTTTGTAATATACCTTTTTGATGAAACCGATGCTTACTATGCTTGTGGCCATGATGCCAATTTGAATTATGCTTATGGAGATGAACTTGCTATAGTTCCTTATGTTAAGAATGAAATTTTTGCTATTGCACCCACGCATGATAGTAGCGGAGAAGTTTGCGCTTATTGAGGATTATATTGATGGGTTGCGTTTTACCATTACACATGATGATTTTGATAGATATAATATGCATGTGCTTGCTGCTCCTACTTGAAATTCTTATGAGAGAGGAAATGCATCTCCACCTCTCTATGTTTCCAATACGATAAAATTGCAAGAAACTGTTTATACTATATATCGGGCTTTATTGTGTGTGCATGAATTGTTCTTTTATGACATGCCGATGCATATGAAGAGAGTTAGACTTCGTTGTTGCATGATATATGTTGCTTTGTGCTCAATACTAAAATAAAAATCATTGTTAATTAAAATTGGCTTTGATATACCTTGGGATCCGGGTGGATCAATTACTTGAGCACTATATGCCTAGCTTAATGGCTTTAAAGAAAGTGCTGCCACGGAGACAACCCGGAAGTTTTAGAGAGTCATTTTATTCTGTTGTGTGCTTTTAGAGAAGTTCAAAAACAAAAAATATATATAGAGGGGAACCTAAAAATTTTCAAAAAGAAAAGTGAAAGTAAGAAAGACGAGCACCGTTGAAGTGGGGGAGCTCCTTGAACTTTGTCCATGCCCATGGAAACTTTGCAAATCTTGAATTATAGAAAATTTTCAACAAAAATAATTATCACCTTGTACAAATCCATTGTATTATAAAAATAATGTGCCAAGATTTTCCTATAGGATGATTAGATTGCTTGTTTGGTTTGTGCAGTGCAAAAAACAGAAACTTTGGCTGTAGTGTGTGAATTTCATTTTCTACTGGAACGTCAAATGTTTCTGAAATTTTTACACGGTACTGATATGAAAATTGTTTTTTTGTCCTATTTTTTAGAATTTTTGGTGTTACAGAAGTATATATACTATCTGCATCTTTACAGATTGTCCCGTTTTCACAGATTGTCGTGATAGTTTCATTATTTGCGTATGTTTGAAATCTTGTTGAGCCTCCTTTGACTTGTGGCCATAGAATTATGATAGCATACTGTGGGTAATGATTGATTATAATTAGACAATAATGTTACAACAATACATGTTGGGATTTGATGTTATCTGTACTAACCCCTCTAATAAAAAGTTTGGTTAAGTTTTGTGTGGATGAGGTCTTCGAAGATCGAGGAGGTATCGATAAGAGGAGAATAAGGAGAGGCAAGAGTTCAAGATTGGGGATGCCCAAGGCACCCCAACTAAATATTCAAGGAGACTCAAGCGTCTAAGCTTGGGGATGCCCTGGAAGGCATCCAATCTTTCTTCAACAATTATCAGTATGTTTCAGTTTTTGTTTTGTTCACATGATATGCGTAAATTCTTGGAGCATCTTTTGTGTTTATTTTTCCCTTTTATTTTATGCACCATGCTAGTACGAGATAGTCCTTGGTTGATTTATAGAATGCTCTTTGCACTTCACTTATATCTTTTCAGTATGGCTTTTTAGAATGCTTCATGTGCTTCACTTATATCATTTGAAGTTTGGAGTGCCTGTTTCTTTACACATAGAAAACTGCCATTTGTATAATGCTCTTTTGCTTCACTTATATTTGTTAGAGCATGGGCAAATATTTTGTAGAAACAATTAAAATTTCTTGCTTCATTTATATCTATTTAGAGATTCAACAGGAATTGGTCATTCACATGGTTAGTCATAAAATCCTACATAAAACTTGTAAACCACTGAGTATGATATGTTTGATTCCTTGCAATAGTTTTGTGATATTGAGGTGGTAATATGGGGGCATGCTAGTAGAAGAATTAAAGTTGAGTATTAAGAATGATGTTAAGGGAAGTAAGTCTTTACGCATGTAAAGCGGTGGCCGCTGACATTAGCGGTGAGCTCGGAGCATAATTTATCCTTGATTGAAATCCTTCTATGCTGTTTGAATCGGGTTTGCGCGATGGTTAACTCCTACCAACTTCCCCCCTAGGGGCATGCGAGTAGTACTTTGCTTCGAGGGATAATAGAACTTTCACAATAAGTATATGAGTTCTTTATGACTAATGTTGAGTCCATGGATTATACGCACTCTCACCCTTCACCATTGCTAGCCTCTCTAGCACCGCGCAACTTTCGCCGGTGCATAAACCCTCCTTATATCTTCCTCAAAATAGCCACCATACCTACAGATCATGGCATTTCCATAGCCATTCCGAGATATATTGCCATGTAACTTCCATCATCGTCATATACATGACTCGAGCGTTCATTGTCATATTGCTTTGCATGATCGTAAGATAGCTAGCATGATATTTTCATGGCTTGTCCTTTTTTGATATCTTTGCTATGCTAGATCATTGCACATCCTGGTACAGTGCCAGAGGCATTCATATAGAGTCATCATGTATTATTTTATCGAGTTGTAAGTAAATAAAAGTGTGATGATCATCATTATTAGAGCATTGCCCCAATGAGCAAAGGATGATGGAGACTGTGATTCCCCCACAAGTCGGGATGAGACTCCAGACGAAAAACAAAAAAAACAAAAAAAAAGAGGCCAAAAAGAGCCCAGCAAAAAAATAAAAAAAAATAAAAAATGGGAGAAAAAGAGAGAAGGGGCAATGTTACTATCCTTTTACCACACTTGTACTTTAGAGTAGCACCATGTTCTTCATATAGAGAGTCTCTTGGGTTATCACTTTCATACACTAGTGGGGATTTTTTATTATAGAACTTGGCCTGTATATTTCGATGATGGGCTTCCTCAAATGCCCGAGATCTTCATGAGCAAGCAAGTTGGATGCACACCCACTTAGTTTCATTTGTGAGCTTTCATACACTTATAGCTCTAGTGCATCCCTTGCATGGCAATCCCTACTCCTCGCATTGATATTGATTGATGGGCATCTCCTTGGCCTGTTGAT
This sequence comes from Aegilops bicornis, assembly GCA_021605145.1. Lineage (NCBI taxonomy): Eukaryota > Viridiplantae > Streptophyta > Magnoliopsida > Poales > Poaceae > Aegilops > Aegilops bicornis. The sequence goes on along the minus strand of CM038671.1, from coordinate 547,967,152 downwards.
CTGCCTAGTTGATGCGAGACTTTCTTCCTTCTCCTATTAATCCCTACCACCACATTCATTCCACCCATAGTGTTATATCCATGGCTCACGTTCATGTATTGAGTGAAGTTGAAAATCCTGAACCGCGTTAGAAGTACAATCCAATTGCCTGGTTTGACACCAAGGTGCTCATGATTTATACTTTACGCAGGGAAGACTGAGTGTGTCATGCTTACCACAATTAAGTGTATAGAGGCTATTTCCTTTAGCTCCATTATTATGAAATGCATGCAATGATGAATTACATGCATGTCTTGTATTATTCCTTCGATGTCAAATTGATAGACTATTGCCTTGAATCACTCGTGTCTTAATATTCATGCCATGATTAGATTATATGATCAAGATTATGCTACGTAGCATTCCACATCAAAAAGTATCTTTTTATCATTTACCTACTCGAGGACAAGTAGGAATTAAGCTTGGCGATGCCCATACGTCTTCATAGTATCTATATTTTTTGATTGTTTCATGCCAATATTCTACAACTTTCATATACTTTTGGCAACATTTTATATTAATATTGGGACTAACATATTGATCCAGTGCCAAGTGCCAGTTCCTGTTGTTGCATGTTTTTCGTTTCGCAGAATATCCATATCAAACGATGTCCAAACGCGATAAAAATTTACGATTTTTTTGGAATATATGTGATTTTTAGGAAGAAGAATCAGCGTGAGAGGTGGTCCAAATGCCCCACTAGCTCATAGGGTGCGCCGTGGGGGTAGGCGCACCCCTAGGTCTTGTGGTCACATCGTAAGTCGGTTGGGGGTATCCCTTGGCCGCAAGGAAGAGAATATCCAGAAGAAAATCCCCTCAAAATTTCAGCCCAATCGGCGTTATGGTCTCCGGGAATTTAAGAAACGGCGAAAGGACATAAAACAGGGACGCAAAACAGAAGAGAAACAGAGAGATAGATCCAATCTCGGAGGGGACCAGAGGGGAAACCCTCCTCCCATCCAGGGGGGCAAGGAAGAAGGAGGGGGGATCTCTCCCCCTCTCTCCCGTTGGTGCCGGAGTGCCGCCGGGGCAAGGATCATGACGCCGATCTACACCAACAACCTCACTACTGTCAACACCAACTCTCTCCCCCTCTATGCAGCGGTGCAACACCTCTTCTCCCCACTGTAATCTCTACTTAAACATGGTGCTCAACGCTATATATTTTTATCCAATGATAGGTGGCTACCCTATGATGTTTGAGTAGATCCATTTTGTCCTATGGGTTGATTGATGATCGTGATTGGTTTGAGTTGTATGTTTTATTATTGGTGTTGTCCTATGGTGCTCTTCGTGTCGCGCAAGCGTGAGGATACCCGTTGTAGGGTGTTGCAATATATTCATGATTCGCTTATAGTGGGTCGCGTGAGTGACTGAAACACAAACCTGAGTAAGTGGGTTGTTGCGTATGGGATTAAAGAGGACTTGATACTTAATGCTATGGTTGGGTTTTACCGTAATGATCCTTGGTAGTTGCGGCTGCTTGCTAGAGTTCCAATCATAAGTGCATATGATCCAAGTAGAGAAATTATGTTATCTCATGCCTCTCCCTCATATAAAATTGCAATAATGATTACCGGCCTAGTTATCGATTGCCTAGGGACAAATAACTTTCTTGTGACAAAAAGGTCTCTACTAAAACTAACTTAGTTGTTTCTTTATCTAAACTGCCCCTAGATTTTATTTACGTGTTCTTGATTATCTTGCAAACCTATCCCTTTACACCTACATAGTACTAATAGTTTCATACTTGTTTTAGGTAAAGCAAACATAAAGCATGCATAGACTTGTATCGGTGGTCGATATACTTGAAGGGAATATAAATTCTATGTCGGTGTACAAAAGTAGGGGCGCACCTTTTGACCCCTTTACTTGTGCACGAACAGTCGGAGCCGTGCCCACGGCCATACTAAGCAGAGCAGGTGAGGGAGCCGAAGAGAAGCCGAAGCAGAAGAAGCCCAAGGCAACGCCAAGACCAAAAACACAAAGGACAGAAGGGCAAAGCAGGTTCCCCCGGCAAGACCCTTGCCGGGGCAACCTCGGCAGCCCCGGCAAGGGCCTTGCCAGGGCGGCACTCTCGACACCAACAGAGCGAGCCGCCCTTGAGCCCACGGGTTCCAACCCAATCAACTGCGATTGGACCAGGGCTCGGGAGGCACCTCTGTGGTGGTATGCAGATCTTTGTCTAGACCATAGACATATGAGATCAGATGAGGACCAGAAGACGGCGACCCTCGGCGGGATCCTTGCCTAGGAGATCCACAAGACCCCCGGCAAGCACCTTGTCGGGGACGACTGCAACGCCACGGCAAGACCCTTGCCGGGCCCCCGGCAAGGCCCTTGCCGAGAGGGTCGGCGGGGCCACAACAGTTCACACAACCAAGACTCCACCGCCGTCCCCAAGCAGCTGCTAGCTCAACCAGCTGGGCAGGCACCTACGTGGCGACGGGCGGCCTCTACGCCAACTCAGCAAGTACCTGCGTGGCGACATGCAGATCTTCGTGAAGGCTCCACCACCGCGCCACCTCATATGCCTACCTGCCTACATGGCACCGCACGCACCGGTGGCCCGGGCGCGTGCCGAAGCGAGGCGGAGCAGCGACGGAAGGGACGAACCTCGCTCCTGTCCTTGATAAAGCTAGGGGACACCTAAGCGACGCATTAAATGCGCCTTGTCCTATAATACGAGCGATAAGCTCATAGTACTGTAGGCCTTTCCACCTTCTGTGTGCCACTGTGGCAGCCCCTTTCGACTATAAAAGGAGGCCCATGACGTACTGGAGGAGGATTCGGCTCTTTGGAACTACACAGCCACCATAGCTAGTTCAAGAGCTCAAGAACACTCAATACATCCACCAAAGCAGGACTAGGGTTTTACGCATCCTCGCGGCCCGAACCTGGGTAAACGATCCTTGTGCTGACTGTTAATCCTGCTCGTCTCACAACCCCGCGCCCCGGCAACCGTAGTAGGGATTCTTGTGATCCCATAGGCGTCGTTTCCCACCAACATCTTTGGCGCGCCACGTAAGGGGCGCAATTATGAGAATCTGGTCTAGTAGTTAGCATAGCAGTTCTTCATCGCCATGGCTCCCAAGAAGAAGACGACCACGGTGATCGGCTCGTCGGGAGCCGAACGACCCGTGCCAATGCAGGCGAGCAGCAGGCCGGTCGCAGATAGGACTCGGGCCGCAGTCCGCGAGCACCAGCATCACTCTGGCAGTCAGAGCCTGGCGAGCGGCATCGTTCGTGCGCCAGGAGACGGGCCGCACGCCGCCAAATCCAAAGACGGAGCTGGGGCCCCCGCAGGCAGCGCGGGGCCCTCCAGGAGTGTCGTTGTGCCACCCACGGGCGGCGCAGCAACCTCCAAGACACCCACGCCGGTGCCCACAGCGCGCTCTTCCCAGGGTGCGCGCGACGAGCAGCGCCACCACGCTGGATACCCCGGACACCGCCGTGGGAAGAGCCCTGTGCATCATCCGCAGGACGAAGGAGTCCAGCATGCTCGCCGAAGTGCTGGCGAAAATGGCACACAGCCGCTGGGCCGTGGTAGAGCTCCTTCTAATGTAGTTAGAAGTCGAAGCGCTCCATGTTCCACGCAGCTGTCACCACCACCCACGCCACAGAGCCGATGCTGCCACCGCTTCCTCGACTTCCCTCCTGCTGCGAAGAAGCTCAACGAGTGGAGAGCCACCATCCGGAGCCTCGTCGCCGTCGCCAATAAAGATGATCCGTGATCGGTAGGGCCTTCGGGCCGGCGCTCCGTCGAACCACCGTATGCCAGTGGTGGAGGGGTCGGGGGTGCTACGGCCTCGGTGCACTCTCCTCCTCCACGCTAGACACCGCGGGTGTCGGTCCGTCGCGATGACGCTTGTGATAATATTTCCATAGCGTCGTCCGACCCACCGCAACCAATGCCAAGTTCTTCGAGAACGAGCTCACGAAGATGCTCGAACCACTATGAAGCGCCGGTGTGATACACGCTCAGACAAGCGGGCGGGACCCGCTATGGATCACCCAGCACCGGGGGGCTCGGGCGGCCTACCTTACGAGGTGGGTTGCCCAGCCTTTACCCGTGAGTTGCGGCAGTTCCAGTGGCAGTCCCACCGCACGTTCAAGCCCTACGTCGGCGAGAAGTACACTGGCAAGACCCATCCATCAGAGTTCCTCAGCATCTACACCATCACGATGCAGGCTGCCGGAGCTCGCGACGACAAGGTGCTTGCCAATTACTTCCCGTTGGCACTGAAGCCCAATGTCATGTCTTGGTTGATGCACTTGCCGGCGGATTCCATTTCTTCTTGGTCGGATATGTGCCATGAGTTCGTTGGCGCCTTCACTGGAGGCCACCAAGCTCATGGCCAGGCTAGTGATTTGCATATCATTCCCCAGAAGGAAGGGGAAAACCTACGCAAGTACATCCAGAGATTCAGCCGGGTGCAGTACAACATCCCCGAGGTTCATCCAGCCGCCGTGATCAGCGCGTTCCATCAGAACGTGCGCAACCACAAGATGTGCGAAGAGCTGGCAATGACCAAGGTTAAGGATGTGGCCGAACTTTATGTTCTGGCTGATAGGTGCGCCCGGGCTGAAGAGGGAAGGAAGTACCCCGGCGAAGACACCGACACGGAAACTGACTCTACTGAGGAAGACACCGCCGCCCCGACAAAGAAGGGCCGGCGTCGCAACAGGAAGCGTAAGGGCAAGACCGTGCTTGCCATCGAGGGATCCGACAGCACCGACGCTGCCAAGAAGGCCAAGGCAGACGACCCCGGCAAGGAGATTGCCGGGTGCGCCGCCTGCCGGGCCTTGGCAGCTGCCGACAAGCCAGGAAGCTCCGGCAAGCAGTACTGCAAGATCGACCGCACCAAGGGCCACGACCTACAGAACTGCCGACAAGTCGAGCTGCTTGCTGAGAAGCAAAAAGCTGAGTACGAGAGGCGGGACAAGGAGAAGGGCCAGGATGGTGCCGAGGGATCTGGCAAGAAGTGTGGCAGCCAAGGAGGCCGCCGTGGGAAGGACAACCAGCAAGAGAGGCCCGCCCGGGGCCGTGACAAGAAGCAAGAATACGATGATTATGATGAGGACGACGAGTCAAGCGAGCAAGAGTTCCAGAAGGCTACGGAAGCCATGTGCGTCGATGGTGGCGCCTCGCTGCATACTTCTCACCGCCAGCTCAAGCAGTGGGCGCGTGAGATTACAGCAGCAGAGCCGTTGTTCGACGCTCAGAAGCCGCTGAAGTGGTCCAGCACGCCCCTCATCTTTGATGCCGAGGACCACCCTGACCGCACCACCGTGGTCAGGTGTTTGCCGTTGTTGGTCTCACCAATGATACACAACCTCAAGGTGAACAAGATGTTGGTCGACGGCGGGGCCGGCCTGAACTTGATCTCGCCCGTCGTGATCAAAAGGCTGCAAATTCCTGATGGAGACCTCGAGGAAACGGGCACGTTTCAAGGGGTCAATCCGGGGAGGAGCCAGCCGAAGGGGAAGGTCACACTGCATGTGACGTTCGGAGGAGAGTTGAACTACAGGACGAAGAGGATCGTCTTTGATGTGGCCGAGATCCCCTTGCCCTACAACGGGATCCTCGGCCGGCCGGCACTAGCCAAGTTCATGGCGGCGGCGCACTACGCCTACAACATGATGAAGATGCCCGGGCCGTTGACCACCATCACCGTCCCCTCCGACAAGAAGGACACGCTGATTTGCACCGACCAACTCTACCGGGAAGCAGTTGCAGCAGCTGCCGCCAAGGCACTTGCTCCTGCCGCTGGAGCCACAGGAGGGAAGAAGAAGCCCGGCGAGACCTCTCGCACCCACTCCGGCAAGCGCACCTCTTCAGAGTGTTGTGCTACCGTCGAGGACATGCCAGAGAGCTCCACTAGCAAGAGCAAGAAATCCAGAGCTGAGCCACCGCAGACCAAGAAGGTTAGGGAGGATGGCACGGGAGGGGCTTTCACCATAAGCTCCACCCTTGACAAACAATAGGAAGGCGTGCTCGTCACCTTCCTGCGGGCGAATGTCAACGTGTTTGCATGGGAAGCATCTGACATCCCTGGTGTTCCCAGGGAGGTGATTGAGCACCACCTAGCTGTCTGTCCTCATGCGCAGCCCGCTGCTGTAAGGTCGAAGCGTGCTCGAAAGGCAGGAGTTCATCACAGAGGAGATCAGGAAGTTGGAAGCAGCAGGTTTGGTGAGAGGAGTGCTCCATCAGGCGTGGTTGGCCAATCCAGTGGTGGTGCACAAGGCAAATGGGAAGTGGATGCTGTGTATTGACTACACAGATATCAATAAGGCTTGTTCCAAGGACCCCTTCCCGTTGCCGTGCATTGACCAGATTGTTGACTCCACGGCCGGGTGTGACCTGTTGTCATTCCTCGACGCCTACTCAGGCTACCACCAGATCTTCATGACAAGAGAATACAAAGAGAAGACATCATTCATCACCCCATGTGGTACGTATTGCTTTTTATGGATGCCTTTCGGGTTGAAGAGTGCTGGCTCGATGTTTACAAGAGCGGTCCAAATCGGTTTTGAACCCCAACTCCATAGAAATATGGAAGCATACATGGATGACATAGTAGTCAAAACCAAGGACGGGGCAACTCTTGTACAAGACCTGGAAGAGACGTTTGCCAACCTGCGCAAGATCAACCTCAAGCTGAACCCTGAGAAGTGTGTCTTCGGCGTTCCGTCCGGCAAGCTTCTCGGGTTCTTTGTGTCGCAGCGCGGGATCGAGGCAAACCGAGACAAGATCAAGGCTATCGAGCAGATTGAGGCGCCCAAGCGGATCAAGTATAAAAGGTTGGCTCACCGCTGCGTTGCCGCCATGAGCCGATTCATCTCCAAGTCTGCCAAGCGCGCCCTTCCTTTTTTGAAAATCTTGAAGAAGGCAGGCCCAATGGAGTGGACCCCAGAAGCCGAGGCGGTGTTGCAGGATCTGAAGAAATACGTTTCCTCCATGCTAATACTGGTTGCGCCTAAACCACAAGAGCCGTTGCTGCTGTATCTAGCGGCAACGAATCAAGTGGTCAGCGTCGCACTGGTGGCACAGAGGGAGGTCGACAAGGAGGTAGTGGCGATGGCAGAACTGGCGGATGGCAAGCCAGAGATTCCCCCGGCAGGGCCTGATGCCGGCAAGGCGAGGCCCCCGGCAGAGTCTGATGCCATCGGAGCGGTGCCCGCACAGTCAAGTGAAGTGGTGAAGAAGAAGAAGATGATGTAGCACCCGGTTTACTTTGTCAACTCCCTCTTGCAGGGGGCTAGGTCGAGGTACTCCGGCGTGCAGAAACTGCTCTTCGGCCTCCCCTCCTTATGGCCTCGAGGAAGCTGCGTCATTACTTCCAAGCCCACGAGATCACTGTCGTCACCCGCCTCCCGTTGCAACGGATACTGCACAACCCAGATGCGACTGGAAGGATTGTGGAATGGGCCTTGGAATTATCGAGCTTTGGGTTGAAGTTTGAAAGTACCTCGACAATCCAGAGCAGTCTTGGCGGAGTTCATTGTAGAATGGACATCAACGCCCGACGAAGAAATTTAGGATACCGCTCTCCCCGGCAAGGAAGCAAGCCGCGACTGGATCATGTACTTTGATGGGGCTTTCTCGCTGCAAGGCGCCGGTGCCGATGCGCTGCTTGTCGCACCCACTGGAGAGCACCTCAAGTATGTGATCTAGCTGCACTTTCCCAGGGAGATGTCCACAAACAACACTGCTGAATACGAGGGGCTGCTTGCCGGTCTCACGATCGCGGCGGACCTCGGGGTGAAAAAGCTCATCGTCAGGGGTGATTCACAGCTTGTCGTCAGACAAGTTAACAAGGATTATCAGAGTCCGTTGATGGAGGCCTCACGAGATGAGATGAGGAACCGGAGGAGCGCTTCGACGGTATATAAGCAGAGCATCGCTCTCGAAAGCAGAGAACGACATCGCCGACCATCTCGTCAAAGGCTGCCAGTATTCAAGCTACCTGTAGAACCAGGTACCTTTTTGCTTTGGTTAACTCAACCATCCATCGAGCCATCAACAGAGCAGAACAAGCGAAGGAAGTCAGGCCCCGGCAAGTACTTTCCCGTTGAGCCCCCAGAGGCCGCCGGCAAGGGTGTTGCCATGATCCTAAGCCTGCCGAGGGACGGCTGGCTCCGGCAGGGTGCCCAGCCCTGGCCGTAGAGACGGCTGCCCCCATGGCGGAAGAGATGCCTTTGGTCCTTGCCGTCGAGCCCCGGGGCCTCCAGTGGGCACAAAGATACTGTCCATTTCCTCCAGACAGGGGAACTTCCTGAGGAGCAGGAAGAAGCGGAAAAAGTAGCCCGTCGGTCTGCCTTGTACCAGTTCATCGATGACGTCCTGCACAGAAGAAGACCGAACGGTGTGAAATTGAAGTGCATCCCCCGGGAGGAAGGACTGGAGCTGTTGGCAGAGATACATGGAGGCATATGTGGCTCCCACATAGGGTCAAGGGCCCTTGCCGGCAAGGCATTCCGGCAAGGCTTCTTCTGGCCCACCGCCCGCCAGAATGCAACGACACTAGTAACCAAGTGTTAAGCGTGTCAGTTCCATTCAAAGAAGCTTCATCAACCAGCTCAAGAACTTCAAACAATTCCTCTCTCCTGGCCAATTTCGGTCTGGGGGCTCGACATACTGGGCCCCTTCCCCCATGATGTCGAGGGCTTTGATTACTTGTACGTTGCAATCGACAAGTTCACAAAGTGGTCGGAGGTGGAACCAGTGAGGAAGGTGACAACACAGTCAACCGTCAAGTTCTTCAAGGGACTAGTCCGCCGTTTTGGTGTGCCAAACAGAGAAATCACCAATAACGGCACGCAGTTCACAAGCCACACCTTCATGCAATACATTCAAGACCTCGGCAGCAAGGTCTGTTTTGCTTCCGTGGCACACCCCTGCAGCAACGGCTGCCGGAGAGGGCAAATGCTGAAGTGTTGCGAGGCCTGAGAACGAAGACCTTTGACAAGCTGCACAAGAGTGGAAGGTGCTGGATTGATGAGTTGTCGGCGGTTCTCTGGTCGATCAGGACGACGCCAAATCGAGCCACCGGCCAGACACCCTTTGCCCTAGTATATGTGGCAGAAGCAGTTTTCCCCACAGAACTCATATACGGGTCACCTCGAGTGCTTGCTTATGATGAGCTTGAGCAAGAGCAGTTGCGGCAAGATGACGCAACACTCCTTGAGGAAGATCGTCTTCGGGCGGCTGTGAGGGCAGCACACTACCAGCAGGCCTTGCGCCGCTACCGTAGCCGCAAGGTCCATGACCGAAGCTTTGAGGAAGGCGAACTTGTTCTTCGGCGCGTTCAGTCGGCCAAGAATTCCAAAAAGTTGATGCCGAAGTGGGAAGGCCCTTATCGGGTAATATGAGTCAGCAGGCCCGGCGCAGTCCGCCTGGAGACCGAAGATGCTGTCCCAGTGAGCAACTCCTGGAACATCGAGCATCTTCGCAAGTTTTACCCTAAGGCGCGGCTTGTCGGGACTCCCGGCGAGCCACCTTTTGTACAAGCTTTGCCGGCAAGGCATGTAACCTTCAGACAAAGCCAAAGCGCAGACCACGAGCATAAATAAACGGGTTACCGGCACCCTAAGTTATAGCATGCATGCTAGGTTAAGTCTCTTCCTCGGCTAGGGTTGATAGTGCTTAGCGGCGACTAACCCCTAGCCTAGAGGTCGAGTGTGTGTCTTTCTGTCCTCTTTGGTTCGCAGGGCATGTGGAAATTTCTCCTGATCCACTTGGGAGAAAGAGGATGGACCGGCGCTCCAGCCCCGGCAAACCATGATCGCCGGGGGCTGAAGATACGAGGACCCAACCACGGCAAGCCAAGGTTGCCGGGGGCTGCGGATTCAGATAAGTCTTTTATCCCCTGTTATGCACTTCCGTATAGAACTAGGACATATGAAACCTCATTTATATTCTTAAAACCACCGTGCTCCCACTTTCCTGAACCCAAGAGCTGAACGAGGGGCCTAACTCTTCTTCGCCCCTGCCTCCGCCAAGAGCGCGAGAACGGTCGACCGAAGTGGAGAGACGGCAAGGCCTGTTGCCGGGCAACAATGTTTATCTTAAAAATAACAAGGATTCGTCCTTGGCATGGGCCTCGCTCACGCACAAAGAACCTGGCAAGCCCCCTTTTCATTAAAAACGTCCCATACAGGTACAGTTCGTACGGAATAAAAAACATGAGCAAGGGGATTACAAGTCTTAAATCTAACAAGTGCCCGCAGGCTTACACTACAAAAAAAAGACACATCCGTGACATTTTGGGCCAAACGATATTTTTTTCTGTCATACATATGACACTTCTATGACGATAATTGTGGCAAAACCCGGTATCATCATAGATGTGGTGGGCTCCTACTTCTATGACAAAAAATCAAGACAGAAAATGGGCTTCTCGTCCTGGGTGGGCCGGAGACGCAGCTGCATGACATTCTTTGGGCCGTCCATGAAGGAAAAAACCATGGTAGAAGCGAGTGGGAGGAAAATTTTGGGGAGTTCCCGGTTACGGTGGGAGGTCGGGGGCCGAGCGATGCGCTGCTTTCTCGTTACACGCACGCTGCGGCGTGTGTGCAAGGCGTTGGCTCTAACTAAACCCGAGCGAGGCGTTGGGCTCTAACTAAACCCGAGCGATTGCACTGCAGGCTACGCGTTACTGAACCCGAGCGATCGATCGATGGCTGTTAACTGAACCCGATGGAGCGATTCCCTCACTACCGCTGCTAATCAAGCCAATCAATTGGATGAACAGGTGAGTGTTGCGGGGGGTGGATGAATAGTGAGCGGTGGCGTTGCCTCCGGATGAACAGGGACCTTGTGGTGTGGAGGGTGGATGAACAGAGAGGGTGGAGGGGTGGCCGTGGAGGGTGGTTGAACAGAACCCCGTGGTGTGGAGGGCTTGATGAGCAGAGACGGTGGAGGGGTGCCCGTGGAGGGGTGGTTGAACAAGAGCTGCTGGAGTAAGCGCGCGGTGGAGGCTGGATGAACAGGAGCCCGTGGAGGCCGGAGGAGGTCGACGGTGGAGATGAATAGTATCCGTGGAGTCCTGCTTTTGGTACGCCACACCCTCCCGACGAACAGGACCCCTGCTTTGACCGTGGCGCCCAACACAAGTCCGCTTTCGTCTGCTTTTGCACGCCACACCCTCCCGATCATCAGGACCCTGCTTTCACCGTAGGAGGTCCGCTTTCTCCGCTTTTGCGTACGCCACACCCTCCCGATCAACAGGGCCCCTGCTTCGATCAGGAGGTATGTTTCCTCCGTTTCTGACGCCACACCCCTCCCGATCAACAGGACCCCATTTCAACGTGGCGGTCGAACTCAAGGCCGCTTTCTCCGCTTCTGCACGCCAGCCTCGCTTTCCATCGCCTGTTCCGTCCAAGCCGGTTGGCTCCAACGCGTTCCGTTGCTCCTCGATGAACACGAGCATTCCGCTGCCTCCCCATGAACACGACGCATTCCGTTGCCTCCCCATGAACACGGCATTTACGCTGTTTCTCCGTTCCGACCCAGCCATGTGCACGTGACGCGAGTAGGCGTTCGAGACCCTGCCCGTATGTACGTATGTGGTCAGATTTTCTTTCTTGCACCCTCGCAACAGACGACGCAGTACATGCTATGTGCGCGCCTCTACTACGACACGTGCGCGCCTCTACATTGACCAGTATGTACGTACATGTTCGCGACCAGAATGACAACGCTACGTACGCTTGGACCAGGTGGGTCCCGACTGTCAGGCATGTAGCTGGTGGGTCCCGGCAGTCAGGGGGGCGAATCGTTTTTTTTTGTCCAGACGCACTTCCTTGCGTGCGAAGATGTAGCCGGTGGGTCCCAGCAGTTAGGGGGGCAAATCGTTTTTTTTTGCCCGGACGCACTTCCTTGCGTGCGAAGATGTAGCTGGTGGGTCCCAGCAGTCAGCGGGCGAATCGTTTTGTTTTTTGCCCGGATGCACTTCCTTGCGTGCGAAGGTGTAGCTGGTGGGTCCCAGCAGTCAGGGGGCGAATCGTTTTTGCCCGGACGCACTTCCTTGCGTCGCGATGGTGTAGCAGTGGGTCCCAAAGAATGGGGCGAATCGTTTTTTTCGGACGCACTTCCTTGCATGCGAAGATGTAGCTGGTGGGTCCCAACAGTCAGGGGGTCGAATCGTTTTTTTTGACGCACTTCCTTGCGTGCGAAGATGTAGCTCATGGGTCCTAGCAGTCAGGGCGCGAATCATTTTTTCGTGAAATACGGTGGCCCGTCCGATGGGTCCCCGCTGTCAGGTGGAGGAATAATTATTTTGCGCGTAATAAGGAGGCACTTCCTTGCGGCTGCCATGAACCCAGCTGTCAGCCTCTCCACATAAAGTCCACGTCCGATGGAAGTCGTTCCTTGACCACGTTGACCACGCCGCGCCGAGAGCACCACGGCGGTGGACGACGGCGAGGCCTAGGAAGGGGACGACGCGGAGCCAGGGAAGACGCGGCAGTGGATGCACACGCGGAGAGGAGTACGAGGGTTCACTGGTTCGGCTGCGCTGCCTCGCTGTAGAATAACAGAGGTTGTGGGTGAGTGGAGGATGGCCTGCCAGCCGGAGGGAGTAGTGGGGCGGTGAGGCCTCCGCGGCAAAGACAATGGGCCATGGGAGGTAGGAGCAGCGGCACGACCGGGCGCTGCTTTTGGGCGGCCGGAGCAAGAAGACCAGAGGTTGAAGAAGCACGACGGACGTTGGATGGACACCGTACGGTCACTGCAGCTAGAATCGTTTATATTGACTAAGTTGACAAGTCCCTTGGTACGTCAACTTAGTAGGCCCACAGGTCAGCTTCCGAAACGGTGCGCCCCAGATGTCAGGGGGAGGAATCATTTTTTGGGCGGGTGAAGCTAGAACATCCGAGATTGAAGAAGAAGCACGGCATCCGTTGGATGGACATCCAACGCCACCGCCGCTAGAACCGTGTGTTGACTATAAGTTGACAAAGCCTTGCATACGCTGCTAACTCTGCTTTTTTAGGGACGCACAACTTAGTAAGGCCGTAAGTGTGGCAGAGAACTTATAGCCCATTTGAGATTTGTAAGAATGTGTAGCCCATTTTGAATTCTAATGGAATTTACTACAACCCATTTACAGTTTGTTAAAAGTACAACCCATTTCAACCAACCGTTCAAAACAGAATTCAATAAAATTTCCCACATTTTGATGGGATCCGAAATATTTGTATCCCAAAATTTCTAGTGAGATTAAATACAATTTCAATATAAATTTATATTATGTAAAAATCCAACAAAATATTGCGCTCGCAACAATTAATGAAATTAAAATTTTCAATATCCAAAAATAATAATTTATAAAGTAATCACGTGTTTGGTGCATTTTTATAGTTCTTGCCCAGCTTTTTACAATTACATCCCATTTATTATTTCTTAAAGCCCATTTTCTTGTTAAGCCTAATGCATCCCTCCTAGGAAAGATTTGCAGCCTAGCGGGGCGGAGAATAACAACTTGACCTTTCCTGGATATTCCTAAAAAAAGTCTAGCTGGGCTAGCCATTTTCAGCTTGAAAAAAATTAATATCTGGGCTGGATATTTGGCCTGGGCTAGACGGGCCACAGCCCCGCCAAGTTAATACCTGCAGCGATGTTTTCGTTGTTGTTCAGAGGAGAAAAATTAATATATGGGCTAAACATTGAAAAACTCTGCACAAATACTGCTCGAGCTGCTTGGTCCCAGCTGTCGGCCGCTTCTTGTGCAATTCTCTCGTTTATTGACTACTCCAGGAGGTTAACAATGGTGTGGGACCGTGATGTCAGGAAACCAGGAGGAAGCAAAATAAATTATAGTTATATATATAAGGAGGCACTTGCGTACGTGAGGCTATGGACCTGGTGGGTCCCCATTGTCATCCTCTCCAAATAAAGTCATCTCCTCGGCCACGCGAGCTTTCTGCCCGAAACAGTCAGCGCCACCCGCCCCGCTTCCCAATGCAGGCGATTGCTCTGCCTTGAAACGACACAAGTGCCGTCCATCTGTCCGTCTGCCGCCCACATTAATGATACGTGGTGGCCGAGACGGCTACTCCGGCGCCACACGTCCGTCCCTCCGCCCGCCCACAATTGCTATATAAACTGCTGCACCGGCCATAGCCGCAGTCATCCGCATCCGTTCCCTTTCTCCTGTCCACACCACTACTTCCCATCATGGCTTCCTCGCGCTCCAGCGCTCTTCGGGACGGGCGGACGATGGACCACAAGGAGATGGCAGCCATTGCTGCCGACCGGCTGGCCGGCAGGCAGCCGGAGGACGACGACGTCCCAATGGAGAACATGGTAGTCGACGATCCAGCGCCAACCCTTCCTCCGCGCCATCCTCGCCGGTGCATTGCACCATGACCATCGATGAGGCCCGTGCCCAATATATGGACAGGGTGAGGCAGATGCGTGAGGAGCAGTTCCGGGAGGCGCAGGCCGACGCCGCCTACAACCACCATCTCCTCCAGGAGCACCTGCAAGCGGAGGAGCAGATCGCCGCGAAGCGGGCGGAGCAGGAGGCGCTGCTCGACTCGTACCGCTCCACCCGCGAGGGCCGCCGAGCGCCGGGCGGTACCACATGCCGGGTGGCGGAGGCTGCGCCGCCTACAAAGAGGCTAGAAAAGAGGGCGGCGAAGCGGGCGAGGCGCTGTTTGGCGAGACCGAGGACGAGGCAGAGGACGATGCCGGCTCGACGAGTCCTCGCTACCGGGGCGTCGATGAGGCAGAGGACATCGCCGGCTTAGCCGAGGCCCCACCCTGCCGGCAACATGGGGGAGGATTTCCACCGCTCCGCTGAGGCGCCGCCCGCCGGCAACGAGATAGAGGACATCGCCGGCTCGGCCGAGGCTCCTCCCCACTGCCAACGAGGCCGCGCTACATAGAAAAAGAGGAAGAGTAGAACACGGTAGGTCGCCGCCGCTCGGGTCCAAGTAAGGCCACCGCTGCTACCCTCCGGTTGAAGCCAAGCTAGGCGGGTTGACCATTGACGGCCGGTTAGCTTCTTGGCGGCGACGTGGAGTCGGAGAGCTGGCCGGAGAAGAACGCCGCTTCTACTTAGCTGGTGCGGTTATGGATCGACACGTGGGCCCAATAGGCCACATGTCGATTACGCAACTGCACCTGCAATTAAGTCACCAAGCTTCTGCTCGCGGGACACAGTGTGGGTAGCTTCGGTTAATTAATTATACCTCCAGCACCCCTTTTAGTTGAAGAATGTATGAAATGTAATGAAATCCGGCATGTTTATATGAAATCCGACCGTGTATTAATGAATTTATTTCGATTAGTTTGAATTCCTGTATCACTGGCATTGGATGAACATGCAAAACAATACATACTACTAGCATTATTCCCAGGGTGATCACCTCGCTTGCAGTTAGTTACATGTACTCCCTCCGGTCCTTTCTAGTCTGCATACAAGTTTTGTCTGCAGTCAAAGTATCTCTACTTTGACCAATCTTATACAAAAAGTATGCACTTTCACAAGGTGCAAAGTAAAAAGGAACAGAAGGAGTACAAAGAGTTTGAGAAGCTTTTAGCGTTTACGTACATTGCAATCAAACACACAGCACGGCAATTCATAGAAAACATTCAAAAGCGATCGATGATTATGCATCTTAGCGACTCACATGTCGAGGCAATATTTACTTCACAACTAAAGAATAAAGAAAAAATTGATCGACGCCGGCCGACAAAGAAAGGCGTCCCATTCGAAAATATCAAACGCATGTCTTGCTAAAACCAATGAGCAAAATTTGACAAGGTTGTCCCATTCCAAAATATCAAATGCCTACGATTGTGGAATGGGCAGGGTTTGCCATCAGTTCAGACATTGACATGGCACCTCATGCTAAATAAACCAGTTGTTCTTTTTGTGCAGTTCCACCAAATTCACGCGTAGCTTGTATGATTTCGCCCTTATATGTTCCAAGGCCTTGAACTTATCGGCACCTCCTTTCTTGTGGTGGAAATGAATGATTCGATGTATTCATGAACATTTTGTGCAGTTACCATTGAAATCAAGCTGAGCACCCCTGTTTGCACAACTACACAAAAGTGATGAGTAGAAAGCAAACTGTACTATGATTTGACCGTTTCAACAGGCACAGACATGGTCCATGTAGAGCACACTTTTATAAAAATGGAACTCACCAGAAAGAATCCTAGAACAACATTGTACTCGCGCATCACAAAGAAAAAATGGAGATTTGTCGGTCATACGAGCTCAAGTTAGTTTGGTCTTGTGGGGAGTAATGTAACCATCCTTCAACTGCTCCTTTTGATGAGAAGATAGACAGGGCTTCTTCATCCTGGCATAATCGAAACTAGTCACTTCACGTACTCCATATTCTTCTTCAGAGGAAGATGATCCTGTTGTGCAAAGACAAGAGGACTACTAAATGCTAGCATCCATGTTTGCTCAAAAAAAGGAAAGGAAATATTTAAAACAACACAGATGAAGCACTTCTCAAGGACAATACCACTTTTTCATGACAGTATCTAAACAGTAGCACAACACCAATAGAGATGACAAAGCTCAATCACATGGATGAAATCAGTGGGCGAGTACCAACCTTTGTCAGGAGGCTAATTGTGTAGAGCATACAGATGAAGCACTTCTCCGGAACCATCTGTTGCTATCTACGGGGTTGGCCATGCTTACTATATACTCCTCGATTAGTTAAATGTTTCCAACACCTTCTTGTGCAGTTCCACTAAAATATATGGTATCTTCAAAGAAGATCCCTGTTTGCACAATTACAGATAATTACGTGTGGCATCATATCAGTGGCAAAACAATTGCTCGTTCCAGCCATAGCAATAAATTAAGATGCAAAACTATATCATTACTTGTGTCATCACAGTTCCAAAGGCTTCATTACAGACCGGGAGTTGATTTTGTTTTTCTTCCGCTTGTTCTTCCCTTCATCACTTGGTTCAATAATAGACAAGCTTCGCCTTCAATGTAAGATTTGGCATGTCAATTAGGGAGCACAAGTATAGTACTAAACTTAATTTTACGATGAAAGTGGCAAAATACAGGCCAGCCAGTTGTGAAATATCCTTATCTTACCTCAATGGGATATTATGGTGCACATACAGATTGGAAGTCTTGTCTCCATTTGTGCAGTTCACTAAAATCAAGCAACATTATCGCATAAGTAGCACAACATATGAAAGCACACTGCAGAATCATGTGAAAGAAGGCTAGTACTGACCTCTCATGATGCGGAATTCAAACAACTCACAAGAAGAAGATCTGAACCAAATTCTCCTTAACGGATAGGAAGTAAGATCTCCTCTTGTGTAGTTCCACTAAGATCAAGTAATCAAGCAACGTTGTCGGTGTGACATTTTGGTTGAACTGCACAAAACACTCTTAAAACAAAAGTGTTTTGTGCAGTGCAACAAAAGGTCACAATGGCAACAAGGTGAAGTAGATAACCCTGTTTACACAGAGGTGCAAAGGAAACAATTAGTGGTCAATAACAGTGGATGACACAGAAGCCAAAAAAAGAAGCATCTACCTTATCTAAATGGGAAAGAAAGCAAGACAGTAGCATTTCTCAAATGGGGGCATTGATTAATATTAACATAGAGATTAATTAACAATAAAATTCGTTAAACATGTAATTTGCTTTTAATTGTGGCATTGCATCAATTTTCCAGCGGCATTATTAGAGGGTGTTTGTTTACAGGGACATTTTGGTGTAGGGACTAAAAAAACTCCGTATCAGTCCCATCTAAACCAAACAGGATGGACTTTTAGGGACTAAAAGTGGGCATTTGGGACTAAAGAAAGAACACCCAGGGAGTCTTTTTGGGACTTTTTCCAACAGTTGCCCTGCCACGCATCGCACCTTGTCTCTATTAGTTCATTACTAGGGGTAACATGGTCTTTTAGCATGTCATTTAATAACCTCTAGTCCATGTTTAATCCCTGGAACCAAGTAGGTAGGGACTAGGGAGTTTTTAACCAAACAGGGCCTTAGATTAACAACAGCGAATTAGTTGCACGGGACAGTGGATGCACCGGCACCATGTGAATCTACCGATGTACTGTGGTCATGCACAGTTTGTTGCAACAAAGAACAAACAACCAAGGAGCATATTTGTGTTGGTCCCAGTTTTGTTATCTTTAGACACGTTTCCCTATGTGAGCTAACAAATCTAGTCCTGCTCAAACTCTACAGCCTTGTCCCTTCCTTTCCTTTTTGAACTAGTACTTTCGCCCTTCCTTTCCTCTTTGAACCACGTCCTAGATTTATGCGATACAACTTTCCCCACTACTTTCCCACATTCCTTTCCTCTTTGAACCACGTCCTAGATTCATGCTATACAACTTTCCCCCTTCATTTCCTCTTTGAACCACATCCTAGATTCATGCTATATATACAACTTTTCCCACTCCTTTCCTCTTTGAACCACGTCCTAGATTCATGGTATACATGCAGCTAGAGCAATGCATGTGGAGTAAGTAAATTATACCTTAAGGTTCTTGGGGCGTGGTTCGATTAGGCTGACAGGACGACGGCGAAGAAGAAGAAGGGTGAGGAGGCCCTCCAGCTTCTTCTTTGGGTGGAAAGTGAACAACTGCGCCGGTAGTGGATTCCTTCCCTCGTCGACGGTGACAGCGTTAAGCCTCCTTCCCTTCCCGGCGGACGGATCCTGCCGGCTCTTTGAGCAGCAGTGAGGGGAGAGAGAGAGAGGCCAACGAAGTCTTGTTTAGATCTGAAGAGGGCGAGAGAGTGTGAAGAGAGAAACTACAAGATCTGAGGCTCCAGCAGGAGAGGGCGAGAGAGTGTGAAGGGAGCAACTACAAGCGCTGAGGCTCCAGCGTGTATATATATACTGGAGAGAGTGTGTGAAGCGTGCAAACCCTAGAAAACATTTTGACTACCAAAGAATCCTCTTGGCAAGGATTATGCTCAAGTGTAGTTATCGAACCCGAGACCTCAAGTTTGATGAGCGAACAGGCTAACCAGCTACACAACCCTCCCGTTATGTTCAACGAGAGGAAAATAACCTTTTATACATTCCTGCATTCGTGTGACAAGCATGACGTGTTTTTTTGTGTGTGTGGGAGTCATTGGGATTTCAGTCATAATCGTGTCATGTGGCTTTGGTGGTAAGACTATCAAAAGTGGTGTAGAAAAAATGCAGCCTTAGTCACCTTACATCTCTCCATGTAGTATGTTGGGTCCCACCAGTCAGAGGGTGAAACAAACAAATTAATAAGAAAAATTAAAAGCGCTAGCGGTGGCTTACCTCACACATCTCGCTACTGCTCGGGAACACTGTCCAATTGATCCCTTTGTTCGCTCACGTACTATTTTAAGTGAATCCTTATTATAACATGCAAACAAATTTTGGGCACTTGTATTCAACTTAAGTCAGTGTGCCACCGTATCTCGTATACTTACTATTCCCTTTGTCTAGGTGTAATAATTCACGTTAGAAGGTGCAACGGGACCAAGGTGTGTGCGTGTGCGTGTGTGTGTTTAACAGCATGCGTGTGTTAGAGAGTGCGACAGATCGACCTACTCCTATAGAGAGATGGTGTGTAGTGTATGATTTTAGCCGTGAGAGTCAGTGCATCCTCTCGTTTCCGGGCGTGTCCGGTAGGGACATGCGGACAGCTGCCACGCCCGCTCCTAACCAGCCTGGCCCACCCAAAACCCCTCCATCCCCCGTGCGCGCTTCCCGCCTGAAACGGTCAGCACGGCTCCAAAGAATCGGTGCCGCATTCATGCTCGGGCAGAGCGGACGCGACCTCTCACTGGCGCAAGAGTGATGGTTGCTTCGTCCGTCCAACTTACTGCTGGGTCTATGTGATTTGATGGCTCATTGGTCTTTATTACTAAGGTGGTAGGACTACTTGATGTCCCATGCTTTCGGCGTACTAGATTACAATTTTCTCAATTTTTACAGCGGAGGAGTGCAAGAGGAGTGAAAACACGCAGGCTCAGTGATTACATGGCCCACCTCACACTATCATCGTGCGACACCTAACTCTTTACATAGTACTCCCTCCGTTCCTAAATATTACCAGATGAGTACCAGCGATTTTCATCTGAACAGCGTTATATCTTTCTGCGCAAAATTATCGATTTCATAGAACTAAAAAAAACTCTATAACCGCATGACAAATGTGGTAGCTAAACTAAATAAACTCCCATCATCATTTAGATCATCCCACGTAAGGAAAAAAGATAACCCAATCCTACTGCATAATGGGATTATATTTTTTATTTTTGACATGTTAATGGGACTTAAAAGCTCACTTACATGCATGCTACCGGTGCATGCTTGCATGCAGACATGTTGATGTGATTTAAAACCCACTCACATGCATGTGCCACGGTATTTCTGCATGCTTGCATGTGGCTTAGTGCGGAGCCTCTCAGCGTCTAGATCAGACGGCTATCATGGACTGATTTACTTCATCTAATGGCTACATCAATTTTGATGATGTGGCTCAAGGAGAGGATAGAGAATTCCTAGTAGTGGGGGCTAGCTATTACTAGTAGATAAGTCTTTGTAGAGATTCCACTAGGTGAACTACATACGGAACAAAATGAATGAATCTACACTTAAAATGCATCTATATACATTCGCATGTGGTTCATGGTGAAATCTCTACAAAGACTTATATTTAGGAATGGAGGAAGTACTAGTATAGTACGTCTTGTAATTTATCACGAGATAAATTTGTACAATGCTATGAAGCTTCCGACTTACATTACATGTATCTTACGTCCAAGGTTGCCCGTTGCAACATTTCATCAAATACAAAGGAGACTAACATGCATGCTATTGCATATCAATGATTGACAGATCATAGCAAATATGTACTCCCTCCATTCCAAATAAGTGTCTTAACTTTGTGCAAACTTTAGTACAAAGTTTTACTACTACTAAAGTTGACACTTATTTTGGAACAGAGGCAGCTAAAGAAAAAAACGATCCATGCAGTCCCTAGCCCTTGAACTGTGAACCCTGACCAGCCTTCAATTTGCTGGCAATGTTCGAGCTTCCTAATAAATGAAGTTTGCAACCTTTTGACCATCGGATCATTTTGTGCAGTTTCACCAAAATCAAGATGAGCATCCCTGTGGCAAAGAAATTGAAGAAGCGTGATTAGAATAAGATTATCGGGACTAGTTGATGAACATAAACTCATCACAAATACGGTATGTAGAAGCCAAGAGAGGTATAAAGGGGCAAAGAAGTAGAGAAATATCCACAGGGAGTGATGTGGGCAGCTCGAGAAGTGGTGCAAGCCGGCTGTAAAGGGAGTTGTACCTGAGGGACGTAGCTCAACCTTGAGGAGGGCGGCGGGAGGCGGCAACTGCCCACGTCGCGGCAATGAGCAAGGGACGAAGGCAACCTCACCGGCTTTGTGAGAGAGAACAGCGGGGACCCCTGATCGGGACGTGCCGACAGTGGGTTTTCACCGTCGGCGGCCACCGCATCTACACTAAGCATCCACCCCTTCCAAGCGGACGTGATCCGCCAGGATGTTAGAGATGTGGCCACGGTCGTTTTGTGCGAGAGAGTGTGAAGAGAGCAACCCCAAAGAAGCAACCGTGTAGGCTGGCCCGTCGACTATGTATATAGTGGAGCGGTTTCCTTTTCTCTCCATATGAACCTATCATATTGCGACGTGCCCTTTGAAGAAAAAACTTTATTTATAACTGACGCGGCACCTACTACTCGTTCTCCTATAACCTTGCGCTTGGCATCTCCAAAATATTAACCTTGCGATTGGCTCTTCGCCTCTTCGAGAAGTCGAGTAATAATGGTAGTGCAGTATATATCGTTCTGGCTATATGAGACCGAATAAATTGCTTCACGTCCACCACGTGGGCGAGGATCGAGGGGCGAGGGAGAGTGCTACATACGGAGCAAAATGAGTGAATCTACACTCTAAAATACGTCTATATACATCAGTGTTTGGAGTATGTACTAGTAGTTCATATTGAAATCTACTAAAGGACATATATATTCCAAACAATATGATATAATCTCTATAACCAAGGTAGTAGGGACGTGGAGTAAACGGAGGGAGTAGTAAATTTTTCTCCTCGTCCTGCGAGCCACCGCGCGCATGGGCGAGGGAGCGGGCATAAGGGGAGCAAGCTTCACCTCATCCTGCGAGCCACCGCGCCCGTGGGCGGGGGAGACGGCGTACTAAGCAAGCTTCTCCTTGTTCTGCGAGTTGATGGGACACATCAAAAGTCTTGCCTCTAAGGTAGGCCCCACATGGTTTGCCTCTTTTTTAACATAACACGTCAAGTCGCAATTTGTTTGTTCACCAGTGGTAGACGATCCTCCCTCCACCAAGTGGACAACGATTACACGTGCCAAATTACCACGTGGGCTGCCTTTTTCGTCTGAAATTGAGCTCCACCGTGTACCCGCGCGGGTGTGGTTGGGAAAGAGACGGGAGTACGTGCGCCGTGCATGCACCTCTTCTCTTCTTGCACGTCCCCCACCTACGTGGGTGTGTGTGAGAGATACAAACCGTGTTCGTGAGTGTTTTTTGTTTTGGGGTGGGGGTGGGGGTTAATTTCGTGAACTATTTGTGGGAATATGTGTCTATGACATCTCAAACAAAATTTTGCATGCAATGTGTGTGAAATGGAGGCCTATCCATATCATACATAGAGGGTCGGGCTATCCACTTGAAGAGAGGGAGGTGTCATAGCTATCGATTGAGTCAAAGAGATGATCAAGGGGGTGGGTGCGAGATTGATGAAGAGAGCCATCGAAATTGTGTGTGTGTGTGTGCAAGTCAAAGATATAGGGCGACTGGCCTACCGGAATGTTAGAGGGCACATGTCAAGTTTGTGTGTGGCAGGGAGACATGACTAGAGCGCTCGATGTATCGGTGTGTGTGTGGGGGGGAGGGGGGGAGGGTTAGGGAGAGGCCTAACTATAGAGGTAGAACGACTCATATATGTGTTGAGAAGGAGAGACCCAGCTATGTCTTGAGGGAGATCGGTCGACATCCATACATAATTGAAGGACGGGAATATGATGGGACAGAGAGAGAGAGGAGAGGGAGAGGGAGGGAGAGGGGTAGAGTGTTGGATGGGTGATGGAGTTGCTTCTCGGAGATGGTGGGAGAGGCCTACTAGACAAACTGAGGGTGGAACTGCAATGTTATCAATAAGAGTGGGGATGTGTTTCTGTGTGTGCACATGCGTGATAGATCTATCGGGACACATCCATGGATGATGAAGGGGAACCATGTGTTTGGTAAGCAAACCTAACTAGATCGGTAGATCAATTGTTGTTTGTCGGAGGAAGGGAGAGACACAACTAATGAGGTAGATCGATCGACGTGTGGGTAAAAACGAGTTATAAGCACCTAGCTAGCTATATGTATAGCGAGAGACCGGTCGGAGTACGTCCATTTGTTAGAGGCAAATAAGGCCCAGCGAGACGGATAGACAGAGAGAATGGAGCTAGGAGGTGGTGCGAGAGGCCCAACTACTAGCTAGATAGGGGGAGGCGTGTGCTGTTGTGAGATCGATGAAAAGAGGCGAGAGTTTACACGTGAGTCCTGACCGTATGAGAGACACGAGGCAAGGACACATAAAGGAGGAGATTGAAGGTGTGTGTGTATGTTGTAGGCAGGCATCACCGGAGAGGTTTATCGATCGGTGTGTGTCGGAAAGGAGTTGTGGAGACTCTGGTAGATTTACCTAAAGAAAAAAATTAATGTGCCCGGTGGATAGAATGCCGAGGGAGGGGGAGGGCGAGGAGGGCGTGTGCATGCACGAGGGAAAGTTAGTGGTAGCTACAAAGGTTAGAGGATTGTGTGGGTGTAAGAGACTAACAAAGATCATAATTTGATATGAAAGCGGATTCATATATTTGAACAGGAGATCATAGTGTTTTAAACATTGCATGCATGAATATAGCGGTGATACACGTGATGTGCACGTGTTATACCATAATGTGATAATGCATGGCGTTTGCAACTCACAACTAAATGCCGAACAATCTAAACCATACTATACATCAAACAATCTCACATTTTATTTGAATTTGTGATAATGTGTGGCGTTTGCAGCTTACAACTAAATATCGAACAATCTAAACAATACTATATATCGAACATTCTCACATTTTATTTGAATTTGTGGTAATGTGTGGTGTTTGCAACTCACGTCTAAATACTTGTAGGCGTAAGGGGAGGGGCACCATACATAATGTGATAAACACATTATACATATGAGGCATGGTTTAGATTATGAAGATCTAGCTAGAGCTAGAAATGTAATGTGATTTTAAATCAAAATAAAGTGGATTCAAAAAATCTAGTTCGAGTTCATATAGTACACATAGTTCATATGTAACTCGAGACTAATCATGTGGTGTGCTGTGAAGATAATACACAAACGATGGTTTAACTTGACAATAATGATGATTGTAGATCTTATTAAAATAGAGAAAGCGAATTCAAATGCTTTGACTTCACAACAATCATTACTGTAGATCTTATTCAAATAGAGAAACGAATTCAAATTTAGTTCATATTGAAGCGGTAGTATAATCGTTTGGAATGCACTAAAACGTTCATTTGAGTAGTAGGTTGCATGCATTATACACGTAGCGGAATATTTTAATTGAACATAACATGACTTCAAAATTTTGAATGACATTTGTAGTGCGCATTGATTTGGTACAGTACACGTTAGGCTTGTCCGGAAATTTCAACCCGCGCCTTGTTAGCCCGAAATATTTAAGATATATCTTTGTCTCGTTGTGCTCCGACAACTCCCTCCATCTCAACCCGCGCCTTGCTATTCTGAAATTACAACGCGCGTGAAAACTCCCACCTCCTGTGAAATCCCGACACGCGAAATGCCCGTGGTACCCCTGAACCGAAAGAACCGCCTCAAATCGGTGGGGGGTACTTTCGTAACTTACCCCACATTTCGGACAATCGCGTCTCCAAGCCATGGTTCCCCACTGCCATCCCATCCGCCCACTCATTCGTACACCGAGGCCGCGAAAACCCGCGACAAAAGCCCACACCTTGCTTCGTCCGCCACCCAACCGGAGCCTCTTCCCCAACGACGCCATCCACAGCAACACCTCGACGTCCCTCATCCACTGTACCAGATGAGGATCCGTCGTTGATCTCATCGTCCCGCCGGTTCAGCCACCCCATCCTCCACCTCCAAGGAGCTGCCCGGACGTTCCCCTCATCTTTCGCACCACCTCCATTCCCACACCGCCGTCTTCACCTGCACCACTGGAAGAGCATCATCATCACCATTTCCTCGGAGGAAGTTGCGGCCTAATCGGTGCCACCAAAGAGGTTGTACACTAATCGCCGCATTTTCTTCTTGATTCGATCTCACGGTGCTGCCGGCGCTCGGTCCCGAGCCGACACGGTGCGGCTCCATCCACGGCGGCGTCGCCGGCCACTTCCTCCACAGCGTCGCTCCCTCGGCGGCGACGTCCACATCAGTAGGAGCTGCTGCTGCTTTAGCTCTCGCTCGCGCTTTGCTCTGCTCTTGCTCTTAGTCCCCGCTCTACGCTCTTGCTATTGCTCTTGCTCGTCTTTGCTGCTCTCGCTCTTGCTTTTGCTCTTGCTTGCGATGCTCGATTGCTTAGCTACACTTGATCGACCGAATCGACTTTTGGGTCGATTGATTTTCAGGGGTGGGGGGCTCACGGGGTGAAGGAAGAACCACCAGCAGGAGGGGGCTCGCCGGAGAGGTACCCCACTATCTATCTTAGGGTTCAGGATTGGGGCGGTGGTCGTCGGCGGTGGCGGGGCGTTGGCGGGGCCGTGGCGTGGGGATCGCCGGAGAAAAAGCTCGGCCCATGGGGGCCTAGAGGGATGGCAGGCGGGCGCAGACCGGCGGTGGGGAGTGTTTTGGTAGGCGGGCGGCGAATACCGCCGTCAGCGGCGGGTGTCTTGCTGTTTGGCCGGTGGTGGTGGCTGGCGGCTCAGGGGGTGGAGGTTGAAGATGAACCGCAGGCCCTTGATTTCGTATCCAACGGCTGCAAAATCGACTAACCAGAGATGAAAAAGTCAGTCGACCGACGTGTAGCCTCACCTTGCTAGTGCGCTCAGTTTCGATAGCAAAATTCAGTTTCGACAGCAAAATTCAGTTTCGACAGTTAAGTTCAGTTTCAACAGTTAAGTTCAGAGATGAGCGTCTGATGTATTTTACATCTAGCACTTTGTGGTTATGTATTTTACGTCATGTATTGGAGATGCTATTAGAATTCCACTCAGGTTAACGTTGTTCGTTGTCTCTCTTGTCCTGCTTCAGCCTCGGCGTCGTACAACTCACCGGAGCTGCTCCAACGACGAAACCCTCCATCGCAGCGAAGCAGTACCTTCGGCTCCATCTCCAGACGCCAAAGATCTTCTTCCCCTCCTCCGACAGCAAAGTCAGCCGGAGCATCCTCACCGGCCAACCCAATCATGATGAGTTCGACATGGCTTCGCCAAAGAGGTTGTACACTTGTTGCATCTCGTTTTTACTCTACATGTTATATATATATTGTCCACTGAGCACACGGATTTGTTCCTTTAGTGTCTCCTTGAAAGAAAAAACATAGGAATTAATTTTTACGTTTCCTCCTTTTCAAATTCCTATTCCTGAAGCATAAGACTAAGAGATAGTAGCATAATAGCATTATAACCCTACATTTTCTTGTGGTTTGACTTAATCTCACCATGCTTCTTTGCATCCTGTGATCTTCCAATTGTTGTGAATCAAACACCCAGATTGGCAGAAATCCTGTGTTCTTAAATTCTCTGTTTTGCACGTGCATTCCAATCCTATTCCTGTCTATTTCCTATCCCTGCATTGTTAGAATCCTCCAATTCAAACGAGCACTTACAGAATTACTTCTCTTACACATAGTTGTCAAAGAAAACCTTGCGTGGTTTGTCCCGCTCCTGCTGCGCCGTCGTCCACCCCAGCTCAGCTGCTCCAACGACAGAAGGCTCGAGCACAGCAGGGATCCGACCTCTAGACTGTCTTTTGCCGCCTCAGATCTTCTTCCCCGCCGCTGGCAGCCATGAAAACTGCATTACCATCATCAACCGAGCAGATGACCTCGAGGACTACATGGGTCCGCAAGAGAGGTTGCACTCTTTCGTGTCTACTTACATTATGCATCGCTTAATATTACATGCTACTTTATCGTCCTGTTCACCGATTAGACTCTGAGTCAGCTCCAAACTAATGGTCAAACTTGAGTTTTTAAATGGTTGTGGGGTACATATCGGGCCGCTATCAATAGTATCTATCTACTATCTGGTTAATCTCCGGTGTCTACTATATGAGTTTCATGTTGGGTGGGAAACAAACAGTAAAGAAGCCATTATCTGTATTTCTTAACTGAAGCCATTATGTGCCTGCTATTATTGGTTTTGGGTCTATCCACAGGTTGCTACCATCACTCTAGATTTCTGCATGCACTCCTTACATAATCTCACTATGTTTTATTCCTATGCATGACAATTATTGTAACAATGGAACTGAACATGTAGAGAAAAACAGACGAGCCTTGCGTGGCAATAAAATTTCATGCAGACGTCGCTCCATGGTAGGCGCAAAGGCAGCCCCCTCCACGCATTTCGGATTGTAATAGAGAGGAAGATATCTGTTCTGAGGGGGATTCAGAAGGAGAAGACAACTCCTATTTACCCCCTGAGGTCTTCGCTCTAACTTGGCATGCTGGTGTTGGTTATATCATGCATATGGTGTCTTGCATTGCTTGCTTTATACATCAAATATGTCATATGATTAGTTTAGACATCCTTTGTGTGAATGCCATCTGTTTAGTTTATTCATCGTTTATGTGAATTATGCAACGCCATCTTGTTTAGCCAGGCATCATATATGTGAATTTTGCAATGCCATCCTGCTTAAGCAGTCATCTTATATGTAAATATATCAGGCCATCCTTTTTTTGCGTTACATATTACATTTGTCAACAATGTTAGTACATTCAACTGCTCTTCGTGTGCATCAGCCATTTGACACGGTGATGGCAAATTCGTGAGCAGACTATGCTATCTGACAAAGCGCATATCTCGCTGGTTACGGATAGCTCCTCAGAGGAGGATTCAGAGACAGATGACCAGTCCTATTCCCCCCCGAGGTGTATGCTCTAACTTGGCAGGGTTATGTTGCTCATATCGTGCGTATGGTGTCTCGCATTGCTATGTCATTTGATTAGTTTAGACATGCTTTGTGTGAACGCATACAATTCGATGTCTAATTACCATATATGTGAATTATGCATTGCCATCTTGTTGCAAGACATTATATATGTGAATTATACAATGCTATCTTGTTGCAAAGGCATTATATATGTGAATTATGCAATGCCATGCTGTTTAGCCAATCATCATGAATGTGAATTATATCATGCTATCATTTTTTTGTATTATGTGTTCCATTTGTCGACAACGTTTGTATATTCAACTACTCTTCCTGTGCATCAGCCATTTAAAGTGGTGATGGAAGTATCTGGAGTGAAGACAAGGTATTCAGAGCAGACAATGCTACCTGCTGAAGCAGACATCTTGCTGGTTACATAGAGCTCCTTAGAGGAGGATTCAGAGACTGATGACCAGTCCTATTTCCCCCCTGAGGTATATTCTCAAACTTGGCAGGGTTATATTACCCATGTCATGCATGTTGTCTTGCATTGCTTAGTTTTTACATCATATATGGATTGCCATCTGCTTACTTGCTTAAAATATAAATCATATATTTGAATTATATCATGCCATCATGTTTAGATAGTACATACACATCATCTATCTGAATTATGGCATGGCAACCCAAATAAAGACATCATATAATTATATCATCTCATCCTGTTTAGTGTTTACAGTCATCATATTTTGAATTATGGCATTCTATCCGTGAATGTATGTGAATTATGGCATGCCAACCTGTTTAATAAACACATTATATAGTTATGTCATGTCATCCTGTTTACATAGTCTCATATTTTGAAATATGTCTTTCCATATTTTAGTTAGCCATCATAATGTGAAATTGTGTCATGCTATCCTTTTAGTTAGCCATCATATATGTGAAATTGTGTCATGCTATCCTGTTTGGTTAGACAACATAAATATGAATTATTTCATGCCCTCTTTTATTCCCCACTATCCATTGCACTGTCTATCATACAATGTCTATACTTTCAATTACTTTTCTTGTTTATCGACCATTTGAATTGGAGAGCGTGATGGCGATATCTAAGGGAGTAACAACAAGGTCTTGAGAAAAGATAGTGCTACCAGTTGATGCAGATAGAACCACGGTTGTACTTACCAAAGGACCAGATCCACCACACATAACCCGGACTCTCATGATTGTACCTCTACCGGTTGGACAGAGAGAACCAGCTACACCCCTTCTAACCCCAACCCCGACAGATAGTAACCCAGTTCCAGTTGACACAACACTGTCTCCACCACAGAGCACCCAAACACGAGCAGTTAGTAAGGGAACTGCAGTGCCCAAAGCATGAGGACCACCACTCCGAATCCCAACTCAACGCTTAAAGGAGAAGAAGATTTGTTCTCACGTCGAGTTACGTAGCTATGGTTCATACTCCTTTCTTTGTTGCATTCTTGTATTTACTCATACCAACTATTTTCAAATTTGAAGGATGGAATTGAAACTCCAATGGCGCAAAAGGTATGTTTTAAACATGTTTCTTTAACTGGTTTCTTTGTTGTAACCTGCTCTATGTTGATTTCAGTTTCAATTGAATAAACAGTTATGTTCTCATGTCATGCACATTACAAGTGTTGTTATTGCTCTATAGTTACCCACACTTATATTATGTCTATTCTGCTTTGTCTTGAACAAATATTATTTTAACTGTGTCTCTATCTTGATTTGGCAACAAAAACTAGAATGATATAGACCATAAAGTGACCATGGTACATAGATATATGTTTGTTTCATCTTTGTTATCCTGTCCACTTTACTACTAAACTCATTTACCAAATGAGTTTCATATACAACATGGTAAACATGTGATGTGTCTCGCTTGTTTCTCTTTTAGAATGCGGACAAAATATTGGAGAAACGATGCAGCGTTATCCAATGGTAAAGGAAGTAATGTAGATAAGGTTCAAGATAGTGAGACATCCTGTTGGTCTCCAAGAAAGCTGATAAAAACTATCTTGACGACGGTGAGGGAACCCAAAAGTCTTGTCGTGATGTAGTGTTCGAGTTATTCTTGGCCACTCGCTAGCACAAGCTCTTGAACTTCATTTGCTGAATCAGTTCGTCTTCTTGAGTCTCAACTTCAAGTTGAAAGACATCGATCAGATGTCTCTGACAGAAGTCAAGGACCGAGGAAGTCCCAGTAATTCAGATGCATATTTTCCGGTGCAACAAAGAAGTTACTGGAGGATTTAAGCGCCAAACAAGAGAAAGTTAATAAGCTTTCTAAGCATCTTGCCGGCATTATGGGTCCCCGGATATTGTTTCTTGAGATCTTAAGTGGTTTCAGTTACGGATTTGTTTTGTCATGACGTTTATTTGCGCTGGTCGCCAACTTTGACAACCAGTGTATATGATATGCTGCTTTGTTCCCTATATTTGCATTGGTGGCGAACTTTGATGCCCAGTGGATGTAATATGTGTAATAGCCATGATAGCCTAGCATAGGTTGCTTGCTTATTTATTTCCTTGTTGTCTTGTTTTTTTGTTTGCTTGTAGTCAGTGCAGTTCTTTTTCTGCGGTTTGCTAGTGGCTGCAATAACCTATTTTTTAAAACTAGGCCACAATAACCATGGGCTAATATTCTTTGTAGTGACAATGGGCCTCCTACGGGCCGTAGAAAGCGATGGGCCTTCTATGGGTCAGAGAAAGCGAGGGCCTTCTACGGGCCGTAGAAACAATGGGCCTTCTACGGGCCGCATGATCGATTGGCCAAACATGGGCCAATAACAGGCCGCATTATGGCCGTAAACGGGCTAGTGTTGGAATCGCTCGTTCATGGGCCGACCATAACGGGCCATCGTTAATAGGCCGTATTTGATGACTCTATGAGAACGGCCCAACGTATTAACGGGCCACAAACGGGCCGACTGTAACCATGGGCTGAATTTGGCCCTGGCGAGAAAATAGCGATGAACGGGCCGTAAGTACACGAATCTTCGGAAATGAGCCCAAGAATAAATGGGCTCGAGAAGGCCGAAAGATAACATGGTGGAAACGTCCCAAGCGAATAACGGGCCCTTAATGGGTATAAAGTGATACATTATTCATTACGGGCGGTTTCACCACGGTCGTTAATGGGTGTGTGATGATACATTGTTCATTGCGGGCCGGTTTCACCACGGGCCGTTAATAGGCCAAGAGTTACATAGGGCCTCATATGGGCCAAAGACGTCATGGGCCATACATGGGCGGAAGTGAAAACGGCCGGAGTCATATTGGATGGCCCGGATGACGCCATCGGGCCTAATTCGGATAGGGCGTAACAAGCCTTGGGTTAGCGGGCTGTAAATGGGCTATATGCGAGCAGGCCGTTAACGGGCTTTCCATGGGCGACCCGCCACCTTTTGACCAAGTCAAGCGGGCGGACTTTTCACGAGAATGGGCTTCTGTTGGGCCGTGCTACGTGTCGACATATCATAGGCGCCTTCTGTCCAATGAGTGGATGACATCTGTCCCAACGATGAGCCGACACGTGTTTCCTCCAGCCAATGATGATTTTACATGTGGAAAATCCCCATTGGTCGGGGCTGTTAATGGGTTATCGGATCCAAAACCCGACCCGATAGCTTAACGGTGTTCCGTTACGGTGGATGCCACGTGTCGGTCACCCTTGACGAAAGCACTTCTGTGACGTGCGATTTATCGTCATGGAAGTGGACACTTCCGTGATGATAATTTTGGTAATGTCATGGAACACTTCTACGACAGCACATGTATGACTATCTTGATTCTGTCATAAAATCATCATGGATGTACATGCATGACAATAAATGCGACCTACTGTGACAAACACGTATCATCACGGAAGTGTATCTTTTTTAGTGTTACAAACTAAAAAGAGATAAGGTGCATGTAATCCCTTTCTTGTCCCTCTCCTCAGGAAATGGAACAAGATGATGGAAGGGCAAAAAGAGCGCCTAGGCGAGGCACGAGCAGCAGAAGGCACCAGGAGAACATCCCGGCGGCCATCCCCGGAGAGAGGCTGGTGATGATGATGATGGGAGAAGAGCTGGATGACGAGGCGGCAGGACCGGCGATACGCGACGAAGGCGTCGGTGCCCGTGTACTCCGACTTGACAGCCCGCCACCCGCCTTTTTCGCCTTCTACGGGCCTCCTGCGCCAGCCGCCCAAGGAGGCGACCCCGAGAAGTTCAACGGGCCCGGTGCAGATGTTGTTGCTGCCGATGCCGCCTCGGGACGGCGGGTCCGACGCCTAGTCGGACCCGTCATCCTCCCACCTACTGCCCTCGCCGTCGCTGTCCTCCTCGTCGCTCTCGCTCGAGGAGGAATCTTCATCGTCGGAGGAGCTCTCCACGCAGCACTTCAGGCGAGTTCCAAGAGCTCTGAAGACCTTGTCGGAGAGCAGGCCGCCCTCCATTAACTTGAAGTAGAGGACGAGCCCCACCGTCAAGCTATGGATGTGAGCAAACGTCTTCCATCCGTGACGGAGATACATAACACACGGAGCGGGGAAGTCGACGTCGACCCGCGTGCCGCCGGTCCCGCAACCCCTCATGTGCAATCTGAGGGTCTAGGGCGGATCGAGCTCCATCTCCTGAGCAAAGGGAGTGGGGAGACGGAGACGACGATGCGGTGGCCGGTGCAGCCTGATGAAGAACTCGCGGGGCTGGTCCCCGATGTGGCCCTCCATCGCGGGGGGCACCGCTGGCGGAGGCGCGACCGCCACGCCACCTCGTCCCCCTCTCCCTCGACCGCCGCGACGACCTCGACCACGCCCCCTCCCCCTTCCTCTCGTGGCTGGCTCCGCCGCCGCTGGCTCGTGGGAAGGAGGGACGCACTGACGAGCAGCGACCCTTGTCGCCATCGTCAAAGGCCCAGCGCCTCCTCTCGCCATGGCAGGTGGAAGAAAGAAGCAAAGGTGAAGGGGGATGGATACTGAAGGAATGTGGGACGACGCCCTCCCTCGCCCCCCTTATAAAGGGGTGGGGTCGAGACTCGGCCACCCCACTCAGCCAATCCAGCCGTCAGAGGCGTAGGGAATCAGGACCGACCCGCCGCCCCAATCAGCGACGGCCCGGTTTCTCGCCTGCATCGCCCGCCACTTGCATGAAGGATGCATGGTGGGCGAGCAGGGTCAAGGGGACAAGAGGCGACCGTTCCTCGCCCCGTGATGGGGGGGGGCGTGGGCGCCTTGAAGACCGCGACCCGAGTCCATCCAGTAAATGAGCCGCGCCTCCACGCCTCCCTCTTTTATGGGGAAGGCGCGAGCCTCCTCTTTACCATGATGTGACGCATGCATGAGGAAACCGCCCCACGCATGACCCCCACGTCACGCACGACCCTCCACGTTGCGCGTAGGTTGTGGGGAAGCACAACAGATGGAAAATTACTGCGGTAGAATCCTCCCTTCCTGCCCATGCACCGTTTTGGGCCTGGCCCAATAACGTGTCGCGCTTATGTGTGGCCCAGGCCCGGGGGCTCCTGTCGGTGTACAAAAGTAGGGGCGCTCCTTTTGACCCCTTTACTTGTGCACGGACAGTCAGAGCCGCGCCCACGGCCACACTAAGCAGAGCAGGGGAGGGAGCCGGAGAGAAGCCAAAGCACAAGAAGCCCAAGGTAACACCAAGACCAAAAACACAAAGGACAGAAGGGTGAAGCAGGTTTCCCCGGCAAGACCCTTGCCGGGGCAACCTCGGCAGCCCCGGCAAGGGCCTTGCCGGGGCGGCAAGCCCGACACCAACAAAGCGAGCCGCCCTTGAGCCCACGGGTTCCTACCCAATCAACTGCGATTGGACAAGGGCTTGGGAGGCACCTCTGTGGTGGTATGCAGATCTTTGTCAAGACCATAGACATATGAGATCAGATGAGAACCAGAAGACAGCGACCCTCGGCGGGATCCTTGCCGAGGAGATCCACAAGACCCCCGGCAAGCACCTTGTCGGGGACTACTGCAACGCCACGGCAAGACCCTTGTTGGGCCCCCGGCAAGGCCCTTGCCGAGAGCGTCAGCGGGGCCACAGTCAGGCCCGCGTCGACCAATACTCTACCGCCATCCCCAAGCAGCTGCTAGCTCAACCAGCTGGGCAGGCACCTGCGTGGCGACGGGCGGCCTCTACGCCAACTCAGCAAGTACCCGCGTGGCGACATGCAGATCTTCGTGAAGGCTCCACCACCGCACCACCTCAGCTGCCTGCCTGCCTACATGGCACCACACGCACCGCTGGCCCAGGCGCGTGTCGAAGCGAGGTGGAGCGGCGAAGGACGGGACGGGCCTCGCTCCCGTCCCTGATAAAGCTAGGGGACACCTAAGCGACGCATAAAATGCGCCTTGTCCTGTAATACGGGTGATAAGCTCATAGTACTGTAGGCCTTTCCACCTCCTGTGTGCCACTGTGGCAGCCCCTTTCGACTATAAAAGGAGGCCCATGACGTACTGAAGGAGGATTCGACTCTTTGGAACTACACAACCACCATAGCTAGTTCGAGAGCTCAAGAACACTCAATACATCCACCAAAGCAGGACTAGGGTTTTACGCATCCTTGCAGCCTGAACCTGGGTAAACGATCCTTGTGCTGACTGTTAATCCTGCTCTTCTCACAACCCCGCGCCCCGGCAACTGTAGTAGGGATTCTTGTGATCCCATAGGTGTCGTTTCCCACCGACATTCTACTTTTAGCTCCTCGTTGGTTCAACACTCTTACTTATCAAGAAAGGCTACAATTGATCCCCCTATACTTGTGGGTTATCAATTAGCCTTATAAGTAGGAAGCTTTACCAAAAAAATTATCAACAACAAACTTATAAGTATCAACTCCATTCTTAGCACGAAGAATGATCGGGTGACTCAAGTGAGTGAAATTGCTATCCATATCAGGGACTAGAAAATGTTTTTAATACCAACAATAATAGCTTCATTGACATGGGTAATGAATACAATTGCAGATCTGGACAAGTTTGGAGTCTGACGTGAAACAACACAATTTTGGATTATTTGGGCAATGGATGTTGCTTCCTGCAAAGTGGTTTCTCCACAAATGAGAATATCATCTGCAAAGGGAAGAGAGTGGATAGGAGGAAAATTTGATCCAAAAATAATACCCTCAAGATGATTAGCTGACATGGCCTCATTAAGAGCAAGAGACAATTCATTTATGGCAAGCACAAAAATTATAAGGAGACAAAGGGAAACCTTGTCGAATCCCCCTATGACTTTTCAATTTATCCGATGGCTAGCCATTGACGATGACAGAGAAAGTAGGAGAAGAAATGCAAGCATGGATCAAATTAATGAAATGAGCATGCAAACCTCAGTGAGCAAGAGCAGAGATAAAGAAATTCCATTTTATGCGATCAAAAGCTTTAGCAAGATAAGTTTTAAGCATGAAAGCGTGATGTTTCCAAGATTTAAGCGCAAAAGCATGATTGATCTCTTGAGCAATGATGATGTTATCACTAATTTTGTGACCTTCAATAAAATCTTCCTGAACAGGATTTATATAATCAGCAAGATGAGGTTTGAGTCTATTAGCTAGAGATTTAAAAATGATCTTGTAAATGACATTATAAAGGCTAATATGTCTATAATTAGTGGAAAACTGAGGGACCAACTTCTTGCGAATAAGAGCTATATTAGTGTCACTAATGTGGGGAGGCAAGATACCTCTTTTGTAAAAGTTATAACTAAATTAGTGACCTCATATAGCAAGGTAAAACTCAATGTTGAAGCCATTAGGACCAGGTGACGCATTCAACTTCATTTCCTTAAGAATCTACAAGACTTCATCAACTGCCTGAGATCACGCATGCCAATATCCACCTCACCTTCCTTCCTCGTTCGCTTGCCCCAACAACGACACTATTGACCATTGGCTATCATCCCTGTCGCGCTACCGCCACTAGTCGTTGTGCACCGAGACGCTTCATGCTAGGGGCGGGGGTGTGATAGTTTTGTGACACAGCATTCGCTGGCGACCACCAGAGCTGCAGTCGGTCATGCCCTGCTGCCGACACTGTTGCAGCAAGTTCGAGGGAGGCTACTCTGGGATCCTGCATGCTGATGCTGCAACGCAGCCATCATCGTTAACTAGGATGGTGCCAGTGTTGTGAATCGATGACTCGATGATGACACACAAGTGTAGGGGATCAATTGTAGCTCTTTTCAATAAGTAAAAGTGTCAAACCCAACGAGGAGTAGAAGGAAATGACAAGTGGTTTTCAGCAAGGTAATGTCTACAAGTGCTGAAATTGTAAGTAACCGGGTAGTTTTGCAGCAAGACAATTTGTAACGAGCAAGTAACAATAATAGTAGCAAAAGTGCAGCAAGGTAGCCCAATCCTTTTGAGGCAAAAGGCAGGTCAAAATGGTATCTTATAATAGGCAAAGTGTTCTTGAGGGTACACGGGAATTTCATCTAGTCACTTTCATCACGTTGATTCGATTCGTGTTCGCTACTTTGATATTTTGATATGTGGGTGGATCGGTGCTTAGGTGTTGTTCTTACTTGAACGAACCTCCTACTTATGATTAGCCCTCTCACAAGCATCCGCAACTACGAGAAAAGTATTAAGAATAAATTCTAACCATAGCATTAAACTTTTGGATCCAATCGGTCCCTTACGGAATAGCGCATAAACTAGGGTTTAAGCTTCTGTCACTCTCGCAACCCATCATCTAATAACTACTCCACAATACATTCCCTTAGGCCCAAATATGGTGAAGTGTCAAGTGTAGTCGACGTTCACATGACACCACTAAGGGAATCACAACATACATACTATCAAAATATCGAACACACATCAAGTTTACATGATTACTTGCAACATGACGTCTCCCGTGACCTCAAGAACAAAAGTAACTACTCACAAATGATAATCATGCTCGAGATCAGAGGGGTATTAAATAGCATATTGGATCTGAACATATAATCTTCCACCAAATAAACCATATAGTAATCAACTACAAGATGTAATCAACACTACTAGTCACCCACAAGCACCAATCTATAGTTCCGGTAACAAGATTGAACACAAGAGATGAACTAGGGTTTGAGATGAGATGGTGTTGTTGAAGATGTTGATGGATATTGCCCTCCCCAAGATGGGAGAGTTGT
The DNA here is from genome assembly GCA_021605145.1 of Aegilops bicornis. Classification (NCBI taxonomy): domain Eukaryota; kingdom Viridiplantae; phylum Streptophyta; class Magnoliopsida; order Poales; family Poaceae; genus Aegilops; species Aegilops bicornis. The sequence goes on along the minus strand of CM038671.1, from coordinate 547,929,779 downwards.
TGGTGATGATGATGACGATGATTTCCCCCTCCGGGAGGGAAGTTCCCCCGGTGGAATCGCTCCGTCAAAGGGAAAAAGTGCTCCTGCCAAAGTTCTGCCTCGAGATGGCGGCGCTCCGTCCCAAAAGTCCTCCTCTTTGTTTTTTCTAGGTCAAAATGACCTATATACTTAAATATGTGCATCGGAGGTGGGCCTGGGTGAGCACAACCCACCAGGGCGCGCACCAGGGTGGGCCCCTCTAGTAATTATTTGCTCCAATATTCTTCATATATTTCATAAAGATTCTCCATAAAGTTTCAGCTTGTTTGAAGTCGTTCAGAATAGGTAGTTGATACGTCTCCAACGTATCTATAATTTTTTATTGCTCCATGCTATATTATCTATTGTTTTGGACTATATTGGGCTTTATTTTCCACTTTTATAATACTTTTGGGACTAACCTATTAACCGGAGGCCCAGCCCAGAATTGCTGTTTTTTTGCCTATTTTAGTGTTTCGAAGAAAACGGAATACCAAACGGAGTCCAAACGGAATGAAACCTTCGGGTACGTGATTTTCTCATCCGATAAGACCAAGGAGACTTGGACCCTCCGTCAATAAAGCCACGAGGCGGCCACGAGGGTGGAGGGCGCCCCCCCTAGGGCGCCCCCCTGCCTCGTGGGCCCCTCGAGGCTCCACCGACCTACTTCTTCCTCCTATATATACCTACGCACCCCCAACAGATCAGATACGGAGCCAAAAACCTAATTCCACCGCCGCAATTTTCTGTATCCACGAGATCCCATCTTGGGGCCTGTTCCGGAGCTCTGCCTGAAGGGGGTTCCACCACGGAGGGCTTCTACATCAACATCATAGCCTCTCCGATGAAGTGTGAGTAGTTTACCTCAGACCTTCGGGTCCATAGTTAGTAGCTACATGGCTTCTTCTCTCTTTTTGGATCTCAATAAAATGTTCTCCCCCTCTCTCGTGGAGATCTATTCGATGTAATCTTCTTTTTGCGGTGTGTTTGTTGAGACGATGAATTGTGGGTTTATGATCAAGATTATCTATGAGCAATATTTGAATCTTCTCTGAATTCTTTTATGTATGATTGAGTTATCTTTGCAAGTCTCTTCGAATTATCCGTTTGGTTTGGCCAACTAGATTGGTAGTTCTTGCAATGGGAGAAGTGTTTAGCTTTGGGTTCAATCTTGCGGTGTCCTTACCCAGTGACAGAGAGGGTTGCAAGGCACGCATTGTATTGTTGCCATCGAGGATAACAAGATGGGGTATTTATCATATTGCATGAATTTATTCCTCTACATCATGCCATCTTGCTTAAGGCGTTACTCTGTTTTCATTAACTTAATACTCTAGATGCATCTTTGGATAGCGGTCGATGAGTGGAGTAATAGTAGTAGATGCAGGCGGAGTCGGTCTACTTGTCTCGGACGTGATGCCTATATACATGATCATACCTAGATATTCTCATAACTATGCTCAATTACATCAATTGCTCTACAGTAATTCGTTCACCCACCGTAAAATACTTATGCTCTTGAGAGAAGCCACTAGTGAAATCTATGGCCCCGGGTCTATTTTCATCATATTAATCTTCCTACGCTTTATTATTGCTTTGCTCTTTACTTTGCCTTTTTATTTTACTTTGCATCTTTATACCAAAAATACCAAAAATATTATCTATCATCTCTATCAGATCTCACTCTCGTAAGTGACCGTGAAGGGATTGACAACCCCTATTCGCGTTGGTTGCGAGGAGTTATTTGTTTTGTGTAGGCACGAGGGACTTGTGCGTGGCCTCCTCTGGATTGATACCTTGGTTCTCAAAACTGAGGGAAATACTTACGCTACTCTGTTGCATCATCCTCTCCTCTTCGGGAAAACCAACACAAGCTCAAGATGTAGCAAGAAGGATTTACTGGCTGCTGTCGGGAGTCTACGCAAAAGTCGACATACCAAGTACCCATCACAATCCCTTATCTCTCGCATTACATTATTTGCCATTTGCCTCTCGTTTTCCTCTCCCCCACTTCACCATTGCCGTTTTATTGGCCCTCTCTTTCCCAATCTCCTCCTCACTTTTCCGTTTGCCCTTTTCTCGTTTGCTTGTCGTTATGTCTGAAATTTGGGAAATTATTGCTGATATGGACAATAATAACATGGAAAATTCTGATGCTCCGGCTGAAGAACCCCCTACCTTGCATACAAAAAGATTTCGAATTGGTAGTGGTAATATTATTGGAAAAGGAGTTATTCAAGATTTCTTTACTTGTGCCGGTGCTTTGCCTTCTATGGGCAGTTCTATTCTCCATAGAACTAGTATTCTTGCGGACGCTATTGCCATGCTTATCGTTGAACTTGAAAGGCAATTTATGCATATGCATCCTTCCATACAAAGGATTTTCCTAGAATTTTTTAATATCGAGCATTCCTCTGTTAAGCGTGCCGCTACAATCTTTTTGGCTCATGAATTCAGATTTATAATAAAAGAGGCCAAAGAAATTTTTGCACATTATAGGGTGGACGCTGGCCGTCCTCCCATAGAATCTATCCTCTTTCATCAAGAAGAAATAATGCGTTTTCAATCTATTGACTATGTTGCTTTCAATGAAAATCTTAGAAAAAAGGTGCCTACCAATATTTTGATTGATAGAATCTCTGAACTTAACGATGATTTGTCTATTCAAAATAATGAGCTAGGATATTCCCTTGATTATAGGCTCACAAGGTTCTGTCAAAAGAATGCTTATAAAGATGAATTGGTTGTGCAATACGAAGGGCCGAAAGAGGAACCTATACCTCCTAAAATTGATCTTGGGGATTTTTCCCTATTAAATTTAGTTCTTTTGATTACTTTTGCTTTCTTGAAAGAAAACTTGTTGCCGAACGTAGGGAGTATGAAATGAGTTTCACTGTTCTATCTTATTATTACGGCACAACCTAGATCTATCCTTGCTTTTATGCCTAGCTAGGGGCGTTAAACGATAGCGCTTGTTGGGAGGCAACCCAATTTAATTTTTAGTTTTTGTTTTTGTTTCTGTTTAGGAATAAATAATACATCTACCTTCTGTTTGGATGTGGTTTTATGTTTTAATTAGTGTTTGTGCCAAGTTAAACGTATAGGATCTTCTTGGATGATAATTATTTGATCTTGCTGTAATTTCCAGAAACTTTTGGTTCACGAAAACAATTGTTAAAAATAACCAGAATGTGATAAAAAAGTGATTCCGATTGCTGCTGATCAATAATTTTTTTTACTAGGTCTTACTATTTTGGCTGAATTTTTGGAGTTCCATAAGTTTGCGTTAGTTACAGATTACTACAGACTGTTCCGTTCTTGACAGATTCTGTTTTTCGTGTGTTGTTTGCTTATTTTGATGAATCTATGGCTAGTAAAATAGTTTATGATCCATAGATATGTTAGAATACAGTAGGTTTAACACCAATATAAATAAATAATGAGTTCATTACAGTATCTTGAAGTGGTCTTTTGTTTTCTTTCGCTAACGGAGCTCACGAGATTTCTGTTGAGTTTTGTGTTGTGAAGTTTTCAAGTTTTGGGTGAATTTTTTTGATGGATTATGGAACAAGGAGTGGCAAGAGCCTAAGCTTGGGGATGCCCATCGAACCCCCAAGATAATCCAAGGACACTAAAAAGTCGAAGCTTGGGGATGCCCCGGAAGGCATCCCCTCTTTCGTCCACTTCCATCGGTAACTTTACTTGAAGCTATATTTTTATTCACCACATGATATGTGTTTTGCTTGGAGCGTCTGTTATTATTTGCGTCTTTGCTTGTTAGTCTACCACAATCATCCTTGCTTTACACACTTTTTGAGAGAGCCATACATGAATTGGAATTTGTTAGAATACTCTATGTGCTTCACTTATATCTTTTGAGCTTGATAGTTTTGCTCTAGTACTTCACTTATATCTTTTAGAGCACGGTGGTGGATTTGTTTTAAAGAAACTATTGATCTCTCATGCTTAACTTAGATTATTTTGAGAGTCTTAAATAGCATGGTAATTTGCTTAATAATAATATGCTTGGTATTCAAGATTTGTAAAACTTTCTTTTGAGTGTGTTGAATACTAAGAAAAGTTTGATGCTTGATAATTGTTTTGAGATATGGAGGTGATAATATCAAAGTCATGCTAGTTGAGTAGTTGTGAATTTGAGAAATGCTTGTGTTGAAGTTTGCAAGTCCCGTAGCATGCACGTATGGTAAACATTATGTAACAAATTTGAAACATGAGGTGTTATTTGATTGTCCTCCTTATGAGTGCCGGTCTGGGAGACGGCGATGGTCTTTTCCTACCAATCTATCCCCCTAGGAGCATGCGCATAGTGCTTTGGTTTTTGATGGCTTGTAGATTTTTGCAATAAGTATTTGAGTTATTTATGACTAATGTTGAGTCCATGGATTATACGCACTCTTACCCTTCCATCATTGCTAGCCTCTTCAGTACCGTGCATTGCCCTTTCTTACATTGAGAGTTTGTGCAAACTTCGCCGGTGCATCCAAACCCCGTGATATGATACGCTCTTTCACACATAAACCTCCTTATATCTTCCTCAAAACAGCCACCATACCTACCTATTATGGCATTTCCATAGCCATTCCGAGATATATTGCCATGCAACTTTCCACCATACCGTTCTTCATGACACATTCATCATTGTCATATTGCTTAGCATGATCATGTAGTTGACATAGTATTTGTGGCAAAGCCACCGTTCATAATTCTTTCATACATGTCACTCTTGGTTCATTGCATATCCTGGTACACCGCCGGAGGCATTCATATAGAGTCATATTTTGCTCTAGTATCGAGTTGTAATCATTGAGTTGTAAATAAATAGAAGTGTGATGATCATCATTAATTAGAACATTGTCCCATGTGAGGTTAAAAAAAAGAGGCCAAAGAGCCCAGCATAAAAAAATGAGAAAAAAGAGAGAAGGGACAATGTTACTATCCTTTTCCACACTATGTTTTTTCATTATAGAGAGTTTCATATGTTGTCACTTTCATATACTAGTGGGAATTTTTCATTATAGAACTTGGCTTGTATAATCCAACGATGGGCTTCCTCAAATGCCCTACGTCTTCGTGAGCAAGCAAGTTGGATGCACACCCACTTAGTTTCTTTTGTTGAACTTTCATACATTTATAGCTCTAGTGCATCCGTTGCATGGCAATCCCTACTCCTTGCATTAACATCAATTGATGGGCATCTCCATAGCCCGTTGATTAGCCTCGTTGATGTGAGACCTTCTCCTTTTTTTGTCTTCTCCACATAACCCCCATCATTACATTCTATTCCACCCATAGTGTTATGTCCATGGCTCGCGCTCATATATTGCGTGAAGGTTTATAGGTTTGAGATTACTAAAGTATGAAACAATTGCTTGGCTTGTCATCGGGGTTGTGCATGATGAGAGCATTCTTGTGTGATGAAAATGGAGCATGACTAAACTATATGATTTTGTAGGGATGAACTTTCTTTGGCCATGTTATTTTGAGAGGACATAATTGCTTAGTTAGTATGCTTGAAGTATTATTATTTTTATGTCAATATGAACTTTTGTCTTGAATCTTTCGGATCTGAATATTCATACCACAATTAAGAAGAGTTACATTGAAATTATGCCAAGTAGCACTCCGCATCAAAAATTCTCTTTTATCATTTACCTACCGAGGATGAGTAGGAATTAAGCTTAGGGATGCCCGATACGTCTCCAACGTATCTATAATTTTTGATTGCTCCATGCTATATTATCTATTGTTTTGGACTATATTGGGCTTTATTTTCCACTTTTATATTACTTTTGGGACTAACCTATTAACCGGAGGCCCAGCCCAGAATTGCTGTTTTTTTTGCCTATTTCAGTGTTTCGAAGAAACGGAATATCAAACGGAGTCCAAACGGAATGAAACCTTCGGGAACGTGATTTTCTCATCAGATAAGACCCAGGAGACTTGGACCCTCCGTCGAGAAAGCCATGAGGCGGCCACGATGGTGGAGGGCGCCCCCCTGCCTTATGGGCCCCTTGAGGCTCCACCAACGTACTTCTTCCTCCTATATATACCTACGTACCCCCAACAGATCAGATATGGAGCCAAAAACCTAATTCCACCGCCGCAACTTTCTGTATCCACGAGATCCCATCTTGGAGCCTGTTCCGGAGCTCCGCCAGAAGGGGATTCCACCACGGAGGGCTTATACATCAACATCATAGCCGCTCTGATGAAGTGTGAGTAGTTTACCTCAGACCTTCGGGTCCATAGTTAGTAGTTAAATGGCTTCTTCTCTCTTTTTGGATCTCAATACAATGTTCTCCCCTTCTCTCGTGGAGATCTATTCGATGTAATCTTCTTTTTTGCGGTGTGTTTGTTGAGACCGATGAATTGTGGATTTATGATCAAGATTATCTATGAGCAATATTTTAATCTTCTCTGAATTCTTTTATGTATGATTGAGTTATCTTTGCAAGTCTCTTCGAATTATCCGTTTGGTTTGGCCAACTAGATTGGTAGTTCTTGCAATGGGAGAAGTGTTTAGCTTTGGGTTCAATCTTGCGGTGTCCTTACCAAAGGATGAGAGGGTTGCAAGGCACGCATTGTATTGTTGCCATCGAGGATAACAAGATGGGGTATTTATCATATTGCATGAATTTATTCCTCTACATCATGCCATCTTGCTTAAGGCGTTACTCTGTTTTCATTAACTTAATACTCTAGATGCATGCTGGATAGCGGTCGATGAGTGGAGTAATAGTAGTAGATGCAAAGTGTGAGTCGGTCTACTTGTCTCGGACGTGATGCCTATATACATGATCATACCTAGATATTCTCATAACTATGCTCAATTACATCAATTGCTCAACAGTAATTGCTCACCCACCGTAAAATACTTATGCTCTTGAGAGAAGCCACTAGTGAAATCTATGGCCCCCAGGTCTATTTTCATCATATTAATCTTCCTACGCTTTATTATTGCTTTGCTCTTTACTTTGCCTTTTTATTTTACTTTGCATCTTTATACCAAAAATACCAAAAATATTATCTATCATCTCTATCAGATCTCACTCTCGTAAGTGACCGTGAAGGGATTGACAACCCCTATTCGCGTTGGTTGCGAGGAGTTATTTGTTTTGTGTAGGTACGAGGGACTTGTGCGTGGCCTCCTACTGGATTGATACCTTGGTTCTCAAAAACTGAGGGAAATACTTACGCTACTCTGTTGCATCATCCTCTCCTCTTCGGGGAAAACCAACACAAGCTCAAGATGTAGCAAGAAGGATTTCTGGCGCTGTTGCCGGGGAGTCTACGCAAAAGTCAGCATACCAAGTACCCATCACAATCCCTTATCTCTCGCATTACATTATTTTCCATTTGCCTCTCGTTTTCCTCTCCCCCACTTCACCATTGCCGTTTTATTGGCCCTCTCTTTCCCAATCTCCTCCTCACTTTTCCGTTTGCCCTTTTCTCGTTTGCTTGTCGTTATGTCTGAAATTTGGGAAATTATTGCTGATATGGACAATAATAACATGGAAAATTCTGATGCTCCGGCTGAAGAACCCCCTACCTTGCATACAAAAAGATTTCGAATTGGTAGTGGTAATATTATTGGAAAAGGAGTTATTCAAGATTTCTTTACTTGTGCCGGTGCTTTGCCTTCTATGGGCAGTTCTATTCTCCATAGAACTAGTAGTCTTGCGGACGCTATTGCCATGCTTATCGTTGAACTTGAAAGGCAATTTATGCATATGCATCCTTCCATACAAAGGATTTTCCTAGAATTTTCTAATATCGAGCATTCCTCTGTTAAGCGTGCCACTACAATCTTTTTGGCTCATGAATTCAGATTTATAATAAAAGAGGCCAAAGAAATTTTTGCGCATTATAGGGTGGACGCTGGCCATCCTCCCATAGAATCTATCCTCTTTGATCAAGAAGAAATAATGCATTTTCAATCTATTGACCATGTTGCTTTCAATGAAAATTTTAGGAAAAAGGTGCCTACCAATATTTTGATTGACCAATGAACTTCCATCATAGACTTCTCATGAATAAGCGACAATTCATCACACTTCGAAGTATATATAAAGCATAAACTCTATTAGAAACCAACAAACTATGTTCTCAGTCAACTTTGCAACTACAGTTCATCATATTTTCAGGAAGGGTCATGTATCGGAGCCTTTAGGCAAGTCAACATACTCAACCATCATATAGTATTCTATGATTGCTAACACTCACCGCATACACATGAGCAACACATTTCAACCGGACACATAGAAATATAGGGGCTTATAGTTTCGCGTCCCAACTTATTCACCTCAAGGTGATGTCAACAATAATAACTCATGCTACCCATATTCTGCTGGACATATGTGCCTAGATCTTTCCTCACTACATGATGCTTGCCAAAGGAGAAAATAAAAATGAATAGAGAGAAAAACTTTGACTCTTTGCATAAAAGTAAATACATAAAGGTAAAAGATAGGCCCTTCACAAAGGGAAGCAGAGGCTGCCATGCGCTCATTTGTTTGTATGCTCAACCCCTTAGTGCAAAAGGACATCACACTGTATTGCCCCTTGTGATGGCAACCTTTATTATGCAGTCTGTCGCTTTTATTCTTCACCATCAAAGTTTGTACAACGCTCAATTTTCTCTTACACTAAATGATCTCACACTTTTAGAAGCAATTTTTATTGCCTTATTGCAAGGATGACAACTTACTTTAGGGATCTTGCTCAATCCCTCGGTAGGTATGGTGGACTCTTGAATATAAGATTTGGGTTTAAGGGTTTTTGGATGCACAAGTAGTATATCCACTTGGTGCGGAATTTTTCACTAGCAAAGATAGGGAGCAAGCACCACATGTTAAAAGATCTATGACAATATGACTTCTATGTGAATATGAACAAACATAGATTATTAGGTTGTCTTCCTTGTCCAATGTCAACAATTCTAGCATATAATATTTTAATGGGGGCTCATAATCACAAAAGATTTCTAGGATAGTATATTTATATGTGAATATTCTCTTCCCTTATTAATTCTTTCATGAGTTGCATAATTGACTAATGCTATGTTGGTCAATCTCTAATAAAATTTTCTACTTATACTTTTCCTTATGTGGTGTCATTACCTACCATAAGATTAGCATATGATCTTCTTGTTTTATTTACTTTCCTTTTATTTATTTCCTTTCTTTTTATTGCAACAAGAAAGTAAAGAAAGCAAAAACTTAAACTAAACTTTATTATAAATCTCGCACACGATTACAAGGATAGATCACTAAGAAAACTCTCAAAAAGAAAGGATCAAACTAAACTTTTATTCATCTAAAGCAAAAGATCAAACTAAAATAAGTAAAGGCAAAAGATAGTGGGGATGATACGATATCGGGGCACCTCCCCCAAGCTTGGCGGAAGCCAAGGGGAGTGCCTACCCAATACTCAATTTTCTTTTGGTGATGAAGAAGGTGGAGGTGATGAAGTAGAGAACTTGTCTTCGGGTTTCCATGGTAGAGGTCCACCATCATAAGAGGAGGAGTGAGTCTCACGGGTCCTGCAACCGTCAACCAAACTCATACCTTTAAACCTTGCCTCATATTCAAAGACTTGGTTTTGGAGATCGTAGATATGGCTTTGAAGGAAGTTTATTTGCTCGTTGAGGGTGAAGACTATGTCCTTCATGGACTTTCCTTTCACCTTGAGATCACGAGTAAGGTCCGTGATCATGAGGTGATTGGCATTGAGTCCACGCTCCACCATCCCCTTGCACTGGAAGACCTCCTGCTCCATAGCTTCAAGCCTCACCTCCACGGTTCCCGTCCCCTTGGGACCTTGCACATCACGGATGTGAAGCACCCCCTCATGCATCTGGATGACTTGAGGGTGCTGCACCACCTCCCGCAAATATGGGTTGATGACGTTCTTGAAGAACTTGTCCTTGGAGGAGCTTGAAGCAGCCATGGCAGATGGGATCTAACAGAAAACAACAAGGAAAAGAAAACAAAAGGTTTCTCCGTGATACCGTGGTCAATAGGTTCGGGGGGTATATAAAGATTTTTTATCATGGGAGACAAGCAAACTGTAGAAAAACGGAGTCCGGAAGGTACCCGAGGTGGGCACAACCCACCTGGGCGCGCTTGGCAAGCCAGGCATGCCCTGGTGTCTTGTGCCCACTAGGGTACGCTTCCTGGTTGTTTCTTATTTTCCAAATTTTCTAAATATTCCAAAACTGACAAAAAATATTTTTGTGGATTTTTCGTAGTCTGTTTACTTACCGTATCACTTATCTCCTTATTTTCACGATTCTGGAGTGTTCCGGAAGGACTCTTTTATGTGTTCTTACGGTGTCAAAGTTTGGATAATATTACTTTCAACATTAATGGGCGTACCTGAGATATAATGTTTTATTCGTTGCCCATTAACAACCTTCGGGTTAGTGCCTTCGACATTATTTATTTTCATAGCTCCAGGCCAATAAACCTCCTCGATAACATAGGGTCCTTCCCATTTTGGGAGGAGTTTTCCTGCAGAGAATCTAAAATGAGAGTTGTATAAAAGAACAAATTCTGCAACTTTAAACTCACACTTTTGGATTCTTTTATCATGCCATCTTTTAACTTTTTCTTTAAATAACTTAGCATTTTCAGAAGCTTGGGTTCTCCATTCATCTAATGAGCTAATATCAAATAACCTCTTTTCACCGGCAAGTTTGAAATCATAGTTGAGTTCTTTGATTTCCCAATGTGCTTTATGTGGCAAGCTTTCCCATAAACCATTTTATAAGGAGACATACCCATAGGATTTTTATATGCTATTCTATAACCCCAAAGTGCATCATCTAATTTCTTAGACCAATTCTTTCGGGAACTATTAACAGTCTTTTGCAAAATTAATTTTATTTCTCTATTGCTAAGTTCAACTTGACCACTAGACTGAGGTTGATAAGGTGATGCAATTCTATGGTTAACATCAAACTTGGCAAGCATTTTACGGAAAGCACCATGAATAAAGTGTGAACCACCATCAGTCATTAAATATCTAGGGACTCCAAATCTTGGGAAAATAACTTCCTTAAGCATTTTAATATAGGTGTTTTGATCATCACTACTGGTTGGAATAGCTTTTACCCATTTAGTAATATAATCAACAGCAACCAAAATATGTGTATACCCATTAGAGGAACGAAAAGGTCCCATGTAATAAAATTCCTAAACATCAAATGGTTCAACAGCAAGTGAATAATTCATAGGCATTTCTTGACACTTACTGATATTACCTATTCTTTGGCATTCATCACAAGATAAGACGAACTTACGTGCATCCTTGAAGAGAGTAGGCCAATACAATCTAGATTGCAATACCTTGTGAGAAGTTATATCTCCAGCATGATGCCCTCCATATGCTTCTGAGTGACATTTTTGTAGGATTGGTCCCTGTTCATGCTCAGGTACACAACGTCTAATATTACCATCTACTCCTTCTTTATAAAGATGTGGGTCATCCCAAAAGTAACGTCTTAAATCATACAAGATTTTTTTTCTTTTGTTGCTATGTAAAGCTAGGTGGTAAATATTTAGCAACAATGTAATTAGCATAGTCAACATACCAAGGAGTTTTATGAGCAACATTTATTGCAGCTAACTGCTCATCAGGAAAAGTATCATCAATAGGTAGTGGGTCATCAAGCACATTTTCAAGCCTAGACAAGTTATCAGCTACGGGGTTCTTGGCTCCTTTTCTATCAGTGATATGCAAATCAAATTCTTGTAGCAAGAGAACCCATCGAATAAGTCTAGGTTTAGCATCTTTCGTTTCCATAAGATATTTTATAGCAGCATGATCGGTGTGAACAATTAATTTTGAATCGACAATGTAAGATCTAAATTTATCACAAGCAAACACCACTGCTAGGAAATCTTTTTCAGTAGTAGCATAATTTCGTTGAGCACTGCCTAGAGTTTTACTAGCATAATGAATAACAATCACTTTCTTACCAACTATTTGTCCTAGAACCGCACCAACAACATAATTATTAGCATCACACATAATTTCGAAAGGCAAGTTCCAATCAGGTGGTTGAACAATAGGTGTAGAAATTAAGGCTTTCTTGAGTGTTACGAAGGCTTCTAAACAATATCATCAAAAACAAAAGGAACATCCTTTTGCAAAAGATTTGTAAGAGGCCTAGAAATTTTAGAGAAGTCTTTGATAAATCTCCTATAGAAACCAGCATGACCTAGGAAACTACGAATACCTTTGATATTTTTAGGACATGTCATTTTCTCAATTGCATCAACCTTAGCTTTGTCCACTTCAATACCTCTTTCGGAAATTTTATGGCCCAAAACAATACCTTCACTAACCATAAAGTGGCACTTTTCCCAATTCAAGACAAGATTTGTTTGCTCACATCTCTGCATTACTCGGTCAAGATTGCTTAAACAATCATCAAAAGACTTCCCATAAACGGAGAAGTCATCCATGAAAACGTGAACAATCTTTTCGCAAAAGTCAGAGAATATAGCAGTCATACATCTTCGAAAGGTAGCAGGTGCATTGCATAAACCAAGGCATACGTCTATAAGCATAAGTTCCAAAGGGACAAGTGAAAGTGGTCTTTTCTTGATCAGGTTGAGAAACAGGTATTTGTGAAAAACCAGAGTATCCATCAAGGAAGCAAAAATGTGTGTGCTTAGATAATCTTTCTAGCATTTGATCAATAAAAGGCAGAGGGTAATGATCTTTTCTAGTTGCTTTGTTTAATTTTCTAAAATCAATTACCATTCTATACCCTGTAACAATTCTTTGTGGAATACGTTCATTCTTATCATTAGGAACAACAATAATACCTCCTTTCTTAGGGACACAATGAACAAGACTTACCCATCTACTGTCAGCTATAGGATAGATTATACCTGCTTCTAGAAGTTTTAAGATTTCCGTTCTTACCACTTCCTTCATTTTTGGATTTAACCGACGTTGGTGATCAACAACGGGTTTAGCATCAGGTTCCATATTAATCTTGTGCTGACATAGAGTGGGGCTAATGCCCTTTAAATCATCAAGAGTATATCCAATAGCAGCTCGGTGCTTCCTTAGAACTTTCAATAATCTTTCTTCTTCATGTTCTGAAAGATTAGCGCAGATAATAACAGTATATATCTTCTTTTCATCAAGATAAGCATATTTTATAGTGTCTGGCAATTGTTTTAATTCAAACACAGGATCACCTTTAGGTGGAGGAGGACCTCCTAGAGTTTCAATATGCAAACTGTGTTTAAGCAGAGGACGTTGTTCAAAGAAAATATTATCTGTTTCATTTCTTTCATTCATATGTAAATCATTTTCATGGTCTAGCAGATATTGTTCTAGTGGATCAGTAGGAGGCACAATAATAGAAGCAAGAACAATTATGTGATCCTTACTAGGCAATTCTTTTTCATGAATCTTTCTACTAAACTTGGAAAAATTAAACTCATGAGACTCATCACCAAAACTAACACCGACAGTTTGTTTCTCATAGTCTATTTTAGCATTAACGGTGTTCAAGAAAGGTCTACCAAAGATAATGGGACAAAAGTCATCTTGTGGGGAACCAAGAACAAGAAAATTAGTAGGGTATTTAATTTTCCCACACAAGACTTCAACATCTCTAACAATCCCAATTGGTGATATAGTATCTCTATTAGCATGTTTAATAGTAACATCTATGTCTTCTATCTCTACGAGTGCTATGTCATTCATAATTTCTTGATATAAGGAATAAGGAATAGCACTCACGCTAGCACTATGTTACATAAACCATGATAACAGTGATCTCCTATCTTAACTGAGACAACGGGCATGCCAACAACAGGTCTGTGTTTATCCTTTTTATCAGGTTTGGCAATTCTAGCAGCTTCTTCACAAAAGTAAAAAACTTGCCCATCTACATTTTCTTCCAGGAGATCCTTAACCATAGCAACACTAGGTTCTACTTTAATTTGTTCATCAGGTTTAGGTGTTCTAATATAAATTTTGTTGACCACAGTTGAAACTTTAGCATGTTCCTTTATCCTAACAAGGAAAGGTGGTTTCTCAATATAAGCAGTAGGAACAACTGGATCAACATTATAAAGTATAGTTTCTTCTTTAGCTAGCACCGGTTCTTTAATATCTTCATTAATAGGTGGGTGATATTTAAACCACTTCTCTTTAGGGAGATCAACATGAGTAGCAAATGATTCACAAAAGGAGGCTACTATCTTAGAATCAAGTCCATATTTAGTGCTAAACTTTTGAAAAGCATCGGTATTCATAAAAGATTTAACACAATCATACTTAAGCTTAATACTTGACTCTTTACCTTCGTCGAGTTCCCAATCTTCAGAGTTGCGTTTAATTCTTTCCAAAAGATCCCACCGGAATTCAATATTCTTCTTAATAAAAGAACCAACACAAGAAGTATCAAGCATGGATCGATCATTATGAGAAAGCCGAGCATAAAAATTCTGGATAATAATTTCTCTTGAGAGCTCATGATTGGGACATGAATATAACATTGACTTAAGCCTCCCCCAAGCTAGAGCAATACTTTCTCCTTCACAAGGCCAAAAATTATATATGTAATTCATATCACGATGAACTAGATGCATAGGATAATTTTTTTGGTGGAACTCCAATTTCAATTGATTCCAATTCCAAGACCCAATATCATCGCATATCCTATACCATGCCAATACTTTTCCCTTCAAAGATAAAGGGAAAACCTTCTTCTTTACTTCATCTCCGGGTAAACATGCAAGCTTAAACAATCCACAAATTTGTTCCACATATATCAAGTGTGTATCAGGATGTTCGGTTCCATCTCCTGCATAAGGATTGGCTAGCAGTTGTTCTATCATACCCGAAGGAATTTCAAATTCAATATTCTCAGTAGGTTTAGTAGGCTGAGGGGTAGCTAATTGTTGTTCTGGTCGAGGTGAAGATAACCCAAACAAACCCCTCAAAGGATTGTTTTCCATAGTAACAAGTGACAGTAAATTTCAGCACACTATATAAATGTTTCCTTACCAAATTCCACTTACGAAAGGCGCTTCACTCCCCGGCAACGGTGCTAGAAAATAGCCTTGATGACCCACAAGTATAGGGGATCAATTGTAGCTCTTTTTGATAAGTAAGAGTGTCAAACCCAACAAGGAGCAGAAGGAAATGACAAGTGGTTTTCAGCAATGTAATGTCTGCAAGTGCTGAAATTGTAAGTAACGGAGTAGTTTTATAGCAAGACAATTTGTAACGAGCAAGTAACAATAATAGTAGCTAAAGTGCAGCAAGGTAGCCCAATACTTTTGAGGCAAATGACAGGCCAAAATGGTACCTTATAATAGGCAAAGTGTTCTTGAGGGTACATAGTAATTTCATCTAGTCACTTTCATCATGTTGATTCGATTCGTGTTTGATACTTTGATAATTTGATGTGTGGGTGGACCGGTGCTTAGGTGTTGTTCTTACTTGAAAAACCCTCCTACTTATGATTAACCCTCTCGCAAGCATCCGCAACTATGAGAAAAGTATTAAGAATAAATTCTAACCATAGCATTAAACTTTTGGATCCAATCGGCCCCTTACGGAATAGCGCATAAACTAGGGTTTAAGATTACATCACTCGCAACCCATCATCTAATAACTACTCCACAATGCATTCCCTTAGGCCCAAAGATGGTGAAGTGTCATGTAGTCGACGTTCACATGACACCACTAAGGGAATCACAACATACATACTATCACTATATCGAACACACATCAAGTTTACATGATTACTTGCAACATGACTTCTCCCGTGACCTCAAGAACAAAAGTAACTACTCACAAATGATAATCATGCTCAAGATCAGAGAGGTATTAAATATCATATTGGATCTGAACATATAATCTTCCACCAAATAAACCATATAGTAATCAACTACAAGATGTAATCAACACTACTAGTCACCCACAAGCACCAATCTATAGTTCCGGTAAAAAGATTGAACACAAGAGATGAACTAGGGTTTGAGATGAGATGGTGCTGTTGAAGATGTTAATAGAGATTGCCCTCCCAAAGATGGGAGAGTTGTTGGTGATGATGATGACGATGATTTCCCCCTCCGGGAGGGAAGTTCCCCCCGCGGAATCACTCCGCCGGAGGGCAAAAGTGCTCCTGCCCAAGTTCCGACTCGACGCGGCGGTGCTCCGTCCCAAAAGTCCTCCTCTCCGTTCTTTCTAGGTCAAAATGACCTATATACCAGAAGATGGGCACCAGAGGTGGGCCTGGGTGATCACAACCCACCAGGGCGCGCCTGGGGGCCCAGGCGCCCTGGTGTCTTGTGCTCACCAGGGTGTCCCCCTCTGGTTGATATTCCTTTCTTGCGAAACCCAAAAACAAGGGAAAACAGAAACTGGCACTGGGCTCTAGGTTAATCGGTTACTCCCAAAAATCATATAAAAATAGCATATAAATGCATATAAAACATCCAAGATTGATAATATAATAGCATGGAACAATAAAAAAATTATAGATACGTTGGAGACGTATCAATGGGATATTCACGTGATCTACTTGATGTATGTTTTGGTGATCAACTTGCGCGTTCTGTGACCTCGTGAACTTATGCATAGGGGTTGGCAGACATTTTCGTCTTAACTCTCCGGTAGAAACTTTGGGGAACTCTTTGAAGTTCTTTGTGTTGGTTTGAATAGATGAATCTAAGATTGTGTGATACATATCGTATAATCAAACCCGCGGATACTTGTGGTGATATTGGAGTATCTAGGTGACATTAGGGTTTTGGTTGATGTGTGTCTTAAGGTGTTATTTTAGCACGAACTCTAGGGCTGTTTGTGACACTTATAGGAATAGCCCAATATATCGATCAGAAAGAATAACTTTGAGGTGGTTTCGTATCCTACAATAATCTCTTCATTTATTCTCCCCTATTAGTGACTTTGGAGTGACTCTTTGTTGCACGTTGAGGGATGATACGTCTCCGTCGTATCTACTTTTCCAAACACTTTTGCCCTTGTTTTGGACTCTAACTTGCATGATTTGAATGGAACTAACCCGGACTGACGCTGTTTTCAGCAGAATTGCAATGGTGTTATTTATGTGTAGAAACAAAAGTTCTCGGAATGACCTGAAACTCTACGGAACGTCTATTTGGAAATAATAAAAAATCCTTGCAAAATATGAAGACCAAGGGGCCCACACCCTGTCCACCAGGGTGGGGGGCGGGCCCTCCCCCCTAGGGCGCCCCCCTGCCTCGTGGGCCACCTGGAGCTTCTCCGACGCCAACTCGAAATCTATATATTTGCTTTCGGGGAGAAAAAATTAAGGAGTAGAAATCATCGAGTTTTACGATACGGAGCCACCGCCAAGCCCTAAAACCTCTCGGGAGGGCTGATCTGGAGTCCGCTCCGGCCCGGAGAGGGGATTCGTCGCCGTCGTCATCATCAACCATCCTCCATCACCAATTTCATGATGCTCACCGCCCGTGCGTGAGTAATTCCATCGAGGCTTGCTGGACGGCGATGGGTTGGATGAGATCTATCATGTAATCGAGTTAGTTTTGTTAGGGTTTGATCCCTAGTATCCACTATGTTCTGAGATTGATGTTGTTGTGACTTTGCTATGCTTAATGCTTGTCACTAGGGCCCGAGTGCCATGATTTCAGATCTGAACCTGTTATGTTTTCATCAATATATGTGAGTTCTTGATCCTATCTTGCAAGTCTATAGTCACCTACTATGTGTTATGATCCGCAACCTCAAGTGACAATAATCAGGACCACTCCCGGTGATGACCATTGTTTGAGGAGTGCATGTATTCACTAGGTGCTAATGCTTTGTTCCGGTTCTCTATTAAAAGGAGGCCTTGATATCCCTTAATTTCCATTAGGACCCCGCTGCCACGGGAGGGTAGGACAAAAGATGTCATGCAAGATCTTTTCCATAAGCACGTATGACTATATTCGGAATACATGCCTACATTACATTGATGAATTGGAGCTAGTTCTATGTCACCCTATGTTATGACTGTTACATGATGAACTGCATCCGGCATAATTCTCCATCACCGATCCAATGCCTACGAGCTTTTCACATATTGTTCTTCGCTTATTTACTTTTCCGTTGCTACTGTTACAATCACTACAAAATACAAAAAAATTACTTTTGCTACTGTTACCTTTGTTACCATTACCACTAATATCATATTACTTTGCTACTAAATACTTTGCTGCAGATAAAGTTATCCAGGTGTGGCTGAATTAACAACTCAGTTGCTAATACTTGAGAATATTCTTTGGCTCCCCTTATGCCGAATCAATAAATTTGGGTTGAATACTCTACTCTCGAAAACTGTTGCGATCCCCTATACTTGTGGGTTATCAAGACTATTTTCTGGCGCCGTTGGCGGGGAGCATAGCTCTATTCTTTGAGTCACTTGGGATTTATATCTGCTGGTCACTATGAAGAACTTGAGGGGAGGTAAGGAACTGCCATCTAGCTCTGCACTTGATTCACCTTCTGTTTTGAGTAAGCTTGCGACACCTAAACCTCGCTACGCTATTCGATTACGATATGTCGCATGTTATTGATGATTCCACTTCTGCTATGCATGATACTTATGATGGAACTACTTCTATGCTTGATACTATTGTGCCTCTTAGTGAATTTCTTGATGAACAAATTGCTAGGGCTAGAGAGAAAGAAATTATTGAAACTGATCGTGTTGATGAAATTGATGATGAAAACATGTCTGTTATTCCTAAGGGTTATATTTTTGATAAAGAATTTTCTGCGGCTATTTTAGCTTGCAAAGATAGCGATGAGCTTAAGAGGTTATTAGTTAAATGGAATAAGCAATCTCTTAATGATAGAATGAGACCTGACCCTGCTTTTGCTACTTCACCTATCTGTGTTACCGATAAGGATTATGAATTCTCTGTTGATCCTGATATAATTACTTTGGTTGAATCTGATCCTTTTCATGGCTATGAATCTGAAACTGTTGTGGCACATCTTACTAAATTAAATGATATAGCCACCCTGTTCACTAATGATGAGAGATCTCGCTACTTTTATATCCTGAAGGCCACCCTAAGAGAATTGAGCAAGATTCTCAGAGAAATAATATTGATGCACCTAGTTCTTCTAAAAAGAAGAAAAATAAAAATGATAGGACTTTGCATACTTCTAGTGAACCTATTGCTGAAGCACCTGAGAATCCAAATGATATCTCTATTTACGATCTTTGAAACACAATCTGGTAATGAACATGAACCTAGTGAAAATGTCAATGATGATGTTCATGATGATGCTCAACCTAGTAATGACAATGAGGTAGAAATTGAACCTGCTGTTGATCTTGATAACCCACAATCAAAGAATCAACGTTATGATAAGAGAGATTTCGTTGCTAGGAAACATGGTAAAGAAAGGGAACCTTGGGTTCAGAAACCCATGCCTTTTCCTCCCAAACCATCCAAGAAAAAGGATGATGAGGATTTTGAGCTTTCTTGAAATGATTAGACCTATCTTTTTACGTATGGGATTAACTGATATGCTCAAAATGAATCCTTACGCTAAGTATATGAAAGATATTGTTACTAATAAAAGAAAGATACCTGAAGCTGAGATTTCCACCATGCTTGCTAATTATACTTTTAAGGTTGGAATACCAAAGAAACTAGGAGACCCAGGAGTACCTACTATACCATGCTCCATTAAAAGAAACTATGTTAAAACTGCTTTATGTGATCTTGGAGCCGGTGTTAGTGTTATGCCTGTCTCTTTATATCGTAGACTTGACTTGAATAAGTTGGCACCTACTGAAATATATTTGCAAATGGCTGATAAATCAACTGCTATACCTGTCGGTATTTGTGAGGATGTGCCTGTTGTGGTTGCAAACGTTACTATTTTAACGGACTTTGTTATTCTTGATATTCCGAGGACGATAGTATGTCTATTATTCTTGGAAGACCTTTTTTGAATACTGCAGGGGCTGTTATTGATTGCAACAAAGGCAATGTCACTTTTCATCTTAACGGTAATGAGCATACGGTACACTTTCCGAGGAGACAACCTCAAGTTCATAGTATCAACTCTATTGGAAAAATTCCATCGATTATATTTGGAGGTTTTGAATTTCCTCTTCCTGTTGTCAAGAAGAAATATGATATTCTTTTTATAGGGGATGTGCATATCCCCGTTGAGGTAACATAGTGTTATTCGAAATTTCTCCGGTTCCATGTTAGTCGGAATGAGTTTGTTAACAAGACCTGATCAACCTTGTTAGTGGATTCCTTTTGATGAGCATGATATGGATGAAACTAGAAAGCATAACCTTCTGTACCCTCTTTCTACTTTCTGTTATTTAGTTGAAATAAAGTAAAAATAGTATTTTTCTGTCTGCTTTCTGAGTTATCCGTGCAATATAAAAATACCCTAAAAATAAAAGTTCTCCAAATGCCCTGAAAATGGAATATGATTTTTTCTAGAATTTTTGAGGATTTCTGGTACTGAGAACACAGCAGGAGGGGCAAGCACCTGGCCACGAGGGTGGAGGGCGTGCCCTACCCCCAGGGCGCGCCCCCTGCCTCGTGGGCCCACGGTGGCCCTCCTCCACTTATTCCTGCACCCATACATTCCTTCTTCCTCCCACAAACACCAATATCCAGCTCAAGCACGAGTTCTAGCTCATTTTGATGCGATTTTCGATCTCCTTACTCAAAGCACCTCTCACAAAACTGCTTGGGGAGATTTTTCCTTGGTATGTGACTCCTCCATTGGTCCAATTAGTTTTTGTTCTAGTGCTTTATTCATTGCAAATTTGTGCTGCCGTGGTGACCATGTTCTTGAGCTTGCATGTCAAATTTATATGGTTCCAAGTAGTTCTAATGCTTGATATAGTCTCTAGGCACTTGTAGGAGTAGTTGCTATCAATTTTGTTGTGCTTGGTTCAATTTTGTTTGAAGTTACTAAAAATTTCAGAGGAAGAAATATGATTAGGAAAATGTTCCAAGGTGGTTCTTCAAGGAAGCAAGGACCCAGGCTTGCAATGCGTGATGCTGACGAAGAACCACCGGGGGACGCTCCTGTGCGGCCCTGTGAATGGCCTTCAGAAAATTTTATGGATCGAGCGGGAATCAAGGAAGAATTTAACGCATATTTGCGTAACGCTGATCTTGTGAGCTTTGAGGCAGACAAATGCCCCTAGTACCATCATCTCACTAGCTCATTTGTGAGGAGTTTTGAATTTTCACCTTCACGTAATTCTCCAACGGTCATGTTTGATCTTTATGAGAAATCTTATACCATGGACTTAGAGGATTTTACTTCTGCTTGCAAACTTCCACAATGGGGTAGTGTTAGTGATCCCCGTAAATCTGAATTTAGAGACTTTCTTGGTGGTATAACCGTAGGGGAATCTAGAGATATAGCACAAGCTACCATAGGGAGCATTCACTTTCCTGCTATACATTATTTTGCTCTCTTCATAGGAAGGTGCATAAATGGTAAAGATGAAGCATGTCATATGTGTGTGCCTGACCTTAGCATTCTTAGGAGTGCTGTGTTAGGAGACCAATCTTATAATTTGGGGGCCATTGTTGCACGTAGGTTGCATCATAACAAATTTAATGGAGATTTCTTTGGAGGAATTTATGCAACCCGCTTAGCTAATTTTCTTGATGTGGGCGTTCGTGAGGATGATATGGAGTTGCCTCCTACTTATTTAGATTATAATTCTATGGTCTACCACCAGCTTGTCGAGGGGAATGAATCACCTCTCCAGTATCGACTAATCTTTGACAAACAGCATGTTGTCCGTATTACTCTCCCTGCTCCTGCCTTCTTTGATTATCAGGCAAAAGGAAGATATGTTATTACCAGAGAGGCGACAGATGAGTACGAGAGGAGGGCGGAGGCAGCTCGCCGCCACGCTGCAGCTCAGGAGGCAATAACCGTTGCATCTCAGTACGACGCCAGCTATAGCTATGGATATCCGCCAGGCCATCCTTGGCAATAAACCAACTTAGGCCAAAAGCCTAAGCTTGGGGGAGTACGTATTTCCCACCGACATTACCTTTATGTTTACACACTCATTGCTAGATGTCTGTGCTCATACTCTTTCACTGTAATATCCATGCTAGTTTATTTTCTTTTTTCTTGCTTTCTTCTTGTGTGTTTGATAAACCTTAAGAAAAAAAACAAAAAAATTAGTATTAATTTTTAGTTAGTTTACTTTTCTTCCTGTAGTAGTAATAATTAAAAAGAAAACCCAAAAAGATTCCCCGTTCTTCTTTTTCTTGTTGGGAGCATTCCCGTGTAATTAGTTTTATTTCTTTTCTTTTCTTTGGGGGTCGATAGGAGAAGACCATGATTAAATTGTTGAAGTGGCTCTTATATGCATTATTGTTGATTTCACCAAGAGCCCATATTGCCTTGTCTTCTCCTGTTTATTGAATGCTCGCAGATTCCAGCTTAGTCCAATGCACGTGCACTCTTATTATTATTCACTTTGTTCGGTCGTGCAAGTGAAAGGCAATTATGATGATATATGATGGACTGACTGAGATGAGAAAAGCTGGTATGAACTCAACCTCTCTAGTTTTTGTAAATATGATGAGTTCATCGTTCCTAATTCAGCCTATTATGAATAAACATGTTTGCAATGACAATTAGAGATCATAGTTGCTATGCCATGCTTGATTAGCTATGAGTTATAATGGTTTACCTTGCGTTCCAACATGCTATTAAAATGGTTGTGATGTGGCATGATGAGGTGGTATCCTCCTTTGAATGACTTAAGTGACTTGACTTGGCACATGTTCACACATGTAGTTGAAACAAAATCAACATAGCCTTCACGATATTTATGTTCATGGTGGATTATATCCTACTCATGCTTGCATCCAATGTTTATTAATTTTAATGCATGTTCATGGCTATTGTCGCTCTCTAGTTGGTCGCTTCCAGTCTTTTGCTAGCCTTCACTTGTACTAAGCGGGAATACTGCTTGTGCATCCAATCCCTTAAACCCCAAAGTTATTCCATATGAGTCCACTATACCTTCCTATATGCGGTATTTACCTGCCGTTACAAGTAAATTTGTACGTGCCAAACTCTAAACCTTCAAATAAACATTCTTTTTTGTATGCTCGAATAGCTCATGTATCAACTAGGGCTGTCCGTATCTTCCATGTTAGGCGGGTTATTCTCAAGAGGAGTGGACTCCGCTCCTCATTCACGAGAAAATGGCTGGTCTCCAGGATGCCCGGTCCATGCTTTACGCAAACTAAATCAAAATAATTGCAAACAAAACTCCCCACAGGACTGTTGCTAGTTGGAGACACTTTCGTTGTTTCGAGCAAGTCATGGATTGATGCTTGTTGGTGGAGGGAGTATAAACTTTACCATTCTGTTTGGGAACCGCCTATAATGTGTGTAGCATGGAAGATATCGCCATCTCTTGGTTGTTATGTTGACAATGAAAGTATGCCGCTCAAAATATTATTTATCTCTATTTCAAAACCGAGCTCTGGCACCTCTACAAATCCCTGCTTCCCTCTGTGAAGGGTCTATCTATTTACTTTTATGTTGAGTCATTACCCTATTATCAAAAAGCACTAGCTGGAGAGTGCATCTGTCATTTGCATCCATTACTATTAATTTATGTTGGGTATGACTATGATTGGATCTCTTTTACCATGAATTACAATGTCTAGTCAGTCCTTGATCTTTAAAGGTGTTCTGCATTTATGTTTTGCGGTCTCAGAAAGGGCTAGCGAGATACCATCCTGTTATATCATATTATGATTGTTTTGAGAAAGTGTTGTCATCCGAGATTTATTATTATCGCTCGCTAGTTGATTATGCTATTCATATGAGTAACATGAGACCTGAGAGTTATTGCAAATGTGGTTAGTCATAATATTGGCTGAAAACTTGAATGCTGGCTTTACATATTTACAACAACAAGAGCAAACAGAGTTTGTAAAAGTTTT
This sequence comes from Aegilops bicornis, assembly GCA_021605145.1. NCBI lineage: Eukaryota > Viridiplantae > Streptophyta > Magnoliopsida > Poales > Poaceae > Aegilops > Aegilops bicornis. The sequence goes on along the minus strand of CM038671.1, from coordinate 547,905,729 downwards.
TGTTTATCACTTTCAGTTTGTCAACTGAATTGCTTGAGGGCAAGCAAAGGTTTAAGCTTGGGGGAGTTGATACGTCTCCGTCGTATCTACTTTTCCAAACGCTTTTGCCCTTGTTTTGGACTCTAACTTGCATGCTTTGAATGGAACTAACCCGGACTTACGCTGTTTTCAGTAGAATTGCAATGGTGTTATTTATGTGCAGAAACAAAAGTTCTCGGAATGACCTGAAACTCCACGGAACGTCTATTTGGAAATAATAAAAAATCATTGCAAAAGATGAAGACCAGGGGGGTGGGGGGTGCGCCCTCCCCCCTAGGGCGCGCCCCCTACCTCGTGGGCCCCCTGGAGCTTCTCCGACGCCAACTCCAACTCTATATATTTGCTTTTGGGGAGAAAAAAATCAAGGAGAAGAAATCATCACGTTTTACGATACAGAGCCGCCGCCAAGCCCTAAAACCTCTCGGGAGGCTGATCTGGAGTCCGTTCGGGGCTCAGGAGAGAGGATTCGTCGCCGTCATCATCATCAACCATCCTCCATCACCAATTTCATGATGCTCACCGCCGTGCGTGAGTAATTCCATCGTAGGCTTGCTGGACGGTGATGGGTTGGATGAGATATATCATGTAATCGAGTTAGTTTTGTTAGGGCTGGATCCCTAGTATCCACTATGTTCTAAGATTGATGTTGCTATGACTTTGCTATGCTTAATGCTTGTCACTAGGGCCCGAGTGCCATGATTTCAGATCTGAACCTATTATGTTTTCATGAATATATGTGATTTCTTGATCCTATCTTGCAAGTCTATAGTCACCTACTATGTGTTATGATCTGGCAACCCCGAAGTGACAATAATCGGGACCACTCCCGATGATGACCATAGTTTGAGGAGTTCATGTACTGACTATGTGCTAATGCTTTGTTCCAGTTCTCTATTAAAAGGAGGCCTTAATATCCCTTAGTTTCCATTAGGACCCCGCTGCCACGGGAGGGTAGGACAAAAGATGCCATGTCAGTTCTTTTCCATAAGCACGTATGACTATATTCAGAATACATGCCTACATTACATTGATGAATTGGAGCTAGTTCTGTGTCACCCTTATGTTATGACTGTTACATGATGAACCGCATCCGGCATAATTCTCCATCACCGATCCAATGCCTACGAGCTTTTCACATATTGTTCTTCGCTTATTTACTTTTCCGTTGCTAATGTTACAATCACTACAAAATACCAAAAATATTACTTTTGCTACTGTTACCTTTGTTACTGTTACCACTACTATCATATGACTTTGCTACTAAATACTTTCCTGCAGATATTAAGTTATCCAGGTGTGGCTGAATTGACAACTCAGTTGCTAATACTTGAGAATATTTTTTGGCTCCCCTTGTGTCGAATCAATAAATTTGGGTTGAATACTCTACCCTCGAAAACGGTTGCGATCCCCTATACTTGTGGGTTATCAAGGGATAGTTATATGTTCTAATTATGTTATCATTGTTGAGAGAACTTGTACTAGTGAAACTATGAACCCTAGGCCTTGTTTCTAAGCATTGCAATGCCGTTTTCGCTCACTTTTGTTACTAGTTACCTTGCTGTTTTTATATTTTCAGATTACAAAAACCTATATCTACCATCCATATTGCACTTGTATCACCATCTCTTCGCCGAACTAGTGCACCTATACAATTTACCATTGTATTGGGTGTGTTGGGGACACAAGAGACTCTTTAATATTAAGTTGCAGGGTTGTTTGAGAGAGACCATCTTCATCCTACGCCTCCCACGGATTGATAAACCTTAGGTCATCCACTTGAGGGAAATTTGCTACTGTCCTACAAAACTCTGCGCTTGGAGGCCCAACACGAGTCTACAAGAAGAAGGTTGCGTAGTAGACATCACTCATCGGCGTTGGTGCTGCGATGCGGAGTTTGCCAGTGCTGCAACGCACCGCACAAGAGGATATTAGGATGCTCGCCACCGGTGTTGCAATGTAACACGAAGGCCGGAGTTGGGCACCACTTGCGGCAGGTGATGCAGGGCAACATGCAGGAGGAGGTTGGGCTTCTCGCGTCAGTGCTGCTTTGGTGCTTTTAGCGTCGCTGGAGTTGCAATAGAGCGCCACCCGGGGCTGCAAAGGAGCAATGTCGGGGCTACAAAGGAGCATGTCAAAGCTGCAAGAAGCTTTGCCGGAGACGTCGTTTGTGCTGCCTTGAAGTTTTTTTTGGAACGCTTGTTATTTCCAAGGAGCAGCACGCGCGGTACTGCAGGTGCTGCACACCGGTACTCTTGGAACGATCCCCAGGGGTGTAATGGAGTGCCGCCGATGGTGCAACGATCGTCGATGGCTATAGGAGTTGTGTTTCAGCGCTTCTCAGCAGCTCCGGTGCTGCGAGGTCACAGATGCATCTGCCACAGCGGGGTCCTGCATTCCTATGGTGGAATGGGATCAGAGGAGGAAGACGTGGGGTGGGGTTTCTGCAATCAAGTGATCATAAATTTGGCTAGGCGGATGATTTCTTTAAGACATCATCGAGTACATTTGTAGCAGCCGACTTTCGTTTTGGTTTGCATTTGTTTGCAAATACTAAATATATCATTGAATTGCTATTGTCGAGACATTTTGATAAAAGCGAGGGGACCCAACAAATAGAGGATAGTTGAGGATACCTTGGTTGGCCGCCTCCTAGTCTGATATTCACATACACATCTAGACGTGTCCGCAGACATTTGAGGACGTTTGTTTAATATATAGCCTTGGAGATCGCTCAATGGCGGTGCAGATAGAAGGCAAGGGGGATATAGGGATGATTCAAAGATAAGCAAAGGGATAATTGGCTCATGATTCCATACAGTATGCTGTTGCCAGCTAGCAAAAAGAATTATCGTTCCTGCAACATCAAGTGTTGGAAAGGACTGAGTCATGACATGTACTTGGGTGCTCTTAGAGCATCTTCAAAAGCTCACGAAAAAGCTTCCCCAAAAATCACTTGCGGCATCTCCAACGCCAACCCACAAACCTCTCGAATCAGTCCGGACCATGCTGTCTGGAATGTGGAAGCCATCCAACGTGGCCTGTATCAGTCCGTGGCGCGGTCCGGACAGCGTTTTCCCCCACAAACTGGAGACAAACGTGGGGAGGTTTGTGAAAGTCTAGACCGCAATCACGCCTGCTTCTGACTGCCCTAGCCCGCCAAAAACCACTTCCCCCTCCGTACGCTTCCTCATATCGCGAGCTGCCCGCATTCGTGCCGCTGTAGAGCGCTTCGCTCCACATTGAAGGAGCTCAGGGCGGACGTGACCTCTCACTACCTCCGCCATTGAAGCGGCGCACCGACCGAGGGCGCCATCCGCTGCACGCCTGGATGAATGCTACTTGTGAGTTATGTTGGGATTTCCTCAAAGAGGAGAGGATAACGCAGTACAATAGACATAAGTATTTTCCTCAGTTAAGAACCAAGGTTATCAATCTAGTAGGAGAACCACACAACACCTCGTTAACATCACCTACACACAAAATAACAAATCCTTGCACCCAATGCAAACAAGGGGTTGTCAATCCCTCTATTGGGGCGCCAAATATTCCTTTTGGTGTCTCTTGAACTACATCGGTATTTCCCCAAAGAGGAAGTGGTGATGCAGTATAGCTACGATAGGTATTTCCACTAGTACAGCGAGCTCCTAAACAAATGGTTTAAAACCCCTTTCCGCAACGGCATCTGGAACCGTTGCCAAGTGAATGTGGGCGATAGGGGGGTCCTTCCCACACGACCCAGAAACTGTCGGGGATATGCCCTCCTGGCACACACGTTCGGCAAAATGAGGTCGTGTGCGACCGGCGAGCGCTCAAATACGGAAATACATACAGTAGAGCTAAAAATACAATTATACGGCAAAATTGTTTCCGGTCGCAAGTACATCCCACACAGTCAGTCCCCGCTAAACGTTTCCGTTCGTATGTACATCCCACACAGTCGCTCAAAGGAAAACGTCTCCGTTCACAGGTACATCACACACAATTTTTCCCGTTAAATCACTTGCGTTATTGAATATATCACATACGGTCCGTGGAAGAAACTGTGTGGCAAAGACTGTCCATCACACACAGTTTTCATGTGGTAAACGTTTGTGCAAGGTAGCCTAACGCAAACATTTTTCAAGAGAAAGTCGTGTGTGATTGTTCATTGATCCAACACGTTTTATTCCTAGAAACTATGTCCCTTGGCTGAGGTCATCGCCCACAGTATTTTTTTAACAACCGTTTGCAATAGCAAAACCCAATTAGCAGGCTAATTCGCCACTAGCAGGCTAATTATCCGATTATTCATAATCCATTTATTAATTTAATTGACAGTTCATATTAAGCACACAATATATTTCATTTTCATAATTGAAATACATCAGAGTACAACATCATATAGATTCAGCACTCAGCTACCCCATTGCACAACTACACCAGGACCAAGTTTCACATGCAACATCTATAACCTTTCGAAATTAGCATCATAGACGATACATAGACAGACGTATCTCATCTGGAAAATTACTGAAGAAGAAGGCGTATATTGAGCCTTCATTGATGTTGAAGGTCTTTGTAACTTTAGGCCAGTGCTTGTGGATGATTGACTGTCCATCCTTCGTCCTCTTCAGGAACACTTCAATATTGAACCGTGTGTGTTGTATGAATACCTTCCTCGCCTCCCGACCATACGGTGGTTTGAGAGGTAATCATCGATGAACTGCTTGGGAAAGGCCTGGAAACAAGGATGTGCATAAATATCTTCTCTATATTGGAAATGGGGCAAAGGAATAAAAAAGGCAAGGTATAATAGTTAGTACCATCCTGTAGTGAACTGATGTCTTCTTCATTGTGCAGACAAAGATCTTGTTGTTTCTTGTCGCTAATTTTTTTATCCTAACAATCATTCTGAGTTTCTTGATTTGATTGATATTCATGGACAACTCATTTCCCCATATGCAAAAAGGGTTGAACACTGGGTCAAAACCTCTGACAACAGGACCTAAATGTGCAAGACCAAATTGTTAAAAACCAAAATATTAGAATGGTTCCTGCAATTGCACAATAATGTGCTATTAGATAACGGACCATGCACATGCTAACCTTGATTGTAAACCTCAGTGCTTCCCATTGTTTCCCTGCAACACATATAAGGTAGTTAGTCATAAGGTTAAGTAAGGGTTCGCATGCTATAAGTAAAATATGTTGATGAAAAATAATCACATTGCAGATTCATCAGATTAATTCAAGCCACAGGGAAAAACCATTTATCCAAACCAAGCATGATTAAGAACTAGGAAATATAGCACTTGTATATGTTTATCATGTATTAAGTGCAGCCAAATTCGATTTATTCCTCACATGCACAACAATACAAAATTCTACCCACGACAATTGGACATCGCATTGCAGAATTGAACCAAGCGATTAACTAAACACCACAACCAATGAACCAAACATTAGCGAGCACCACATTGCACAATATAACATTGAACCAAGCAGTTAACTAAACACCACAACAAATGAACAAAACATTAATCGAGCACCACATTGCACAATATAACATACTCCTAATAGAGGATCGACAGTTAACCAAACAGTTAACTACAGCCAATTGTAGCAATTGTATACATTTCTCATGTATTTACTACAGCCAAATTCAATTTATTCCTCACATGGTATACAATAACAGAATGCACCCACAATTTTGTAAAGATAAATTCGATTTGTTTCTCACATGGAAGACAATACAAAATTGCAGCCTAAAGAATTGAACATCACATTTGCAGAATTGAACCAAACAGTTAACTGAAGACGACAACTAATTAACAAAACAGTTAATAAGTGAGAACCACACTGCACGACATATAGAACATATACACTAGAGCAACAGATTGCATGGTAAAATTAGATAGCACAATTCATAAGAATTTGTGAAGGAAAGGCAGGAGCAGCACATGCAACGGGTAAACCGAGCATGCATAACCAGCATAGCTAGAAAATGGCAAGGTGCTCCTTCAAGATCCGGGGTTAAACACGAATGCCGACCATCGCGACCTCACCAGCAGCGTCTTGACGCGATTTGCTTCTCCGCTGCCAAATGCTGCTTGAGGTCCTGGCTATACTGCGCGCACCATGGCTTAGGCTGGTCCTTATTTGGTGGAGGGGTCGGTGATTTGGGTGGAAGGTGTCGCGCTCACACCGTCGGTAGGGGCATGTGGGATGTGGAAGGAGGAGGAGGATGGGGGTCGAGTGTGGATTACGTACCTGCCTGGATAGACGAGGCCGAGGAGCGTGAAGGAGGGTCGCCGGCAAGGAGGCGGCGGCGCTGCAAGCAAGGAGTGAAGGTTTCAAATTGGAAAGGAAGGTGGAAAGAGGGGAAATGTGGCTTTTGATAAGGGGGAGGGGGCGGGGAGGTCGATATTTCCGTGGAAGATGAAAATTTGGAATCGCTTCAGCCAAAAAACTGGCGCGCAAAGTGTCATCGGACACGGGCCCTTATTCAGAACTGTGTACGATATGTGAACATCACAAATGATTCAGATAGCTAAACACGTGTTTGTTAAGTTTGAACGTCAAAAAATTTGGTTCGAAATTCCCTGGTTACAGTGGTCATCCACGTCATTGCATAATTCGGGTACACAAAGGAGACTAACTTCTTAATCGAGCAAGTTCAGCAATTAAACAGAGCTAGCTGACCTAAACATTACTCTAACAAATTAAAGGCCGACGCTCTTAATTAAACAACACAAAGAGTACTACTACGGATGGTGCTCGTCGATATCCGCCGCCGCCTCCATGTCCAGCTCACGCCCGACGGTCTCCTGGGGAAGGGGCTCCATGGCATCCATCACACCATACTCGGCAAGCATCTCGCCATCCGTGTCCTCCATCTTTTTGGAAAAGGCCGCCACGAGCTGGGCGTGGGCGGACGCCATCTGGGCTCTGGCGGGCTCCGTCATGGCAAGGTATGCTGGGTAGGAAAAGACGGCTGCTCGAACTCTCTCGGCAATTGCTAGCTCTTCGGCCGTGGGTTGCCGACCGTTGTCGAAGAAGCTTTGTTTGATTTGTGCGGTGACCGCCACGAGATGGGCGTGGACGGCCTCGACATGGTAGTGGGCGGCCTCCAGCAGGGCTAAGCCCGCCGCTGCGGAACGGACAGCTGTTGTGCCGCTCTCGCCAGTTGCTATCCCCGAGGCAGATGCTGCTGCCGCCGCCTGAGAAGCAACAGCGGCCGTTTGGGCTTCCTTGGCCGCCCGGACGCAGACTGCGGTCGCACTCACGAAGGTTGTTAGCACGCGCCTGGCGGCTGCGGCCGCGCTCTCGCCGGAGCGGGCCGCCGAAGTTGCCCTCACGACGTGGGTCCACGTCCCCATCTTTCACCGGCGATGAATGAACAGTGAAATGATATTTGGGGAGTGAGCTAGTGTGCTTGACACGCCGGCTGTGGACTGTAGTCGACGCACCTTCTCTCGTAAGCCATGGGCGTACTATACACCGACGGTGCTCCAAGATATTTTGTGATGCATCTCACACGGTTGGTGATAATAAACTGTGTGCGATCTACTTGATTTATAATCTTGATCATTTGAATTACGTAATGGGGTCACAGCTACAAAGGATGGTGTTTGAATTGTTAGAACTTATATCTGTAGTGAACATGGAACTATAGGTGTGTCGTCAAAAGAATTGGAATGATTTAGGGTTCGTTTGTACATTTTTATACATTAACTGGGTTTTCCAGGCATTTTATGCGCATAATTCAAATTTGAACTACATGCCCATGCTCCAGTGCATATAACTTTATTGAAAAATCAAATATGTGTCCTTGGTTGCATTCTTAGGTCCCATGCAAGAAATGGGAATGAATTACAAACACCCTGCCACCGTCACTCGACCGCAAACGTTGAGATGCCTGGTTTTTAAATTCTAGTAAATCCAAAACTCTTCTGAAATTCATGAAACTTGGCATGCTATCATGTAGCGGCATCAACATGCCATGGTACAATTTTTTTCCCATTTGGGGCAGGTTTGGGTATAAGCTTCTCACAAACAAGAGCTTCTCACAACAAGCGTGATGGTTTTGGTAGGGAACGCGCCACCTTTGGGGACGAAACGATATTCGTTGCCTCTTATTGCTTTCAAAAATTTTCGAGTGTCAACATAGAACAACAGGAGTGTTGTGCGAATTTTTGTGATTTTTCGGGGTTCGTTTGGACATTTTTATGCATTAACTGAGTTCTCAATGCATTTATGTGCATAATTCAAATTTAAACTACATGCACAAGCTCCAGTGCATATAAATTGGTTGAAAAATCAAATCTGGGTCCTTGTGTGCATGCTTAGATCCCATGCAAGAAATGGGAATGAATTTGAAACACCAGGGCACAGTTGATTGCCGGAGAAACATTGAGATGCCTGGTTTTTAAATTCTAGTAAATCAAAAACTCGTCCGAAATTCATGAAACTTGGCATGCTATCATGGAGCGGCATCAACATGCCGTGGTACAAATTTTGTCCCATTTGGGGCAAGTCTAGGTATATGCTTCTCACAAACCGGAGCTTATCACAACAAGCATGATGGTTTTCAATAGGGAACGTCCCACCTTTGGGGACGAAACGATATCCATTGCCTCTTATTGCTTTCAATTTTTTTTCTCGTGTCAACATAGAACAACAGGAGTGTTGTGTGAATTTTTGTGATTTTTCGGGGTTCGTTTGGATATTTTTATGCATTAACTGAGTTTTCAATGCATTTATGTGCATAATTCAAATTTGAACTACATGCACATGCTCCAGTGCATATAAAATGGTTCAAAAAATCAAATATGTGTCCTCAGGTGCATGCTTAGGTCCGATGCAAGAAATGGGAATAAATTTCGAACACCAGGGCACCGTTGATTGCTGGCAAAACATTGAGATGCCTGATTTTTAAATTCTAGTAAATCCAAAACTAAATGAAATTCATGAAACTTGGCATGCTATCATCGAGCGGCATCAACATGCTGTGGTACAAATTTTGTCCCATTTGGGGCAGGTTTGGGTATATGCTTCTCACAAACCGGACCTTCTCACAACAAGCATTGTGGTTTTCGGTAAGGAACGTCCCACCTTTGGGAATGAAACGATATCCATTGCCTCTTATTGCTTTCAAAAAAAATTCTCGTGTCAACATAGAACAACAGGAGTGTTGTGTGAGTTTTTGTGATTTTTCGGGGTTCATTTGGACATTTTTATGCACTAACTGAGTTTTCAATGCATTTTATGTGCATAATTCAAATTTGAACTACATGCACATGCTCCAGTGCATATAAATTGATTGAAAAATCAAATTTGTGTCCTTGGATGCATGCTTAGGTCCCATGCAAGAAATGGGCATGAATTTCAAACACCGGGGCACCATTGATTGCCGGCAAAACATTGAGATGCCTGGTTTTTAAATTCGAGTAAATCCAAAACTCGTCTGAAATTCATGAAACTTGGCATGCTATGAGCGGCATCAACATGTCGTGGTACAAATTTTGTCCCATTGGGGCAGGTTTGGGTATATGCTTCTCCCAAACTGGAGCTTCTCACAACAAGCATGATGGTTTTCGGTAGGGAACGTCCCACCTTTGGGGACGAAACAATATCCATTACCTCTTATTGCTTTCAAATTTCTTTCTCATGTCAGCATAGAACAGCAGGAGTGTTGTGTGAATTTTTGTTATTTTTCGGGGTTCGTTTGGACATTTTTATGCATTAACTGAGTTTTCAACGCATTTTATGTGCATAATTCAAATTTGAACTACATGCACATGCTCCAGTGCATATAAATTGGTTGAAAAATCAAATCCGTGTCCTTGGGTGCATGCTTAGGTCCCATGCAAGAAATGGGAATGAATTTCAAACACCTGGGTACCGTTGATTGCCGGCAAAACATTGAGATGCCTGGTTTTTAAATTCTAGTAAATCTAAAACTCGTCTGAAATTCATGAAACTTGGCATGCTATCATGGAGCGGCATCAACATGTCGTGGTACAAACTTTGTCCCAGTTGGGGCAGGTTTGGGTATATGCTTCTCACAAACCGGACCTTCTCACAACAAGCATGATGGTAGCGAACGTCCCACCTTTGGGGACGAAACGATATCCATTGCCTCTTATTGCTTTCAAATTTTTTTCTCGTGTCAGCATAGAACAACATGAGTGTTGTGTGAATTTTTGTGATTTTTCGGGGTTCGTTTGGACATTAATATGCATTAATTGAGTTTTCAATGCATTTTATGTGCATTAATAAATCAAATTTGAACTACATGCACATGCTCTAGTGCATATAAATTGGTTGGAAACTCAAATCTGTGTCCTTGGGTGCATTCTTAGTCCCATGCAAGAAATGGGCATGAATTTCAAACACCGGGGCACCGTTGATTGCTGGCAAAACATTGAGATGCCTCGGTTTTTAAATCTAGTAAATCCAAAACTTGTCTGAAATTCATGAAACTTGGCATGCTATCATGGAGCGGCATCAACATGCCGTGGTACAAATTTTCTCCCATTTGGGGCAGGTTTGGGTATATGCTTCTCTGGCTGGAGCTCCTCACAACAAGCATGATGGTTTCGGTGAGGAACGTCCCACCTTTGGGGACGAAATGATATCCATTGCCTCTGATTGCTTTCAATTTTTTCTCGTGTCAACATAGAACAACAGGAGTGTTGTGTGAATTTTTGTGATTTTTCGGGGTTAAATGCGGACATTTTTATGCATTAACTGAGTTTTCAATGTATTTTATGTGCATAATTCAAATTTGAACTACATGCACATGCTCCAGTGCATATAAATTGGTTGAAAAATCAAATATGTGTCCTTGGATGCATGCTTAGGTCCCATGCAAGTAATGGGCATGAATTTCAAACACCGGGGCACCGTTGATTGTCGGCAAAACATTGAGATGCCTGGTTTTTAAATTCTAGTAAATCCCAATTTCTGTTAACCATTCATGTGACGCCACGTGTCTTGGTTTTAATGGATGTAGGAGGTGCCGTGCGGACAGCTGCTTGACCTTGACTGAATGGGAGGCGTGCGAGCGTCGTCCGGTGCGCAGGCTGACCGAGAGGCGCGCAAGTTGTCCTCGAGTGTGCAGGCTCACCGGGAAGCGTGCGAGCTGTACGCTGCGCAGGCTCAGTGGGAAGCGAGCCCTTTGATTTCCATGGCCGCCGGCCTTGCTCGCGTCCTCTCCATTAATGGCGCCCAAGCCGTAGTTTAATTCGCTTTTTCAATATAAAACACTCATCGCAAACGTTTTAGTTAGAACACCTGTATGCAAACCGACATCTTCCCAAGGAAGCCAAGAGAAAATGTGCCGAGTAGGATTTCTGCAGCTCTTGATCGCAAACGATTTAGATAGAACATCCATATGGAAAGTGAGAGCAACGCATGATTTGTGCATCCCTTCAACGCAAACGGTTGTTCTGGATGACCCATGTGCAACTACGTACAAACAATTTGGTAAGATTTGCATCTGTCATATTGGGTTTGTTGCCATTTGTCAAACTGGAAAGATTTACATTTGTTGATCTAGTAATGTTGCCATTTGTCAATCCTTGTAACACTGTGATTTGTAAAAATATGCAGCTAGAAATCATTAGCACTATGTAATTTTTGCAACTAAAATTCAGTAATTAAGCATGGATTTCATTCATAGATTAAGCAGTCGTTCTTAATTTATACAAAAGTTCAACTCAATAGCTGAACTGACCAAACTTCTCCCCAATTGTTGCCAACCACGTACTAAAATAGCTAGTTCAACTATATATACTAGCTAATATTAAGTACGTTATGCTGAACCGACCACATATCTATAGTCAGATGAACTGAACAAAATAGCCCCTAAATACCACTACTACCACGGAGGGGCTTTGTGCTACTTCCGGCAGCCTCTCCTCCGCCGAGCACGCTCAGTAAGAGGCAGAGGAGGAGGAGGAGCCTACTAACGAGCTGGACAAATGCAATATGGTGCCTGTCGCTGCTGCACGTTCAGCAACGCTCGCCAGCTCGAACGCCCACTGCCACTCCAGACGATCCCTCTTGAAGTGGCCGGACTGCTCGTAGATCTCCTAATTCCTCACCTCTACGCCCGCGTGTGCTGCGGCCACGGCTGCGGTAAGGCTCTTTGCATGCTCGACGAGGCGCTCCTCCTCTTCCCGCAGGAACTCAGTGTAGTGCGCAAGGTCGCTGACGCACGTGCGGGCCTCCACCTCCGCCCCTCCTTCGAGCGGCGGTGGCGGAGCGGGTGATGATCTCGGCGGTCGACGGTGGGCTGGCGACCACGGGGCCGATGATGGGGTGGTGGTCACGACCACCACGTCCCGCCTTCGGGTCGTGGTGGCGGAGCGGGTGATGGCCACTGTGGCCGGCAGTGGGTGGCGGCCACGACGGCCACCTCCCACCTTCAGGCCACGGCGGTGGAGCGGGAGATGGCCCTGGATTTCGACGGTGGTGTGGCGGCAACGGCGGCCGGCAACAGCTGCCGATGGGTAGCAGCGACGGAGCGTGTGGTGGGTGTTCCACACACACCCAACAGGGACGCCACGCGCACTACACTACGCCGGGGACTGCACTGCCGCCGCGGTGTAGCCTCCCAGCTGGAGCTGTTCTCTGATGATGGCGGAGTGGCTGAGCGGCAACGACGGACCGGTGCCATTGGCGATTGTGGGAGAAGCAGGCCAGATAAGCTACAGGGAGGGAGGGGGAAACGCGACGCAGGACTGGCCGGCCGTGAAGGTATTTATAGCAGGCCGGTAAGCATTGGGATTTTGGGGGATTTCACCGAGTCGGCCGGCAAGCTTCCGCGGGAACCTGCGAGGTTTTGTGGGAGCTCACCGAAGATTCATTGGCGCCACCGTTTGGCCAAAAGAATGCCCCCGCGCGCTGCGCAAGCTTGCGCTGTAAGCCGTTTGCGGCAGCGAGGTGACAAGACGTGCGAGAGGAGGACGAGAGGACACATACACATGCAGTTGATAAAAAAACATTTGCGATTTAATTACCTACTATACCCCAGTCCTGGTTTATAAGTAGGATTTAACTAATAAAATACGAATGCATGTCGCCATAGATTATATCGTTGGAGTCGTATTGGAACATAGTTTCCAGCTATACAATTTTTGTAACATGCATTAACACTTTTTTGGTTAAATTTAAGGTTATACACCAGCAAGCGTTTGCCCGCAACACACATGGCTTATTCCATCACAAACAGCTCTGATGGATCAACTGTCTGCCACGTATCGCACACGCAACTCTAATATGATTTGTGGTTGATGTCTCTGACATTGCTCGCACAGTTCGTCTTATTTGCCTCGTATCACTGTGCCATCCTCTGCTCGCGTACCTCGGCAAGCTCTGCTCACCGTTAGGCGCCGCAGCGTGCTGTGCTTACCGTTAGGTGTCGCGGCACGCTCTGTCGCGTCCATTGGCACGCTCTCTCGCGTCCATCGCGCGCTCGGCTTGTGGACAACTTTTCCTTGAGGCGGCTACGGAGCGCTCTGCTCGCGTTCCTCCGCGCGTGCTCTACCAGCGGTTGGGTGTGCGCATGATCACATCGGGGGCCCCATATGCATGCGGTTGCGCCGCGCGCGTTGCCACACGATGCAGTTACGTGTGACACGATGGAGTTACGCGCTGCAAATTAGAACATCCATCAGGGCCTACTGATATTCCTGGCCACCCGCTTCCCCTTTAATTCTTGTGGCCATTATAACCTTAGTCTCTTCAACCTTTCGATCGTGCCCCACAATACAACAAGCACACCCACGACGACACATAGAGAGGGGATGTCTGGCGACGCTCCAATGGAGTTTGGCGAGCATAGAGTGGAGACCCACGCGAGGGAGACAGATCTCTCGGTGGTGTACACCATCGACCCAGCCGTGGTGGACAACTACATCAACAACGTTGAGCAGTTGCTTGCTGGAGACAAGTACAAGGTGGTCGGCATCGACCTCCAGTACACCGCCGGTTGTCCCGGCATAGATCAAAAGTTTGCCGTCACCCAGTTGTGCGTGCGCCATTATGTCCTCATCTACCGCTACTGCATGGCCATAGAGCCTTGCGACTTTTTCAACAGGTTTGTCAACAGCACCGACTACAAGTTCGCCACGGTGGATAACAAAGACGATGTAAAAGCGCTAAGTGTTATGGTTTGGCCTTCAAGAACCTTGTCGAAATCCATGACCACTACACGGTCTGGGGCAGCACGAAGCAGGACTCCCTGGTCGAACTCGCCTCGGCCATCATCGACCCTTACTACGAAAAGATGAAGCAGGATGCCCAGAGAACAAGTCACGTATCCTAGCACAAGGCCTGGATGCGGCAACTGGATGAACCTCACCTCAGGTTCGCGGCCAAGAGTGTGTACACATGCTACGAGATGCACAGGCGGATCGTTGACATGAGGAAGTGCCTCGTTACCCAAATCGACGAGCCCGAATCAAGCCACAAGAAGAGCAAGCATCACAAGAAGTAGATGATGATCAGATGACCGTTTATGCTAGTTAATCATGCATGTAATATATTGTTTACTTTATTGGTGTGTGTGGAAATGTCATGTGTGTAGTAGCCACCTATGTAATTATGCATGTAATAGTTTACTTTGGTGTGTGCAAATGCCATGGTTGTAGTAGCCACCTATGTAAGTGGATGTTTAATTTGGTTATGCAAGCATGTCCTTATAAGTGTGTGTATATATATATATATGTTGTTGTTCTGTACGCAATCCCATCGCACAACACACACGTCTTATTAGCAGCAACCATCTGTGTTCTTATCGGTCTTCAAACACATTTCTGATTACAGACATGTTTGTCGTGTATCACAAACATCTTGTTAAGTTGAACCGTTTATGTTCTCATGTCTCAACACAAACAGTTCATCCGAGTGACCCGCATGCCGTATATCACACACATCTTTGATCTGGCTGACCGTTTCTTTTGTGTTGCCTAATCACAAATAGTTCATCCGAGTGAACCGTATGTTGTGTATCGCACACGCCCCCATCTGGCTGCCCATTTCTTTTGTTCCTCCTCATCGCAAACAGTTCGTTGAACCGAACCGTATGCCCTTCATCGCACACACAACTAAAACCTGAACCGTGTTTGATGCATCCGTCATCGCAAACGTTTTACACATTTCTGACGGTTTTCATACAACACCATTTGCGATTATGGCATCGCACACAGTTTCTCGTACGGTCTCTAATCGTAGTGTTGCGTTAGCAGCATCCTGCAGCAGTGTTTCCTCGGTTATGAAACCAAGGTATCAATCCAGTAGGAGAACCAAGCAACACTATGTAAACGGTACCTGCACACAAAGAACAAATACTTGCAACCTGACGCTTATGAGGGGTTGTCAATCCCTCTATGGGTAACGGCACGAGAAATTGTCAAGTTGACGGGATAAAATTTGTGTAGATTGGATAAAGAGATCTCGATAAAACGAGAAATAAAATAAGTAATAAAAAAGTGCAGCAAGGTATTTTTGGGTTTTTGGAATAATAGATCTGGAAATAAAAGTGAGTAAAAATAGGTCCCAAAGCAAATATGATAAAGAATAGACCCAGGGGCGTAGATTTCCCTAGTGGCTTCTCTCAAGAAAATGGCACACGGTGGGTAAACAAATTATTGTTGGGCAATTGATAGAAGATCGAATAATTATGACGATATCCAAGGCAATGAGCAATATATAGGCATCACATCCAAGATTACTAGACCGACTCCTGCCTGCATCTGCTACTATTATTCCACACATCGACCACTATCCAGCAGGCATCTAGTGTATTAAGTTCATGGAGAAACGAAGTAATGCAATAATAATGATGACATGATGTAGACGAGATATATTCATGTAGGAATAGCCCCCATCTTGTTATCCTTAATAGCAACGATACATGTGTGTCTTGCTGCCCCTTCTGTCACTGGAAAGAACACCGCACGATCGAACCCATCACAAAGCACCTCTTCCCATGGCAGGAAAAATCGATCTAGTTTGCCTAACTAAACCAAAGATTCAAAGAATAAATACGAGGATATAAATAATCATGCATATAAGAGATCAAAAGAAGACTCAAATAATATTCATGGATATATATGTGATCATAAACTCAAAGTTCATCGGATCCCAACAAACACACCGCAAAAGAGTTACATCAAATAGATCTCCAAGGGATCATTGTATTGAGAATCAAAAGAGAGAGGGGAAGCCATCTAGCTACTGCCTATGGACCCGTAGGTCTATGATGAACTACTCACGCATCATCGAAGAGGCACCAATGAGGATGATGAACCCCTCGTGATGGTGTCTAGATTGGATCTCGTGGTTCGGGAACTTGCGGCGGCTGGAATTGTGTTTCGTCGACTTCCCTAGGGTTTCTGGGATATTTGGGCATGTATAGGGCGAAGAGGTGGTGCGGGAGGTCATCGAGGGGGGCACAACCCCCCAGGGCGCGCCTGGGCCTCCTGGCGCGTGATACGTCTCCAACGTATCTATAATTTATGAAGTATTCATGCTATGTTTACAACAATTCTACATGATTTTGGTATGATTTGATTTGAACTAATTCAGGCTGACGCTATTTTCAGCAGAACTACCGCGGTGTTGTTTTTGTGCAGAAATAAAAGTTCTCGGAATGTGCTGAAAACTTACGAAGAATATTTTTGGAAAATATAGAAAATACTGGAGCGAAAAGATACCAGACAGGAGTCCGAGGCAACTACAAGAGTGGGGGCGCCCCCTAGGGCGCGCCCCCTGCCTTGTCATCACCTGGGAGGCCCCCTTGACTTGTCCCCAATGCCAACACCTCCTATAAATCCCAAAAACCTCAGATATAAATATAGATCGGGAGTTCCGCGGCCGCAAGCCTCTGCAGCCACGAAAACTCAATCTAGGCCCTGTCTCGCACCCTGCCGGAGGGGGCCATCATCACCGGAGGCCATGGAGGAGAATCCCGGAGGGGGCCATCATCACCATGGAGGCCAAGGACCAGAGGGAGAACCTCTCCCCATCTAGGGGGGAGGCCATGGAGGAGGAAGCACAAGGGGGAGAACCTCTCCCCCTCTCTCTCGGTGGCGCCGGAGTGCGAGGGAACCTTCGCCACGATGATTGTCTTCATCAACATCACCATCTTCATCACCATCCCCATCTCTTTTACGCGGTCCACTCTCCCGCACCCCGATGTAATCCCCTACTTGAACATTCGTTTATACTGGGTTGCCTCGGACACGTGAAGGATTCCCGCTGTAGGGTGTTGCAATACGTTCATGATTCGCTTATACTGGGTTGCTAGAGTGACCGAAGCTTAAACCCGAGTAAGGCGGTTGTTGCGCATGGGATAAAGGGGACTTGATACTTTAATTCTATGGTTGGGTTTTACCTTAATTATCTTTAGTAGTTGCGGACGCTTGCTGGAGTTCCAATCATAAGTGCATATGATCCAAGAAGAGAAAGTATGTTAGCTTATGCCTCTCCCTCATATAAAATTGCAATGACGACTACCGATCATGTTAACAATTGCCTAGGATAATTACGCACACCGATCCATCATTATTCCACACTCGCTATTTATAATATATAGTAATATATTTTAACTTTATGTTAACAACACCTACTTTTATATTTTAGTTCTCCGATATCATGCAAAGTTATCCTCTTCATACCCACAACGTAGTTTTATTTCTCGTTTCTAGATGGAAGCAAATGTTCAGTGTGTGTAGAGTCATATCAGTGGTAGATAGGACTTGAGAGAATATTAATCTTACCTTTAGCTCCTTGTGGGTTCGACACTGCATACTTATCACTTCCACCTTTGGAAATTGCTACGATGATTCCTTGTAGATTATCAGCGCGCCCCGGTGGGTTGTGCCCACCTCGAGCCTCCCCTCTGGTATTTCTTTGGCCCACTGGGTGTCTTCTAGTCCAAAAAAATCTCCAAAAAGTTTCGATGTGTTTGGACTCCGTTTGGTATTGATATTTTGCGAAGTAAAAAACAAGCAAAAAACAACAACTGGCACTAGGCACTATGCCAATAGGTTAGTCCCAAAAAATGATATAAAGTTGCTATAAAATGATTGTAATACATCCAAGAATGATAATATAATAGCACGGAACAATAAAAAGTTATAGATATGTTGGAGACATATCAACATGCCCAAGCTTAATTCCTGCTCGTCCTTGAGTAGGTAAATGATAAAAACAGAATTTTTGATGTGGACTGCTGCCTAACATGTTCATCACATATTCTTTTCTTTTGTAGCATGGACATTTGGACTTTTATATGGTTCGAAGAAATGTTCTAGTTTTTACATGAAGATTTCAATACTCAAGCATATCAACAAGCAACCATGTCTTTCAAAATATCAACACTAAAGACAGTTATCCCTAGCCCATCATGCTCAATCATTGATCCATTCATGAAAAACACTCGCATATGAGCTACATCCAATGCTCAAGTATGATCATAGTGCCCCTTAGTTGGTGCTTTATATGAGAATATGGAGACTCGGATAAAATAAAAATTGCATAAAGTAAATAGATAGGCCCCTCGCAGAGGGAAGTTTATTTTGTCCAATGATCTTCATGAAAGTTTTTATTATATTCCTCTTGAATATTGATACGTCCATTTTGCATCATGTTTTCATACTGTTATTTATTATGTTTTTATGCATAATAATGCTTTTTGGAATATTTCTAATGCCTTTTCTATCATATTATGCAAGGTTTACACAAAGAGGGAGAATGCCGGCAACTGGAATTCTGGACCTGGAAAACCTACATCAGAGTTACCTATTCTGCAAATCTCCAAATGAGCTGAAAATTTACAAAGAATTGTTTTGGAATATATGAAGAATATTGGAGCAAACAACTACCAGAGGGGGGCCACCAGGTGGGCACAACCCACTGGGTGCGCCAGGAGCCCAGGCGCCTCGGTGGGTTGTGCCCTCCTTGGCCCACCTCTGGTGCCCCTCTTCTGGTATATAAGTCATTTTGACCTAGAAAAAATAGGGAGAGGACTTTCAGGACGAAGCGCACCGTCTCGAGGAGGAACTTGGGCAGGAGCACTTTAGCCCTCCGGCGTAGCTATTCCGGCGGGGGAACTTTCCTCCCATATGGGGAAATCATCATAATCATCATCACCAACAACTCTCCCATCTTTGGGAGGGCCATATCCATCAACATATTCAACATCACCATTTCCTCTCAAACCCTAGTTCATCTCTCGTGTTCAATCTTTGTACCAGAACCTTAGATTGGTACTTGTGGGTGACTAGTAGTGTTGAGTACATCTTGTAGTTGATTACTATATGGTTTATTTGGTGGAAGATTATATTTTCAGATCCATTATGCTATTTAATACCCCTCTGATCTTGAGCATGATTATCAGTTGTGAGTAGTTACTTTTGTTCTTGAGGTCACGGGAGAAGTCATGTTGCAAGTAATTATGTGAACTTGATATGTGTTCAATATTCTGATGATATGTATGTTGTGATTCCCTTAGTGGTGTCATGTGAACATCAACTACATAGCACTTCACCATATTTGGGCCTAAGGGAATGCATTGTGGAGTAGTTATTAGATGATGGGTTGCTAGAGTGATAGAAGCTTAAACCCTAGTTTATGCGCTATTTCATAAGGGACTGATTTGGATCCAAAAGTTTAATGCTATGGTTAGATTTTATCTTAATACTTTTCTCGTAGTTTTGGATGCTTGGGGGGGGGGTTAATCATAAGTATGAGGTTTGTTCAAGTAAGAACAACACCTAAGCACCGGTCCACCCACATATCAAATTATCAAAGTAGCGAACGCGAATCAAACAAACATGATGAAATTCCCGTGTACCCTCAAGAACGTTTTGCTTATCATAAGAGACCGTTTTGGCCTGTCCTTTGCCACAAAAGTATTGGGCTACCTTGCTGCACTTTATTTACCGTTACCTTTACTTGCTTGTTGCAAATTATTTTACCATCAAACTATCTGTTACCGACTATTTCAGTGCTTGCAGAAAATACCTTGCTGAGAACCACTTGTCATTTCCTTCTGCTCCTCATTGGGTTCGACACTCTTACTTATCGAATGGACTAAGATTGATCCCCTATACTTGTGGGCCATCAAAGCTCTTTTCTGGCACCGTTGCCGGGGAGTGAAGCGCTCTTGGTAAGTGGAAATTGGTAAGGAAAAATTACTACTACATGCTGAAATTTATTATCACTTGTTACTATGGAGAATCATCCTTTGAGGGGTTTGTTCGGGGTATCTTCACCTCGACCGGAACCAAAATTAGTTTCTCCTCCACCTACTGCAACTACTAAAAATATTGGTTATGAAATTCCTTCGGGTATGATAGAACGACTGCTAGCTAATCCTTATGCAGGAGATGGAACTGACCACCCTGATATGCACTTGATATACGTGGATGAAATTTGTGGATTATTTAAGCTTGCAGGTTTGCCCGAAGATGAAGCCAAGAAGAAGGTTTTCCCTTTATCTTTGAAGGGAAAAAGCATTGGCATGGTATAGGTTATCCAATGATATTGAATCTTGGAACTGGAATAGATTAAAATTGGAATTTCACCAAAAAAATTATCCTATGCATCTAGTTCATCATGATTAATTATATATATATATATATATATATATATATATATATAATTTTTGGCCTCGTGAGGGAGAAAGTATCGCTCTAGCTTGGGGAGGCTTAAGTCAATGTTATATTCATGCCCCTATCATGAGCTCTCAAGAGAAATTATTATTCAGAATTTTTATGCTCAACTTTCTCGTGATGATCAATCCATGCTCGATACTTCTCATACTGGTTCTTTTATGAAGAAGACTATTGAATTCAGGTGGGATCTTTTAGAAAGAATTAAACGCAACTCTAAAGATTGGGAATTCGATGGAGGTAAAGAGTCAGGTATTAAGCTTGAATTTGATTGTGTTAAATCCTTTATGAATACCGATGCTTTTTACAAGTTTAGTGATACGTCCCCAATGTATCTATAATTTATGAAGTATTCATGCCATGTTTACAACAATTTTATACGGTTTCGGTATGATTTGCATGGAACTAACTTGGAGTGACGCTGTTTTCAGCAGAACTATCGTGGTGTTGTTTTTTGTGCAGAAATGAAAGTTGTCCAAATGAGCTGAAACATTTTGATGACTTTTTGGAACAAAAGAGACCCCCGAAGCTTCTTGGAAGGACCAGAAGGTGAAGCAGTAGGGCACAAGACACCGAGGCACGCCAGGGGGCCCAGGCGCCCCCCGGTGGGTTGTGCTCACCTCGAGGCCCATCTTCGCGTGAAACTGACGCCAAAAAATACTATAAATAGAGAAACCATCAGAAACAACCCTAGATCGTAAGTTCCGCCACCGCAAACCTCTATAGCCACGAAAAACCAATCGGAGCCCGTTCCGGCACCCTGCCGGAGGGGGAGATCATCACCGGAGGCCATCTTCATCATCCCTATGGTCTCCATCCATGAGGAGGGAGTAGTCCACCCACGGGGCTGAGGGTTTGTACTAGTAGCTATGCGTTTAATCTCTCTCTCTCTCTCTCATGTTCTTGAGATGGCACTATCTTTATGTATCGCGGGCTTTGTTAATATAGTTGGATCATATGGTGTTTTCTCCTCTCTATCTTGTTGTGAACTGTTTTTGCCCTTTGAGATTTTGTTTTATCGGATTGAGTACTTTTATGGATTTGAGAACACTTGATATATGTCTTGCATATGAATACCCGTGGTGACAATGGGGTATTATATTGATTCACTTGAGATATGTTTTGGCACTCAACTCGCGGATTCCCAAGGTGACATTGGGGTAATCTATGCATAGGGGTTGACGCACGTTGTCGTCTTTGTTCCTCAGGTAGAAATCGTGGGGCACTCTTTTAGGTTCTTTGTGTTGGATTGAGTATTATGAATCTGAATTTGTTTTGTCGTTATTTTAGTACGAACTCTTGATAGATCGATCAGAAAGAATAACTTTGTGTTATTTTAGTATGAACTCTTCGATAGATCGATTGGAAAGAATAGCTACAAACAATTTCTTCTTATGTTCTCCGCTAGATAAGAACTTTGGAGTTATTCTTCATCGCACGTTGAGGGATGGTTATATGATCCAATTAGATTAGCATTGTTGAGAGAATGCACTAGCGAAAGTATGGATGCTAGGCCTCATTTTCAAGCATTGCAATACAGTTTGTCCTCCGTTTTATCAATTGCTACCTTGCTGTTTTTTATTGTTCCGATTACAAAAATCAGTATCTACTATCATTACTACGCTTGTATCACCATCTCTTCGCCGAACTAGTGCACTTATACAAATTACCACTGTATTTGGTGTGTTGGGGACACAAGAGACTTTTTATTATTTGGTTGCACGGTTGTTTGAGAGAGACCATATTCATCCTACACCCCCCACAGATTGATAAACCTTAGGTCATCCACTTGAAGGAAAATTGCTATTGTCCTACAAAACTCTGCGCTTGGATGCCCAAGACGAGTCTACAAGAACGAGTTGTGTGGTAGACATCAAGCTCTTTTCTGGCGCCGTTGCCGGGGAGGTGAGTGCTTGAAGGTATATCTTTAGATCTTGCAATTGAATATTTTAGTTTCTTGTTTTATCACTAGTTTGGTTTATAAAAAGAAAGCTAAGAAAAAATGGAATTGAGGTTGCATCATATTATTCATCTTTATAACGTCTTTCGTGAAAATGATGGATAGGAAAATTGTGCTCAATTGATAGAAGAAGAATTCTATAAAATGTTTGAAAAAAATCTTTGAATGATGAGCATGATTGCAATGTTGTTGGTATGAACTCTTTGAATATCCATGATGCTAATGATATGCAAAGCCATAAGCTTGGGGATGTTATATTTGATGAAGATGATATTTTTAGTCCCCCAAGTTTTGATGATAAAATTTATTATGATGATAACATGCCTCCTATTTATGATGATTATGGTGATGACGTGTATGCTATATTGAACAATGATAACCATGAAACTTGTCATCATGATTTTAATTTTCAATCCCATGATAGTTATTTTGTTGAGTTTTCTCCCACTACTATTCATGAAAATAGATTTGCTCATGTGGAGAGTAATAAAATTTCTATGCTTGTGGATCATGAAAAGAATGATTTATCTGATAGTTATATTGTTCAATTCATTCTTGATGCTACTGAAAATTACTATGAGGGAGGAACATATGCTTGTAGGCTTCTCAATAATATCAAGTTTCCTCTCTTTATGTTGAAAGTTTTGATGTCATGCTTATTTTACCTTCCTATGCTAGTTGATTCTTGCTCCCAAAAGTTATTTGCTCACAAAATCTCTATGCATAGAATGTTTAAATGTGCTTGCCATGTGATTCATGATGCTCCCGTTATGTTTCAATTGTTATCTTTTATGTGAGCATCATTGAAATCATCATGCCTAGCTACAAAAGGCATTAGAGAAAAGCGCTTGTTGGAAGACAACACAACACTTTTACCTAATGTTTTTTTTGTGTTCACATGATCAGGATACTGTAGTAATCATGTTTTATAGATTTTGTTTCAATAAAGTGCCAAGTAAAGCCTTTGGGATAGTGTGGATGATAGTTGACTTGATTATGTGCAGAAGCAGAAACTTTTGCACCCAGTCCAGGAATTTTAAAAACTCACTGGAATGTGCTTTTGATCTTAATTTTTTATAGATGATTTATATACAAATTGTGTACGTTTTCCTAAATTTTTAGAATTTTTGGAGTAGCTGAAGTATGGTTGGAGTACAAATTACTACACACTGTTCTGTTTTTGACAGATTCTATTTTCAATGCATAGTTTGCTTGTTTCCTAGTTTCTATGGATTATATTGCTCAATATAAATTGTGGAAATGATATGGTACAATAGGCATTGTTTTAGAACAATTATGAATATTGTCTTTGACAGTACCAAAGTGAATGATTTGCTTTATCATACTAACCTATCTCACGAAGTTCCGTTAAGTTTTGTGTGATTGAAGTTTTCAAGTTTTGGGGGAGATATCGATATGAGGAGAATAAGGAGTGACAAGACCCTAATCTAGGGGATGCCCAAGGAACCCAAAGTTAATATTGAAGGAAGATCCAAGCAACTAAGCTTGGGGATGCCCCGGAAGGCATCCCCTCTTTCGTCTCCAACATTATCGGTAATCTTACTTGGGGCTACATTTTAATTCGTCACATGATATGAGTTTTGCTTGGAGCATCATTTTATTTTGTTTTGATTTACTTGATGCTATCTATAATAATGTTTTGCATCTTTTACTTCAATAAAAATGTCAAGTATAGCGATTGCCATGCTTATTTTGCAAGTATATGAGTTGCTGTTTCGAAACAGAAAGTTTATCGTTGTTGCAAAAATTCTCTAGAAAAGTCAGAATGTGATAAAATGTTGAAACTTTTTGCACTATAATATATGATAAATTTTCTACAATGTGGTAAATTTTCAGAATTTTTTAAGTTGAATAAGTATGGATCCTTCTTCATCTTTTACAAACTGTTCTGTTTAGATAGATTGTTGTTATGATTGTATTGTTTGCATATGTTTGCTAGTTTAATGATTCTATTTGAGGATAGGAGTATTAAATATGCAGAGACATTTAGTATGCAATGTTAAATTATGATTTTAGTGATTTTGATACGGTAATAATGATAATGTGTTGCATTGATTTATACTAATTTATCTTACGAGTTGTTGTTGAGTTTTGTGTGGATAAAGTTTTAAGAATTAGGAAAACCGTGTTATGAGAAGGATGAAGAAGACACAAGAACTCAAGCTTGGGGATGCCCAAGGCATCCCAAGTTAACATTCCAAGAAGTCTCAAACATCTAAGCTTGGGGATTCCCCGGTAAGCATCCCACTTTTCTTCATCAACAATTATCGGTTAGCCTCGGTTGAGCCTAAATTTTTGCTTCTTCACATGATGTGTGCCATTCTTAGAATTTCATTTTATCTTGTTTTGCTTGTTGTTTTAATAAAATACTTAGATCTAAAACTTTTAAATAAGAGAGAGTACTCAAATAGCTACCCATTTACATAACTACTCACTTGATCTTCACTTATGTCTCCCCGGCAACGGCGCCAGAAATTACTTTCGGTGTCGCTTGAACTAAGTCGGTATTTCCCCAAAGAGGAAGGGATGATGCAGTATAGCTACGGTAGGTATTTCCCTCAGTTATGAAACAAAGGTATCAATATATTAGTAGAACCAAGCAACACTATGTAAACGGTACCTGCACACAAAGAACAAACACTTGCAACCCGATGCTTATGAGGGGTTGTGAAGCCCTCTATGGTAACGGCGCCAGAAATTGTCAAGTTGACGGGATAAAATTTGTACAGATTGGATAAATAGATCTCGATAAAACCCGAAATAAAATAATTAATAAAAAAGTGCAGCAAGGTATTTTTGGGGTTTTTTGGAATAATAGATCTGAAAATAAAAGCGAATAAAATAGATCTCAAAGCAAATATGATAAAGAATAGACCCGGGGGCCGTAGATTTCACCAGTGGCTTCTCTCAAGAAAATAACACACGGCAGGTAAACAAATTACTGTTGGGCAATTGATAGAAGATCAAATAATTATGACGATATCCAAGGCAATGATCAATATATAGGCATCACGTCCAAGATTAGTAGACCAACTCCTGCCTGCACCTACTACTATTACTCCACACGTCGACCGCTATCCGAGAAGGCATCTAGTGTATTAAGTTCATGGGGAAATGGAGTAATGCAATAAGAATGATGACATGATGTACACGAGATCTATTCATGTAGGAATAGCCCCCATCTTGTTATCCTTAATAGCAATGATACATGTGTGTCTTGCTGCCCCTTATGCCACTAGGAAAGAATACCACACGATCGAACCCATCACAAAGCACCTCTTCCCAGGGCAAGAAAAATTGATCTACTTGGCCTAACTAAACCAAAGATTCATAGAAGAAATATGAGGCTATAAATAATCATGCATATAAGAGATAAAAAAAGACTCAAATAATATTCATGGATATAGATCTGATCATAAACTCAAAGTTCATCGGATCCCAACAAACACACCGCCAAAAGAGTTACATCAAATAGATATCCAAGAGACCATTGTATTGAGAATCAAGAGAGAGAGAGAGAGAGAGAGAGAGGAAGCCATCTAGCTACTACCTACGGACTCGTAGGTCTATGATGAACTACTCACGCATCATTGGAGAGGCACCAATAAGGATGATGAACCCCTCAGTGATGGTGTCTAGATTGGATCTCATGGTTCTGGAACTTGCGGCGGCTGGAATTGTGTTTCGTCGACTCCCCTAGGGTTTTTGGAATATTTGGGCATTTATAGGGCGAAGAGGCGGTGCGGGAGGTCACCGAGGGGGCACAACCCCCTGGGCACCTGGGCCTCTTCACGCACCCTGGTGGGTTGTGCCCACCTCGGGCCTCCCCTCTGGTATTTCTTTGGCCCACTAGGTGTCTTCTAGTCCAAAAAAATCTCCAAAAAGTTTCGCTGTGTTTGGACTCATTTGGTACTGATATTCTGTGAAGTAAAAAAAAGCAAAAAAATAGCAACTAGCATTGGGCACTATGCCAATAGGTTAGTCCCAAAAAATGATATAAAGTTGCTATAAAATGATTGTAAAACATCCAAGAATGATAATATAACAGCATGGAACAATAAAAAATTATAGATACATTGGAAATGCATGAGTCCCCTTCTGTCACTAGGATTGAGCACCGCAAGATGGAACCCATCAAAAGTACCTCTCCCATTGCAAGAAAAATCAATCTAGCTGGCCCAATCAAATCAATAGATCGCAGAGAAATACAAAGCTATAACAATCATGCATAAAAGAGCTCAGAGAAAACTCAAATAATATTCATCGACAATCTGATCATAAAGTCATAATTCATCGGATCCTAACAAACACACCGCAAAAATTCATTACAGCGAATAGATTGATGTCTACTACGCAACTTTATTCTTGTAGACACATGTTGGGCCTCCAAGCGCAGAGTTTTGTAGGGCAGTAGAAATTTTCCCTCAAGTGTGTGACCTAAGGTTTATCAATCCGTGAGAGGTGTAGGATGAAGATGGTCTCTCTCAAACGACCCTGCAATCAAATACAAGAAATCTCTTGTGTCCCCAACACACCCAATACAATGGCAATTTGTATAGGTGCACTAGTTCGGCGAAGAGATGGTGATATAAGTGTAATATGGATGGTAGAAATATATTTTTATAATCAGAATAAATAAAAATAGCAAGGTAGCAAATAGTAAATGGGTACAAAAATGGTATTGCAATGCTTGACAATGAGGCCTAGGGTCCGTGCTTTCGCTAGTGCAGTGTCTCAACAGTGCTAATATAATTGGATCATATAACCACCCCTCAACATGCAACGAAGAATCACTCCAAAGTTCCTATGTAGCGGAGAACATAAGACGGAATTGTTTGTAGGGTACGAAAACACCTCAAAGCTATTCTTTCCGATCAATCTATCCTAGAGTTTGTACTAAAATAACACGAAGCTATTCTTTCCGATCGATCTAACCCAGAGTTCATACTAAAATAACACCAAAGCAAATTCAGATTCATAATATCCAATCCAACACAAAGAACTTCAAAGAGTGCCCCAATATTTCTACCGGAGAAACAAAGACAAGAACGTGCATCAACCCCTATGCATAGATTACCCCAATGTCACCCGGGAATCCGCGAGTTGAGGGCCAAAACATATATTAAGTGAAACAGCACGATACCCCATTGTCACCACGAGTATTCAATTGCAAGACATATATAAAGTGTTCTCAAATCCATAAAAGTATTCAATCCGATAACAACGAAATCTCAAAGGGAAAAACTCAATTCATCACAACAAGATAGAAAGGGGAAAACACCATATGATCCGACTATATTAACAAATCCCGCGATATATCAAGATCGTGACATCTCAAGAACATGAGAAAGAGAGAGAGAGAGAGAGATTAAACACAATGCTACTGGTACAAACCCTCAGCCCCGAGGGTGGACTACTCCCTCCTCATCGTGGTGGCCACCGGTATGATGAAGATGGCCACCGGAGATGATTCCCCCCTTCGGCATGGTACCGGAAAGGGTCTAGATTGATTTTAGGTGGCTATAGAGCCTTGCGATAGCGAGACTTCTGATCTAGGTTAACCCCGAGGGTTTTTGGAATATTTGTGAATTTATAGGGTAAAGAGGGGGTGCGGGAGGCCACCGAGGTGGGCACAACACACCTGGACGCGCCTGGGCCCCCAGACGCGCCCTGGTGGGTTGTGCCCCCCTCGGGCACCCCCAAGGTGCTGCTCTGGCACGTGGGTGGTCTTCTGGTCCATTAAATATCCACAAAAAGGTTCACGGTGTTTGGACTCCGTTTGATATTGATTTCCTGCGATGTAAAAAACAAGCAAAAAAGCAGCAATTGGCACTGGGCACTGGGTCAATAGGTTAGTCCCAAAAAATGATATAAAGTTGCTATAAAATTATTGTAAAACATCCAAGAATGATAATGTAATGGCATGAATACTTCATAAATTAAAGATACGTTGGAGATGTATCAGCATCCCCAAGCTTAATTCCTACTCGTCCTCGAGTAGGTGAATGATAAAAGAATAATTTATGAGGTGTTAATGCTAGCAAAGTGCATAAGTTTGATCAATGACAATTTCAATCACTTTTCCTAGCATCAAAACATCAATTCTTTCTCGTAAAATTTCTCATGTTAAAGTAGCAACCGATTCACATGTTAAGGTTCAAACGATGAATTCTCTTGAAACTCAACAACCTATGTTCTCACTCACCAAGCAATTGCAATTCAACTTATTCAAAAGAGTTTAAGTAAGAGCTCCAAATACTCAACCATCATATAGTCTTCTATGATTGCTAACACTCACCGCATACACATGAGCAAAACGTTTCAACCGGACACGTAGAAAGATAGGGGCTTATTGTTTTGCCTCCCAACGTATTCACCTCAAGGGTGATGTCAACAATAATAACTCATGCTACCCATACCCAACTGGGTATATGTGCCTAGATCTTTTCTCACCACATGATGCTTGCCAAAAGAGAAAAATAAAAAGGAATAGGGAGAAAAACTTTGACTCTTTACATAAAAGTAAATACTAAAAAGTAAAGATAGGCTCTTCGCAGAGGGAAGCAGAGGTTGTCATGCGCTATTTGTTTGTATGCTCAACCCCTTAGTGCAAAAGAATGTCACGTTATATTTCCCCTTATGATAGCAACCTTTATTATGCAGTTTGTCGGTTTTATTCTTTGCCATCACAAGTTCGTACAACGCTCAAATTTCTCTTACACTAAATGATGTAACAATTTTAGAAGCAATTTTTATTGCCTTATTGCACCGATGACAACTTAATTGAAGGATCTTGCTCAATCCTTAGGTGGGTATGGTGGACTCTTGAAAATAAGATCTGGGTTTAAGGTTTTTTTGATGCACAAGTAGTATCTCTACTTGGTGCGGAATTTTTGACTAGCAAAGATGGGGGGCAAGCACCACATGTTGAAGGATCTATGACAATATAACTTCTATGTTAATATGAACAAACATAAACCATTACGTTGTCTTCCTTGTCCAACGTCAACAATTTTGGCATATAATATTTTGACGGGGGCTCACAATCACAAAAGATTTCCGTGATAGTGTATTTGCATGTGAAGGTTCTCTTCCATATACTAATTATTCATGAATTGCTTGTATGACCAATATTGTGATTGTCAAGCCTCAAAATATTTCACTTTCTAAACCCAATGTGAAGCTACCACTAGGCATGATATGATTTCTAATTCATGACATTCAATTTATTCAACAATTTACTCATAGGATATAAGTGAAGCACAAGAGTAAATGACAAGCTACTCCAAAAATATATAAATGAAGATCATGAGCATAATATCTTTCTCTCAAATTAATTTAAGTGAAGTAAGAGAGAATTTCTTCAAAAATATTAAAGCACACCATGCTCAAAAAGATATAAGTGAAGCACTAGAGAAATTCCATAGAAAGGAGCTTCATAGACGGGATGTGAATGCCGCTTACTTAGCCTCCCTGGCAACTATTTGAGGACTCTATTTTATTTAAAAACTTTCAGATCTAAGTACTTTATTAAAATAGCAAGAAAAACAAAATAAAATAACATTCCAAGGATAGCACAACTCATGTGAAGAAGCAAAAACTTAGGCTCAACCGATACTAACCGATAATTGTTGAAGAAGAAAGGTGGGATGCCTACCGGGGCATCCCCAAGCTTAGATGCTTGGGACTTCTCGAATATTATCTTGGGATGCCTTGGGCATCCCCAAGCTTGAGCTTTTGTGTCTCCTTAATTCTTCTCATATCACGGTTTTTCTAAATCTCAAAAGCTTCATCCACACAAAACTCAACAAGAACTCGTGAGATAAGTTACTATAAACCAATGCAAAAACCTTATCATTCTTTACAGTAGAAAATCACTAAAATTATTATTAAACATTGCATACTAAATGCCTCTGGATATTTAATACTCCTATCCTCAAATAGAATCATTAAACAAGCAAAGATATGCAAACAATGCAAACATAACAGCAATCTGCCAAAACAGTACAGTCTGTAAAGAATGCAAGGGTACCAATACTTCCGTAACTCCAAAGGTTATGAAAATTTGCCACACTATAGAAAATTTATCAGAGCTCATTTTACAAAAAAATTCAACATTTTATCACATTCTTAATTTTCTAGGAAATTTTTGCAACATCGATAAACTTTCTGTTTTGAAACAGCAACATGTAGACTTGCAAAATAAGCATGGCAAAGGCTATACTTGATATTTTTATTGAAAAGAAAGATGCAAAATATTATTCTAAATAACATCAAGAAAATCCTAACAAAATAAATGATGCTCCAAGCAAAACACATATCATGTGACGAATGAAAACATAGCTCCAAGTGAGGTTACCGATAATGTTGGAGACGAAAGAGGGGATGCCTTCCGGGGCATCCCCAAGCATAGTTGCTTGGATCTTCCTTGAATATCACCTTGGGGTGCATTGGGTATCCCAAATCTTAGGGTATTTTCACTCCTTATTCTCCTCATATTGACATCTCACCCAAAACTTGAAAACTTCAATCACACAAAACTGAATGGAACTTCGTGAGAGAGGTTAGTATGATAAAGAGCAAACCATTTCACTTTGGTACTGTCAAAGACAATATCCATAATTGTTTCCACACAATGCCTACTGTAGCATATCATTTCCAAAATTTATATTGAGCAATATAAGCCATAGAAACTAGAAAACAAGCAAACTATGCATTGAAAACAGAATGTGTCAAAACCAGAACAGTGTGTAGTAATCTGTACTCAAACCATACTTCTGCTATCCAAAAAATATGAAACAATTAATACCACGTGAGAAATTCTTATATTAATTTCTGCAAAAATAATCAACTCAAAAGCACTCTTCTGTTAAAAAAGGGAATTATTTTCGTGAGCGCAAAAGTTTCTGGTTTTCAGCAAGATCAAATCAACTATCACCCAACATGATCCCAAAGGCTTTACTTGGCACTTTATTGAAACAAAAGCAATAAAAAATGATCAATACAGTATCATAATCATGTTAACACACAAAAACAGTAGGTAAAAGTGTTGGGTTGTCTCCCAACAAGCTTTTTCTTTAATGCCTTTTAGCTGGGCATGATCATTTCAATGATGCTCGCATAAAAGATAAGAATTAAAACATAACAAGAGCATCATGAAGCACATGACTAGCACATTTAAGTCTAACCCACTTCTTATGCATAGGGATTTTGTGAGCAAACAACTTATGGGAACAAGAATCAACTAGCATAGGAAGGCAAAACAAGCACAACTTCAAAACTTTCAACACATAGAGAGGAAACTTGATATTATTGCAATACATACAAGCGTATGTTCCTCCCTCATAATAATTTTCAGTAGCATCATGAATGAATTCAACAATATAACTATCACATAAAGCATTATTTTCATGATTCACAAGCATAGAAATTTTATTACTCTCCACATAAGCAAATTTATTCTCATCAATAATTGTGGGAGCAAACTCAACAAAATAACTCTCATGTGATTGGAAATTAAAATCATGATGACAAGTTTCATGTTTACAATTATTCAATATAGCATACATGTCATCACCATAATCATCATATATACAAACTTTGTTGTCATAATCAATTGCAACCTCCTCCAAAATAGTGGATTCATCATTAAATAAAGTCACGAACTCTCCAAATCCACTTTCATCGATATAATCATCATAAATAGGAGGCATGCAATCATCATAATAAATTTTCTCATCAAAACATGGGGGACGAAAAATATCACATTCATCAAATATAGCATCCCCAAGCTTATGGCTTTGCATATCATTAGCATCATGGATATTCAAAGAATTCATACTAACAACATTGCAATCATGATCATCATTCAAATATTTTGTGCCAAATATTTTATTGACTTCTTCTTCTAACAATTGAGCACAGTTTTCCGATCCATCATTTTCAAGAAAGATATTATAGAGATGATCAATAATATGATGCAACCTCAATTCCATTTTTATGTAGTTTTCTTTTATAAACCAAACTAGTGATAAAACAAGAAACTAAAAGATTCAATTGCAAGATCTAAAGATATACCTTCAAGCACTCAACTCCCCGGCAACGGCGCCAGAAAAGAGCTTGATGTCTACTACGCAACATTACTCTTGTAGACACGTGTTGGTCCTCAAAGCGCTGAGTTTTGTAAGACAATAGCAATTTTCCCTCAAGTGGATGACCTAAGGTTTATCAATCCGTGAGAGGTGTAGGATGAAGATGGTCTCTCTCAAACGACCCTGCAATCAAATACAAGAAATCTCTTGTGTCCCCAACACACCCAATACAATGGCAATTTGTATAGGTGCACTAGTTCGGCGAAGAGATGGTGATACAAGTGTAATATGGATAGTAGAAATATATTTTTATAATCAGAATAAATAAAAACAGCAAGGTAGCAAATAGTAAATGGGCACAAAAATGGTATTGCAATGCTTGACAATGAGGCCTAGGGTCCGTGCTTTCGCTAGTGCAGTGTCTCAACGGTGCTAATATAATTAGATCATATAACCACCCCTCAACATGCAACGAAGAATCACTCCAAAGTTCCTATCTAGCGAAGAACATAAGACGAAATTGTTTGTAGGGTACGAAACCACCTCAAAGCTATTCTTTCCGATCAATCTATCCTAGAGTTCGTACTAAAATAACACGAAGCTATTCTTTCCGATCGATCTAACCCAGAGTTCGTACTAAAATAACACCAAAGCAAATTCAGATTCATAATATCCAATCCAACACAAAGAACTTCAAAGAGTGCCCCAAGATTTCTACCGGAGAAACAAAGACAAGAACATGCATCAACCCCTATGCATAGATTACCCCAATGTCACCTCGGGAATCCATGAGTTGAGTGCCAAAACATATATCAAGTGAATCAACACGATACCCCATTGTCACCACGAGTATTCAATTGCAAGACATATATCAAGTGTTCTCAAATCCATAAAAGTATTCAATCCGATAACAACGAAATCTCAAAGGGAAAACTCAATTCATCACAACAAGATAGAGAGGGGAAAACACCATATGATCCGACTATATTAACAAAGCCCGCGATACATCAAGATCGTGACATCTCAAGAACACGAGAGAGAGAGAGAGAGAGAGAGAGAGAGAGAGAGAGATTAAGCACATAGCTACTGGTACAAAACCCTCAGCCCCGAGGGTGGACTACTCCCTCCTCATCGTGGTGGCCGCCGAGATGAAGAAGCTCACCACCGGAGATGAATACCCCTCGGCAGGTGCGAAAAGGGTCTAGATTGGTTTTCGGTGGCTCTGAGAGCCTTGCGGCTGATTTAAACTTCTGATCTAGGTTAACCCCGAGGGTTTTGGGAATATTTGTGAATTTATAGTAAAGAGGGGGTGCGGGAGGCCATCGAGGTGGGCACAACCCACCTGGGTGCGCCTGGGCCCCTCAAAGGCCCTAGTGGGTTGTGCCCCCCTCGGGGCACCCCCCAAGTGCTGCTCTGGCCCATTGGTGGTCTTCTGGTCCATAAAAAATCCACAAAAGGTTTCGCAGTGTTTAGACTCCGTTTGATATTGATTTCCTGCGATGTAAAAAACAAGCAAAAAAACAGCAACTGACTTTGGGCACTGGGTCAATAGGTTAGTCCCAAAAAATGATATGAGGCTGCTGTAAAATTATTGTAAAACATCCAAGAATGATAATGTAATGGCATGAATACTTCATAAATTATAGATACGTTGAAGACGTATCATAGATCTCTAAGAACATCGAGGAGAACATTGTATTGAAGATCAAAGAGAGAGAAGAAGCCATCTAGCTACTAGCTATGGACCCGTAGGTCTGTGTAAACTACTCAAGCATCAACGAAGGGCAGTAAGGTTGATGTAGAGCCCCTCCGTGATCTATTACCCCTCCGGCAGAGTACCGGAGAGGGCCTCTAGATGGGATCTTGCGAGAACAGAAACTTGCGGCAGCGAGAAAAGTATTCGGGTGGCTTTCTGATGTCAGGGGAATATTTGAGAATTTAAAGAGGTGAAATTAGGTCAAGAGGTGCCATGAGGGGCCCACAAGCCCGGGGGAGGAGGGATGCCCCCTGGGGCACACCTCCTGAGCTTGTCGCTCCCTTGTGGTTCTTCAGGTCCTCTCCCGAACCTTCTAGGGTCTCTTCTGGTCCAGAAAAATTAATCCAAATATTTTCTCCGTTTGGACTCTTTTTGATATTTATTTCCTGAAAAGCCAAAAACAGGCAAAAAATAGCAACTCGCACTGGGCACTAGATTAATAGGTTAGTCCCAAAAAATGATATATAATTGCATATAAAACATTCAGGATCGATACTATAATAGCATGGAACACTAAAAAATTATAGATACGTTAGAGAAGTACCACTAAACACGCCCCCACTAAAATCGCGTGGAAGCCGAGAAACCTACTCCGGCCACGCGTCCGTTCATGAGCAGGTCAGTATTAAACACAACGCAGGGCAAGCTCCTCCCGTCCGCTCTCTATTTAAACAAGGGCATACACCGAGCAAGAATCGCTCCACTCCGCCG
Organism: Aegilops bicornis; assembly: GCA_021605145.1. NCBI lineage: Eukaryota > Viridiplantae > Streptophyta > Magnoliopsida > Poales > Poaceae > Aegilops > Aegilops bicornis. Next base: position 547,870,482 of record CM038671.1, on the reverse strand, counting down.
CACTCCATCTCCTCCTTCCATCATTTTCTCCACTCTTTCGATGGCATCCGATGAGTATGAAGAGCAGTTGTCCGGCATAAAATCTGTCTCGATGCCCGCCGAGCCCGCCGAATACGAGCGAGGCAGCTCGCTTCAGAACCTCCCTTGCCTAGCCCGACAGAGCAAATTGCGGTCCCAAGCCAGCGCGTGGTTCAGCAACTAGCCGCTCCAACCCAACTCTCGGAGGAGTGGTGAGTTGCTCCAGTCCGGCATGGAGGGGAGCATGGCGGCACGGGCGTCATCGTTGCCGTCAACAACGTTGCGCCATATCGCGCCTCCAGTGCTTGTGATCGCGCCATCCACCGTCGACGCACGCGTAGCCGCGCCATGTAGGCAGAGAAAGAAGTCGATTGCACGGATGTCAACAAGGTGGCGGCCCGCACGTCCGCACCCGCCGCCATCATCGAGGAGAAGTAGAATACGGGAGGCCGCCAACGCTTGAGTCCCAGGAAGCCCACCGTCGGTGACCTGTCCGATTCTTCTTTATCTCAGACCATCCTAGGCACATGCCTGAGCTCCACAGAAGCACCCTTCCCCTTCGGCTGAAGCATCCACTTTGCCACTCTGATGAGCAGCGCAGCCGGACATAGGGATGATACGAGGGAAGAATATGCCTCTGGGACTCCCGACACTCCGGCTAGCGGGCTGCCGGACAGGGGAAGACAAAGGTATCCGCCGCGGTTGGCCGTATACTAGTGTAGTGTATCCGTGTCATGGGAGTGGAGCTCCGCGTGACCGTACGTGCACATAATTTCACCCTTTTAGTTGAAAACATGTCCAAATTGTAACCATTTTCTTTTGGCTTGTATGAAATCCGCCAGAGTTTGCATGAATTTCATCCCGTTTGTTGAAAATGAGTATGAAATGTATGCGGCTATGGTTGGATGGCGGCCTTCCACATCCGTGTTGCGGACTGCAGATGCAGAAGGAAATTTGCGGGTCGTCGTTGGAGATGCCCTTAATGGGGTTGCTTAGTAACACTTTTCTGGTTTGGGGATGGACGCTCCAGCATTCCTCAAATAATTCATCGCCAATAAGTTGTTTTTCCCATTTCTCTCAAAATGATGAGTGTCTTCTTTTTCTTTGGAGCTGGTGTGGATGAGCGGTTAACTTGTGGGGGCATTTTTTGGCGAAACGACGGTTGGTGAGAAGTGGTGGTTAGCCGGGGCTAGAGCACGAGGCGAGCGGGTGGCGCTTGAGGTCGGCGAGTGGCCCGTGAGGCAGGCTGGTGGTGCGCGAGGCCGATGGGAGGTGGAAGTCGGCGGGTAGTCAGAGTCCGACGGAGGCGTGCATGGCCGACTCAGCTGCGGGTGGATGCGTGAGGACAAGCACGATGGCGGGAATGACTTTTCAGGTGATTTGCCGAGGTGAAAATATTGGGAAGAGTATTGGGGAAAGGCCAACTCACCTTCATACAAGGGGAAGATGAACTAGTTTTATGACCAATAATTTATGGATTTGCTATTACCGAAAAAGGCTTTCGCCCCGCTTTATATATAAAGCATAAATCAACATTATCCGGTACAACCGCACTCACCCACCACAAACGCACACACACCCAAGGCAGGATACATAGGCGCTAAGCGCAACAACACACTCCCTAGCACTATAAGAGCCGCCGGGGGCTCCAGCCATGAACATCGCGAAGAAGTGAAGCCGCATATGACGAACCGTGGACTCCAAGGCGGTGCCTTCAGAAGGATCTGATGCGAGCGCCGCCATCGCCCGATCCGAGGATCGAGTTTCGGAGCAACACGACGGACACGTGATAGCCGCGATAACGCCTTCAAGAAGGGAGCGATCTTCGCTGGCCGCCGATCCGTCAGAAGATAGAGTAGGTTTTCACCCGCCAACACTCACCGCTTCAACGCCACACCCGGCTACCACGCCGCATTAATTACCGTGGTAGCCGAAAGCAAAGACCGAGGCACGAAGCTCGCTTATGAGCACCGCGTCACCACCATCATGGCCGCCACAGAATCCAAGACCTTGACACCAAGTCCCCTGAGCCCCACCGCTACCCCAACCGCAGAGACGGGCGGAAAGGGACCGCCTTTCGCACCCCTGGCCGGACCCAGCGCCGAGACCCAATAGGCCGGCCACAACAAGCCTCCATGGATTTGCTATTTCACATCTAGATATAAATAGGTTGGATTTGTTTTGTCTTTAAAACTCGTGCACAAGTGATCTCGTGATTTGTTCGCGCTTGAGCGTGTGATCTTGCGATTTGTCTGCCTTCAAGAGTGTGCTCACCCAGCCCCACACCGGACGTGCGTGCAACATGCCAACATAGGACGGCCTATGTGTGTGTCAGTGTGGGCTGGTGTTGCCTTTTTGTTCGTTTTTCTTTTTTGTCTATTTTTTTAGGATTTGTCTATTGTTGAACTGTCTCGATTCGCTGTAGTTGTTGCAGTTTGTGAGGTCTTTTGTCTTTTATTATTTCTTTTTCTCCTCGCGATGCTATGATGTGTGTATATATCATATGTTGTGTGCATGCATCTTCTTTGTGCGTGTATATACCGTATGATCGTTCATGCATGTTGATTTGTGTCCATGGAATAGTAAACCGTGTATCAGAATTGCTAAAACTCATATAGATGAGTGTGATGTCTCATTTAAGTTTCAACCAATTTGATCTATTATTATAAATTCGTGCAATTCTTTGATCGGGGTTGTTTTGTCCCGCCCGTTCGGTGTCGCTCGTCCGTTGTTCATTTCGCAGCCCATTACACCGTGTGTCTTTCTTTTCGGGGCCATTATTGTGATCCGTTTTTTTCTTCTGTGTTGTAGTTGAAGAGAAGAGTTGTTTGTATAAGTCAAAGAGACGAGCTGACCGCTTGCTGATCCATTCTGTTCTTCGTGCTCGCTCTCTCTCTCTATCCCATTCCTCTTTGTCTTTTGGAGTAAAGCCAACCTGACCAAGTTTCTAAACAGTACAATGACGGGCAACGATCCATTTCTTGTTTTTTTGCACGTCTAACCCAAATAGGTAAGAATCCCGTCTCTTTTTATTTTTCTTGTTCTAGATGCAAGTCGATCATTGATATGCATCTTGGTCCAAACCATTTTGGCCTCTGCTGCAAGTGCACTTTTGATATGTAACTGTGTTCGCCTCTTTTACCTTTTGTCCTAAATGCAAGTCGACCATCGACATGCAAACTGGATCTTGTCTCTTTTATTTTCATTGTCGCACTTGCAAGTCAACCACCGGCATGCAACCCGGTCCGACACATTTTTAGATTATGTTGCAAGTGCATCCTTTTCATGCAACTAGGCCAGCCTCTCTTATTTTTTTTATTGTCCCAGTTGCAAGTCAACCAACATGCAATTAGGGTCCAATCCATTTTTTCTCAGTTGCAAGTTGACCACATACATGCAACTGGAGGTACGACCCCTTGTTTTTGTCCTAGTTGCGAATTTACATTGACACGTAACTAGGGGCTCAACCATTCTCCCTGAGTTGCAAGTCCACCATTGATACATAACTAGGCCCCACCTATTTGTTTGCCCTAGTTGCAAGTCCACCCTCGACATGCAATTGTGTTTGACGTTTTTTGTCTCAGTTCCAAATATATGCTTGACACGTAACTGGAGGACCTCACCCTGACTCGCAACTGGGGCTATTTTGTAGTTGTAATTGCCCCGATTGCAAGTCTACCACTGACTCACAACTAGGGGGTGCTTTTTTTAGTTGTAATTTGGCCCAGTTGTAAATCAACCCTTGACTCAAACCTTGGGGGTTTTGTAGTAGTGTAGTTGCCCCGGTTACAAGCCCACCCTTGACTAGCACCTAGTTATTTTTGTAGTTATAGTTTCCCTAGATGCAAGTCCACCCTTGACTCAGAACTGGGGCTTTTTTGTAGCTGTGCAGTTGCCCGCGTTACAAGTCCACTCACTCGCAATTGGGGACTTTTTTTTATAGTTGTAGTTGTCCCAGTTGCAAGTTCACTACCAACTCGCAACTGTGGGATTTTGTTGTAGTTTTAGTTTGTCCTACTTGCAAGTCCATCCTCCACTCGCAACCGGGGGTTTGTAGTAGTGTAATTGTCCCTGTTGAAAGTTCACACATCGACTCACAACTGGGTCCTTTTTGTAGTAGTGTAGTTGCCTCTATTGCAAGTCCACACATCAATATGAAATTGGGTCTTTTTTGTAGTTATAATTACCCCAGTTGCAACTCGAGCATCAACTCGTGACTGGGGATTTTTTAAAGATGTAGTTTGCCCCAGTTGCAAGTTCACCCTCAACTTGCAACTGGGAGCTTGTAGTGGTGTAGTTTTCCCTGTTGCATGTCCACACATCGACTTGCATCTGTGGCTTTTTGTAGTTGTAGTTGTCCCAAGTTTCAAATCCACCATGGACTCGCAATTGGGAGGCTTGTAGTTGTGTAGTTGCCCCAATTGCAAGTCCACCCTCGACTCGCAACTAAGGGCTTGTAGTAGTTGTAGTTGCCTCAATTGCAACTCAGCCATCGACACGCAACTGGGGCTTGTAGTAGTGTGGTTGCCCAGTTGCAAGTCCACCATCGACATGCAACCGGGAGGCTTGTAGTAGTTATAGTTGCCAAGTAGAAAGTCAGCCATCGACTAGTAACTGGGGGCTTTTTTTGTACTTGTAGTTGCAAGCCCACCCTCAAGTCATAACTGGGGGCTTGTAATAGTGTCATTTTCTTTTGTTAGTGCCAGTTTTTTTTGCGGAAGTGTTTGTGTCGGGCGTATGTCCATCACCCAACACGATCGACTCAATTTGGTCCTGGCCCTTTTTTCTGCCTCAGCTGCAAGTCTACTCTTGACTCGCAACTACGCTTGAAGTTTTTTTATCCTAGTTGCAAGTCCAGCCTAGACTCGCATTTTGCCCTGGAATTTTTTGTCACAGTTGCAATTGCATCAGCGACTCGCAACCGAACACAACCTAGGTCTCAGTCCTTTTCTCGTCCCAGTTGCAAGTCCGTCATTGACTTGCAACTGACCCTGACCCTTTTGTTTTCCCAGTTGCAAGCCCCACATCGACTCGCAACTGGGTTTCATATAGGGGCCAACCATTTTTTGACTTAGTTGGAAAGTCACTCTCAATTTGCAACTGAGCCCGACCATTTTTTCCTAATTGCAAATCTACCCTCGACTGTTTTGTCCCACTTGCAAGTCCACCATTGACTGGCAACTGGGCTTGATTTGTGCTCAGCCTTTTTTGTGTATCAATGGCCAGTCCACCCTCGATTCGCAACTAGGTCCGTCCTTTTTCACCTTAGTTGCAAGTCCATCCTTGACTTACTACCGTGATCGACTTTTTTTCTCCCAGTCTCAAGTCCATCAATGACTTGCAGCTGGGCTCGATTTGGGCCTGACCTTTTTTTGCATTATTTACATGTCCACCCCCCCCCCCCCCCCCCACACACACACACACAACTTGCCCCGACTCCTATCTAGTTGCAAGACCAACCCCAACAGGCAAACCCACCCAACCCATGTGCATGTCCAACCCAAACATGCAACTCATGCCCTACATAGTTGCATGTCCATTCTCGACACGCAAGTCATTCCCCAACCCAGTACCCCTATCTAGTTGTACTTTTTTGCAAATACATGTTGAGTTTTGTAATACACATTGTATATTTATCTGTATACATGGGAAATAGTTTATAAGACACGTTGAACATTTATTTCAAATACATGGTGAATAGTTTTTTCATATACCGGCCTGGACATTTTTTAGAATACACGGTACACATTTTAAAAAATTCTTGTTGAATAGTTTTTCATAAATGGTATGAAACTTTTTGAACAAATTACGTGAACACTTTTTTACATTGCACTACACATTTTCTAGAAAATGTCGGGATTTAAAAAAAATCATGAAGTTTGTTTTAAAAAAGTTGTCATGAACAATTCTTTGAATGTTAGAGACTTTTTTTCATTGTATAATGCATTAGTTTAAAGATCGCAAACATTCTTTTGAAATGCATGGATATTTTTCAAATTTCAACATTTTTTAAATCATACAAACAAATACTTCTATTGATTTTTTACTAGAATAAAAAATCTCAATTTATTCGTGTTTTTGAAAAAAGATCAAAATTTTCAAGTTTCCACGCTTTATTTTTTTGGTGATTTTCAAAAATTGTTCATGTTTTGAAAAATTGTTCGTGATGAATTTGTTTGGAATACCTAAATTTGCTCTTACTTTTAAAAAACAATTGGAATTCTAAAGTTTATTCACATTTTAAAATGAACTTTCAAAATTTTTGAATTGTTTATGCTTTCAAAATTGTTTACAATTTGCAAAAAGGTTTAAAAAAATACAAAGAATGTCTTTTAATCTTGGCGATGTACTGTACTATGTTCTTATAACTATTTCCCATTTCATAAAAAATAACTGCAACTACTGGTTGTAGTGGTAAGAGCCAATGTTCTTTAGTATGTTCTCATGAGTTCGAACCGAAGGCAAAAAACCAAACAAATAAGAGAATGAAAAAAACCCAAACAACTAAAAGAACGAGCGCTGACTTTTAATTTATATCTCACATCTAGATGAGATATAAGCAGATTCATAATTTGTTGACGAAAGGAAAGCGATTGAAGCAGTTTCTTTTCTTTACTCTCTCAATACCGAAAATTTATTGGGGAAAGGGTAGTTGTTGATGATGTTCTTAGCCCGTTAGTGCTAAATCTCCTACGAGAGCCGAACATTACCACCACCGAATCATCCAATGCAAAATGTTTTAAGTTTTTCTCTACTCTCTAGATACTGAAAAATTATTGGGGGGCAGGGTTGTTGTTGAAGATGCTCTTTGTCTGTTCGTGCCAAGTTTCCTACGACAGCGAAATATTATTGGAGTGCCACTTTTAATTTTGGATGTAGCCGCCCGTCCCCTTTTGTTTGGGGGCAAACTAGCCGCCTGTCATGAGTCATCATCAGTTAAAGTCCTTTGCCTGCTGAATTCACGTTATGCATATCTTCCAATATCTTCTGCTAGCCACTATAAAGTCTCTCCTTCAGTCTGCCAGTTCCACTAAGTTTCTATTCTTCAGTTGCGTGACACAATTTGCAAAGTAGGCAGAGAACACAACCACCTATGGGAAGCACTGTCGTCCTGTACACATGGATGGTCAGGGGTCACCTCCACCCCATGACGCAGCTCGCGAGTCACCTCGCCGGACATGGCGTTCCGGTCACCGTCGCCGTCGCCGATGTTCCGTCCACAGGTGACTCCTCACAAACCATCGCCCGCCTCTCTGCCTCCTACCCTGCTGTATCCTTCCACCTGCTCCCGCCGGCAACAACCCGCTCCGAGGACGCGGCCGATCCCAACGCCGACCCTTTCATCACCCTCATCGCCGACATCCGCGCCACCAACGCCGCCCTCCTCGCCTTCCTAAGATCTCTCCCGTCTGTGAAGGCTCTCATCACCGACTTTTTCTGCGCGTACGGGCTTGACGCAGCCGCGGAGCACGGCGTCCCAGCCTACGTGTTCTTCACCCTTTGCGTGTCGGCTCTTGCCACCTTCCTGCATATCCCCGTCATGCGCTCCGCCGTCTCCTTCGGGGAGATGGGGCGCTCCTTGCTGCACTTCCCTGGAGTTCATCCAATTCCGGCGTCCGACCTGCCGGAAGTCCTGCTCGATCGTGACAACAGGCAGTACAGTACCACTCTTGGTCTCTTCAAGCAGCTTCTCAGGGCGAAGGGCATTTTGTCGAACACGTTCGAGTGGCTGGAGCCCCGCGCCGTGAAGGCGATAAAGGAGGGAATTCCCGCCCCGGCGAGTCACTGCCGAAACTGTTCTGCGTCGGCCCATTGGTCGGCGAGGAGAGAGGGAGCAATGCGAATCACGAATGCCTTGTGTGGCTGGACAAGCAGCCGGCGGGGAGCGTGGTCTTCGTCTGCTTCGGGAGCGCGAGCTCGGTGCCGGCGGAGCAGCTAAATGAGATAGCCGTGGGGCTGGAGAAGAGCGGTCACGCGTTCCTCTGGGCCGTGCGCGCGCCTGTCGCGCCGGATGCCGACTCGACGAAGCGGTTCGAGGGGCGGGGTGAGGCGGCGGTGGATGCGCTGCTGCCGGATGGATTCTTGGACAGAACACGGGGGCGCGGAATGGTGCTGCCGTCCTGGGCGCCGCAGGTGGAGGTGCTCCGGCACCCGGCGACTGGAGCGTTTGTGACGCACTGCGGGTGGAACTCCACGCTGGAGGCGGTCATGGCGGGGGTGCCGATGCTGTGCTGGCCGATGTACGCGGAGCAGAGGATGAACAAGGTGTTCATCGTGGAGGAGATGAAACTTGGGGTGGCCATGAACGGCTACGACGAGGCGATGGTGAAAGCGGAGGAGGTAGAGGCCAAGGTGAGACTGGTCATGGAGTCCGAGCAAGGGAACGAGATCAGGCAGAGGATGACGAAGGCGCGAGAGATTGCTGCCAATGCACTGGAGATCGGTGGATCCTCGGCGGCAGCAATCGTTGACTTGCTGGATAATCTGAAGATTTCGACAAACGACTGAATCGTTCAAGGCATCAAGGATTGCAAAGAGCCTTTTTAACAACTTTATTACGACTCTCTTCGTCCTAAATTTGTCTAGGGACACGAAAATACGTAGACATGTTAATTTGGGACGGAGATAATACTGGTAATTTGCTTTTCTTTCGTGTAGTGAAAATGTGGAATGAAGGCGTTATGTGACTGTTGAGTGAAAACTGTGAAACATATGTTTCTTTTGCGGGGCAATGAAACATATGTTATGGAATAATTACCAAATAAGTACTCTTATACGATGTTCCATAACCGGAAATTTGTAGGAGTGGACGAGCTCGCCCGCTCCTGAAATCATTGTTCGCCTGTTCACACGGGGATCCGGGCCCGTACGTATTTTGGACGACATAGTTTGCCTAGCGACATACACAATACTCCCGCGGACCCACATATTAACCGGACGCCCGTTCGATACTTCACGGTCACGACATCCTGTACTGTAATGCACCGACGGACCGGCTTTCCTGGGTTGCGAAAGACTGCAGGTCGTATGGTCTCGTCCTGGCTCCCATCTCGTTAAAAATCGAACTAGCGTTTTAGCTGCTCACGGTGTACGTCAGTCCTCACGCGAGACATGTCACGCAGCAGGCGGAGCATGCACCGGTACCACGTACCGGATGTGGTCTGGAAATTCAGAAGAAATGCAACCAATAACCCTGTCCAGCATACCAGAAGTGGCTAACTGAATCCCCCTCGAAAGCCGGCAGAGGATTCTCGTCCCGAAAGTCAATATCTCCATGACGGCAAAACGTTTGATTACAAGTTTGCACCGTACCAATCTCACGCGCCACGAATACATTACTTCTTCTTGGGTCATTCCAACTCTCACACTTGGATTATTCCAGCACTCACGCTCTACCAGTTTTAACTGTTGCTCCCGTGCTAAACGCTACCCAATGAAAGATGTCTCTGCGTTTACACTACCAAATTTAAATGTGCAATTCATGTAAAACGAAACTGCATTATTACAACAATTCTGACATATTCATGGCTACTGAGCCCTCACCACACAAGAAAACAGTTGCGATTAACAGGTGACATGACTTAAGCGAGGAGAGGTACTCCACCTAGATTACAATTGTTCACAGCATGCAGGACAACTATAAGATTGCTGCAGGTGTTCTTCCGATGCCCACTTACTCCACAGTTTGAACACCAGAGGGAGGTCGCCACGCTCCGGACAGGTCGTGCTCTTGTGACCTGGCTGACGGCAAAAGACTGCAGAAGCGTGTACGCTTGCTTGTCCTGCCTTCGCCACCAGCCGCTACTCTTGACGCACCATTACATTTCCTGCTCTTCGCCACACCATCATCGTAAGGAGTTAACTGAAGTACGGTCTTTCTGCAAGTGTGCCAAGTGATCTGGAGATACACCCGATGAGTAACTTCTGATAGAATTGAATCTAGGGTCACGACCGTACCTATTGATTGGATCTGGTAAGAACTTAAATCCATTACCCACCGGCCGCCGCCGCCGCCTCCACAATCGCCATGGCTCGCCATGGCTAGAAACAGATGATCAGTGAATAGCGTTTTCGGGAGGAATAGGTGCTCATCTCGGTGGAGCCGAGCTGCAAGTGCAAGATCTTTATCCATTTGTTTTTTCTTTCTTTCTTTGTGTCCATTTGTTTTTGTCTCAACAAACACCGGCACACGATCCTTCACCCATCCTGTACGTTCGGCACATTTCCACAGACGTCGCTCTGCCGCTGCCGACTGTCGTCTTCCGTCCATGCAGCCATACGACCCCACATCTGTATGCGCTTTTTTATATTGGTTGTATATGCGACAGGATATTCATTTCCACTAAATGCCAACCAAACGTGCCGTTGTATCATTGGTCGCCAAACCAGGAGCACGCGAGCTCGTCTGGCCTTTTGTCATCCTCGTTCCATAACCTCCTTTTCATCAAAGTAGTGACTCTATTCTATATTGGCGTCAATACTAGTATAACTCTTCTATCATAAATTATTGTAACCTTTTGTTTAATCAATCCTCTCATCTTATGACTATATGCCTAGATGTTGAAATTCACTTGGATGCCAATATGATTGGTGAACTGTAATAGAAGAAAATAAAGCATCAAGTCATGATTTTTATTGTACACCATCTCCAAGAAGGTTTAATAGGTGAATATCATGCAAACAAATACTCCCTCTTTTCCGGTTTATAGGGCTTATTTCAAAATTTTAGTTTTTCCATTTTATAAGGCTTAATTTGGTTGTTCCCCATCACGCATTTAGATTTCAAGGTGCATTAAATCATTGCATGCAAAGATTAAGAGAAAATTGACCAATGCATATTCTTTATGCATGCATGTATTGCAATTAATACATTGGTAAACATATTTTTTTTAGGAAAACAAGAGTATTAATTGGCCGTTTCTGCAAACTACAAAAAGTATTCCATCACTCATCATCTACCTTGGTTGGTGAGATTTTTGAATTGAGCCCTATAAACCGGAAAGGAGGGAGCACCCATTATTCTCTGGGCAAATTGAAAGAAAGGTATGTGTTGTGGGAATGGTTAGCCCACCAGGGTCCATGGTCTTAGGCCAACTCCAATGCGGCGGCTCAAACGGATGCGGATTTTGTCCGCTTGGGCCGGCTAGACGAATGTCAATGCTTGTTTTTGTCCGTCGAACCTTAGGTGCTCAAACATGGACAGACGAATTTCACATTTGCGCCAGACTTCGGTATTTTAAAGAAATAAACCAGCCACCAGAAGTACAGTTTACATTAATTAAAATAGAAAAACATTAAAATAAAAACATCCAACGGCAGGGTGTGCATCTAGGCAGTGGCGGCGTCCTCCTTGGTCAGGTCAACGTAGGCCTACGCCTCCATCAAAGGGAATGCCTACTAGAAGGCTGCCAATGCCGTCTGCTGCTGCTTCACCTACCGCCCGGCCTCTATCTCATGCTTCGCCGCCTGGCGCTCGACCTCCTTGTCGGTCGCGCCCACCCACACAGGCGTGCACGACACGTATATCGGCACTATGCTCATCCACGACCATGTCTGCGCATGCTCGGGTGCAAGCGGTGCTGGTGGCAGTGGGGGCGCGTTGGCCGACACTCTAGCCGCCGATGCAGCCAGCGCCTCGCAAGGCCAGGCCAGCTAGGGAGCTCCTCGAGCTCGGACTCCTCGATGGCCCTCCTTGTGGCCTACTCGACGTCCGCAATGCAGGCCCCGTCGGCCTCCTCATCCTCCTCCTTCACCACGACCGGTGGTGGTGGTGGAGTGGCGAGCGCGCGTGATGCACGGGACGCTACCTCGAAGCTCGACCTGTAGCACTGTTCGTGCTCGGTGGCGAACCACGTGTGCCAGTTCGACAAATCCACTGCATACACTAGAATAATGAAGTTTTCTATGAAAGAATGAATTAGTAGCTTTGATTTTACCTTTCAAGAAGAAAGAAAATAATGAAGTTTTCTATGGAAGGATGAATTAGTAGCATCGATTTTACCCTTTAAGAAGAAAGAAAATAACGAAAACAAGGAATGACAAAATTTGTGCATAACTTACACAGAAATTGTGCTTTTTTATAATATGTAAGAATAAGCATATAATGGTGGATTTTCCGCAAAAAAAAGTTTCCTTAGAAGGAAAGAATTAATGGTACGCTTAAAGAAGAAATAAAATGAAATAAAAGCAAAATAATGAGGTTTTCTAAGGAATAATTAATTAGTGGCATTATTATTACCCTTTAAGAACAAGGAAAATGAAATAAAATTAAAAAAAATCAAAACAATGAAGTTTTAAAAGGAAGAATGAATTAGTGACATTGTATTGCCCTTTAGAAGAGAGAAAATAAAAAATAAAACAAATGAAACAATTGCACACAATATACAAAAAAATTGCATTTTTCTATAATGTGCAAGAATAAGCATATGAAAGTGGCATTTTCGCAAAAAAAATTCACAAGAAGGAATGAATTATGGCATTGATTTTTGTCTGAAAGAAGAAATAAGTAAAATAATAACAAAAATAAAAATAAAATAATGAAGTTTTACAAGAAAAAATGAATTAGTGATATTGCTATTACGCTTTAAGAAGAAATAAAATAAAATAACAACTAAAGCAAAATCAAAATAATGAGATTTTCAAATGAAGAATGAATTGGTGAGGTATGACCCGAAAGAAAACGAAAACAAATCTAAAACAAAGAATGACAAAATTTACACACAATCTACACAAAAATCATGTTTTTCAAGAAATAGGCAAGAATAAGCATATAATAGTTGAAATTTGGAAAAAAATATCCTAAGAAAAGGAATGAATTAGTGGCATTGGTATTACCCTTAAAAAGAAAAAAAATGAAATGATAAAAAATTAAAATAATAAAATTGTATATGGAACAATGACTAGTGCCATTGGTATTACTCTTTAAGAATAAAGATAGTAAGAAATGGAAAAAAACTTACACACAACTTTGCACTGAAATAGCACTTTTGTACTATGTAAACAATAGTCATATAATAGTGTAATTTTTGCACATACAAAGATTGTGTATACATTTACACACACAACATTCCATAAATACCTACAAAGGAAAAGCAAATAAAACCAACTAATTGTTGGGGAACGTAGTAATTGCAAAATTTTCCTACGCACACGCAAGATCATGGTGATGCATAGCAACAAGAGGGGAGAGTGTCGTCCACGTACCATCGTAGACCGTTAAGCGGAAGCGTTATGACAATGCGGTTGATGTAGTCGTACGTCTTCACGATCGACCGATCCTCAGTACCGAATGTACGGCACCTCCGCGTTCAGCACACGTTTAGCTCGGTGACGTCCCGCGAACTCACGATCCAGTCGAGCTCGAGGAAGAGTTTCACAAGACGACGGCGTGACGAGCGATGTTGATGAAGCTACCGTCGCAGGGCTTCGCCTAAGCACCGCTACGATATGAACGAGGTGGATTATGGTAGAGGGGGGCACTGCACACGACTGGGAGAGATCAATGATCAATTTGTGTGTTCTAGGGTGCCCCCCTACCCCCGTATATAAAGGAGCAAGGGGGAGGCCGGCCGGCCCTATAGGGCGCGCCAGGAGGAGGAGTCCTCCTCCTAGTAGGAGTAGGACTAGGAGGAGGAAAGAAAGGAGGAGAGGGAGAAGGAAGGAGAGGGAGAAAAAGGAGGAAAAGGGGGCCGGCCCCCTAGTCCAATTTGGTTTGGGCTAGGGGGCGTGCGCCCTGCCTCCTCTCTTCCACTACTTGGCCCATGAGGCCCATTACTTCTTCCTCGTATTCCCGTAACTCCACGTTACCCTAAAAATACCTGAATCACTCGGAACCTTTTCGATGTCCGAATATAGTCGTCCAATATATCGATCTTTACGTCTCGACCATTTCGAGACTCCTCGTCATGTCCCAGATCTCATCCGGGACTCTGAACTACCTTTGGAACATCAGATCACATAAACTCATAATACCGATCGTCACAGAACTTTAAGCGTGCGGACCCTACGGGTTCGAGAACTATGTAGACATGACCGAGACACGTCTCCGGTCAATAACCTATAGCGGAACCTGGATGCTCATATTGGCTCCCACATATTCTACGAAGATCTTTATCGGTCAAACTGCATAACAACATACATTGTTCCCTTTGTCATCGGTATGTTACTTGCCCGAGATTCGATCGTCGGTATCTCAATACCTAGCTCAATCTTGTTACGGCAAGTCTCTTTACTCGTTCCGTAATGCATCATCCATAACTAACTCATTAGTTGCATTGCTTGCAAGACTTATAGTGATATGCATTACCGAGAGGGCCCAGAGATACCTCTCCGACAATCGGAGTGACAAATCCTAATCTCGATCTATGCCAACTCAACAAGTACCATCGGAGACACCTGTAGAGCACCTTTATAATCACCCAGCTACGTTGTGACGTTTGGTAGCACACAAAGTGTTCCTCCGGTATTCGGAAGTTGCACAATCTCATGTCATAGGAACATGTATAAGTCATGAAGAAAGCAATAGCAATATACTAAACGATCAAATGCTAAGCTAACGGAATGGGTCAAGTCAAGCACATCATTCTCTAATGATGTGATCCCGTTAATCAAATGACAACTCATGTCTATGGCTAGGAAACTCAACCATCTTTGATCAACGAGCTAGTCAAGTAGAGGCATACTAGTGACACTGTGTTTGTATATGTATTCACACATGTACTAAGTTTCCGGTTAATACAATTCTAGCATGAATAATAAACATTTATCATGATATAAGGAAATATAAATAACAACTTTATTATTGCCTCTAGGGCATATTTCCTTCACTAATAAAGCAAATAAAAAAATAACAGGACAAACACATAAAAACTGAAAAACAGAGAAAAAACAAAGGGAAAGAGGGATGTGCTGGAGGGTACAGGTAATGGGCTTCAGCCCAATAGCAACTCGACTGACCAAGTCAGTCAAAAAAAAAAATTGCCCAACCCAGCTCAAGGAACAACCGAGAAAAGAAAACAACACGAATCTTAGAGTAAGAATCATCGGCCAAAAAATTGACTGGCCCAAATTTAAAATTCAGGACTTAAATATAGCTTAAGTGAATTAGTAGAGACAATCATGCATGAATAACAATGATGCTCTTTAGTGACCATCGTCGTAGCCAGCCTGCATAGGAAGCAGAAGCAGCTGACGATGTAATTACTAAACAGTAAAACTGAGCTAGTTATGCCTCCTCACAGCGATTTGGGTTCTAAACCGTCGGATTCAGCCTACTAACGCATGAGATCAGTGCATGGTCTGCGGCACTCCATTGGGTCTAATTCGACTCGTCCGCTCCCGCAAGCTGGCCGAAACAACATCAAAAGGGCCGCTGCTCCACAGGCCTTTTTTGGCGCCTTCTCATGAACCGGGCTGCGGTGGGCCGTGTAGACGGCTGGACGCGCAGCAGTTATTTTTATCCGTGGAGCGATGGGCCTCTGATTCGTGGCGCTGCAGCCGATTTCTTCATGGTTGCTGTTCCCTTTCCACTCCCATCCGTTCCAGTTGTAAACTTGTAATGGATTGCTGTTTTGGCTACTTGTGGTTGGATTGCATTCGTTGTTCCTTTTCTTCCTCTCTTCAGCATCTACCATGGCAAGTCGACAACGGAGACATAAAAGAAACCAACGGACGGTGACGCATCCGGCACATGCGACACAAGCATGCTCCATCACTTATTCAAATGTTATGTTTAGATAAGCGTTTTTGCACATTGACATTCCAGTGCTGATTTAGATGGTTTTTTCAACCATGCCAATTTTTCAACTTGTACCAAAAGCTTCAATTATCCATGGCCCTCTACATTGAGGTGTTGTACTAAAACAAACTGCCCAAAAAGTTTCATTTATTTATAATACTCTTCGAGTAAGATGTATGGGCGCGGCAACGCGCGCCATTATGTTTTAGTGTAAATCCTGAAATTGCAAGTCACTCGGAGAAAAGTGGACCTGTGTGACGGCCGGGCGGTTCTTTTTCTTTTCTATGTTGGGCAACGCATTTAAACTACTCGCTGGCAGTTGCCGGTTGCGCCGCTGCTCCGGCCCCATTTTAGGCCATGCTTGGATCCAAGGGACTATTTTTAGTCTGACTAAAACTAGTCTCTTTTAGAGGCTAAAGTTCCAATCACCCCTGACTAAAGAGAGGCTAGAACTAGTCTTGAGACTAAAAAGTTTTAGTCAGGGAACCCTACTAAATGTGAATTAGTCCTCTCTCTCCTCATTTAACTCCTCTCCTTTAACACATGCGAGTTCGAATTGGAGGGTTTGGAGAATAATAAATGCTCATCAACTCATTTTAGTCTATTTAGTATTCAGATCCAAAGCGTGGGTGAAATTTAAGTTTTAATTCCACTACTTTTAGTCGTGACTAAAACGTATCCAAGCACCCTCTTAGTCGTACACTCTTCTACCCATAGAAATTGTCCTCGCTTCCGGAAATGCCCACGTCTCGCGCGCCTTTTAAACCCCACCACGGCCTCTCCACACCTCACACCACATTTGTTCAGTTTTAGTCCTAGTGTCCTACTACGAGTAAGAGCACATACACGCGATGGGCTCGTCACCTCACGTCATCATGATGGTGAGCCGACTTGTCGTGGACAACTTCTTGGGGGTCTTTGCGGTGGCCGTCGCTGCCGCCGTGGTTGGGAAGGCGTGGCCCGTTCGCCTCGAAGAAATCCTAGAGCAGATGCTCGCCTTGCCGCGTGTCTACGTCTTCATGGCGGTGATCTTGGCGGCGGCCCTGGAGAAGATGCGGCGCATGCGGCGGCTGCGGGATGTGTACCTCGTGGAGTACGGCTGCTTCCGGCCCAAGCCCTGCTACCGCACGCCGTTCGCCACGTGTCTGGAGCATGCGCACCTCATGCCGTACCTCGTCGACGAGGAGAGCGTCGCCTTCGCGATGCGGCTGCTCGAGCGCTCCGGGCTCGGCGAGGAGACATGCGTGCCGGACGCGTACCACTACATGCCCCCGGACCGCAGCCTCAAGGCGTCCCGGGACGAGGCCGAGCTGGTCATCTTCGCCGCCGTCGACGACGTGTTCGCCAAGACGGCCGCGATCAAGCCGGCCGACATCGACGTGCTCATCGTCAACTGCAGCATCTTCACGCCGGTTCCGGTGTTTGCCGACATGGTCGTCAACAAGTACAAGCTCCGCTCCGACGTGAAGATCATGAACCTGTCGGGGATGGGGTGCAGCGCTGGGCTCGTCTCGGTCGGCCTCGCCAGGAAAATCCTCCAGGTGGCGCCGGCAGGCACGCGCGTGCTGATAGTGTCCACGGAGATCCTCTCGTCGCAGTACTACGTCGGCACGGAGCGTGCGATGCTGCTGCCCAACTGCCTCTTCCGCATGGGCGCCGCGGCCATGATCCTCTCCAACTCCCCGAGTGAGGCGCGGTTTCGTCTCCGTCGCGTGGTGCGCACCGTCACCGCCGCACGGGACGCCGACTACCGTTGCGTGTTCCAGGAGGAGGACGACAGGGGGAACACCGGCATCCGCCTCTCCAAGGACCTCGCCACCACCGCCGGCTACGCGCTCAAGAACAACATCGCGGCTTTCGGGCCCCTCGTCCTGCCGGCCACGGAGCAGCTCCTCGTCGCGCTGTCCCTGTTCAAACGGAGGCTCCTACGAGGGCGCGCCAAGGTGAGGCTGTATCGCCCGGACTTCCGCACTGCGTTCGAGCACATCTGCATCCACGCGGGCGGGCGTGGAGTGATCGACGAGGTGCAGGACGGCCTCGGCCTCTCCGACGACGACGTGGAGGCGTCGCGGATGACGCTGCACAGGTTCGGCAACACGTCCAGCAGCTCGGTCCTGTACGAGCTGGCGTACCTGGAGGCCAAGGGCCGGATGAAGAAGGACGACAGGGTGTGGATGATCTCCTTCGGCGCCGGATTCGACTGCAACAGTGTCTCGTGGGAGTGCGTCAAACCGGCCGGCGACGCCGACGGGCCGTGGGCCGAGTGCATCGCCCGCTACCCCGTGCAGCTGCCCGAAATCGACAAGGACATGTGAGAGGGAAGCTCTGTGCTGTACTTAATTACGTGCATTGTATACCTAGATTTGGATCATGTCGCATGGGGAAGGGTTTAAGGAATCCTAGCTTCATACCTTACTTAGTACTAGTAGGCTAAAAGTACAGGCCAATGATGTTGATTTGATGTATTTGTATTAATTATTGATTGAATCCCACAATATTGAAGTCCGTTCTGTACGTGTACACGGCTCACCGACTGCAACTTTGTAATTTCAAGATACTAAATAACTGTTATTTTTGCGAATAATTTTTTTTTAAAAATATGTTTGTGCAACAAGGTGCGGAACTGTGGATATATGGTTAAGTTTTTGCATTCGGTTGTGTCTTCCAGAAGGTGAGCAGGATAACACTGTCTTCAACTGTTAAAGTATGGGGCAACGAGTGTCGGCGGTGAAGGCAGTACACCTTTGTTTGAAAACTCGCTCGGTGTGCATGCGCTGCTTACGGCATTGTTGTACTGCACCTATTTACCCTATGTTGCATGTTGTAGAGGCTGAGCTATTGTTTTTGAGAAAAAAATACTCAATTTGAAAGTATAGGTATCTTTTTACTTCCTCCGTTCCTAAATAATTGTCTTTCTAGAGATTTCAACAAGTGACTACATACGGAGCAAAATGAATGAATCTACACTCTAAAACATGTCCACATACATCCGTATGTTGTAGTCCATTTGAGATGGCTAGAAAGACAAATATTTAGGAACAGAGGGAGTAGGTTTGAAGGGATGTTTTTTTACGAGGTAAACTTCTGATCTATTCCTCTTTAATCATGGCAATACAACGCACTAAATCGACTCGAAGGCAAGCCGCCATCATCGCTCCTTCCTCGCTGGAGCTGGGCAAAACCTTTTTTTCGAAAAAACTTTCGATTTATTCATCTTCAATCATGGCAGTACAACGAACATCAGAAATAATAAAAATTACATCCAGACCAGTAGACCACCTAGCGACGACTACAAGCACTGAAGCGAGTCGAAGGCGCGCCACCGTCATTGCCCCTCCCTCACCGGAGCCGGGCAAAACTTGTTGTAGTAGACAGTCAGGAAGTCGTCGTGCTAAGTCCACATAGGACCAGCGAGCACAACAACAACCGCCGTCTATGATGAGTAGCGTAGATCGGAAGGATCTAACCTGAAAACACATGAACATAGACGGACAACGACCAGACCCGAGCAAATCCACCAAGGACAGTTCCGCCGGAGACACACCTTCACACGCCCACCGATGATGCTAGATACATCATCGGGGCGGGGGCTAGGCGGGGAGAACCGTATTCCATCTTCATGAAGCCGTCACCGTTTTGACTTTCTGAGCAGGACGCAAAACCTAACAAAACACCGATGAAGAGAAGCATGGATTGGAAGGGATGTCTTTTTGTGTGATATAGCTTCCCACGGACGACCCACATGAGCTCTCACTGCCCCGTGTACGTCGCACTGTATCCTGTATGGATATATTGGACGTAAGATGGCTCACTAAGTACAATTTACATGAAAATAAGGAGGTGATAATATTTCTTGTGTTCCATCAAAAAACGGAGAAGAAAGTTTGATAAACAAGAGAGGGAGAAAGGAGAGGAACAATCTATCGGAGAAATGGTGCCACCTTCTAGATCCAAAATAATAAAGCGGCCCATCACATGCATGCATGAACAGCACACTAGGTAGGCAAGTCTTTAGATCGGGTCTGCATACGATATAAATCCCTAGTGGACGGGTGCAGGTAGTCTCCACGGTGCAATTAACGTACGATCGCGCGGCCATGCCGGATCCAGAGTGGTGGAGAGCGCTATACCGAACAGACGGACGTGGGGAACAGTCAAACATGCACACACGCATGAATGCTTGCAGCTAGCTAGGGTGGCGAGTTGGGATCTCGATCGAGCTAGCGCGGTCGATCCGACCATCCTTGCAAGTGTTGATGTTGCCTCACTGGTCCTGACCCCGGCCGCCTCATCGCGCAAGTTGGGACAATGGAGCTCTCGTCCCATTGGGTCACGCGCGTGCCCGATCGCCCCATGAATTATTACTTTGCTTGGTTTTGAAACGGAACACGTAGAACCATCGTTTGGCCACGGCGAAAAGAGTAGAACGTGTCCATGTTATGGTTTACAAAAATGAGCACTCACCCACCGCTCTTTTTACGATTGCTGGCGTGTTCGGTAGTAGCTCGTCTAGGCAATGGCGTCGATCGGCAATGTTCCGCATTAAAAGAACGATGGGATGGATCCACGGGCAAGTGGGCTTTCCAAACTGTAAGGTCCTTAATTATGTCCCCATTGCACTTTAAGAATGTTACCTACCCATGGCCCGGTGATGAGGGAGAGGATTTGTGGCACGTAGGTGCTCGTGGGTGCTTTTTTTTCCGAAAATGTTAACGTCCACACGTGTGGGGGTTTGCATCTCGCCCACATGCGTGGATCCGCGTCCGTTCGCGAGCGTACGAATCTTGGCATGTTTCTAGTGCCACATAGGACTGGCCTGGTGTGGGCGTTCACCCGGTCGCCCATACGGCTGGTGTGTGGGCGTCCAGCAGTTCACGCCGCACGCCACTTTGCACGCACACATAAGTGCTAGAGTGTGGGCATTTGCCATCTCGTCCACACGTTCGTCTTCTCTCCCACACCCAAGCTGCTAGTTGCCATGTGTCAGCGCACATGGCAACTGCCCCTAGTGTGCTTTATAAGCAGGTGACAACTCTCTTTTTTTACCCGAGTTGTCATGTGTTTTGCAGGGTACACGGTAACTGCCTAGTGTGCACGTAAGCAGATGGCAACTCTCTTTTACCGAGGTGCCATGTGTTTTTGCATGGTACATGGTAGCGCCCTAACGTGCACGTACATGGCAACTGCCCTAACGTGCACGTAAGCAGATGGCAACTCTTCCTTTTTACATGGCAACTGCCCTAGCATGCTTGTGAGCACATGGCAACTCTCTCAACTGCCTAGTGTTAGTATGTGGCAACTCCTAAAGTTATGAAATCATGGCAACTACATTAGATCAGACCATATATGACAACTGCAGTTGAGCAACCATGGCAACTGCAGTTTTCCGACATGGCAACCGTAGTTCAGCGACATGGCAGCTGATTAAGCGAACATGGACGAGTGCAGGACCATGGCAATCAGCGGTAGCGGTGACCGTCCGCAGCGTGGCGTGCGGGACCAGGAGGGTACAAGGCTGACATACGGGCGTGTGGGTGTTATCAACTTCGCCCACACGCACGCGTGTGAGAGGGATCGGGAGGGAAAAAAGAGGTGTGTGGGCATTACTTGTTTTGCCCACACGTAGGTGTGTGGGCTGTTCCTCTTATACACCACATAAAATGTGTGGGCGGACTCCCTAACGCCCACACGTGTGGCACTTATCGGCGTCCTTTTTTTCGGTTCCTGATTTTCATTTTTTTATATCTTTAAATAAAAAGTCCAAATTAAGTTATGTCTTCATATTCATGTTTCTCGTGACGAGACCTTTCAAAATAAGACCCGTCTCAAATATGTTTTGATGAGGTTTTCAATTTTATTAAGTTTCAACTCTTGCAACTTGATACAGTGACCGACAACTTCAAACTTACTATGTACTTGTGCGGGATCTAACCATTTTACGGATCACGAGGCAATCGAACAGCCGGGTAGGGATAGGGAGGTGCTTGCTCCACCTGCGTGCCCCTCCATATTTCCATCCGACATGAAATGACATGAAGCGACGGTAAACGAGTTCTCATGCTCGTACTAAGGAGTATCATGTACTCCCACCTTCATAAATATAAGATGTTTTAAAAAATATATTCTACATTGGATATATGTAGACACGTTTTAGTCTGTTTGTTCACTCATTTCATTCAATATGTAGTTCATATTAAAATATCCAAAATATCTTATATTTGTAAACCGAGGGAGTATCATGCACGTAATACCGTAGCATATAGTATCATAGCTTAGTATTTTAGACAACTTCATTCATTAACATGCATAACACATATCTAACGTTTTCTTTCTTTATTTAGTGGTATGACACCTAACAAAATTGTCTAGTTGATATGCGTAATACTACTTGCTATGGTACATTTAGTACGGAAGTTTTAGGAGCGTATGCACTTGGAGTTGCATCTACAAGACCGACTGTTGCAGTACGTTTGATTGCACGAATTTAATGGAGTGAAATGTTGACCGGCCATTTTTTTCCAAGAACACACAAGAGAATTGTGTGTGATTGCATTGAAGAGAGTACTGTTTAGGAGAGTATTGTTCAGTAACAGTAACAAGAGACGCCAGTCCATCTTTTCCCCTAGAAACACGACTAACACATCAAACTAGTGAAGGAGGCATGAGGCGTGTCTTGTTCACCACCGACTGCCGATCATTGAAGCTAGCACTGTGTTCAGACACCTGGGACCGTGCTCCTCTTGGTACTCTTTTCCGTGAAGCTAAATTCCAGTTGCAAATGAGATTCATAGAATACAAGGTAGATGCTTGTCCTCGTCAATGTAATGTACCAGCGCACTTGTTAGCTGGTTATGGTTCAAGGGCAATGATCAATGGCCAACGTTTGTGGCTGTCTGATCTCCTCCTAGATGTATCTGGTGTTGTGGCCGGCGATATTGCCGCGACCACTAGTTAATGGAACGCATAGTGTTCCTTGTCAAAAAGAAAAAAACTAGTGAAGGAGGTCTTCGCTAGTCAATTTTTTTTTCAACACTGATCGTAGGCTTCTCAAGAGCAAACAAAAGAATTACATGCGACTGCATTAAGGAGACTGTTTAGTAACAAGAGACGCCAGGCTAGCCATCTAGATCCACACAGAAGCAACAATCCAAACTATTTATAAGGTGTACACCTTATAAGTAGAGCACATGAAATTGACAACAAAGGCCGACCACTTAAAGCATCTCCAGCCGTTCGGCCCCCAAGGGTTTGAAATAGCGCTGCCTGTGGGCGCACTGACGGAAAAATCAGGGTGGGGGGGGGGGGGGAGGGGGGCTCAGGTTCCCAGCCGGCCCTCCAAGGTCGCCCCCAGCCGCCGATTTCGGCCCATTTTCGATGCAAATTGGCCCATATTCGGCGTGCTTCATTCAACAGAAGCTGTTTTTTGTCACATAGTTCATCATAAAAATTAGTACAAATCAAATAGTTCAACAAATAAAAACTCATATTTCATCACACGTCGAGCTAGGCGTTGCCCTTAAGCCTTCATAGGTGCTTCACCGGATCGTGCTGCAGTTGTTGATGCACATGTGGGTCTCAGATCTCCTGACACATGTTGAGTAAGGCAGTCCAGGTTGCCGGTAGCTGGTGGTCAACTTGGGCAAGAGGACCCTACCTATAATATGGTTCAGTGTCAAACACTGACTCTTCCTGCTCGCTCTCAATGATCAGTTCTGCAAGATGATGCAACAAGTCATTGCTGGAAACGTTGCATGGAAAACAAAAAAAATTCTACGCACAGGCAAGATCTATCCATGAAGATGCATAACAACGAGAGAGGAGAGTGTGTCTACGTACTCTCGTAGACCGTAAGCGGAAGCGTTTGAAAACGCGGTTGATGTAGTCGATCTTCTTCGTGTTCCAACCGATCGAGCACCAAACGTACGGCACCTCCGCGTTCAGCAGACGTTCAGCTCGATGACGTCCTCCGCCTTCTTGATCCAGCAAGACGGTGAGGTAGTGGATGAGTTCCGGCAGCACGACGGCGTGGTGACGATGATGGTGAAGCTATCTCCGCTGGGCTTCTCCTAAGCATGATACGTCTCTAACGTATCTATAATTTTTTATTGTTCCATGCTATTATATTATCTGTTTTGGATGTTTTATATGCATTAATATGCTATTTTATATGATTTTTGGGACTAACCTATTAACCTAGAGCCCAGTGTCAGTTTCTGCTTTTTCCTTGTTTTAGAATTTCGCGAAAAAGGAATACCAAACGGAATAAAACTTTCGCGATGATTTTTCTTGGACCAGAAGACACCCGGGAGACTTGGAGTGCAAGTCAGAAGAGCCACAAGGCGGCCATAAGGGTGGAGGGCGCGCCCAGGGGGGTAGAGCGCGCCCCCAACCTTGTGGGCTCCTCGGTGACCCCCTGACCTAGATCTTCCTCCTATATATTCTCAAATATTCCAAAAACTTCCAGGGGAGCCACGAAACCACTTTTCCACCGCCACAAACTTCTGTACCCATGAGATCCCATCTAGGGGCCTTTTCTGGCGTCCTGTCGGAGGGGGATTCGATCACGGTGGGCTTCTACATCAACACCATTGCCTCTTCGATTAAGCGTGAGTAGTTTACCACAGACCTACGGGACCATAGCTAGTAGCTAGATGGCTTTCTCTCTCTCTCTCTCTCTCTCTCTCTCTCTCTCTCTCTCTTTGATTCTGAATACAAAGTTCTCCTCGATGTTCTTGAAGATCTATTCGATGTGATACTCTTTTGCGGTATGTTTGCCGAGATCCGATGAATTATGGATTTATGATCAGCTTATCTATGAATATTATTTGAATCTTCTCTGAATTCTTATATGCATGATTTGATATCTTTGCAAGTCTCTTCAAACTATCGATTTGGCTTGGCCAACTAGATTGGTTTTTCTTGCAATGGGAGAAGTGCTTAGCTTTGGGTTCAATCTTGCAGTGCTCGATCCTAGTGACAGAAGGGGAAATGACGTATTGTATTGTTGCCATCGAGGATAACAAGATGGGGTTTTCATCATATTGCTTAAGTTTATCCCTCTACATCATGTCATCTTACTTAATGCGTTACTCTGTTCTTATGAACTTAATACTCTAGATGCAGAAAGGAGTCGGTCGATGTGTGGAGTAATAGTAGTAGATGCAGAATCGTTTCGGTCTACTTGATACGGACGTGATGCCTATATTCATGATCATTGCCTTAGGTATCGTCATAATTATGCACTTTTCTATTAGTTGCTCAGCAGTAATTTGTTCACCTACTGTAATAATTTCTATCTTGAGAAAAACCTCTAGTGAAACCTATGGCCCCCGGGTCTATTTTCCATCATATAAGTTTTCGATCTACAATTTCAGTTTCCTATTTACTTTCTTTGCAATATTTTACTTTCCATTCCATAAACCAAAAATATTACTTTACTATTTATCCATCCCTATCAGATCTCACGTTGCAAATAACTGTGAAGGGATTGACAACCCCTTTATCGCATTGGGTGCAAGTTAGTGTTTGTTTGTGCAGGTATTCGGTGGCTTGCGCGTTGTCTCCTACTGGATTGATACCTTGGTTCTAAAAAACCGAGGGAAATACTTACTCTACTTTGCTGCATCACCCTTTCCTCTTCAAGGGAAAAACCAACACAAGCTCAAGAGTTAGCAGGAAGAATTTCTGGCGCCGTTGCCGGGGAGATCTACGCCAAGCCGAGACATACCAAGTACCCATCATAAACTCTCATCCCTCGCATTACATTATTCGCCATTTGCCTCTCGTTTTCCTCTCCCCCACTTCTAAAACAATTTTCAAAAAGATTCGCCTTTTCTTCGCCCCTCTTCCGGTCGTCTTCTTCGCTTGATTTTTGTGTGCTCGTGTGTTGGATTGCTTGCTTTTTCACAATGCCTCAAGATAATACCAAATTGTGTGAATTTTCCAACACCAATAATAATGATTTTATTAGTACTCCGATTGCTCCCAATGCTAATGCGGAATCTTGTGAAATTAATACCGCTTTGCTAAATCTTGTTATGAAAGATCAATTTTCCGGCCTTCCCAATGAAGATACCGCATCCCATCTTAATAATTTTGTTGATTTGTGTGATATGCAAAAGAAAAAAGATGTGGATAATGATATTGTTAGATTGAAACTATTTCCATTCTCACTTCGAGATCGTGCTAAAACTTGGTTTTCATCTTTGCCTAAAAATAGTATTGATTCATGGAACAAGTGTAAAGATGCTTTTATTTCCAGGTATTTTCCTCCCGCTAAGATCACCTCCCTTAGGAACAATATTATGAATTTTAAGCAACTTGATTATGGACATGTTGCACAATCTTCGGAGAGGATGAAATTGATGATACGAAATTGTCCTACTCATGGTTTGAATTTGTGGATGATTGTACAAAACTTTTATGCCGGATTGAATTTTACTTCTAGAAATCTTTTATATTCGGCCGCGGGAGGCACTTTTTATGGAATTACTTTAGGAGAAGCTACTAAACTCCTAGATAACATTATGGTTAATTATTCTCAATGGCATATCGAAAGATCTTCCACTAGTAAAAAGGTGCATGCAATTGAAGAGATTAATGTTTTGAGTGGAAAGATGGATGAGCTTATGAAATTATTTGCTAGTAAGAGTGCTCCTATTCATCCTAATGATATGCCTTTGTCTACTTTGATTGAAAACAATAATGAATCTATAGATGGGAATTTTGTTGGTAGGAACAATTTTGGTAATAACGTGTATAGAGGCAATTTTAATCCTAGGGCGTTTCCTAGTAATTCCTCTAATAATTATGGTAATTCCTACAACAATTCTTATGGAAACTATAATAAGATGCCCTTTGATTTTGATAATAGTGTTAAAGAATTTATAAGTTCGCAAAAGAATTTCAATGCTTTAATTGAAGAAAAATTGCTTAAGATTGATGATTTGGCTAGGAACGTGGATATAATTTCTCGTATGGATTGCATACCAAAGATGATAACACTTAGATCTATTCATGCTTTATGCCTAGCTAAGGGCGTTAAACAAATAGCGCTTGTTGGGAGGCAACCCAACTTTATTTTTGTTCTTGCTTTGTAGGTTCTGTTTTGCTTTGAATAATTCATCTAGCCTCTGGTTAGTTGTGGTTTTGTGTTTTAATTAGTGTTTGTGCCAAGTAATACCTTTGGGATAGCTCACGGTGATAGTTGATTTGATCTTGCTGAAAAACAGAAACTTTTGCGCTCAGTCCCAGAATTATTAAAAAGCACAGGAGCGTGATAAATATTGATTCTTTTTTGCAAAATATTAATAAACGAATTGCTTAGGTCGTCCTAATTTTTTTAGAATTTTTGGAGTTACAGAAGTATTCGAAATATCCAGATTGCTACAGGCTGTTCTGTTTTTTGACATATTCTATTTTTCTCGTGTTGTTTGCTTATTTTGATGAATCTATGCCTAGTATCGGGGGGGGGGGGGGTATATCAACCATGGAAAAGTTGGAATACATTAGATATTACACCAATACAAATAAAGAATGAGTTCGCAACAGTACCAAAAGTGGTGATTTATTTTCTTATACTAACGGAGCTTAAGAGATTTTCTGTTGAGTTTTGTGTTGTGAAGTTTTCAAGTTTTGGGTAAGGATTTGATGGACTATGGAATAAGGAGTGGCAAGAGCCTAAGCTCGGGGATTCCCAAGGCACCCTAAGGTAATATTCAAGGACAACCAAGAGCCTAAGCTTGGGGATGCCCCGGAGGGCATCCCCTCTTTCGTCTTCGTCTATCGATAACTTTACTTGAGGCTATATTTTTATTCACCACATGATATCTGTTCTGCTTGGAGCGTCTTGTATGATATGAGTCTTTGCTTTTTAGTTTGCCACAATCATCCTTGCTGTACACACCTTTTGAGAGAGACACGCATGAATCGTGATTTATTAGAATACTCTATGTGCTTCACTTATATCTTTTGAGCTAGGCAAATTTGCTCTAGTGCTTCACTTATATCTTTTTAGAGCACAGCGGTGGTTTTATTTTATAGAAATTGATGAACTCCCGTACTTCACTTATATTATTTTGAGAGTCTCTAAACAACATGGTAATTTTCTTTGTTTATAAAACTAGTCCTAATATGATAGGCATCCAAGAGGGATATAATAAAAACTTTCATATAAAGTGCATTGAATACTATGAGAATTTTGATTCCTTATGATTGTTTTGAGATATGAAGATGGTGATATTAGAGTCATGCTAGTAAGTAATTATGAATTTGAGAAATACTTGTGTTAAAGTTTGTGAGTCACGTAGCATGCACATATGGTGAACCGTTATGTGATGAAGTTGGAGCATGATTTATTTATTGATTGTCTTCCTTATGAGTGGCGGTCGAGGACGAGTGATGGTCTTTTCCTACCAATCTATCCCCCTAGGAGCATGCGCGTAGTACTTTGTTTTGATGACTAATAGATTTTTGCAATAAGTATGTGAGTTCATTATGACTAATATTGAGTCCATGGATTATACTCACTCTCACCTCTCCGCCATTGCTAGCCTCTCTTGTACCGCGCAACTTTCGCCGGTACCATAAACCCACCACATACCTTCCTCAAAACAGCCACCATACCTACCTATTATGGCATTTCCATAGTCGTTCCGAGATATATTACCATGCAACTTTCCACCGTTCCGTTTATTATGACACACTCCATCATTTTCATATTGCTTTGCATGACACTACTGCAGGATACTTCTAATGCGACACTACGATCAAAGACCCTTTGACGAAACTGTGTGCGATGCAATAATCACAAATGGTGGTGTAAAAAAACATCAAAAAAGGTGCAAAACGTTTGCGATGGCGGAGCCATCAAACACGGTTCAGATTTTAGTTGCGTGTGTGATGCAGGGCACGCGGTTAATCCATTCGAACTGTTTGCAAGAGGCAAAACAACAGAAACGGGCAGCCATATCAATTTGTGTGCGATATACGGCATATGGTTCACTCGGGCGAACTGTTTTCTATTAGGGAACACAACAGAAACAGTTAAACTTAACAAGATGTGTGTGATATGCGGCATACAGTTCACATGGATGAACTATTCACGATGAGCCAAAAGAACACAAACGAGTCATGTAAACAAGATGTGTGTGATACATGGCAAACAACCGACTCGGATGAACTGTTTGCGATGAGAAATTACAACACAGACGGTTAATACAGTTAGTTCGTGTGCGATTATATATGTACAAAAAACTTTGAAAAATGCAAACTAGTTGCTTGCGATGGCTAGGAGTATCGCACACGATGTGTCTGCGAGTACTCATGTGCGATGATTAGTAAGTTACCCATACGTTTCCTTATGTTAACATGTGTGTGAATTTGCAATATGGACAATTAATATGCAAATGCCTTCTGGACATCGGGCACATGCTTAAACTCAATGAACTATGTACGATACTAATACTTTCCATGAAAATTTAAGAACTTGGGTAACATCATTTGAGTAACATATATATATAGTGGTTACACTATTCGACAAAAGAAGGATCTTCGTAACACAATTTTGACAATCATATGGTCCATATCTACATACTTAACATAGTAACAACTATCACATTTTAAGAGGCTAAGGGCCAACAACCATATGGTCCATATCTACATACTTAACATAGTAACAGCTAGCACATTTTAAGAGGTGAGGGCTCCTCAAGTCATCCGGAATGGTGAGATAGAACTTTGTTTCCGACTGGCCACAATCACACTTGCCCGATTTGTTCTCGCACTGTGGACACATGAATGAACACCCACGAATCAGCTAGAACAAAAATAATTCCACGGCGATTTCCGCCGGTTGATTAACAGCGATGGGCGGACTGCGATAAGAGATGAGTGAATATTTCACCAAGTTGATTACCTTATTCATGAGAAAAATCCCCGGCCCAATCCCGCAGAAAACCCCAGTCGAGACCAGAGTCTAGAATGTTGGTGTAGATAGGCGGCGGAAAGCAGTAGGGGCGACATCCCGTGCCATTTGGAGCACGACCTACGCCCGCTGACAACAGCCGTAGAGCTTAGGGTGGCTGCTGCGATAGAAGTTGATGAGGTGCAGAGTTGCGGAGGAGTTCGCGGGAGTGGGTGGGGACGAAGTGGGCGAGGGTTTTCTTTTTTACTTTTGCATGTGTGAGTGAACACACATGGTTCGCAGAGGCGACGAAGATAAATCGTGTGCGATAGTAAATCACCGAGATTGAATGGGAATTCAAATTTCCTTTGTCCTTCATCCATGAGTTTTTTATTTCTACGATGAACATAAACCCTGCTAATCATTGTGTTCAAATTTGACACTTTTCCGGGTTCATTTACAATATTTAGGGTATTATGTGCATTTTGTAGGCATTAATGCACATAATTCAAATTCAGACAATTGGTGCTTGAAAAGGTGCACAAGAACAGTCTGGAAAAAACCATACTCGTGGTATTTAGTAAATTCTCAAGCCTTTTACAAGGAATGGGCAGATATATGAAGGGAATAAGTGGCAATAGTCAACCACAAACGCGTCATTTACTGGGTTATCAACTACAGAACAATGAAATACGTGCTTGAAAAACATGACGCCTGACATGGTGCCATGGTATGGCCTCACCGTGCCCTGGTTAAAATTTGAGAAGGTTTGATTTATGTCGTCATGCATGCCCTTCATAAATCGAACCATCACCGAGGAAGTTCAATGCTTTCGAGAGGTAAATCATCAAGATTGAAGGGGAATCCAAATTTCTGTCCTAGTTTGTCATTCAGTTTTTTCCAACGATCAACATACCGCCTCAAATGCAACATGTTCAAATTTGACATCTTTCCGGGTTCATTTACCATATTTAGGGGATTATGTGCATTTTCTAGGCATTAATTGTGCATATAATGCAAATTTGAACAATCAATGCATGAAAAGGTGCACAAGAACGGTCTGAAAAACCATGCTTGTCCTATTTAGTACATTCTCATGCCTTTTACAAGGAATGGGCAGATATTTCAAGGAAATGTGTGGCAATAGTCAACCATAAACGCGTCATTTAGTGGGTTAACAACTATACAAAAATGAAATACATGCTTGGAAAACATGACGCCTGGTGTGGTGCCATGGTATGGCCTCACCGTGCCCTGGTAAATATTTTAGAATGTTTTCCTTATGTTGTCATGCACGCCTCTCATAACTCGAACCATCACCGAGGAAGTTTCATGGTTTCAAGGGGGAAATTACCAAGATTGAAGGGGTCCAAATTTCCTTTGTCCTTTGTCCACGAGTTTTTCTCTACGGTGAACATACACCCTGCAAATCACCGTGTTCAAATTTGTCACTTTTCCGGGTTCATTTGCCATATTTAGGGGATTATGTGCCTTTCCTAGGCATTAATGCACATAATTCAAGTTCAAACGATCGGTGCATGAAAGGGTGCACAAGAATGGCCTAGAAAACCATGCTCATGCCATTTAGTAAATTCTCATGCCTTTTACAAGGAATGGACAGATATTTCGATGAAATGTGTGGCAATAGTCAACCACAAATGTTTGTTTGTTGGGTTTTCGACTATAGAAAAAATGAAATAAATGCTTGAAAAACATGACGCCTGGCATGGTGCCATGGTATGACCTCACCATGCCCTGGTAAAAATTTGAGAAGGTTTGGCTTATGTCGTCATGCACGGCCTTCATAACTCGAACCATCACCGAGGAAGTTCCATGCTTTCGAGAGGGAAATCACCAAGATTGAAGGGGAATCCAAATTTCCGTCCTAGTTTGTCATTCAGTATTTTTTTCCAATGGTCAACATACCACCTCAAATGCAACGTGTTCAAATTTGACATTTTTCCGGGCTCATTTACCATATTTATGGGATTATGTGCATTTTCTAGGCATTAATGCACATAATTCAGATTCGAACAATCGGTGCATGAAAAGGTGCACAAGAATGGTCTGGAAAACCATGCTCATGTTATTTAGTACATTCTCATGCCTTTTACAAGGAATGGGAAGATATTTCAACGAAATGTGTGGCAATAGTCAACCATAAACACGTCGTTTACTGGGTTAACAACTAGACAAAAAATGAAATAAATGGTTGGAAAACATGACACCTGGCGTGGTGCCATGGTATGGCCTCACCGTGCCCTGGTAAAAATTCGAGAATGTTTTCCTTATGTCGTGATGCACGCTTTTCATAAATCGAACCATCATCCAGGAAGTTTCATGGTTTCGAGGGGGAAATCACCAAGATTGAAGGGGGATCCAAATTTCCTTTGTCCTTTGTCGGTGCATGAAAGGGTGCACAAGAACGGCCTGGAAAACCATGCTCGTGCAATTTAGTAAATTCTCATGCCTTTTACAAGGAACGGACAGATATTTCGATGAAATGTGTGGAAATAGTCAACCACAAACGTTTGTTTATTGGGTTTTCAACTATAGAAGAAAATGAAATAAATGCTT
Source organism: Aegilops bicornis (assembly GCA_021605145.1). Lineage (NCBI taxonomy): Eukaryota > Viridiplantae > Streptophyta > Magnoliopsida > Poales > Poaceae > Aegilops > Aegilops bicornis. The sequence continues at coordinate 547,838,248 of CM038671.1, read as the reverse complement.
GAAAACATGACGACTGGCATGGTGTGCCATGGTATGACCTCACCATGCCCTGGTAAAAATTTGAGAAGGTTTGGCTTATGTCGTCATGCACGCCCTTCATAAATCAAACCATCACCAAAGAAGTTCCATGCTTTCGAGAGGGAAATCACCAAGATTGAAGGGGAATCCAAATTTTCTTCGTTCTTTGCCCTGGTGTTCTTTTTCTATGATGAACATACACCCTACAAATCACCGTGTTCAAATTTGGCATTTTTCCGGGCTCATTTACCATATTTAGGGGATTATGTGCATTTTCTAGGCATTTCACGCTTATAAATCCAATCCAGCTACAACTGCATGGGTGTGATGTGAGGGACGTGGATTGCTGTTCGATCGCAGCACATCCTATGGTGCACAGGCGAGATCCGCGTGGCTGGGGTTCCGTCCAATCAAAACGCAACACACAATAGGCTCGACACACACTGTTTCCGGAAGCGAGGAGATGAACCGTGTGCGATAATGAACGAGCAAAATTGTAAGGGAAGCCAAATTTCTGTTGTCGTTTATCGTTGAGCTCTTTAATACCACCGCACTGTACGACTGTCCGGCCCCTCTGTCCCAGAGCTCTCTCCAGGCGTCGTCCATGGCACCGCGACACATAGTAACTTGTAAGGAAGCGATGGCATCCCACCGCGCCGTGTTCCTCGCTGCCCTCGACCGCACACATGGTAAGGAAGCGATGGCATCTCGCCGCACTGAGTTCATCGCCGGCGGCGGCCACACAGTTACATGGGCGGACTTTGAGGCTGCCATGGCCGAATGGGTGGTGGATCTAGAGGCGGCCAAAGCCGCATAGAAGGAGCGAAAAAGGCAGAAAGCAGTCAAGAAAGGAGAGTCCCGCCGCCGCAAGAAAGAAGAGGCCACACGTCGTGGTGAGGAGAGCTTGGCGAAGATCGAAGCACGGTGGGCTGCCGCCTACAAGGCCGTGAAGGAGAACGCTGGCGTCTGGCCAGCATGCCCCGATGGCAGCATGTGAGAAGTAGTTTAAGTTTGTAGTATTAGAGCAAATTACCAATAGTACTTTAAGTTTCTAGTATTAACGTACAATGTCGGTAAGAGCATCCTTTGAGGGCTTTGAGCGTTGATTAGCATGTGTGCCCGTGTGCGTTTTTTGTGTTAATCATTAGAAGATCACAAAACACAAGGTTTCGTTGTCGTACTCGTCTGCATTTTTTGGCGTTAATGATCCATAAGTCGGTTACCTGTGCGATGTTTCCTAATAAACCAGGCGTACCATTAACTGAAAAAATCAACTACACGTGTACATTTTTTTGGAGACGGTGTTGGGGATATTACAACTGAGCGTAAACTGGCCAGGGGAGGCCGGGTTAACCCCATAGTGGTTCATTATACCTGAAGCCCACATTACAAAAAAAGACACATCCGTGACATTTTGGGCCGAACGAAAAAAAAATTCTGTCATACATATGACACTTCTATGACGATAATTGTGACAAAACCCGGTATCATCATAGATGTGGTGGGCTCCTACTTCTATGACAAAAATCATGACAGAAAATGGGCTTTTCGTCCTGGGCGGGCCGGAGACGCAGCTGCATGACATTCTTTGGGCCGTCCATGACGGAAAAAACCGTGGTAGAAGCGAGGGGGAGGAAAATTTCGGGGAGTTCCGGTTACGGTGGGAGGTCGGGGGCCGAGCGATGCCTGCTTTCTCGTACACGTATGCGTGTTCTGCAGGCGAGGCCTTGGCTCTAATGAACCCGAAGCGAGGCGTTGGGCTCTAAGCGAACCCGGCGATTGTCTGCAGGCTACGCATTATTGAACCCGGCGATCGATCGATGGCTGTTAACTAAACCCGATCGAGCGATTCTTTCGCCATCTGCTGCTAAGCGAAGCCGATCGATGCCGCCTCTGGGATGAGCGATTGGCGTTGGGGGGGGTTGGATGAACAGTGAGCGGTGGCGTTGCCTCACGATGAACAGGACCCCTGGTGTGGTGGAGGGCTGGATGAATAGTAGACGGTGGAGGGGTGCCCGTGGAGGGGTGGTTGAACAGGACCCGTGGTGTGGAGGGCTGGATGAGCAGTGAGACGGTGGAGGGTGGTTGAGCGATGGCGGTGGAGTAGCGCGGTGGAGGCTAGATGAACAGGAGCCCGTGGAGGCTGGAGGAGGTCGACGGTAGCCCGTGGAGGCTGGAGGAGGTCGACGGTGGAGATGAACAGTATCCCGTGGAGTCCTGTTTTGCGGTATGCCACACCCCTCCCGATGAACAGGACCCCCGTTTCGACCGTAGGAGGTCCGTTTCGTCCGTTTTGCGGTACACCACACCCCTCCCTATCAACAAGACCCCTGTTTCGACCGTAGGAGGTCCGTTTCGTTCGTTTTGCGGTACGCCACACCCCTCCCGATGAACAGGACCCCCGTTTCGACCGTAGGAGGTCCGTTTCCTCCGTTTTGCGGTACGCCACACCCCTCCCGATCAACAGGACCCCGTTCCGAATGTAGGATGTCCGTTTCCTCCGTTCTGCGGTACGCCAGGCCTCGTTTCCATCGCCTGTTCCGTCCAAGCCCTCCCGATGAACACGGCCATGCATTCGGTTCCAACCCAGCCGGTTGGCTCCCCATGAACACGACGATGACGCTGTTTCTCCGTTCCGACCCAGCCATGTACGTATGCGCGAGTAGGCGTTCGAGACCCTGCCCGTATGTACATACGTGCCCGTATTTTCTTTCTTGCACCCTGGCCGCTGTACGTACGTGTACATGCTACGTGCGCGCCTCTACTACGACACGTACGCGCCTCTACTACAACACGTGCGCGCCTCTACATCGACCAATATATATGTATGTACACGTTCGCGACCAGAATGGCAACGCTACGTACGGTTCGACCAGGTGGGTCCCGACTGTCAGGCACTTCCTTGTGTGCGAAGATGTAGCTGGTGGGTCCCAGCAGTCAGGGGGAAACGTTTTTTTCACGAAATACGGTGGCCCGTCCGATGGGTCCCCGCTGTCAGGTGGAGGAATAATTATTTTGCGCGTAATAAGGAGGCACTTCCTTGCTGCGGCTGTGGACCCGGTGTCACCTCTCTGTCGGTGTCAAACCGGCGGATCTCGGGTAGGGGGTCCCGAATCGTGCGTCTAGGCGGATGGTAACAGGAGACAAGGGACACGATGTTTTTACCCAAGTTCGGGCCCTCTCGATGGAGGTAAAACCCTACTCTGCTTGATTAATATTGATGATATGGGTAGTACAAGAGTAGATCTACCACGAGATCAGAGAGGCTAAACCCTAGAAGCTAGCCTATGGTATGATTGTTGTTCGTCCTATGGACTAAAACTCTCTGGTTTATATAGACACCGGAGAGGGTTAGGGTTACACAGGGTCGGTTACAATGGAAGGATATCTACATATCTGTATCGCCAAGCTTGCCTTCCACACCAAGGAAAGTCCCATCCGGACACGGTACGAAGTCTTCAATCTTGTATCTTCATAGTCCAGGAGTCCGGCCGAAGGTTATAGTTCGGCTGTCCGGACACCCCCTAATCCGGGACTCCCTCAGTAGCTCCCGAACCAGGCTTCAATTACGATGAGTCCGGTGTCACATCCCTAATTCTGGTATGACCTAGGCTAGCTAGTCATGTGTGCATCATGTTTAAATTGCTTTTAAATTTGAAATGGGGATTGGCTCAAACCCTAGCACCTAAGATAAATCAAATAGGTTCAGCTAAAATAAATTCCAAAAACCCAAAATGGTCTTAGAAAAATGTTCATGATTCTTGGAAATCTTTGGAAGCTTGACAACTAGAGGTGATGCACATTTTCCTAGCCATCTTGGATTTTACCTCAACACATATTGTATTTGATTGGGGCTCCAAAACATTGCTATAAATATTTTGACAGCTCCAAATATTCCGAGAAATGTTGAGGACACGGATTAATCTGAGAGTGCCCAAAAATATTCTCGAATTATATAAAAATGATTTAGTGCTAAACTAAATCAAAACAGCAAAATAAATAGAAAACATAAACTAAATTAAAAAGGGCGAAACCTCACTGGCCTCCCTCAGGCTGGCCGGCCCGATTAGCCAGCCAGCCCACAGGCCTCACTCATCTGTCGTCTTCCTCCCCGACAGAGGAGGGCCAGGCGTGCCCGACAGCAGCACCGCCAAGGCCGCGCCACCTCCTCCCTCCCTGCCTGCCTGTCCTCCCTCTCGTCGCTCTGGATGCTCCGCTCGTCTCCGTAGCACCGGCATGCTCTCTAGGTACCTAGGAAGCCGTTGAGGCCCTCGGTTGGCCTCCCCGTGCACCGCAACGACGCCTGCCTCGTGCCGTGGCTTCCGCAGCCGCCCGGCTCAACGCCGTCGCCAACTCCGGCGACCCCGCGCCCCCCTGCTGCCTCAGTTGGATGCGCGGGAGGAAGGGCTACCGCCTGGTGCCCTTAGCATGTCGGATTTCTTGGAGGCGGCGCCTCCGTGAAGCTTCTGCCAGCGGTTTTGGTCGACGCCCGGCCAGCTCCGTGGTGACGTGGCGCCACCATTAGTTTCTAATGATCCAACTAATCACCACTAATCCCTCCCTAACAGATGCTGACAGACAGGCCCCACCCGTTAATTAACCACAGGGTTATTTCCTGTTTAATTTAAGCTAACGACCATGGCCCCACCGGTCTGTTTGACCTTGCCACCTTAGCGTTGACCGACCCCACTGGTCAGCCTCTGCTGCTAATGCGGTTACACTGACATGCGGGACCCACTGGTCAAGGTTGACCCGGGTCAGCGCTTTTGACCTGCTGACGCAGGCATGATGCAGTGCTGATGCAGTAATTGACTTTTGGGTTTAAAATAAATTAGGAATTCTAGAAAATGCCCCAAACTTCTAAAAATCATAGAAATTCAACCGTAACTCCAAATGAAATAATTTATATATGAAAAATGATCAAAAAACTCCAATCTATCCATCTGTACCATTTTCATGCATGTTTGATCAAGTTAACTTCACTGTTTAGGATGAAACATGAATAGGACAACTTTGATAATAGTTTTGGAGTTGGGATTTCATGTAGTTTGAATTCCACTTCAATCAAAATGACTTGCTGTTGCATTAGCCCAAATCACAGCATATTGCCATGTCATGATCATGCATCATATTGTTGCGTTGCATTGATTTTGTTTCTTCTTTGTTTGCCGGTGTTTGTCCCCTCTCGATAGACGTGGTTCCGACGATGAGTTCGATGACACCGATGAAGAACTATATTATCTTCAGAAGTGCCAGGCAAGCAAAACCCCCTTGTTCATTCCGATACAATCCCACTCTCTCGCTCCTGCTCTCTTTTACTGCATTAGGACAACAACGATTCATTTGTTACTTGCTGCGGTAGTTGAACCCCTTTATCCTCTGCATGACCTGTCATTGCCACAGTAAATAGATGAAACCCACTAGCATGAGTAGGAGTTGTTTGAGCCTGTTGTGCCTACTCATTCATGCTTGTTTGTCATGCCTGCTACTGCTTAGAGTTGAGTCAGGTCTGATTCATCAGGGATGAATTGGAGGTGTGTGAACATGTCCTACTGTGTGTGAGCTAAGTGTGTGAACACGTTTTGGTAAAGGTAGCGGTGAGAGGCCATGTAGGAGTACATGGTGGGTTGTCTCATTGCAGCCATCCTCAGGAACTGAGTTCTGTGTTTGTGGTCCATGAACAGTTACTACCACACATTGGGTTCCGGTAACTCGACCCCTCTCGACTTATTAATCAACTTGATCTCTGTCTAGGAGTTGCAACTAGTTTACGGTGTTTGTAGGTAGTGTTAGTAGTCTACCAAGTGGCACCCGATGCAGGTGGGCTTGGGACAGACTAGGCACCGTGGCACGGTGTACCAAGCATAGAACCACCCGTCGAGGTGGGCTTGGGAACCCTGCACACATCGTTTGGGGCCGTGAGCGACACCCCGGCCGGATCTCCTTGCGGATGGAACCCGAATAGGCGATAAACCTGGACTAGATACTTGTGTGGTTAGTCAGGTCGTGGCCGACACCCTCGCCAGGCTTCTGCTTGAAGGTTGCCGAGATACATGACGTGTACATGGCGGTAAGTGGCGAGAGCGTGTGTGAAGGAGTACACCCCTGTAGGGTTAATATGATCTATTCGAATAGTCGTGTCCGCGGTAAAGGACTTTTGGGTTGCCTATAACAGTTCATAGACAAGTGAAAGTGGATACTCTAAAATGCGCAAGATAAGCGTGAGTGCTATGGATGGTGTTCTCGTAGGGAGACGGGATCAGATCCATAGTGGTGTATTGATTGGTGAATATGTGGAGTCGTGTGCGCCACCTCAAAAGAATGACTTGCAGTCGTAGTTCAGGATAGCCACCGAGTCAAAGCTGGCCTGCTGCAGTTAAACCCCACCACCCCTTTGTTGATAATGATGCATATGTAGTTAGTTCTGATGTAAGTCTTGCTGAGTACAATTGTACTCACGTTTGCCTATTTTATGTTTTTGCAGAGAGACCTCAGTCTTGCTAGTAGTTCCGCGTGGACTTCGATGTTTAGCTTGTTACCTCAGCTACGATCTTGTGCCCTCGGCAGGATCTGGTAGATAGTCAGGCTTCTAAGCCTTTTTCATTTATAGTTGTCTGTACTCAGACGTGTTTAGCTTCCGCTTGTGCTTTGACTTGTATGCTCTGAATGTTGGGTCATGAGATCCATGTCTGTAATATCTCGCTCCTCGGAGCCTAATGAATAAATATTTGAGTCGTAAAGTTATTGTGATGCCATGTTGTAGTTACACATATCGAGCATATTGTGTGCATGTCTGAAATGCTTGGTATGTGTGGGATCCGACAACCTAGTTGTTTATCCTTGGCAGCCTCTCATATGGGGAAATGTAGTTTAGTGCTTCCTAAGCGATAGTAGTCCGCTTCATATTTCGGTTCACGGAGTCCTGCTAGCCCAAAGACTACCGCTTTCTGGACACTTGATCGGCGGCATGTGTTTCACTTCGTTCTGTATACATCGCCTTCGGGAAATGTCACACGGTGACATCCGAGTCCTGCCTAGCCTGCTACAGCCGGGTTACCGGAGTCTGTTAGCAGATGCTACAGCCCGGATTCATACGTTGATGACCGACATGCTCGATGTGGTTCATGTATGCCTGTCCCCATGGGTTAAGCGCCGCTTTGGGTTCACGACTAGCCATGTCGGCCCGGGTTCTCTGTCATATGGATGCTAGCGACACTATCATATCGTGAGCCAAAAGGCGAAACGGTCCCGGCCCCTGGTAAGGCGACACGGTGGGAATACGTGCGTGAGGCCGCAAAAGTTATATGAGGTGTTACCAGCTAGATCGGCGTGACTTGGAATCGGGGTCTGACGACTTTGGTATCGAGCTTTGCTGTGGGATTACCAAGCCAAACCGGTCGAAGTTGTGTCTAGAAATGTTTTAGTTATGTAAGGGAATTGATTGTGGAAGGGAACATAAGGCTCTTTTTACTCCTTATACCTCATGGCCTTCTGATCTGAGTCAACCTCTTATCTTCTACGGGGATTAAGAACTAGGCTTCTCATCTATCTATTAGGATGACGTGTTACTAATCCTTAAACTTTTAAGATTGTTGGTTTAAGCCCCAGTTCAGTTTCTACTACTTCCGTGTGTTCATAGTTGGTCTCGGAACCTTGATATGATGTTGTTGAGTGGATATGCCACCATTTTGCATGATGTCTCAAATCTTTTTGAGCATTTACAACCGTTATGCTGTCCGAGTCATCCCAGGTTTCTAAACTATCTGATGCATTTGCAAATTCTTCCTTCCTGTTCACGGTGTCCTTTTGGTCAGAATAAGCACACTAATCGCCTGTTGAGGTACTCCTTGCCTTGACATATATGTTGGAACTAGAATTATGACCCTAAGCATCTTAGAGGATCACCTGGTAATATGGCCATGTTTTTGTGTTCCCGATGTGATGATTCTGGCCATCATTCTCGAAAGCATTCCGTGATGCCACTTAGTTAGTAGGTATTCTATTTCTGGGTCCCTGAACCCGAGATTCACCCTTCTTACCTCTTGTTGATAGTGTTTGCTAGTTCCTTTAGGATATTAGTAACTTTGCGATAGTCCTCAAGGTCCGTGGCATTTCCTTCTTCCAAATACCATGAACTATTTAAGGCAGAAGTTATTTGAACCAAAAGATCACAATCAGAGTACTCTTGAGGAGTTCTCCATTCATAATTGTGACTCTGCCAATCCTACCTCTCTGCATGGGTTATCCGGAAGAAACATGTTGAACTTGGTTCGACATACTAATCTATGCATCCACAACTCGTAAAGATATATGATCCTTTGAGTTGTTTCCATTCTGTTGTATTCGATCCCGTCCTATCGGTTGGTAGTCGAGTAGTTGTGCATTAATGTTATCGATGCCTATTACTCATGTGGTCCGTCAAGCCATTCTATTCCGTAATGACTAGGAGAAACAAACTCCAGTACCTCATCCATATCCAGGATTGGGTCAAAGCGGTTGTATTCCGCAGATCAAAATGCCAATTCAGCTTTTGTTACGTTCTACCACAAGTATTACCCACTTTATGTCGAACGCGTCATGAGAATTGCACCTTCTTTTATGAATTCTTGACGTAGTGATACTTCTCGCTATCATTATTCATTCCTCTGTCCCGTGTTGATGTAACCGGAATGCCGACAAGTGAATTGTGATGTGTGAAATCGATACTCCTAGCAACCTTGTTGCTTGGTAGTTAATGGACAATATTCTCATTCTTAAGCGTGTTGGTTATTAAATCATCATACTAAGATTGATCGTGCTACCTAGTCCTTATTTACGGTGCACCCTTGATCAATGAGTTAGGAAAATCCCTTGCTTATTTGATCATATCGTCTTGCCCTGAAAAGCAAGATTGTTCTCGAGCTTAATAACATATCGGTGGTTCGTGACTTTCCAAATATCTTCTTGGAAGTGCTACGAAGTTGTCGCCTGACCGCTATGTTAAGTTCGTGATCAAGTTGGTTTCTTGTAAACCACCCCTTCTCCAAGAATCCGTGTTGGATAACCCTGAGCTAGTTGGTTAAGCTAAACAACAACTTGGAGAGTTGGAAGATGAAAGCTTGTCCGACTTAGTTCATTTTAAGGGATATCCTTTTGAGTGTGTGTTGAAGAAAGATGATATCTTCATCGATTGGTCCTCGTGATCAGTTGTTGGATCTATTGCCTTGTCAAAACCTTGACTTGAGTATGGGCCATCGTCAAGTCAAATCAGAACCAACGATATTCGTGATGTTGTCTTACTCGTGGTTGATCCCTCGAGCATACACCATTACATCTGTTGGTCTGACCAATACTATCACCGTGTTCACATGATGGCGGAAGTCCAGTGATATGGAAATTCCAATGAGTTGTTGTTGAGCCCATCAGCATCATTTTGTCTCCCCCATGATTCATGTTGAACATCAACCTAGTGTTGGAAACTTTGTAAGCAATGCCTTCGTGTTCCGTTCATGAAGCTTATGCTTGGATGGAAGAAGTGACTTCCTCGAATTCATGTGCTTTAGGTGTAAGTTGCCGCCATGAGTTCGAGAAAGATTGTTTTGTTTCCTCTAGAACCATCCCAAGTCAGGTCATGCATACGTGCGAAGTATTCTATGGTTTGGAGACTTGCAACCTTCATTCTATATGTATCCCTAGCACACCAAGCCACTGATTGATTTGTTCAAGGAGAAGGAGTTCCTTCATAAGAGCTGATCATGACTTATGTTAGGACTTCGATATCCTCGATGATGATTCCCCCACCTGAACTCGGTAGTGTTTCATTATAAGACTACCATGTGGTCATGCTTGTCTTGGACAACGTGTTCACATGTTTGTAGCAGAACCAGCTCATCTTTTGGAGCTTGCTATCATAGTTCATCCCCTGAGAGTCTCGCAACATCATCTCGTCAATTTGTGTTGCAAACTTTCATTTTTCCTTCTAGACTTGATGAGTCTGGATTATCCTGACACCAACCAGATCTGAATCTCAGGCAGATATGATGGTTGGAACGTTTCTCAAGAACTATAATATTGGTCTCTTTGTAATCCGGTAAAGTGGATGTTGTGGCCAACACACCCAACCGGAAGACTTATTATCGTAGTATCTTGATTGAGAAAGTTGGTCACCTCCCCATAAGGACCTCGTAGAATTTATTCCAATAGTTGTTACTTATGGATTATTGTGTTCCCGAAGTCCGACCTTTTACTTGATGTTCTAGATATCAAACATATCTATGAATGGATTACGCTAGCACATCAAGGAGAACATTAGAAGCGGAGTGCTAAATGTCTCTCGGACGATCATCCAGATTTCGTTCTCTTGGCCTCGCTAAGGGGAAGTCTGAGAAGGTGTTATCTTCCTTTGTATCCGCATCATCCATCACTATTCATCATGGTAGTAAGATGTGCTGCCAGGATCCTCGGCACGGATGTTGGTAAAACCTTGATGACCATGGAAGTGCTCAAGTTTTTGAGAGCACACTCAGTCACTAGGTTATATCCTCGGTATCAATTGGAATGTGCCTCCCGTTTGCCGAGTTGTTCTATAACCAAAGTTTCCTTTCCGAACTGAGTATGCTATTTTCCCGAACCCCTTTCAAACGATCGTTGTGAATTGCCTTAGCCTGGTATGGAGAGTTTCAATGATCCTTTCCGATAGAGTTTCTTTCTAACGTCATCGAGTTGGATGAAGATCTAGAAAGCAAAGACGTCAAGATCAATATGAAGCAACGAATCAACATCTTGAGAAGGACAGTTGGATCATGAAGATCGTGTTAGCTTGTGACCCCTCTGACTTCTTACCTCACGACTTGAATCTCGGGACGAGATTCTTGTTTAGTAGGGGTGAGCTGTCACATCCCTAATTCTGGTATGACCTAGGCTAGCTAGTCATGTGTGCATCATGTTTAAATTGCTTTTAAATTTGAAATGGGGATTGGCTCAAACCCTAGCACCTAAGAGAAATCAAATAGGTTCAGCTAAAATAAATTCCAAAAACCCAAAATGGTCTTAGAAAAATGTTCATGATTTTTGGAAATGCTGGAAACAACAACTAGAGGTGATGCACATTTTTTCTAGCCATCTTGGATTTTACCTCAACACATATTGTATTTGATTGGGGCTCCAAAACATTGCTATAAATATTTTGACAGCTCCAAATATTCTGAGAAATGTTGAGGGACACCGGATTAATTCAGAGAGTGCCCAAAAATATTCTCAGAATTATATAAAAATGATTTAGTGCTAAACTAAATCAAAACAGAGCAAATAAATAGAAAACATAAACTAAATTAAAAAAGGGCAGAAACCTCACCTGGCCTCCCTGTGCGGCCTGGCCGGCCCAGTTGGCCAGCCCAGCCCACCTGGCCTCACTCATCTGTCGTCTTCCTCCCCGACAGGAGGGGGCAGTAGCGTGCCAGCAGCGCACCGCCAGCCGCGCCACCTCCTCCCTCCCTGCCTGCCTGTCCTCCCTCTCATCGCTCCGGATGCTCCGCGCGACGCCACGCGCCGCCCCGTACCCCTCTCACTCTCCCTGGTCCCCTCCCCTCCTCTACCTCACCCTCTCCCACGACGGCCGACGCGGCCATGGAAGCGCCGCCCTGAACCACCACGGCCACAGCCACCCCCTCGCTCCTCTGACGTGCCCATGAGCTCCGCCTCCGTCGTCTACGCCTCCTCGACGACTCACGCGATGCTGGACGCCCCGACGCATCGTCCCCGACCTCTTCTTCAACCTCGGGATGCCGAGATCGCCACCGCCGTGCCGTCTACTCCGAGCCTTCCCCGAGCCCACATCGACGCCTCTGCAACCACCGTGAGCTCCCGCGCCGGAACCCCCTCTCCCCGAGCTCGATTACGCCTCTAGTCGTCGCCCCGCGAGCATCGAGCTCCGGCCATCGCCATGGCCGGCGAGCCTCGCGCTCCCGAGCTTTTCCGCTCGTCTCCGTAGCACCGGCGTGCTCTCTAGGTCCCTAGGAAGCCGTTGAGGCCCTCGGTTGGCCTCCCCGTGCACCGCAGCGACGCCTGCCTCGTGCCGTGGCTTCGGCAGCCGCCCGGCTCAACGTCGTCGCCAACTCCGGCGACCCCGTGCCCCCCTGCTGCCTCCGTTGGATGCGCGGGAGGAAGGGATACCGCCTGGTGCCCTTAGCATGTCGGACTGCTGCCGGAGCAGCGCCTCCGGCGAGCTTCTGCCGCGGTTTTGGTCGACGCCGGCCAACTCCGGCGGGCTGACGTGGCACCACCATTAGTTTCTAATGATCCAACTAATCACCACTAATCCCTCCCTAACAGACGCTGACAGACAGGCCCCACCCGTTAATTAACCACAGGGTTATTCCCTGTTTAATTTAAGCTAATGACCGTGGCCCCACCGGTCTGTTTGACCTTGCCACCTCAGCGTTGACCGACCCCACTGGTCAGCCTCTGCTGCTGATGCGGTTACACTGACATGCGGGACCCACTGGTCAAGGTTGACCTGGGTCAGTGCTTTTGACCTGCTGACGCAGGCATGACACAGTGCTGATGCAGTAATTGACTTTTGGGTTTAAAATAAATTAGGAATTCGAGAAAATGCCCCAAACTTCTAAAAATCATAGAAATTCAACCGTAACTCCAAATTAAATAATTTATATATGAAAAATAATCAGAAAACTCCAATCTATCCATCTATACCATTTTCATGCATGGTTGATCAAGTTAACTTCACTGTTTAGGATGAAACATGAATAGGACAAATTTGATAATAGTTTTGGAGTTGGGATTTCATGTAGTTTGAATTCCACTTCAATCAAAATGACTTGCTGTTGCATTAGCCCAAATCACAGCATATTGCCATGTCATGATCATGCATCATATTGTTGCATTGCATTGATTGTGTTTCTTCTTTGTTTGCCGGTGTTTGTCCCTCTCGATAGACGTGGTTCCGACGATGAGTTCGATGACACCAATGAAGAACTATATTATCTTGAAGTGCCTGACAAGCAAAACCCCCTTGTTCATTCCGATACAATCCCACTCTCTCGCTCCTGCTCTCTTTACTGCATTAGGACAACAACGATTCATTTGTTACTTGCTGCGGTAGTTGAACCCCTTTATCCTCTGCATGACCTGTCATTGCCACAGTAAATAGATGAAACCCACTAGCATGAGTAGGAGTTGTTTGAGCCACGATGTGCCTACTCATTCATGCTTGTTTGTCATGCACTGCCATCGCTTAGAGTTGAGTCGTGTCCGATTCATCGAGGATGAATTGGAGGTGTGTGAACATGTCCCACGTGTGTGAGCTAAGTGTGTGAACACGTTTTGGTAAAGGTAGCGGTGAGAGGCCATGTAGGAGTACATGGTGGGTTGTCTCATTGCAGCCATCCTCGTGAACTGAGTTACGTGTTTGTGATCCATGAACAGTTACTACCACACATTGGGTTCCGTAACTTTCGACCCCTCTCGACTTATTAATCAACTTGATCTCTGTCCGGGAGTTGCAACTAGTTTACGGTGTTTGTAGGTAGTGTTAGTAGTCTACCAAGTGGCACCCGTGCAGGTGGGCTTGGGATGACTAGGCACCGTGGCACGGTGTACCAAGCGTAGAACCACCCGTCGAGGTGGGCTTGGGAACCCTGCACACATCATTTGGGGCCGTGAGCGACACCCCGGCCGGATCTCCTTGCGGATGGAACCCGAATAGGCGATAAACGTGGACTAGAGACTTGTGTGGTTAGTCAGGTCGTGGCCGACACCCTCGCCAGGCTTCCGCTTGAAGGTTGCCGAGATACATGACGTGTACATGGCGGTAAGTGGCGAGAGCGTGTGTGAAGGAGTACACCCCTGCAGGGTTAATATGATCTATTTGAATAGTCGTGTCCGCGGTAAAGGACTTATGGGTTGCCTATAACAGTTCATAGACAAGTGAAAGTGGATACTCTAAAATGCGCAAGATAAGCGTGAGTGCTATGGATGGCGTTCTCGTAGGAAGACGGGATCAGATCCATAGTGGTGTATTGATTGGTGAATATGTGGACTCGTGTGCGCCACCTCAAAAGAATGACTTGCAGTCGTAGTTCAGGATAGCCACCGAGTCAAAGCTGGCTTGCTGCAGTTAAACCCCACCACCCCTTTGTTGATAATGATGCATATGTAGTTAGTTCTGATGTAAGTCTTGCTGAGTACAATTGTACTCACGTTTGCCTATTTTATGTTTTTGCAGAGAGACCTCAGTCTCGCTAGTAGTTTTGCGTGGACTTCGACGTTTAGCTTGTTACGTCGCCTACGATCTTGTGCCCTCGGCAGATCTCGGTAGATAGTCGCTTCTAAGCCTTTTTCATTTATAGTTATGCGTACTTTCAGACGTGTTTAGCTTCCGCTTGTGCTTTGACTTGTATACTCTGAATGTTGGGTCATGAGACCGATGTCTGTAATATCTCGCTCCTCGGAGCCTAATGAATAAATATTTGAGTCATAGAGTTATGTTGTGATGCCATGTTGTAGTTACACATATCGAGCATATTGTGTGTATGTCTGAAATGCTTGGTATGTGTGGGATCCGGCAACCTAGTTGTTTATCCTTGGCAGCCTCTCATATGGGGAAATGTAGTCTAGTGCTTCCTGAGCGATAGTAGTCCGCTACAGCCCGGTTCACCGGAGTCACCGCTAGCCCAAAGACTACCGCTCTGGACACTTGACTGGCCGGCATGTGTTTCACTTCGTTCTCGTGGTTCCGTCCCTTCAGTGGAAATGTCACGCGGTGACATCCGGAGTCTGCCTAGCCTGCTACTGACCGGGTTACCGGAGTCACATTAGCTGCTACAGCCCGGATTCACACGTTGATGACTGACATGCTCTTTGTGATTCATGTATGCCTGTCCCCATGGGTTAGCGCCGCTTTGGGTTCATGACTAGCCATGTCGGCCCGGGTTCTCTGTCATATGGATGCTAGCGACACTATCATATACGTGAGCCAAAAGGCGCAAACGGTCCCGGGCCCTGGTAAGGCGACACCCGTGGGAATACCGTGCGTGAGGCCGCAAAGTGATATGAGGTGTTACCAGCTAGATCGATGTGACTTGGAATCGGGGTCCTGACATCCGGCGCGCAGATTTATCTTCGGCATTGCAAGGCGGGTTCTTCTCGAAATTCCGTGTACCTGTTGAATAGTGTTCGGCTTTTCGTGAATATTGCGCTCCTTGGCTTCCACACCCAATAATGGCCGTCTTCCACGTGTCAAACGAATGTGAAAAGCCAGGGTGTTTTTACTTTTACCCCCCTAGCTGCGCAAATAAGCTGCCTTATAAAAGAGACGAGGATTTAGATCCGAATCACACCATCTCCCTTCGCGAGCATTCATAGGAGCGCATCCGATGTAAATCCATTCCATCATGGCGGTGGGCGCAACTCCTCCTCTCGCCCTGCCAGCCCTCGGCCTGGAGATTGGGAGAGATGTTCCGTCCCACATAGCGAGCTAGTGACGCTCCAAACCAAGGGATTTCTTCCCCCAGCCTTCATGGTTCCGGTTCGAGCCGGACTCGCCACCTATAATGGCGGAAAGGTGCGGAGAGCGTCCCCAATCCCTCCAAAGGAGAGCGGGTATGCCTTGTCCCTTACTTAATAAGAGGGCTCGGATTTCCAATTCATCCGTTTCTCCGGGGCTCTCGAGTTCTACGACCTCCACTGCACAACCTTACGCCTGCCTCCATATTGCATATCGCGGGCTTCAGAGCCCTTTGCGAGCTGTTTTTAGGCGTCGAAGCTCACTTCGCTACCGTGGAAGAAGCTGTTCTGCCTTGTGCCCTGTTCTCAGGAGGGGTCGATATATCAAGTGGGCGGAGCCGAACTATGGCGCATCGCCGGGACCGGATATCTATCCGGAACCCCAAAGAAGGCATCCGAAGACTGGCCTTCAGAATGGTTTTATATAGAAGATGTCCCCCTGCCGAACCCTGTGCGGATCGGCCTTCCTGAGTTCAATAATGCTCCTTTGAGGAAGCGCCTAAACTGGCGCCCACGGAGCCCTCAGAAGGAAAATGACAGGGATGTCCTTTACCTGATGAGCCGGATAAGATTAGTAGCCCATTCCGGACTGACCATGATCGGGGTCATGGCCACATGCATCATGCGGGGGGTGCAGCCGCTTCAGTATAGAGGCCACCCCATGTGGGATTTCAACGGGGAGGATGATGCCACCCGCTGCGGCCGTAAGGGGCCGGGATCAGTCGCTGCTCCGACGAAGGCCTTGTCCGCATTATACAAGGAAGAAGAGGAGGATTTCCTCCGCGTCAATCCACAGGGCGGATTTTCTATGTACGATCCTCCAAGCTGGGTAAGCGGACACTTCTTTATGCCCATCCGTTCCATATTCCCGTAGTTAGGTACCTTATTACGTGATTTTGACGCAGAATTGCGCGGGCTGTAAAGGATATGAACAGCCCTCCTCCACAACCCGATGATCGAAGAAGGTCCCTCGATCCGGCCTCCCAAGAGGATCCGGACATATCCGTGGAGCTGATCGATGGGGTATTTTACCAATCGAGCATCGACAATGCCTTGGTCGCCATTACGACCGATTACCCGGAATATTTCCAGCCTCATAGGTAACCGAAACCGAAGTCCCAATACTTTGAAAATGATCCACCCGTGCTTATCTTTGATCACCGTATATCAATGGTGTTTTGCAGGGGGAGCCCTTGAGGCGGAAGGCCGAGCCTGCGGTGGCTAGCAAACAAGGGGCAGCAAGGCCCAACAGGCTAAAAAGAAGTGCGGTCCGGATTGAGACGCCGGCGCCACGGTATGGCATGCCGCCTTATTCCCAGGTTTTATTCCCGAAGGGTATACTAACGCTCGTGCTCTCTTCAGGAAAAAGAGCGCTCACCAGACTATATCCGGAGAGGCTGCCAATCGAGCCTCCACCAGCCAGGCTCCAAAGCCAGGTCCAGAGGCGGAGGCGAACATGAGGCGTGCGTCAGACACTCCTCCGACAAAGGATGCCGACGGACTATCTGCCACCAATTCCGAGGTGGAGAGTGCCATGAATCACAGGCGTCGCCGGACTGTTCTTCGTGACGCATGTTTCTCCCAAGAGGCATTGGATGCCTTCAATTCGGGAGATGCGCACCTCCGTGCCGCTCAAAATGGTCTATCGAGCCACGGAGCGTTATGTGATGTATATACGGGTGAGAAAATTTGATGGTTATATATACAAGTAGCCCCGAGACTTGAAATAGTTAGAATAACTGATTTAAGGATCATTTATTATCTGAGGATCTTACAACAAAGAATACCCAACTGTCCCAGAGCTGGAAGAGTGCAAAGCCCAACTTGAGGCCGCACTAGTCATTGTAGGGGAGGCCAAGGAGACCCCATCCGGTAATATACGCTTGAAAGATAAGTATGTTGTGAAGTCGGCGTATGTGTAAATCGACAATATCATTGCAGATGGCGCCGAGTAGATCCGGACAAGCAACAACTCTTGCGCGGTTAAAAGCCGGGAGAGCGTGCTTACGAGGGTGAGGCAGAGAAGAATAGTCTCCAAGATGCGGCACCCAGGGAGAGGAACTCAAAGATGTTCGTGCCTTAGTGGCGGACTCCGTGAAGGAGAATCGACGGCCGACGCGGCATTTTTAGTAAGCGCTTGAGCGAACTTTGAAAAAGAGTTCGGAAAAAGAAGTCGACTAACGAGTTACGATGCAGTAGGTATGCTCACAGTGTCGTCTGCAGAGGAAATGCCGGTTCTCACGGGTGACCTTCTTCCCGAGCTCTTACAACCGCATTTAACGAAGTTCGGCAGGTGATGAAGGGCGTCGCCCGGGCCTTGTGGCCATCTGTCTCCCTGCCCGAAGGCCTTGGAGAGCTTGCAGAGAGGCTTAAGGGAGCGCGGCGGCGCTTCCGATTATGGAAGATATCGGCCTGCCGTCAAGGCGCCAGGGAGGCCTGGGCCATGGTGAAGCGGTACACGAAGGCTGACTCAAACCACATGGCGAGGTCGGACCTGTGGGGCCCGATGGGAAGGAGATCCTGTGAGCTTAGTGTATGGCCAAGTAGAATTGGCATAAAGTATTCCCAACAGGACTGTAAACTAGACAGCCTATTAGATGGTATTGAGGAGGAATACACCCAGTCAATTTGACTATGTAATTTAAGATGACATGTAAAAATGCCTTCTAGCCAGATTGTAGATCGTTTGTCATGGCGGACCTTTTCGCTTCAACCTCGGGACCCTATAGTCCGGAGTGTGTCCGAATACCATCACGGTTATGTAAGAACCGGGGTATGCGTGGAGACCAGGCGTAGGGGTCATTAGTGCTTTAATGCATAAGTGCCCAACTAGTTATGTTATATTACATGGTTAGTAAGAAACATCTTCCAGGGAGAATAGTTCCGTTAGGGGTTCCTTTCCCTGGGAGGCATGCCTTGAAGTGCATGTCCGGACTGCTAAAAAAGCAGAAAAGCATCTGGGGGCGGATAAATAAATAAGTGAGGAATCATCTTTAGTTCACCGACCGAATATTTCCTTAAGAACGCTAGCTTTCGGCTTCACCCAGTCTGAGGTACACATCCGGTGACCAAGCGGTAATAATCGCAGAGGTGCTCCCTTTACCGCCTAGCCGAACAATCGGGAATGTAGGGGTAAGCACAGGAGCCAGACAACCCATCTTGGCCAAAACTTAAGTCATATCGATGCATATAATGGTGAATAAAAGGTACATGCGGAAGCATTACACATGTATTAGGCATAGGGCCCGTAAAATAAGCTTCTGTTAAGGAAGCCCCCAGGTATAATGAGTGCGGATAGCGCGTCAAGTATGTGCGAACAATGCACGAACGAGCCTTTAAAGGTTGTAAGAAAAAAAAGAGGGAGAAGGAGAGAAATACGAGACAGCTAATATGTAAAAAATAGACAGAGGAAGGAGACGAACTCATAATCCGGTGCTAGGTGTAGAATCTTCAGAGACGGGCTGCGTTCCATGGGTTCGGCTCGAGTCGGTTATCTGATGCATCTTGCAGACGGTACGCTCCACCGGTCAGGACTTGGTCGATAATAAAGGGACCTTCCCATTTGGGCTTGAGTTTGTCCTTTTTCTTGTCCGACTGGCGTAGAACTAATTCGCCAACATTGTAAGTTTTGGCCCGTACTTCTCTGCTTTGATATCTTCGAGCCTGCTGTTGATAGAATGCAGAACTGGCTTTGGCCACGTCACGCTCCTCCTCCAAGGCGTCCAAATTGTCCTGCCGATCAAGCTCGGCTTCTCTTTCTTCATACATGCACACGCGAGGTGAGTCATGAATTATGTCGCAGGGCAGAACTACCTCTGCGCCGTATACCATAAAGAATGGTGTGAATCCGGTGGTGCGATTCGGCGTGGTCCGCAGCCCCCCAGAGTACGGAGTCGAGCTCCTCTACCCAGTGCGTTTTAGATTCCTTGAGGGACCGCACTAGTCTGGGTTTGATGCCGCTCATGATTAGACCATTTGCTTGTTCGACTTGACCGTTAGTTTGAGCGTGATAGACTGAAGCATAGTCGAGCTTGATGCCCATCTTTTTGCACCAGAGTTTGACCTCGTCGGCCGTGAAGTCCGTGCCGTTATCGTTGATGATCTTTGTGGGGATGCCGTAACGGTGTACGACCCCTGATATGAAGTCTATCACCGGTCTGAATTCGGCCGTATTAACAGGCTTGGCCTCTATCCATTTGGTGAATTTATCCACCATGACCAATAGGTATTTTTGCTTGTGGGTTCCTCCATTAAGGGGTCCAACCATGTCAAGCCCCCAGACCGCAAAGGGCCAGGTGATGGGTATAGTTTGGAGGGCGGTGGGTGGCATGTGGCTTTGATTAGCAAAGAGTTGGGAACTGACGCATCGTTGGACTAAGTCCTGAGCATCTGCCGGGCCGTCGGCCAATAGAATCCTCAGACGGAAGGTCTTGCTTACAAGGGGCCCGGGCTGCGGCGTGGTGCCCGCTTGAATCCGGCATGAATTTCAGCCAGAAGATTCCGCCCTTCCTCTTCGGAGATACACCTTTGAAGGACTCCGGTGGTGCTTTTCTTATAAAGCTCTCCCTCATGGACTTTATAGGCTTTAGATCGCCGCACTATGCAGCATGCCTCATTTTGGTCCTCGGGAAGTTCCTGCCTAGTTAGGTAGGCTAGGAATGGTTCTGTCCACGGGGCAATGACTGCCATTATTACGTGGCTGAAGATGTTACTTCGTTGGCAGAGCCTCCAATTGTGTCAGAATGTTCGGTGTCGGCGGTCTTTGTTGGGTCCGGGCTGTTATTTCCGGACTCCCTTCCCATGATACTGGATGGCTTGAACAACCTCTCCAAGAAGATATTGGGGACGGCATCGCACTTTGCGCCAATGCGTGCATGTGACGCGCCGCTCGATTGTTTTCCCGGGCTATATGGTGAAATTCGAGCCCTTGAACCGAGCTGACATTTTTAGGACGGCGTTGTGATAAGCTGCCATTTTCGGATCCTTGGCATCAAAGTCTCCATTTATTTGGGATATCGCAAGGTTCGAGTCCCCGCGCACCTCTAGGCGTTGAATGCCCATAGATACTGCCATCCGGAGACCATGTAGAAGGGCCTCGTATTCGGCTACGTTGTTGGGGTCCGTATACATTATCTGGAGTACATATTGAACTGTATCTCCTGTTGGGGACGTCAGAACAACGCCAGCCCCTAGACCAGCAAACATTTTGGAGTCGTCGAAGTGCATGATCCAGTTGGAATATGTGTCGTACTCTTTAGGGAGTTCGGCTTCAGTCCATTCGGCGACGAAGTCGGACAAAACTTGCGACTTAATTGCTCGCCGTGGCTTATAGGTTATGTCAAATGGGAGGAGCTCAATGGCCCATTTGGCAATCCGGCCCGTCGCGTCATGGTTGTTTATAATGTCATTAAGAGGTACTTGGAGGCTCTTGTTATCGAACACTCTTGAAAGTAGTGTCGAAGCTTCCAGGATGCCATAAACACCGCGTACGCTATCTTTTGATAATGCGGATACCGTGACTTGCATGGAGTGAGGACAGTGGACATGTAGTAGACTGGCTTTTGAAGGGGAAACCTGTGTCCATCCGTTTCTCGTTCGACAACAAGCACCGCACTTACAACTTGATGAGTTGCGGCGATGTATAATAGAATTGGTTCGCCCATATTGGGCGCGGCCAGGACCGGGTTTGTTGCCAATATGGCTTTTATTTCTTCGAGTCCGGCCGTGGCGGCATCCGTCCACTCGAAGTGTTCGGTGCGCCGGAGGAGGCGATAGAGGGGTAATGCCTTTTCTCCTAGACGGGAGATGAAGCAGCTTAGAGCCGCCACGCATCCGGTCAATTTTTGTATTTGTTTGAGGTCCTTTGGGATATCCAATTGTGACAGAGCTCGGATCTTGGCTGGGTTTGCTTCAATTCCTCTACCGGATACAATGAAGCCCAAGAGCTTTCCGGCTGGTATGCCGAAAACACATTTTTCCGGGTTAAGCTTGATGTCATATGTTCAGAGATTATCGAATGTGAGCCTCAAGTCGTCTACTGGAGTTTCGACATGATTGGTTCTGACGACCACATCATCTACGTATGCCTCCACTGTTTTGCCGATCTGGTTTGCCGGACATGTACGAATCATCTTGTTGATATGTTGCGCGGCGTTTTTGAGCTGAAGGGCATTGTGTTGAAGCAGAATGGGCCGTATGGGGTGATAAATGTCGTTGCGGCTTGATCAGGTTCTGCCATCTTAATTTGATGGTAGCCAGAGTATGCGTCGAGGAAACACAATGAATCGTGTCCTGCGGTAGCGTCAATAATTTGATCGATGTGGGGGAGGGGGAAGGGATCCTTTGGGCAAGCCTTGTTGAGGTCCTTGAAATCGACACATAGGCGCCATGATTTGTCCTTCTTTGGTACCATCACCAGGTTTGCTAGCCAGTCCGGATGTTTTATATCTCTGATGAATCCGGCCTCCAATAGTTTGGATAGCTCCTCTCCCATGGCTTGTCTCTTAGGTTCGAGAAACGCCAAGAGCCTGTTTGGTGACTTGAATCCTTTTAGGATATTTAGGTTGTGCTCGGCTAGTCGTGGGATTCTGGCATGTGCTGAAGGATGCCAGCAAAAATGTCCCAATTTTCACGTAGGAATTCTCGTAGTGCAGCGTCTACATCAGGGTTTAATTGTGCCCCAATGGAAGCCATTTTTGTAGGGTCCGTTGGGTGGACTTGGAATTTGACTATTTCGTCTGCTGGTTTAAAGGAGGTGGACTTGGATCTTTTATCAAGTATCACATCGTCCCTGTTCACCGTCGGCGAAGCATGATCAGTTCCTCGGCCGCTAGGGCTTCGGATAGTGCCTCAAGGGCTAGTGTGGCTGTCTTATTTTCGGCGCGGAGTGCTATGTCCGGGTCACTAGCAAGAGTCATGATTCCGTTGGGCCCGGGCATTTTGAGCTTCATGTACCCGTAATGGGGTATAGCTAATGCCTCTCGCCCTAATAGAGCGTGGTATCCGCTACTGAACGGGGCCACTTGGAACGTGACCTCCTCAGACCTGTAATTATCCGGCGTGCCGAACACCACATCTAGTGTGATTTTACCTGTGCAGCTCGCTTCTCGACTGGGATTATTCCTCTAAAGGTTGTGCTGCTCCGCTCAATGCGGCTCCAGTCTATTTCCATTTTCCGAAGGGTTTCCTCATAAATGAGGTTCAATCCGTTGCCATCGTCCATGAGTACTTTGGTAAGGCAAAAGCCGTCCACTGTTGGACTGAGGACCAATGCTACTGGTGCTCGGGCTGTTCAGAATTTAGGTTCATCACTAGCATTAAAGGTAATAGCCGTGTCACTCCATGGATTTATTGTTGCTACTTGGTAGACTTCGGCGAGGTCATGGAGTGTTCGCTTATGCATATTGTTTGATGCGAAAGTCTCAAGACTGTTAATACCGCATCTTGGTATCCTTGGGCTGGTGCTCTGTGGATGCTGGGGTTAGAAACCCCTCGCCGCTTTTGGCCACCTGCCGGAGTATCCAACATGCTCTAAGGCTATGAGTTGGTGTAGCGCCCTCTGTGCTATGAATTTTACAGGGTCCGTTGAGCCACCCCTCCAGTACGGTTCCATGCCCCGTGGGTTTTTTTTTTGTTTTTTTGGTGTTTAACCCGGGTGATTGGCGATAATGCGCCCTTTTGTTTCAGACTGGGTTTGTATTCGGGGCCGGATTGTCCCAAAATCTTACTTCGGTTTTCCAGGCGCTTTCCATCGCACAGTACTTTCGTACTATGGACGCCAAGTCAGCAAAGCATGTAATTTCAGGGTGACTTAAGGCGTTGAGGATTCCCATGTCCGTGCAATTATTGCGGAAGAATGAAATTGCGTCTTCCTCGCGGCAGTCCTTTATCCTGTTCATAACCAGGAGGAATCGCCCGATAATGATGTCTTGTTTCTTCGTGCTCTTGCCTAATATTGGATAGATCGCCTATGTCCGGGTGGGCGGGTGGAATTAGATCCAAACCCTACCCAATCTGAGGCTCAAGGGCCAAGGAGTTTCGAACTTCGGAAGCTTGGATTCTTGGATGTTGTCCACTGAATCTAGCCCGTTGCCTGACTCTAAGTTCAGGTCTTGAGTGACGTCCTCCCCTCCACGGGTATCCGGCTTGGAGGGATTGGGAATCCGGACGTAGTTAGTCCTTAAGATAGATGAAGGGTTGCCATGTTGTTCCTCCACCACATCAACGTGATGGGTGACCTGGGGAGAGTTAATCTCTCTCAGATTGGGTTTAGGCCTAATATGGTCGTAGTCTGTAGCGACCCCCAGGGCGGCGATGCGATCCAAGAGCTCGTTTACAGAAGAGAGCTCCATCGGATCTAATTTCTCGGCGAGTTCCGAGTCGATGCGAAGATTGCTTTTGATGACCCGAGAAGTCATCGTCGGCGCGGCGACCGAACAGGCGGTCATAAGAAAACCGCCTAGCCGGCGAGTTTGGCAGATAGCCAAAGATCCATTAGCAACAGAGCCGTGTTTAAAGACGGGATGAGGCATCCTTCCTGATGGCGACAGCACAGCGGAACTCTCAATGAAAGCACTAATGTGGGTGTCAAAACCGACGGATCTCGGGTAGGGGGTCCCGAACTGTGCGTCTAGGCGGATGGTAATAGGAGACAAGGGACACGATGTTTTTACCCAGGTTCGGGCCCTCTCGATGGAGGTAAAACCCTACTCCGCTTGATTAATATTGATGATATGGGTAGTACAAGAGTAGATCTACCACGAGATCGAGAGGCTAAACCCTAGAAGCTAGCCTATGGTATGATTGTTGTTCGTCCCCACGGACTAAAACCCTCCGGTTTATATAGACACCGGAGAGGGTTAGGGTTACACAGGGTCGGTTACAATGGAAGGATATCTACATATCCGTATCGCCAAGCTTGCCTTCCACGCCAAGGAAAGTCCCATCCGGACACGGTACAAAGTCTTCAATCTTGTATCTTCATAGTCCAGGAGTCCGGCCGAAGGTTATAGTTCGGCTGTCCGGACACCCCCTAATCCGGGACTCCCTCACTCTCCACGTACAGTCCACGTCCGATGGAAGTCGTTCCTTGACCACGTTGACCATGCCGCGCCGAGAGCACCAAGGCGGTGGACGATGGCGAGGCCTAGGAAGGGGACGACGGGGAGCCGGGGAAGATGCGGCAGGGGAAGCCCGCGCCGAGAGGAGTACGTGGGTTTACTGGTTCGACTGCAGTGTGAGGCTGCCGTCGCCGCAGGGCCTGGCCAGCGGTGGGAATAGTAGGGGGCGGTGAGGCCTCCGCGGCAGCACATCCGGCCACGGGAGGCAGGAGCATGCGGCACGACCGGCGCTGCTTTGGGAGGCTGGAGCAAGAAGACCAGAGGTTGAAGAAGCACTACGGCCGTTGGATGGACGTCGTACGGTCACTGGAGCTAGAATCGTTTATATTGACTAAGTTGACAAAGCCCTCCGTCCCCGTCAACTTAGTAGGCCCACAAGTCAGCCTCCCACCAAGGTGGGTCCCAGCTAGCAGGGGGTATTCATTTTTTGTGCGTAATACGGAGGCACTTCCGGTGGGTCCGAGCTGACGTTAGGGGAACGTTTTTTCGCGAAATATGGTGGCCCGTCGGGTGGGTCCCAGCAGTCAGGGGCAAACGTTTTTTTCGCGAAATACTGGTGGCCTGTCCGGTGGGTCCCTGCTGTCAGGTGGAGGAATAATTATTTTCGCGTAATAAGGAGGAACTTCCTTGCAGCTGCCGTGGACCCAACTATCAGCCTCTCCACGTACAGTATTCTTCCGATGGAATTCGGTCGTTGACCACATTGACCACGCCGCGCCGAGAGCACCACGGTAGTGGACGGCGGCGAGGCCTAGGAAGAGGACGACGCAGTGCCGGGGAAGACGCGGTAGTGGATGCCCACGCGGAGAGGAGTACAAGGGTTCACTGGTTCGGCTGCGCTGCCGTCGCCGCAGAATAACGGGGGGTGTGGGTGAGTGGAGTGGAGGGATGGCCTGGCCAGCGGTGGGAGTAGTATGGGGGCGGTGAGGCCTCCGTGGCAAAGACAAACAGCCACCACGGAGGCGTGAGCAAAGCGGCACGACCGGCTGCTTTGGGCGGCTGGAGCAAGAACACCAGAGGTTGAAGAAGCACTACGGCCGTTGGATGTACATCGTACGGTCAGTCGAGCTAGAATCGTGCATATTGACTAAGTTGACAAAGCCCTTCTCCCCCGTCAACTTAGTAAGCCCACTATACTGGGTCCCAAAGCGTGGGGAGTATTCATTTTTTGTGCGTAATAAGGAGGCACTTCCTTGCGTGCGAAGATATATCTGGTGGGTCCGAGCTATCAGCGGCGGTAACGTTTTTTTTCACGAAATACAGAGGCCCTTTCGGTGGGTCCCAGATGTCAGGTGGAGGAATCATTATTTTGTGTGCAATAAGGAGGCATTTCCTTGCGTGCGGCCGTGGACCCAGCTATCAGCCTCTCCACGTACAATCCACTTCAGATGCATGTCGGTCGTTGACTACGTTGACCACGCCACACCGAGAACACCAGGGCGATGGACGACGGCGAGGCCTAGGAAGGGAACGACATGGAGGCAGGGAAGACTCGGCAGTTGTTTCCCACGCGGAGGGGAGTACGACTGTACGAGGGTTTATTGGTTCGTCTGCCGTCGCCGGAGAATAATAGCAGGTGTGGGACTGTGGGTGAGTAGAGGGATGGCTAGGCCAGCGATGGGAGTACGATGGGGCGGTGAGGCTCAGCGGCAAAGACCTGACCGGCCGGGGAGGAGGGAGCAGGCAGTCCCGCCGACGCTTGTTTGAGCGGCTGGAGTAGGAAGAGCAGAGATTGAAGAAGCACGATGGCCGTTGGATGGACATCCAACAGTATACAGGCCATCTGTGGAAAGCTTCAAGTCTGTGGAAAACAGCATACAGCCCATCTGCCATTATTTCAAATAATTTACAGCCTATTTTCTAATTCTTACGGGTTTTTTGGGGCCCATATTCTTTTTGTTAGCATTACAGCCTATATTGTGGCCACGGTTAAAAAATTATACAAAATTTTGCATATGTCGGTGCGGTCTGAACTGTTTTTAATCCCGAAATTTCGAGTCACATTTAGACTAATTTTAAAAATAAATGTATATCAATATAAAATCCAATAAAGTGTCCACACATAAATATCAATGCAATTTAAAATCTCAAAATGAAAAAAAGATATTTGAAACTAATTACCGGTTTGACGTGTTTTAAAAATGTACAACCCATTTCTCATTACTGATAGGCCATTTTCTCGGCCAGCCCGAATGAAGCTCTCCTCGTCTTGAAAGATTTGCAGCCCAACAGGCCTGATAAAGTGACTTACTTGACAAATCACAAAAAAACCGGGGTAGCCATTTTCAGAAAGAAAAAAAAACTACTGGGCTGGTCTATGGTAAACATAAAAGAAAAGGCTTTCTAGACAGGCCAGAGTGTCCCGGACAGCCCAGTTGACACCCTGCTTCCGTCTATAAAACAAATTAGATAAATGCCACTCCAATTATGGCGATTCATAAAAATGCCACTGCAATTTCCAAACTTTGAAAAATGCCACTGCAATTTTTGCAAACTTTGAAAAACGCCACCGCAGTTTGCAAACTTTGAAAAACGCCACTCCAAACTTCGAAAAATGCCACTAGAAATGGCATGAAATGGCATTTTTCAAAGTTTGGAAATTGCAGTGGCATTTCTCGGATACACCAGATTTGGAGTGGCATTTATCAAATTAACCCAAAACAAAAATAAGCTGGCGAAGCTTGAGTCCACAGTGTCGATCGCTTCGTTGTGCAATTCTCTCGTTTATTGACTACGTTGACAATGGCATGGGACCCAGATGTCGAAATCCACTAGGAGGAGCCATTTTTATTGGCTTGAAATAAGGAGGCACTTGCTTGCGTCGCCATGACCTTGGTGGGTCCCTGTTGTCATCCTCTCCACGCATACAATCATCTCCGATTGTGTACGCGTCAACTTGCTAGGCCCACAAGTCAGCCTCTAAACCCGTGGAGGACAAATACAACCCATTAAAAAGGCTGTCTAGACAGGCCATCTGTGGTACACGCTAAACGCCGGCACCGGCGTCCTGCACCTCGCCTCGGACTTGCAAGAGGTGCGATAGGGCGCGTTGCTCGCGCACGTTGGCCCTTTCCATGCCGGCGTGGTACACCGAAGCTTCGGCTTCCAAGCGGGAAACCCACTTGACGAGCTGGTAGTAAAAATCGGCATCGTGAACGCCTGCGTGCCTGACAGCCTCCAAGGCTATTTGCCGGGCGCCGGCCTCCACGTAGTCGGACAGTTGTGGGCGCTCTGCTCGCGACTCAGAGCGTCGGTGCGCTGCCGCTCCATGTCCCTCTGGCGGCGCAAATCCGCGATACACTGCTCCTTCGCCAGGCGGTCGCGCTCTAACAACTCCTGCTCCTCCGCCATGCGGTCGCGATCCAACAACTCCTCGATCTCCGCATTGCCATCTAAAGACAGATATAATGCCTCCTCCCTCCATCTGCCTTTCGGTGAAAAACTGAACACTAGTTCCGCCGGTGACCGCCTCCGACGTCGCCTACCACGAACGGGCGGGGGCATGGCGGACATGGCGAGCGACGTCGGGCCGGTGGGGGCTTATGAGGATATGGCGAGTTGGGTCACGGTGGCACCAGAGAAGGCCGGGAAACAGTACTTATAGGGGGAAGGTAGCGGCGGTCATCGTAATTCAATGCATAATGGCTTAGCGCACCCGACTTCTTTGTGGAAAACTAGAGAAACTGAAATTATGATCGTGCCGCCCCGTCTGGTCTGGGTCGCACGCCGGATTGGCGGTCAAACGAGTGCACTTGAATCATCTCCCTACTTGTCAATAATGATTCCATGGATTTAAAAAGCCCGCAACAATTAAAGCCTATCTTTTTCGCATCGATTAGCTTCCTTAATTACGGCTCGCTGCATGCAGCACTCGTAAACGCCGCAGAAGTACGCGAAGCAGCATGCAACGAGTCGCAGCCGAGGGCACGCATGCAGCCACTTAAATCGCTAGAATTAATTAGGCTTAAACTTCTGCATACCGTTAATTATTGCCATGCCTTGGTCTTGTGGCTTTGCTCACGGGACTAATAAACCCGGACGGAGGGAGTACCTTGGTTGGTGAGAGGTTTGAATTAAGCCCTGCACACCGGAAAGGAGGTACTAGTACGTGTGTGATCCGCTATTTATTCGTGTAGGATCGAAAGGTCCTTTCTTGAATTGAGCCCTGCAAACCGGAAAGGAGGTAGTACGTGCGTGATCCGCTATTTATCCGTGTAGGATCGATAGTGTAGCTTGTCAGTTTCTTTAGAGGTAGGCATTTTTATCCGTGTAGGATCGATAGTGTAGCTTGTCAGTTTCTTCAGAGGTAGGCATTTTTATTTAAAAACTGCCACTTCACATCTTGTGTCGCAAATAAAACTGCCAGGAGCGCATTTGTGCGCTTAGCTAGTGATCGATCAAGAATTTGTAAACACCGAGCTAACAGAAATAAGTAATCATAATGCATCTCAATGATTCACAGATCATATACAAATATGTAGCTCCAAAAGCAAAGATCAGCCACTTCGGATCTTGACGCAACTAAAACTAACTAGTACGATTCCCATACATAAGATCAACATGTTAATGCATCTCAATGATTCACTGATCATATACAAATATGTAGCTCCAAAAGCAAAGATCTAGAAAAAACATCTGTTCTTCCTACTAACATGGATGCTTCTCTTGGCCAACATTCAGTACAGACTGAAAGACAAATTTGTTTGTGAAGTCTACAATTCCTCTTGCAAATGTAAGTGGTTTCACCAATAATGGAACCATGAGAATGAACCACACATGATGGAGGAACATCCATCGCAATATGATTTGGTCTTCTCTCGATCACACCGCATGAGACTATTTTGAATACAAACTTTAACTTAGGCAAAATGATGCCCATTGCATAATCAGACCAAAGCAATGAAGCACCTAGTGTTGGCTAGTAAATAGTACAAGATTACTTTTCTGCAGTCCATGAAGTGACTATCCAATCTTTGTGTCTATTTTCAAATGGCAATCGCATGCAGTGACTATACTATTCTCTTGTGCAGTTCAACCAAAATTGCGGACACTTTGTTTGTTTGCCAAATAGCAACGGGCAGACATCTCTGTCTACACAAATATCAAGCAGCTAGTAAACATATACCACACCATGTTCGCAGTGATGGAAGAGGTGAAATCGATACAACCGAAATTGAGCATCCAATCATTGAATCCTGTCCCGCACCTCCAATGTAGGTCCACCGCCAATAAATTCACATGCAAACCACTAGTATTACTATCTAATGACAATACAAAAAGAGTAGCAAGATAGTAGCAAACCATGTACCTTCGTAATGAACAGCTCACAGTGCCACCAATTGGATATAAAGGTTTGGAAAAAAACATGCTCCTAATGTTGAACCAGTTGGACTTTTTGTGCAGTTCCACTAAAATCGAGCATTCTTGTTTGCATAGATATTGAAAGTGTGATTACTATAAAAGTGGCACTAGTTGAAGCATAGACTCACAAATATAAGCATTCCAATTTCTTAATGGGAAAAGGTAGCAAGACTGTTTCTAACCAACTGTTTCAAGGAATAAATAAAGCAACAACGGCTGATGTCAGGAAGGCATACATAGTTTTTTCTGAAAAACTGAGCCATTCCTGACCTTTCCTCTTCTTTTAAGAAAATTTTGTGCAGTTCTACTAAAATAAAATGCCATCACCGCTTTGACAATTCAAAGTGACACTGCATAAAAGGAAATGACTTAACATTACATCATGATGTCGTGTATGTAGTCGACAGGCATTAGAGACAAACATCTGAGACCTCCTCCGATAACATAATGAACATTAATTTTAACAAAGGTGTGACTAGCTTTAACGGGATAATTTGAGTGAACTCTACACCCTCTGTTCCTTAATATAAGACGTTTTCGCGGTTCAATTTAAAGTACCCAAACGTCTAGTATTTAGAAAAATAGGTAATAGTTTTCTTGAGCACATATCTGGGAAAGCTTGCCACACTTTATTTGTGTCCATACGCTAATGCAACACCATTCGAATACTACAAATATACACTAATCCAAAGGGCTAGTGCAACAAAGAGAGTAGTTAGTTTATTCTGTGGTACAAGACAATGGTTTTAATGAACAGATTTCAATAAACTCTAGCACTTGGAAGGTTTCTATAAGAATTAACAATACAAAATGTAAAGGTAACAAGTTTCAAAGATTGGTATACTAGCTGTGCATGAGCATTAAACCAAATACAAAAGTCTGAAGGTAACTAGCATTATTAACTAATGACAGTATAATTTTTTTTCAAACCATGTACCTCCAAGGTAAATATCATTTCGAACTCAGGGGGACCTTAAAAATTGCTATCCCAACCTTGATAATTGATCAAACATAAAAACTTGATCGAACAAATCAAGAGAACAGCCGGAGGAGGAGGTGCCCACTCTTGACCTTTCGTCTTGTCTTCATAATTGTCTGTGCGGTTTAACCAAAATAAAATGACATCAACGCCTTTGCATTTTGGTGACACTGTACAAAAAAATAACTTATCTCATGAAAGTGAGGTATGTAATCGATAAGCATTAACAAAGGCAAAAATCTGAAGGTAGTAACAAGTTTCATCATTGGTATATCGTCAGTGCAACAAAGATTAGAATGCCTTAGCTGAAAAATCTTTAATACATCCACAATCAACAGCTAACCCTGAAATAATCCAAAGGACATTAAATGGCATTGCTTAAATTTATCGGTGGCATTAGACTGAGAGCGGCATTAGTTAAATGTGGCATCACTTTAGCAGTAGCATTGCTTGACTTGACTGCTGGCGTTATACTAACAGCAAAAAAAGTGCAATAAGAGCATGTGAGGCCCATTCGGACCGTGGGCGCACCAGTACGATGTACCTCCACGGACGCAGAGTGGTGAGGGAGGTATGGTTGCCCAGAGCAACAAATATCCAGGCAGCATATGTGGATTACGTCCCATTTTTGTACTCTTTAGCCACCTTTTCCCTATGTGAGGATAACAAACCGATCGACTTGGTCATTCTCTATTGCGTTATCATGCCTTTCTACCCTTCTTCAACCAAGAGACACGGGACTCGTTCCTTAGCTACTGATTTCCCCCTTTTCAACCTAGATGCGGGTTCGATGCCTACTCTCTTGGACAGTACAATCTCCCTTCCTTTCCTTATTCAACCAAGACATGGATTAGTCTGCATGAAGTAGGGTTTACTTTAATAGTGCAAATTATGGTTTTCGTCTGCGTGGCCAGCAGAGTAGAGGATAGCAAATTGGGAAGATGGTGGAGTGGAAAAAGATCCACATGAAACGACGTGGCACATGGGGCAATAGAACAAGGGTATGGTTCTAAAAGAGGTAGCATACCTGAGGGTCGGCGGGAAGTGGCTTCGCTTGTGGTCGTCGTCCTCCGCACACACTACGGCAGCGAGCTTGGGGACGGAGGCCATCCTGCCATGGGCACTAGGTCCGAGAGGACGGCCTTGTCGCTGCTAAGGCCACCTCGCCGCCGACGGCGAGTGCGCCAATGTTGCATCGCCTTTTCTTCACCGGTGGATCTGTGACCACCGGTGAGGAGGAGAGAGGGCCTTCTTTTTAGATCCGGAGAGAGGGTGGTAGTGTGAGAAGCAAGTGGGCAGCCCTTGGCAAGAAAGCGCCAAGCTCCAGCCTATATATCTTTTTTATACTACTAGTAATCGGAGGTGGAGTAGTGGTAGAGTAGTTTATATTTTCTCAGACAAGATGCAGATTAGTCGTGCTTCAAAACTGAACGGCACGCCATAAAAAAATAAAGGTCGAAAACAAATGCCGCACCTCGGGCCAACGCGGCCAGAACACATTTTGCAAAAGAAATTACACACCAAGTTTCTTTGACATGTGGTCCTGTTCCAACATATCGCTGAGACGACAACGAGTAGTAGGAGTATTTCCGAACGGACGCCAGTAGGTCGGGCGCCTCTTCGTGGAACTGCGGCAAACCGGCAACCGCCCACCGACTCTTCGCCTTTCCCTCTCGATTTGAAGCTGTCGCATGCTCTTCCTCTCCCTCCTCCATTTTCCTTTAGCCCTTCACCCTTTCTTCTGCCATTGTTCGATCGTCTTCTCCATCGAGGGAATAGGCCGGAAACGACCCCGTTATTCTTGCCCGAATCTGAAAGATGACGTGGTGGAGGAACTCATTGATCGGTGCGACGTCATCACCTCGGCTAGCATGGCAGGTTCGTTCAAGCCCATTCTCGACTCAACTAATAACATCATTACAAGGAACCCAAGAGTCAAGGAGCGGTTTGATCTCCACTATCTTCTTCTCCGCGGACTCGATGGTCGGGCGCCAGACGACGGAGGTCTCGCCAATGCAAGTTGATGCCGCTTGATAATGATACATATGATGTTAAGATGCCATCGCTTGAGGGCATGGCTTGGGCAAAGCGCAAATGGAGATTGGGTTGTTTACATTGGGTCCAATCATGAGCGGAACTTGTGAATGTGTACACTCGTGACCGGTTTCCACTTCCAAAAATCTCAGCAGATCGCCCAGAGGTTGAGCACACGGTATTGTAATGACGCTCAAATACGATCATGGTGACTATCTTCTACGGAAGATAGCAATTTGTCGAGTTCCCAACCGCTTGGAATTACAACAACTATGAAGTTGTTGCTATCTTTGACAAGCTTGTTGCCGTCCTTGGTGGTTTGACTCGATGGATATTGCTCAAAAATCAATTTCTGTACACGGATGAGT
This sequence comes from Aegilops bicornis, assembly GCA_021605145.1. NCBI lineage: Eukaryota > Viridiplantae > Streptophyta > Magnoliopsida > Poales > Poaceae > Aegilops > Aegilops bicornis. The sequence goes on along the minus strand of CM038671.1, from coordinate 547,804,868 downwards.
ACTGTGGTGCAATTCAATACGAGGGCCTTGTGTTTGCTGCCACCACTCGTGGCAATCGCTTTTTGCATGGTATCCTCGCAGCTTTGCACGCTTGTCTTCCACCATAATTATAATTGTTTCATCCACATGCATGCGGGTTAGCAAGTTTCCCTTTACTAATTAACCTTCTTCTTGTGTTTCCAAGGTCCCGTGAACATCCCACCACCTATACTTGAAATTTTTATAACCAAGGGGAGATGACGATGGTGATGATCACGAGCATGAGGACGAGCAGCGCCCATATACTCTGTGGCGCCTGGCAACTAATTCCGATGGATCACCTCTTCTTGTGTGTATACAGCCCACTGATTATGTTACTGCTAAGGAAGCAGGTGTAGTCTCCCATGGTCGCATTCTCCGGACTGATACGTCTCCATCGTATCTACTTTTCCAAACACTTTTGCCCTTGTTTTGGACTCTAACTTGTATGATTTGAATGGAACTAACCCGGACTGACGTTGTTTTCAGCAGAATTGCCATGATGTTGTTTTATGTGCAGAAAATAAAAGTTCTCGGAATGACCTGAAACTCCACGGAATATCTTAGAATAAATAATAAAAAATCCTCGCCAAAGATGAAGACCAGGGGGCCCACATCCTGTCCACGAGGGTGGGGGCGCCCCCCCTACCTCGTGGGCCCCCTGGAAACCTTCCAACGCCAACTCCAACTCTATTTATTGGCTTTCAGGGAGAAAAAAACCAGGGAGAAGAAATCATCGTGTTTTACGATACGGAGCCGTCGCCAAGCCCTAATCTCTCTCGGGAGGGCTGATCTGGAGTCCGTTCGGGGCTCCGGAGAGGGGGATTCGTCGCCGTCGTCATCATCAACCATCCTCCATCACCAATTTCAATATGCTCACCGCCGTGTGTGAGTAATTCCATCGTAGGCTTGCTGGACGGTGATGGGTTGGATGAGATTTATCATGTAATCGAGTTAGTTTTGTTAGGGTTTGATCCCTAGTATCCACTATGTTCTGAGATTGATGTTGCTATGACTTTGCTATGCTTAATGCTTGTCACTGGGGCCCGAGTGCCATGATTTCAGATCTGAACCTATTATGTTTTCATGAATATATGTGAGTTCTTGATCCTATCTTGCAAGTTTATAGTCACCTACTATGTGTTATGATCCGCAACCTCAAGTGACAATAATCGGGACCACTCGGTGATGACCATAGTTTGAGGAGTTCATGTATTCACTATGTGCTAATGCTTTGTTCCGGTTCTCTATTAAAAGGAGGCCTTAATATCCCTTAGTTTCCAATAGGACCCCGCTGCCACGGGAGGGTAGGACAAAAGATGTCATGCAAGCTCTTTTCCATAAGCTAGCGACACGTATGACTATATTCGGAATACATGCCTACATTACATTGATGAATTGGAGCTAGTTCTGTGTCACCCTATGTTATGACTATTACATGACGAACCGCATCCGGCAGAATTAACCATCACTAATTCGGTGCCTACGAGCTTTCCATATACTGGTTCTCGCTTATTTACTTTTCCGCTGATACTGTTACAATCACTACAAAAATAGCAAAAACATTACTTTTGCTGTCTTTACTTTTGTTACCATTACCACCACTATCATATTACTTTGCTACTAAACACTTTGCTGCAGATACTAAGTTTCCAGGTGTGGTTGAAATTACAACTCAGCTGCTAATACTTGAGAATATTCTTTGGCTCCCCTTGTGTCGAATCAATAAATTTGGGTTGAATACTCTACCCTCGAAAACTGTTGCGATCCAATATACTTGTGGGTTATCAAGACCTTTTTCTCAAGGCCATGCCGGGGAGCATAGCTCTATTGTTTGAGTCACTTGGGATTTATATCTGCTGGACACTATGAAGAACTTGAAAGACGCTAAGACAACAATTTATCCCTCAACTACGAGGGGAGGTAAGGAACTGCCATCTAGCTCCGCACTTGATTCACCTTCTGTTATGAGTAAGCTAGCGACACCTAAACCTGCTTCTGCTATTCGTTACGATATGTCACATGTTATTGATGATGCTACTTCTACTATGCATGATACTTATGATGAAACTACTTCTATGCTTGATACTACTGTGCCCCTTGGTGAATTTCTTAATGAACAAATTTCTAGGTCTAGAGAGAGAGAAATTATTGAAACCGATAATATTGATGAAAGTGATGATGAAGATATGCCTGCTATTCCTGAGGGTTATCTTTTTGATATGGAATCTTCTGCAGCTATTTTTGCTTGCCAGGATAGATACGAACTTAAGAGGCTGCTAGTTAAATGGAGTAAAGAATCTCTTAGAGACAGAATGAAACCTGATCCTGCTTTTGCTACTTCACCTATTTGTGTTCCCGATAAGGATTATGAATTTTCTGTTGATCTAGATATAATTACTTTGGACGAATCTGATCCTTTTTATGGCTATGAATCTGAAACTGTTGTGGCACATCTTACTAAGTTAAATGATATAGCTGCCCTGTTTACTAATGATGAGAGATCGCGCTACTTTTATATACTCAAAATATTTCCGTTCTCATTAAAGGGTGATGCTAAGATATGGTTTAATTCTCTTGATCCTGGTTGTGTGCGTAGTCCCCGTGATATGATTTATTACTTTCGCTAAATATTTCCCTGCTCATAAGAAACAAGCTGCTTTGAGGGAAATATACAACTTCGCAAATTAAAGAAGAGAGTCTCCCACAAGCTTGGGGAGGCTTCTCAAGTTATTTAATGCTTTGCCTGATCATCCTCTTAAGAAACCTGAAATACTTGATATATTTTATAATGGACTAACCGATGCTTCCAGAGATTACCTGGATAGTTGTGCTGGTTCTCTTTTCAGGGAAAGAACACCGGATGAATCTGAAATTTTATTGAATAATATGTTGACAAATGAAAATAATTGGGCACCTCGAGCCAACTCCCGAGCCAGCTCCTCGAGCCACCATCGAGCCTATTCCTAAACCAACTCCAAAGAAGAGAGGTGTTCTATTTCTCACCCCAAGATATGCAAGAGGCAAAGAAATCTATGAAAGAAAAAGGTATTAAAGCTGAAGATGTTAAGAATTTACCTCCTATTGAAGAAATACATGGTCTTAATTTCATCACTTTGTTGAAGAAGTGTATGATCTCAATTCTTTATTCATCAAGAACCTCCCGATCCCAATATCCCGGCTACGGTAGTAAAGGTAAATTCTCTCTATAGATATGATAAATCTGAAGTCCCTACTTCTAAAATTGCTATTCAGTGCTTGGACGAGTTTGATAACTTTATGTTTAAGCAAGATGACTTTAATGCTTATTTTGGTAGACAATTAAAACGAGCTGCTTATATGATTAAACGCTTGGGTGATTATATGGCAAATATTAGAGGTGAACTTAAACTTGTTAGCAAACATGCTTCTATGGTTACCACTCAAGTAGAACAAGTACTTAAAGCTCAGAAAGAAGTGCTTGATGAAATGAATAGTAAGAAAAATGATTATGTTAGAGTGGCTACTAGAACTGGTAGAATGACTCAGGAACCTTTGTATCCTGAAGGCCACCCTAAGAGAATCGAGCAAGATTCTCAGAGAACTAATATTGTTGTACCTAGTTCTTCTAAAAGGAAGAAAAAGAAAAATGATAGGACTTTGCAAACTTCTAGTGAACCTATTGCTGAACCACCTGATAAACAAAATGATATCTCTATGTCTGATGCTAAAACACAATCTGGTATTGAACATGAACCTAGTGAAAATGTTAATGATGATGTTCATGATGATGCTCAACCTAGTAATGATAATGATGTAGAAGTTGAACCTGCTGTTGATCTTGATAACCCACAATCAAAGAATCAACGTTATGATAAAAGAGACTTCGTTGCTAGGAAACATGGTAAAGAAAGGGAACCATGGGTTCAGAAACCCATGCCTTTTCCTCCAAAACCATCCAAGAAAAAGGATGATGAGGATTTTGAGTGCTTTGCTGAAATGATTAGACCTATTATTTTGCGTATGCAATTAACTGATGTGCTCAAAACAAATCCTTATACTAAGTATATGAAGGATATCATTACCAATAAGAGAAAGATACCGGAAGCTGAAATTTCCACCATGCTTGCTAATTATACTTTTAAGGGTGGAATACCAAAGAAACTTGGAGATCCAGGAGTAGCCACTATACCATGCTCCATTAAAAGAAACTATGTTAAAACTGCTTTATGTGATCTTGGAGCCGGTGTTAGTGTTATGCCTCTCTCTTTATATCATAGACTTGACTTGAATAAGTTGACACCTACTGAAATATCTTTGCAAATGTATGATAAATCAACTGCTATAATTGCCGGTATTTGTGAGGATGTGCCTGCTAGGTTGCAAACGTTACTATCTTAACGGACTTTGTTATTCTTGATATTCCCGAGGATGACAGTATGTCTATTATTCTTGGAAGACCTTTCCTTAATACTGCAGGGGCTGTTATTGATTGCAACAAAGGTAATGTCACTTTTCATGTTAACGGTAATGAGCACACGGTACACTTTCCGAGGAAACAACCTCAAGTTTATAGTATCAACTCTATTGGAAAAATTCCATCGATTATATTTGGAGGTCTTGAATTTCCTCTCCCTACTGTCAAGAAGAAATATGATATACTTATTATTGGGGATGTCCATATCCCGTTGAGGTAAGTAACATAGTGTCATTCAAATTTCTCGGTTCCATGTCAGTCGGAATGAGTTTGTTAACAAGACCTGATCAACCTTGTTAGTGGATTCTTTTTGATGAGCATGAGATGGATGAAACTAGAAGCACAACCTTCTATACCCTCTTTATATTTTCTGTTATTTAGTAGAAATAAAGTAAAAATAGTATTTTTCTGTCTGTCTCCTGACTTATCCATGCAATATAAAAATATCCCGAAAATAAAAGTCCTCAGAATGCCATGCCAATTTAATATGATTTTTTCGGGAATATTTGAGGATTTTTAGTGCAAAAATTACATGGGGAGCTGCGACTGCCACGAGGGTGGAGGGCGCGCCCTACCCCGGGCGCGCCTCGCCTTGTGGGCCCATGGTGGCCTCCTCCTCCACTTATCCCTGCACCCATCTTCTTCCTCCGCCTCACACAAACCCGAAAAACCAACTCAAGCACGAGTTCCAAATGCACTTTTGCTGTGATTTTCGATCTCCTTGCTCAAAGCACCTCTCAAAACTGCTTGGGGAGATTGTTCCTTGGTATGTGACTCCTCCATTGGTCCAATTAGTTTTTGTTCTAGTGCTTTACTCATTGCAAATTTGTGCTGCATAGGTGACCATGTTCTTGAGCTTGCATGTCAAATTTATATGGTTCCAAGTTGTTCTAATGCTTGATATAGGCTCTAGGCACTTGTAGGAGTAGTTGCTATCAGTTTTATTGAAGTTGGTTCACTTTTGTTTGAAGTTACGAAAAATTTCAGATTATTTCAGAAATAATGAAGAGACTTTTGAGGGGCTCGTCGAGCCGAAGCTCGAAGGAAAAACAAAAGGAAGAAGAGCCGAAGCCCAAATTTAATTTGCCTCGTATCGCGGAGGTCCGGCCGTGTGAATGACCTTCTGATGATTTCTTGAGGAGAGCCGGGATTTATGAGGATTTCTATTTATTGATTGAGAATGCTGGCCTCACTGACTTCCTCCGCGACCAACGTCATCAGTATCTCTTACTCACAAATACTTTTGTGCAAAACTTCCACTTTTTCCCTAAGAAATCACCTCCAACAGTAGAGTTTCATTTATATGACGTTGTTAAGGAGATGCCATTAGCTGAATTTTGCGAGGTTTGCAAAATACCCTTTGAGGTCACCTTAGATGAACCACACCGTAATGAGGTGGAAGATTTTATTAACACTATCACTGTGGGAGAAACCAGGAAGGTTTCTGATGCAAGAATTACTAGCATACATTTTCCTGTTTTACGCTACTTTGCCTTATTTGGTAGTCGTTGCTTGATTGGTCGCGGGAACTGTGGAAATCTTAGTGTTCCTGATATTATTATTTTGTTCCATGGTTTATACCGCAATAACTCTGTTAGTATGGGTGGAATTGTTGCTAGACGGTTAAGTCTCGAACTGCACTAAGGGCCCCATCTTTGGAGGCATTTATGCTTCACGCCTAGCTGAATATTTTGAAATACCTATTAGGCATTCGGAGAAAGAAGAAACATCATTGCCCCGTGCTTATTTAGATTATAAGAGTATGCTAGCGCATGACTTTCTTGTTAAGGGCAAGGAAGGGGAGCTTAAATATAAATTGTACTTTGATAAACATCACCTTGAGACTATTACTTTGCCTGCTCCCTCTTTGTTTAACTTGTCTGCAGGTCCTCACATCGCTTACGTGGGCGGCCGTTCAAGCTTCATCGGAATCCTGCACCAGCCCCGGAACCGGAGCCACAAGATGAGCCTCCACGACAGTCTGTCTATTCTTGGGATCCAGAGGTGGTTGCCAGCCAGTGGCAGTCAGAGTCCTCTTCATCACAGTATGATCCCAACTATTCTTCATCGCAGTACGACCCCAGCTACACCTACGGGTATCCGCCAGGCTATCCTTGGCAATAGACCAACTTAGGCCAAAAGCCTAAGCTTGGGGGAGTACGTATTTCCCACCGACATACATTTATGTTCACACACACTCATTACTAGATCTCGGTGCTCATACTCTTTCACTGTAATATCCATGCTAGTTTATTTTCTTTTTCCTACTTTCTTCTTGTGTGTTTAATAAACCTTAAGAAAAACCAAAAAAAATAGTAGTAAGTTTATTTTTCCTGCTGTAGTAGTAATAATTAAAAACAAAACCCAAAAATATTTCCTGTTCTTCTTTTGCTTGTTGGGAGCTTTCCCGTGTAAATAGTTTTTACTTTCTTTTCTTTTCTTTGGGGGTCAGTAGGAGAAGACCATGATTAAATTGTTGTACTGGCTCTTATATGCATCATTGTTGATTTAACCAAGAGCCCATATTGCTTTGTCTTCTCCTGTTTATTGAATGCTCGCAGATTCCAGCTTAGTCCAATGCACATGCACTCTTATTATTCACATCGTTCGGTCGTGCAAGTGAAAGGCAATTATGATGATATATGATGGATTGACTGAGATGGGAAAAGCTGATATGAACTCGACCTCTTTTGTTTTTGTAAATATAATGAGTTCATCATTCTTGATTCAGCTTATTATGAATAAACATGTTTGCAATGACAATTATAGATCATAGTTGCCCGTGCCATGCTTGATTAGCTATGACTTATAATGGTTTACCTTGCGTGCCAACATGCTATTAAAATGATTGTGATGTGGTATGATGGGGTGGTATCCTCCTTTGAATGATGTAAGTGACTTGACTTGGCACATGTTCACGCATGTAGTTGAAACAAATCAACATAGCCTTCACGATATTTATGTTCATGGTGGATTATATCCTACTCATGATTGTATTCAATGTTTATTAATTTTAATGCATGTTCATGACCTGTTGTCGCTCTCTAGTTGGTCGCTTCAGCCTTTTGCTAGCCTTCACTTGTACTAAGCGGGAATACTGCTTGTGAATCCAATCCCATAAACCCCAAAGTTATTCCATATGAGCCACTATACCTTCCAATATGCGGTATCTACCTGCCATTCCAAGTAAATTTGTATGTGCCAAACTCTAAACCTTCAAATAAACATTCTGTTTTGCATGCTCGAATAGCTCATATATCAACTAGGGCTGCCCTTATCTTCCGTGTTAGGCTGGTTATTCTCAAGAGGAGTGGACTCCGCTCCTCACTGACGAGAAAATGGTTGGTCACCGGATGCCCAGTCCCATGCTTTATGCAAACTAAATCAAAATAATTGCAAACAAAACTCCCCCTGGGACCCGTTGAATGTTGGAGGCACTCGTTGTTTCGAGCAAGCCATGGATTGATGCTTGTGGAGGAGGGGGAGTACAAGCTTTAGCATTCTGTTTGGGAACCGCCAATAATTTGTTTAGCATGGAAGATATCGTCATCTCTTAGTTGTTATGTTGACAATGAAAGTATGCCGCTCAAAATATAATTTATCTCTATTTCAAAATCGAGCTCTGGCACCTCTACAAATCCCTGCTCCCCTCTGCGAAGGGCCTATCTATTTACTTTTATGTTGAGTCATCACCCTCTTATTAAAAAGCACTAGCTGGAGAGCACAGCTGTCATTTGCATTCATTCCTGTTAATTTATATCGGGTATGACTATGATTGGATCTCTTTTACCATGAATTACAATGTCTAGTCAGTCCTTGATCTTTGAAGGTGCTCTGCATTTATGTTTTGCGGTCTCAGAAAGGGCTAGCGAGATACCATCTTGTTATATCATATTATGATTATTTTGAGAAAGTGTTGTCATCCGAGATTTATTATTATGGCTTGCTAGCTGATTATGTTATTGATATGAGTAAACATGAGACCTGAGAATTATTGCAAATGTGGTAAGTTATAATATTTGCTGAAAACCAGAATGCTGGCTTGACATAGGTACAACAACAAGAGCAAACAGAGTTTGTAAAAGTTTTTCTTTTTCTCTTTCAGTTTGTCAACTAAATTGCTTCAGGACAAGCAAGGGTTTAAGCTTGGGGGAGTTGATACGTCTGTCAGATCTACTTTTCCAAACACTTTTGCCCTTGTTTTGGATTCTAACTTGTATGATTTGAATGGAACTAACCCGGACTGACGCTGTTTTCAGCAGAATTGCCATGATGTTATTTTATGTGCAGAAAACAAAAGTTCTTGGAATGACCTAAAACTCCACGAAATATCTTAGAATAAATAATAAAAAATCCTCGCCAAAGATGAAGACCAGGGGGCCCACACCGTCCACAGGGTGGGCGCGCTTCTCCGGGCGCGCCCCTACCTCGTGGGCCCTCGAAACCTTCCGACGCCAACTCCAACTCTATTTATTGGCTGGGAGAAAAAGCAGAGAGAAGAAATCATCGCGTTTTACGATACGGAGCCGCCGCCAAGCCCTAATCTCTCTTGGGAGTGCTGATTTGGAGTCCGTTCGGGGCTCCGGAGAGGGGGATTCGTCGCCGTCGTCATCATCAACCATCCTCCATCACCAATTTCATGATGCTCACCGCCATGCGTGAGTAATTCCATCGTAGGCTTGCTGGACGGTGATGGGTTGGATGAGATTTATCATGTAATCGAGTTAGTTTTGTTAGGGTTTGATCCCTAGTATCCACTATGTTCGAGATTGATGTTGCTATAACTTTTCTATGCTTAATGCTTGTCACTAGGGCCCGAAAGTGCCATGATTTCAGATCTGATCCTATTATGTTTTCATGAATATATGTGAGTTCTTGATCCTATCTTGCAAGTCTATAGTCACCTACTATGTGTTATGATCCGCAACCTCAAGTGACAATAATCGGGACCACTCCGGTGATGACCATAGTTTGAGGAGTTCATGTATTCACTATGTGCTAATGCTTTGTTCCGGTTCTCTATTAAAAGGAGGCCTTAATATCCCTTAGTTTCCAATAGGACCCGCTGCCACGGGAGGGTAGGACAAAAGATGTCATGCAAGTTCTTTTCCATAAGCACGTATGACTATATTCGGAATACATGCCTACATTACATTGATGAATTGGAGCTAGTTCCGTGTCACGCTATGTTATGACTGTTACATGACGAACCGCATCCGGCATAATTATCCATCACTAATCCGGTGCCTACGAGCTTTCCATATACTGGTTCTCGCTTATTTACTTTTCCGTTACTGTTATAATCACTACAAAATACCAAAAACATTACTTTTGCTGTCTTTACTTTTGTTACCAAGTTACCACCACTATCATATTACTTTGCTACTAAACACTTTGCTGCAGATACTAAGTTTCCAAGTGTGGTTGAATTGACAACTCAGCTGCTAATACTTGAGAATATTCTTTGGCTCACCTTGTGTCGAATCAGTAAATTTGGGTTGAATACTCTACCCTCGAAAACTGTTGCGATCCCCTATACTTGTGGGTTATCACGGACCTATTCCAACACCCGTTGCATGGTATTCGGGATGGATACTAGTGTGCTAGCGCCAGCTCCTTCTCCCTGGTACAGAATTGATAGTCTTGGAGAAAACTCGCTCTCCTTGGAGAAAACTATTCGATGATGGTGAAAGGCGATCCAACTGCCGTTGACACAACGTTACTAGTACCATTTATGCGAAGCAACTGTGTCTATACCTCGGAAATTTGGGTGGTTCCCTACCCTGGTACTGATATAGTAGGCTGATTCAGCCTGGATGATCGATCCGCTACCGGTCTCGGATCGACAATGGATGGCCCGTCCCGGAGAATCACTTGTGGTTCAAAGCAAGTTGCCCCAACACCGAGGAATGGTTGAGTTGAAGTTCATTTCATTGCTTGTTATTTGTTGTATGGTGAAAACTTTAGTATTTATAATGTATCCTCGTTGTCGATGTGGGTTGATGACCTGTTGTATGTAATAAAATGATATGCCTGTGATAAACTTACTAAATTTATGAATGGCTTTCGAGTCGCTTCTCTGAGTGAGTGGTGCGACGAGGCAAAAAAATATTTTTCGAATACATAATTGTACGTGCATGGCAACTGATTATCGGATGAGGCCAATCAACAATAGTAGTACACTATTTGTACTAGCTTCACATGCTTCGCGCGTCAGGCGGGTGTTTTTTCTGTAGCCATATGTTAATGTGTTCGCTGTACATAACCAGCACCTCGAATCCTCGATACTAGTACTATATAGTAGGAGTAAGTAGTAGGAGTAGTAGGGTGGCATGGGCCATAACAAGCATTCATGTCCAGGAGTACGGCACACGCGACCACCACGACATCCATCTGACACCATATTATTTCTTGGAGTCCGTATAGAGCAATCTCTTCAACCTCGCTGCTTTCTCTAACTTCAGCCATCGCGCAAGGCGAGGTGGGGTTTGCTGATAGTCGGTTTCCTTAATCAAGGTCCCACTTGTAAGGCCAACTCCAACGACGACCCCAAATGGACCTCCGTTTTGCACGAACTCCAACGATAATTTTGACTAGAAAAGCAAGACCAAAGAAAACTAGAACCACAAGAATACATTTTACTACTCCTGTAAGTTGGATTAGTGCCTTCTCGATACATTCATTGTTGATCTCATGGAGGCTCGATCTTGCGTGCTTCTTTCTTCTTCGAGTGTAAAGAAGTAGACATTGCTTCCTCTCATCTAGTCTCATGTCTAGCCTCTATTCTAGTAGGAGTATCAACAAGTGCACTAATATAATCTCTAGCCTCTGTGCTAGCTAAAAGTGATAGAACATCTACTAAATTGCGCTCTACCAATATATGGATCTACTCTTCTTCCCAATACAAAAACTTGCATCCATTCTACTCCCTCCGTTGCACAATACATGCCTTCTATTTGTCAATATGTATATGTATCTAGACATGTTTTAGTATATAGGTACATCCATTCTTGGACAAATGGAAGTCAAGTATTTTGGAACGGAGGGAGTACACAATAAATTTTTTAAGTTAGCACAACTAGTCTAATCCGAGAGCACAACCGATGATTAGGTCGGGTTCTTCCTCCTTTTGCCGACACGTGGGACATCCAACATCCAGGTCGTGTCATGAAAGAAAATAGAGTGGTAGTTGAAGCCACGAGATGTGCATCTTGGGTTAAACTGTAAATAGAATCTTACTACTCTTGAGTAACTCCAAAAGCGGCAACCGAAGATCTTTATTGGATTTTTTTCATCACCAGCACGTCGAGGTGAAAGATGTGCAGGTTCAGTGGGTCCGCTTGCATTTTCACTGACATGTGGGACCGCATGTGAGCAAACAGACGATGGGCTCCACCCGTCCGTTGGCTGGCTGAGAAGAGAGATAGAGGAGGGCTGAGCACGGACTGCAGGAAATTTGTTCTACGTACCTCGATATAGGCTCGATATAGTGGGGTGGAATGGGCCATAACTAGCATTCACGTCTAGCAAGACGGCAAGACACGCCACCCACACGAGTCCCATCCGACACCAATTTTCTTGGAGTCCGTGCTACAGCCATCTCTTCTCCCTCCTGTTTTCTCAGCCATCGCACGGTGGGCGGGGTGGTGGTTTGCCGATAGTCGGTTCGCTCAACTGCGGTCCCACTTATAAGTGAAAATGCAACACCGCACACATTCCCGCTTGAGCGGCGTGCCGGACCAACCGTGTGGGGTTGCGACGCGAACACGGCAGGCTTTTCCTTTTGAACTCGTAACTTGTAAAATTTGGTTCTGCTCCATGGCGCGACCGATAGATAGAAAATAACGATTTTGCCTAGAGTAATGAGAAGTTTGGTTCTGGCGCCGTTCATGCATGGAGTACGTATGAAAATTATGAAGTTGATGCGAAAGGTGAGATAATTACTATAGTATCATATACTACTACATGGATTTGACGGAAAGATAAAAATACATACGGATCCATCAACGACATCCTCACGCCCTAGTGCGCCGGGTCACCAACCGACGTGTGAGGAGCAGCGGCGTTGGCGGCGAGCTCAACGTGCTTCTAAACAAAGGTCGCCCAAGGTTGCCCCGGTCCAAGAAGGCCAGCGCCCCATCGTCCTCCTCTTGCATGTAGTAGTCCTTGTGGACGATTTGGCGTAGACGTGGGTGATTATGTCGATGGTGTCTTGTTGCGCCAGGGCCATGGCGAAGCCAGCGACCTCGAGGTGGACATTCTCCGGCGCGATGGCGGGCAGCCGCAGGGCCACCAGTGCGTCGAAGAGGTTGTCACCATAGTGGCCGTTGAGGGTGGCGGGCATCATAGAGCCTGGGCGCATCGACTAGAGGCTTACGTCAAAGTCGTCCGCGAGCTTCTTGACGATGGTGAACTTGTCGAGGAAACCGACGAGGACCTCGTCGAACAAGGAGACGAAGCTGTCGTCCAAGCGGCCCCTCGCCCTGGCGGCCTTAAGAAATACTACCTGGAGACGCTCCTCGGTGCCGGGCCGTAGGCCGGCGTCGTGGACCATCGGGCATAGCCGGCTGATCCTCGCACTCATCGCCTCCATGGGTCTAGCTTAGCTTCTAGTCAACTGATCTTGCGATTCGAGTGATCACTCTTGCCCTTGGTTAGCGTGCGTAGGTGCGTAGGATTTCGTACTACTCCTCGACCCTCATCGCACCTGCCTTTGGCTGTATGATAGGTGGGCCAGCCACCCCCGCCCACGTGTCATTCACCCAAAGGCAGTTGTCAGAAGTCAATGAAGCTGCGTCCCCTTCCGCGGCAGGCAAGATAGTCATCTCACAGGACCTCTAGTTAGGGCCAAACGAGAGAAGTTTGATATTTACTGGTTTATTGGTCCCCTTTGAATTTTGCGCCAAGTTTTGACCTTTGATTTAACTAATAAAATGTTAATGCATGTAAACAAAAATGTTGTGTAAGCCACCTTACGAAAACCAAATAATCCCAAAACACTTAGGCACGGTACATTAACTCCCTCCTTGTTTCTTATTTCGTGACATATCAACCAATGAGAGATGTGGGCCATGCATGCTTTCAATGACTTGAGACTACCAAACATGACATGCAATAGTTCATTGCATGTAATCCTATTAGTACTCTAGTTAGCAAAAAAACATTAAGTTCTCTTGCCGATAGGAATAAAACACCATGTATTTATTTACAGAGGGAGTAGTACATTTTTTTTGACATGCATTACTAGATATTGCTAGTCAAATACTAAAATCCAGATGGACGTGGTAGTACTCCTAAATCCAGACGGTGGTGCTACTAGTACTAGTAGTAGTACTCCTCCGCTTTCTTTTAGTCTGCATATAAGATTTGGTGAAAGTCAAACTTTGTAAAGTTTGACCAACTTTGTTGAAAAAAATATTAACATCTACAATACTAAAGCTATATGGTATGAAAATTAATTTCATGTTGCATCTAACAATATTGATTTCATATTGTGGATCTGGACACTTTTTTTATAAACTTAGTCAAAGTTGACAAAGTTTGACTTTGACCAAATCTTATATGCAGACTAAAAAGAAATGGAGGGAGTACTACCAATGTAGTAGTAGGAGTACTAGCACTGTACTACCGTTGGTCAAATTATTACGTGCTGCTCCTCACAGTGAAGTGACAAGACCCTGCGCCGGAGATGACACCTGAGTATAGGCACCGTGTTCGGCATACCATAGTCAGCCTCACCGTCTGCAGTCACTATCATCATGGCTCTAGAGATAGCCTGCTTACAACTAGCCCTGTTCGACATAATTTCCCATGCGTAGATGCCCGTGCATTGCACGGAACACCAAGATTAGGGGTGGACGACTCCGGCAGCGGCCATCGCGCCAGATTTTTCCACGTCCTTGTAGATATGGTGGGGAGGAGATAAGGATGCTTGTGAGAGACAAGGAGTTGTTTGTAAATAGGGAACAAGTGCGGGCATCTTTTTGCAAAAATGGAGAAGCTTGGTTTGTATGCGTCAGATCTAGATCCGACGACTATTGGTGAAAGATGGGAGGCACAACATCATCACCAACTCAGGACCTGTTTGATTCACATGATTTTGAAAACGCAGGAATAGGACACGACAATATTACAAGTTTCAAACTGATATTACAAATGTTAGGAATTACTAGGAAGTTTACGTAAGAACTTTCGTTACTTTAGGTGGATGCAGCATTATCGTACAAACTAAAATCCACCGCCTTGACAAGTCACTAATGGGCAAATAAGTTTTCGAGTCTTTGGCCACTTGATGTTTCAAAAACAAATTCAGCTTCTGCGGAGACTTTATCATTTAGGCTTAGACGCTTGCGGTGATCAAGACGCCATTCATTGTTGCGCCAGAGAACGCCAAACCTCATTACCTTGAGCACACTTGCCTCCAGAACAAAGAACCTGGCCAATTTAATCTCAGATGTGCTGCCTCGGTAGTTGATCAAATCAATTTCTATAAGATGGAGATCAAGGCATTCGATAAGATTGTTATAGTGCAGCACAGTTTTTCACTTTCGGGTCTTTTTTTATCTGCAAAAGAAGAGAACATATTAGAGCAGCTGGCTGCATAAGATTGCCGTGTCATCAAAAGGTACCAATATCATTCAGTCATACGATAGGGTTGACTGGCTAGTGATATTTGTTCACTCTCTCTCTCTCTCTCTCTCTCTCTCTCTCTCTCTCTCTCT
Source organism: Aegilops bicornis (assembly GCA_021605145.1). Taxonomy (NCBI): domain Eukaryota; kingdom Viridiplantae; phylum Streptophyta; class Magnoliopsida; order Poales; family Poaceae; genus Aegilops; species Aegilops bicornis. Next base: position 547,789,673 of record CM038671.1, on the reverse strand, counting down.
CTCTATCTGTTTCCTCTCATTTAACTAGGAGCACGTGAAGAGATTGGGCATTTGTTTCCTTACACTATGTGGCCGATGCCATATATCACAAAAATATACCACATAATACGCATCGATGTCAAATCAAAATATTTTGGCACCGCCTCGTGATGTGAGAGAGTTGGCACCACTGCACACAGACCCACATGTATAAACAGATCAATCAAACCAACTACACCAGCCTCTCACTCTCCCAAACAAGTGTTTTTTATTGCCTCAGTCCTCTCTCTCTCTCCCACCCAAAGGTTTTTTTCATTGCGTGAGTTAATTTGGCACCGAGCAAGGTAGGTGATCCAGATTGGGGCACCAGTGAGCAATGGAGGGGCATCGATGCCAAATGCATCACAAGTGAATTTGGCACATGTTTTGGCCTACATAGCCCACTTTTGTACTCCCTCCGTCCCTAAATTCTTGTCTTAAATTTGTATAAATACGGATGTATCTAGTTACATTTTAGTGTTAGATACATCCGTATCTAAACAAATGTAAGATAAGAATTTTGGGACAGAGGGAATACTACCTCGTATTTAGTATAAAATTTTGACCATAGATTTACCTAATAAAATGCCAATGCATGTCACTAAAAATTACACCATTTGAAATTATGTTCAAATACTTAATCCAACGATATAGTTCTTAGTGACATGCATTAACATTTTGTCAGTTAAATCTATGGTCAATTTTGATACTGCAAAATTGGAAGAGTAAACCAGGACGGAGGTAGTACTTGCTCTTAGGGTAACCATAGAGTTACTAGAGTAGTCTAAGTTACTTTCCACTATGACTAGCCTAGGCTACTATAGTAGTACATCATAAAAACGATGCAAGTGATCACGTGAAAAAATACTAAAAACATTTCTTTCGGTGCTGTGCGTAGATGCAGTTTTGAACACTACACTTGTCATCGTAATTTGGGAAAATTATGAAAAATTGAGCTACGTTGTGATTATCGTTTACTTATAGGAAAGAAGTTTCACCTCAATGAGTAGCTTCTCCGCACGAAAAAGCATGTAAGGAATCCAACAACTTGATCCAGATTGGGGCCGATAGATTTTAGTGCTAAGATCTTCACCGTATTGCATGGACTGGGTCAAGCTTGTGGGAATCATTTTCGAAGACGGTCATAAATACATCAAGAAGAAATTTAAAATGTGAATTTCAAGAAGACGGACAAGAAGATGAGTGTTGTACCTAAACGATTACAGATCCAATAAAGAGTTCGGAGAATTTGGCAGACGAGTACACCAACGCTGTCAATTTCGGCGCGTCAATGACCCTGATTTTTGTTGAACCTTCTAGATCCGATACAAGCAATCTCTCAAGGAAAGGCGCATTCTCAATGACCATAACGTGGAATAGCTGGAGTGATCTCTTCCCAATTGATGTCTTGTTGTGGGGCCAGCAAGACACATAAATCCATCGGAGATTCGTCGAGGCGATGTCGAGGTTAATGAACCCGTGGATCTTCTCAAGACGAAGGTACTCGAGCGCAGTACAGCTGCGGAGCAGGTGCTCCATAGCCTTCTTCGAGATGACAACGTCGAAGAGGTCGAGCTGCTTGAGTTGAGGGAGAAGAAGGGCGGGCGCGACATTAATCCGGGAAGATAGCAGAGCTGAAGCCGGCACGATGCAGCGTTGGCGTGAGGCGGAGCGCCGGATGGCGGCAGAGAGCGACATCGCCCGCCTTCAAAGCTGAGCTCCTCGAGCTGATCTAGGGCAGGGATAAGAACCACTCGTCGAACTTGGGTTGGACCTTGCAGTTGGTACTGAACATGCGGATGTCAAGGCGTCTGGCTGGCCCAGGGTGCGATGAAAGGATCTTGGAGACTGCAGCCATGCGTTTGCAATGCCCGTCGCAGAAGCAGCTTTCGACGGTGAGGTTGAGGGGGATGCAGCGCCAGAGGGGGCGCCACCGCCGGGAGAGCAGGACGGTCCGCACGGCAGATTTTGTGGGGAGGAGGCCGATGATGACGAGCAGCATGTCGTCGGGAGGTCCGATGAAGTCTGTGCTCATTGGATGCGGTTTTGGCTCGAGCCGCCTTCGCTTGTTGGCTACCTTGCCGTCCATCTCAATCGGCGGCGACGTAGGTGTACACGTGTGCTGGTGTGTGTTGTGTGCTGGGTGTGCGCGAGTGCGTCCTTCTGTGCATGCCGCCGAGCAGTGATGAATTGTGCGCTGAAAAGGCCCTTCGCGCAAGAAGTTTGTCCTCAATGCGCCCTCAATTTACTAGCGTCGGGTGCTACCCAAGTGGTTTCAACTTTGTTTACTTCACCGCGTGTCGATGGGCCTCTAGTTTGCTTATTTTCACCCACCGCCACATGGGCCAAAGACACGAAGATATTGTAAGACGAAATGACAAGGCAGCATGTGGATTGGTTGACCGGTCAAGTAAACAATATACCGATCTATATGCTGACACAGTGAGGGTATAATCCGTCGGTATAGATAAGTCGAGTGAGAGGGGAGGACCGTGAGAGATAGCAGAGAGAGAGAGAGAAAGAGCTACTCCCTCCGTTTGATAATGTAGTTCCAACATTTTTTTAAGTCAAACTTTTGAAACTTTGACCAAGTTTATAAAGAAATTACTTATATATACAATACCAAAGATAAATGATAGTATGAAGTAAGTACATGTTGTGATGAATCTAATGATCGTTCCAGATGTAAATATTTTTCTCCACATATACCTGGTCAAACTTTTCTCGAGGTTTGACTTTTCAAAACATCCATATGCTTATGGACGGACAGAGTCCCTAACTAGAGAGAGAGAGAGAGAGAGAGAGAGAGTGAAAAAGTGTTTGTGCGCAGTGTGAAAGAGACATGGACAACACACGATAAAAGTAGAGAAAAAGCGTATGTGTCTTATGCAAACATATCACACATGCATCTTCGACAATGGAGGCAAGGTGAGGAGATAGTGTGTGGTGTTTGGAACCGAGAGAGCAAGACCCTAGCACGTGGCCAAGAGGGGTCTCGACAAACAAGGGAGAGAGGTCGAGAGAGACGACGGAGAAAATATGACATGGGGAGGAGAGTGTGTATGTTTGTCATAGAGAGATCCCTTGGAGATCGTGATGGGACTACATGGGTGGGAGATCGAGTGACAAGGTGTGTGCGCGATAAAAGATGCCCCGAGAGATATCGAGATAGACGTATGGATGGAAGGAGACAATACGTGTGTTCCTGATGGCTAGTAAGAGATAATCATACTTAGGAGGGGGGGGGGGTGCTTGCGCCTATGATGGACTGAGGGATTATGGTACTTAGGGGGATGCGTGTCACATGGAGAGAGAACAAGGGCGGAGAGTGTTGGATGGGTCTATATGTATAGCTCGAGCGAGACATGTGTATGTGTGAACTAGGGAGATATAAGGCCAGTTTGGCTTAAGGCCCCGAGCATCTTTTGCTCGGCCTGGGGTTGTGGCTGGATTTCATGCACGCTTGTTTGGTTGCTACCTCGTGAAAAAGAAAGCACGCTCGCCCGGGTTCCCTTGCACTTTAATTAGCTCGGCTGAACTCCATACACTGCAAGTAGCCCGCCCAGCGTAACGATTAACGCCTGGCCGTTTCGGTCGTAAGTGCCACGAGGCTAACAACAACATGGATGGATATTAGCATTAAATAATTGATGCATGGATTGATTGATGGGACGTTGATACTTTGCTTGGCCCAGGCATGAACCAAATGCTTCAGCACCACACAAGCTTGGCCAGGAAGAAATATTTTACATCTCACGTCCACACCAGGCAGTACCGGCCATCAAGGCATGAGGGTCAGGTCACGAACCAAACTGACCAATAAAGTTTGAGAGAGATTGAGGAGCCCCGATAAGGCTAAGTGGTGCGCCGAGATAGCTGAGAGGGGAAAGAGATATTCCATCCGCCGATAATGCAAAGGTATGTAAAATTTTTAGAAGTCAAACTTTGGAAACTTTGATCAGGTTTACGCAAATGTTATTTATATCTACAATACCAAAAATACATCATACAAAACTACATCTCATGGTGAATCTAATGGTATATGTTTGCCGTACTAGATGCAATTCTTTTTCTCCACGTACATGGTCAAACTTTGTGATGTTTGACTTTTCAATAAACTATATGCTATGGACCAAGGAGAGTGCCTCAGTCGAGACAGATCAAGTGCGTGTGAAGGAGAATGAGTAAGTGTGCAAAAAGAGTATGTGTGTGAAAGAGAAAGTGACAACAAACGATAAATTAGAGATAGAGTGTGTTTTTTTGTTTCTTATGCTGACATATCACGCATGCATCTCCGAGATGGAAAAGCGAGGCGAGGAGATACACGAAGATAGCTAGTGTGTGATTGTTTGCAACGGAGAGAGACACCCCTAAAGCACATGTCCAATAGAGGTCTGGCCAACAAGGAAAAAAGGTCGAGAGGGACAATTGGATGGCATGGACGCATGGGGAGGGAGAGAGGGTGTGTTTGTGATAGAGAGATCCCCTCGAGATCGTGAGGGGACTATATGGGTGGGAGATCGAGGGAGTGCGTGCATGATAGAAAGATGCCCCGAGAGAAATCGAGATAGACCATGCACATGTTTGTGATGGAGACTAAGATTAGCTAGTCATATACATATAGGGGGGACTGCATGTGCCTACAATTGAGTGAGAGACCATCAACTTGGCTAGTTGGGCATGAGATTGTGTGTGTGTGCGTGTGAGATGGAGAGAGAACGAGGGAGAGAGATAGAGTTTTAGATGGGCCGATCGAAAAGTGCAGTGAGATATGCATGTGTATGTGTGACCTGTGGATGGAGAGTTTGAGAGAGGGGGAAGAGCTCCGAGACGACATAGTGGTGCGTGAGAGAGTTACGGGCAAAGAGCCAAGGAATTTATGTAAGACGATGAGTGCACCCAAGATATCTAGCTTGGACTAGCTAGAGTATCATACATAGTGTGTAGAGAGACCTATAGATGGTGTATATATGCATGCGAACTAGAAAGACCCCCCGCACACACACACACACAAAGAGAGAGAGAGAGAGAGAGAGAGAGAGAGAGATGGAGAGAAAGGGAGAGGGACCAACAAGGTTTTTGTGTCAGATGCGTGCGACAGAATTGAAGATTGTCGACGGGAGAGACAGACAGAGAGAGAGAGAGAGAGAGAGAGAGAGAGAGAGAGAGAGAGAGAGAGAGAGAGAGAGAGAGAGAGAGAGAGAGAGAGAACAGGAGTCCGGGAGAGGGGGAGGTCGCGTCTTATGCATCAAAGACTGATATAAACCATGTTTCGATATAAACTTGCATTCAAATATTTAAATTGGAGAACATGTTGTCTGCAATCCACACATGAATGGATATATGTGTATATCAAACAAGTTCATTAATTTGACTTTCAACATGTTCATGGAGTACTATAATACTGTACAACATGCTACTCGATTGAGGTGTTCAATTTTGGATTTAGTTCACTATTTTGACATACTGAACGAGCTATTTCATTGAATCGAGATATTTCATTTTGAGTTTGATTCACATTTTTGAGTGCGTCAACTATTTGTCATATAGTAAATCGCTAGCAACGAGCATGTAAAAACACATTACTCCCGAGCATCATCTCTCCATCTAAAAAAGAAGTGGCAAGCTAATATTTCAAAATTTGATTCGAATCGACTTGGTAAGGTAGACGTGGATGCTCGTTCTCCCAAAATTTGAACGAACCGTTAAACATCCTCTCTCGCTCGGTGGAATTCGCCGAGCAAATAAATGGGAGACGCGAAATTACCGTCCTATGTGGGACACGCATCAATTGGCCCGCTGTACATTGAGGGTAGGTTCAGAACTTCATCCAAGTGCGCCTTCTCCTCGGCCGAAATGACATGTGCCGATAATTCATAAACCATGGTCGGAAAAACACGCCTCTCGCCTCGGAATAGCTCGCTACCACTATTTCAAAACACGCTCTCCTCGCCTCAAATCGCCGCACTCCACTATAGTTCAAAACACGCCTCGCCTCAAATCGCTCCCGCCCATTATTTGGGGAGAAGCAAAGTTACTCTACTATCCCCGACCCTCAGTACACAGACCCAAGCCGAGAAGCCTATAGGCAAGGGTAGAATCAGTAACTCCCCTCACATTTCGCATAAATGCGTCCGTAAGATATGGTTCCACTCCCCTCCCAATTCCCCGCCCCCCCGCCCCCATTCATACCTCGTGGGCGCCAAATCACCTTCTCCCCGGGAAGCTCCCTTCTCCCGAGCTGCGAAACCTCAACCTCACCTCCATGGCCCCCCACCGCACCAATTTCATAGCCGCCCTCCTCCCTAATGCCGGAGACGCTGTCCATTTGCCAGCGTGCACTGGGCCGTGTGCCTCTTACTCCGTGCTACCGGTGCTGCCTCGACATGGCCACGTGAACCATACCGGAGCCGATTCACCCCCGCCGTTGTTCACGGCGCCGGAGCGGCTCCAACTTTGGATCCGTCCAGTGTCCTGGCGCTGCTTCCGCGTAGTCGTCGACCATCGCGACATCGCTCTTTCCCTGCTGCCGGTCGCCACCGCAACCGCGCCGGCCTCACTGACTCGGCAGCTAGACCTGCCTACTTCACCATGCCGCCAGATAGGTCGCACCCTCATCTCAAATCACTTTATTTAGGCGTCAGTTGTCTGAATTTTTATTCTGGGCCAATCGATTCCCAATGGGAAGCAGCACCTCGAGGCGGCGGAGCTCCTAGGCTGCCGGTTGGCTGGTGTCTAACGTAAGGGTGCGGGCCGCAAGTTGGCCGCGAAGCAGCGCTTAGATGGCTATCTTTAGAGTTGCGTGGGTGAAGGTACCGCCGCCGAATCTGGATGACAGGAGTCTTTGTGGATTGGCCCGGGCGGCGCAACCACGGCAAAGGCGGTGGGCGGGAGTGGGTTTTGGCCGGGTCATGGACGGGCGAAGGCAGGTTGCTCGCTGCTGGTCGCTGGCTCTTCGGGAAGATTCCGAACAGTGTCACCGGGAGGCACAAGACGGCCATCAAGCCATCCGCGAGATCGGACGATACTAAAATAAAATAAAATCGTAGACCCCAATTTAGTCTTCGCCAACAGACGTGTGACCACTCTCGTACCTTTGCTGTTGATCTCTTAGTGTATTTCTTCAGATCAAAGAGACATGTCGTTCTTAACATTATGCGTTATCTCGCATCTTCGCATACACATCGCCTTCCGACTCACCGCAGCTGCTCCAACAAGGGAAGCATACACCAGAAGGGAGCTATAGTCCCCACTCAACAGTTCCCTGCATCGAATGCGCGTGCCCGACATGGACAACCACAACAACTGCAGGGCCATCGACAAGTCAGCACATGATGCTCACTCCTATGGATGGCAGCCAGATAGGTTGTACCCTCATCTTACTTGTGTGCAACATTTATGGCTTTGTTATTCATCTAAGCATGGAAAATAGATCATCACATTTCACTGTATATTCATGCTGATCTCTTACAGGTCTTTGATGACCCACAAGTATAGGAGATCTATCGTAGTCCTTTCGATAAGTAAGAGTGTCGAACCCAACGAGGAGCAGAAGGAAATGATAATCGGTTTTCAGCAAGGTATTCTCTGCAAGTACTGAAATAAGTGGTAACAGATAGTTTTATGATAAGATAAATTGTAATGAGAAACAAGTAACAAGAGTAAATAAAGTGCAGCAAGGTGGCCCAATCCTTTTTGTAGCAAAGGACAAGCCTGGACAAACCCTTATATTAGGAAAAGCGCTCCCGAGGACACATGGGGATATCGTCAAGCTGCTTTTCATCACGCTCATATGATTCGCTGCTCGTACTTTGATAATTTGATATGTGGGTGGACCGGTGCTTGGGTGCTGTTCTTACTTGAACAAACATCCCACTTATGATTAATCTCTATTGCAAGCATCCGCAACTACAACAAAAGTATTAAGGTAAACCTAACCATAGCATGAAACATATGGATCCAAATCAGCCCCTTTAAGCAACGCATAAACTAGGGTTTAAGCTTCATCACTCTAGCAACCCATCATCTACTTATGACTTCCCAATGCCTTCCTCTAGGCCCAAATAATGGTGAAGTGTTATGTAGTCGACGTTCACATAACACCACTAGAGGCTAGACAACATACATATGATCAAAATATCGAACGAATACCAAATTCACATGACTACTAATAGCAAGACTTCTCCCTTGTCCTCGTGGAACAAACGTAACTACTCACAAAGCATATTCATGTTCATAATCAGAGGGGTAATAATATGCATAAAGGATCTGAACATATGATCTTCCACCAAATAAACCAACTAGCATCAACTACAAGGAGTAATCAACACTACTAGCAACCTACTAGCACCAATCCCGGACTTGGAGACAAGAATTGGATACAAGAGATGGACTAGGGTTTGGAGATGAGATGGTGCTGGTGAAGATGTTGATGGAGATTGCCCTCTCCGATGAGAGGAGCGTTGGTGATGACGATGGTGATGATTTCCTCCCGAGGAGGGAAGTGTCCCCTAAGAATAGCCTCTGCCGAGCCCTAGATTGGTTCCACAAGGTTCCGCCTCGTGGCGGCGTGAGTCTCGTCCGAAAGGTTTCTTAATGTTTTTTTCTCATCGAAAGACTTCATATAGGAGAAGATGGGCGCTTGAGAGCCATCAGGGGCCCACGAGGTAGGGGGCGCGCCAGGGGGCGCGCCTCACCCTCGTGAGTGTGGTGTGGGCCCCCTGGCCTTCATCTTTGGCGACTATTTTTCTTTATTTATTTTAAGATATTCCATGGAGTTTCAGGACTTTTGGAGTTGCGCAGAATAGGTCTCCAATATTTGCTCCTTTTCCAGCCTAGAATTCCAGCTTGCAAGATTCTCCCTCTTCATGTAAACCTTGTAAAATAAGAGAGAATAGCCATAAGTATTGTGACATAATGTGAAATAACAGCCCATAATGCAATAAATATCGATATAAAAGCATGATGCAAAATGGACGATCAACTCCCCAAGCTTAGACCTCGCTTGTCCTCTAGTGAAAAGCCGATAACAATAAATATGTCCTCATGTTTAGAGGTAGAGGCGTCGATAAAAATAAAATACGGACATGAAGGCATCATGATTGTTCTCATAATCGCAATATATATAGATTTTGTCATATGATTACTTATGTTCAAGTGATGATCTTTTCACAATGCAAAAGTATGAATCAGAAACCTTATTGAGCACCAACAAATTATAACCTCAGTCATTGAAGCAATTGCAATTTATCATAACATCGGAAAGAGTCTATGTCAGAGCTTAAAAGCAAGTCCACATACTCAACTATCACTTAGTCCTTCATAATTGCTAAAGCAACTGCAATTTATCATAACATCGGAAAGATTCTATGTCAGAGCTTAAAAGCAAGTTCACATACTCAACTATCACTTAGTCCTTCATAATTTCTAACACTCACGCAATACTTGTGGTTACGGAGTTTTAATCGGACATAGAGAAAGATAGGGGCTTATAGTTTTGCCCCACAACCTTTTACCTCAAGGGTAATGTCAACAATAATAATTCATGCTCCCCTACATCCAATTAGATATGTATATCATGTTCTTTCCAACATGCTGGGCTTGTCAAAGGATAAAATGAAAAAGGAAAGGTGAAGATCACCGTGACTCTTGCATAAGGTAGAGGATAATAATAAAAGATAGGCCCTTCACGGAGGGAAGCAGAGGTTGCCATGCGCTTTTATGGTTGGATGCACAAAATCTCAATGCGAAAGAACGTCACTTTATATTGCCCTGAGTGCTGAGAATTTGGCTAGCATGAGGGGGAAAGGCAAGCTCAACATGTTAGAGGATCCATGACAACATACTTTATCTCAGATATAAGAAAACATAACTCATTATGTTGTCTTCCTTGTCCAACATCAACTCTTTAGCATGTCGTATTTTAATGAGTGCTCCCAATCATAAAAGATGTCAATGATAATATATCTACATGTGAAACCTCTCTTTCCTTATTACTTCCTATTAATTGCAACGATGACCAAAACTATATTTGCCAACTCCCAACAACTTTTAATCATCATACTCTTTCTATGTGAAGTCACTACTCTCAATAAGGTCAATATGAACTCTTTGTTTCTTTTTATTTTTTTCTTTCTATTCTTTTATTCACCCAAGATCATGGCAAAATAATCAAGCCCTTGACTCAACACTAAACTTTATTATATATAGCTCACAGACTCGATTAAATAGAGGGATCATAAAGCAAAACTCAAAACTAGATCATGCCATAACTTTATTCTACTAAATAAAGATACTACTAATAGGATCGAACTAAGAAAAACGGTAAAGATAGGAGTTGTGATGGTGATACGATACCGGGCACCTCCCCAAGCTTGGCAGTTGCCAAGGGGAGTGCCCATACCCATGTGATTATGTCTCTTTTGTTGGTGAAGAAGGTGGCGGAGGTGATGGATAGTCGCACATCAAGCGTAAGAGGTCCTCCAACTTGCGGATAATGCCCTTGAGTGCATCAATATGCTCCTTCAACAAAATATTTTCACGTGTGAGATACTTGTTTTGAATACGGGCTAACTCAATCATCTTGAAAGCTTCGATTTCAGTTGGGGTGAGATAGTTGTGATCAAGTTGGAGGGTGTCTTCATCGCCGAGCTTGGTCCTCCGTGGCCTTCTTGATCCTTTCATCCTTGTTGATCTCCATGGGTTGTTCCTCTTCAGCTCTATCTTCATTAGCCAAGCATCTTTGTCACCATTGTCTGAGGAGGGGGACGACATGATGCCCGGCCTTGACAACCTCGATGTAAAACAACTCAAACAAGAACAGAGGATAATTATGTGATATGGGAGTCAAAACCTTTGGGAGAATATATAATGAATTTTACCGACCAAAATACGATCGTGCAGAAGAAAACGGAGTCCTGAGGGCACACGAGGTGCTCACGAGGTAGGGGCGCGCCCGGTGGTAGGGCGCGCCACCACCCTCGTGTCCTTCCCGACTGCTACTTATTTTTCTATTTTTCTAAATATTCCGTAACGGAGAAATATTGCCTTAAAAATTGTTTTGGAGTCGGTTTACTTACTGCATTCACATACCTATTCCTTTTCGGAGTCTGAAACGGTCTGGAAAGTGTACCTTATGTATTCCTCCAGGGTTACGGTTTCATTAATATTGGTTTCAACATTTATGGGATTACCTGAGATATAATGTTTGATCCTTTGACCGTTTACCACCTTCGGATTTGTGCCTTCGAAGTTGTTGATTATTATGGCACCGGAACGATAGACCTCCTCGATAACGTAGGGACCTTCCCATTTAGAGAGAAGTTTTCCTGCAAAAAATCTTAAACGAGAGTTGTATAGCAATACATAATCACCTACATTAAACTCACGCTTTTGTATCCTTTTGTCATGCCATCTTTTAACTTTTTCTTTAAACAACTTAGCATTTTCATAAGCTTGGGTTCTCCATTCATCAAGTGAGATAATATCAAATAACCTTTTCTCACCGGCAAGTTTGAAATCATAGTTGAGCTCTTTAATAGCCCAATATGCCTTATGTTCTAGTTCGAGAGGTAAGTGACATGCTTTTCCATAAACCATTTTATACGGAGACATACCCATAGGATTTTTATATGCAGTTCTATAGGCCCATAATGCATCATCAAGTTTCTTGGGCCAATTCTTTCTAGACCTATTAACAGTCTTTTGCAAAATTAATTTGAGCTCTCTATTGCTCAATTCTACTTGACCACTAGATCATGGGTGATATGGAGATGCAATTCTATGATTAACGCCATATTTAGCAAGCATTTTACTAAAAGCACCATGAATAAAGTGTGAACCACCATCAGTCATTAAATATCTAGGGACTCCAAACCTCGGAAAAATAACTTCCTTAAGCATTTTAATAGAAGTGTTATGATTAGCACTACTAGTTGGAAAAGCTTCTACCCACTTAGTAAGGTAATCAACATCAACTAAAATATGTGTATATCCATTAGAGGCAGGAAAAGGTCCCATATAATCAAACCCCCAAACATCAAATGGTTCAATAACAAGTGAATAATTCATAGGCATTTCTTAACGTCTACTAATATTACCAATTCTTTGACATTCATCGCAAGACAAAACAAACTTACGGGCATCCTTGAAGAGAGTAGGCCAATAAAAACCAGATTGCAATACCTTATGTGCGCTTCTATCTCCAAATAGTGGTGTCCTCCATAAGCTTCGGAATGACACTTGCGTAGGATCTGTTCATGTTCTTGCTCATGTACACAACGTCTAATAACACCATCTACTCCTTCTTTATAAAGATGTGGGTCATCCCAAAAGTAATGTCGCAAATCATAGAAAAACTTTTTCTTTTGTTGGTATGTGAAGCTAGGTGGTATAAATTTAGCAACAATATAATTAGCATAATCAGCATACCATGGAGTGCTACGAGAAGTGCTTATGACATTTAATTGTACATCAGGAAAGCTATCATCAATAGGTAGTGGGTCATCAAGAACATTCTCTAACCTAGATAAGTTATCTGCAACGGGGCTCTCAGCTCCTTTTTGTAACATCCCAAAATTCTAAATTTTGGAATGTTATAATAAATAAATAGTTTTGATTGATTGGTTGTTTGTTGTGTGATTGATTGAGTGAAATTGAGTGGAATTTGAAACTTTTTGAAAGTTGAATGAGAGGGAATGAAATAACTTTCCCTGACTTTCACTTTGCCTTTTTATATCCATGAATTCAAATTCAATTCAAACACAAAACCCTAGAGAGAAGATGATATGACTTCTTCCATTTGAAATGAAAAGGGTTTTGAAACGATTTGAATTTCATTTGAGAATATTTCAAATTCAAAGCTTTATGCAACTCAATGATTTTCATGAGGGAAGATAAAATGACTTCTTCAATTATATGAAATATGAGTTGGAAGTTAAAAAGAATCAAATTGAAAGTCATTTGAAAGTGCCTTGAAACCCCTTTCAAATTTGAGTTTTATTTGGAATTTTGAAAAAAATGAATTTTTATAAAGTTTGAGTTTTGCCCCTGGAAAAATGTTCAAATTATAGGGAATATTCCCCTGATCATTTTAATATATATATGTCCTATATAAAATATTAATATTTATATATTCTTCTCTCTCTCTAAAAAATTCAAAAAAAAATGGAAAAGGAAAGCCGGCCAGCTAACGGGCTCAGCCAAGACTCAGCGGCCCGAGCATCGATCAGCAAGAGCTCATCAGCGCTGCCCACCAAATACCGAGCCGGCCCAATGACGGCCGACCGAGCCCCAAGACCGAACCACCTCCGCACGGCCGCCCGATCCCCCTCTCCTCTCTCACCGACGGGTGGACCCCACCACTTCTTCCCCTTGCAAGACACGCACCGGATCGCTGGCCACGGATCCCGAGATCCCGGATATCATCCCGATCCTCCCGATCGCCCTCCTCCAAGTCATGCCCCCTATATATACCCCTCCCCTCGCCTGCTTCTCGCCTCGCCTAACCCTCCCTCTCGCCAGACACGCCGGAGCCCGGAGTGCGCCGCCGCCATTAACGCCGCACCGACCGCCTGCCACCCTCGACCTCACCCGACCCCACCCCGAAGCTTCCTCGCCACGCCAAGCCGAGGCCTCCGCTGCCCTCGAGCACCGGAGCCTCGCACCAACGCCGCTCGAGCTGCCGTCTGCCGCCGGCGTCTTCCCCGCGGTGAGTCGCCGGAGATCACCCCCCCACCGTTAGATCTAGATCGTAGGGTCTAGATTAGATCCCGAAGCGTTAGGTTTATTTTTAAAAGAACCGGTTTTAGTTCCGGTTTAGTTCTGGTTTTATTAGGGTTTAGTTAGACCGACCGAAGCGGTTTAAAGTCTCGGGCGTATTTTAGTTATTTAACGCCGATGCGTTAGATAGGCCCATTAGCCCAGTTTTCTTTTTGTTAATATTTTTCGTTTCTGTTTTTAACAGAATAGTTTCAGTTTTGTAAAATCCATAACTTTTAATCTACTTAATATTTTTAATTGATTCTTTTTTTGTTGGTTTGCAAATTTATTGTAGTTTCTGTAGAAAATATGTTTAGTCATGTTAAAATTATTAAAAAATTGTTTTATTTTAGTTTTAGACAGATTAGTAATTCTGCTATAAAAAGAGTTAGGAATATTATTTTTAGTGATTCTTTTTGTCACTACTTTGTTTTGACATTGCCTAACCGTAGGAATTTATTTGGGCATTTTATATTTAATAAAAAAATAGTTTTAATCAAAACCATGTAGTTCTTAATTATTTAACTAGCTACTGTTTTCCTATTGTTTTAATTAGCAAATAATTTTATTTTTCATATGTGATAGTTTATTATAGGTTAGTTTCTGTAAATTTAGAGCATGAACTTTTATTTGCAATAAATAGAACTTTTATTTTATTTTTCTTGCTAGGGATTGTTTTAGGCATAATAGGAGTTTTATAATAGCTTTTAATGTGATTCTTTTTGCTCCTAGTTGCATTATGTTTTCTTTTCTGTTAGGTAGCTTAAACCCATGCTTAGGTTCTGTTAAGAAAAATTTTGTAGTGCAAAACTATTTCTTGATTGTTGTTGGATATGGGAAAACTTTGAGTTGGATTTCTTTGAGTTTTTCTTTGGGTTTTGGTTCAAGTGCTTTGTGTGTTATGTTAGCATGCTATTATGTTAAGTGGTCATATGTTGTATGCTTATTATGATTGTTGTTTGTCTTGGTAGAATTTCCGGAGTGCGAAGCTTGCTACCACGAGTCCCTAGTTTTCGAAGATCGTCAGCAAGGCAAGTTCACTTTGACCATGCTTTCATACCTATGTTTTTAATTGCATTTAGTGGCATCCTCGTAACAATCCCTCCGGTAGTGATATTGAATTCTTGTAGTTGAGTAGTATGCATGAGGTAGGAACCCATCACCCTGTTACCAAGCCCGGGACGCTATTTATTTTAATGCTACGCTATAGTAGATGGGGTTTGGTATGAGTGTTCGAGAGTGGTGTGAAGAAGGAGGACTCTACGTCAATGACGACAACTCCATGATGGAACCTGCAAGGACTGCATCTTCAAGGCCTCAAGACTTCAAGACTCGAGACAAGAATTCAATACACACTCTTTGGGTGAAGGACGGTTGACGGGCACCTGGAGAAACCAGTGGTTGGCCGGGATGCATGGAGAAGCGCCATGACATCTTGCGGAAAGCTTCACCTGCACTCAAAGAGACGGAAGAATACTTCATGCCCGGAAGCTTACTCCGGCAACCGCAAGTCACTATGGGCTCGCTTGGTTGACCTTAGTTGTGACTGGCCGGGACGGTGCTAGCAGATGTAGAACTACGGTAGGATTGGATGAGCACCGGACGGTGGTCGAGGAACTCTTGAAGACCATGTTTCGTCGCCTTGTTCTCAAACACCTCAAGTGCGAGAACGTAAAAAGAGGGATCGAATCTTGCGTAAAGTGTACAAACCTCTGCAGAGGGTTAAAACCTAATCGATTAGCCGTGTCCCCGGTTACGGACAATTTGAGCCTCTGGACTTGGATCTATCTCGGAACTCTCAACACCGGATTGATAACTTAATTGTGGGCAACTTATGATGATTTTGGGCTATGAGACATCGGGTTGGCGGAACCATGTCATGATAGAAAACTCCATAGTACAGACTTCATTTATTCCTTTGATGTAGGGAAAATAAATCAGCTTTTACGCAAACAAAACTCGCATACGAGCCACAAAGCCATATTGCATATAGTATAGTTTTATCATCTGCTTTTCTCATGTTGTGATCTTGCCGGTACATTCAATGTCTTGACCTACACGGCTGCAACGTATTATGTTGCGTACATTTACTCGACAGTAAGAGTACGGTGCAGTGGTTACGGTCTACACTCAACCCGCCGATGGCGTTGATGGGACTCCACACCCGACATCGGTTTTCACGAGACTTATGAGGTATATATCAGTTTTATGTTAATTATACATGTGATTGCACTTTGATATATACATTGATGTACTGTGTGTGCCAAAGATCTTGATCCAGGGATGGCACAAATACACAGAGGCTTGACCGTCTGAGGTCGGGTCGCTACAGATATGGTATCAGAGCACATGTTGACTGTAGAACGTGACCCTAGAAATCGGAAAGTCCCTAGGATAGTAAATCTCTAAAACTTCTTTTCAAAGTAGTCCATTACTTCTCATCTTTTCTGATTTTATCAAATATCCCCTCTTATCTCAAATAGTTAGAATATACACTTTTCCCTTTTGACCACATGAAGGATCAACTGAAGCCGCTCCAAGAAAGATATCGGACAGCTGATGACCTCTTCAAAGTAACAAGGGTTTCACCATGCATTAGAAGAGTTGAAGCTGCAACAATTGAAGACTCTGAAGACTAGAAGAATTTGAAGAATCTGAAGAATTATTTGACCTTTAGAAGACCAAACCCCTGTTACACACTTACGTTAGATGCGGCGATTTGTGAGCTGTCATTTGTTTGATGTTTTCCGACAGACACAAAGTAAAACTTATTTCTTCAAAAACTACTGTTTGTATTGTGTGTATATCCCTCCATTCTTCTCTCATATCTCATCCCAAAACTTTTGGACCCAAAGAGATGATGAATGAAGTTGGACCGGTATTCTCTGGACCAAAAACCCAGCCGGAGGCAGAGCTATGGATTCAGAACATGGAGAATCACTTCGGGAGCAATTTGGTTTCAAGGAAGAATGAAGTATCGTACGCTCTTCAGTACTTTGAAAGAAAGTGCTGCAACCTGGTGGAAAATGCATCAAGCCATACAAGGATTTAATGGAGCAAGAACTTGGGAGGAATTCAAGAAGACCCTGTTGAGATCACGTCTCATCCGGAAGCACTATGATAACCCGAAGAAGAAACCTTGTGCCTGCAAGATTTATGGAGAAATAGGACACACCTGGAGGAACACAAGGATGGATGCCCTCATTGTGAGGAGAAACACCCACCGAGGAATGCCCAACTAGTCGTGTGACTTGTTTCTTGTGTGAAGGAACCACCCACTACCCGACTCAAGGTCACATTTACCCCATGGTGCAACAAACTATTCAGAGCAGGAAGAAGGAATGAAAGAAGCCCTCCGAGAAGTTATGAAAGAACCTGTGATGAAGGAATGTGTTGAAGACCCCGATGGAGAAGGCCTCAACAGATTTTACTCCAATGCCTGCTATTCATGTGGAGAAGAAGGAAATTTTTCACAAGATTGCACCAAGGAAAGAAAAGAGTATCTGGGATACTTCCGACGGAAGCAATAGAGTTTGATCCACAGGAATAAAAGGTTTGATCGTAACGAAGAAACCCCGGAAGAGAAAACAAAGACACCCTCGTAACAACCCAATTTCTGCAAAGAGGGACAAGAGTCATATTACCTGTTTTGAATGTAAGGACGCCGGGCATTATGCCAATCATTGTCTTGAAAGGAAGCAAGGAACTCAAGGAGCAGGCACCATCTCCAAGAAGCCCAAAGACTTATCGAAAGTTATGTGTTTTCATTGCAAGGAAGCAGGACATTATGCTACTAAATGTTCCTACAAGAAGGAAGAGGGAGATGAGTAGTTGGAATTTTGATATGGATAATAAGAGTGGTAGAAACCAATTTTTTTCATGAGTACAATAAGTTGAGTTATGTAATGGGTGCTCAGAGTTTGTAATGGATTCATGAAATCAATAAAGTTAAGGTGACATGTTTTCATATGTTTAATTGTATGAGTTGTTACTCTATGAACACGGATTTTGACCATTTTCGAGGATATGAGAAATATGGTCTATGGATGGATTTGTGAATTTCATTTTAAGGGTGATAGTACCCTATGAAGAACACTGGACCAATGGAAATGGAAATGTGTCCCACAGGTTGGAGTTTGGAAAAAAAATGAGTTGGAGTTTTATCTTTGATATGATGGTATGAAGAAATGAAATGTTATTGGATTTAAATGAGATGTAATATGGAACAATTGTAGCTTCAATGATGAGTTAAAGCTGCACTAGTGTTGAAGTGGGCCATAACCCACAGGCCCAGGATTTTGAAAAGGAACAGATGTAACCTTGATAAAGGAATAAATTTGGAAGAATCGGTGATTCAATCAGCATACGTTCCTTAGGAGGTTACGAAAACCCAAGAGTTGTGAAGAACGATAGATGTTTTGTTTGGCTTGCTGAACCAAAGGATTTACTCGAACCCAGTTCGAGAACAAGAGAAATTCTGCAATGCTTGTGAGTATGCCCAAGTGTTAGAATACGTGATTCACCGTTTATGTATGTGGTAATGATTCAAATGCACGGGATGGATTGGCCCCATACCGAGACTTCTATCATGAACTATCATATGTTGATGGAAAATCGAGAGCCTCGAAAACCTTAGAAGAGTGTCGACGCGATAAGCCATAAAACCATAGAATGGTAGGACGATGGAACCCCTTTACAGTGCAACCGTTGCCAATCGTAGAATATACGGTGAGATTCAACCTGCACTGCTTTCTGCAGGAGAAACCATTAATGGTAGACCACCATGAGTATTTCGATAGTTGTCTAGAATGGACACAGACCTATCGCCTAAGACGATTCAGTCCTCGGACGAACTTCAACTTTGACGAACCGACCCAAGATTTGGAGGAAAACCCTATGTCAGCCGATGTAAGAGCGTTAATGGAGGAGCTATTGTAAGATATGTGAAGGGACATACATTGTCGGCACTCCAGAGGAAGTATCTGAGTTTATTGGGACCGTAACCTTGTTTTAAGTGTGGTAGCACCCCTGACCTTTCCGACCAAACGTTTGCTAGCACACCCCCAACCCCTAACCCTTTCTTACTAGCCTCTTCAAATCTCGAGGACGAGATTCATTTTAAGTGTGGTAGATTTGTAACATCCCAAAATTCTAAATTTTGGAATGTTATAATAAATAAATAGTTTTGATTGATTGATTGTTTGTTGTGTGATTGATTGAGTGAAATTGAGTGGAATTTGAAACTTTTTGAAAGTTGAATGAGAGGGAATGAAATAACTTTCCCTGACTTTCACTTTGCCTTTTTATATCCATGAATTCAAATTCAACTCAAACACAAAACCCTAGAGAGAAGATGATATGACTTCTTCCATTTGAAATGAAAAGGGTTTTGAAAAGATTTGAATTTCATTTGAGAATATTTCAAATTCAAAGCTTTATGCAACTCAATGATTTTCATGAGGGAAGATAAAATGACTTCTTCAGTTATATGAAATATGAGTTGGAAGTTAAAAGAATCAATTGAAAGTCATTTGAAAGTGCCTTGAAACCCCTTTCAAATTTGAGTTTTATTTGGAATTTTGAAAAATGAATTTTATAAAGTTTGAGTTTTGCCCTGGAAAATGTTCAAATTATAGGAATATTCCCCGATCATTTTGATATATATATGTCCTATATAAAATATTGATATTTATATATTCTTCTCTCTCTCTAAAAATTCAAAAAAAATGGAAAAGGAAAGTGGCCCGGGCCAGCCAACCGCCCAGCCAAAGACCCAGCGGCCCGAAAGCATCGATCAGCGCTGCCCAGCCGAGCTGCCCAAATTGACGGCCGACCGAGCCCCCATGACGAACCACCTCCGCAGACGGCCGCCACCCGATCCCCCTCTCCTCTCTCACCGACGGGTGGACCCCACCCTTCTTCCTTTTGCGAAGACTCAGACCGGATCGCCGTCACGGGATCCTGAGATCCCGGGATCTCATCCCGATCCTCCCGATCGCCCACCTCCAAGTCATGCCCCCCTATATATACCCCTCCCCGCCTGCTTCCTCGCCCCTCGCCTAACCCCTCCTTCGCAAGACACGCTCTCCGAGCCAGTGCGCCGCGCCATTAACGTGCCAGACCGACCGCCAGCCACCTCGACCTCACCCGACCCCACCCCTAGCTTCCTCACACGCCAAGACTCACGGAGGCCTC
The DNA here is from genome assembly GCA_021605145.1 of Aegilops bicornis. Lineage (NCBI taxonomy): Eukaryota > Viridiplantae > Streptophyta > Magnoliopsida > Poales > Poaceae > Aegilops > Aegilops bicornis. Next base: position 547,769,702 of record CM038671.1, on the reverse strand, counting down.
CGCTGCCGCCCTCGAGCACCGGAGCCTCGCACTAACGCCGCCTCGAGCCGCCGACTGCCGCCGCGCCTCTTCCCGTAGTGGGTCGCCGGAGATCACCCCCCACCGTTAGATCTAGATCGTAGGGTCTAGATTAGATCCCCGAAGCGTTATGTTTATTTTTAAAAGAACCGGTTTTAGTTCCGGTTTAGTTCCGGTTTTATTAGGGTTTAGTTAGACCGGCCGAAGCGGTTTAAAGTCTCGGCGTATTTTAGTTATTTAACGCCGATCGCTAGATAGGCCCATTAGCCCAGCTTTTCTTTTTTGTTAATATTTTTCGTTTCTGTTTTTAACAGAATAGTTTCAGCTTTTGTAAAATCCATAACTTTTAATCTACTTAATATTTTTAATTGATTCTTTTTTTGTTGGTTTGCAAATTTATTGTAGTTTCTGTAGAAAATATGTTTAGTCATGTTAAAATTATTAAAAAAAATTTTATTTTAGTTTTAGACAGATTAGTAATTCTGCTATAAAAAGAGTTAGGAATATTATTTTTAGTGATTCTTTTTGTCACTACTTTGTTTTGACATTGCCTAACCGTAGGAATTTATTTGGGCATTTTAGATTTAATAAAAAAAATAGTTTTAATCAAAACCATGTAGTTCTTAATTATTTAACTAGCTACTGTTTTCCTGTTGTTTTAATTAGCAAATAATTTTATTTTTCATATGTGATAGTTTATTATAGGTTAGTTTCTGTAACTTTAGAGCATGAACTTTTATTTGCAATAAATAAAACTTTTATTTTATTTTTCTTGCTAGGGATTGTTTTAGGCATAATAGGAGTTTTATAATAGCTTTTAATGTGATTCTTTTTGCTCCTAGTTGCATTATGTTTTCTTTGCTGTTAGGTAGCTTAAACCCATGCTTAGGTTCTGTTAAGAAAAATTTTGTAGTGCAAAACTATTTCTTGATTGTTGTTGGATATGGGAAAACTTTGAGTTGGATTTCTTTGAGTTTTTCTTTGGGTTTTGGTTCAAGTGCTTTGTGTGTTATGTTAGCATGCTATTATGTTAAGTGGTCATATGTTGTATGCTTATTATGATTGTTGTTTGTCTCGGTAGAATTTCCGGAGTGCGAAGCTTGCTACCACGAGTCCCTAGTTTTAGAAGATCGTCAGCAAGGCAAGTTCACTTTGACCATGCTTTCATACCTATGTTTTTAATTGCATTTAGTGGCATCCTCATAACAATCCCTCCGGTAGTGATATTGAATTCTTGTAGTTGAGTAGTATGCATGAGGTAGGAACCCATCACCCTGTTACCAAGCCCGGGACGCTATTTATTTTAATGCTACGCTATAGTAGACGGGGTTTGGTATGAGTGTTCGAGAGTGGTGTGAAGAAGGAGGACTCTACGTCAATGACGACAACTCCATGATGGAACCTGCAAGGACTGCATCTTCAAGGCCTCAAGACTTCAAGACTCGAGACAAGAATTCAATACACACTACTGGGTGAAGGACGGTTGACGGGCACCCTGGAGAAACCAGTGGTTGGACGGGATGCATGGAGAAGCGCCATGACATCTTGCGGAAAGCTTCACCCAGACTCAAAGAGACGGAAGAATACTTCATGCCCGGAAGCTTACCTGCAACCGCAAGTCACTATGGGCTCGGCTTGGTTGACCTTAGTTGTGACTCTGGCTGGGACGGTGCTAGCAGATGTAGAACTACGGTAGGATTGGATGAGCACCGGATAGTGGTCGAGGAACTCTTCGAAGACCATGTTTCGTCGCCTTGTTCTCAAACACCTCAAGTGCGAGAACGTAAAAGAGGGATCGAATCTTGCGGGTAAAGTGTACAAACCTCTGCAGAGGGTTAAAACCTAATCGATTAGCCGTGTCCCGATTACGGACAATTTGAGCCTCGGACTTGGATCTATCTCGAACTCTCAACACCGGATTGATAACTTAATTGTGGGCAACTTATGATGATTTTGGGCTATGAGACATCGGTTGGCGGAACCATGTCATGATAGAAAACTCCATAGTACAGACTTCATTTATTCCTTTGATGTAGGGAAAATAAATCAGCTTTTACGCAAACAAAACTCAGACATAGAGCCACAAAGCCATATTGCATATAGTATAGTTTTATCATCTGTTTTCTCATGTTGTGATCTTGCCGGTACATTCAATGTACTGACCTACACGGCTGCAACGTATTATGTTGCGTACATTTACTCCGACGCAGTAAGAGTATGGTACAGGGTTACGGTCTACACTCAACCCGCCGATGGCGTTGATGGGACTCCACACCCGACATCGGTTTCACTGAGACTTATGAGGTATATATCAGTTTACGTTAATTATGCATGTGATTGCACTTTGATATATACATTGATGTACTGTGTGTGCCAAAGATACCGATCCGTGGATGGCACAAAGAACACGTAGGCTTGACTGCCCCGAGGTCGGGTCGCTACACTTTTCTATCAACAATATGCAAATCAAATTCTTGCAGCAAGAGAACCCATCTAATAAGTCTAGGTTTTTCATCTTTCTTTTCCATAAGATATTTAATAGAATCAACAATATAGGGTCTGAATTTATCACAAGCAAATACAACTGCTAAAAGTTCCTTTTCAGTAGTAGCATAATTTGTTTGAGCATTGTCTAGAGTCTTACTAGCATAATGGATAACATTTAATTTCTTATCAACTCTTTGCCCTAGAACAGCACCTACAACATAATCACTAGCATCACACATAATTTCAAAGGGTAAATTCCAATCAGTGGCTGAACAACAAAGCCGAGACTAATGCTTCCTTATGTATTTCAAATGCTTCTACACAATCATCATCAAAGACAAATGGTACATCTTTTTGTAATAAATTAGTCAGAGGCCGAGAGATTTTCGAGAAGTCCTTAATGAACCTCCTATAAAATCCGGCATGACCAAGGAAACTTCTTATACCTTTGATGTCCTTGGGACATGGCATCTTTTCAATAGCATCAACCTTGGCTTTATCAACTTCAATACCTATATAATAAAATATTTGCCCCAAGACAATACCTTCATTAACCATAAAGTGGCACTTTTCCCAATTCAATACAAGATTAGTTTCTTCACATCTCTGCAAAACTCGATCAAGATTGCTCAAGCAATCATCAAAAGAGGAACCATAGACGGAAAAATCGTCCATGAAGACCTCACAATTTTTTTTCACAAAAGTCAGAGAATATAGCCATCATGCATCTTTGAAAGGTAGCAGGTGCATTACATAAACCAAAAGGCATACATCTATAAGCAAAAGTACCAAAAGGGCATGTAAAAGTAGTCTTTGATTGATCTTTAGCCGACCACGGTATTTGAGAGAAACCAGAATAACCATCTAGAAAGCAATAATTTGTATGTTTGCATAACCTTTCTAGCATTTGATCAATAAAAGGTAAACGGGTAATGATCTTTCTTAGTAGCTTTATTTAATTTGCGGAAATCAATTACCATCCTATAACCTGTGATAATTCTTTGCGGAATCAATTCATCTTTATCATTAGGGACAACAAAGAATACCTCCCTTCTTAGGGACACAATGGATGTGACTTACCCACCGACTATCAAAGAACGGGATAAATTATATCTGCCTCCAGAAGCTTGAGTATTTATTTTCTTACCACTTCTTTCATTTTAGGATTCAAACATCGTTGTGGATCGCGAACAGGTTTCGCATCCGCTTCCAAATTTATTTTATGTTGACATAGAGTGGGACTAATGCCTTTAAGATCATCAAGAGTATATCCAATAGCGGCACGGTGCTTCTTCAGAGTTTTCAATAATCTTTCTTCTTCATGCTCTGAAAGGTTAGCACTAATAATAACAGGATATATTTTCTTTTCATCAAGATAAGCATACTTAAGATTATCAGGCAATGGTTTAAGCTCGAACACGGGATCACCCTTGGGTGGAGGGGGATCCCCTAGGATTTCAACAGGCAAATTATGTTGTAGAATAGGTTCCTGTTTAAAGAATACTTGATCTATTTCCCTTCTTTCATTCATGAACATATCATTTTCATGGTCTAGCAAATAGTGTTCTAAAGGATCACTAGGAGGTACGGCAATAGAAGCAAGACCAATAATTTCATCCTTACTAGGCAATTCTTCCTCACGATGTTGTTTACTAAATTTAGAGAAATTAAACTCATGAATCATATCATCCAAGCCAATAGTAACAACATCCTTTTTGCAGTCTATCTTAGCATTAACAGTATTCAAGAAGGGTCTACCAAATATAATGGGACAAAAGCTATCTTGCGGAGAACTAAGAACAAGAAAATCAGCAGGATATTTAGTTTTCCCACACAAGACTTCAACATCTCTAACAATTCCCATTGCAGATATAGTATCTCTATTGGAAAGTTTAACTGTAACATCAATATCTTCTAACTCAGCAGGTGCAATTTCATGCTTGATTTCTTTATACAAGTCATAAGGTATAACACTAGCACTAGCACCCATATTACATAAGCCATGATAAAAATGATCTCCTATTTTAACAGAAATAACAGGCACGCCTACAACAGGTCTATGTTTATCTTTAACGATAGGTTTAGCAATTCTAGCAGATTCACCACAGAATTGAATAACATGCCCATCAATATTATCAGACAAGAGATCTTTAACAATAGCAATATTAGGTTCTACTTTGACATGCTCAGGAGGTGTATAAGTTCTAATATTGCTTTTACTAAACACAGTTGAAGATTTAGCATGATCCTTTATTCTAACAGGGAAAGGTGGTTTCTCAACATAAGAGGTAGGAACAATAGGATCATTATAAGTGACAGTCTTTTCTTCAACTTTAATAGGTGCAACTACTTTTACTTCTATGGAGGATGATATTTAAACCATTTCTCCTTGGGGAGATCAACATAAGTAGCAAAAGATTCACAGAAAGAAGCTACTATCTCAGAGTCAAGTCCATATTTAGTGCTAAACTTACGGAAAATATCGGTATCCATAAAAGATTTAACACAATCAAACTTAGGTGTCATACCTGACTCCTTACCTTCCTCGAGGTCCCAATCTTCAGAGTTGCGTTTAATTCTATCCAATAAATTCCATCTGAATTCAATAGTCTTCATCATAAAAGAGCCAGCACAAGAAGTATCGAGCATGGTGCAATTGTTATCAGAAAGCCGAGCATAAAAATTCTGAAGGATTGTCACTCTTGAGAGCTCATGATTGGGGCATGAATATAACATTGATTTAAGCCTCCCCAAGCTTGAGCGATGCTTTCTCCTTCGCGAGGCCAAAAATTATATATATAATTGCGATCACGGTGAACAAGATGCATAGGGTAATACTTCTGATGAAATTCCAATTTCAATCTTTTATAGTTCCATGATCTCGTGTCATCACATAGCCTATACCATGTCAATGCGTCTCCCTTCAAAGATAAAGGGAAGACCTTCTTCTTAACAACATCATAAGGTATACCTGCAAGCTTAAATAGTCCACAAACTTCATCCACATAGAGTAGATGTTCATCAGGATGCTTTGTTCCATCTTCTGTAAAAGTATTAGCTAGCAGTTTTTCCATCATACACGAAGGAATTTCAAAAGGAGTTTCATTTTCAATAGGTTCGGTAGGTTGAGGAGCAACTCTTTGCTCTCATCAGACGGGTGAAGATACCCTAACAAGCCCCTCGTGAGAATTACTTTCCATAGTAACAAGTGACAGAAAATTTCAGCACACTATATAAATTCTTCCTTACCAAATTCCACCTACCGAAGGCGCTACACTCCCCGGCAACGGCGCCAGAAAAGAGTCTTGATGACCCACAAGTATAGGGGATCTATCGTAGTCCTTTCGATAAGTAAGAGTGTCGAACCCAACGAGGAGCGAAGGAAATGATAAGCGGTTTTCAGCAAGGTATTCTCTGCAAATCTTGAAATAAGTGGTAACAGATAGTTTTGTGATAAGATAAATTGTAACAAGAAACAAGTAACAAGAGTAAATAAAGTGCAGCAAGGTGGCCCAATCCTTTTTGTAGCAAAGGACAAGCCTGGACAAACTCTTATAATAGGAAAAGCGCTCCCAAGGACACATGGGGATATCGTCAAGCCAGTTTTCATCACGTTCATATGATTCGCGTTCGGTACTTTGATAATTTGATATGTGGGTGGACTGGTGCTTGGGTGCTGTTCTTACTTGAACAAACATCCCACTTATGATTAACCTCTATTGCAAGCATCCGCAACTACAACAAAATTATTAAGGTAAACCTAACCATAGCATGAAACATATGGATCCAAATCAGCCCCTTACGAAGCAACACATAAACTAGGGTTTAAGCTTACGTCACTCTAGCAACCCATCATCTACTTATTACTTCCCAATGCCTTCCTCTAGGCCCAAATAATGGTGAAGTGTTATGTAGTCGACGCTCACATAACACCACTAGAGGCTAGACAACATACATCTCATCAAAATATCGAATCTAATACCAAATTCACATGACTACTAATAGCAAGACTTCTCCCTTGTCCTCGTGAACAAACGTAACTACTCACAAAGCATATTCATGTTCATAATCAGAGGGTAATAATATGCATAAAGGATCTGAACATATGATATTCCACCAAATAAACCAACTAGCATCAACTACAAGGAGTAATCAACACTACTAGCAACCTACTAGCACCAATCCCGGACTTGGAGACAAGAATTGGATACAAGAGATGAACTAGGGTTTGGAGATGAGATGGTGCTGGTGAAGATGTTGATGGAGATTGCCCTCTCCTGACGAGAGGACAGTTGGTGATGACGATGGTGATGATTTCCCCCTCCCGGAGGGAAGTGTCCCCGGCAGAACAGCTCTGTCGGAGCCCTAGATTGGTTCCACCAAGGTTCCGCCTTGTGGCGGCGGAGTCTCGTCCCGAAAGGTTGCTTAATGTTTTTTTCTCATCGAAAGACTTCATATAGGAGAAGAAGGGAATCGTAGAGCCATCAGGGGCCACGAGGTAGGGGGCGCCTGTGGGGCGCGCCCCACCCTCGTGAGCGTGGTGTGGGCCCCCGCCTTCATCTTTGGCGATTTATTTTTATTTATTTATTTCAAGATATTCCGTGGAGTTTCAGGACTTTTGAGTTGCAGAATAGGTCTCCAATATTTGCTCCTTTTCCAAATTTCTGCATTCCAAATTGCTTCAAGATTCTCCCTCTTCATGTAAACCTTGTAAAATAAGAGAGAATAGCCATAAGTATTGTGACATAACATGAAATAACAGCCCATAATGCAATAAATATTGATATAAAAGCATGATGCAAAATGGACGTATCAGTCTTGTTCAGGAGTTCACGTTGTTCCATAGTTCAGCTAAGATACTTGTTCTTTAGGTAACGCTGTTCCATAGTTATCATCCATCAGCCAATGCTATCCCACAGGCTGGTGATTATAGTATTATACCACTTCTAGTATTGCCTATGTTGTTCTCTAATACTTTTGTGTGCCATCTAGTTAATCTCGAGTACAAACGATACATATTCTGTAGCTTTCATCTTTGTTCTCCCTTTAGTTTATGAGACCTGTTGCTTCTAGTTAACCCCAGTCCTACTATTTATGTCGTCTCCTATAGGCACTCATTACATAAATCTAACTTCTAGTTGTCTTCCATGCATGTCAGATATAATTGCACACACTGATATATCCACAAGAACCTCACGGAGCAATGTTAAAGGCCAATAAACTTGATGTCAATGATACCCAATATGATGGAACATGTAAAGGCAGCTTTTCAGAAGACTTGTAGAAAGATGATGAATCCTCTTCACCCCACAAGGTCCTTGCTCTAACTAGGCCTGTGATATGGGTACAATATGCATATAATGTCCTGGAGTGTATCTACTCTGTTGCAATGCCATGTACTTCGCATGCTGATCATGCATGTAACTATGTCATGCCTTCCTGTTTTTCAGTACCTATTCCATTCATGATAACATGTTTTCAAATTCAAGTACTGTCATTCTACTCTATCGCAATGCCATCTGCTTAATTTGGACATCATGCTTCTGAATATCTTATGCATTGTTATTCATCAGTATGTACCTCATCTGTCTGCCATACCATGTTTTTTTACATTGAAGTGCCGTTCTAGTGCTCTGTTGCAATGCCATCTTATTTTCCCAATCATACACGTGTATGTTGCCTTAGTTATTTCTGTACGTATTCCGCTAGCATATAGTTTTACATTCAACTAGTGTTTTTTTGCTGTGTTGTCCCCTAGCTCTTACACCATACTCCCTCCGTCCGGATTACATGTTGCCGAAATGGATAAAAAGGATGTATCTAGAATTGAAATACGCCTAGACCCATCCAGTTTTTTTCTCGGCCGAGGGAATACATGTCAATATGTCATGCCTTTCTATTCTTCAGTACCTATTCCTTCTCTCTGTTATCGCATGTTTTATAATTAAAGCACCATTCTTCTATACAAGGCATGCAAGGGGAAGATGACTATGTTAGAATCTGAAGGATTACAAACAAGGCCTTTGCAAAACATCCAATCCAAGAGATAATAAACCATATCCAGTTTTTGTAGATACTGCTCCAGCACAGAGAAACCCAACTCCTACTGATAATAAGCAGATTCCAGTGGCCAAAGAACTAGTCCGCTCCAATCGAGCAAAAATATGTCAACTCAATTCTAAGAAGCGTGTGCGTATCCTTGCATCATGAAATTTTATAGCATGCTGATCATATTTTCTACATGTTTCTTACCCATCTCTCTTTTAGAAAATAAGCTTAACAGATAGAAGAATTTCTGCAATGGTATCATTTATGAGGAAAGATTCTTGCAGAATTCTCTGTGCTCCAATGTAGATGTAAGTACTGTTGTATATCACTATATTTTTACATAAGCATGTATTTTGTTAATCGGTGTGAATCCAACCTTTATCTCGATCTAAATTTAGTTGTAGCAAAATGTATGATTAAAGGCCACAATGTTGATTTTTGTAAGGAAAACTGCTCGGTAGTTTTGCATCCCGAGCTGCATGAGTGTACTATCTCATATCGGTGGGTTTGAATACCTTGGTTCTGCAAAGGGGTTTTCGGTGTTTTTACCGTGTGTTGTCCTGTCGTATCCCTAGCTCTTACATCATACACCCTCCGTCCGGATTAAATGTCGCAGAAATGGATAAAGCTAGATGTATCTAGAACTGAAATACGCCTAGACCCATCCATTTATTTCCGAATGGAGGGAATACATGTCAATATGTCATGCCTTTCTATTCTTCAGTACCTATGCCATCTCTGCTGTAGCATGTTTTATAACTGAATCACCATTCTTCTATATAAGGCATGCAAGGGGAAGACGGCTATGTTAGAATCAAGGGTTACAAACCAGGTCTTTGCAAAAGATCCAAATGCCGTGAGATAATAAACCAACTCCATTTTTCATAGATACCGCTCCAAAGACAGAGAAACCCAACTCCCAATCGATAATAAGCAGATTCCAAAGGTGGCCAAAGAACTAGTCCGCTCTAGTCCAACAAAAGAATGTCAACTCCATTCTAAGAAGCGTGTGCGTATCCTCGCATCATGAAATTTTATAGCATTCTGATCATATTTTCTACATGTTTCTTACCTATCTCTCTTTTAGAAAATAAGGTTAAACGATAGAAGACTTCCTCCATTGGGATCATATTCGAGGAAAATTATCTTGCGGGAATTCTCTGTGCTCCAATGCTGATGTAAGTACCTGTTGTATATCACTATATTTTTACATCAACATGTATTTTGTTAATCGGCGTGAATTAAACCTTTATCTGATCTAAATTAGTTGTAGCAAAATGTTAAAGGCGCCAATGTTGATTTTTGTAAGGAAAACTACCTGGTAGTTTTGCATACTGAGCTACATGAATGTACTATCTCATATCATGCACATTACTGAATTGTAGTGCTTCTCTGGTTGCCCATTCATTCATTGTGTCAATGTTGCTTTCGTACTACCTTACCTGGCAGATGATAGTTGTGCCATGTTGTGTTAATTTGGTGTAGGCTAGTTGCCCAAACGTTCGTTGTGTCAATGTTGCTTTCCTATTATCTGACTTGGCCATTGATAGCAATGCTAGTGCGTTAATTTTGTGCAGGCTGCTGAAGTAAGAAGACAATCTCTGAAAACAGCAAGGCAACCCCATTGTTTCTTTCCAGTAAATCTAGGCCAGGTAATATGGCAATAACTCATGATTATTCTGTTTGGTTCCCGTCCTAATTTATGTTATGATGCAGTGGTCGAGACACTCTCCACTATCAATAATACAAGCCTGCCAAAATCGCCATCTGAATTTGTTCAGTATCCTCTATCTCGAATGCAACGGAATAAATGTATGTTTGTGAACCAATTAAGGGCTGAAGCAATGATGGAAATGGTGGATGAATCAGAGGTGCAGAGTCGTGCGACACAACAACTGATCACAGAGACAGTGTAGCAAAGCAGCAAGAACTTTCCCACATGCTTATGGGCGTCATCTGTGCTGAGGTTGCAGATTGTGACGTTGTAGATGGTTAGGTTCTGCTCATTTATTTGCACTGGCATCAATCTTTGATTTCCCAGTGGATGTAATTTCCTGTAATATATGCTAGATGTTTAACGTTGTTCCCTGTATGTCGTACCTTTGCTTGATTGGTTTAGGTCCTGTGCATAATTGCTCGTCGTAATGGGCTCAAATTATCTAATTTGGCCTAAAGACATGTACGAACTTTAGTGTGCCCATTAAGTTAATGGGTCGTTACTAGGCCGAAAGTTAATGGTCGGCCCTCTTACCTCCCGGATCATTAACAGGCCGACATCGAAGCGGGCAACAGGTGGCCCCAATTTATTTCACGGGCCGTTAACAGGCCGTTACTAAGTTGTGGCTACATATGGCCCAACTATCATATCAGAGGCCTTTAGCAGGCCGAAAGAGACAATGGGCTTGTCTTGGACCATGAAGAGCATGGGCCGCTAAGAGGCCGAAAGTCGTCAGATTGTAAATGGCCCAATCAGGTTGTGGGCCTTTAGCAGGCCGAAAGAGAAACTGGGCTGGTATTGGACCATGAAGGGCATGGGCCGTTAAAAGGCCAAAACTAAGGTCCGACTACAAATGGCCCGACTCATTTATGGTCCGTTAACAGGCTGAAAGGCACACAGGGCCTGGAATTGGCCCAACACTTAAATGGGTCGGTAAAAGGCCAAAACTCAGGTCCGACTACAAATGGCCCAACTGATTTATGGGCCGTCAATAGTCTGAAAGTGACACCGGGCCAGAAATTGGCCCAACACTTAAATGGGCCGCTAAAAGGCCGAAACTCAGGTCCAACTATAAATGGCCCATCAGATATACGGGCCGTCAATAGGCTGAAAGACACACCGGGCCGGAAATTAGCCCAACATTTAAATGGGTCGCTAAAAGGCCGAAAGATGTACATCCTGAAAATTGGCCCATTCATTAAATGGGCCATTAACAGGACGAAATCTCATCGGGCCGATATTGAGCCCAAATATGTAGCGGGTTGTTAACGGGCTCGAACTGACGATGGGCTGCAATGGTGTCAAATCTTTAACGGGCCGTTGACGGGCCGAATTGGCACATCTCCTATGGGCCGTGGGCTTAAATGGACCTGACACAAGTAGGCCTTATATGGGCCGGCCTGCTAATTTTTACTGGGCCGACCTTTTTCACCAGAATGGGCCACTGTTGGGCCGTGCCACGTGTCGACCTATCATAGGCGCCTCGTGTCCAATGAGTGGATCACATCTGTCCCAACGGTGAGGCAACACGTGTTTCCTGCGGCCAATGATGATTTTACATGTGGAAAATCCCCATTGGTCCGGGCTGTTAACGGGTTACCGGATCCAAAACCGGACCCGATAAGCGTAATCTGCGTTCGCTACGGTGGATGCCACGTGTCGGTCACCCTTGACGAAAGCACTTCTGTGACGCGTGATTTATTGTCATGGAAGTGGACACTTCCGTGATGATAATTTTGGTAATGTCATGGAACACTTCTACGACAGCACAGGTATGACTATCATGATTCTGTCATAAAATCGTCATGGATGTACATGCATGACAAAAAACGCGACCTACTGTGACAAACATGTATCATCACGGAAGTGTATTTTTTTTGTAGTGCCATGAAGATAAGACGGTGACGCTTTATGAAGGCCCAGGGCCCAAAGCCGGTTTAAGGCCTGTAGACATAAACCGGCATGGGTATGTAAACTTGTGTTGTAAGATAGAAAGAGCAGATACCGAGCCGGACACGTTTATGAGCCGGCCTCGGGGTTCTGTAAACCGACGGGCGTCAACCCGTGTATATAAGGGGACGACCCGTCGGCGGTTCAGGACAGCAGACAACAACTCGAGACCCAGGCAAAGCGTATTCGCTCCCTGGTTATTGAAACCCAAATAATCCCACAACAACTGGATCATAGGCTTTTACCTTCACCGCAAGGGGCCGAACCAGTATAAACTCTTTGCATCCCTTGTCCGCTTTAACCAGTTTAAGCTAACCCGTCGCGATGGCTCCATGACTAAGTCCTTTCCTTAGGACATCTGCCGTGACAAAACCGCGACAGTTGGCGCCCACCGTGGGGCTAACGCATGATGGTTTTGAGTTCTTAGAAGGCAGCTTCGAAGGAATCAAGGGCTACGCTGTGGGCCGGATGATGAAGAGTCGTCGTGGAAAGCTCTACATCAACGATGCAGGCTGGGGCCCCGACGCCGGCTCAATCGAGTATGAGTACCGGGTCCCCTTTGGTGGCATACACGTTTTCATTGACAAGATTGGTGAACCGGGCCCTGAGCCAGACATCTGCACCGACCTCGTTGAAACGGCTCAGCGTGCGAGATCTGCCCGGGTTAAGCCTGTCATGAAGTGTGCCTTCGTGGGAGTCATCCACGTAGGGGAATCTGAGGATAGATCGGAATCTGGTGGGGAAACCGTCGTTTATTCCGGGGACTAGTCATCGACCGGAGAGACCGAGTCATTATATTAGTTGCAAGATGGCCGGATTGGGGGCTGTTCCGATGGCGACAGTATTCCGGACCCCTTTGATCCGCCAAACCGGGTTGCGATCTTCATGGCCGGTACACAACCAGCGATCCACTCTTCGACCGTAGAGGTGATGATTTCCGGATCAGCAGCAGCGACAGCGGCCGGGGCAGGAGGCCCTTTGCGACCGCCGGCTCAGGTTCTATCTGATTTATCCCCGATTCCAAGTCACATCGACCTAGCCGGTAACACCTCATATCACTTTGCGGCCTCACGCACGGTATTCCCACGGGTGTCGCCTTACCATGGCCGGGACCGTTTGCGTCTTTTGGCACACGTATATGATAGTGTCGCTAGCATCCATATGACAGAGAACCCGGGCCGACATGGCTAGTCGTGAACCCAAAGCGGCGCTTAACCTATGGGGACAGGCATACATGAATCACATCGAGCATGTCGGTCATCAACGTATAAATTCGGGCTGTAACACTGGGCTATGAGACTCCGGTATCTCGGGTCATAGCGAGCTAGGCAGGACTCGAATAACACCGCGTGACATTTCCCGAAGAACGGACATATAGCGAAGTGAAACACATGCCGCCGATCAAGTGTCCAAGCGGTAGTCTGGGCTAGCGGGACTCGGTGAACTGGCTATAGCGGACTACTATCGCCGTAAGCACGAGACTACATTTCCCCATATGAGAGGCTGCCAAGGATAAACAACTAGTTTGTCGGATCTCACACATACCAAGCATTTCAAACATACACACAATATGCTCAATATGTGTAGATACAACATGGCATCACAACATAACTCTACGACTCAAATATTTATTCATTAGGCTCGAGGAGCGAGATATTACAAACATGGGTCTCATGACCCAACACTCGTGAGCATACAAGTCAAAGCACAAGCGGAAGCTAAACATGTCCGAGTACGCATAACCATAAATGAAAAAGGCCGAGAAGCACGACTATCTACCAGATCCTCGCCGAGGGCACAAGATCGTGAAATGAGGTAACAAGCTAAACGTCAAGTCCAAGCGGAACTACTAGTGAGACCGACGTCTCTCGCAAAACATAAAATAAGCAAACGTGAGTACAAACGTACTCAGCAAGACTTACATCGAACTAACTACATATGCATCATTATCAACAAAGGGGTGGTGGAGTTTGACCGCAAAGAAGCCAGCCTTTGACTCGGTGGCTATCCTGAACTAAATCGCAAGTAACTCTTTTGAGGTGGCGCTACGAGTCCACATATTCACCATATCAAATACACCACTATGGACCCGCTCCTGCCTCCCTCACGAGAACGCCATCCATAGCACTCACGCTTATCTTGCGCATTTTAGGGTATCCACTTTCACTTGTCTATGAACTGATATAGGCAACCTGAAGTCCTTTTCATGGACACGGCTATTCGAATAGATCATATTAACCCTGCAGGGGTGTACTTCTTCACACACGCTCTCACCACTTACCGCCGTTTACACAACATGTACTCGGCAACCTTCAAGCGGAAGCCCAACGTGGGTGTCGGCCACGACCTACCTAAACACACAAGTCCCTACTCCAGGTTTATCGCCTATTCGGGTTCCATCCGCAGGGAGTCCGGCCGAGGTTTCCCATACAGCCCGAACGATGTGTGCAGGGTTCCCGAGACACCAAACGGGCGAATCGGTACACCGGGCCACAGTGCCTACCGCAACACAACCCACCCCTATGGTCAGCGTGCGTGGCCCCAAAGATGCTACAAACACCGTAAACTACTTGCAACTCCGGACCGAGGACAAGGGTGGTTAAGAAGTCGAGAGAGTCAATTAAGGATCCCAATGTGTGGTAGTAACTGTTTCATGGATCATGCATACGTAACTCAGTTCACGAGGACGGCTGCAATGAGACAACCCACCATGTACTCCTACATGGCCTCTCACCGCTACCTTTACCAAGTCGTGTTCACACACTTAGCTCACACACAGTGGGACATGTTCACACACCTCCGATTCATCCTCGATGAATCGGACTGACTCAACTCTAAGCAGTAGCAGGCATGACAAACAAGCATGAATGAGTAGGCACAACATGGCTCAAGCAACTCCTACAAATGCTAGTGGGTTTCATCTAGTTACTGTGGAATGACAGGTCATGCAGAGGATAAAGGGGTTCAGCTACCGCAGCAAGTAACACATGAATCGTTGTTGTCCTAATGCAGTAAAATAGAGCAGGAGCGAGAGAGTGGGATTATATCGGAATGAACAAGGGGGTTTGCTTGCTGGCACTTCTAAAGATAATATAGTTCTTCATCGGTGTCATCGAACAATCGCCGAACATCGCTCTCATCGAGAGGGGACAATTACCGGCAAACAAGAGAGAACGCAATCAATGAAATGCACATTCACATGAATGACATGTCATGTTAAGGTACTGAATTCACCTAATGCAAAACCTAGCCAAGTTAATTGAAGTGGAATTCAAACAAGGTTAAACTCCAACTCCAAATGCTAGTTCATAATTTACCCTAATCATGATTCATCCTATTCAGTGAGGTTAACTTGTTCAAACATGCATGATCATGGCATAAACAGATTCTTCATATTTTTCTGATCATTTTTCATATATAAATTATTTCATTTGGAGTTACGGTTGGATTTCTACGAATTTTAGAAGTTTGGGGTATTTTCTGAAATTTCCTGAATTATAATAAATCCAGAAAATGGGTTATTGCGTCAGCATGACATCACTGTGACGTCAGCAAGTCAACTGGGCGCCCCAGGTCAAACCTGACCCGTGGGGTCCATTGGTCAGCGTCTCGGGCTGGTTTAGGTGGACATGTGGGACCAGTCAAAGCTGACTTGGCCAAGGTCAAATTGGCACGTGGGGTCCACATATATTAGTACTAAACTTAACAGAAATTTAGACTAACCTAATTAGGCTCAGGGTCCCACACGTCAGTGGCTCTAGAGGGGTGATTAGCGGGCTCATTAGCGACTAATGATGTCGCCACGTCCGGCCTCGCCGGAACCTGCCCGGCGACATCAAAACGACGGGCGCGGTCGGATTTGAGCTCGGGCGGTGGTTTGGCGCTACCGAGCGCACCGGGAGGAGCTCTTGCACTCGCAAGCATCTAATGGACCAGACGGGTGGTCACGGGCAGCCGGAATCTCGGCCGGGCGACGAGCTTTGGCGGCGACCGGAGTTCGGGCGGGTCGGGTTTGACGCTACGGTGCACGGGAGGAGGAGGCGGGTGGTGGCTACGAGCTCCTGGTGCTGCTTGAGCACAAAAGTGAGGTTGGCTTGAGCCATTGTGGCTCTAGCCACGCCGGCAACGAGGCACGGCGGCGGGCGAAGCCGTCATGGTGGGAACGGTGGCTAGAGGAGGCTAGCGGCGGGGAGGTGAGGAAAAGCTCGGTAGCTCACCGCGAGCACGATGGGAAGGTCGATGGGCATGCTGGGAGGTCCGGAGGCGACGAAATCACGACGGCGATCTCGGTTGCCCGAGGAGGAAGACGACGGTGTCGAGGGCGTTGCAGCGCTTCCCGGCTCATGTGGCTCGGGGGGGAGGAGGAGAGGTACTAGGCGGAGCTCGTGGACTGCTCGAGGGGACGAGGGGGAAGCGATGGCCGTGGTGGTCTTCGTTGGCGGCGGCGATAGTGCTCGGGTTCGGGAGAGAGAGGGAGAGAGACGAGCTCGGGGAGAGAGTGAGATTCAGGGAGAGGAGGGGAAAGCGAGAGGGAGCGCTGGCCGTCATCGTGGCGTCGCTAGGAGGGCCGGGAAGCATGAGGTGGCGTCGGGGCTCTCGGACACGCGCCACGCCTCGCCTCTGCCTACTGGCAGAGGAAGACGATGAGCGGCGTGGGAGGTGGGCTGGGCTGGCTTTGCCCAGTCGGGCTGCTACAGAGGTGGGCCGGAGGGGCGCCAGGTAAGTGGCCAGGTACGTTCCTCTCTCTCTCTCTCTTTATTTTCTGTTTTCTATTATTCTGAAAACTCTACGGCTTTATTAAAAATATCCAGGCACTTTTAAAAATCACCAAACAGTGCATGCCCAATGTATAGAATATATCTAACATGGAACATTTCAGTTTAGGAGTATTTGGACATTTAAAACATTTTATAGAATTTAAATGTCCAAATTCAAATACTTATGATTTAATTCAAAGATCCAAATGTCATGGAAAAATGTGCAACATCTCTGGTTCTTGTTTCAAGATTTTTCCAAAAATGGTGAACATTTTTGAAGGCCATTTGGGTTCTTGAAAATATTTTGAAGTTGAACCTATTTGCATTATTTTGGTGCTAGGGGTTTAGGCAATCCCCATTTCAATTTTCTTAGAAATTTAAACATGATGCATGGATGCAATGCCACTAGCTACAAGCAAGCTCTAGGGCTGTGACAACTCACCCCCACTAAACAAGAATCTCGCCCCGAGATTCAAGACGTGAGGTAAGAGGAAAAGGGGGGTCATAGAACTATCACAATCTTCATGATCCATTTGCCCTTCTCGAAAATGTTGATTCATTCCATCATCTTGGTCTTGACGTCTTTGCTTTCGAGATCTTCACTCGACACGACAACAGAAAGAAGGGGGAAACCCTACCGGATTTAATCTTCTTGAAGATCGAGCAATTCAAAATCAGTTCATGGAGTGAGACGTAAGAACATCTCTTGAGTTGAGACACCAAACACACATTAGGAATGATGGAAAAAGAAACGGATGATGAAGGTTCAAATTGGTAGGCAACCATTCCACGCTTAGAAGGATGGTGGATGGTGTCAAGGTGGCGAGGAAATATTTGCCATGACTCAATAACGGGGCACCCCAGGGGAGGTGACGCGAGGAACTATTCCCTTAAGTGGCAAAAGAACTACTTTTGATACAAAGATCATCGAAACTCTTTATACCAGCCTAAGGCAATCACAAGCGATCGTTTGGTGGGGTGCGAAGGAATGGTACACCGGACTAGAATGGATGATGTGGACTACCTTGTTGAAGGCAACGCATAATGGATGATTTTTGCTTATCATTGGAGGTGGAGGGACCCATGGTAAGTCCACTTTTGAGGATGATCCTAGACATCAATTACTAAGAAGGCAGCCCATGGAAAATTGGCACGATGGGATGCAAGCTGGGAACAAAATGCAATTGTTGGGAAGGTTCCAACCATCATATCTGCTTGAGATTCAGATCCGATTGGTGTTAGGATATTCTAGACTCATCGAGTCTAGAAGAAAAATGAAAGTTTGCAACACAAATCGACGAGAAGATGTTGCGAGATTCTCGGGAATGAACTACGATAGCAAGCTCCAAAACATGAGCGGGTTCTGCTACTAACATGTGAACATGTTGTCCAAGACAAGAATGACCACATAGTAGTCTTATCATAAAACACTACCGAGTTCAGGTGGGGAACCATCAACGAGGATATCGAAGTCCCTACATAAGTCCGGATTAGCTCTTATGAAGGAACTCCTTCTCCTTGAACAAATCAGCCAGTGGCTTGGTGTGCTAGGAAACACATATGGAGTGGAGGCGGCCAACCTATCAAACCATAGAGCACTTCACACATGCATGACTGACTTGGGATGGTACCATAGGAAACAAAACAAACCTTTCTCAAATTCATGGCGGCAACTTGCATCAGATGCACATGAATTAGAGGAAGTCACTACTTTCATCCAAACATATGCTTCATGAGCGAAACATGAAGAAATGCTTACACAAGTTTCCAACACTAGGTTGATGTTCAACATGACTCATGGGGGAGACAAAATGCTACCGATGGGCTCAACAACAACTCATCGGAATTTCCATATCACTGGACTTCCACCATCATGTGAACACGGTGATAGTATTGGTCAGACCAAAAGATGTAATGGTGTATGCCCGAGGGGTCAACCACGAGTAATACAACATTACGAGCATCGTTGGTACTGATTTGATTTGATGATAGCCCACACTCAAATCAAAGGATTAATAAGACAATAGGTCCGGCAGCTGATCACAGGGACCAATTGATGAAGATATCATCTTTCTTCAATACACACTACACAAGAATATCCCTTTGGAACGAACTAAGTTAGGCAAGCTTTTATCTTCCAACTCTCCAAGTTGTTGTCTAGCTTAACCAACTAGCTCAGGGATATCCAACCCAGATTCTTAGAGAAAGGGTGGTTCACAAGAAACCAACTTGATCACGAGCTCAACATAACAATCAGGAAACAACCCGGTAACCCTTCCAAGAAGATATTTGGAAAGTCACGAACCACCGGTATGTTACTAAGCTCGAGATCAATCTTGCTTTTGAGGGCAAGACGATATGATCAAATAAGCAAGGGATTGAAATCCTAACTCATTGATCAAGGGTGCACCGTAAATAAGAACTAGGTAGCACGATCAATCTTAGTATGATGATTTAATAACCAACACGCTAAGAAATGAAAATATTGTCCATTAACTACCAAGCAACGAGGTTGCTAGGAGTATCGATTTCGCACATCACAATTCACTTGTCGGCATTCCGGTTGCATCAACACGGGACCGAGGAATGAACAATGATGGCGAGAAGTATCACTACGACAAGAATTCATAAGAGAAGGTGCAATTCTCATGATGTTCCTGACATAAAGATGGTAACACTCCAAGTTAGAGCAGAATCAAAGCTTGATTGGCATTTTGATCTGCGGAATACAACCGCTTTGACCCAATCCTAGAAATAGATGAGGTATCGAGTTTGTTTCTCCTAGTCATTCGAGCAGAATGGCTTGACGGACCACAAGGATAATAGACATCGATAAACGAATGCACACATACTCTTGGTTATGAACCGATCGAGGATGGTCGGGATACAACTAAAGAGAGCAACTCAAAGGAACATATAATTTTTCGAGTTGTGGATGCATAGATTAGTATGTCGAACCAAGTTCAACAGGTTTCTTCCGGATAACCCATGCAGAGAGGTAGGACTGGCAGATTCACAATATAGAATGGAGAACTTCTCAAGAGTACTCTGATTGTGATCTTTTGGTTCAAAAGAACTTCTACCATAAATAGTTCATGGCATTTGGAAGAAGGAAATACCACGGACCTCGAGGATCGCCATAAGGTTACTAATATCCTAAAGGGACTAGCAAATACTAACAACATGTAGTAGGGTGAATCTCGGGCTCAAGAACCCATGAATAGAATACCTACTAACTAATAACATCACGGGATGCTTTCAAGAATAATGGCGGAATCATCACCTTTGGGGATACAAAAGCATGGTTGGATTACATAGGTGACTCCCTAAAACACCTAGGTCATAATAATAACTCCAACATATATGTTGAGGCAGCGGAGTACCTCAACATACTAATTTGTGTGATTAATATGGCCCGGATGAACATTAGAAATGGAGGGGAGGAATTTGCAAACGCATCAAACTATTTAGAGACCTGGGATGACTCGGACAGCATAACGGCTGTAAATGCTCAAAATGATTTGAGACATCTTGCAAAATGGTGGCGTAGCCACTTAACAACATCATATCAAGGTTCCGAGATCAACAATTATCCTATAGAAATAGTAGGAACTGAGGCGGGGCTTAAATCAACAATCTTAAAGGTCTATGGATCAAGAACACGTCATCCTGATAGATAGATGAGAAGGCCTAGTTCTTAACCCCGTAGAAGAGAAGAGGATGACTCAAATCAGAAGGCCATGAGGTATAAGGAGTAAAAAGAGCCTTACGTTCCCTTCCACAATCAATTCCCTTACATATAACTAAAGCATTTCTAGACTCAACATCGACCAGTTTGGCTTGGTAATCCTCTGATGATCGGGGCTCGATACCAATCTTGTCGGGACCCGATTCCAAGTCACATCGATCTAGCCGGTAACACCTCATATCACTTTGCGGCCTCACGCATGGTATTCCCACAGTGTCGCCTTACCATGGCAGGGACCGTTTGTGTCTTTTGGCTCACGTATATGATAGTGTCGCTAGCATCCATATGATGAGAACCGGGCCGACATGGCTAGTCGTGAACCCAAAGTGGCGCTAACCTATGGGGACATGCATACATGAATCACATCGAGCATGTCGGTCATCAACGTATAAATTCGGGCTGTAGCCTTTGGGCTATGAGGACTCGGTATCCCGGCTGTAGCAGGCTAAGCAGGACTCGAATAACACCAGCGTGACATTTCCCGAAGGGACGGACATAGGAACGAAGTGAAACACATGCCACCAGTCAAGTGTCCAAGCGGTAGTCTTTGGGCTAGCAGGACTCGGTGAACCGGGTCAGAAGCGGACTACTATCGCTCGAAGCACGAGACTACATTTCCCCATATGAGAGGCTGCCAAGGATAAACAACTAGTTTGTCGGATCCCACACATACCAAGCATTTCAAACATACACACAATATGCTCAATATGTGTAGATACAACATGGCATCACAACATAACTCTACGACTCAAATATTTATTCATTAGGCTCCGAGGAGCGAGATATTACAAACATGGGTCTCATGACCCAACACTCAGAGCATACAAGTCAAAGCACAAGCGGAAGCTAAACATGTCTGAGTACAGACAACCATAAATGAAAAAGGCCGAGAAGCCTGACTATCTACCAGGTCCTGCCGAGGGCACAAGATCGTAGCTGAGGTAACAAGCTAAACGTCGAAGTCCAAGCGGAACTACTAGTGAGACTGACGTCTCTCTGCAAAACATAAAATAAGCAAACGTGAGTACAAACGTACTCAGCAAGACTTACATCAGAACTAACTACATATGCATCATTATCAACAAAGGGGGTGGTGGAGTTTGACTGCAGCAAGCCAGCTTTGACTCGGTGGCTATCCTGAACTACATCGCAAGTAACTCTTTTGAGGTGGCGCACATGAGTCCACATATTCACCATATCAAATACACCACTATGGACCCGCTCCCGTCTCCCTCACGAGAACGCCATCCATAGCACTCACGCTTATCTTGCATTTTAGGGTATCCACTTTCACTTGTCTATGAACTGATATAGGCAACCTGTAAGTCCTTTTCCGCGGACACGGCTATTCGAATAGATCATATTAACCCCGCAGGGTGTACTTCTTCACACACGCTCTCACCACTTACCGCCGTTTACACGACATGTACTCGGCAACCTTCAAGCGGAAGCCCAACGTGGGTGTCGGCCACGACCTACCTAAACACACAAGTCCCTAGTCCAGGTTTATCGCCTATTCGGGTTCCATCCGCACGGAGTCCGGCCGAGGTTTCCCATACAGCCCTGAACGATGTGTGCAGGGTTCCCGAGACACCAAACGGGCGAATCGGTACACCGGGCCACGGTGCCTACCGCAACACAACCCACCCCTATGGTCAGCGTTGCATGCGGCCCCCAGCATGCTACAAACACCAGAAACTACTTGCAACTCCCGGACTGAGGACAAGGGTGGTTAAGAAGTCGAGAGAGTCAATTAAGGATCCCAATGTGTGGTAGTAACTGTTTCATGGATCACAGACCACGTAACTCAGGGCCCCGAGGACGGCTGCAATGAGACAACCCACCATGTACTCCTACATGGCCTCTCACCGCTACCTTTACCAAGTCGTGTTCACACACTTAGCTCACACACAGTAGGGACATGTTCACACACCTCCGATTCATCCCCGATGAATCGCACTGACTCAACTCTAAGCAGTAGCAGGGCATGACAAACAAGCATGAATGAGTAGGCACAACATGGCTCAAGCAACTCCTACTCATGCTAGTGGGTTTCATCTAGTTCTTGTGGAATGACAGTCATGCAGAGGATAAAGGGGTTCAGCTACCGCAGCAAGTAACACATGAGTCGTTGTTGTCCTAATGCAGTAAAATAGAGCAGGAGCGAGAGAGTGGGATTATGTCGGAATGAACAAGGGGGTTTTGCTTGCCTGGCACTTCTGAAGATAATATAGTTCTTCATCGGTGTCATCGAATAATCGTCGGAACGTCATCTACTGAGAGGGGACAATTAACGGCAAACAAGAGAGAACGCAATCAATGCAATGCACATTCACATGAATGACATGTCATGTTAAGGTACTGAATTCACCTAATGCAAAACCTAGCCAAGTTAATTGAAGTGGAATTCAAACAAGGTTAAACTCCAACTCCAAATGCTAGTTCATAATTTTACCTAATCATGATTCATCCTACTCAGTGAGGTTAACTTGTTCAAACATGCATGATCATGGCATAAACAGATTCTTCATATTTTTCTGATCATTTTCATATATAAATTATTTCATTTGGAGTTACGGTTGAATTTCTATGAATTTTAGAAGTTTGGGGTATTTTACGAAATTTCCTGAATTATAATAAATCCGAGAAAATGGGTTATTGCGTCAGCATGACATCACTGTGACGTCAGCAAGTCAACTGGGCGCCCCAGGTCAAACCTGACCCGTGGGGTCCATTGGTCAGCGTCTCGGGCTTGTTTAGGTGGACATGTGGGACCAGTCAAAGCTGACTTGGCCAAGGTCAAACCGGCACGTGGGGTCCACATATATTAGTACTAAACTTAACATAAATTTAGACTAACCTAATTAGGCTCAGGGTCCCACACGTCAGTGGCTCTAGAGGGGTGATTAGCGGGCTCATTAGCGACTAATGATGTCGCCATCACGTCGGCCTCGCCGAACTGGCCGTGGCGACCAAAACGACGGCGGGCTGGCCGGATTTGAGCTTCGGGCGGTGGTTTGGCGCGCTGAGCGCCGGGGAGGAGCTCTTGCACTCGCGCATCTAATGGACCAGACGGGTGGTCACGGGGCAGCCGGAATCTCGCCGGCGACGAGCTTTGGCGGCGACCGGAGTTCGGGCGGGGTCGGGTTTGACGCTACGGTGCACGGGAGGAGGAGCGGGTGGTGGCTACGAGCTCCTGGTGCTGCGCTGAGCACAAAAGTGAGGTTGGCCCGAGCCATTGTGGCTCTAGCCACGCCAGAACGAGGCACGGGCGGGCGGCGAAGCTTGGCAGGTGGGAACGGTGGCTAGAGGAGGCTAGCGAGCGGGGGAGGTGAGGGGAAAAGCTCAGTAGCTCACCGCGAGCACGATGGGAAGGTCAGTGGGCGCGGGGAGGTCCGGAGGCGACGAAATCACGACGGCGATCTCGGTTGCCCGAGGAGGAAGACGACGGCGTCGAGGGCGTTGCAGCGCTTCCCGGCTCATGTGGCTCGGTGGGGAGGAGGAGAGGTACTAGGCGGAGCTCGTGGACTGCTCGAGGGGACGAGGGGGAAGCGATGGCCGTGGTGGTCTTCGTCGGCGGCGGCGATAGTGCTCGGGTTCGGGAGAGAGAGGGAGAGAGACGAGCTCGGGGAGAGAGTGAGATTCAGGGAGAGGAGGGGAAAGCGAGAGGGAGCGCTGGCCGTCATCGTGGCGTCGCTAGGAGGGCCGGGAAGCATGAGGTGGCGTCGGGGCTCTCGGGCCTTGGCGCCACGCCTCGCCTCGCCTCTTGGCAGAGGAAGGCGATGAGCGGCGTGGGAGGTGGGCTGGGCTGGCTTTGCCCGGTCGGGCTGCTGAGAGGTGGGCAGTTAGGCGCCAGGTAAGTGGCAGTGCACGTTCCTCTCTCTCTCTCTCTCTTTATTTTCTGTTTTCTATTATTACGAAAACTTCATGCGGCTTTATTAAAAATATCCAGCACTTTTAAAATCACCAAACTGTGCATGCCCAATGTATAGAATATATCTAACATGGAACATTTCAGTTTAGGAGTATTTGGACATTTAAAACATTTTATAGAATTTAAATGTCCAAATTCAAATACTTATGATTTAATTCAAAGATCCAAATGTCATGGAAAAATGTGCAACATCTCTAGTTATCGCTTCGACATTTTTCCAAAAATGGTGAACATTTTGAAGGCCATTTGGAGTTCTTGAAAATATTTTGAAGTTGAACCTATTTGCATTATTTTGGTGCTAGGGGTTTAGGCAATCCCCATTTCAATTTTCTTAGAAATTTAAACATGATGCATGGATGCAATGCCACTAGCTACAAGCAAGCTCTAGGGCTGTGACTTGAAAGTAAGCTTTGGCGACGCTGATGGCGGAGGTCAATCCGGCGGATCAAGATGCACATAATGCGGAAATCGCGAAGGTGAAAGATCAGATCACCCAGGCGAAAGCCGACTTAGCAGTTGAGGATACCAGGATGGCTGTGGAACGGGCCGCATTGGATGCACAAGCTTACGGCTTATCTTTGGATCGAGTCGTCGAACGATGTCCTCAAGAGGAGGTACCGATCTCGCCGCCACCGGTTTATGAAGCTAAGAACCTCTTTAATACCCCAGGCGAGGGATGGTAATCCGCCGGTGGTAAACCAGGCGGAGGCACCTGGAGCGGGGGCGCCGGTTCAGCCACGTTTGGTGGATCCGCCTCACTGGAACAACGTTATGACACAGCATGTCCCAACACCGGCGGGTCATTACTCTAACCCGATGGACAACATTGTCGCTGCCGCATCACGGCTAGCAGCCATCCCGATTGAAGGCGAGTCCCCGGTGGCAGTTGAGACACGATGGAGTAGGGAGCTTCTTCAGATAGCTTTGGTTCAGCAGGAGGCTTATTCATATAGTCGTGAGAGGATCCATTCTACTCCCCGCCCAAGCCGAAGCTACAGCGGGCATATGGATGAACCGACCGTGTCAAGCAATGTGCGAAACCGTGATCCGCCCCGTGGCATAACCCGGCGGGTGGTGGAGGTGATGCTCAGGATGTGGTGGATCGTGCTCGAGCTCGTCGAGAGGCCGAGTTAGCTGCATAGCACGAGGCCCGCCAACTTACTTCGGTTCGTCCAACCACATCGGTGGAACCAGGAGTTACTTCCAGCTCTTTGGGAGTACAGTGTCTCGTCCCAGCGCTCCGCAACGTGCGCCTGCCCAAGGATTTCAAAGGCCCGCGCAATGTGCCGAATTACACCGCCGATTTATCCCCCGAGACATCGGTCGAAAGCTATGAGATGGCAATGGAGATGCTGGATGTGGATGATGCGGCGTGTGCTAAATACTTTACCATGATGTTGGAAGGAACGGCTCGCACTTGGTTGAAAAGCTTGCCAGGTAACTCCATTGGGTCATGGGCTGAGCTAAGAGCCCGGTTTATTCAAAATTTCAAAGACACGTGCAAGCAGCCTATGTCGATTGTGGACTTGGATGCCTGTGTACAGGAGGAAGGAGAATCAACAACCCATTGGGTGCGTCGGGTTTCACAAATCTTGCATTCATCAGACCGCATCAACGCTGATACAGCAGTTTTGACGTTGGAAGGCAATTGCCGGTTTACCACACTGAAGTTGAAATTGGGACGGCTCAAGCATCACTGCAATGAGATGGGAACTCTCATGGCTACTCTAGTGAAGTATGTCGACTCTGATAGTACCAAGGATCCCGAGTCCGACGATGGCAAGACAGGGAAGGAAAAGAAGAGCGGCAATATCAAGGGGCAGCAGCATAACCCGGCGGGTCATGGAAATAATGGTAAGCGTAAAGCGGATGCCAGCCTGGATTTTGTGGCTAATACTAACGCGCAAGACAAGGGTCCGCGGTGTAAGGGTAAACCGCCCCAGCGTGGTGGAGGGCCAAGTCCTAACCCGGACCGCCTGTCTTATCTGTTGAACCAGCCTTGCCCAAAACATGGAACAAAGGAGACACCGTCCACACACCTCTGGAAGGATTGTTATATCATGCAGGAGTTCAAAAATTCTTATCTCTTTCAGTATGATCGTGGACCGGGTGGCGGTTCAGGCCTCAGATCTCATGGGCTGGGTTATGGTGGAGGCAATTCCGGTTCAGGCTTCCGCGGTAATCAAGGTGGACATAACAATCAGGGCAACCAAGGTGGTTATAATCATCAGGGCAATCAGCAGCAACATCAACAGTCGGGTTATCAGAGCAACCCAAAGCAGTTGAATAGTGGGAAGTATCATGTCTTCACCACTAGCTTGTGCAAGCACAGTCAGAAGCTTCATAAGAGGGCAGTGAACTCCGTTGAACCGGCGGTGCCTCGTTACTTGCGCTGGTCTAAGCAGACGATCGTGTGGAGTAGAGAGGATCATCCACCCCGGGTTGACAACCCGGTCATCTGGCATTGGTGGTGGCGCCTCAGGTGGGAGGTTATAAGTTCACTAAGGTACTCATGGATGGGGGGAGTAGTATCAATATCCTTTATTATGAAACCTTCCGTCGCATGGGGTTAACAGATAAAAATCTTAAACCGTCCAATACGGTGTTCCATGGTGTGGTACCTGGTAAATCGGCATATCATGTTGGTAAAGTAGCTTTGGAGGTGGCTTTCGGAGATGAGCATGACCCGAGATCAGAAACATTGACCTTTGAAGTGGTGAAAATCAAAAGCCCGTATCATGCCCTATTTGGACGGCCGGCTTATGCTAAGTTTATGGCATGACCTTGTTATGTCTATCTGCAGCTCAAGATGCCGGGTCACAAGGGAACTATAACAGTGCATGGGAGCCGCAAGATCGCTTTGGAGCCTGAAGACGGTGATGCAGCTTATGCTGAGTCGGTTTGTGCTACAGAAGAGTTGAAGTTTTACAAAGACAATGTTGATCCGGCGGACATGACTTCGTTGAAGAAACCAACTACAGAACATGATCCGGCCCTGAAGTTTAAATCGGCTGATGAGACTAAGCTTGTTGATTTCATGCCTGGCGATTCGTCCAAGCAGTTTAGCATCAACGCTAACTTGGATCCGAAATAGGAAAGCGCACTCATCGAGTTCATCCGTGAGAATCGGGACATCTTTGCATGGAAGCCTTCTGACATGCCAGATGTACTGAGAGAACTCGCTGAGCACACTCTAAATGTTGATCCCAAGTATAAACCGGTCAAGCAATTTCTTCGCCGGTTCAATGAAGAAAGATGCAAGGCTATTGGAGAAGAAGTTGCCAGGCTCTTGGCGGCTGGGTTTATCATCGAAGTGTTTCATCCTGAGTGGCTGGCTAATCCGGTGCTGGTGCTCAAGAAGAACGGCACTTGGCGTATGTGTGTGGACTACACAGATCTCAACAAAGCTTGTCCAGCAGATCCTTTTGCCCTCCCTCGTATTGATCAAATCATTGATGCTATGGCGAGTTGCGAGCGTTTGAGTTTTCTAGATGCGTATTCTGGTTACCATCAGATCAAAATGGCAGTTAAGGACCAGGAGAAGACAACCTTCATAACTCCCTTTGGAGCCTTCTGCTATGTATCTATGCCCTTTGGGCTCAAGAGTGCCCATGCGACTTAACAGCGGTGTGTGCAGAATTGTCTTCATAATCAGATTGGCCGCAATGTTCATGCATATGTAGATGATATTGTGGTGAAATCAAGGAAGGAGGAGACATTGATTGATGACTTGAAGGAGACCTTTGATAACCTCCGTGTTTATAAAATGATGCTTAATCCGGCCAAGTGTGTTTTTAGTGTACCGGCAGGCAAGCTCTTGGGCTTTTTGGTGTCTAACAGGGGCATTGAAGCTAATCCAGAAAAGATCAAAGCCATCACTTCTTTGGCCAAGCCGAAGTGTATCAATGATGTTCAACGCCTGGCAGGCCGGATTGCCGCGTTGAGCCGGTTTATCAGTCGCCTTGGCGAGAAGGCCATCCCTTTGTATCAGATGCTGAAGAAAGCAGATAACTTCGTCTAGAGTGACGCTGCTAATGAAGCATCTGAGGACTTAAAGCGGCAGCTGGCTAATCCGCCTGTTCTTGCTGCTCCGGTTGACAAAGAGCCATTGTTGCTATATGTGGCAGCTAACGCCAGGGTTGTTAGCATGGCTATTGTGGTGAAGCGCAAGGAGGCCGGCAAAGAGTATCTGGTTCAATGGCCGGTTTATTATATCAGTGAGGTACTTATTGAGTCCAAGCAAAGGTACCCGCATTGGCAGAAGCTGGTGTATGGAGTTTTCATGGCAAGCCGGAAGCTTAAGCAATATTTCCAAGGTCATCCCATCACTGTGGTCAGTTCTGCTCCTTTGGGGGATATAATCCAGAATTGGTAAGCAACTAGCCGGATTGCTAAGTGGGCTATTGAGCTTGGGCCTCACGGGTTAAAATATATGCCCAGGACGGTGATCAAATCTCAGGCACTTGTAGATTTCATTAATGATTGGACAGAACTACAGGCACCAGAGGAGAAGCCGGATCATACTTATTGGACTATTCATTTTGATGGGTCTAGGCAATTGGAGGGCTCGGGGGCTGGAGTCGTATTAACTTCCCCACGAGGTGATAAGTTTTGATATGTTCTCCGTTTAATGTTCCCTTGCACTAAAAATGCAATTGAATATGAGGCCTTACTCCATGGTCTTTGGATGGCTAAGGAGATGAACCTAAGCAGACTTAAGTGCTTCAGTGACTCGGACCTGGTGGCTCAACAAGTGTCCGACACTTGGAACTCCAAGGACCCACTCATGGCGGCATATCGTCGTGAGGTGGATATTGTTGCAGGTCACTTCAAAGGTTATCAGGTGGATCATGTAGACCGGCGGAAGAATGAAGCGGCGGACGCTTTAAGCCGTTTGGGTTCCCAACGTAAGCCGGTTCCACCTAATGTCTTCCTGGATGTACTGCATAATCCGTCCGTCAGGCTCCCTAGTGAAGAGGATTTGGCTATTCCTGATCCGGAGGCTCAGTTGGTGGCGGCTCTTCATGTTATTCCAGATTGGACGGTTCCATATCTGGCGTATATGAACCGGGGCGAGTTACCAGAGGATGAAACTTTGGCCAGGCAGATAATCCGGCGGTCCAAGTCCATGACTATTATCAATGGAGAGTTACATCATTGCAGTGTGACAGGGGCGTTTCAACGCTGTGTGTCTCCTGAAGAAGGCCGTGAAATTTTGCATGAGATCCACGAAGGAGATTGTGGTCACCACGTCGGTTCAAAGTCTCTGGTGGCCAAGGCGTTTAGTCACGGTTTTTATTGGTTAACACCTCATGCTGATGCCGAGGACTTGGTCAAAAGGTGTGATGGATGTCAAAAATTCTCACGACGTGCTCATGTACCGGCTCAAGAATTGAGGATGATTCCAATCACTTGGCCGTTTGCAACTTGGGGGCTGGATATGGTTGGGCCCTTCAAGAGATCCAAGGACAAGAAGACCCACCTTTTGGTGGCGGTTGATAAGTTCAAGAAGTGGGTGGAGGCAGAGCCAGTCAGTAAGTGTGATGCAGCTACGACTGTTCAATTCATCAAAAAGGTGATTTTCCGATTTGGCTTTCCACACAACATTATAACAGACAATGGTACCAATCTTTCAAAGGGTGCAATGAAGGAGTTCTGTCAACATGAGCACATCCGGCTTGACGTATCATCAGTGGCTCACCCCCAGTCCAATGGTCAAGAGGAGAGGGCCAATCAAGATATCTTGAGAGGCATCAAACCCCGGCTTATGGTTCCTTTGCAACGGACGCCGGGTTGTTGGGTTGAGGAGTTACCTTCTATGTTATGGAGCATCAATACCACACCCAACAGATCGACGGGATACACGCCTTTTTTCATGGTTTATGGTGCGGAGGCGGTTCTTCCTAGTGACATCCGTCATGACTCACCCCGTGTAGCGGCATATGTTGAAGCTGACAATGAGAAGGCACGGCAGGAAGCTCTTGACCTGTTAGATGAGGAGCGTGACATGGCAGCATCCCGTTCGGCGATTTATCAGTAAGACCTGCGTCGTTATCACAGCCGCCGGGTTATAACCAGAACCTTTCAAGAAGGCGATTTGGTGCTCCGACTCATCCAAGATCAGACGGATATGCACAAGTTATCCCCCCCCCCTTGGGAAGGACCCTTTGTGGTCAGCAAGAATCTGCACAACGGGTCATACTACCTAATCGATGTTCGGGAGCGCAAGGACTCACGTAAATCAGAGGAGGAGACCCACCGGCCGTGGAATATAGCTCATCTTCGACCCTACTATACTTGAGCCATAGGCTCTGCTTATGTACATAGCTATGACAATGTATATATTATGATCAATATAATAAACCGGAACCTCAGCTAAAGCGGGGTATCTGTTGTTTTTCTTACATCATGTGTGGTTACATGGAGCTTCTGTTTATAAAGCGGCGTCCGGTTTACCCCTTGATTCAGCTTATCAACGCTTTCTACAATATCGCTTGGGGGCTTGGTCGTGTCCGAACCATAGCTACACCTCTTGATCGGCGCAATACCACAACATCACTTGGGGGCTTGGTCGTATCCGAACCATAGTCACACCTCTTGATCGGCTCAAAGCCAAATCAATCCGGGGCCAAAAAGAGTGTTGTAAAGCAACAACTCAAACATAGGAAACCGCTAAGCACAGCTCAAAATGTTACTTGGGGATTCTTTGCTGTCGAAATGAACAAAGAATCTACACTTGTAACAGGGTATCAAGCCATGGCTTGGAAGCCTGGTGTATACACCTAAAACCCCGGGTTAACCTGCCTCTTTAAGTAAGTTACTCCGCCCAGGTAAACCTGGTATGACCCATCGAACTTTGACAAGTTACTCTAATAAGACCCTGAACTTGTCAAGTTAAAATGATGTTTGGTTAAGGATTGAGGACCATCTTAAAAGGCTTTGCAAAAATGGTTTAACTCAGTGGCCTGGCAGCCCATGAAAAGCCTCGAATTTGGGGCCTGGCAGCCCATGGAAAGCCTCGACTACAAGGGTTTTTATTTGCTTTTTGCTAAGTTTTTCTCTCTTTTGACAAGATTTGTGATGTTTTTTAAACCGGTGTTCATCAACCCGGTTAGGCTGTCAACTTCAAGTTGTCAGTACATGATCAGTTATAATCCGGAGACTATCAGCCCGGTCTGGTTTCGACTCAAAGTCACCAGTATTGAATAAACCGGTGTTTATCACAACCCGGAACGGTTTTATTGTAAACCGGCATCATATAACATGAGTTACTGATACTCCGGATTAGGGTTGTTACCCTCCCTACAAAGTTGGTCAGCCAACATTATGAGTCAAGGTCACAGGTATCACGTATTTCCATATTTGGTTATCCTTTTATAACTTTAGGTTATAAACCTTGGTTATATATATATTTGGGCGTTATGACCCGCCCGGTGGTAAACCGCCAGGGCGCTTTAAGCTTCTTATCTGCAGGGATAGCTTGAATAACTGGCTATGGATTATGAACATCATATCTTAAGCATGGCGGATTAGCAAGCATCAATCGCAGATAAATATGCACGAAGGCATAACAGACCAAGTGTTTTAAGTAGCCTATTACAAGGCGTTTCAGTGCCCAAAAGGACAATTGTTTCTCAAATAAGTGTTGCAGCACAAGGAAGACTAAACCGGCCTCCGGATCATGGTTGGTCACAAGCTTGACCTGACAGTTGCGGATCATCTTGCACCGGTTCATCCTCTTCGTCTCTACCTAGCGGCTGGAAGTCAACAGTTGTCCAGTCGATCCCAGTTTATGCTTGGAACACAGCTTCGTCGCTTATAAGGGTGGACGGTTCAATGTTAGGGGCATAAGTGTGCTTACGGATTGGAGGGATCATGTTTTGAGCCTCAGGAGTCGGTGCAGCAACCCGTTTGTTGTTGGTGTCGTAACTCGCCTGGTAAAATGAAAGATCAGCCTCTTCAACGAGTTGACAAGCTAGTGGACGTACTTCCCGGTTTATGGCGCAGAGATCTTCATTGCCAAATTCTGAACCGTCTTCTTTTAAGCTTGGGTAGCCTTTAGCCACGTCCGGCGGATCAAGATCAGGTACCCATGCTTTTGCTCGGGTCAGTGCAGTCAGAGCGCCAGCCCTTGCAGCAGATCTCTTTAGCTCTTCAACCCGGGCAGGCAGCATAGATAGCCTTTTTAAAGTATCCTTGATTAACGTCGGGGTGGCTTATTGTGAGAAGCGGTGCAGATAATTCATTGAGCGCCGGTGTACAATTGCTCTGTCAGCGTGTAAGCAGCCTTCAGCTTCTTCTATACATCAGAACCCAGATGACTAATGCGAGTTCTTGCATCATTATAAATGTCTGTAAACCGGAAACACATGGGAAGACATGTTGAAAGTATACAGCAAGAATGCTTACCAAACACAGCAGCAGTCATAGCATGTACTTGCCGCTTTATACCAGTTAGCTCGTCTACCACCGGTTTGAGAGCTGCTTCTGCGTCCTCGGCTCTTTTCTGCAAAGCGGATTTCTCTATGTTCCAATCTGCTCGCTCTTTGTTGAAACTCTCCTTTAGCTTTTCCATAGCGGCTAAAGCGCTTGTTAGCTCATCATTTACCTTGGAAGTTTCGGCTTGCTGGGACTTGATATTTTCTTGCAGATCGGTGGTTTGAGATTCTTTTCTGCTCAACTCAGCCCGTAAGGAAGAGACACATTATGAGTTGATAGTACATATTTAAAGTACCAAGCCCATAACAAGTTATGCACCTGATACTTGGGGACTAATGCATATTTGCTCTGGATCAGAAATTTCTACAAAGTCCCAAGCACAATACAAGTATTCCTCTTGGCACTTGGGGGCTAATGTATGTTTGCTCTCATAGCTCATCTGGTATTTTTTTAAAGTCTCCGTTCATCTTTATAAAGTTAAACTGACCCTTGGGGGCTACACCAGTGAAAAAGATGCAGTATTGCAAATATACAGTTATTACTAAGTCCCGGTTCAGATTGGTATCATAAACCGTCACTTGGGGGCTAGTGGAGTTGATAAACTGCAATTGGACATAAGAGAAAAATAGTTATGTTACCTCATATCGTTCCTTCATAAAATTGACCAAGCCGGCTTCATAGTTGAGGCTGGTGTACAGACGGTTCAAAAAGCCGGAATGAATGTCTTGAGCATTGAGATGGGCGTAGCTTGATAAATCGGCATTCCATTTGCCTTTGCCGATAGCAGAGAGCTTGTCCTTGGCAGTATGCTTTGACAAAGCGATAGGATTGCCAGGAGTGGTGTGGCCAATGCCAGTAATCATAGTATCATCATCTTTATCATCAGCAGCCTTTACTGGAGTTGGCAGTTTGTCAATATCCTTAGCTGGACTGACCGGTTTGTCATCAGTTCGGACAGGGCTGGTTGCCTGGTCAGCATGGCTTGTGGTATCAACCTCCACTTGTTCAGCAGAAAAGTCATGATCTTGAGGCGGCGGCTCATTAAGCATGGCGTCAGTGTTGGTCTCTTCCGGATCTGGAGTTTTTTCCGGTTCAACAGTCACCTTATCATCAACCGGTTTATTCAACCGAGCCTTCTTGCTTGGTCGTGGCTTGGCACAGAGAGAAACAAATATAAAAGGTCAACATATTGTGTCAAGCATAAGGCAGTGAAAATAAAAATTAAGGGTATGACTCACCCAGGAACCGTTTTGAGGGGTGGAAGCTTTGTGGCTGACGACTCGCCAGAAGATGAGTGGGAAGTGCCCTGATAATTTGAATCAGATGGATTAAGAGGCTGCCGGAAACAATCCGCCTTGGGGCAAGAAGTGTCAAGAGTATAAGAGACCTTTGATCGAAGTTTCCGAACCGGAGTGTTCGGTAAACCGGCGGAGGTAACTACCTGGCCGCTATGCCGGGTCGTGCGACGAGCTTCATGTTGCTACGTCTTCAAAAGAAAGTTGGGGTCCAAAAGCAAGAGGGTGAGAAAATTTTACTTTCTGGTTTGCTTGAGGGATTTTCGATGTTGGCAGAGGATCTGAATCAGAGGAAAGAATGATTACCTCTACGTCATCAGCTTGACTGCCTTCAGCGTCATCCTGATAATAATCATTGTCAATGAGGTGTATGAAAAATGAACCAAGAGAGTCAAGTTCTACCTCTGAGTCCGGATTGGCTACATCAGCATCAGCATTTGTGTCGGAAGGAGTGGTCCTTTTCTTGGCAGGTTTTTTAACAACCTTGGTCTTTGGACGAAGTGGTTTTGCCGGTTTGTCTTGCGGTTTTGCTGGTTTATCCTGTGGTTTCTTATTCCAGAACGGATCATCACCCTGTCAGAAATAGTCAAATTTTTAGAGAATATTTTGAGAGAAGCAACTTATGACAAGGAGGTTATATAATTCTTACAGATGGCGGTTGGTTGAAGGTGGAGAAAGGACTTAGTCAGGTCTGGCCGCAGACGGCCTCCGGTTCATTCAACACTTTCTTGACAGCCTCAGTGATTTCAGCCTCTGTCAATTGAATATTAATGTGCCGTTGAGGGTCGGTCAAACTCCCTGTGTATTCACACATCAAGCCGGGGCGGCGGCTTAAGGGTAGAACGCTCCAGCCGATCCAGCAACGAGCAAAATCAACACCTGTTAAACCGTTTGCCATAAAGGCTCTAAGCTTCGACAAATGTGGGGCATAGATGGCCCTTTCCTTTGCTGTTAACCTCTGAGGGAAAGGATGCATTTTGGTAAGGCGGCGAGGGCGATAACCCAGTAGGGGGTTTTCATCAGTTGGAGATGTATCCTTGTAATAAAACCAGTTCTGGTTCCATTCTTTGGGGTGGCTGTGGAGCTTGGGATGAGGGAAGGTGACTTCTTTCCTTTTCTGCACTGCCATTCCGCCCAATTTAGTATTGGGTCCATCCGTGAACTCTGTACGACGGTTTAAGTGAAAGAAATCCCTAAACAGTTCAACTGTAGGTTCCTCTTGCAGATAAGCCTCACAGAAGACTTGGAAGTGGCAGATGTTGGTCATAGAATTTGGGCCGATGTCCTGAGGGTGAAGTTGAAAACTAGCCAGAACATTTCAGAAATTTTTTGAACCGGGAGGGCTAAAGCCTCGGCCCAGATGGTCAACAAAAACGGCTACCTCTCCGTCCTTGGGTGTAGGAGGATTTTCCGGGCCAGGGGCCCTCCTGTGGATGACATCTTTCTTGGCTAAAGCGCCCGTTGCGACGCATCTATTTAACTGATCTTCCGTGACACGGGAAGGAGCCCAGTTGCATTCATAGACTTGATTGGCCATTGCAAATGAGAAGCTGAAATATGATTATTGCCGGTTTAAGATTCACAGTGGACAACTATAAAGCGATACAAGGATGTATGCATATTGTTAAACCGGGGGTTTGTTATTGGTAAACCGGAGTCTGACAATGGAGACAGTACAATGACAAAGGCATTGGCGGTTCAACAGGGGACTAATGGTATCTACTGGGTCATCACTTTTCTATGAGGTTAAACTGCCTAATTTGGTATTGAAGATATATGTCTAAAGGTGCATAAGTGAAGGAAAAACAAGTTTCACGGCTTGACATGGTAATTTCAGATCTACCGTGTGTTGGAAAATCAAAATATATTCTGACCTAGTTTCAAGTGTT
This sequence comes from Aegilops bicornis, assembly GCA_021605145.1. NCBI lineage: Eukaryota > Viridiplantae > Streptophyta > Magnoliopsida > Poales > Poaceae > Aegilops > Aegilops bicornis. Next base: position 547,733,420 of record CM038671.1, on the reverse strand, counting down.
TGAAGAGTTCAGCAAGTTTAGATGAGTTTTATGCCCTAACAAAGAAAAAAGGAGTTTAAACTACAAGGGCGCTGGATAAATCAGATCTAACTATCTATTGGTATTACTGAAGAGGAACAAGGAAGAACAGCTTCAAGAACTTTGAAGAACTATGAAGAACACCGAACCTTAATGGTGGATCTGGAGTGAGGAAAGGAAGAACTTACTGGTGTTGAGGAAGTAGCGGAGGATCGCCGCGTTTCTCTGGTACGGTCAGGTTAATGCAGCGGCCGTCGTTGAGGAAGAGGCGAAGCATGACGGCGGCGGCAGAGCTTGAAGGTCGGTCAGTGCAAGGAAGAAGATGACGTGAAGAGGCATGAGGGGGAAAAGTGAAAGGGACCCCTCGGCCTATTTATAAGGTGAATGGATAAAAGGCAGGCGCGAGAATCGAGGAGCCCGAAAAAATGGGATATGTGACAGCTCTGTTGCCTCGATTGTCGGAGGCTCATTAATGAAGATGGGTTATGCGCAGTTTTTGATAACAGATGACGTCATGGAGATTTATCATGGTCTTGGAAGGTGACATCACGACGGTTTACAAAATTTCTGTGAAGATGATGATGCATTGAGGATTAACATGAACTAGTTCAAATCAGTCTGGGGCCTAATGTTCAGGATATTACCACTGGGCGTAAACCGGCCAGGAGAGGCCGGGTTAACCCCATAGTGGTTCATTATACCTGAAGCCCATGAAGATAAGACGGTGACGCTTTATGAAGGCCCAGGGCCCAAAGCCGGTTTAAGGCCTGTAGACATAAACCGGCATGGGTATGTAAACTTGTGTTGTAAGATAGAAAGAGCAGAGACCGAGCCAGACACATTTATGAGCCGGCCTCGAGATTCTGTAAACCGACGGGCGTCAACCCGTGTATATAAGGGGACAGCCCGGTGGCGGTTCAGGACAGCAGACAACAACTCGAGACCCAGGCAAAGCGTATTCGCTCCCTGGTCATCGAAACCCAAATAATCCCACAACAACTGGATCGTAGGCCTTTACCTTCACCGCAAGGGGCCGAACCAGTATAAACTCTCTGCGTCCCTTTTCCGCTTTAACCCCTTTAAGCTAACCCGTCGCGATGGCTCCACGACTAAGTCCTTTCCTTAGGACATCTGCTGTAACAAAACCGCGACAGACGGGATCTGCCAATTTTCTGTTTTCTCGCACATGAGTATTTTACACGCTTCGTCTATGTTGTGTGTTTTCCCCACCCAAGTTTCAAGTTTCGCAGCAAAATTTTCATTAGGCGCGCGACTTTAGAATTTATTCCTCCAACCACATCCCCACCCATCAAATTTCGTCAGTATCTCCCCCCCCCCCCCCCCCGCGCCTCCCCCTACCGGCATCTCAAACTACCACCGCCGCAACCACAACTTCAACCACATTTATGTTCTGCTCAGATCCAGTCAGGTAACCCATCGAGCTCTATCACAGCCCCGGCCTCATTGCTTAAATGGCGCCTGCGAACATCCTCATGCCTCCAAATCCCCGCTGCCAGGAGTTGATGGCGGTCCATGGCATGATGGCCATTGTGCATGTTGACCCGGAGGAACACCTCGCCTCCGCCGCCGCCAACCCATTTGACTTTGTCAAAAGGTAGCGGGCCGGCCCACGGAAAGCCTGTTAACGACCTGTTCGCATATAGCCCATTTACAGTCCGCTAGGTCACACCCTGTTACGGCTTATTCGAATTAGGCCTAGTAGCGTCATCTGGGCCGTCAAGTATGATTCCATTCCATTGTAACTTCCGGCCCATGTATGGCCCATGACGTCTTTCTGCCCATATGAGGCCCTTTGTAACTCTTGGCCCATTGATACGTCTCCAACGTATCTATAATTTTTTATTGCTCCATGCTACTTTATCTACTGTTTTGGACTATATTGGGCTTTATTTTCCACTTTTATATTACTTTTGGGACTAACCTATTAACCGAAGGCCCAGCCTGTAATTGTTGTTTTTGGCCTATTCAGGTGTTTGAAGAAACGGAATATCAAACGGAGTCCAAACGGAATGAAACCTTCGGGAACGTGATTTTCCAACCGAACATGATCCAGGAGACTTGGACCCTACTCCAAGAAGTGCCAGAGGCGGTCACGAGGGTGGAGGGCGCGCCCCCCTGGGCGCTCCCCCCTACCTCGTGGGCCCCCTGACGCTCCACCGACGTACTCCTTCCTCCTATATATACCTACGTATCCCAAACGATCAGAACAGGAGCCAAAAACCTAATTCCACCGCCGCAACCCTCTGTATCCACGAGATCCCATCTTGGGGCCTGTTCCGGAGCTCCACCGGAGGGGGCATCCACCACGGAGGGACATCAACACCATAGCCTCTCCGATGAAGTGTGAGTAGTTTACTTCAGACCTTTGGGTCCATAGCTAGTAGCTAGATGGCTTTTTTTCTCTTTTTGGTTTTCAATACAATGTTCTCCCCTTCTCTCGTGGAGATCTATTCGATGTAATCTTGTTTTTGCGGTGTGTTTGTTGAGACCGATGATTTGTGGGTTTATGATCCAGCTTATCTATGAATAATATTTGAATCTTCCCTGAATTCTTTTATGTATGATTGAGTTATCTTTGCAAGTCTCTTCGAATTATCCATTTGGTTTGGCCAACTAGATTGGTAGTTCTTGCAATGGGAGAAGTGCATGGCTTTGGGTTCAATCTTGCGGTGTCCTTACCGAGTGACAGAAGGGGTTGCAAGGCACGTATTGTATTGTTGCCATCGAGGATAACAAGATGGGGTATTTATCATATTGCATGAATTTATTCCTCTACATCATGTCATCTTGCTTAAGGCGTTACTTTGTTTTTAACTTATCTGTAGATGCATGCTTTGGATAGCGGTCGATGAGTGGAGTAATAGTAGTAGATGCAGAATTGTTTCGATCTACTTGTCTCGGACGTGATGCCTATATACATGATCATTGCCTAGATATACTCATAACTATGCTCAATTACATCAATTGCTCAACAGTAATTTGTTCACCCACCGTAGAATATCTATGCTCTTGAGAGAAGCCACTAGTGAAACCTATGGCCCCCGGGTCTATCCTCATCATATCAATCTCTATCACTTTATTTACTTGCTTTGTTTTTACTTTGTTTTTACTTTTTACTTTGCATCTATTTATCAAAATTACCAAAAATATTATTTATCATCTCTATCAGATCTCACTATCGTAAGTGACCGTGAAGGGATTGACAACCCCTAATCACGTTGGTTGCGAGTTGCTATCGTTTTGTGTAGGTATGAGGGACTTGTGCGTGGTCTCCTACTGGATTGATACCTTGGTTCTCAAAAACTGAGGGAAATACTTACGCTACTTTGCTGCATCATCCTCTCCTCTTCGGGGAAATCCAACGCAATGCTCAAGAGGTAGCAAGAAGAATTTCTGGCGCCATTGTCGGGGAGGCTCACGCAAGCAAGTCAACCATACCAAGTACCCATCGCAATCCCTATCTCTCGCATTACATTATTTTCCATATGCCTCTCGTTTTCCTCTCCCCCACTTCACCCTTGCCGTTTTATTCGCCCTCTCTTTTTTTATTCGCCTTCTTCCTGTATGTATCTTTGTTTGTGTTTCCTTGTGCCTTATATTTGCTTGCATCTTTGCTTGCTAAAAGTCTATTGTTATGGATCCACTTAAAGTGTTCTACTTGGATCATCTTCGATCCTTATCTTTCGTCTTTGAAACCCCAACTAGCCTAGTTGATGGGAAATCCTTAGATGAGCATGCTCATTTTGTGCGTCATCGTTTGTCTGAAAAAGGGAGACTCTTACGGTATCATATAAATAGTCTGCTATGATATGCTTTGAATCTTTGTGAAATGTGTGATTTTACTTGTTGCTCTAAGAGCCCTAAAAACACCTTCCCTACCTATGTGAGTTCAATGATAATGAAATCTTATCTTCTTATGCAAAGGGTGTTTATAGTTACTATGATATCGAACAAATTGAAGAATTTGTCGTTTTTAAGGGTGCTCATGAAGTTGCTTCTTTGATTGAAAAGTATGATTTTACTCTCAACAAGTCTGAAAATTCCGTCGTACTTAAATATTGCAATGAAAACCTTGCTCATAATGTCTATGTCCAAGAATTTATTGAAAGAATGACCGTTCCTTTGGAAGAAAATAATGATATGCATGAATCTATAGATAATGATGATTCCGATGATTTGGTTGAAATATCCCTTGATGAACATGATGCTTGCTATTCTTGTGGCCATGATGCTAATATTTATGAAGACGGATTTGCTATAGTTCCTTATGTTAAAAATGAGATTGTTGCTATTGCACCTGTGCTTGATAGTTCCCTCGATGAAAATCATGATTTCAATGGTTTTACTATAAATTCTCTTGATGTCAATTGTGCTAATAATATTCAAAACCCTAAGCTTGGGGATGCTAGTTTTGCTATGTCTACTACTTGTTGCAATGGTCATGATTGGGGTGATTCTTCTTATGACCTTGAAAATTTATTTAATACCCATGATGAATATGAGATTGATAATATTGTTTGCAATAATATTGAAAGTGGCTTTGGAAGAGTGTCAACTTTAGATCCCACATATTTGGATAACATTCAATCTTATGAAATATTTGATAAAAGTGGGCTTGGAGAAATCATGACTTTAGTTAATGATAATCCCACTATTTTGGAAGAGTGTCAACTTCGCATGGATATGGATCGTGTTGAGAATATGTTATGTGATAGCTATATTGTTGAATTATGATCCTACATGCAATTATTATGAGAGAGGAAAATATGGTTATAGAAATATTCATGTTACTAAATTACCTCTCGTTATGTTGAGATTGCTATTGTTCCTTTCCGCTTCCTTGCATATGCTAGTTTTTGCTTGCTACGATAATTTTTTTGCCTATTATATGCCTATGCATAGGAAGTATGTTAGACTTAAGTGTGTTTGTCACATGTTTTATGATGTTCTCTTTGTGCCTCAACTCTTGTCTTTCTCGTGAGCATCATTGAAATCTTAATGCCTAGCTAAAAAGGCTTTAAAGAAAAGCGATTGTTGGGAGACAACCCAATATTTTTCCTTGCTGTTTAGAAATAAGTAATCCATCTATCCTCTGTTTAGATGTGGTTTTATGTTTTAATTAGTGTTTGTGCCAAGCTAGACCTATTGGATCTTCTTGGATGATAGTTATGTGATCTTGCTGTAATTTCCAGAAACTTTGCGCTCAGTGCCCGAATTGTTAAAAATCACCAGAACGAGATAAAATACTGATTCCAATTGCTTCTGATCAATAAAAAAATTGTCCAGGTCGTCTAAGTTTGGTAGAAGTTTTAGAGTTCCAGAAGATTGCGTTAGTTACAGATTTCTACAGACTGTTCTGTTTTTGACAGATTCTGTTTTTCGTGTGTTGTTTGCTTATTTTGATGAATCTATGGCTAGTAAAATAGTTTATAATCCATAGAGAAGTTGGAATACAGTAGGTTTAACACCAATATAAATAAACAATGAGTTCATTACCGTACCTTGAAGTAGTCTTTTGTTTTCTTTCTCTAACGGAGCTCACGAGATTTCTGTTGAGTTTTGTGTTGTGAAGTTTTCAAGTTTTGGGTGAATTCTTTTGATGGATCATGGAACAAGGAGTGGCAAGATCCTAAGCTTGGGGATGACCATGGCACCCCCAAGATAATACAAGGACACCAAAAAGTCAAAGCTTGGGGGTGCCCTGGAAGGCATCCCCTCTTTCGTCCACTTCCATCAGTAATTTACTTGGAGCTATATTTTTATTCACCACATGATATGTGTTTTGCTTGGAGCGTCTTGTATTATTTGCGTCTTTGCTTGTTAGTTTACCACAATCATCCTTGCTGTACATACCTTTTGAGAGAGCTATACATGATTTGGAATTTGTTAGAATACTCTATGTGCTTCACTTATATCTTTTGAGCTTGATAGTTTTGCTCATAGTGCTTCACTTATATCTTTTGAGCGTGATAATTTTTGCTCTAATGCTTCACTTATATCTTTTAGAGCACGGTGGTGGATTTGTTTTAAAGAAACTATTGATCTCTCATGCTTCACTTAGATTATTTTGAGAGTCGTTAATAGCATGGTAATTTGCTTAATGTTAATATACTTAGTGTTCAAGATATGTGAAACTTTCTTTTTGAGTGAATAGAATACTAAGATAAGTTTGATTCTTGATAATTGTTTTGAGATATGGAGGTGATAATATCAAAGCCGTGCTGGTTGATAATTGTGAATTTGATAAATACTTGTGTTGAAGTTTGCAAGTCCCGTAGCATGCACGTATGGTTAAAGTTGTGTAATAAATTTGAAACATGAAGTGTACCTGGCTTGTGCATCCTTATGAGTGGCGGTCGGGGATGAGCGATGGTCTTTTCCTACCAATCTATCCCCCTAGGAGCATGCGCGTAGTACTTGATTTTTGATGGCTTCTAAATTATTGCAATAAGTCTATGAGTTCTTTTGACTAATGTTGAGTCCATGGATTATACGCACTCTTACCTTTCCGCCTTTGCTAGCCTCTTGATGCCGTGCATTGCCCTTTCTCACCTTGAGAGTTGGAACAAACTTCACGGTGCATCCAAACCCGTGATACGATACGCTCTATCACACATAAACCTCCTTATATCTTCCTCAAAACAGCCACCATACCTACCTATCATGGCATTTCCATAGCCATTCCGAGATATATTGCCATGCAACTTCCATCATCATTATTATGACATACATTACTTTTGTCATATTGCCATTGCATGATCATGTAGTTGACATCGTATTTGTGGCAAAGCCACCATGCATTATTTTCCATACATGTCACTCTTGATTCATTGCACCATCGGTACATCACGGGAGGCATTCATATAGAGTCATATTTTGTTCTAAGTTTCGAGTTGTAATTGTTCAGTTGTAAGAAAAATAAAAGTGTGATGATCATCATTATTAGAGCATTGTCCCAAGTTAGGAAAGGATGATGGAGATTATGATTCCCCCATAAGTCGGGATGAGACTCCGGACGAAAAAAAAAGAAGAAAAAAAAGCAAGGCCAAAAGAAATGAGAGAAAAAGAGAGAAGGGACAATGCTACTATCCTTTTACCACACTTGTGCTTCAAAGTAGCACCAAGATCTTCATGATAGAGAGTCTCTCATTTTGTCACTTTCATATACTAGTGGGAATTTTTCATTATAGAACTTGGCTTGTATATTCCAATGACGGGCTTCCTCAAAATGCCCTAGGTCTTCGTGGAGCAAGCAAGTTGGATGCACACCCACTTAGTTTCTTTTGTAGAGCTTTCATATACTTATAGCTCTAGTGCATCCGTTGCATGGCAATCCCTACTCCTCATGTTGACATCAATTGATGGGCATCTCCATAGCCCGTTGATTAGCCTCGTCAATGTGAGACTTTCTCCTTTTTGTCTTCTCCACACAATCCCATCATCATATTCTATTCCACCCATAGTTCTATATCCATGGCTCGGCGCTCATGTATTGCGTGAAGGTTGAAAAAAGTTTGAGATTATTTGAGTATGAAACAATTGCTTGGCTTGTCATCGGGGTATAGAAGTTGGGAACATCTTTGTGTGATTTAAAATGAAGCATAGCCTAACTATATGATTTTGTAGGGATGGGCTTTCTTTTGCCATGTTATTTTGAGAAGACATGATTGCTTTGATTAGTATGCTTGAAGTATTATTATTTTTGTGTCAATATGAACTTTTGTCTTAAATCTTTCGGATTTGAATATTCATATCACAAGTAAGAAGATTTATGTTGAAGTTATGCCAAAGTATCACTCCGCATCAAAAATTCTTTTTTTATCATTTACCTACTCGAGGACGAGCATGAATTAAGCTTGGGGATGCCTGATACGTCTCCAACATATCTATAATTTTTGATTGCTCCATGCTACTTTATCTACTGTTTTGGACTATATTGGGCTTTATTTTCCACTTTTATATTACTTTATTAACCAGAGGCCCAGCCCAGAATTGCTGTTTTTTGCCTATTTGGTGTTTCAAGAAAGCGGAATATCAAACGGAGTCCAAACGGAATGAAACCTTTGGGAACGTGATTTTCCAACGAACATGATCCAGAGACTTGGACCCTACTCCAAGAAGTGCAGAGGCGGTCATGAGGGTGGAGGCGCCTGGCGCGCCTACCTCGTGGGCCCCCGATGCTCCACCGACGTACTCCTTCCTCCTATATATACCTCACGTATCCCCAAACGATCGTAACAGGAGCCAAAACCTAATTCCACCGCCGCAACCTTCTCAGATCCACGAGATCCCATCTTGGGGCCTGTTAGGAGCTCCACCGAGGGGGCGTCCACCACGGAGGGCTTCTACATCAACACCATAGCCTCTCCGATGAAGTGTGAGTAGTTTACTTGAGACCATCGGGTCCATAGCTAGTAGCTAGATGGCTTCTTCTCTCTTTTGGATCTCAATACAATGTTCTCCCCCTCTCGTGGAGATCTATTCGATGTAATCTTCTTTTGCGGTGTGTTTGTTGAGACCGATGAATTGTGGGTTTATGATCCAGCTTATCTATGAATAATATTTGAATCTTCTCTGAATTCTTTTATGTATGATTGAGTTATCTTTGCAAGTCTCTTGAATTATCCGTTTGGTTTGGCCAACTAGATTGGTAGTTCTTGCAATGGGAGAAGTGCATGGCTTTGGGTTCAATCTTGCGGTGTCCTTACCGAGTGTGAGAAGGGGTTGCAAGGCACGTGTGCATTGTTTCCATCGAGGATAACAAGATGGGGTATTTATCATATTGCATGAATTTATTCCTCTACATCATGTCATCTTGCTTAAGGCGTTACTCCGTTTTTAACTTAATACTCTAGATGCATGCTGGATAGCGGTCGATGAGTGGAGTAATAGTAGTAGATGCAGAATCGTTTCGATCTACTTGTCTCGGACGTGATGCCTATATACATGATCATTGCCTAGATATACTCATAACTATGCTCAATTATATCAATTGCTCAACAGTAATTTGTTCACCCTTGTAGAATATCTATGCTCTTGAGAGAAGCCACTAGTGAAACCTATGGCCCCTGGGTCTATTCTCATCATATCAATCTCTATCACTTTATTTACTTGCTTTGTTTTTACTTTGTTTTTACTTTTTACTTTGCATCTATCTATCAAAAAATACCAAAAATATTATTTATCATATCTATCAGATCTCACTATCGTAAGTGACCGTGAAGGGATTGACAACCCCTAATCGTGTTGGTTGCGAGTTGCTATCGTTTTGTGTAGGTACGAGGGACTTGTGCGTGGTCTCCTACTGGATTGATACCTTGGTTCTCAAAAACTGAGGGAAATACTTACGCTACTTTGCTGCATCATCCTCTCCTCTTCGAGGAAATCCAATGCAGTGCTCAAGAGGTAGCACCCATTAACGGCTCATGGTGAAACTGGCCGGTAATGAACAGTGTATCGCTTTATACCCATCAACGGCCCATTAGTCCGTCGGCCGTTTCCAGCCCGTGTTAACTTTCGGCCTTCTAAGGGCCCATTTATTCTTGGGCTCATTTCCAGAATTCGATTACTTACGGTCCTTTACTGGCATGTTCCGCTTGTGGGCCAAATTCAGCCCGTGGTTGCAGTCGGCCTGTTTGTGGCCCGTTAACGCATTGGGATGTTTTCATAGCATCATCAAATTATGGCTATTAACGGCCCGTTATGGTCGGGCCATAAAACAGACGATTTCCACTCTAGCCCATTTACGACCCATTTTGCGGTCCATCATTAGTCCACGAATAGCACGGCCAATGTTTGGCGAAACGATTATAGGGCCCGTAGAAGGCCCATAGATGAGACGGCCCGCAGAAGGCCCATGGATCCTATGGCCTGTGGAAGGCCCATGGATCGTATTGCCCGTGGAGGGCCATGGTCACTACAGCAGGTAGCAGGACCATGGTCACAACAGTCCGTGTGTTGTCATGGTTATTGTAGCCACTAGAAAAATGCGGAAAAAGAACTAGAATGACTACAAGCAAACAATTAAACAAGAAAATAAGGAAATAAATAAGCAAGCAACTAACGCTAGGCTATTACGGCTATTACACATATTACATCCACTGGGCATCAAAGTTCGCCACCAGTGCAAATATAGGGAACAAAGCAGCATATTGCATACACTCGCCGTCTAAATTGGCCACCAGTGCAAATAAACGCGGCAGCAAAACAAGTCCATAACTGAAACAACTTCAGAAGAGCTTAAGAAACGTTATCCTGGGTATCCACCATGCTGGCAATAAGCATAGAAATCTTATTACTTTGTCCTATTTGGCACTAAAATCCTCCAACACTTGTTGTTGGACCAACAAGTATGCATCTGAATGCTCCAGGGACTCCCGCAGTCCTTCCGCTTCCTGTCGCAGCACAACTGATCGATGTCTTTCAGCTTGTAGTTGAGACTCAAGAAACCGAACTGATTCAGACAGTGAGTTTGAATAGCTTGTGCAAGCGGTAGTGGCGATAACTCAAGCAGTAAACCAAGACAGGGACTTTGGGGTTGTCTCACTTGTCTTCAAGGTAGTTTTCCTTAGCTGTTTTATCGACTTTGTTGGAGACCAACAAGGATGTCTCACTATCTGAACCTTAGCTGCATTACTTCCTTTACCATTGCTTAATAAGGCACTCTTCCCCAATATTACATCGACATTCTAAAAGAAGAAACAAGCAGACACATAACAGGTTTAGCATGTACTAGTATATGAAACTCATTTCGGTGAACCAATTCATTAGTAAGGTGGACAGGATTAAACTACCAAGTCTTCTATTGCCAAGTAGTACATAATAAAAGCATCAAACAAACATATATCTATGTCCTATGGTCACTGCATTGTCTTGCCAAATCAAAATCGAGACACGGTTCAAATCATATCAGTTCAAGACAAAGCAGCACTGAAAGAATACAAAATTGTGGGAAACTACACGGCACAACAAGATTTCAGATGGGTACCACGAGTCTACATGTACAACAACACTATTGGCTCGGTTGTGATGCTAGTAATGTGCATGATATGAGAAGTCAACTATATACACAATTGAAATTGAAATCAACAGAGCTATGTATAAGAGAAAACCTGTTAAAGAAACATGCGTAAACATACATGCTGCGCCATTGGAGTTTCGATTGGATCCTTCAATTTAAAAATAAGTTTGTATGAGTAAATACAGTGATATAAGAGCAAAGCAGTATGCACGATAGCAATGGAATCTTAAATGAGAACAGTTGTTCTTCAGGTTTAAGCACTTGTTCTACATGAACAGTCTGATGAAGATGCAAGAATATAGTACTTAAAAATAGAAAATGAGCTCATAAACCATACCACATTCTTGGTTCGGGACCAGTACAAAACAAGGCGTTCCCAGTCATCGTCCAATAAATGTGTCTCAGGAGAACATAAGGGAATTTGATGAGTTTCTTTATCAGTGAAGTACGTTTTCTTGAGTAATTCGATCGCCACCAAGCATTCTTGAAGATAGTAGAGGTATTAGCACAGGTTACCTCATCCTGAGTTTCCAAATCGGTCATTCTCTATAGAGAAAAATGGGAAAATTTGCTGTATTATAACCATCATGGAGGTAGAATGTATGGGACAAAGCAAAGTAATTGCCATGACTAGCATTACTTACACATAACTCCTGGACAAACACCTACAACTGGCATTTTCCTTCATCTTCAGTATAATATTTCCATGATGGGAAGATACGCGCATAGGATTTAACAACATCAAATGTGATAGATGCTAAACTACGAATGGCTGGTTGTGCTTCCTCCACAGGAATAGGTGTACTAACTGGTGGAGTTGGGGTTCGCCGTGGTAGTACTGGCATTTTGGGCACTGGAGCTGCCTTACTAACTGCTCTTGTTTGGGAGCTCTGTGGTGGAGATGGTGTTGTGTCAACAGGAACTGGGTTACTATCTGCTGGGGTTGGGGTTAGATTTGGTGAAGCTAGTTCTCTGTCCATTGCAGTAGGGGTACAATCTCCGAGAGTCTAGGTTATGTGTGGTAGGGCTGGTTCTCGTGCATGTACAACCGGGGTGCTATCTCCACCAAGAGGTAGCATTGTTTTATTTGAAGACCATGTTTTTACTCCGCTAGATACTTCCATCACCCACTCCAATTCAAATGGCTGATAAACAGGAAACATAGTTGAATGTCTGGACATTGTATGAGAGAGACAGATGCACTAGATAGTGTGGAAAAAGAGGGCATGAAATAGTTGGCATGTATATTGTTTAACTAAAACGGATAGCATGACATAATTTCACATATATGATGTCTATCTAAACTGGATAGCATAGCATAACATAATTCAAAGATATGATGACTAACTAAACAGGATCGCATGACATATTTCACATACATGTTATCTAAGTAATTAGGATCGCATGATTTAATTCACATATGTGATTTATATGCTAATCAGAGGGCATTCACATATATGATGTTTGAACTAAGAACATGGTGTTGAATATTGTGTATATGATGTCTAAACTATGCAATGCAAGACACCATATGCATGATATGAGCAGTATAACCGTGCCAAGTTACACTACAAGAAATATGTTAACTTGTGACCTTCTGTCAGTGACCCTGGAAGAAATGGTCATAGATCTATGACCATTTGAGACCAATTGGTCAAAAGCTGTTCGGGGGGCTCCAAACCCTAAACCATTGCGACCATTTAGGTCAGAAAGGTCGTAATTTCCTTACACGAAATGGTCACAAAGAAAACAGTGCAGGTCCGCTGCCTTTTTTCTAGTTGTTAAAGACCAATATAGATGGTCATATCCTTGTAGATTGTGGTGGGTTGTGATGACTAGGCGCCATCTCATCAGTTTTGCATATGTGTCATGTCCATGTGTCAATTTTTGCCCTAGGTTGTGAAGCAACCTATATTTCTGTTATTCCAAAAATTACCAAAAAATTCTCATAAATTCTTTGGATCATATCTTCATCAAATATGTCAAAAACCTTCCTTGCCTAGTTCAAAAATAACTCAACAATATTCATTTTCCTATCCTGTTCAAATCAGCACTTTGTGAAGGAAGTGTTATTTATATATTCTTAATTTCCCTAAAAATTTGTGAAGATGGTCTTCTTAGTAAGTGATCATCCTCAGCCAAAACTCACACCCATTAGCCATGTGCATTTCCCATACCGCAAATCAAACACTTGGCTGCTTATTCATGTTTGAGCATCGATCGGTCTCCTCGTGAGAATCTTATGTTGTGATTTTCTTCCTAGCACCTAACTGGGGAGTGCCCAACCCACTAGACATGCCTAGGCCGCCCAGAACACATGGCAATGCCACGGTCACGCGGTGACCACGGGGCGGGCATGCGAGCTTAAGCGGCCTAGAGTTGGGGCCCTCGGCCACCGTCCAAACCTCGATGTCTCGCCATAAAACCATGTATTTCTGATTAAATAGATACTTATTTACCTAGAAAATATTTTTGGAAAAAATAAAGAGCAAACTATGAGGCAGCCGCAGTTCAAATTTGACCCTCTTCCAACTGAATCGGCGGGAATTTGTCTTTTTCACCAGAGATGGATCAAAACTTTTTACACCCAACCATTTCGTCAATTGTGCATTAAATATGGCCTAGTATTTTAGAAAAATGATTTGGTCCAATTTTGCAACAATTATTTGGTAGGTCCTTCACAAGGAAACCTCATTTGGGGCACTCGAAAAATGGAAAATGGCTCTTTTGTGCAATGAAAGTGAAAACTCCCTTAGGCAACATTGTTTTGAATTCCAAGATGCACCCTTGTGCACAATATGAGATCATTTGAACAAACTATGCCATGAATGTGGCCATAGGATTGATCATTTGGCTTGAAAGCCATGAATCTTCACGCATGACAGCTCATTTCTGAGAACACTTTTTTAAAATAATTGCCATATTACAAGTTTATTATTTTTCTTGGAAACTTGGTAACATATAATGACACAATGCGAAAGTTTTCCAATTTTTTGATTTTTTTTGAATTTTTTATGCCCGTTTCAAAATGCGGTCAAAACGGCGGGCTTGACCGTTCCTAGCTAGTGGTTGAATCTTGGAAAACTTTTGATGTTTCTCTGATTAAATAGATACTTATGTACCTAGAAATGATTTTTGGAAAAATAAATAGCAAACTATGAGGCAGCCCTTGATTCAAATTTGACCCGCTTCCAACTGAATCGGCGGGAATTTGTCTTTTTCACCAGAGGTGGATCAAAACTTTTTACACCCAACCATTTGGTCAATTGTGCATTAAATATGGCCTAGTATTTTAGTCAAATGATTCTGTCCAATTTTGCAACAATTGTTTGGTAGGTCCTTCACAAAAAAACCTCATTTGGGGCACTCGAAAAATGGAAAATGGCTCTTTTGTGCAATGAAAGTGAAAACTCCCTTAGGCAACATTGTTTGGAATTCCAAGATGCACCCTTGTGCACAATATGAAATCATTTGAACAAACTATGCCATGAATGTGGCCATAGGATTGATCATTTTGCTTGAAAGCCATGAATCTTCACGCATGGCAGCTCATTTCTGAGAACACTTTTTTAAAATAATTGTCGTATTACAAGTTTACTATTTTTCCTGGAAACTTGGTAACATATAATGACACAATGCGAAGGATTTCCAATTTTTTGAATTTTTTTGAATTTTTTATGCCCGTTTCAAAATGCGGTCAAAACGGCGGGCTTGACCGTTCCTAGCTAGTGGTTGAATCTTGGAAAACTTTTGATGTTTCTCTAATTAAATAGATACTTATGTACCTAGAAATGATTTTCGGAAAAAATAAATAGCAAACTATGAGGCAGCTGCAGTTCAAATTTGACCTTTCGCCATCGCGCAAAACCGCCACGCCCATTATCACCCCCGCCTATATCCTTCACGTCCTCCTTCGTGGTCGCGACTCACCCCAACACAATTTTTTTGGTTCGACTTCACCCGCGCCAAGCCCCGAGATTTCTGCCCGCAAAGAGAGAGGCAAAGAGAAAACCGATTGAATCGAAAATAAGAGAAAAAATAAAAAGAAAGGAGTGTTGGACGAGGGAAGAGTTTTGGACCGTTGGATGCGAGAGAAGTGGATGGCCAGGACTTGAGCTTGGAGATGGATCCGTGGACTCACATGCCATTGGCTGGCTGCCTTTCCATCTCCTATTACCAAAGAAAAAAATCCATCTCTCTCACACGAAAAGAAACCCGAAACCCTAGCTCCCATCTGCCCTCGCCTTGGCGTTTTTCCTTCTACACCCCCGCCTCCCTTTCTTTCTTCCTTTCTCCTTACGACCTCCAATCTCCCAATGCACGAGAGACCCTTGGCCCGCCGCCCTGCCTGGCGCCGCTTGCAGCGCCTCTCCTCCTCCTCCTCTCACCCCTCCACCGTCGATCCTTCGGCCACCGCCTTTGTACCAGACGTCCAGAAAGGTCAGCGAAAGGTGTCAGGCGGCTCCGAGATCTGCCAAGGGCGTGGACCTGGAGCTCCATCTCCATGGCAGCGGTTCCTAGATCCGCCCAGGGGCTGGACCTAGAGCTCATCTCCATGGCGTCCGCTTCCAGATCCGCTCGGTCTGCATCGCGAGTTGGCTGTATCCCCACGTCTGCTCCCGCTTCTGCTGCTCGTCTAGGTAACGCAATCTGTCGATTTGCTCTTCTCCCCTCGACTTCCCTTACCTTACCTTACGGCGCAGTGTCTTCCCTCCTCACGCAGGTGCACGCACCACCAGCGTTGTTGCTAGCCGTGGCCGGACCTCCAAGCAGAGCAGTGACACGTTTGGCTGGCCCTCCTCGACCTCCACCATGGCCACCGCGGTGCTTCCGGATCCCCGCCCTTGTCACGCGATGGAGGTTCCAGTCTCGTCCCTCTTATTCTTTCGATTCAATCTGGATCGTGCGCCGTGGTTCCTCACGCATGCCCGATTTGCTTTTCTTCCTCATGTAGGTCGTCATCAAGCCCTCGAGTTAGCTGCGACCTCGACTCGTCCTCCATCTGCAGCTGGTGCGGCACGGCGTTCGGCTCAGCGGCGGCCAGGACTTGCTCCACGGCGTGCGGCTCAGTAGCTGCTGGCGTTCATCTACACCACATCATCGTCGACATCGTTGCATCGTCATCGCGTCGAGGAAGGTGCCGACGCTGATGTTCGTCCGCGGGACCGGAGATGCAGAGGCCACTGTTGTTCCTCCGTACAGCCCGCGTGCGTGCGTGACGCCCGCGTGCTCAACTTCAGCAGTCTTCTTTCTTCCCCATCACCATCTGTAGGTCTTCTTCTTCCATTCCATTCTCTGCTCTATTCTTCTCTGCTGCAGTGTCTACAGTGGATGAAAATACCTGATTGT
Organism: Aegilops bicornis; assembly: GCA_021605145.1. NCBI lineage: Eukaryota > Viridiplantae > Streptophyta > Magnoliopsida > Poales > Poaceae > Aegilops > Aegilops bicornis. The sequence goes on along the minus strand of CM038671.1, from coordinate 547,717,012 downwards.
ATATGGATGGTTGGATTGCAGGGTCTACAATGCACCACCTTGATTTGTTGATTCGGTCTGGAGCAGCAGCAGCAGCTCCTTCCTTCCATGTAGATGGAGGGCATGACCTGCACAAGGAGCTCCAAGGAGACAAAGGTATCTGCTCCCTTCCTGTACATCTTTGTGGGTTCTCTGTGATGATGAAACCATTGATTGGATGTCCTGATTAGAGACAATTCATTCATGAGTAAACTTTGATGTTTTACTGTACAGCCTTCAGGGTCAACTGTGCTGCCATCTTGCTTGCTATAAAATCTTAGTTTGTTTAGGCATATAAACTGGCTTGTGCATTTGGCAGATATAGTAGTGTTTGTACTAACAGATTGAGCACAAACATTATTTGTTAAGAGGGCCCTGTGATTATATTTTGGCTGCCTTTTGCTCCTTCATTTTTGTGTGTTTGAAAATCAATACAGCTGACATGCTTTACTTCTTTTACGTGCAGTGATTGCTAAAAATGACAGGGATGACATCCACCGCCAAGAATGATGCATAGCTTAACTACTATCATAGTCGATTTCCTATAGGGAATACCTTTCTAGACTCCAACCTTCACAGTTCTTGTTGATTCATCTTGCTAGCAACTGAGTAGCTTTTTTGCATACTTCTGTCAACAGCTCAATGCCACCAAATGTTTTTTTGTCGTTCTTCTCTGTTATACAACATCTGTTATACATCATATAGTGTCGAGCTCCACGTACACCAACCATTGTACAAACATATCATTATTGGTACAGCAAGTACTAGTAGTGCTCTGAATATAAGTGTTAGCATGTGTAATTAATAAATGGCAGAAATAACACCTGCTTGGAATCTCCCGGTCTGGCGCGTCTTGCATCTTGAAAGTTAAGAACCCCAACTGATTTGTTCTCAATCTGATTGCTTCTTTGGTTACTCAGTTTTTATATCTGGACAGTGTTGTAATACACTATTGTGTCCCTATGATGTGAAATTTATGGTCTGAATAGCTTTATATTAGGATGTGCTTGAGTCTGTATGATGTTCTCTCTTAGTATCATGTCATGAGTTGTGAGTCGTGCATATATAACTGAGTTGTATAAGACCAGCAATTTTTTTTGCCAATTAGCTTTCCGTGTGCATGCTCTTAATCCCCATTGCACTAAGAGAGGACCTTACTGATTCTCATATTACTAATTTTTGTATCAAACATCTATGTGCTAGCTCTGTCAAATATAATCAACTGAAATAATCTTGCTTGGTTAATGAAGTATTGACTTGCATTTGGTTGGTTGTGATTCCAAGCATGTTGTAGTTCTAGACATTAGTAGTACTTGTTACTGCAAGCATGTTGTTTCCTGTCACAGTGAATTTCCACCTGAATATATGTTAGCATGAGCGTGGTATGTTGTGTTGAACTGGAGAAACCGTAGCTGGTGCAACCCATTCAGAAGTGAGTTACACATTTTTTCTGTTGAGATACACGAATATGGAAAGATGGGTTTTTTACTTGCTTAAGTTTTTGCTATGGTCTGCATCTACTCTATGTTTGTATGTTGAGTTTTACTTTGCCTGACCTCATATACAGAAATTTCACTCCTCTAGTTCTGCTTCCCTATTTTTTATTGTTGGTGTTGTTCCCTAATTAATAGTTTTGTCCCGGAATCAGGCATTGTTGGTGCTGCTTCAGGATATGAAGATATATCTGTTGTGTTTTTGTCTCTTTTTCTTTTCATCCTCAGTGTGAACTATTAATGAAGTATTGCTTGGTTGTGATTCCAAGCATAGATCTCTTGACGTTTCTACTTGTTAGTGCATTTCGATCTGAACATGTTGGCATGAGCGTCTCAATTACTTTACAGTAGTATATATATGCACGTTTCATCTTAGTCTCTCGGCAAGTATTTATGAGTGTCTCAATTAATTTAGTATGTTTTGCTATTTGTACTTGGATAGAAAAGCTAAAATCTGCATAGTGCTTTGTGTGTAATACCAAGTTGTTCCTGTTATTTACAAACTGCTGTTCTTATACACTGATCCACAATACCTTACATTACACATTTGAAATTAATTAAAATACATCTAAACACAGTGCTTCAACACAGATTTATCCTATGATTATACCTGAGACATTAGTTTGTTTTTATGCTTTTGTTTGCCACAATGCTTGAAGCTTGTTTATTAACTCGATTTGTTGTTATTCTGTTTAACAGGAGCAGAAGCAGCTCATATGACTCTATTGTTGTTCTTGACCTGCTGTTGCTGCTGTTGTAGGAGGAGCACGCCTAGGAGAAGAGAGGGCTCTATTTGGAAGATAAGACGATGAAGCATGGTGGTTATCTGGATAATCTGCCTTGTGTTTTGGTTGTACTTTGTACCTAGTTATATTGTATTCTGTAGTAGTCAGCACATTTTGGAGCAGAATCCAGTGAAGTTGTAAAACTGTAAGAAATGTGAGAAATATACTTTGTACCTAGTTCTGTTTCATTTGAAATATTTGACATTTGTGTACTATGAGAAATGTGAGAAATGGAAACCTGATGAGTTCTTTTATAAAAAGCGATGTGGCTCCACTGCCAGGAAAAAACTGACAATTGGGACCCATCTAAAATCTCGACCACAAAAAACCCTCGAAAATAAAAATGAAATTGTCGGGGAGGTTGATCGGACCCACGAACACCTATGGGACCGGCGGACCGAGTCCCTTTTGGTTCGGAGGGGGGCGGAGATCGCACGAAGAGCGGATCGAGGCGAAGCACACGAGCAGTTTACCCAGCTTGGAGCTCTCCGGAGATAATACTCCTACCGCTGCTTGTCCGATTGTATTGTGTTCTTGCTAGGGAGGCGATGAGAGCTACAAGACCTAAGCGTGAGTGTTCTATGGTTACTGTTGGAATCGAACCTCCTCTACGTTGCGCATGGGCCTCCTTTTATATGCTCAAGGGGTCTCCGGCGGTGGCAACGTAGGTGGGGGTACAAATGGAAAAACAGTAGTTGGTACACCTACTTATGCGATTACTGATGTACTCTACCTAACCACGACGGCAAGGGACAAAAGCATTAAATGCCCGTCCCTGTCGCCTAAACAAAGGCAACGAGGACCGTCAGAGCGCCACCATTCGCCACGATGGCAAGCTTGTCGGCGCCGCTTATCGCTGCTCTCCACTGGCTGCCTGACCTCTTGACACGCTGTAGCGCATGGAATGGTCCCATGGCGACACGTTGGTGGATGAGCTGGAGCGGAGATGAAGAGAGGTTACTGCCCGCGGCAAGCGCCTTTGCGGCTGAATCCTGTCGCGCCCGGAGGCTTGTCGCTCTCCGAGCCTTCCGGCAAGCTCCTCTTGCGGGGTCTTGTCTTCTGTGTGCCTTGAGTGGCCTTCCCGGCAAGCTCCTCTTCGGGGGCCTTGTCTTCTTGGTTAAATACTTTGTTCTTGAATGGCTCCAAAGGAACCACGGAGGATCTTGGCGGTGACCAGGCAAGCCTTGCCGCTGGGTGCTGCGATCGCCCATGCACGAGTTCGGGATACTAGGGTACCCTACTCTAGTACACCGACAGAGCCCCAGAACTGGGCCACACACGGTGCCGAGCGCTGTTGGGCCAGGCCCAAAACAGTGCACGGTCACACGCGGCCTTGATCACGCCGTTACTTGCTCTGGACCCACCACGTCCCCCACGAACGGCACGCGCCGAACGTGGCGTCGTGGGAGAGATCGTGGGGGGTTTCTTTATTAGGAAAAGCGGAACGTCCGCCCCCTCTCCCTCCTTATAAACAGGGGAAACAGGGGCAGGTCGCCCATCTCGCCATTGCTGTCTCGTCTCGAAAACCACCGCCTCTCCCTCCTTCTTCTCTAGTGCGAAGAGAGCAGCGCTCCGCCCCCTTTCGCCACAGCGCCATCAACGCCGTCGATCTCCTCCACCGCCTCCGCCATGGCTCCGAAAGCCGACAAGGGGAAGGGCGTGAAAGTCGGCGGCGCAGCGGCTCATGGCGCTTCTGAAAGAGCGCCCATCTTCTCCCCAGCTCGACGCAAAGGAGCCGAGGGAGGCTTCTACCTCTTTTGGTCGACGGAGACGCGTGCGCATCCGCGCACGAAGGTACTCCCCGCCACCGCTTAGGAACTAGCCCCAACTGGGTATCCTTTCTTTGCGCTTTTCTTCTATTGCGGGCTCTGCCCGCCCTTTTCTGAATTCTTCTACGACATTATGAACACCTGCGGGTTCCGCCTCCTTGATTTCACCCCCAACGCCGCTTCGACCATGGCAGTTTTCGCACACCTTTGCGAAAACTTTGTCGGGATCCACCCAAACGTAGCCCTCTTCCGCCACTTCTTCATGCCCCGCATTGAGAGAGGAGAGCCGCTTGCCAGAGGGATTGCTTGGGTCTCCAGGGTCGGCAAGAAGGAGGCCTATCTGGAAGGAGAGTTCCGCAGCAAATGGGAGGAGTGGAGAGCCAATTGGTGTTGGATCGTAGAGGAGAACCCGCAGCCCTTCGATCGCCTGCGCGCTAAACCCCAATAGTGCGCGGCAACGATTGGAGCAACTTGGCGCCGGAAGATGCTAGGTTGAAGATTGTTGTGACCCGGATCTTGCGCCTCAGGCTTGCCGGACTCACTGTAGGCACAGTTGGCGTAGATTTCCTTCGCCGCCGCATCGCTCCCTTGCAGGACAGGAGGAGACCTGCTTGGGAGTTCCAAAACGCAGCGGACATCATGAGGTTGCGCCCGGGCCTCAATTGGAATTTCACTGTCTTGGAGTTGGACGGCGATCTTGCTAGAGCTGTTCAAGAATGACCCCGATCACCCCGAGTGGTTTAGGTTGCCGAGGGGGGTCGTCCCATTGTGCAACAACTCTTCGCTCGACCGCATCCGCGCCATGATGCCGTTGTGCGATTCTCATGGGATCGTTCCAACCTGGCAAGAGCCTTCCGACCTGGAAGAAGTGCGGGTTCTTCGACAGCTTGGAAGAAGTGCGGATCCGCCCCGACGAGCAGAAGAAGCTCACCTGCGACACCACCGACGAAGAGATGGTGCGCATTGCCACAAGGTTGGAGGAGGCGGCGGCTGCTACCGGGCGTCTTCGGGTACACCGTGGAGGAGGCAGACGCAGCAGAGGCGGCAAGCCTTGCGGCGAAGGAGTTCGCGGTGAGGAAGAGCTTGCGAACCCGAGGCCGAGTCGAGCGAACCAGCCGAGGGCGCTTCTTCCCCACCATCCAGCGGCTTGCCGCAACGGAGCCCCGGCTCGCCAAAGAAGCGTCTCCGCAAGGCGGAGACGAGACGGGCGGCAGACGGGCCCACAGCAGGCGCCATGACGCAGCTCTCATGCAAGCGATGTTGCCTTGAGCTCCCCACACTGCTTCGCGACAACCGGGCGGGATCCTCCCGAGCCATCGCGACGCCTCCGCCAAGCGGCCAAGAGAGCCCACTCCTCCGCCTCGTCGCACTGGAGGCGAGCCAGAGTTTGATCTCTCCGCACTAAGCTCCGACGAGGAAGAAGAGTAAGCTTCAATATTGTGCTTGTATTTCTTCAATTTTGTTGCTTCATCTTGAATCTGATTTGCTTAGATTACGAACTCTTTCCTTTTCGTGACGCTGGCCCAGAGCGTCGAAGAGAGCCAAGACCCGGTGGTTGTCGTTGAGGATGATCCACCTGGCAACAGGAGGCGCGTCTGAGACCCCTTGCGGACCCGGCAACCCTTCCTCAGAGCAGCCCCCAAAGACAGCCCCAGAGTAAGTATGCGGTTTTCTCCTTCTTGTTAGGTGTGCATGGGTGCTCCTTCTTCATTGATATCATTTGTTGCTGCGTAGGAGCAGAGCAGCCTCATCGAGGAGGGCCCAAAGCCGCCCCGAAATTCTATCTGCCGACTACGCTGCCAAGGGAGGATTCCCGGCAAGGGCGCCCGGCAAGGGAGACTACTCCGGCAAGGGACAGCACCAGTGATCCTCCAGTGGTCGAGACCATGGCTACAGATCCCATTGCGGGTAATCCTCTTGCGCGAAAATTTCCCTTGGGCTTGTTTTCTTCTGTTTTTCTTTTTGAACATTTGCTTGACTGTTCTTTCTTTTTCCGCCACAAAGCTGATGGAGACTGAGGTCGCCGGCGAGGAGGACGCGCGCGGCAACACTGACGAAGCCGCCGCCGTGGAAGAAGGAGCCGGCGCGGACGAGCCTGCCGGCGAAGAGGCCACCGAGGCTGCCGCCGCAGAAGCTGGCGAGGGGTCTGGCGATCGCACTGACGGCCCTGAGGCCGCAGGAGCGCCAGGCGCTACACCGACCGCCGATCCCTCCGCCGCTGCCGCAGCGTCAGGCTCCGAGGAGCCTCAGCCCGGCGCCTACTTGAAGGCCGGCGACGGTGTCTTCATCAAGCTCCCATGGGAGTCGAGCTCCAGGGCGCCGGTCGAAGGAGAGACCTTCGACGGAGAGCTGCTCGCCTCCATTGGCTGACGCTGGTGGATGCGCCAAGCAGCAGCGTGGCGAAGTCTGAGGAGGAGCATGCTGAAGAAAGCGATGTCGCTCTACCGCGCCTCGACAAGCCAAGTTGGAGTCCCGGGAAGCACTTGTCGCGAGGCGGGGCGGAACATGGAGAAGCGCTGGAGGAGCTCCGGGTCAAGAACTGTGAAGCTCTCCGGTCTTTGGCGGAGGAGCGGGAGCGACTTGCTGAAGAGCACACGACCTTCATCCTCGAGAAGGCCGCCGCTGAGGAGGAGCAGCGGCTTGCCGCCGAGAAGCTGTCCGCGCAGGAAAGCGAGCTGGCGCGGCGGAAGGTCAACCTGGACAGCCACGAGGAAGAGCTTGTCGCGCGCGAGGAGTCACTTGGCGGGTCCCTTAAGGAAGCAAAGGATGCTGCCGCAGCCGCCGAGGCCGCCAAGAAAGAGTTGGAGACGAAGGTGACGCAGCTGGAGGCCAGTCTCCAGAAGAGCGGCGAGGAGCTTGCCGCACTCAAGCACGAGCGCGAGAAGGATGCCTACACTCTTGGCGAGCTGCAGGGCCGTCTCGCCGAGAGGAGCAAGGAGCTCGACGCCGCCAAGGATTCCAAGGCAGATCTTGAGCTGAGGCTGACCACTGATCACGATCTGGGCGGCGCCAAGGAGGCGGGAGGTGGGCCTGTTGGATAAGATGAAGGCCAACGAGGAGGCTGGCGAATGCTGTTGCCACCAGGCGCCTTTGAGGGAGAGTGTGGAACACTGGACCGAAGGTCTCGTGGATACTGTTGCCGCCATCCACAACGAGCTGATGGAGCTGGGGATGGTGGATCTTGGATACTCCTCCGATGAGCACCTCCAACCCAGCGCCAAGCTTAGTTTATTCTTCAAGGGCGTGGTGACGGCTCTCCAGCGACTCCGGGAAGAGATCCCAAAGCAGCTGGCCGAGGAATCGCGCCAGATCTGTGCAGGAGCCCTCCAGAAGGTGTTGATGAAGGTGGCCTTCCGCAATCCAGGCCTCAACCTCAACAGGCGTCCTCAGATCCTTGCCGCCAGATCTTGGCGTGGAGGCACTCAAAGCCCTTGTCGCACCCATTGTGGACAAGGTGGGCAAGATCAAGCGGATTGATGGCGACCGCATAGACTAGGCCACCAATTTTATCTTTCCCTTGTCGCTGCTGATCATGTTTAGAACAATTTATTAGATCTGCGACAAGTTATTTTGTAATATAACTTTATCTTAGGTGATGATTGCAATGTTATTTCCTTTACTTGATTCCTTCCTTTGTACGATTCTGCCCTACGCTTTTAGGGAACTTGTCGGTGCAGGCACCTTTGTCATGAAGCGCCGAGTGCGGAACGTCGGCCTTCTTTGGCGGTGTCGCCTCCGACAAGCAACCTTGTCACGACTAGCTGCAGCTCACTTAAGTTGTTGAGCGGACTCGAAACAAAGTAAGGGCGCGACTAGCCGCGAGTTGGTTCCTCCGCGCACGGGTTTTCCATACCAAGTACTATCGTTCAAGGAAAATAACTTAAAAATTTAAGAACTGATTGCTCAAACTTGGGCAACTTAGCTTTTCTGTCGTTTGCTTCCCGATAAGGCGAAACTTCCTCGAGCAACGCTTGGTCCATAGTATTATCTTCTCCTTCCCCTGGTTAACTTGTGCGAGGGAACCTTCCTTTCTTTGAGAAAAGAGAAAGAAGAGAAAATGAAGTTATGGAGCCCAGTGACTCGATATTGCTTACCGGTGTGGGTGCTGCACAAAGTGTTAGCCAAAACATGCAATAAAATGATGAAAGCATGAATTTGACAAGTTGTGCGCAACACACTAGCTTTACTGATGCACGGGGTCTGCGCTCGGCTTTGTACAAAGGATTACATGCAACAGCGGCAAGACTTGTACAAAAGGTGGTATACGGGTAAAACTTACGAAGATGCTCAATGTTCCAGGAGTTGCTCACCGAAATGCCATCTTCGGTCTCAAGGCGGACAGCGCCAGGCCTAGTGACTCGTTTCACCCGATAAGGGCCTTCACACTTCGGCGTCAACTTGTTTGAATTCTTGGCGGACTGAGCAGCGCCGAAGAACAAGGTCGCCTTCCTCGAGGCTTCGGCACTAACTGCGGCTATGGTAGCAACGCAAAGCTTCTCGGTAATGAGCAGCTCAGACTGACACGAAGGCGATCCTCCTCAAGGAACGGTAGCGTCATCTTGCCGCATCTGCTCTTGCTCAAGCTCATCATAGCGAGCACTCGAGGTGATCCGTATCTGAGTTCCGTGGGGAGAACTGCCTCTGCTCCATAGACTAGAGAAAAAGGTGTCCGGCGGTGGCTCGATTTGGCGTCGCCCCGATCGACCAAAGAACCACCAGCAGCTCCTCAATCCAGTTTCTTCCGCACTTGTGCAGCCCGTCGAAAGTTACGGTCTTGAGCCCGCGCAGCACTTCAAAGATTTGCCCTCTCGCTTGATCGTTGCTTTTCGGATGAGCAATGAAGCAAAGCAGACCTTGGCGCCAAGATCTTGGACGTCTTGCATGAAGGTGCGACTTCGTAAATTGTGTGTTGTTGTCGGTGATGATCCTGTTAGGGATTCAAAGCGGCAAACAATCGACTGAAGAACTTGATCGCCGATCTTTGTCACCTTCCTCACTGCTTCCACTTCCGGCCACTTTGTGAACTTGTCGATTGCGACGTACAAGTACTCAAAGCCCCCGACAGCTCGGGGAAGGGGCCGAGGATGTCGAGCCCCCAGACCGAAAATGGCCAGGATAAAGGGATCGTCTAGAGAGCTTGAGCTGGCTGGTGTATCTGTTTGGAATGGAACTGGCACGCTTCACACTTGGTTACTTGTGCAGTTGCATCCTGGAGGGCTGTCGGCCAAAAGAAACCTTGCCGGAACGCTTTGCCGGCAAGTGCTCTGGCGCCAATGTGGTGACCACATATGCCTCCATGTATCTCTGCCAACAGCTTTTGTCCATCTTCCCGGCAAATACACTTCAATTTCACAACGTTGAGTCTTCTTACATGCAGTGTGTTGTCGACAAACTGGTACATACTTGACCGCCGGGCTACTCTTTCAGCTTCTTCTTGCTCTTGGGAAGTTCTCCGTCTGAAGGAAATGGACAATCTGCTGCGCCCATGCTGGAGCTTGCGGCTCGACAACAAGGACTAAAGGCACATCTGCTCCTACGGGAACATCAACTTCCACGGCAAGAACCTGCGGCTCAGCCAGAGCTTGACATTCCCCGGCAAGCTTGCCGGAGCAAAACTTGTCGGGAGCGTCTGCTTCAACGAAACAAACCCTGGGGCTTGTCGGAGCAGATTGCTCCTCAGCACTGTTGGTGTCGATCTTGGGGACCTTCTTGGCGGCGGCTTCGGGAAGCTCTGCCGGAAAGTAGTCACCAGAGATCAACTTCCTCTTCTTGCTCTGTCCAGTTGATGGTGTTACGGTTGGTTGAGTTAGCTTGAGCACAAAAATCCCTGGTTCCACAGGCAACTTAAGTGCAGCGCACTTTGACAGGCCATCAGCAATATCATTCTGAGCTCTTGGAAGATGTTCCATTTGTAGGCCGTCAAAGTGTTCTTCTAGCTTTCTCACTTCATCAACGTAGGCTTCCATCAATGGACTCTGATAATCTTTGTTCACTTGGCGGACGACAAGTTGCGAGTCACCCCTGACAATAAGCTTCTTAATCCCAAGGTCTACTGCAATCCTGAGACCGGCAAGCAAACCTTCATACTCTGCTGTATTGTTTGTTGCTTGCTCCTTGGGAAAATGCATCTGGACTACGTACTTGAGGTGCTCTCCGGTGGGTGCGACGAGCAGCACGCCGGCACCGGCGCCTTGCAGCTAGAAGGCACCATCAAAGTACATCACCACTCTTTGCTTGCTTCCTTGACAGAATGCTCGTCTCGAATTTCTTCATCTTGCGTTGGGGTCCATTCCGCTATGAACTACGCCAATGCTACTGCTTTGGATAGTTGATGTGCTTTCAAACTTGAGGCCAAAGCTTGACAGTTCCAAAGTGCCCACTCGACAATCCCGCCTGCCGCTTCCGGATTTTGCGGTATCCTCTTCTTGAAGCGAGTGACGATTTGTTATCTCATGTGCTTGGAAGTAATGGCGCAGCTTTCTCGAGGCCATGAGGAGGCCGAAGCAATTTCTGCACACAGTACCTTGACCTAGCCCCTGCGGGAGAGGCCCGACAAAGTAACCGGGCGCTGCACCGTCCTTTTCTGCATCTTCTCGCATGCCTGCGCAGATCCGTCCTTGTCGGGACCGGAGCTTGTCGGTGAAGTGCCTTGCTTGTCGCTGGATGTATCTGCCATGGTTGCCGGCTCATCGTCCGCCTCCCTCTCCGCTACTAACGGAGCACTAACCACTTGATTGGTTGCCGCTATATATAGCAGCAACTTCTCTTGTGGCTTAGGTGCGACATAAGTAATCCGGAGTGGAGGACATGTACCTCTTTAAGTCCTGCAGTGCAGCCTCCGCCGAGTCCATTTCATTGGACCTGCCTTTTTCAAAATCTTGAAAAATGGCGGTAGCGTTCAGCAGAACCTAGAGATAAACCTGCCGAGAGCAGCCACGCAACCGGCAAGTCTTCGTACATCCTTGACGCGCTTTGGTGCTTCAATCTGCTCAATGGCCTTGATCTTGTCTGGATTGGCCTCAATTCCCCGCTGAGACAAGAAGAACCCGAGAAGCTTGCCGGAAGGGACTCCGAACACGCACTTCTCGGGGTTGAGCTTGAGGTTGATCTTGCGCAGATTTGCAAAGGTCTCATCCAAATCTTGAACCAGAGTTGCTTCATCCTTGCTCTTGACCACTATGTCATCCATGTAGGCTTCTACATTTCTGTGCATTTGCGGCTCAAAAGCGTCATGGACTACTCTTGCAAACGTTGAACCAGCATTCTTCAAACCGAAAGGCATCCGTATGAAACAAAGATGTGCCACATGGAGTAATGAATGCGGTTTTCTCCTCATCCTCTTACGCCATGAAGATCCGATGATATCTCGAGTATGCATCAAGAAATGAAAGCAAATCACATCCAGCCGTGGAGTCAACAATCTGGTCGATGCGGCAAGGGAAACGGGTCTTTGGGACAAGCTTTATTAACATCCGTGAAGTCAATACAAAGTCTCCATTTCCCATTTGCCTTGCGCACAACTACAGGATTGGCCAACCACGAGGGATGGAGCACTCCTCGACAAGGTCTGCCGCTTCCAATTTCTTGATCTCTTCTGCGATGAATTCTTGGCGCCCAACGCTCGCTTCGACTTTACGCTTGACGGGCGCGCGATGAGGACAAGCGGCAAGACGGTGCTCAATTACTTTCACGGGAACACCGGGGATGTCGACGGTTGCCATGCAAACACGCCGACGTTAGCCAGGAAAGCAACGAGCGCGCCTTCCTATTTAGGGTCGAGAGAGGCACTGATGGTGAAGGTACCACCAGTGCCGTCCTCCTTGGCGGGCATCTTCTTGGTCTTTGGCGGAGCTGCCATCGTCTTCTTGCACTTGCCGGTGGAGCTCGATGGTGCGTCCTCGACGGTAGCGCAGCACTCAAGAGGTGCGCTTGCGGAGTGGGCATCGAGCTCTTCCGGACTTGGTCTTCTTCTTCCCCGGAGCTTCAGCGCAAGTGTTTTGCTTTCATTGCTGTACCGCCGCTTCGGTAGATCTTGTCGGCACAGATAAGAGCATCCTTCTTGTCACCATGGACAGAGATGATGCTTATCGGGCCCGCATCTTGAGTAAGTTGTATGCATAATGAGAGGCTGCCATGAACTTAGCGAGTCTTTGGGCGGCCAAGTATCCCATTGTAAGGCAATGGGAAATCAGCAACGTCGAATGTGACCCTCTCGGTCCTAAAGTTCAGCTCGTTGCCAAATGTTACCGCAAACGTGATCTTACCCTTCGGCTTGCTCCTTCCCCGATTGATTCCTTGGAATGTGCCGGTCTCTTCGAGCTCGATGTCAGGGATCTGAAGCTTCTGGAGCACCGCGGAGGAGATCAGGTTTAAGCCGGCCCCGCCGTCAACTAGCATCTTGGTGACCTTGAGGTTGCGGATAGTTGGTGAGACCAACATCGGCAAGCACCCGACCGCAGATTATGCGATGTTGGTGGTCCTCTATATCTAAGATGATAGGGGTGCTGGACCACTTCATTGTCTTGCGTGACTCTACGGATGGTTCATCTGCATTAACTTCCCGCATAGACTGCTTGAGTTGGCTGCGGGAAGTATGCAGGAAGCACCTCCGCCAACGCAGAGGACCTCTGTAGCTTTCAAACTCCTGCTCATCGGTCTCGCTGCCTTCCATATCTTCATCGTCGTCTTCGTCTTCATCCTTGTCGCGCCGCTGGGAGGTCTGTCTCCTTGCCGCTGCTTGGCCTTGCCAAGGCGTCCTCCCGGCCGGACGCTTTCTTGCTAACTCCCCAAAGACCTTCTGGGTTTCTCCTTGTCGCGCGCTCGTACTCAGCCTTCGCTGCTCAACAAGCTGCTCGACCTTCTTGCAGCTCGAGGTCATGGCCCTTGGTGCGGTGGATCTTGCAAGACAGCTTGCCGGAGCCGCCCCGCTTGTCGACGGCCGCCACAGTCGGTGGTTGGTGCCGGCTGCAACCTCCTTGCCGGAGCTACCAGCCTTGGCGTTCTTGTCGCCGCCTCCGCTGCCGGACTGCTCAACAGCTAGCACTTCTCCGCCTTTTCTTTTTCCTGTTGCCCCGCCGCCGGCTCTTCTTTGCCGGGGCGGTCTCCTCACTATCAGATCCTGCTTCTGCATTCTCTCCTGGGAGTCTCATCCCTTCCTCAGCACGTGCACACTTGTCGGCCAAGGCATACAACTCACTGACGTCCTTGACTTTGCACATCTCCATCTCCTCCCTCATCCTGCGGTTCTGCACGTTCTGATGAAACGCGCTGATCACCGCGGCAGGGTGGACATCTGGGATGTTGTAGTGCACACGGCTGAATCTCTGAATGAACTTGCGCAGGACTCTCCTTCCTTCCGGGCGGCAGATGAAGGTCACTTTCTTGGCCATGAGGCTTGTGGTCACCGTGAAGGCGCCAACAAACTGATGGCATAGATCTGCCCAAGAAGATATGGAGTTGTCCGGCAAGTGCATGAGCCAGGACCTGACGTTGGGCTTGAGTACCAGCGGGAAGTAGTTGGCGAGGATCTTGTCGTCTCGCCCCCCGGCAGCCTGCACCACGATGGTGTAGGTGCTGAGGAACTCCGACGGATGCGTCCTGCCATCGCATTTCTCCGCACGTCGGCTTGAAGTTCTTCTTGCGGGGCCACCGGACTTGCCGCAGCTCACGAGTGAACGCAGGGCAACCTACCGCAGACGGCAAGTCGCCTGGTTCTTCGGCGCATGCATATCGACAGAAGGCCCAAGGCTTAGTCTGACTGACGTCGCGCTTCTCTTCGGCGCTCGATGCGAGTTCGAACGTCTTCTTGTTGTCGTTCATGAAGAACTTGGCGCTGATCACGGCGAGCTCGTGGATCCGAAGACGCAGTGGAGCCGCTGTCGAGGTGGATCCGGCGAGTTGGTGATCTTGGCCTTCGGGGCGGAGAGTGCATGGTGGTTGCACCCCCACCGGTCTCGTCGCCACCGGCTCGCGTTTGGCGTTCTTGCCGCGGCAGCGACGCACTCGGTTGCCGCGGAGCGTCGCCGTTGGCGAAGCCGATGAGACTTCAGATGGTGGCCCTCCACTCGTCGACCTTGTCGGCTGTTGGAGGGTAGTCGAGGAGCAGTTGAGCTCTCGACAGAGCTTCTGCTGGAGTAGTGGGTGGCAGTGGCAAACGGCGCGAGGAGCGGGATATGCTCGGACTTCTATCTATATTAGAAGGAGCAGTATCCCGTCCGAGCGACCGTGCCTCGCTCGTGCCAGCATGTTGGCGCGCATGCTGGTCTTGAATCTCCCGAGATCCTCCAGCTCGATCTCGGTCCAACGAGCGTATGGCATTGTGAACGCCATGATGCTGTCGGTCCCGCGCCTCCTGAGACGGGCGCGGCACATGTACGGACGCCGAGGTCTGCGCGGCCTTGTCCTTGGACTTGGCAGCGCCACGAGCTCCTTCGCCGGGCGCCGTTTCTTCCGGGCGTCTGCTCCACCACCCGTTCGCTCCGGTGATGGTGGGTTCGACGCGGACGGCTCCGCTGCCGCCAAAGCCTTCTTCTTAGGTGGCATGCTGATGAAGATGTTGAAGATGATGAAGATGTTGCTCGTGTGAACGCCGGATCAGGTTGACACAGCCTCGACGCCCCCTACCTGGCGCGCCAAAGATGTCGGGGAGGCTGATCGGACCCACGAACACCTATGGGACCGGGCGGACCGAGTCCCTTTGGTTCGGAGGGGGCGGAGATCGCATGAAGAGCGGATCGAGGCGGCACACGAGCAGTTTACCCAGCTTCGGTGCTCTCCGGAGAGATAATACTCCTACTGCTGCTTGTCTGATTGTATTGTGTTCTTGCTAGGGAGCGATGAGAGCTACAAGACCTAGCGTGAGTGTTCTATGGTTACGCTGGAATCGAACCTCCTCTACGTTGCGCATGGGCCTCCTTTTATATGCTCAAGGGGTCTCCGACAGGTGGCAACGTAGGTGGGGGTACAAATGGAAAAACAGTAGTTGGTACACCTACTTGTACAAAGGTATGCGTTGTACTCTACCTAACCACGACGGCAAGGGACAAAAGCATTAAATGCCCGTCCCTCGTCGCCTAAACGTGCAACAGGGACCGTCAGAGCGCCACCGCTCGCCACGATGGCAAGCTTGTCGGCGCCGCTTATCGCTGCTCTCCACCGGCTGCCTGACCTCTTGACACGCTGCATGCATGGAATGGTCCCATGGCGACACGTTGGTGGATGAGCTGGAGCGGAGATGAAGAGAGGTTACTGCCGCGGCAAGCGCCTTTGCCGCGGCTGAATCCTTGTCGCGCCGGAGCCTTGTCGCTCTCCGAGCCTTCCGGCAAGCTCCTCTTGCCGGGTCTTGTCTTCTGCGTGCCTTGAGTGGCCTTCCGGCAAGCTCCTCTTGCCGGGCCTTGTCTTCTTGGTTATATATTTTGTTCTTGAATGGCTCCAAAGGAACCACGGAGGATCTTGGCGGTGACTGTGCAAGCCTTGCCGCTGGGTGTCATGATCGCCTGCACGAGTTCGGGATACTAGGGTACCCCTACTCTAGTACACCGACAGAAATGGACCGCAAAAGGCCATGCCTAGAAAATAAAAAGGCCAAATAGTTGGGCCAGGCCCATGTAGCTAGAGAAATTAATAGAGAAAATATATAGTAAAAAGGCCGAATTGTTGGGCTAGGCCCATGTAGGAAATCGAATTGGACCGGGCTGAATCTTGTGCCACATCAGCTTGCCATGCTGGATGCCTACGTGGCCTGGGGAGGTTGCTAGTGACCAAAACGCCACAGTGGACATATTTTGGTCATAAACGTCTACGACATTCCAGAAGAAAGGTCGCTATAGTCAGTTTACGACCGCCAGCTTTTGACCTTCTGTTTTCTGTTACAAAAAGGTCGCAAATGAAAAACCATGACCTTTTAGTTACCAATAGTGGTGGTCACAAGTTGACATATTTCTTGTAGTGTTAGAGCATACACCTCGGTGGGGGAATAGGACTGGTCATATGTCTCTGAATCCATCTCTGAGGAGCTATCGGGACCCAGCAAGAGATCTGCTTCGACAGGTGGCACTGTCTGCTCTGAAAGCCTTGTTTTCACTCTAGATTTTTCCATCACCTACTCAAATGGCTGATTCACTAGAAGAGTAGTTTAATGTACAAACATTGTCAACAAATGGAAATGTAATGAAGAAAAGGATGGGAAAGATATCATTCAAATGATGCCTGGTTAAACAGGATGGCATTGCACATTTCACATATATTATGGATGGCTAAAAGACACGAGACTGCATAATTCCCATATATGATATAGAAACTAAATAGGTGGCATTACAGAACATGTCTAAACTAAGCAGATGACATATATGATGTCGAAAGTAGGCACTACAAGGCAACATATGCATGATATGACTAACATCATCATGCCAAGTTAGAGAAAACACCTTGGGGGTAAATAGGAGTGGTCAGCTGTGTCTCAATCCGCCTCAGAACAGATATCTTCCTCTGTCACTACAACAAGACCCCCGCTATAGCAACGCTTTTTTCCGTATCTAAAAGCCTATATATGCGTTGTTAGTGTCTTTTACCAACGGTTTGTGATGCGTTGCCTTATCCAGTGTTGCTAGCGAATAATACAACGCTTATATTGCTGTTGGTAAAGAACCCGTTGCAAGACTACAACAGCTAAAGGGGACTTCTACAACAGTTTTATATATTGGTGGTTAATGTACAAGAATCAAAATCCAATTACTTGGCAACGAAGAATTTCCAACGCTTCAAGTGTTGGCACATATTTAGTGTTATTATTATTATTATTATTATTATTATTATTATTATTATTATTATTATTATTATTATTATTATGTAATCAATGCTCCATGTAATTGTGAATTTCAAGTATAGGAAAAAACAAGAGAATATACTGACAACCGGAAGAAATCATATATCATATAAGAGATAAAAATTTTGTATTACAACACAGGAAATTACAATAGGAACATCATCCAAACGTGATGCATAATCTAACTACTTTCTTGACAGTGAAACTTAAACTAAAGCATTCAACTTCCCTACAACTTAACTAAAACTTAATCGAGGAACAACATCCAGCAGGAACATCATCCCCAGAACATAACTAAAACGGAAAGCATCCATCATCGTCACCATCATGAAGCAGAATATCAACATCATCATTGCAGTACACTTGCCACCCACCCATATACTCATCCATTTATCTTTTGAATCTACAAACAAGAAAACAAACTGAACTGTTAACACAAAATGCATTGACATGATGCAAGTAGTAATAGAGGCAAGATATTAGTCACGTAGAAAGGTTGAGGGCCATGCAATCTTTGTTTTTTCTGCATTACCGAGAGTAGTGCAGTTTTTGCGACTCCGTACAAAATTTTTAGTTTTCACAAGTTCCATATCAACATGCACCGCCCAGAATTCATTCCTAATTTCAGCACCATCAAGTTTAAAGTTTGGATCACAACTTACAATTGTAGCAAGAGCTACATCCCTGTTATGGTTTTTCAGGCTCTTCAAGAATACTTTAGTTCCTGCCTGTTAGAGAAGATCAAAGTAACCATATGAGAAAAATAGAAAGAAAACAGAGGAACATCTGAAATGAATGAGCACTCTTACAGGTAATTCACTGGCACCCAACCAGCTCAGTGAACCACTTTGAGCACTCTTACTGCTTGCATTGGCACCTTTTGTTGTTTTTTTGGTCTGGACAACAGTATGACAGCAAAGAAGAAGTCATAAACAAATAAACAAGCTAGCATTATAGTTTGAACAGAAGTGTGTATGTGATTATGAAAAGATAGCGGTTTGTTTGCAGCAGAAGTTTTTTCTCCGTGACGTGCACTAACATTCTCAAGAAAAGTTTCTTTGTTCGGAACAATATTCTAATAGAAAGACGACCAGTAGATACATAACCATCGGAGCAATATATTCTGAACATATTGTATATGGTAACGAAATATACCTTATGTGTAGCAGAATTTATTTCCCCTTGCTGAGCACTAAAATTATAAGGAGTTTCTTGGTTCTGGACAACATTCTGAAAGAAACAATTAAAGACATAAACATGGGAGCACTATAGTTTGATCATAACTTTGTATATGGGACTGTTGATACCTTGTGTGCAGTAGAGCATTTTTCTAGTTGTCGGGTAATCGCCACCATTATGAACCATAGTTTCTTTGTTCTAGGATAAAATGATCACACATCAAGTTTTGGGTATTTTATATGCAATTGCAAAAAGTGCAAGCACAACAACTTAAAACTCAGCAATGACAGGTTATAAAGAGTATTTAAGTAGACAAACCTTATCTCAAATGTAATTCTTGTTTGATGCTTGCAAATCTGCATTGTTTGATCCACTTGGCTTGTTCTCAGAAATTATTTGATCGTTTTTTAACAAGTTGGATCCATCAACCGGAGGAGCAAGCACTCTCTACAGATAGCATAACATAAATATCAAATGAGAAATAATTTCTGGAGTGAAATTTGAGGAATTTTATTGTGTACTTTGACAAGATATAAATTTTTCTGTTTGAGTTGTGTCCATCAACCGAATGTTCAAGCCCAATTGTAGCCATTGGATCTGAAATTTCCTACGATAAGAATACAGAAAGGTTAGTCCACAAAATAAATGAAACTTACATTTGTTAGAAATTTACCTGATTTGGTTGTCTTTCCATTCTTCTCATCTTCTCCTCTAGTTCCATAATTTTAGCATCCTGATTTTTATTTACTTGATATAATTTTTCCATTTCAACTCTAAAAGCTAGCATATCTTCATTTGGTTTATCCTCCACCGAAGTAAAATGTGTATTCTGCAATACATGTCAAGTGGAAACATCAAAAAAAAAATTGGGTTTGGAACTAGTCCCAAACCATGTACATGGCCAAGCTTGTCATCCCCTAATACTTTGTTCAACGCATCTCCTTTCCATGCAGTCTTTCCACCGCTGTTATCTGCTAATTCGGGGTTCTTGTCCATAATATCTTTCAACTCTTCCTAAATACAGGAACAATGCGAATAATAAGAATACATATAATATCAAATTCAAATATGAATGGTTGAGAGTTGTAGATGTACCACATGAGCATTAATTATTTTGTTCTTGCAAGTTTTTGGCTTGTGCGTGTGCATGAACAAGTGAGCCCTATGAGGGTACTTCTTTTCAGGATCCACATCTTTCTGTTGATATGTAATGTAAACATGAATTACATTAGAAAACATGAATGGAAGAGCGATGCATGAAGTTAGTACTCCCTCCGGTCCTTTTTACTCTGCACATTGGATTTGCCGAAAGTCAAACTTAGCTAAGTTTGACCAAATTTATATTAGAAATTATTAGCATCTATAATATCTAATAAATATAATATGAAAATATATTCCGAGAATAATGTAATGATGTTGGTGTTGTTATGTAAATGTCAATAATTTTTTATATAAACTTGGTCAAAGTTGGATGAGATTGACTTCAGACAAACCTAATATGCAGAGTAAAAAGAACCGGAGGGAGTATACTTTACCATTTCTTCCCTCTTACGAGGGGAACTTTTTGTCCCACTAGTATGTGTAGACTTCCTCATTGAACAATTATTTCTATTTGTAGCACTAATCCCCTACCAAAGAATAAATCAAAGAAATTATGTGCAGATCTTTCATCATATCTACACAGCAATATATAAAGTCCAACAAAGAAAGTTGAAAATGGAATTATTTTAATTTACCTTCGCTTTCTGGGTTGTCCAAAGCATGGAGATTCAGAGATCAGGGGACGCCGGGATGTGGTACCTCTCTGAGCTGAGCAGGGGATGGGGATTGGGGAGGACCGGAGGATCCGCAGCTGAGGAAGCGGCCGCGGAGTGCGCTGGAAGTGGGCGGCTCCAGCAGTCCGGTCAGCAGGGCGCGGTGGTGCGCTTGCGCGACTGCACGGACAGCAGCCGGCCGGACGCCAAGCGGGGCAGGCAGCGGCAGGTTATCAATCTCTCACGCCGATGATCCCTCCACTCTCTTCTCGTGGATCGCTCCCTCTGTATATGATATATCCATGACTCTGTTTCACACACATTGCATATGTTACTTTTTTTGTTTGAGATATCATCGACACATTGCCTCTGTTTCGCACAAACCATCTCTCTGACACCCACCCACGTACGTACCTGCACCTAAAGAAGAGGTGCACGCAGGACGCACGTACTCACGTCACGTTCCCAGCCACACCCGTGTAGGTACACGGGGGGGGGGGGGGTGGGTTCATTTCTGTACGAAAAGGCAACCCACGTGATAATTTGATGCGTGTAGCGGTTGTTTACTCAAAGGAGGGTCGTGTGCCACGCGTAGACAGAAAAAAATTCGACTCGACGCGTTAGTATTAAATATAGTTATATTCCTCAATGGCACGTACACAATATGAAACGATTGTCGTCGGGGAAAAAAGAAAAATCCGCTCCACTATATACGATGGAGCTTGCCTGCCGGGGTTTGTCTCTCGTCACGCCATCTCACACAAGGCGGCGGTGGCCTCTCGCTCTCACCATTGTTCAGTGATCCGGCCGCTTCCCATCCGCCGGCGGAAAGGGAGGATGTGCATCGTTTCTCCGTTCGACGGCGTTGAGGCAGCACGTCCCGATATGCAGTACAAGCCGTTCTCTCTGACCAAGCTCCGGTGCGGTAGGGCCTTCGCCACTTGCTCGCTGCCGTAGTATGGGCAGATCCCGGCCGTCGGTGCCCTCCTAGTTACATCCCGACGACCCTCAGGTACAGCTTCCTCCGGCCTTTCTCCACTGCCCATCTTCCCACGTTGCTGCATGTGGATCTTCTTTAGTTGTTTGCTTAAAACGTATCTCGGCCGGCGTACTTTCCATCTTGCAATCTCGTCCTCAAACCATTTTCGATAAACCACCATGCTGCTATCTTTCCCTTATTACATGGAATATGCTTCTTTTTTGTCGGTGTATGTGTCTTCAACTCGTGTTATTGGGCAGTAATTGTTTCCTTTCTACCTCCTATTGCAAACAGGGCTATCCATTTCACCTCGTTGCTATTGCGACCTTTTGGTGAACTGCACAAATCACTTTTTTTAAGAGTGTTTTGCGAAGTTCTGCCAAAATGTCACATGGGCAACGTTTTTACATTTCTGTGGGACTGCAGAAACAGAGATTGGTTTTGCTATCCTCCTCATCCAACTCCGTGCCTAATCTTCTCCAACAAGTAGTTAGTCCTAAAGAGAGATCACAGAGGTGATCGGCTTCTATTTTTGTGTGTTATGTTTCATCATCTAGTTCCACTATTATTGTAATCACACTGACTGGATACCTTTGCAAACAGGGATGGTCAGCATGATTTTAGTGGAGCTGCACAAAATGATCGGATTGTGATGTCCTCCATACACCTCTTTTTTGGCTACAGAGCTGGGTGAAACTAGCTGCCAACCAATGAACACTGTGCCCAGGAAATGGAGCCATGCCTATGAACAGCATCGATCAATTACATATTTTTCTTTATTTGTACACCTTCGCACAACTTTGCCTTCAGTTGTGATGTGAATATTGGCGCTGACCTGCGAATGTCGAGATGCATTTGCAGCCATGGTAGTTTCATTTGTATTTGATGGAATATTGTAACGAGATAAACTTGAGGCAAGAGAACACATGAATCCTAAGTTGAAACCTTTTTTCTCCTGCAGGAACCAAAGTTGAGACCTTCATAGCATCACAGTACAATTTTGTTAAAATTATGCGTACATATAAACAAATCTTGAAGGACTGATAGCAATGCTAGAAACAATTGAGCTTCGTTTCACCGATATGTGGGACATCCTTCATCCGGCTCTACCTGCCATGCAGCAATATTGAGTGCACAACTGAAGGGAAAAATTCACCCCAGTCATTGCACCGCGGTAGTAATGACTAGTGAGCAGTCAAATCATAGAGCCCCACCTTCGCCACAGCAAGTTGCTCGGACGAAGCAACCATCATTTCTCTGTTTGTTGAATCCGTTGGTACTCCCATATTCTCAGAGTAATAAGTTGCTCGTGTGAAGCAACCATCACTTCACCTTTCCCACAATAAGTAATACCTCCTTTTTTATTCTAGAAACAACCACACGCAAATTGGACGATAGCAGCATAACAACTGAATCAAAAATCGAAACCAACCAATGAACTACTACTACTGGTGAGCATTTGCTAGTATCATGTACTCCGTCTGTCCATGTATATAGGGCTTAATGCGTTTTCCGAGACTAACTTTGGCCCTGTTTGGATCCATGGGTTAGAGTTAGTTTGAGCTAGTTGGGGCTCAAACAGCCCTAAAGTATCCAAACATGAGGGTTAAATTGGAGCAAGTTGCACCAAACCCACCAAAAAACTATCCCACCCAAGAATCGCTAACATGTGATGAGTTAACCGACCTCAATAGATGGCAAAAATGCCACCCCGCCACACTTTGAGAGAGATGAGGAGCGAGAAGCGACACGTGCTGGTGGATTACTAGATCTAGGTGTCGCACGGAGGCCAAGAAATATGGTGATAGCGTGGGTTAGCCATGTATGATGTAACTACACTGGGCTGCCGTGTTTCATACTCTTCTGGTCTATTGTGGAGATGATTGGTTGATTTTATATTGCTGAAAATATTATGAGTGCAGACGCTCCACCAAGAGGTTCCTTGCTCCTTCTCGGTCGTCGGGAATCTATGTTCTTCCACTCTATTTTTTGACGTGAGCTTTGTTCATCCTTTTGCCAACATGTGGCAACTCGCAGAACGACGAGAAGCTTGCTTAGGCTGGTCATAGTGGGGAGTAACTTAGACTAGTGTCATGCATATGACACTAGTCTAAGTTACTACCTCCATAGTGCAAGGTAAGATGGTAGTAATATCATAGATTGCTTCATTTATTATCTCATAGACTCATTTTGCCTCGGGAAGCACTATGTTACAGTAACATATTATGTTACCACAAGCACCTCTTTCCTCATTAAATACTTTCCACATAAGCAAAATTGTCTTGGGATGTGTTAAGTTACTACCTAAGTTACCCCCACTATGGCTAGCCTTACTACGCCTTCTCCCTTGCCAACGCGTGCGTGGTGGCTCGCAGCACGAGGAGAAACTTTTGCTTACAAGCGGTGGACGTGAAGCAGTTCATTTGGTGTCATATTGCCAGAAGTACTACTGTAGTACCATCATTATTGTTCGATTTCCAGAAGAGGCGAAGAGCCAAGCACAAGGTCACCTACTAAGGCTAGTCATAGTGGGAAGTAATTTAGACTAGTAATATATGCATGTTACTTGTTTATGTTACTACAATCATAGTGGGTAGTAACATAAAATGTAGTGTCATGCAAGCCTTCATTTATTATGTTGTAGACTAATTTTGCATTGGGGTGTGTTATGTTACGGTAAAAGCGCTTCCTCTTCTTAGCATAACAATAGAGTAGGACCCATGAGACATGCGGGACGTAGTAATGACAATGCAATAGTAGGTTCCACGTATACAAATTTTACCAGTCAACTAGGCAAAATACGGAGCTCTACGGCGAGCCAGTGGCCGTATAATTACTGTAACTCTTATTCGATGATTGTATTGAGTGTATTCTGAAGTCCAATGACCGTATCATGCTTCGACCTCAACTTCAGTGACCATCAGTGTATTTATCTCTAGGAAAATTATGAGGGGGTTGTCTCCAACAGTGTTCCTCGGCTCGCACCTAGCATCACGGTGGTCGAACTTGGAGTCATTCATCTGGTACACGTGGCATCTCATATCTGGATACAAGGTAACGTACACCGTCAAGGTCCACGGTCAAGGGGGTCAGGGCGAAAGCGGCCTCACACTGCGTCCTCCATTTGAAGCGGCGTGCCGGCCCAGGGCGCCGCCCACTACACTCCCAGCCATACCCGCCTCCTCGCTGCATTCAAAAACCTACATTTAAACCCGCGTGGAATGCGAGAAACCAACTCCAGCCACACACGTTCTTTCCGGAGCAGGACGCCGGCCAAGCTCCTCGTTCCACCATTTTGTGCACTCTTTCGGCGGCATCCAATGAGCAGGAAGAGAAGTTCTCCGGCATAAAAGCTGTCTGGGTGCCCGCCAAGCCTGGCAGTTACGAGCAAGGCAGCTCGCTTCTCCACCTACCTCGCCTAGCCCGTCGGAGGCAGTTGCCGCACTAAGCCAGCGTGTGGTTCCGCAACTGGCCTCTCCAATACAACTCGATGAGGAGTGCCGACTTGCTCCACGCCGGCTTGTCAGGGAGCACGGCGGCACGGGCATCGTCGCTGCCCTCGACGTTGTCGCGTCGTACAGTGCCTCCAGTGTCTGCGACTGCGCCATCCTCCATTGACGCGCGCGTAGCCGCGACATGCAGGTAGAGAAAGAAGCCGTCGTGGATGTCGATGAGGTGACGCGGCTCTGCGAATGTCGACGAGGTGACGGCCATCACTTCCCTGCCCCCTGCCATCATCGAGGAGAAGTAGAACATGGGAGGCCGCCGCCGCTTGTATCCCATGAAAGCCACTGCCGAGGAGACGCCGACTAATACAGCCGGAGTCTTGCATGATTCTTCTTCTGCCGGATGCTTGAGGAGGACAAAGAGATCAGGTGGCGACCATTTAGATTAGGTATATTAATACCAGGTTGTTTGTAATGGGAGTACCATAAGTAGTATCATGCATGCCAACTACTCCCTCTGTTCCTAAATATATTTCTTTTTAGAGATTTCAAATAGACTACCACATACGGATGTATATAGACATATTTTAGAGTGTAGATTCACTCATTTTGCTTCGTATGTAATCACTTGTTGAAATCCCTAAAAAGACAAATATTTAGGAACAAAGGGAGTAGTAGGAAAATTTTATGAGGTGACGTAGAATTAAATGAAGAAAGAGAGGGTTGAGTATCATATTATGATACCGTATGGAATTAAGTTACTCCCACTGTGGTTAGTATTAGGCCTTGTTTGGTTCAACCTCCTCCCAAGGGGTTTGGAGGGGAATGGAGGGGAATTTGGCTTGTACATGATTTAATCCCCCACAATCCCTGTTAATCTATGTATATTGTGGGCATGTTATTTTTGACCCCTCATTTTGCCGCGCTATGACCAATGTGAGTGTTTACATGCAGTACACCATCCTCCAATTTGGTGGATGCCAAGCCGGCCCGAAAAGGAGCTATAACTTTTTTGAAGTTGAAAAATGTTACCGATGAGGAGCCATTAAGCTGGATGTGTCTCTTATTTTCTTTCGAATGGGCAATAAGCTGGAGAGTGTCTCTAATGGGCTGCCTCTAGTGTTAAGGCCCTCCAATACGAAACACGGGTAGCCGACTGGGCCGATACAAAATCCTATCATCTTAAAGCCCATTTGTTTTTGTTTTTTGTGAGGAGAAGCCCATATTTCTTGAAGAGGGGCGATCCTAGAAAAACCCTCCTTCCTCCTTGATTCCACTTATACTGCAGCTCGCTGGACTCTCCCGCTTCTGTCGCCCCCCAGTTCCCCCCACTCCCCATCTTCCCCACTCATACAGAAAACCCCCGCTCACCTTCTTCCTCACTCATACAGAAAACGCATGCTCCTCTTCTTCCACTTCTACAGAAAACCCCAGCCCTCCTTCTTCCCCACTCGCACTGCCACTAGGCTCGCCTGTGGCTACTCTGCTCAAACCCGTGAGCTCGGTGCGATGCCCGCAAGGAAAATGGAGTCGGCTGGCCCCAGCGCCAAGATGAGGCTCCCGCCAGCGGCGACGCCGGTTGTAGATCCCGCACCCAGCAACACGGGGAGAAGCAGCGAGCCCCCTCCCCCACCCAGATCCGAGGAACCGTTAGAATCTCTGGTGCACCGCATCATCGGTCTCCCGAACGAAATCCTTGGGGAGATCATCTCGCTTCTCCCCACCTAGAATTGCTACCACACACAAGTCCTCTCAACTCGGCGGCGCCCGGTATGGTGCACCGCACCCCTCAATCTCGACTGTCGTCATATTTCTGTCCTTCCTGAATTTGATCTCCTCAGAGCCATCGTCTCCTCTCACTAGAAGGGCCCTATTCAACTCCTCTGTATCCCGACACGGTACCTGCTGTCCATACCCTGCATGGTGGACCCTTGGCTGACATCCCCTGAATTCGGAAAACTCCAGCAGTTTGAGTTCTACCATTACCACGAAAGTTTCATACCACGAACACACCAAGAATTTGTGCCCACATCACCATTGTCCATCTCGCGGTTTCCTCCTTTCTCCACACAGCCACCTTTGCTCGGTGCCATCTACTAGACGATTTGGTACAAATGCTTCGACTCCCACTGCTAAAAAAATTTCGCTTGTGGTGGTTTATCTGTCAGAGGCCTCACTACACAGCATCATCCACTCCAGTTGCCCTGCCCTGGAGCGCTTGCTGATTGTTTTGGGAATAGAAATCCCTATCAGTTGTCTCCAAATAAAGTCGCCCCACCTTAAAAGCATTGGAATTGTTTTGAAGGACAGGAGCTCATCATCGAAGATGCCCCTTCACTTCAAAGGTTGTTTCTTGATTATTGTTATAAACCTTCGCAAATAATTGTCGTCTCTGCGTCCAAACTGGAGACCTTGTGTGTAATTAGTGATCCGTTTAATGATCACAAGAAGTTGGTGTTTGGCTCCTCACTTTTTCAGGTACCGTATATTATCATCTACACATTTGTAATCATAAGCTGCATTTTTCATTTGTGCGCGTAAGTTTTATATCATCTTGGAGTACACTTTGGGTACTAATATTATGTTATATGCTCAATGAAGAGGTCATCCATGGATAACCTATCAATGCTGCTAGATTCTGTCAAGATCTTATATATCGGAATGTTTAGTTTTGATCTGAACATAATTATTGGCTTGATGCGATGCTTTTGATCTCTGGAGAATTTTATATATAAAGGTGATGATTCCATGCACATTGAAAAGAACGTATACATTGTACTAGAATTAACCGTTTAGCTGTCGCTTTTCGACATACTCTTTTTTCAGACCTTAACTGTTTTCAATCTTCATGTCTACTTAGGCACTGCTAACACATAGAGAAAAACGTATAACCAGTCGCTGGCATAATAAGCACCAGGATTTTCTCAGTTCTCATGACATTCGTTTGAGGACAATAACAATGGAAGGATATGCATCCAACCAGGCAAACAGAAGCTTTGTCACATTCTTCCTGTTGAATGTGAGGTTACTATTGTCCATGACGCTTAAGTTTTACAACAAGAGATTTCTCACGGACGGACATGCTGAACAGCAAAAAAAGAAGTTTCAGGTGGACAAATGGGCTTCTAACCGTGCTTGGCTTCTATTTACAACAAATTGTAGTCATCCTCCAATAATTTTTTTGCATAGGATGTTGATTTTATGGATCAGACCGATCCATTTGTTTGTGACTGCGAAAAAGAGTGGTTGGGTTAGACGTTCTTGCCATGTTCAATCTGGGTTTTGTCTAAATTTGATGAACAATTAATGCTTGGGCTTTTTGTACTGTCTGTAAGCTTGAGTTACATGTTCTTGCCCTCCTACTCCCCTCCGCCTGCCACTACACTGCCGCATCTTCCATGGCTCCTGTTCGTTCCAATCCGAGGCCTCTCCGTCATTCTCCGCCTTGGTTCGCTCGCTGTGCCCGCTGCCGTCTGGCGTTGTCAACATGGTCAACAACTGAGAGGAATCAGGAGATGACTATACATGGAGGGGCTGACAGCAGGGACCCACCAGGGTCATTGCATTACACAAGCAGGTGCCTCATTATTACAAGCCAAAAAAACACTTCCTCCTAATTGTTTGACAACTAGGTCCCACGCCATTGTCAATGTAGTCAATAAACGAGAAAATTACACAATGAGCGGATAACACCAGGGATGCAGCAGCTCGCCCAGTTGTTTTTTAGTTTTAGAGACGGAGCTCAACTGCATGTTGTGTGGGGGCTGTGGCCCATCCAGCCCACGCTTGCGCTTTTATTTAAGCACATGACGAGCCCAGTTGATATATTTTTTCTTTCTGAAAATGGCTAGCCCAGTTCTTTTTTTTGGATAATACCCAACCGAGGCCTACTTGCTTTTCTCAGCCCTCGTGGGCTGCAAATCTTTCAAGACGGGGAGGGATGTAAGTAGTAAGAAATGGGCATCCCCAGAAAATGGGCTATAAGTTGTAAGAAATGGGTTGTAAATTTTTAAACCAAAGCCAACCGGCAATTACATTAAAATATCGTTTTTTCTGGAGTTCTCTACTCTTATAAAAAGCAGAGTTGGTGATGATGGTGTGCCTGCCATCCTGCAATATAGGTCATCCGATCTATATCTAACGGATAGGAAGGAAACTATGACAATTTACCCGCACTCCTCTCCACATTTGCAGATACGGCCTTCCCTCGTTCATCCTTTTCTCCCACAAGATAAACTACTCATACAAATGCATCTTCATGTTCCGTGCAACGAAAGGGCATCTTGCTAGTAAATATTTTAAATTTCACTCATTTTTTGCAGAGATTTTTTTTAATGTAATTTTTTAAAAAATATTTTAACGTGACTCGAAATTTCATGATTAAAAGAGTTCGGACCCCAGCGAAATATGCAAAATTTCGTTAAATGTTTTAGCAGTGCCCAGAATATATGGTCTGTAATGCTAATAAAAAGAATATGGGCTTCAAAATATCCTTAAGAATTAGCAAATGGGCTGTAAATTATTGAAAATAATCGCTAATGGGATGTATGCTGTTTTCCACAGATTTGGACGCTGACTTCTGGGCTTACTGGGTTGATGATGATGCTCTACTAAAAAAGGTTGATGATGACGCTGTCGTAAAAAAATTTGACGCGTACGCAAGGCTTTGTCAACTTAGTCAACACAGAGCAGTGACTGTTGGATGTCCATCCAACGGCCGCCATGCTTCTTCAATCTCTGATCTTCCTGCTCCAGCCGCCCAAACCAGCGCCAGCGGGACTGCCTGCTCCCTCCTCCTGTGGCCGGTTGTGCTTCCACGGAGGCCTCACCGCCCCTACTACTCCCACCGCTGGCCAGGCCATCCCTCTACTCACCCACACCCCCTGTTATTCTGCGGCGACGGCAACCTCACATAGTAGCCGAACCAGCGAACCCTCGTACTCCTCTTCGCAAGGGCATCCACTGCTGCATCTTCTCCGGCTCCGCGTCATCGCCTTCCTAGGCCTCGCCGTCGTCCACCGCCCTGGTGCTCTCGGCGCGGCGTGGTCAATGTGGTCAAGGAACGACTTCCATCGTAAGGGTACTATACGTGGAGAGGCTGACAGCTGGGTCCACGGCCGCAGCAAGGAAGTGCCTCCTTATTACGCGGAAAATAATGATTCCTCCACCTGACAGCAGGGACCCACCGGACGGGCCACCTTATTTCATGAAAAAAATGTCCCCCCTGACTGTTGGGACCCACCAGCTACATCTTCGCACGCAAGGAAGTGCCTGACAGTCGGGGCCCACCTGGTCAAAGCGTACGTAGCGTTGTCATTCTGGTCGCGAACGTGTACGTACATATTGGTCGATCAGTCTGTCTGCAGGCTACAACGATGAACCATGGCCGAGTAAGGAAGGGCATGTGTCGTAGTAGAGGCACACACGTAGCGTGTACACGTACGTACAACCAGGGTGCAAGAAAGTAAACACGTCCACGTACGTACTGTTGGAGATATGCCCTAGAGGCAATCATGTATGATGATATTTCCTATGTGTTTATGAATAAAGATAGTTGAGGGAGTCCTGGATTAGCCTCTCTGATATCATGGTAGATCTACTCTTGTACTACCCGAGATCCGCCGGTTTTTACATACCATCCCTCAGCTTACCCCTGGAGGGGGACATGTTAAAAAGTCTCGTCCCTTGCTTATCGCACTATTTGTATCGCTCGCTTCATCGCAGCCCTTTTGAATAAACAATACATAGCTTCGCCTATTATTGAATCCCTTTTTTCTATATATATATATATGTTCAGTATGACATTGTGCAACCGTACACTTTGGTACGGCAATACACCGAGGGCTTAAGTACCCCACAATATGGTGTGATAAGTCCAACACTTTCACAAGTGCGGCACCCCGAACTTATAGCATTATATGCATCGGCTCCGAATCATGTCTTGGGTCAATAGTTGGGTTTGCCCGGATCCCATGTTTTGGTACCTTATGTTCCGTTATATCGGCTAAGGTAGCGCTGGGAGAACTACTGCGATTGTGCCTCGGTTGAGCTGGGTTAAGCACCTCAGTGGAGAAAGCTAAAATTGACCATCATGACAGGGCGAGAGCCGGTCGCTGTTCGAGAGGTTTTCGAGTCCCTAAGGACTTATGCCGCTTAGAACGAGGAGTCGGCATTGTCCGGCCTAGGCGTGGATAGCGCCCCGAAATCGGTCTTCCGAATACCAGGGGCTTCGCCGAAATTTAAAATAATAGAATTCTATGGCTAAGTGAGAGTGTTCAAGCATTATAGTCCGGTTGCCTTCTTCGTTGCGTTGAGGCCTCCCTCAAAGGACCCAAGAATGGGAACAAGAGCGCTCAAGTTTATCCCGAACACCCCAAAGACTTTCGTGGCATGGGGGCTGAAGCCGATGACTCGCCATCTCTCAAATTTAATACACGGCCGCACAGAAGGTAATATTTTAAATTCAAAAGTGTTGCTTAGCGCATATGAACAAGTTTTCAGCGTACAGGATAAGAAATGCGAGTCTACTAAAAAATTACATATTTGGAACATTCACCCGCTATAAGGCGGGCACCCTTAAGGACGCCCTCATAATACATTTCAGGCTTGCGATGCTCCTTGCCCGGTGGTGGTCCGTCCGTCACAAGCTTCTCAGCATCCATCTTGCCCCAGTGCACCTTAGCATGGGCAAGGGCCCTACGGGCACCTTCGATGCAGACGGAGCGCTTGATGACTTCAACCCATGGACAGGCGTCCACCAGCCGCCTCACCAGCCTTAAGTAGCTCCTGTGAATGGCTTCCTTAGGCCACACCAACTATGAGGCCCTTCATGGCCTGTTCGGCCACCTTATGGAGCTCGACCAGCCGCTTCAACTGGTCGCAAGAAGGGCACGGGTGTCCGCCTCGATATCGAGACCAGAACACCTTCTCCGTCGAGCTTCCCTCCTTGGCTCGGTAGAATGCGGCAGCATCGGACACACTGGGGGGCAGATCTGTGAATGCTCATGGAGAGCTCCGGATTCGGGTAAGTAACAGATAATTCACTTTCACATGCTTGCTTTGCATAAAGGATGCCTTACCCGCCGCTATCTTCTTCATCGCCTCAATTTCCTGCAGGGCTTTTTGGGTTTTGGCCTTAGCGGCTTTGGCGCTCTCAAGGGCCGAGGCAAGCTCGGACTCTCGAGTCTTTGAGTCACGCTCCAGACTCTCGTGTTTTTCCACGAGAACCTGGAGCTCTTGCCGCACCTCCGCCACCCGTGCCTCCTGCTTCTCTCGCTTGGTGTGCTTCGCGGCCGCATTGCTTTCGGCCTTGGACACCGCTTCCTTCAAGGTCGCCACCTCGTTTGTGGCCCCTGCAGTATTCACGTTATTCCTGTCATTTTTTGCAACCACATCTTTTAAATACTCCCATAAGGTATTACTTACCTTCCTGGTCCTCGAGCTGCTTTTTGGCAAGGCCGAGCTCGTTCTCGGACCGCTCGAGGCTCTGCTTCAATGCATCAACCTCCATGATCAGTGTGGCAGAGGTCGTGACAGCCTGCATTCCCATATTGACATACTTATGTTAGACTCCAGCGTATATCTTTTAGATCCTCGGTTCGGCTTTTTCTTTCCGAACACCAAACTGAGCATCAGGGGCTACTGTCTATGCGGTAATATTTTTACATATCTTAAATACATACCTCAAAGCCTGTTAGAAGGCTGGCACAGGCTTCAGTCAGCCCGCTCTTGGCGGACTGAACTTTCTGGATCACAACACTCAAAACAGTGCGGTGTTCCTCGTCGATGGAAGCGCCGTTAAGCGTCTCCATCAAATTATCCGGTGCCCCCGGTTGGACGGAGGTCACCGGCGTCGCAGTCTTGCCCTTCTTACGAAGGGGTCGTCACAGACTCGGAACCACTGAAGGTTCCAGACGGAGTCCGCACAGGTCGGACTTAAAGCCCTTCGGGGTTTTATCCCCTTTGCGCCCGGAGTCTGGGAGGTCGCCTTGCGGCACCTCCAAGGCCACCTCCTCCTGGCTGGGCCCCTTTTGGGACTCCACCTCGGCATCATCCGCGGCGGGAGGAGACGAGGCGGTCGGAAGTGAGGTGCTATTCACATCTGACGAATCCAGGGAGCCACTCGTCGGAGCGTCGAGCCCGTCCTTGTGCGGGCTGCATGGTTATATTCGTCGTTAGAAGATGTTGTGCGACAAATGGAACGCCATGAGTTATTCTGGTGTCCGGACACTTACGATTTCGCCAGGGGCTTGGTCCTCGGTGGCCACTCCTCTTCGCCGTCATCGGGGTTGGTGGTGTAGTCCGGAGGAAGGGTCCTTCCCTTCTTGATTCCTCCGGCCTCCCGGTTGGGGCGGCCTTCCTTCTTCTCTCCCCGCCGGGAGAGGCCTCTTCCTCCTCCTCGTCTTCGCTGGAGGAGTCCGCCTCGGAGTCATCGGACGATGAGTCCGACAACACCTGGCTCTGGGAACTCTTTCGAGTTCCCGTGGCCTTCTTCTTGGCCTTCTTCTCCGGCACCACGTAAGGTGCCGGAACCAGCAGCCCCGTCAACCGGGCGTCCGCTGGGTCTTCTGGCAAGGGAGCCGGACAGTCAACCTGTCCGGACATCTTCTGCCAGTACATAGTGTCGAAGATACGGCTCAAGGTTCGGTGATGTGCCGGATCAAACTCCCACAAGTTGAAGGCCCGTTGCTGGCATGGGAGGATCCGGCGGATGAGCATAACCTGGACTACGTTGACAAGCTTGAGCTTCTTGTCCACTAGGTATCGGACGCAGGTTTGGAGTCCGGCCAGCTCTTCCGAATTACTCGACGCCAGGCCCGTCTCTTTCCATGAGGTGAGCCGTAGGGGAAGCCAGATCGAATTCGGGGCCACTGCCCATTTAGAGTCGTGGCTCGGTGATGTAGAACCACCCCGATTGCCACCCCTTTATGGTCTCCACAAAGGAGCCCTCGAGCCATAGGCCGTTGGCCATCTTGCCCACCATGGCACCTCCGCACTCCGCTTGGCGGACGCCCACTACCTTCGGCTTGACATTGAAGGTCTTCAGCCATAAGCCGAAGTGGGGCTGGATGCAGAGGAAGGCCTCGCACACGACGATGAACGCCGAGATGTTGAGGATGAAATTCGGGGCCAGATCATGGAAATCTAGGCCGTAGTAGAACATGAGCCCTCGGACAAATGGGTGAAGTGGAAAACCTAGTCCGCGGAGGAAGTGGGGGAGGAACACCACCCTCTCATGGGGCCTGGGGTGGATGACCTGCCCTTGTCGGGGAGCCGATGCGCGATGTCGTCGGACAAGTATCCGCCTTTCACAGCTTTTTTGATGTGCCCTCCGTGACGGAGGAGGCCATCCACTTGCCTCCCGCCCGGACATAGTTGGAGAAGGTTGAGGTGGGATGTGCGGACTTGGGCGCTAGAGCTCAAGTGCATGGAAATGGATGAGCAAAGGAGGAAGAAGGCGTGTGTGAAAAAGTGGATCCTTATCCCCTTATATGGACGGACAAAGCTATGCGTCCCCACCGGCCTGATAAAACTTGCTTATCTCCCAAGCGCCAGTAATCAATGGCGCGTTGGGTTACCCACGCCCGTATTGATGAGAATCCCGAAATAAGGGGACACGATCTCTGCTTTGACAAGACGCGTGCCAAAGGAAACCGCCTCGCTAAACGCTACCGAGGTGGGACAAAGGAAAATGATTCAATAAAGGCTTGGCAGTGGTGTGATCTCACTGTGGAATACGCCGCAGATTTAGTTTGTGTAAATAGTATTCTCTCTACGGTGGTATGTGGAACTTATTTTGCAGAGCCGGACACTATCCTTGTGTTCAAAATCTTCGATGAAGAATTCAGAGGAGGAACCCGCCTTGCAATGCCGAAGACAATATGCGCGCCGGACTCGTCGTCATTGAAGCCTGGTTCAGGGGCTATTGAGGGAGTCCTGGATTAGGGGGTGTCCGGATAGCCGGACTATGACCTTTGGCCAGACTCCTGGACTATGAATATACAAGATTGAAGACTTTGTCTCGTGTCCGGATGGGACTTTCCTTGGCGTGGAAGGCAAGCTTGGCGATACGGATCTGTAGATCTCCTACCATTGTAACCGACTCTGTGTAACCCTAACCCTCTTCGTTGCCTATATAAACCGGAGTGTTTTAGTCCGTGGGACGAACAACAATCATACCATAGGCTAGCTTCTAGGGTTTAGCCTCTCTGATCTCGTGGTAGATCTACTCTTGTACTACCCGAGATCCGCCGGTTTTGACACCGACAATAGTCCTTGGACATTATCAATGATGTGTATCAGCAAGTACGTGACTTGTTTGTGGGACTATGCATTGTATGATGACTGTCCTAAAAGGTCCCTAGTCGAAAGGGATGTGTGGACGCGCAACCGACTAGACTAGCATATGACACGGTCGATGGCTTAGTCTCACTAGCCATGGAGCATTGGATGCTAACCGGATAATATGGACTTGGAAAGGTCTGGTCGGATTCGACGTAGTCAGATCCGAGTCGAGATAAGGTCCGAGTCGGACAGAGCCAACTATGAGACGCAGCAATATGTCATCTATGAGTCTCTAGTACAACATACGTTCTATGTCCTAAGACCTGAGCTGACGCATGTACTCGGGATGGTGACAGACTTGCTTTGGGCCGACCAAATGCTACTCCGTAACTAGGTAGTTACAAAGGTAGGTTTCAGGCTTGTCCAGACCCATGCTGCGAGACATGGTCAAGCAAGATGGGATTTGCCCCTCTGATCAGGAGAGATATACTTTGGGCCCCTCATGTAATCCGACCAGGATAAGCATGGCCATGCGACAAGGATTATGAGATAATCCGGATAGTGGTCGGTATCACCGAACGAGAAAGAGGTCGGGCTAGCACAAGGATGACAGCCTCGCCTTTGAGCTCGACAACATATATCGTGTGGCAAAGGGAACAGAAGTGTGACACGCCAGGCTGAGTTCGCCTAACCAGCTTCATAGTCTGCTTGGTGGTCCACACGTCTTGCTAGAGGCCGCTACCAACCGTGCAGGTCGGAGGTGATCCGAACTGTGACCAAGCCGACTTGAACCTAA
This sequence comes from Aegilops bicornis, assembly GCA_021605145.1. NCBI lineage: Eukaryota > Viridiplantae > Streptophyta > Magnoliopsida > Poales > Poaceae > Aegilops > Aegilops bicornis. Next base: position 547,681,686 of record CM038671.1, on the reverse strand, counting down.
GGGGTCGCGCGCTTAAGGGAAGGAACCTACGAGGTCGGTTCGTAGGACACTGGTCGGATGTCATCCGAACTGGACTAGGAACGTAACCGAGTAGACTTTTGTAACATCCCAAATTTTCAATTTGGAATGTTATACATTAAGTCATCATGCATTACATATTTTCTTGCATTTTTCCGATCCTAGAAATTTCACGCAACTCAAGGACCCTCGGAGAGAGTTGGAGATTTCGTTATTTTCATATTTGAGTTTTCTCAAATTTTGAAAATAGGATCATTTGATTTTTACTTATTTTATCTTCAATTATTTCTACTATCAAAATTTGAGAGAAGGAATAAAATGACTATCCCAAAATAAAGAAATAATGAAGATTTAATAAAAAAATCAAATAAGATTTTATTTCGGAGTTTTTCGTTTTTTTATTTGCCTTAGGGAAAAATGCGTGTTTCCGAAAAATTGCATTTTTGGCCCCGTGTAAAAGTTCTTTTTGTTCGACTCATTTTTAGGAGTCGGGAAAAATTTACTTTGTAAATTTTGGAGTCCGTTTAGATTTTATTTTACATTTTTCTGCGCGTGATATTTAAAAAATGCTTGGCGCCACTGGGCCAAGGGCCCACTGCCCAGCCGCCCTCCTCACAAGGCAGGCCGCCACCTCCGGCCGAGTCCGAGGAGGACTCCTCCTCCTCCTCCCTTTGCTTGCCCTCCCCAAGCTACCTCCCTTTAAATACCCCTAACCCCCTCTCCTCCCCAACCGCAGCCGCCGCCCCTAACCCGCAGCCGCCGTTGCCGTCGTCGCCGCCTAGCCGCAACCCCGCCGGAGCCCCAGCTCGTCGAGGTAGCCGCGCCGCGCCACCCTCCCCTCGGTTCGGTTTTTTTTATAAAAACCGTTCCGGTTTTCTTTTCCGTTGTCGTTTTTTTTCGAAACCCTAGATCGGTTTTATTTTTCTGGTTTTGTTGTTTAGCGAGCGTTCGTCGGACCGTTCGTCTTAACGAACGTGATCACCGGTTATTCCCGGTTAACGAACGTCTGTTCGTTTAATCGTTAGTAGTTTCTTGCTCATTTATCGGAATCAGGTGATTCAAGCGCCTGGAGTTTCGTTTCGAAACCTCCTTTCCGACTAATCAACTTAAACAAAGTTTTGCTACTGTAAAATTTGACCTAGTTTCAACTTGCTAGAACCGAGCTGTTTTCTTCCGCCGGATGTTTTCCGTTGCTTTGTTTGATTGGTTTTCTTTTGCAACCAGGGTTCTTAAGTTGAAATTTCTGGTCAGATCTTTTATTCGAGATTTATCCGTTCATTAGATGAGTACTTATTGTATGCTTGTTGTTTGTCTGCGATAGATCACCCGGAGTGCGCCGCTTGTTATTTCGAATCTCTAGGTTTCATGGATCATCGCTAAAGGCAAGTAACACTTGATCATACTTTTTCTACTACCCAGTTTTATGCATTAGATCTAGTCCTCAAACACTTGCATGATTAGGATCTAATTAAATTGTGGGATGGGAAGTAGATGAGGTAGTACCTATTACCTGTTTTATTATCAAACCTTTGGGAGTTACTTCTACGTTTGCTTATTTGCCATGCTATGCTAGTAGACGTAGATTGGGTGAGTGTATCCATGACAGATGTGAGATTGTTAATTAATGGTTTATTTAATGTGGCAACTTAAACACACATCTGGGTGGATTGAGGCACTGGGGTATCCATGATTGCCTGTTTTTTTTGGGACCGCCACCTGTGCTCAAAGGGATCATGAGATTATTCAAACTAGTAACTTCCGTGTGCAGCCACAAGCCATTATGGGCTCTGGCATAGTTGAGTAAGTCGTATGCGAACTCTTATAGTGGTGGACTAGCAGATGTAGGGGATGTAGGTGTACCGTCTACCCGTCGTAAGGTGCTAGCGCTTACGAAATACTATGTCTCGGTCATCCGCTTTCTCAAACACCCTGCAAAGACGAGAAACCAAACGGAGGCGATCGGGTCTTGTGGGGAAAAGTGCGCAAACCTCTGCAGAGTGTATAAACTAATCATGATTAGTCGTGTCCCCGGTTATGGACATCTTGAGTATCTAGTACTTGAATATCATGTGAATCTCAACATGTTACTCTAATTAATATTGTTGGGTTTTTAATGAGTACTCTTAATTGGGATTGAGGATGTCATTAACCATTCTCAATGTTTAACAACCACCATGATAGTTAAACAAATTTATTCCTTTGCAAGAGGGAAAAACTGGCTTTATGCAAAACTCAGAATCAGAGAGCTTTTCCACCAGCCACATATGCATGTAGTACAGGCTTATCATTCATTATCCTCTATGTGTTACATTGCCAGCATATTCCATGTGCTGACCCGTTTTCGGGCTGCAACTTTCATGTTGCAGACTTTTCGCATTTAGCAGTAAGGTGCTTTAGGTCGTGGTTCTATACTCGGTGATGCCGATGGAGTTGATGGACTCACTTATCTTCCAAGTCTTCCGCTGTTATCGTTATTAGATGGCCTTAAGCCATATTTATTGTAATAAGTCCTCTTTGGAGCAACGATGTAATAAGTGTGTGATTGCTACTGTTATAAATCCTTCAAGTATTGTGTGGTGTCGGCATTACTGATCCAGTGGATGACACCGAGCACAGAGACTTGATCCATTCGGGTCGGGTCGCTACAGAGATGGTATCAGAGCACACGTTGACTGTAGGACACGACCACTAAGTTAAAGCCATAGATCACTACTCTCTTCACATTTTCTAACTCCTCATCGTTTTCTACACTTTTAGGATGAAGGACGTGAAGATCAAGTACGCCCAACCAGATGAAGGCACCCCTTTTGGATTTCACCTGAAGGAAGTCACCAAGTACCTGAACATTGGACTACCAAGCTTCACCGGGACTTTCAACGCCACTCTGCTCAAGAAGAGCTGGAAGATTCAAGCTCACGTTCCCGGAAGGACATTCGCCCCAATCACCAAGCCTATAGATAGTGTTTTCGGTGCACCAACACGAGTCTGGGAAAGAGCATGGCAGCTCATATCACCATGGGACGCATTGGAGAAGTTTACCAAGAAGACCTCAAGGACACCATCTATCAGATTTGTGGACGCCAAGATGAACAATGGGAGATAGTCAGCACGAAGAAGGATAGATCCATTGCAGCTTTCATCCAGGAGTTAAACCAGCACATTCGACGCCAGGAGAACCAGATGTGCAATGATATGATCGAATTGAAGGATGCGAAGGGAAGGATCATCGATCTTGAAGAAGAACTAAAGTCTACACGTAAGGACTACATGGACGAGATCGTAGCTGTAGCAAGACACAATAACGATCTTAAGTATGAGATTGAAGAACTCAAGAAGAAATTGGCGCTCAAGAATGAAGACAAGTACGCCGTCTGTCCGAAAGCAACTACATCATCATCGACGACACCGACACGGATCCAAGTGAACCCGACTTTGAAGACGAAGTCGAGCAGACATCATGGAGTCTTCCACGGTTCAAATTAATAGATGACCCCACATATTAGTAGTATTCCTCCATGTAACATTTTAGTCCACGCACTTTTGCGATAGTTAGACCGTTGTAAGCCCTTTGTTTGAATTGAATGAAGTGATTTTGTGTGCATTTGCTCATGTACATTTGGGTAGTGTTTCTCCTTAGACCTCACTCTATTCTTAATTTCTCGTCTTTTCTAAACCCATCGATGCCTCCGAGACGCGACTTCGGTTTGTTTTTCCGCCGGAGATCACCCAGTTGATTCAGCAGCGTAACACTTTGATCCAAACACTGGCATGTAACCAAGGCAACAACAACAACCCACCGCCACCACCACCAGATTGACCATCCTGCCTGCTTTCTTAAGGCTGAACCCGCGGTGTTTTCCAAGAGCACCGAGCCGATAGTAGCAGATGATTGGCTCCGTAAGGTAGGGAGGGAGTTGACCACTGCAGGATGTCTGAGATGGAGAGAAGGTGATGTTTGCTGCACACCAGCTTGAAGGACCCGCAAAGAAGCATGGTGGGAGAATTTTACAGCCACCTACCCTGTAGACACTATCACATGGGATCGGTTTCAAGAAAGCTTTCCGCCTTTGCCCATGTCTCAGCAGGAGCTATGGCCATGAAGAAGCGTGAGTTTCGCAATTTACGCCAAGGAGGAAGGACTGTTAGCTAGTATGTGGATGATTTTAGTAAGTTAGCACGTTATGCCCCAGATGACATTGCTACAGATGCAGCTAAGCAGGAGAAGTTTCTGGAAGGACTGAATGATGAGTTAAGCATGCAGTTGATGGTAGCAAGTTTCAATAACTACCAGGAGTTGGTAGACCGTGCCCTCATGATTGAAGGAAAGCAGCAACAAATTGAGAATCGCAAGAGGAAGTATGGGCAGGGAAGTATAACTCGAGCCCAATGAAGCCCGTTATACCCCTAAACAGAGAGTTCGGGCCAAGATACCCATGGAGGAGGTAACTCGCACAACCATAATGGCCACAAAATGGAAATGGGAATGGAGGAAGCAATGGCGAACCGGACCACACCATCAACCCCAACCAAGAAAGACCTGAGCCATGTCACCGTTACAAGTGTTCCAAGACCGGACATTATGCAAATGACTGTCCCAAGGCCAAGGTGGAAATGGAAGCTCGGAAAGAAGCCAAACCCTTTCAACAGGGGATGGTGAACCACATTGATGTGGAGGAGGTTGAAGATCAGCCCGATGCGTCATCGGTAAGTTTTGGTTAAGTCATTTACTGCACTAGTTCTTTTCGATACCGTGCAACGCATTCATACATATCAAGGGATTTGTAGAAAAGTATAGCCTGCCTACTCAGATTCTTAAAACCCCTATGCTAGTAAGCTCACCAGGAGCGGAATATATGGCCAGACAAGGATGTTTTCAAGTACCATTAAGTATAGGAAGGCATGTGTTCCCGACGGATTTAATCATTTTGGAATCCCAAGGATTGGAGGTGATTCTCGGTATGGATTGGCTGTCGATGTATGGGGGAAACATCAATTGCGCAAGTAAGACGATTTTGCTCACCACACCAGAAGGAAGAAGGATTAGGTATGTATCGCGACGTGGACCAAATAGGAATCAAGTAAATTCCTTATCAGGAGTTGTGCAGGAAGAGGTGCCAGTGGTGAAGGATTACCCTGATGTATTTCCTGAGGAATGCCACCGGATAGAGACATTGAGTTTTTGATTGAGCTTTTGCCAGGTACAGGCCCAATATCGAAACGACCATACAGGATGCCCGCACAGGATTTGACGGAAATCAAGAAGCAGATTAAGGAGTTATTGGATAAAGGTTATATACGCCCAATTTCTTCGCCTTGGGGATCACCCGTACTTTTAGTAGAGAAGAAGGGCGGTTCGTTAAGGATGGTTGTTGACTATCGTGGTTTAAATGAAGTAACAATCAAGAACAAGTACCCACTACCAATGATAAATGATCTTTTTGATCGTTTGCAAGGAGCTAAAGTGTTTTCCAAGATCGATTTGCGATCAGGGTACCATCAGTTGAAGATTCGAGAGCAGGACATACCCAAGACAACATTTACCACGAGATATGGACTGTATGAATATACCATTATGTCATTTGGACTGACTAAGCGCTACCGCCTATTTCATGAACACGATGAACAAAGTGTTTATGGAGTTTTTGGATAAGTTCGTCGTGGTGTTCATAGATGATATTTTGGTTTTCTCGAAGAATGAAGAGGAACATAAGGAACATTTGTGATTGGTTTTGGAGAAACTAAGGGAACATCGTTATATGCCAAGTTCAGCAAATGTGAGTTTTGGCTAAAGGAAGTTGGATTTCTTGGACATGTTATATCCGGAGAAGGGATAGCAGTTGACCCCACAAAGGTTGAGACCAGAACCAAATGGGAAGCACCAACGACAGTTGGAGAGATCCGGAGTTTCCTTGGACTCACGAGGATACTACTCAAGATTCATTGATAATTTCTCAAGGATTGCAAAGCCTATGACGGAATTGCTGAAAAAGGATACCAAGTTCACATGGACTGAGGATTGTGAAGCAAGTTTTCGTGGAGTTGAAGAAAAGATTGGTTACCTCACCAGTGTTAATTTTGCGATCAGACCAAGGATTATGAGGTGTTTTGCGACGCTTCTCGTCGAGGACTTGGAGCAGTGCTTATGCGGGAAGGAAGAGTTGTTTCGTATGCTTCACGACAGCTTAAGCCTCATGAGTTGAATTATGCCACACATGACTTGGAGTTAGCACCACAGTGCATGCATTGAAGACACGGAGACATTTTCTCATTGGACATCATTGTGAGGTGTACACGGATCACAAGTGTTTGAAGTACATCTTCACGTTGAAGGAATTAAATCTCAGACAGAGGAGATGGTTGGAGCTTATTAAGGATTATGATATGAGATTGCATTATCACCCTGGGAAGGCTAACGTTGTAGCAGACGCATTGAGCCGTAAGAGCCACGTCAATACACTAATGGTGGGAGGAATACCCAAGGAGTTAGCCGAGGACCTTCGAGAGCTATGTTTGGAAATAGTTCCATGAGGCTATGTAGAAGCATTGGAGATTCAGTCTACGTTGATGGACAAAATCTGAGAAGCTCAAAAGGCAGATAAGGAAGTTGCCTCTATAAAGGAGAAAATGAGCGAAGGAAAAGCTAAGGGATTTCGTGAGGATGAGCACGATACCCTATGGGTTGAGGACCGTGTTTATGTGCCAAATGACCGGAGATCGGGAAGTTGATTACGCAAGAAGCACATGATTCGCCCTACTCGATTCACCCAGAAATACCAAGATGTATTTAGATTTGAAGGAAACGTTCGGTGGACCGGAATGAAGAAGGATATTGCGAGTATGTAGCAGTTTGTGATGTATGTCAAAGGGTGAAGGCGTAACATCGAAGCCAGCAGGATTGTTGCAACCATTGCCGATACCGAATGGAAGTGGGATAAACTAGGCATGGATTTCATCACAGGTTTGCCAAAGACCTGCTCGTGCTATGACTCGATTTGGGTTATAGTCGACCGCTTGACGAAGGTAGCCCATTTCATTCCGTCAAGACTACCTATAGCAGTGCTAAGTTGGCAAAGATATACATGACCAGAATTGTGTGTTTACACGGAGTTCCGAGGAGTATCGTATCGTATAGAGGAACCCAATTTACCTCAAAGTTTTGGAATCGGTTACACGAAACATTGGGAACCAGGCTGGAATTCAAGACAGACTTTCCGCCTACAGACCGATGGATGACCGAGAGAGTTAATCAGATTTTGGAGGATATCTTTGAGAGCTTGTGCACTAGATTATGGATCTAGTTGGGATGATAACTTGTGTCAGATGCAGAGTTTTCTTATAACAACAGTTACCAAACCAGCTTGAAGATGGCACCTTTCGAGGCTTTGTACGGAAGGAGGTGCAGGACAAGTTATCATGGGACGAAGCCGGAGACCGTCGCTTGTTTGGACCAGATTTGATTAAGGAGTCCGAATGAAGGTTAAGTTGATTCGTGATAGGCTCAAGGTAGCCCAGTCCTGCATGTAAAAGCTATGCGGATTCAAAACGCAAGGCGATAGAATATGAAGTTGGAGACAGATTTTATCTTAGAGTATCCCCACTTGAGGAGTTAAACGTTTTGGAGTTAAAGGAAAATTAGCACCACGTTTCGTTGGACCGTATAGGATCTTGCAACGCATGGGAGAAGTTGCTTATAAGCTGGAATTGCCAGAGGGACTGTCAGGAGTTCATGATTATTCCATGTTTCTCAGTTGAAGAAATGTCACTCCGAGATGGCCGAGGTACCGTTAAGAGATACAGTGCCACTTGAAGCAATTCAGTTGAAGGATGATTTGACATATGAGGAGAGACCAGTCAAGATTCTCGATTATGCCAAAGAGAGTTACTCGCAAAGCAAGGTTATCAAGTTTTGCAAAGTTCAAGAAGCCACCACACCGAGGATGAAGCCACCGGGAAAGAGAAGAAGATTTGCTCAAGTACCACCCTCACCTATTTTCTAGTTAACCCGAATCTCGAGGGCTAGATTCATCTTAAGGGGTAGGTTTGTAACATCCCAAATTTTCAATTTGGAATGTTATACATTAAGTCATCATGCATTACATATTTTCTTGCATTTTTCCGATCCTAGAAATTTCACGCAACTCAAGGACCCTCGGAGAGAGTTGGAGATTTTGTTATTTTCATATTTGAGTTTTCTCAAATTTTGAAAATAGGATCATTTGATTTTTATTTATTTTATCTTCAATTATTTCTACTATCAAAATATGAGAGAGGGAATAAAATGACTTACCCAAAATAAAGAAATAATGAAGATTTAATAAAAAAATCAAATAAGATTTTATTTTGGAGTTTTTCGTTTTTTTATTTGCCTTAGGGAAAAATGCGTGTTTTCGAAAAATTGCATTTTTGGCCCCGTGTAAAAGTTCTTTTTGTTCGACTCATTTTTAGGAGTCGGGAAAAATTTACTTTGTAAATTCAGGAGTCCGTTTAGATTTTATTTTATTCGTTTTTCTACGCGTGATATTTAAAAAAATGCATGGCCTCGCTCGGGGCCAAGGGCCCACCGCCCTCCTCACAAGGCTGACACAGCCCGCCGGCCAAGTCCGAGGAGGACTCCTCCTCCTCCCTTTGCTTGCCCCTCCCCCACGCTACCTCCCCCCCCCTTTAAATATCCCCTCACCCCCCCCCCCCTCTCCTCCCCAACCGCAGCCGCCGCCGCCCCAACCCGCAGCCACCGCCGCCGCCCCTTGCGCCGTCGCCGCCCTAGCCGCCCTTGGAGCCCCACCTCGTCGAGGTAGTCAGCCACCCCTCCCCCTCGGTTCGGTTTTTTTTATAAAAACCATTCCGGTTTTCTTTTCCGTTGTCGGTTTTTTTCGAAACCCTAGATCTGTTTTATTTTTCCGGTTTTGTTGTTTAGCGAGCGTTCGCCGGACCGTTCGTCTTAACGAACGTGATCACTGGTTATTCCCGGTTAACGAACGTCTGTTCGTTTAATCGTTAGTAGTTTCTCGCTCGTTTATCGGAATCAGGTGATTCAAGCGCCTGGAGTTTCGTTTCGAAACCGCCGTTCCGACTAATCAACTTAAACAAAGTTTTGCTACTGTATAATTTGACCTAGTTTCGACTTGCTAGAACCGAGCTGTTTTCTTCCGCCGGATGTTTTTCGTTGCTTTGTTTGATTCGTTTTCTTTTGCAACCAGGGTTCTTAAGTTGAAATTTCTGGTCAGATCTTTTATTCGAGATTTATCCGTGCATTAGATGAGTACTTATTGTATGCTTGTTGTTTGTCTGCGATAGATCACCCGGAGTGTGCCGCTTGTTATTTCAATCTCTAGGTTTCATGGATCATCGACAAGGCAAGTAACACTTGATCATACTTTTCTACTACCCAGTTTTATGCATTAGATCTATTCCTCAAACACTTGCATGATTAGGATCTAATTAAATTGTGGGATGGGAAGTAGATGAGGTAGTACCTATTACCTGTTTTATTATCAAACCTTTGGGAGTTACTTCTACGTTTGCTTATTTGCCATGCTATGCTAGTAGACGTAGATTGGGTGAGTGTATCCACGACAGATGTGAGATTGTTAATTAATGGTTTATTTAAGGTGGCAACTTAAACACACATTTGGGTGGATTGAGGCACCTGGGGTATCCAGTGATTGCCTGTTTTTTTTTTGGGACCAACTCCCAGGCTCAAAGGGATCATGAGATTATTCAAACTAGTAACTTCCGTGTGCAGCCACAAGCCATTATGGGCTCTGGCATAGTTGAGTAAGTCGTGCGAACTCTTATAGTGGTGGACTAGCAGATGTAGGGGATGTAGGTGTACCGGTCTACCCGTCATAAGGTGCTAGCGCTTACGAAAGACTATGTCTCGGTCATCCGCTTCTCAAACACCTGCAAAGACGAGAAACCAAACGGAGGCGATCGGGTCTTGTGGGGAAAAGTGCGCAAACCTCTGCAGAGTGTATAAACTAATCATGATTAGCCGTGTCCCGGTTATGGACATCTTGAGTATCTAGTACTTGAATATCATGTGAATCTCAACATGTTACTCTAATTAATATTGTTGGGTTTTTAATGAGTACTCTTAATTGGGATTGAGGATCTTGTCAACCATTCTCAATGTTTAACAACCACCATGATAGTTAAACAAATTTATTCCTTTGCAGAGGGAAAAGCGGCTTTATGCAAAACTGTAATCAGAGCTTTTCCACCAGCCACATATGCATGTAGTACGGGCTTATCATTCATTATCCTCTATGTGTTACATTGCCAAAGATATTCCATGTCTTGACCCGTTTAATTGCTGTAACTTTCATGTTGCAGACTTTTAGAACTGACAGTAAGGTGCTTTAGGTCGTGGTTCTATACTCAGTGATGCCGATGGAGTTGATGGACTCACTTATCTTCCAAGTCTTCCGTTGTTATCGTTATTAGATGGCCTTAAGCCATATTTATTGTAATAAGTCCTCTTTTGGGCAGCGATGTAATAAGTGTGTGATTGCTACTCTGTTATAAATCCTTCAAAGTACTGTGTGGTGTCAGCATTACTGATCCAAGGATGACACCTGAGCACAGAGACTTGATCCATTCGGGTCGGGTCGCTACAACATTGGACTTCAGGGTCCGTGCGAGGCCCAAGTGCTGAGCCCGCGACGGACGCCTATATAAAGTGGAGGTGCGGCACACTCATGCGGTTGATAGCTTCGACTGCGACTAGGGTTTGCATGTGTTGCGAATAGCCACCTCCACTCGCTGCCGACTGTGTGGTCTTACCTAGTAGTCCGCCGCACGGTGTTCCTCCTGGACGCACGGATACCATTAGAGGCGGTGCACTTGCGCCGCTCCGGTGAACTCGTACGTGGATCGGACGACCGGCTGTTCGAGGGAGATTGGACGAGGAGTAGACGATCCACGTGGACGCGCTGCCCCAACTCTTCTTCCGCTGCACGGCACTGCACGTCTAGTGGTAACGAACTGTGATCCATCTTCTGTAGCATGTTCCTGGATGTTCTGCGCGTAGGAAATTTTTAATTTGCAGTCGACGCACCCTACCATAGATCCCAACACGTACATACGGGCGGGGTCTCGAACGCCTACTCGTGCATACGTACGGCCAGGGCTCGTGTACATGGCTGGGTCAGAACGGAGAAACTGTGTTGTCGTGTTTATCGGGAGCCAACCGGTTGGATCGGAACGAAATGCATCGTCGTGTTCATCGGGAGCCAACCGGCTTGGATGGAACAGCCGATCGAAACGAGGCATGGTGTACCGCAGAACGGAGGAAACGACCTTCTGTTCGTCCAGCCACGGTCGAAACAGGATCCTGTTCATCGGGAGGGGTGTGGCGTACCGCAAAAACGGAGGAAACAGACTTCTCTTGGACCTCCTATGGTCGAAATCGGGTCCTGTTGATCGGGAGGGGTGTGGCGTACTGTAAAATGGAGGAAACGGACTTGTGTTGGAGCGCTACAGTCGAAATGCGGGGTCCTGTTCATCGGGAGGGGTGTGGCGTACCGCAAAACGGGACTCCACGGGCTACTGTTCATCTCCACTGTCGACCTCCTCCAGCCTCCACGGGCTACTGTTCATACACCGTGGACCTCCTCCAGCCTCCACCTGCGACTGTTCATCCATGGGCTCCTGTTCATCTAGCCTCCACCACTCCTCCACCGGCTACTGTTCAACCAGCCCTCTCCGCGGGGTCTTGTTCAACCAGCCCTCCACGGGCTACTGTTCATCCAGCCCTCCACCGGCTACAGTTCAACCAGCCCTCCACGGGGTCCTGTTCATCCAGCCCTCCACGGGGTCCTGTTCATCCAGCCCTCCACGGGGTCCTGTTCATCCAGCCCTTCATGGGGTCATGTTCATCCACCCCCAACCGGCTCGGTCGGGGTCCTATTCATAAAGCGGCAACTGCCTCTACTACCACGGGGCCCTGTTCATCCAAACCCCACACCGGGAACTGTTCATCCAACCTCCCCTCCCAACAACGATGATTGTTCATCAAGGGAAGGATGCAGCAGGTTTGATCGGCTTCGGTTAGCAGCAGTAGCGAAGGAATCGCTTGATCAGGTTCAGTTAACAGCCAGATCAATCGATCGCTCGGGTTCCGTAACGTGTAGTCTGCAGTGCAATCGCTCCAGTTCAGTAGGCGAACGCCTCGCTCGGGTTCAATTAGAGCCCAATGCCTCGCACCCATGCGCGTATGTGTACGAGAGAAATACGCATTGCTCGGCCCCCGACCACCCACCGTAACTGGGAACTCCCCAATATTTTTCTCGCCCTCGCTTCTACCACGGCTTTTTCCGTCATGGACGGCCCAAAGAATGTCATGCAGCTGTGTCTCTGGCCCGCCCAGAACGAAAAGCCCATTTTCTGTCATGATTTTTTGTCATAGAAGTAAGAACCTGCCACATCTATGATGATACCGGGTTTTGTCACAATTATCATCATAGAAGTGTCATGAGCATGACAGGAAAAAAATTCGTTCGGCCCAAAATGTCATGGATGTGTCTTTTTTGTAGTGGTGCCTTGATTTCAGTACTGCACATTTTGTGATGTTCAAATATTACCGTGTCTAGCTCAATTTCACCAATACCAGCAACAAACTTACAATACATGACACATGATATCACTAGATAGGCTGCCCATTTGCTATTTTCAGTGGATGCTAACCCCGTTGTACTTAACATGTCTATCCATGTACTTACGCAGGGTCATAACGACCGATGCTTTTGTTTGCCGTCGAGGTTAGTGCTACGTCTTGAGCTTGCGTTGGTTTTCCTCGAAGAGGAGAGGATGATGCAGCACAGTAGCATAAGTATTTCCCTCAGTTTTTGAGAACCAAGGTATCAATCCAGTAGGAGGCCACGCCAAGAAGTCCCTCGTAGACGCACAAAACGATAGCTACTCGCAACCAACACGATTAGGGGTTGTCAATCCCTTCACGGTCACTTACGAGAGTGAGATCTGATAGAGATAATATTTTTGGTATTTTTGGTATAAAGATGCAAAGTAAAAAGTAAAAGCAAAGTAAAAACAAACAAGTAAACAAAGTGATGGAGATTGATATGATGAGAATAGACCCGGGGGCCATAGGTTTCACTGGTGGCTTCTCCCAAGAGCATAAGTATTCTACGGTGGGTGAACAAATTACTGTTGAGCAATTGACAGAATTGAGCATAGTTATGAGGTTATCTAGGTATGATCATGTATATAGGTGTAACATCCCAAATTTTCAATTTGGAATGTTATACATAGAGCATCATTGCATATCATATTTTTCGTTGCATTTTTGCTCGATCCTAGAAATTCTACACAACTCAAGGACCCACGGAGAGAGTTGGGGATTTCGTTATTTTCATATTTGAGTTTTCTCAAATTTTGAAAATAGGATCATTTGATTTTAATTATTTTATCTTCAATTATTTCTACTATCAAAATATGAGAGAGGGAATAAAATGACTTTCCCAAAATAAAGAAATAATGAGGATTTAATAATAAAATCAAATAAGATTTTATTTTGGAGTTTTTCGCCTTTTTATTTGAATTTAGGAAAAATGCGCGTTTTTCAAAATTGCATTTAGGCCCCAAATAAATGTTCATCTTGTCCGCCTTGATTTTAGAAGCCGGGGAAAATTTAATTCGGGATTTTTGGAGTCCGTTTAGTTTTTTTTTCTGCACGTAATTATTAAAAAAAAGCGCCACCGACCTACGGGCCGTGTCCGCCTAGGACTCCCGGCCCACGGGGCTTTAAAAGCCGGGGGGAGCCAGCCCGAGGCCCAGCCGCCGCCCCCCAGCGCCCCCAAAACCTAGGCGCGCGACCCCCCGGCCGCCGCCGCCGCCGAGATCCGCCGCCGCCCGCCCGACCCACCGGACTCCGCTGCCGCCGACGAGGTTCGCCGCCGCCTCGATCCGCGTGCCACCGGTTTTTTTAAAGCGGTCGGTTTTTTTCGGTTTTTTTAGTTTCGTCTTTTTATTTTATTTTATTAGTTTTGGTTTTTTTCGGTTTAGGCTAATTAGCGGACGTTCGTCCGTTAGTTCGTTTAAACGAACGCGTTCGTTAGATTAGTTTAGTTAACGAACGTTCATTCGTTAACCCGTTTGTCGTTTTTCTTTTTCTCGGATTTGATCCGCGATTTTTCTGATCGCGATTCCTGATCCGATTTTCGTTTTAGTATAACTTTTCGCTCGTTTATCGGAATCAGGCGATTCAAGCGCCTAGAGTTTCGTCTCGAAACCCTCCTTCCGAATAACCTACTTAAACAAGTTTTTGCTGCTGTAAAATTTAACCTAGATCCAGATTAGTAAAACGAAGTTGTTTTCTTCCGCCGTTTGACTTTCGTTGCTTCGTTTGATTTGATTCTTTTTGCAAACCGGAGTTCTTAAGTTGAACTATCTGGTTAGATATATTTGAGTTTTATCTATGCATTAGATGAGTACTTATTGTATGCTTGGTTGTTTGTCTGCGATAGAATACCCGAAGTGCGCCGCATGTTACTTCGAGTCTCTAGGTTTCGCGGATCATCAGCAAGGCAAGTAACACTTTGATCATACTTCTTCTCATACCCAGCTTTTATGCATTAGATCTATCCTCAAACATTGCATGATTAGGATCTAATTAAATTGTGGGTTATGGGAAGTAGTTGAGGTAGTACCTATTACCTATTCTATTAGCAAACCCTTGGGAGTTACTTCTACGTTTGCTTATTATGCTATGCTATGCTAGTAGACGTGGATTGGGTGAGTGTATCCATGACAGATGTGAGATTGTTATTTAATGGTTCATTTAAGGTGGCAACTTAAACACACATCTGGGTGGATTGAGGCACCTGGTTTCAATCAGGACTTGTCTCAGATTTCTTGGACCGCCACCCAGGCTCAAAGGGATCATGAGATTATTCATGCTAGAAACTTACGTGTGCAGCCACAAGCCATTATTGGCTCTGGCGTAGTTGACTAAGTTGTGCGAACTCTTACGGGTAGACTAGCAGATGTAGTGGTTGTAGGTTGGTACGATCTGCCTACATGTAAGGTGCTAGAGCTTCTGAAAGACTATGTCTCGGTCATCCGTTTCTCAAACACCGTGTAGTGCAAGAAATCAAACGGAGGCGATCGAGTCTTGTGGGGAAAAGTGCGCAAACCTCTGCAGAGTGTATAACCTAATCATGGTTAGCCGTGTCCCCGGTTATGGACATCTTGAGTATCTAGTACTTGGATTATCATGTGAATCTCATCATGTTACTTCTAATTAATATTGTTGGGTTTTTATTGAGTACTTTTAATTGGGATTGAGGATGATGCCAACCATTCTCAATGTTTCACAACCACCATGATAGTTAAATAAATTTATTCCTTTACAGTAGGGAAAAATTGGCTTTATGCAAAATTGTAACCATAGAGCTTTCCACCAGCCATATATGCATGTAGTATAGGCTTATTATTCCATTATTCTCTATGTGTTACATTGCCAAAGATATTCCATGTGTTGGCCCGTCTGTTGCTTGCAACTTTTCATGTTGCAGACTTTTCAGACGACGAGTAAGGTGCTTTTAGGTCGTGGTTCTATACTCAGTGATGCCGTTGGAGTTGATGGACTTGCTTATTCTTCCAAGCCTTCCGCTGTTATCGTATTAGATGGACTTAAGCTATATTTATTTATTTAGTTCTCTCTTGAGACATTCGATTGTAATAAGTGTGTGATTGCTACTCTGTTATAAATCCTCCGAGTACTGTGTGGTGTCAGCATTACTGATCCAGAGATGACACTGAGCACAGAGATCAGACTGTTTGAGGTCTGGTCGCTACAAAGATGGTATCAGAGCACACACTGACTGTAGGACACAACCATTAAGCTAAAGCCCTAGATCACTACTCTCTCTTCTCATTTCTAACTCCTCATCTTTTCTACTCTTTTAGGATGATGAAGCGAGGATCAAGTTCACTCAGCCGGATGAAGATACACCCTTGGACGACACCTGAAGGAAGTCACTAAGTACCTTAACATCGGATTACCAAGCTTCACCGGGACCTACAATTCCACTTTACCCGAAGAAGAGCGCTGGAAGATTCAAGCTCAAGTTCCCGGAAGGACGTTTGGGCCAATCACGGAGCCCATAGAGTGTGTTTTCAATGCACCAACTTGGAGTGCAGGGAAAGAGCATGGCAGCTCACATAACCATGGGACGCATTGGAGAAGTTTACAAAGAAGACCTCAAGGATACTATCTACCAGATTTGCGGGCGCCGAGATGAACAATGGGAGATAGTTGGCACTAAGAAGGATCGATCCATTGCAGCTTTCATCCAGGAGTTAAACCGGCACGTTCGACGCCAGGAGAACCAGATGTGCGCAGACATGATAGAGTTGAAGACAGCAAAAGCCAAGATTATCGAACTAGAAGGAGAATCAAGGCCACTCGCAAGGACTACATGGAGGAGGTTGTAGCTCTAGTGGGACAAAATGGCGATCTTAAGGAGAAGATTGAAGAACTCTTGGGAAATTCAAAGACCCGGAGGAGAAGATGAAGATTGCACTGTCAGAGAACTACATCATCATCGATTTACACCGATTCCGATCCTAGTGATGATGATTACGAAGATGAAGCTGGAGCAGATATCATGGAGTCTTCATCGGAGCAGTTTTTCTAGTTGACCACCATAACATTAGTAGATTTCCCCCATTTTATATTAGTTTTAATTCCAGCACTTTGTAACTATAGATAGACCGTTGTATGCCCTTGTTTGAATTGATTGGAGTGATATTGTGTGATTTTGTCTCATGTGCATATGGGTAGTGTTTCTCTCTAGACCTCATTCTATTCTTAACTCTCGTCTTTTCTTTAAACCCTCAGATGCCTCCGAGACGCGACCCCGGATTTGTTTTCCTGCCAGAGATCACTCAGTTGATTCAGCAGCAGAATGCCTTGATTCAAACATTGGTACAGAACCAAGGCAACAACAACAACAACAACAACAACAACAACAACAACAACAACAACAACAACAACAACCCACCGCCACCACCACCTGTTGACCATTTGACCCATTTCTTAAGGCTGAATCCGCGGTGTTTTCCAAAGAGCACCGAGCCGATTGTTGCGTATGATTGGCTCCGTAAGATAGGGAGGGAGTTGACACTGCAGGATGTACAGATGGAGAAAGGGTGAAATTTGCCGCACATCAGCTCGAAGGACCCGCATGAAAGCATGGTGGGAGAATTTTACAGCCACTTACCCTGTAGACACTGTCACATGGGATCAGTTTCAGCAAGCTTTCCGTACTGCCCATGTTTCAGCAGGAGCTATGGCCATGAAGAAGCGTGAGTTTCGCAACTTGCGCCAAGGAGGACGGACAGTTGGCCAGTATGTAGATGATTTCAGTAAGTTAGCACGTTATGCCCCGGATGACGTTGCTACGGACGGCGACTAAGCGAGGAGAAGTTTCTAGAAGGACTGATTGATGAGCTGAGCATGCAGTTGATGGTAGCCACCTTCAATAACTACCAGGAGTTAGTAGATCGTGCTCTTATGATTGAAAGGAAGCAGCAACAGATTGAAAATCGCAAGAGAAAGTATGGACAGGGGAAGAATAACTACGAGCTCAGCAGAACTTCGCTTTACCCGAAGCCGGAGGACAATTTCAGCATACCCATGGAGGAGGTAGCTCGCACAACCATAATGGCACCAAGAATGGGAACGGGAATGGAGGAAGCAATGGACAAAACCGCACCAACCCGTCAACACCATCCAAGGTAGACCTGAGCCACATCACTTGCTTTAAGTGTCGCAAGACTGGGCATTATGCAAATGATTGTCCAGAAGGCCAAAATGGTAATGGCAATGGAAGCTCAGGAAAGAAGTCGAACCCTTTCAACAAAGGACAAGTGAACCACGTTACCGTGGAGGAGGTTGAAGCTTCGGCCGGATGCGATAATAGGTAAGTTTTTGGTTAAGTCATTTACTGCAGTTGTTCTTTTTGATACTGGTGCATCGCATTCATACATATCAAGGGGATTTGTGGATAAGTTTAGCCTACCCACTAGAACTATTAAGACACCCATGCTAGTAAGCTCACCGGGAGCGGAGTATACAGCCATTCAAGGATGTTTTCAAGTGCCATTAAGTATAGGGAGGCATGTTTTCCCAACGGATTTGATTATATTGGAATCCCAAGGTTTGGATGTAATTCTTGGTATGGATTGGTTATCGATGTATGGAGGAAACATCGATTGCGCCAGTAAGACAATTTTTCTCACCACCCCAGAAGGGAGGAGAATCAAGTTTGTATCACGGCATGAGCGGAGGAGAGCACATGTAAATTCCTTAACAGGGGTTGTGCAGGAGGAAGTACCAGTTGTAAGGGATTTCCCGGACGTGTTTCCGGAAGAGTTGCCAGGCATGCCACCGGATAGAGACATTGAATTTCTGATTGAACTACTGCCAGGCACTGGACCGATATCTAAGAGACCGTATAGAATGCCAGCCCAAGATTTGGAGGAAATTTAAGAAGCAGATTAAGGAGTTACTGGATAAAGGCTTTATTCGCCCAAGTTCTTCGCCTTGGGGATCACCAGTACTTCTAGTGGAGAAGAAGGATGGATCTTTAAGAATGGTTTTTGATTATCGAGGATTGAATGAAGTAACCATTAAGAACAAATACTCGTTGCCGATGATCAATGACTTGTTTGACCAATTGCAAGGAGCTAAGGTCTTTTCCAAGATTGATTTGCGATCAGGGTACCATCAGTTGAAGATTCGAGAGTAGGATATACCTAAGACGGCTTTTACCACCAGGTACGGGCTGTATGAGTATACCGTTATGTCATTTGGTCCGACTAACGCACCTGCCTATTTTATGAACATGATGAACAAAGTGTTTATGGAGTTTTTGGATAAGTTCGTCGTGGTGTTCATAGATGATATTTTGGTTTACTCGAAGAATGAAGAGGAACATAAGGAGCATTTGCATTTGGTACTCGAGAAGCTCGAGAGAACACGGTTATATGCCAAGTTCAGCAAGTGTGAGTTTTGGTTGAAGGAAGTTGGATTTCTTGGACATGTTATATCCGGAGAAGGTATAGCGATGAGACCCCACTAAAGTTGTCACCGTAACAAACTGGGAAGCGCCAACAACAGTTGGAGAGATCCGGAGTTTCCTTGGACTCGCAGGATACTACCGAAGATTCATTGAGAATTTCTCAAGGATTGCGAAGCCTATGACAGAATTGTTGAAGAAGGATACCAAGTTCGTTTGGACTGAGGAGTGTGAAGCTAGTTTCCAAGAGTTGAAGAAACGTTTGGTTACCTCGCCAGTGTTAATTCTGCCAGATCAGACCAAGGATTATGAGATGTATTACACGCTTCACGTCGAGGACTTGGAGCAGTGCTTATGCAGGAGGGAAGAGTTGTTTCGTATGCTTCACGACAGCTTAAGCCTCATGAGCTAAACTATGCCACGCATGATTTGGAGTTAGCAGCCGTTGTGCATGCGTTAAAAACATGGAGACATTTCCTCATTGGAAATCATTGTGAGGTGTATACGGATCACAAGAGTTTGAAGTACATCTTCACGCAGAAGGAGCTAAATCTCAGGCAGAGGAGATGGTTGGAGCTTATCAAAGACTACGATATGAGATTACATTATCACCCCAGAAAGGCTAACGTTGTAGCAGACGCGTTGAGCCGTAAGAATCACGTCAACACAATAATGACGGGTGAAATACCAAAGGAGTTAGCCGAGGATCTGCGAGAGCTATGTTTGGAAATAGTTCCGAGAGGCTATGTAGCAGCATTGGAGATTCAGTCAACTTTGATGGACAAGATCAGGGAAGCTCAGAAGACTGACAAGGAGATTGCCTCTATAAAGGAGAAAATGAGCGAAGGAAAAGCTAAGGGATTTCGTGAGGATGAGCACGATACCCTATGGTTTGAAGACCATGTTTATGTGCCCAATGACCCGGAGATCAGGAAGTTTATTCTACAAGAGGCACATGATTCACCATATTCTATTCACCCATGAAATACCAAGATGTATTTGGATTTGAAGAATACTTTCTGGTGGACCGGAATGAAGAAGGATATTGCAGAGTACGTAGCAGTTTGTGATGTTTGTCAGAGGGTAAAGGCAGAACATTAGAAGCCAGCAGGATTATTCTGACCATTGCCTATACGAATGGAAGTGGGATAAACTAGGTATGGATTTCATCACGGATTGCCGGGACTCGTTCAGGCTATGACTCGATTTGGGTTGTAGTCGATCGTTTGACGAAGGTAGCTCATTTCATTCCAAAGAAAGACTACCAACAGCAGTGCCAAATTGTCTAAGATATACATGACCAGGATAGAATGCTTGCATGGAGTTCCGAGGAGTATCGTATCAGATAGAGGAACCCAATTCACCTCAAATTTCTGGAAGCAGTTGCACGAAACTTTGGGAACCAGGATGGAGTTTAGCACATCTTTTCATCCACAGACAGATGGACAAACCGAGAGAGTCAACCAGATTTTGGAGGATATGCTTAGAGCTTGTGCTTTGGATTATGGATCAAGTTGGGATGACAACTTACCGTATGCGGAGTTTTCTTATAACAACAGTTACCAAACCAGTCTAAAGATGGCACCTTTCGAAGCCTTATATGGACGGAGGTGCAGGACCCCATTGTTGTGGGATGAAGTTGGAGACCGCCAGTTGTTTGGACCAGATTTGATTAAGGAGTCTAAACGGAAAGTAAAGTTGATTCGCGATAGACTCAAGGTAGCCCAGTCAAGACAGAAGAGTTACGCGGACTCAAAACGCAAGGAGACAGAATACAAAGTCGGAGATAGAGTTTATCTTCGTGTATCGCCACTTCGAGGAGTTAAGCGTTTTGGTGTTAAAGGAAAGTTAGCGCCCCGATTTGTAGGACCTTATCACGTTTTGGAACGCATGGGAGAAGTTGCGTACAAGTTGGAACTACCCGAAGGATTGTTAGGAGTTCATGATGTGTTTCATGTTTCTCAGTTGAAGAAGTGTCATGCAGAGATGGCTGATATACCGAGAGATCTTGTGCCTTGGAAGCGATTGAGTTGAATGATGATTTGACCTACGAGGAGAAACCAGTTAAGATTCTCGAGTTTGCAATCGAGTTACTCGCATGACAAGGTTATCAAGTTTTGCAAAGTTCGGTTGGAGCCACCACACCGAGGAAGAAGCCACCGGGAGCGAGAGGAAGATTTGCTTAAGGACCACCCTCACCTATTTTCTAGCCAACCCGAATCTCGAGGGAGATTCATCTTAAGGGTAGGTTTGTAACATCCCAAATTTTCAATTTGGAATGTTATACATAGAGCATCATTGCATATCATATTTTTCGTTGCATTTTTGCTCGATCCTAGAAATTCTACACAACTCAAGGACCCACGGAGAGAGTTGGGGATTTCGTTATTTTCATATTTGAGTTTTCTCAAATTTTGAAAATAGGATCATTTGATTTTAATTATTTTATCTTCAATTACTTCTACTATCAAAATATGAGAGAGGGAATAAAATTACTTTCCCAAAATAAAGAAATAATGAAGATTTAATAATAAAACCAAATAAGATTTTATTTTGGAGTTTTTCGCCTTTTTATTTGAATTTAGGAAAAATGCGCGTTTTTCAAAATTGCATTTAGGCCCCAAATAAATGTTCATCTTGTCCGGCGTGATTTTAGAAGCCGGGGAAAACTTATTTTGGGATTTTTGGAGTCTGCTTAGTATTTCTTTTTATTTTTTCTGCGCGTAATTATTTAAAAAAAAAGCGCCACCGACCTATGGGCCATGTCCGCCTAGGACTCCCCCCTTGAGGGCTTTATAAGCCGGGGAGCCAGCGAGGTCGCCGCTCCCAGGCGCCCCAAACCCTAGGCGCCACCCCACCGCCGCATGGATCCGCCACCGCCGGACCCGGCCGCCGCCGCCCGACCGCCCGGACTCCGCCGCCAAGCGAGGTTCGCCGCCGCCTCGATCCACGTGCGCGGTTTTTTAAAAACAGGCGGTTTTTATTCGGTTTTTAGTTTCGTCTTTTTTTTATTTTATTAGTTTCGGTTTTTTTCGGTTTAGGCTAATTAGCGGACGTTCGTCCGTTAGTTCGTTTAAACGAACGCGTTCGTCAGATTAGTTTAGTTAACGAACGTTCATTCGTTAACCCGTTTGTTGTTTTTCTTTTTCTCGGATTTGATCCGCGATTTTTCTGATCGCGATTCCTGATCCGATTTTCGTTTTAGTATAACTTTTCGCTCGTTTATCGGAATCTGGCGATTCAAGCGCCTAGAGTTTCGTCTCGAAACCCTCCTTCCGAATAACCTACTTAAACAAGTTTTTGCTTCTGTAAAATTTGACCTAGATCCAGATTAGTAAAATGAAGCTGTTTTCTTCCGCCGTTTGACTTTCTTGCTTCGTTTGATTTGATTCTTTTTGCAAACCAGAGTTCTTAAGTTGAACTATCTGGTTAGATCTATTTGAGTTTTACCTGTGCATTAGATGAGTACTTATTGTATGCTTGGTTGTTTGTCTGCGATAGAATACAGTGCGCCTGTTACTTCGAGTCTCTAGGTTTCGCGGATCATCAGCAAGGCAAGTAACACTTTGATCATACTTTTTCTCATACCCAGTTTTTCTGCATTAGATCTATCCTCAAACATTGCATGATTAGGATCTAATTAAATTGTGGGTTATGGGAAGTAGTTGAGGTAGTACCTATTACCTGTTCTATTATCAAACCCTTGGGAGTTACTTCTACGTTTGCTTATTATGCTATGCTATGCTAGTAGACGTGGATTGGGTGAGTGTATCCATGAAAGATGTGAGATTGTTATTTAATAGTTTATTTAAGGTGGCAACTTAAACACACATCTGGGTGGACTGAGGCACCTGGTTTCCATCAGGACTTGCCTGTATTTCTTCGGACCGCCACCCAGGCTCAAAGGGATCATGAGATTATTCATGCTAGAAACTTACGTGTGCAGCCACAAGCCATTACGGGCTCTGGCATAGTTGACTAAGTTGTGCGAACTCTTACGGATAGACTAGCAGATGTAGGGGTTGTAGGTTGGTACGGTCTGCCTACATGTAAGGTGCTAGCGCTTCTGAAAGATTATGTCTCGGTCATCCGTTTCTCAAACACCATGTAGTGCGAGAAATCAAACGGAGGCGATCGAGTCTTGTGGGGAAAAGTGTGCAAACCTCTGCAGAGTGTATAAACTAATCATGGTTAGCCGTGGCCCCTGTTATGGACATCTTGAGTATCTAGTACTTGGATTATCATGTGAATCTCATCATGTTACTTCTAATTAATATTGTTTGGTTTTTAATGAGTACTTTTAATTGGGATTGAGGATGCTGTCAACCATTCTCAATGTTTCACAACCACCATGATAGTTAAATAAATTTATTCCTTTCTTTGTAGGGAAAAATTGGCTTTATGCAAAGCGTAACCATAGAGCTTTCCACCAGCCATATATGCATGTAGTATAGGCTTATTATTCCATTATTCTCTATGTGTTACATTGCGGCATATTCCATGTCTTGACCCGTTTTCGGGCTGCAACTTTTCATGTTGCGAGACTTTCCGCATTTACAGTAAGGTGCTTTTAGGTCGTGGTTCTATACTCAGTGATGTCGTTGGAGTTGATGGACTCGCTTATTCTTCCAAGCCTTCCGCTGTTACCGTATTAGATGGCCTTAAGCTATATTTATTTATTTCGTTCTCTCTTGAGACATTCGATTGTAATAAGTGTGTGATTGCTACTCTGTTATAAATCCTCCGAAGTCGTTCGGTGTCAAGATTCTTGATCCAGGGATGACACTGAGCACAGAGATCAGACTGTTTGAGGTCTGGTCGCTACAATAGGCATCACGTCCGAGACAAGTAGATCGAAACGATTCTGCATGTACTACTATTACTCCACTCATCGACCGCTATCCAGCATGCATCTAGAGTATTACGTTAAAAACAGAGTAACACCTTAAGCAAGATGACATGGTGTAGAGGAATAAATTCATGCAATATGATAAATACCCCATCTTGTTATCATCGATGGCAACAATACAATACATGCCTTGGAACCCTTTCTGTCACTGGGTAAGGACACCGCAAGATTGAACCAAAGCTAAGCACTTCTCCCATTGCAAGAACTACCAATCTAGTTGGCCAAACCAAACGGATAATTCGAAGAGACTTGCAAAGATAATTCAATCATACATAAAAGAATTCAGAGAAGATTCAAATATTATTCATAGATAAGCTGGATCATAAACCCACAATTCATCGGTCTCAACAAACACACCGCAAAAAAGAAGATTACATCGAATAGATCTCCACGAGAGAGGGAGAACATTGTATTGAGATCCAAAAGAGAGAAGAAGCCATGTAGCTACTAGCTATGGACCCGAAGGCACAAGTAAACTACTCACCTTTGCATCGGAGGGGCTATGGTGTTGATGTAGAAGCCCTTCATGGTGGATGCCCCTCCGTGAAGCTCGGAGCAGGCCCCGAGATGGGATCTCGTGGATGTGAGGAAGTTGCGGCGGTGGAATTAGATTTTTGGCTCCTGTTACGATTGTTTGGGGATACGTGGGTATATATAGGAGGAAGAATGCGTCGATTGGAGTGTCAGGGGGCCCACGAGGTAGGGGGCGTGCCCAGGGGGCGCCCTCCACCCTCGTGACCGCCTCTGGCACTTCTTGGAGTAGGGTCCAAGTCTCCTAGATCATGTTCGGTGAGAGAATCACGTTCCCGAAGGTTTCATTCCGTTTGGACTCTGTTTGATATTCCGTTTCTTCGAAACACTGAAATAGGCAAAAACAACAATTACGGGCTGGGCCTCTCGTTAATAGGTTAGTCCCAAAAGTAATATAAAAGTGGAAAATAAAGCCCAATATAGTCCAAAACAGTAGATAAAGTAGCATGGAGCAATCAAAATTATAGATACGTTGGAGACGTATCGGGCATCCCAAGCTTAATTCCTGCTCGTCCCCGAGTAGGTAAATGATAAAAAGAGAATTTTTGATGCGGAGTGATACTTTGGCATAATTTCAATATAAATCTTCTTACTTGTGATATGAATATTCAGATCCGAAAAATTTAAGACAAAAATTCATATTGACATAAAAATAATAATACTTCAAGCATACTAATCAAAGCAATCATGTCTTCTCAAAATAACATGGCAAAAGAAAGTTCATCCCTACAAAATCATCTAGTTAGGCTATGCTTAATTTTCATCACACAAAGATGTTCCCAACTCCTATACCCCCGGTGACAAGCCAAGCAATTGTTTCATACTCAAATAATCTCAAACTCTTTCAACCTTTACGCAATACATGAGCGCGAGCCATGGGTATAACACTATGGGTGGAATAGAATATGATGATGGGATTGTGTGGAGAAGACAAAAAAGGAGAAAGTCTCATATCGACGAGGATAATCAACGGGCTATGGAGATGCCCATCAATTTATGTCAACATGAGGAGTAGAGATTTCCATGCAACGGATGCACTAGAGCTATAAGTATATGAAAGCTCTACAAAAGAAACTAAGTGGGTGTGCATCCAACTTGCTTGCTCACGAAGACCTAGGGCACTTTGAGGAAGCCCATCATTGGAATATACAAGCCAAGTTCTATAATGAAAAATTCCAACTAGTATATGAAAGTGACAAAATGAGAGACTCTCTATCATAAAGATCTTAGTGCTACTTTGAAGCACAATATATGAGACTCACTACAAGGTGCGACTTTGAAGCACAAGTGTGGTAAAAGGATAGTAGCATTGTCCCTTCTCTCTTTTTCTCTCATTTTTTTTGGGCCTTTCTCTTCTTTTTTTTGGCCTTGCTCTTTTTTTTCGTCCGGAGTCTCATCCCAACTAATGGGGGAATCATAGTCTCCATCATCCTTTCCTCACTTGGGACAATGCTCTAATAATGATGATCATCACACTTGCATTTCTCTTACAACTCAACCATTACAACTCAAAACTTAGAACAAAATATGACTCTATATGAATGCCTCCGTGATGTATCGGGATGGTGCAATGAATCAAGAGTGACATGTATGGAAAATAATGCATGGTGGCTTTGCCACAAATACTATGTCAACTCAATGATCATGCAATGGCAATATGACAAAAGTAATGTATGTCATAATGATGATGATGGAAGTTACATGGCAATATATCTCGGAATGGCTATGGAAATGCCATGATAGGTAGGTATGGTGGCTGTTTTGAGGAAGATATAAGGAGGTTTATGTGTGAAAGAGCGTATCATATCACGGGGTTTGGGTGCACCGGTGAAGTTTGCACCAACTCTCAAGGTGAGAAAGGGCAATGCACGGTACCGAAGAGGCTAGCAAATGCGGGAAGGTAAAAGTGTGTATAACCCACGGACTCAACATTAGTCAAAAGAACTCATATACTTATTGCAAAAATTTAGAAGCCATCAAAAATCAAGTACTACACGCAATGCTCCTAGGGGGATAGATTGGTAGTAAAAGACCATCGCCGTCCCCGACCGCGCTCATAAGGATGCACAAGCCGGTACACTTCATGTTTCAAATTTGTTACACAACCTTAACCATACGTGCATGCTACGGGACTTGCAAATTTCAACACAAGTATTTCTCAAATTCACAATTATCAACTAGCACGACTTTGATATTATTACCTCCATATCTAAAAACAATTATCAAGCATTAAATTTATCTTAGTATTCAATTCACTCAAAAGAAAGTTTCACATATCTTGAACACTAAGTATATTAACATTAAGCAAATTACCATGCTATTAACGACTCTCAAAATAATCTTAGTGAAGCATGAGAGATCAAGTTTCTTTAAAACAAATCCACCACCGTGCTCTAAAAAATCTAAGTGAGGCACTAGAGCAAAAATTATCATGCTCAAAAGATATAAGTGAAGCACTACGAGCAAAACTATCAAGCTCAAAAGATATAAGTGAAGCACATAGAGTATTCTAACAAATTACAAATCATGTATGGCTCTCTCAAAAGGTGTGTACAGCAAGGATGATTGTGGTAGACTAACAAACAAAGACGCAAATAATACAAGACGCTCCAAGCAAAACACATATCATGTTGGTGAATAAAAATATAGCTCCAAGTAAATTACCGATGGAAGTGGACGAAAGAGGGGATGCCTTCCGGGGCATCCCCAAGCTTTGACTTTTGGTGTCCTTGGATTATCTTGGGGGTGCCATGGGAATCCCCAAGCTTAGGCTCTTGCCACTCCTTGTTCCATAATCCATCAAAAGAATTCACCCAAAACTTGAAAACTTCACAACACAAAACTCAATAGAAATCTCGTGAGCTCCGTTAGAGAAAGAAAACAAAAGACTACTTTAAGGTACTGTAATAAACTCATTCTTTATTTATATTGGTGTTAAACCTACTGTATTCCAACTTCTCTATGGATTATAAACTATTTTACTAGCCATAGATTCATCAAAATAAGCAAAAAACACACGCAAAACAGAATCTGTCAAAAATAGAACAGTCTGTAGTAATCTGTAACTAACGCAAACTTCTGGAACCCACAAATTCTACCAAAATTAGACGACCTGGACAATTTGTTTATTGATCATCAGAAATTGGAATCACTATTTTACCACGTTCTGGTGATTTTTAACAATTTGGGCACTGAGCGCAAAGATTCTGGAAATTACAGCAAGATCAAATAACTATCTCCCAAGAAGATCTAATAGGTTTAACTTGGCACAAACACTAATTAAAAGATAAAACCACATCTAAACAGAGGCTATATGGATTATTTATTCATAAACAGAAGCAAAAACAAAAATTAAAAATAAAATTGGGTTTCCTCCCAACAAGCACTATCGTTTAACGCCCCTAGCTAGGCATTGAGATTTCAATGATGCTCACAAGAAAGACAAGAATTGAGGCACAAAGAGAGCATCATAAAACATGTGACAAACACACTTAAGTCTAACATACTTCCTATGCATGGGCATATTATAGGCAAACAAATTACCGTATCAAGCAAAAACTAGCATATGCAAGGAAGCGGAAAGGAACAATAGCAATCTCAACATAACGGGAGGTAAATTAGTAACATGAAAATTTCTATAACCATATTTTCCTCTCTCATAATAATTACATGTAGGATCATAGGAAAATTCAACAAAATATCTATCACATAAAATATACTCAACACGATCCTCATGCATGCGAAGTTGACACTCTTCTGAAATAGTGGGATAAACATTAACTGAAGTCATGACCTCTCCAAACCCACGTTTATAAAAAAATTCATAAGATTGAATATTCTCCAAATATGTGGGATCTAAAGTTGATACTCTTCCAAACCCACTTTCAATATTATTGCAAATATTATCAATCTCATATTCATCATGGGGATTAAATAAATTTTCAAGATCATAAGAAGAATCACCCCAATCATGATCATTGCAACAAGTAGTAGACATAGCAAAACTAGCATCCCCAAGCTTAGGGTTTTGCATATTATTAGCACAATTGACATCAAGAGAATTTATAGTAAAACCATTGAAATCATGCTTTTCATCGAGGGAACTATCAAGCACGGGTGCAATAACAACAATCCCATTTTTAACATAAGGAACTATAGCAAATTCATCTTCATAAATATTGGCATCATGGCCACAAGAATAGCAAGCATCATGTTCATCAAGGGATATTTCAATCAAATCATCGGAATCATCATTATCTATAGATTCATGCATATCATTAATTTCTTCCAAAGCAACGGTCATTCTTTCAATAAATTCTTGGACATAGACATTGTGAGCAAGGTTTTCATTGCAATATCTAAGTATGACGGATTTTTCAGATTTGTTGAGAGTAAAATCATACTTTTCAATCAAAGAAGCAACTTCATGAGCACCCTTAAAAACGACAAATTCTTCAATTTGTTCGATATCATAGTAACTATAAACACCCTTTGCATAAGAAGATAAGATTTCATTATCATTGAACTCACATAGGTAGGGAAGGTGTTTTTAGGGCTCTTAGAGCAACAAGTAAAATCACACATTTCACAAAGATTCAAAGCATAGCATAGCAGACTATTTATATGATACCGTAAGAGTCTCCCTTTTTCAGACAAACGGTGACGCACAAAATGAGCATGTTCATCTAAAGATTTCCCATCAACTAGGCTAGTTGGGGTTTCAGCACGAGTCCATAAGGATCGAAGATGATCCAAGTAGAACACTTTAAGTGGATCCATAACAATAGACTTTTAGCAAGCAAAGATGCAAGCAAATGTAAGGCACATGGTAACACAAGCAAACAAGAAGCAAGCGGAAAAGAGAGGGCGAATAAAACGGCAAGGGTGAAGTGGGGGAGAGGAAAATGAGAGGCAAATGGCAAATAATGTAATGCGAGAGATAGGGATTGTGATGGGTACTTGGTATGTTGACTTTCTGTCACTGGGTAAGGACACCGCAAGATTGAACCCAAAGCTAAGCACTTCTCCCATTGCAAGAACTACCAATCTAGTTGGCCAAACCAAACGGATAATTCGAAGAGACTTGCAAAGATAACTCAATCATACATAAAAGAATTCAGAGAAGATTCAAATATTATTCATAGATAAGCTGGATCATAAACCCACAATTCATCGGTCTCAACAAACACACCACAAAAAGAAGATTACATCGAATAGATCTCCACAAGAGACGGGGAGAACATTGTATTGAGATCCAAAAAGAGAGAAGAAGCCATCTAGATACTATCTATGGACCCGAAGGCCTGAAGTAAACTACTCACACTTCATCGGAGGGGCTATGGTGTTGATGTAGAAGCCCACCATGGTGGATGCCCCCTCCGGCGGAGCTCCGGAATAGGCCTCAAGATGGGATCTCGTGGATACAGGAAGTTGCAGCGGTGGAATTAGGTTTTTGGCTCATGTTCTGATCGTTTGGGGATACATAGGTATATATAGGAGGAAGGAGTACGTCGGTGGAGCGTCAGGGGGCCCACGAGGTAGGCGCGCCAGTAGCGCCCTCCACCTGTGACCGCCTCTGGCACTTCTTGGAGTAGGGTCCAAGTCTCTGGATCACGCTCGGTGAGAGAATCACGTTAGAAGGTTTCATTCCGTTTGGACTCCGTTTGATATTCCGTTTCTTGAAACACTTGAAATAGGCAAAAAAGCTGCAATTACAGGCTGGGCCTCCGGTTAATAGGTTAGTCCCAAAAGTAATATAAAAGTGGAAAATAAAGCCCAGTATAGTCCAAAACAGTAGATAAAGTAGCATGGGGCAATAAAAAATTATAGATACGTTGGAGACATATCAGTTAGCTGCATCCCATGTCTTACAGTATTTCACATCATTTGTGCAATTGCAGTTTAACTTCTACCATTTACTGGTTGCCTGTAGGTACACATGTCAGTGGCATTGATCCACGCTTGACACGGAGGAACAGCTCGCCTCACTTGTGGCCCGACTTTAGGCGGGCTCGGCCAAGATGAAGTGCCCCAAAGCAACTACCTCTCGGGACTTACCAAGTATGTACTCACCAGTTCAATCTTACCAATACCGGTTGCAATTAATGGCTATGTTACATGCAGTCGATGTATTAAGGATGTTCTAGTAAACATGTCTAACACGTTTTAGCTACTTCCCCTACCTTTTTATAAACATCTGGGCCATTCTCTTCTCTGGCAGCACCTGCCTTGTGATGTTTAACTCTGCCAATTGCATTTTTATCAGTACCGGTTTCAATGGCCATTAAGCCTGTTGCAATTAACAATTGTATCCATTTTTAAAGAGTTGTATTTCAATGGCTACAAACTTACAAAACATGACTTAGGATGCTGTTAAGCCTATTGCAATTAACAATTGTATCCATTTTTTAATCTATCCCTTTGCTACCCTGCTACTCTCTGCAATAAAGATATACTGGAGATGTTGCCCGTTTGCTATTTTTGGTGGACGCTAACCCTGTTGTACTTAACATGCATGTCCATGTACTTAAGCAGGGTCATAACGGCCGATGCTACTGTTTGTCGTCGAGGTTAGCTGCATCCCATGTTTTACAGTATTTCACATCATTTGTGTAATTGCAGTTTAACTTCTACCATTTACTGGTTGCCTGTAGGTACACATGTCAGTGGCACTAATCCACGCTTCGACCCGGAGGAACAGCTCGCCTCCGCCGCCGCTGACTTTGGGCGGGCTCTGCCAAGATGAAGTGCCACAGCAACTACCTCTCAAGACTTACCAAGTATGTACTCACCAGTTCAATCTTACTAATACCAGTTGCAATTAATGGCTATGTTTTGTACAGTCAATGTATTAAGCATGTTGTAGTAAACATGCCTAACACGTTTTAGCTATTTTCCCTACCTTGTGATTTTTAACTCTGCCAATTGCATTTTTATCAGTACCGATTTCAATGGCCATTAAGCCTGTTGCAATTAACAGTTGTATCCATTTTTAAAGAGTTGTATTTCAATTGCTACAAACTTACAAAACATGAATTAGGATGTTGTTAAGCCTGTTGCAATTAACAGTTGTATCTATTTTTTAATCCTCCCTTTGCTACCATGCTACTCTTTCGCAATGAAGATATCACTACAGATGCTGCCGTTTTATTACCACTTTCTATTTTTGGTGGATGTTAACCCTATTTTAGTTAACATTGGCTTTCCATGTACTTACACAGGGCTACAATGGGCGATGCTATTGTTTTCCATCGAGGTTAGCTGCATCCCATGTCTTATACACCATCCATTCCTAAATATAAGTATTTTTAGAGATTCCAATATAGACTACATAAGGAGCAAAATGAGTGAATCTAGATTCTAATCTAAACAATATCTATAATTCTATATACATCCGTATGTAGTTCATATTGAAATCTCTAAAAAAAGACGTGTACTTAGGAACATAGGTAGTTGTATTTTACATCATTTGTGCTATCTCAGTTTAGCTTCTAACATTTACTGGTTGCTTGTAGGTACATATATGAGCGGTACTGATCCACGCTTCGATCCCTTTTGCATATGGGGCAATGAGATATTCATGAACAAGCGTCAAGTGAGGAAACTAAGAAAGATTGTTAGGCGAAAGAAACGGGTGATTGGAATTAAGCTATTTATTTACACTTTGTCCAAGACAATAGTGAACTTTAGGATGGTAAGTAATGTGTTGCCTTTTCCCCCTGCCCACAACAAGTTACTCTATTAGATCTCAGTATCTGATATTTTTCTCTTTTCAGTGGTTTCCGAAGCTATTTACTGATGATGACCTACAAATTACATGACCGGAGTGGAGGAAACTAAGGTTAAAGTATATAATTCATGCTACCATGATAATGCTCTAGAAGTCTTCCTGAAGGCGGTGAAGGATGGGCGGGCGATCGTCCCAAGCGGTTGGACAAAAGTGGTTCGTGCCTATGGCATGCAGGAAGGCACATTATGGGCATTCCGCTTCTTCCACACCATCAGCAGTCAAAATGATTTACACTTGTCTCTTCATCTTTACCGCCTTTAAATATTGTGGTTCATCATAGTTAATTGTTGTCTAATCATGTAATTACTGAACATATTGTACTGGCAATTTTATTTATGGATTCATTGTTGAACCATTGTGCTAAGAATTTGAATTGCACATTTCATATTTCAAAATTTCCAATTCGAATAATAAATTACAGGCAAAAATAAAAATATATAGGAGCTAATAAAATAATGTGCACACGGTTAGAAAGAAAACAGCATGTGCGATGTAAAAAGAGAACATACGGTCATTGAACTTTGCAAACAGTTCTGGCAGTAAAAGAGCTTGTGATGGATAGCCTAATGCCACAAAGTTTTCTTCAACAAATTGTGTGTGATGTAGTTGATAAAAGCAAACAGTTATCCAAGGCAGAGCGTGTGTGATAGTTACACCTTTCACACACGAGCCTATACATAAAACTATGTGGGATGTACATTGATACGTCTCCAACGTATCTATAATTTTTGATTGCTCCATGCTATATTATCTACTGTTTTGGACGTTATTGGGCTTTACTATCCACTTTTATATTATTTTTGGGACTAACCTATTAACTGGAGGCCCAGCCTAGAATTGTTGTTTTTGCCTATTTCAGAGTTTCGAAGAAAACGAATATCAAACGGAGTCCAAACAGAATGAAACCTTCGGGAACGTGATTTTCTCACCGAACATGATCTAGGAGACTTGGACCCTACGTCAAGAAACAAAAGAGGGAGCCACGAGGTAGGGGGGCGCGCCCTCCACCCTCGTGGGACCCCTGTTGCTCCACTGACGTACTCCTTCCTCCTAAATATACCTACGTACCCCCAAACGATCAGATACGGAGCCAAAAACCTAATTCCACCGCCGCAACCTTCTATACCCACGAGATCCCATCTTGGGGCCTGTTCCGGATCTCCTCCGGAGGGGGCACCCATCACGGAGGGCTTCTACATCATCACCATAGCATCTCCGTTGAAGTGTGAGTAGTTTACTTCAGACCTTCGGGTCCATAGTTAGTAGCTAGATGGCTTCTTCTCTCTTTTTGGATCTCAATACAATGTTCTCCCCCTCTCTCGTGGAGATCTATTCGATGTAATCTTCTTTTTGCGGTGTGTTTGTTAAGACCGATGAATTGTGGGTTTATGATCAAGATTATCTATGAACAATATTTGAATCTTCTCGGAATTCTTTTATGTATGATTGGTTATCTTTGCAAGTCTCTTCGAATTATCAGTTTGGTTTGGCCCACTAGATTGATCTTTCTTGCAATGGGAGAAGTGCTTAGCTTTGGGTTCAATCTTGCGGTGTCCTTTCCGGTGATGAGGGGCAGCAAGGCACGTATTGTATTGTTGCCATCGAGGATAACAAGATGGGGTTTTTATCATATTGCATGAATCTATCCCTCTACATCATGTCATCTTGCTTAAGGCGTTACTCTATTTTCATGAACTTAATACTGTAGATGCGGGCAGGAGTCGGTCTACTTGTCTCGGACGTCATGCCTATATACATGATCATACCTAGATATTCTCATAACTATGCTCAATTCTGTCAATTGCTCAACAGTAATTCGTTCACCCACCGTAAAATACTTATGCTCTTGAGAGAAGCCACTAGTGAAATCTATGGCCCCAGGGTCTATCTTCATCATATCAGTCTTCCAATACTTAGTTATTTCCTTTGCTTTTATTTTACTTTGCATCTCTATCACAAAAATACCAAAAATATTATCCTATCATATCTGTCAGATGACAACCCCTTATCGCGTTGGTTGCGAGGAGTTATTTGTTTTGTGCAGGTACGAGGGACTTGCACGTAGCCTCCTACTGGAATGATACCTTGGTTCTCAAAAACTGAGGGAAATACTTACGCTACTTTGCTGCATCATCCTTTCCTCTTCAAGGAAATCCAACGCAGTGCTCAAGAGGTAGCATGCATACGAACGGAAACGTTTTCCCTGGATTGGCTGTGTGGGATGTACATAAGAACGGAAACATATTCCTTGGATTGAGTGTGTGTGATATACATATGAACGGAAACGTTTTCCCTAGATTGACTGTGTGGGATGTACATAAGAACGGACACGTATTGCTTGGATTGACTGTGTGATATACATACGAACGGAAATGTTTTTCTGGGATTCACCGTGTGGGATGTACATACGAACGAAAATGATTGGGTTTCGATGCCTCGCCCGATCACACACGAGCTCATTTTCCCCAGCCTGTGTCCCAGGAGGGCCTATCTCTGACGGTTTCTGGGTCGTGTGGGAAGGACCCCCCTATCGACCACACTCACTTGGCGACAGTTCCAAATGTCGTCGCGGAAAGGGGTTAAAAACCGTTTGTATAGCACCTCGTTGTACCAGTGTGATCATGTAGTTGACATCATATTTGTGGCTAAGACACCTTTCATAATTCTTTCATACATGTCACTCTTGATTCATTGCACATCCCGGTACACCGCCGGAGGCATTCACATAGAGTCATATTTTGTTCTAAGTATCGAGTTGTAATTTTTGAGTTGTAAGTAAATAAAAGTGTGATGATCTTCATTATTAGAGCATTATACCATGTGAAGAAAGGATGATGGAGATTATGATTCCCCCACAAGTCGGGATGAGACTCCGGACGAAAAAAAAGAGGCCAAAAAAATGAGAGAAGGCCCAAATAAAATTAAAAAATGATAGAAAAGAGAGAAGGGGCAATGTTGCTATCCTTTTACCACACATGTGCTTCAAAGTAGCACCATGATCTTCATGATAGAGATTCTCCTATGATATCACTTTCATATACTGGTGGGAATTTTTCATTATAGAACCTGGCTTGTATATTCCAATGATGGGCTTCCACAAATTTCCCTAGGTCTTCGTGAGCAAGCAAGTTGGATGCACACCCACTTAGTTTGTTTTTTAGCTTTCATAAACTTATAGCTCTAGTGCATCCGTTGCATGGCAATGCCTACTCACTCACATTGATATCTATTGATGGGCTTCTCCATAGCCCGTTGATACGCCTAGTTGATGTGAGACTATCTCCTTCTTTTTTTCTTCTCCACAACCACCGTCTATTCCACCTATAGTGCTATGTACATGGCTCACGCTCATGCATTGCATGAATGTTGAAAAAGTTTGAGAACATCAAAAGTATGAAATAATTGCTTGGCTTGTCATCGGGGTTGTGCATCATTTAAATACCTTGTGTGATGAAGATGGAGCATAGCTAGACTATATGATTTTGTAGGGATAAGCTTTCTTTGGCCATGTTATTTTGAGAACACATAATTATTTTGTTAGTATGCTTGAAGTATTATTGTTTTTATGTCAATATTAAACTTCTATTTTGAATCATACGGATCTGAACATTCATGCCACAATAAAGAGAATTACATGGATAAATATGTTAGGTAGCATTCCAGATCAAAAATTCTGTTTTTATCATTTACCTACTCAAAGACGAGCAAGAATTAAGCTTGGGCATGCTTGATATGTCTCTAACGTATCTATAATTTTTTATTGTTCCATGCTATTATATTATCTGTTTTGAATGTTTTATATGCATTAATATGCTATTTTATATGATTTTTGAGACTAACCTATTAACCTAGGGCCCAGTGCTAGTTCTTGTTTTTTCCTTGTTTTAGAGTTTCGCAGAAAAGGAATACCAAACGGAGTCCAAACGGAATGAAACTTTCGCGATGATTTTTCTTGGACCAGAAGACACCTAGGAGACTTGGAGTGCAAGTCAGAAGAGCCACGAGGCCACCACAAGGGTGGAGGGTGCGCCCCCCAACCTTGTGGGGCCCTCGGTGACCCCCTGACCTAGATCTTCCTCCTATATATTCTCAAATATCCCAAAACTTCCAGGGGAGCCATGAAACCACTTTTCCACCGCTGCAACCTTCTGTACCCGTGAGACCCCATCTAGGGCCTTTTCCGGCATCCTGCCGAAGGGGGATTCGATCACGGAGGGCTTCTACATCAACACCATTGCCTCTTCGATGAAGCGTGAGTAGTTTACCACAGACCTACAGGTCCATAGCTAGTAGCTAGATGGCTTTTTCTCTCTCTTTGATTCTCAATACAAAGTTCTCCTCGATGTTCTTGGAGATCTTTTCGATGTAATACTCTTTTGCGGTGTGTTTGCCGAGATCCGATGAATTGTGGATTTATGATCAGCTTATCTATGAATATTATTTGAATCTTCTGTGAATTCTTGTATGCATGATTTCATATCTTTGCAAGTCTCTTCGAACTATCGATTTGGTTTGGCCAACTAGATTGGTTTTTCTTGCAATTGGAGAAGTGCTTAGCTTTGGGTTCAATCTTGCGGTGCTCGATCCTAGTGACAGAAGGGGAAACGACACGTATTGTATTGTTGCCATCGAGGATAACAAGATGGGGTTATCATCATATTGCTTGAGTTTATCCCGCTACATCATGTCATCTTACTTAATGCGTTACTCTATTCTTATGAACTTAATACTCTACATGCTGGAAGGAGCCGGTCGATGTGTGGAGTAATAGTAGTAGATGCAGAATCGTTTCGGTCTACTTGATACGGACGTGATGCCTATATTCATGATCATCGCCTTAGATATCGTCATAATTATGCGCTTTTCTATCAATTGCTCGGCAGTAATTTGTTCACCCGCCGTAATAATTTCTATCTTGAGAGAAGCCTCTAGTGAAACCTATGGGCCCCGGGTCTATTTTCCATCATATAAGTTTCCGATCTACAATTTTAGTTTCCTATTTACTTTCTTTGCAATCTTTTACTTTCCATTCCATAAACCAAAAATACCAAAAATATTACTTTACTATTTATCCATCTCTACCAGATCTCACGTTGCAAATAACCGTGAAGGAATTGACAACACCTTTATCGCGTTGGGTGCAAGTTGGTGTTTGTTTGTGCAAGTATTCGGTGGCTTGCGCGTTATCTCCTACCGGATTGATACATTGGTTCTCAAAAACTAAGGGAAATACTTACTCTACTTTGCTGCATCACCCTTTCCTCTTCAAGAGAAAAAAACCAACACAAGCTCAAGAGGTAGGAAAGCACTACGAAAATATGACCGGGGGTGTAAACGGTGGAGGGGGGCGCCGCACACAGCTAAGACAATGTTCTGGTTGTGCTAGGCGCCCCCCTCCCACATATATATATGTGGGGGGAGGAGGGAGCAGCCAGGAGGCGCCCCCAAGTAGGCCCAATTCTACTTGGGGTCTCTCCCAAGTGGCGTCCCCCTTACCTTATTTGAGTGAGGGAGGAAAGGAGGAGGTGGCACCCCTCCTTTCCTTTCTCTCCTGAGGAGGGAAAGGCAGGAAGGGCCACCCCTCCCCTTTCCTTCCCCTAGGGCTGGCCTACCATGTAGAGGGGCGCACCAGCCCCCAAGTGGGCTGGTTTGTCCCCTCCTATGGCCCATTAAACCCATACACTTACCGGGAGTGTCCGAAACCCCTTCCGGTGACCCGATGACTACCCGGTGCACTCCGAAACACCTCCGGTGTCCGAATACCATCGTCCTATATATCAATCTTGACGTCTCGACCATTTCAAGACTCCTAGTCATGTCCGTGATCTCATTCGGGACTCCGAACAACATCTGGTCACCAAATCATATAACTCATATAACACTACATGTTGGGGATATTACCACTGGGCGTAAACCGGCCAGGACAGGCCGGGTTAGCTTATCAGTAGTTGAGTATGTTAAAGCCCAAGTAGGTAGATGAGGGCTTAAGGCCCATAGCCGGTTTAAGGCATGTAGCTGTAAACCGGCGTCAGTATGCAACTTGTATTGTAAGTTAGGAATAGCAGAGACCGAGCCGGATACATCTATGAACCGGCGTCGGGACTCCGTGAACCGACGGGCGCCACCCATGTATATAAGGGGACGACCCGGAGGCAGTTCAGGGACGACAGGCAACAACTCGAGACTTAGGCGAAGCTTGTTTGCTCCCTAGTCATCGAAACCCCCATCAATTCCATCACAACTAGACGTAGGCTTTTACCTTCACCGAAGGAGCCGAACTAGTATAAACTCTCTTGCGTCCTTGTGTCCGCTTTAACCCCTTCAAGCTAACCCGTAGCGATGGCTCCACGACTAAGTCCTTTCATCAGGACATCTGCCGTGACAAAACCACGACAGTTGGCGCCCACCGTGGGGCTATCGCATGATGGTTTCAAGTTCTTGGAGGGCAACTTCGAAGGACTCAAGGGTTACGCTGTGGGCCGGATGACCAAGAGTCGCCGCGGCAAGCTCTACATCGATGATTCAGGCTAGGGCCCCGAGGCCGGCTCGATTGAGTACAGGTACCGGGTCCCCTTTGGTGGCATACACATCTTCATTGGCAAGATCGGTGAACCGGGCCCTGAGCCGGACATCTGCACCGACCTCGTCGAAACGGCTCAGCGTGCGAGATCTGCCTAGGGTAAACCGGCCATGAAGCGTGCCTTCATGGGAGTCATCCACGGAGGAGAATATGATGGTGGATCAGAATCTGGTAGCGAGACCGTCGTTTATTCCGGCGACGAATCCTCGACCAGAGAAACCGAATCATTGTATCAGCTACAAGATGGCCATATTGGGGGCTGTTCCGATGGTGACAGTATTCCGGACCCCTCTGATCTGCCCAACCGGGTTGGGATATTCATGGCCGGTACACAGGCGGCGATCCACTCTTCGACCGCAGCGACAATGTTCTCCGGGTCCAGTGATGGCGGCGGGCAGGAGGCCCTGTGCACCCGCCGGCTCAAGTTTTATCTGATCTGTTTGATGCGTTGGCCGTGCTTATGGCGGAGGCTAACCCGGCGGATCAGGACGCCCACAACGCGGAAATTGCAAAGGTGAGGGAACAGATCACTCAGGCCAAGGCCGACCTGGCAGCCGAGAACAACAGGATGGCCGCAGAGCGGGCCGCTTTGGATGCGCATGCCTATAGGCTTATCTTGGACCGTAACAGCGTCGCATGAAGTCCTGAAAAGGAAGCATCGGTCTCGCCTACCGACGGTTTTCGATGCCAGAAACCTCTTTAATACCCCAAGAGCAGGGACTAGTAACCGCCAGTGATAAACCGGGCGGAGGCACCTGGGCCGGGTGCACCGGTTCAGCCTCGCCTGATGGAGCCGCCTCGACAGAATAATATCGTGCCTCAGCCTGTCCAGACACCTCCAGGTCATTATTCCAATCCAATGGACAATCTTATCGCCGCCGCTTCACGGCTGGAGGCCATCCCGATTGAAGGTGATTCTCCGCAAGCGGTGGAGATGCGCCGGGTTAAGGAACTTCTTCGAACAGCCTTGGTTCAGCAGGAAGCATATTCATATAGCCGTGACCGGATTCATTCCACCCCCGCCCAAGCCGGAGTTACAAAGGCGGATGGATGAACCGCCGTGTCCAAGAATGCATGTAACCGTGAAGCGCCCCGTGGCCATAACCCGGCGGGTGATGCTCAGGAAGTGGTGGACCAGGCCCGAGCACGAAGGGATGCGAGTTAGCAGCGCAACATGAGGCTCGTCAGCTTACGCCGGTTCGTCCAACCACCTCGATCGAGCCAGGAGTTACTTCCAGTTCTTTGGGAGTGCCTTGTCTTATCCCCGCTTTACGCAATGTGCGCCTGCCCAAGGATTTCAAGGGCCCGCGCAAGGTGCCAAATTACACGGCCGATTTGTCTCCGGAAACATGGGTAGTGAGCTATGAGATGGCCATGGAGATGCTTGACGTAGATGAAGCGCATGTGTAAAGTATTTCACCATGATGCTTGAAGGGACAACCCGTATTTGGTTAAAGAGCTTACCAGCCAATTCTATCAGTTCATGGGCCCAGTTGCGAGCCCGGTTTATCCAGAATTTCAAGGATACATGTAAGCAGCCCATGTCGATAGTGGACTTAGCAGCCTGTGTCCAGGAGGAAGGAGAGTCAACAACCCGCTGGGTACGCCGAAGTTTCGAAATTTTGCACTCATCGCATCAGATTAACGCCGACTCATGGTTATAACCTTGGAAAGCAACTGCCGATTTAAACCTCTGAAGCTAAAATTGGGACGGATGAAGCGCCATTGTAACGATATGGGGACCCTCATGACTGCATTAGTGAAGTATGCTGATTCTGATAGTACCAAGGATCCCGAGTCTGATGATGACAAGACAGGGAAGGGAAAGAAGAACAGCAACTCCAAGGGGCAGCAACACAACACAGCAGGTCATGGTAACGGAGGCAAGCGTAAAGCGGATGGCAGCATGGACTTTGTGGCTAATA
Source organism: Aegilops bicornis (assembly GCA_021605145.1). Classification (NCBI taxonomy): domain Eukaryota; kingdom Viridiplantae; phylum Streptophyta; class Magnoliopsida; order Poales; family Poaceae; genus Aegilops; species Aegilops bicornis. The sequence continues at coordinate 547,640,891 of CM038671.1, read as the reverse complement.
CTAGCGCGCAGGACAGGGGCCAGCGACGGAAGGGTAAACCGCCGAATCGCGGTGGAGCTCCAAACCCTAACCTGACCGCATGACTTATCTATTAAACCAGCCCTATCCAAAGCACGGACGAAGGAGACGCCACCAACCACCTTTGGAAGGATTGCTATATTGTGCGTGAGTTCAAAATTCTAATGCTTTCGGTATGATCACGGATCAGGTGGTGGCTCAGGATCCGGATTCCATGGGCCGGGTCACGGTGGAGAAAATGCCGATTCAGGCTTCAATGGAGATCAGGGTGGACATAACAATCAAAACAATCATAATAGCCAGGGTGGTTACAACCAGCAGCAGCAGTCGGGTTATCAGAGCAATCCAAAGCAGTTGAATAGCGGGCAATATCATGTATTCACCACTAGCTTGGATAAACGAGACCGGAAGGTTCAAAAGCGAGCGGTGAATTCTATTGAACCGGCCGTGCCTCGTTATTTACGCTGGTCCGAACAACCAATCATATGGAGCAGAGAGGATCACCCTCCCCGGGTTGACAATCCGGGTCAGCTAGCGTTGGTGGTGGCACCTCAGGTGGGAGGTTATAAGTTCACCAAGGTGCTCATGGATGGAGGAAGCAGCATTAATATCTTATACTATGAGACCTTCCGCCGTATGGGGCTGACAGACAAGAATCTTAAACAATCCAATACGGTATTCCATGGTGTGGTACCTGGTAAGTCAGCATATCCCATTGGCAAGATAGCTCTGGAGGTGGCCTTTGGAGATGATCATGATTCCATGTCAGAAACATTGATTTTTGAGGTGGTGAAGATCCGGAGCCCATACCACGCTTTATTTGGGCGGCCGGCTTATGCCAAATTTATGGCACGGCCCTGTTATATTTATCTGCAGCTCAAGATGCCGGGTCACAAGGGGACCATAACCGTTCATGGAAGTCACAAGATTGCCTTGGAGTGTGAAGAAGGTGATGCAGCCTATGCAGAGTCGGTTTGTGCCACGGAAGAGTTGAAGTGCTACAAGGATAATGTTGATCCGGCGGACATGACTCCGTTGAAGAAGCCAACCACAGAGCATGATCTGGCTCTAAAGTTCAAATCGGCAGCTGAGACTAAGCTTGTTGACTTCAGACCGGTGACTCGTCCAAGCAGTTTAGTATCGCATACCAACTTGGATCCGAAATAGGAAAGCGCGCTCATCGAGTTCATCCGTGAGAACCAGGACATTTTTGCATGGAAGCCTTCTGACATGCCAGGTGTATCGAGGGAACTCGCTAAGCACACTCTTAATGTTGATCCTAAGTACAAACCGGTGAAGCAGTTTCTCCGCCGGTTCAACGAAGAAAGGCGCAAAGCTATTGGAGAGGAGGTGGCCCGGCTCTTAGCGGCTGGCTTTATTGTTGAAGTGTTCCATCCTGAATGGCTGGCTAATCCGGTGCTGGTCCTTAAGAAAAACGGCATCTGGAGCATGTGTGTGGATTACACAGATCTTAACAAGGCTTGTCCAGCAGATCCTTTTTCCCTCCCCCGCATCCATCAGATTATTGATGCTACGGCGGGTTGTGAGCTTTTGAGTTTTCTGGATGCATATTCCGGTTATCATCAGATCAAGATGGCAGTTAAGGACCAGGAGAAGACATCGTTCATAACTCCCTTTGGAGCCTTCTGCTATGTATATATGCCCTTTGGGCTCAAGAGTGCTCAGGCAACTTATCAACGGTGTGTACAAAATTGCCTTCATAAGCAGATCGGCCGTAATGTACATGCCTATGTGGATGATATTGTGGTTAAGTCAAGGGAGAAGGAGACTCCGGTTGATGATTTGAAGGAAACCTTTGATAACCTACGGACATACAAGATGATGCTCAATCCGCCAAGTGTGTTTTTGGTGTACCGCAGCAGGTTATTGGGTTTTCGGTGTCCAACAGGGAATTGAGGCTAATCCGAGAAGATCACCGCTGTTACCTCCTGGCTAAACCGAAATGTATCAATGATGTCCAGCGCTAAGGCCGGATTGCCGCGTTGAGCCGGTTTATCAGCTGCCTCGGTGAGAAGGCGATCCCTTTGTATCAGATGCTGAAGAAAGCAGATCCCTTTGTCTGGAGTCCGGCCGCTGATAAAGCATTGGAGGACTTAAAGCGACAGCTAGCCAATCCGCTTTGTTCTTGCTTTGCTCCGATTGACAAAGAACCATTGCTACTATATGTGGCAGCTAATGCTCGTGCAGTCAGCGTAGCTATTGTGGTAGAGCGCAAGGAGGCGGGCAAGGAATATCCGGTTCAGCGTCCGGTTTACTATATCAGCGAGGTACTTATTGGGTCCAAGCAAAGATACCCGCATTGGCAGAAGCTGGTGTATGGAGTTTTCATGGCAAGCCGGAAGCTTAAGAAATACTTCCAGGGACATCCCATCACAGTGTTTAGCTCTGCTGCTTTGGGAGATATAATTCAAAACAGGGAGGCAACTGGCCGGATTGCCAAGTGGGCTATAGAGCTTGGGCCGCACGGTTTGAAATACGTGCCTCGGACGGCGATCAAGTCTCAAGCACTTGTGGATTTCATCAATGATTGGACGGAACTACAAGCACCTGAAGAAAAGTCGGATCACACCTATTGGACTATTCATTTTGATGGGTCTAGGCAATTGGAGGGCTCGGGGTTTGAGTCGATTAACTTCCCCATGAGGTGATAAGTTACATTACGTTCTCCGCTTAATGTTCCCTTTGTACTAACAATGCGGTGAGTCTGAAGCTTTACTCCATGGTCTCCGGATGGCTAAGGAGATGAATCTCAGCCGACTTAAGTGTTTCGGTGACTCGTACCTGGTGGCCCAACAAGTGTCTGGTACTTGGGATTCTAAGGACCCGCTCATGGCAGCATACCGTCGTGAGGTGGATATTATTGCAGGCCACTTCAAGGGATATCAGGTGGATCACGTGGACAGACGGAAGAACGAAGCGGCGGGTGCTTTAAGCCGGCCAGGCTCCCAGTGTAAACCAATCCCGCCTAATGTCTTCTTGGATGTCCTGCATAACCCGTCGGTCAAGCTCCCTGGCGAAGAGGATTTGGCTATTCCTGATCCGGAGGCTCAGTTGGTGGCGGCTCTGCATGTCATTTCGGACTGGACGGTTCCTTATCTTGCATACATGAACCGGGGCGAGTTACCAGAGGATGAGACGCTAGCCAAACAGATAATCCGGCGATCCAAGTCCATGACTATTGTCAATGGCGAGTTGCATCATTGCAGTGTGTCAGGAGCGTATCAACGTTGTGTGTCGCCGGAGGAAGGTTGTGAGATCTTGCGCGAAATCCACGAAGGAGATTGTGGTCACCACCCCGGTTCAAAATCTCTGGTGGCTAAGGCGTTTTGTCATGGTTTCTATTGGTTGACTGATCATGCTGATGCGGAGGACCTGGTTAGGCGATGTGACGGCTGTCAGAAGTTCTCAAGACGCGTTCATGTGCCGGCTCAAGAATTGAGGATGATTCCAATTACTTGGCCGTTTGCGACTTGGGGGCTGGATATGGTTGGGCCTTTCAAACGGTCCAAGGACAAGAAGACCCACATTTTGGTGGCGGTTGACAAGTTTACAAAGTGGGTGGAAGTGGAGCCCGTCAGCAAGTGTGATGCAGCCACGGCGGTTCAATTCATTAAAAAGGTGATTTTACGGTTTGGTTTTCCACACAGTATTATTACTGATAATGGTACCAATCTGTCTAAGGGTGCTATGAAGGAGTTCTGTGAACGTGAGCACATCCGGCTTGACGTTTCATCAGTGGCTCACCCACAGTCCAATGGCCAAGCAGAGAGAGCTAACCAAGAGATCTTACGAGGCATCAAACCCCGGCTTATGGTTCCTTTGCAGCGGACGCCGGGTTGTTGGGTTGAGGAGTTACCATCTGTATTATGGAGCATCAATACTACGCCCGATAGATCGACATGATACACACCGTTCTTCATGGTCTATGGAGCGGAGGCGGTTCTCCCCAGTGATATCCATCATGATTCACCTCGTGTAGCAGCTTATGTTGAAGCGGACAACAAGGTAGCACGGCAAGACGCTTTGGACCTATTGGATGAGGAGCGTGACATTGCAGCTGCCCGTTCGGTGATCTACCAGCAGGATCTTCGTCGCTATCACAGTCGCCGAGTTAGAACCGTAACCTTTCAAGAAGGAGATTTGGTGCTCCGGCTCATCCAAGACCAGATCGATATGCACAAGCTATCCCCACCTTGGGAGGGACCTTTCGTGATCAGCAAGAATCGCACAACGGGTCGTACTATCGATTGATATTCGAGAGCATAAAGACTCACGTACATCAGAGGAGGAGATCAACAGGCCGTGGAACATAGCTCATCTTCGGCCCTACTTTACTTGAGCCATAGGCTCTACTTATGTACATATTATGACAATGTATATATTATGATCAATACAATAAACCGGAGCCTTAGCTATAGCGGGGTCTCTGTTATTTCTACATCTTCAACGAACGTTAAGTGTGCAGACCCTACGGGTTCGAGAACTATGTAGACATGACCGAGACACCTCTCCGGTCAATAACCAATAGAGGAACATGGATGCCCATACTGTCTCCTACATATTCTACGAAGATCTTTATCGGTCGAACCTTATGACAACATACGTAATTCCCTTTGTCCATCGGTATGTTACTTGCCCGAGATTCGATCGTTGGTATCTTCATACCTAGTTCAATCTCTTTACCGGCAATTCTCTTTCCTTATTCCATAATACATCATCTTGCAACTAACTCCTTAGTCACTTTGCTTGCAAGGCATCTTATGATGTGTATTACCGAGGGCCCAGAGACACTTCTCCGATACTCGGAGTGACAAATCCTAATCTCGATCTATGCCAACTCAACAAACACCTTCGGAGATACCTATAGAGCATCTTTATGATCACCCAGTTACATTGTGATGTTTGATAGCACACAAGGTATTCCTCCGGTATCCGGGAGTTGCATAATCTCGTAGTCGAAGGAATATGTATTTGTCATCAAGAAAGCAAAAGCAATAAACTGAACGATCAATATGTAAGCTAATGGACGGGTCTTGTCCATAACATCATTCTCCTAATGATGTGATCCCATTATCAAATGAAAAATCATGTATATGGCTAGGAAAACTTAACCATCTTTAATCAATGAGCTAGTCTAGTAGAGGCTCGCTAGTGACACAGTATTTGTTTATGTATCCACACATGTATTTAAGTTTCCGGTCAATACAATTCTAGCATGAATAGTAAACCTTTATCATGATTTAGGAAATATAATAATAACCATTTCATTATTGCCTCTAGGGCATATTTCCATCAGTCTCCCGCTTGCACTAGAGTTAATAATCTAGTTCACATCGCCATGTGATTAACACTCATAGTCACTGCTACCTCTTGAGCTTGCGTTGGATTTCCTTGAAGAGGAAAGGTGATGCAAAGACAAGATGGCGTAAGTATTTCCTCAGTTTTGAGAACCAAGGTATCAATCCAAGAGGAGGCTACGCCATGAGTCCCTCGTACCTACACAAAGCAAATAACTCCTCGCAACCAACGCGAATAGGGGTTGTCAATCCCTTCACGGTCACTTACGAGAGTGAGATCTGATAGAGATGATAGATAATATTTTTTGTATTTTTTTATGATAAAGATGCAAAGTAAAATTAAAGGCAAAGTAAAAAGCAAAGCAATAATAAAATGATGGAAGATTAATATGATGAAGATAGACCAGGGGCCATAGATTTCACTAGTGGCTTCTCTCAAGAGCATAGGTATTCTACTTGGGTGAACTAATTACTTTTGAGCAATTGGCGTAATTGAGCATAGTTATGAGAATATCTAGGTATGATCATGTATATAGGCATCACGTCCGAGACAAGTAGACCAACTCACCGCATCTACTACTATTACTCCACTCATCGACCGCTATCCAAAGCATGCATCTAGAGTATTAAGTTCAAGAAAGCGGAGTAACGCCTTAAGCAAGATGACATGATGTAGAGGGATAAATTCATGCAATATGATAAAACCCCATCTTGTTATCCTCGATGGCAACAATACAATACGTGCCTTGCTTCCCCATCACACCGGGAAAGGACACCGCAAGATTGAACCCAAAGCTAAGCACTTCTCCCATTGCAAGAAAACCCAATCTAGTAGGCCAAACCAAACCGATAATTCGAAGAGACTTGGAAAGATAACCAATCATACATCAAAGAATTCAGAGAAGATTCAAATATTGTTCATAGATAATCCTGATCATAAACCCACAATTCATCAGACTCAACAAACACACTTCAAAAAGAAGATTACATTGAATAGATCTGCACGAGAGAGGGGGAGAACATTGTATTGAGATCCAAAAAGAGAGAAGAAGCCATCAAGCTACTAACGAAGGTCTGAGGTAAACTACTCACTCTTCATCGGAGGGGCTATGGTGATGATGTAGAAGCCCTCCATGGTGGATGCCCCCTCCGTGGAGCTCCTAACAGGCCCCAAGATGGGATCTCGTGGAGTCTGAGAAGGTTGTGGCGGTGGAATTAGGTTTTTGGCTCCGTGTCTCGATCGTTTGGGGGTAAGTAGGTATATAGGAGGAAGAAGTACGCCGGTGGAGCCAGGGCCCCACGAGGGTGGAGGGCGCGCCAGGGGAGGGCGCGCCTACCTCGTGCCCACCTCAAGCTTCCTTGGCATGCATCCAAGTCTCTGGGTCATATTCGGTGAGAAAGTCACGTTCTCAAGGTTTCATTCCTTTGGACTCCGTTTGATATTCCGCTTTCTTCAAACTCAAATAGGCAAAAAACAAGAATTGGGTTGGGCCTCCAGCTAATAGGTTAGTCCCAAAAATAATATAAAAGTGGAGAATAAAGCCCAATATGGTCCAAAACAGTAGATAATATAGCATGGAGCAATAAAAATTATAGATACGTTGGAGACGACGTGCATCCCTAAGCTTAATTCCTCGTCATTCCTCGAGTAGGTAAATGATAAAAAAGAATTTTTGATGTTGAGTGCTACTTGGCATAATTTCAATGTAATTCTTCTTAATTGTGGTATGAATATTCAGATCCGAAATATTCAAGACAAAAGTTCATATTGACATAAAAATAATAATACTTCAAGCATACTAACTAAGCAATTATGTCTTCTCAAAATAACATGGCCAAAGAAAGTTCATCCCTACAAAATCATAGAGTTTAGTCATGCTCCATTTTCGTCACACAAGAATGCTCTCATCATGCACAACCCCATGACAAGCCAAGCAATTGTTTCATACTTCAGTAATCTCAAACTTTATAAACCTTCACACAATACATGAGCGTGAGCCATGGATATAGAACTATGGGTGGAATAGAATATGATGATGGGGGTTATGTGGAGAAGACAAAAAAAGAGATGGTCTCACATCAACGAGGCTAATTAATGGGCTATGGAGATGCCCATCGATTGATGTTAATGCAAGGAGTATGGATTGCCATGCAATGAATGCACTAGAGCTATAAATGTATGAAAGCTCAACAAAAGAAACTAAGTGGGTGTGCATCCAACTTGCTTGCTCACGAAGACCTAGGGCACTTGAGGAGGCCCATTGTAGGAATATACAAGCCAAGTTCTATAATTAAGAATTCCCACTAGTATATAAAAGTGACAAAACAATAGACTCTCTATCATGAAGATTATGGTGCTACTTTGAAGCACAAGTGTGGAAGAAAGGATAGTAGCATTGCCCCTTTTTATTTCTTTTTTTGGGCCTCCCTTTTTTTCTTTGGACTTTCTCTTTTTTGGGGGGACAATGCTCTATTAAATGATGATCATCACACTTCTTATTTATTTACAACTCAATGATTACAACTCGATACTAGAAGAAAGTATGCCTCTATATGAATACCTCCGGCGGTGTACCGGGATATGCAATAAATCAAGAGTGACATGTATGAAAGAATTATGAACGGTGGCTTTGCCAAAAATACTATGTCAACTACATGATCATGCTAAGCAATATGACAATGATGAATATGTCATGATAAACGGTATGGTGGAAAGTTGCATGGAAATATATCTCGGAATGGCTATGGAAATGCCATAATAGGTAGGTATGGTGGCTGTTTTGAGGAAGATATAAGGAGGTTTATGTGTGAAAGAGCGTATCATATCACGGGGTTTGGATGCACCGGCTAAGTTTGCTCCAACTCTCAATGTGAGAAAGGGCAATGCACTGCATCAAGAGGCTAGCAATGATGGAAGGGTGAGAGTGCGTACAATCCATGGACTCAACATTAGTCATAAAGAACTCACATACTTATTGCAAAAATCTACAAGCCACCAAAAACCAAGCACTACGCACATGCTCCTAGGGGGATAGATTGGTAGGAAAAGACGATCGCTCGTCCCCGACCGCCACTCATAAGGAGGACAATCAAAGAACACCTCATGTTTCAAATTTGTTACATAACGTTTACCATACGTGCATGCTACGGGACTTGCAAACTTCAACACAAGCATTTCTCAAATTCACAGCAACTCAACTAGCACGACTTTTATATTATCACCTCCATATCTCAAAACAATTATCAAGCATCTAACTTTTCTTAGTATTCAACACACTCAAAAGAAAGTTTTACATATCTTGAATACCAAGAATATTAAGATCATTTAGGAAAATTACCATGCTTTTTAAGACTCTCAAAATAATCTAAGTGAAGCATGAGAGATCAATAGTTTCTATAAAACAAATCCACCACCGTGCTCTAAAAGATATAAGTGAAGTACTAGAGCAAAACTATATAACTCAAAAGATATAAGTGAAGCACATAGAGTATTTTATCAAATTCAAAATCATGTATGGCTCTCTCAAAAGGTGTGTACAGCAAGGATGATTGTGGTAAACTAAAAGGAAAAGACTCAAATCATACAAGACGCTCCAAGGAAAACACATATCATGTGGTGAATAAAAATATAGCTCCAAGTAAAATTACCGATGGAAGTAGACGAAAGAGGGGATGCCTTCCGGGGCATCCCCAAGCTTTGACTTTTTGGTGTCCTTAGATTATCTTGGGGTGCCATGGGCATCCCCAAGCTTAGGCTCTTGCCACTCCTTGTTCCATAATCCATCAAAAGATTTCACCCAAAACTTGAAAACTTCACAACACAAAACTCAACAGAAATCTCGTGAGCTCCGTTAGCGAAAGAAAACAAAAGACCACTTCAAGGTACTGTATTAAACTCATTATTTATTTATATTGGTGTTAAACCTACTGTATTCCCACTTCTCTATGGTTTATAAACTATTTTACTAGCCATAGATTCATCAAAATAAGCAAACAACACACGAAAAACAGAATCTGTCAAAAACAGAACAGTCTGTAGTAATCTGTAACTAACGCAAACTTCTGTAACTCCAAAAGTTCAGCCAAAATAGGAAGACCTAGTAAATTTGTTTATTGATCAGCAGCAATTGGAATCACTGTTTTATCACGTTCTGGTGATTTTCAACAATTGTTTTCATGAACAGAAAGTTTCTGGAAATTACAGCAAGATCAAATAACTATCATCCAAGAAGATCCTATAGGTTTAACTTGGCACAAACACTAATTAAAACATAAAACCACATCTAAACATAAGCTAGATGTATTATTTATTACTAAGCAGCAAGGAAAAATGTTGGGTTGTCTCCCAACAAGCGCTTTTCTTTAAAGCCTTTTTAGCTAGGCATTGAGATTTCAATGATGCTCACAAGAAAGACAAGAATTGAGGCACAAAGAGAGCATCATAAAACATGTGACAAGCACACTTAAATCTAACATACTTCCTATGCATAGGCATATTATAGGCAAAAAAATTATCGTAGCAAGCAAAAACTAGCATATGCAAGGAAGCGGAAAGGAACAATAGCAATCTCAACATAACGAGAGGTAATTTAGTAACATGAAAATTTCTATAACCATATTTTCCTCTCTCATAATAATTACATGTAGGATCATAATAAAATTCAACAATATAGCTATCACATAACATATTCTCAACACGATCCACATGCATGCGAAGTTGACACTCTTCCAAAATAGTGGGATTATCATTAACTAAAGTTGTGATTTCTCCAAGCCCACTTTTGTCAAAATTTCATAAGATTGAATGTTATCCAAATATGTGGGATCTAAAGTTGACACTCTTCCAAACCCACTTTCAATATTATTGCAAACACTATTATCAATCTTATATTCATTATGGGGCTTAAATAAATTTTCAAGATCATAAGAAGAATCTCCCCAATCATGACTGTTGGACATAGAAACACTAGCATCCCCAAGCTTAGGGTTTTGCATATTATTAACATAATTTACATCAATAGAATTTATAATAAAATCATTGCAATCATGCTTTTTATTCAAAGATCTATCGTGAATCACTTCATAAAGCACTTCATCACAATTTTCAGATTTACGGATTTCGTGCAAAACCTTATAAAGATAATCTAGTGCATCCAAATCACTAGGAATTGGTTCATCATAATTGGATCTCTTAAAAAGATTGGCAAGCGGATGAGGATCCATAGATATTAGCTTCTCTGTTTAGGAATAAATATTCAACTATTTCAACCAAACAAGCAAACGAGCCAAGTAAGACATCAAGGCAAACGAAAAGATGAACGGGAAAGAGAGGGCGAATAAAACGACAAGGGTGAAGTGGGGGAGAGGAAAACGAGAGGCAAATGGAAAATAATGTAATGCGAGAGATAAGGGATTGTGATGGGTACTTGGTATGTTGACTTTTGCGTAGACTCCCCGGCAACGGCGCCAGAAATTCTTCTTGCTACCTCTTGAGCTTGCGTTGGATTTCCTTGAAGAGGAAAGGTGATACAACACAGTAGCGTAAGTATTTCCCTCAGTTTTTGAGAACCAAGGTATCAATCCAGTAGGAGGCTACGCGCGAGTCCCTCGTACCTACACAAAGCAAATAACTCCGCATAACCAACGCGAATAGGGGTTGTCAATCCCTTCACGGTCACTTACGAGAGTGAGATCTGATAGAGATGATAGATAATATTTTTGGTATTTTTGTTATAAAGATGCAAAGTAAAATAAAAGGCAAAGTAAAAAAGCAAAGCAATAATAAAGTGATGGAATATTAGTATGATGAAGATAGACCCGGGGGCCATAGATTTCACTAGTGGCTTCTCTCAAGAGCATAAGTATTCTATGGTGTGTGAACGAATTACTGTTGAGCAATTGACAGAATTGAGCATAGTTATGAGAATATCTAGGTATGATCATGTATAGAGGCATCACGTCCGAGACAAGTAGACCGACTCCTGCCTGCATCTACTACTATTACTCCACTCATCGACCACTATCCAAAGATGCATCTAGAGTATTAAGTTCAAGAAGACAGAGTAACGCCTTAAGCAAGATGACATGATGTAGAGGGATAAATTCATGCAATATGGTAAAAACCCCATCTTGTTATCCTCGATGGCAACAATACAATATGTGCCTTGCTGCCCCATCACACCGGGAAAGGACACCGCAAGATTGAACCCAAAGCTAAGCACTTCTCCCATTGCAAGAAAAACAAATCTAGTAGGCCAAACCAAACTGATAATTCGAAGGGACTTGCAAAGACAACCAATCATACATAAAAGAATTCAGAGAAGATTCAAATATTGTTCATAGATAATCTTGATCATAAATCCACAATTCATCGGTCTCAACAAACACACCGCAAAAAGAAGATTACATCGAATAGATCTCCACGAGAGAGGGGGAGAACATTGTATTGAGATCCAAAAAGAGAGAAGAAGACATCTAGCTACTAACTATGAACCCGAAGGTCTGAGGTAAACTACTCACTCTTCATCGGAGGGGCTATGGTGATGATGTAGAAGCCCTTCGTGGTGGATGCCCCCTCCGTGAGCTCCTAACAGGCCCCAAGATGGAATCTCGGTAGTGAGAAGGTTCTTGGCGGTGGAATTAGGTTTTGGCTCCGTATCGATCGCTTGGGAGTGCGTGAGGTATATATCGGAGGAAGAAGTACGTCGGTGGAGCTTCGTGGGCCCCACGAGGGTGGAGGGCGCGCCTGGGGGTGGAGGGTGCGCCCCCTACCTCATGCCCACCTCGAAGCTTCCTTGGCGTAGGGTCCAAGTCTCCTGGGTCATATTCGGTGAGAAAATCACGTTCCCGAAGGTTTCATTCCGTTTGGACTCTGTTTGATATTCCGTTTCTTCGAAACTCTGAAATAGGCAAAAAAACAACAATTCTGGGTTGGGCCTCCGTTTAATAGGTTAGTCCCAAAAATAATATAGAAGTGGAAAATAAAGCCCAATATGGTCCAAAACAGTAGATAATATAGCATGGAGCAATCAAAAATTATAGATATGTTGGAGACGTATCAGTCACATCACCATGTGACCAACACCCAAAGAGTTTACTAGAGTCAGTAATCTAGTTCACATCACCATGTGATTAACATCCATAGTTCACATCTCCATGTGACCAACACCCAAAGAGTTTATTAGAGTCAATAATCTAGTTTACATCACCATGTGATTAACACCCAAAGAGTACTAAGGTGTGATCATGTTTTGCTTGTGAGAGAAGTTTAGTCAACGGGTCTGTCACATTCAATAAGTATGTATTTTGCAAATTTCTATGTCTACAATGCTCTGCATGGTGCTACTCTAGCTAAGTGCTCCCACTTTCAATAAGTATCTAGATTGAGATTCATAGTCATCTGAATCAGTGTCAAAGCTTGCATCGATGTAACTCTTTACAACGAACTCTTTATCACCTCCGTAACCGAGAAATATTTCCTTGGTCTTCTAAGGATAATTTTGACCAGTGTCCAGTGATCTACTCCTGGATCACTATTATAACCCCTTGCCAAACTCATGGAAAGGTACACAATAGATCTGGTACACAGCATGGCATACTTTATAGAACCTATGGCTGAGGCATGGGGAATGAATTTCATTCTCTCTCTATCTTCTAAAGTGGTCAGGCTTTGAGTCTTACTCAACTTCACACCTTATAATACAGGCTAGAACTCCTTTGACTGATCCATTTTGAACTCCTTCAAAATCTTGTCAAGGTATGTACTCATTGAAAATCTTATCAAGCGTCTTGATCTATCTCTACAGATTTCGATGCCTAATATGTAAGCAGTTTCACCGAGATTTTTCATTGCAAAATTCTTATTCAAGTATCCTTTTATGCTATGCGGAAATTATATATCATTTCCAATCAGCAATATGTCATCCACATATAATATCAGTGATGCGACAGATCTCTCACTCGCTTTCTTGTAAATACAGGCTTCACCATAAGTTTGTATAAAACCATATGCTTTGATCACCTCATCAAAGCGTATGTTCCAACTCTGAGATGCTTGCACCAGTCCATATATGGATTGCTGGAGCTTGCACACTTTGTTAGCACTTATAGGATTGACAAAACCTTCTGGTTGCATCATATACAACTTTTCTTCAAGATATACATTAAGGAATGCAGTTTTGACATCCATTTGCCAGATTTCATAGTCATAAAATGCGGCAATTGCTAACATGATTTGGACGGACTTAAACATCGCTACGGGTGAGAAAGTCTCATTGCAGTCAACCCCTTGAACTTGTCGAAAACCTTTTTTGACAAGTCATGCTTTGTAGACAGTAACATTACCATCAGCGTCAATCTTCTTCTTGAAAATCCATTTATTCTCTATGGCTTGCCGATCATCGGGCAAGTCCACACTTTGTTCTCATACATGGATCCTATCTCAGATTTCATGGCCTCAAGCCATCTGTCGGAGTCTGGGCTCATCATAGCTTCTTCATAGTTCGTAGGTTTGCCTTGGTCTAGTAACATGACTTCCAGGACACGATTACCATATCACTCTGGTGCGGATTGTGCTCTGGTCGACCTACGAAGTTTAGTAGTAACTTGATCTGAAGTTTCATGATCATCATCATTGGCTTCCTCTCTAGTTGGTGTAGGCATCATGGGAACATTTTTCTCTGATGTGCTATTTTCCAATTCGAGAGGAGGTACAATTACCTCATCAAGTTCTACTTTCCTCCCAGTCACTTCTTTCGAGAGAAACTCCTTCTCTAGAAAGGATCCATTCTTAGCAACAAAGATCTTGCCTTCGGATCTATGGTAGAAGGTGTACCCCATAGTTTCTTTTAGGGTATCCTATAATGATGCACTTCTCCGATTTAAGTTCGAGCTTATCAGGCTGACGCCTTTTAACATAAGCGTCACATCCCCAAACTTTAAGAAATGATAGCTTAGGTTTCTTGACAAACCACAGTTCATATGGTGTCATCTCAACGGATTTAGACGGTGCCCTATTTAACGTGAATGTGGTTGTCTCTAATGCATAACCCCAAAACGATAGTGGTAAATCGGTAAGAGACATCATAGATCGCACCATATATAATAAAGTACGGTTACGACATTCGGACACACCATTACGTGGTGGTGTTCCAGGTGGCGTGGGTTGTGAAACAATTCCACATTGTTTTAAATGAAGGCCAAACTCATAACTCAAATATTCGCCTCCACGACCAGATCGTAGAAACTTTATTTTCTTGTTACGACTAGTAAGTTTGCACGTGCAATGCACATCTAGACTAATGGATATTATATTATAGAACATTTGTAGTTTTAAAATAATGTGATGCGTGCTATTTTCAATATCTCACCTTTACAAAATCACCCAGGAGAAGTAGAAGCTTATATCTGACGGTATTCTCGACCCAATAATTGTTGATATCGTTCAGAAATATGATAAGAAATACAAGCACAAGGATTAATGTGAAACATGACCAAGTTTGAAAGCACGATCCTTTTCCCCCACTTTATACTATTTCTCACCTTTTTCACCATTCTTGTAATATAGTGAGACAAAACCTATGCACGTCTGAGAGAAGAAACACATTGAAATGTGATTGTTAGTTTTTAAGGTCCTTTGAGTATCAGGTCCTCACAGAAAAAGCTATCTTAAAAATCCCCAAAAGCTATCTCACAGAACAAATGAAAAATTGGTGTATATGCATCTTATCCATGCCAATTTGACAAAATGATTTACAAAAATACCTTTCTTGTGAACAAAACATTGAAGAATTTGAACATGAACAGCTTGATACAGTACAATAAGAGAAGCGAGAACAATACGGTTCACAAAAGTACACTTTCCTATACCTATTTTGTTGCGGGTTAAAAAAACGGAATATACTCTAGTGTAGGGTCTTCAAATTACCTTTAGCTGCATTACTGCTACTTAGGAAATTTGTTCATAGCAAAGAGTGAAGCATTCCTGCCCTTGCTTATCTACATTACTGCTACCCTTGCTTGCATTGGTATAGAATTAAACGAATCTGATCAATCGAGTTGGAGACGACAAAAAGAATTAGTGAAACAAAAGAGAGGTAATTGCAGTCGTGAAGGGAGAAGAATCCAAATAGTCTTGGATCAAAGGAGTTGGAGATAGAGATCAAAAAATTCCAAACATGGATTCATCACAAAATCTGTGTGCCTTTTGTGTACTTGGAATTCGCCACAAATTCTTTGTACATTTTTTTCAAAATCAATTTGTTACAGCTTGCACAACACCTACACTACCTTTGTATCATGCTGGGCAGTAGACATGACCATTTGCATCAAGCCAATGCATCTTTTGGGGGGAATTCTTCTAACACGGCTCCAACCAACTGCACACATTCGAGAAGACCAGATCGGGAGAATCCAGTGGGGAGGAGGCCAGATTGGGAGAAGGACCTTCGATTTTAAGTTCAAGCATCTCCCTATTGAACCATGATAGTGAGGAAATCAACCAAAGGGGTGGAGGAGATCTACAGCGGCGATGCTTAGCTTAACATAACTATTTAATAGGTTCGATTGCTATTCTGTCAAATCTGAATATAAATGCTACTGAGAGAAGAGATGAAAATTGTCATAGGGAAACGCAACATCGCCCTCTGAGAGAGAAGAGATGAAAATGGTCATAGGAGAGTGGCCAGTAGTATTTCTCATTCTCTCAAACTCATCGCTTGCTGCTCTTTTATGTGGAAGATGGCAGGGGGATTCTCTTCAGAGAGAAGAAAAGAAGGGAAGAGAAATATCAGAGTAAGAAAGAAGAAAGAAAGTCGAGACACGGTTTCTATGCATGTCAATCTTGGAAAAAAGATTCCACTTTGATATATCAGGAACGATTATAGAATTGATAAAGTATGTATATATCACTGAAGAAAATGGTGTGTGTATCACTATGAGCAATACCAAACTTCCACAATTCACACTGTATCATAAACATATATACTACTATTTATAGTAAGTTCTAATTTGCTACTTCTATAATCAAATTTGACTTGTTGCATCTCGCTTGACATAGTAATTAGTAATTGTTATCGCAGTTTTTTGAAGTTCTGTACATACAGAATAGTAGGCTCACTCAGAGTTCCCCAACCCACATTTGACATACCCAAATCGCTATTGATCCCGTCAGCCGTCGTCTAACATCCTCCTCATTGGGTCTGTCAGGCTTGCAAGCACCACCGCACCGTCACAGACTCACAGTCATGGTCCTCTACCAATATGGCCTGAGCGCATAGCACCCCCTGGCCAGATCATGCTGTTGCAAGTGGCCTCGGCCACCACGACATCGAGCTTGTATGGTCGATGTCCTGCGCTGGACTTGCAAAGAAGAGCGGGGCAACGCCTCACACTCGGGGTTGGGCGAAGACTAGTGACAGCGGCTGCAACTGTATCTCCGCCATGACTCCAAATCGATATCCCACTCATCGTCCTTCCATGTGTTGAGCTGGGCGACGCAGCCACCGCCGTCCGGGTCTACTGCTTCATTCACTCCTTGTTGACGGCCCGTTTGGATCCCGCGCCACCACGCTCAACCACTGCGACTGAGGCAGAGGTCAAGAGGAAGCGGCGATGGCGGCGTGTGGAGGGTGGAGGGTTCCTTGGTCACCGTGGAGGAGAATGAGGACCAGAATATGGGGTAGGGCACCGGTGGCGGCAGGTCAAGCCGCGGTGGGTCGGCTGGACTGAGGGGCGAGTGCCGACAGTTAGGAAAACGAAATTTTGGTGGCACCTTTTCCAGCTCTTCCTTTTATTTAGCAGCGTATCGATGGCATTGACCTATTTTTGTCTGGGGTGGAGTATGGTCAGTCAATGTAAATTGCTAAATGCACACAGTGAATGGATTAGGTTAATCCTATTTGTTATATTGACATTTGTAGGCCTAATCCTGCGGTGCTGATTGGGTCATGCGGTTTCGTGGGGCTAATTGTTGGGTGCACGTAAGAAAGTTCTTGTTTGATTGTTTAATAGTAGTGAAGATGATTCTCCACTTCACTCTAAAATTCTTTGAATTTTTCAAATGTTTCAGACTTGTGTTTCATCAAATAGATATACCCATATCTACTTAAATCATCTGTGAAGGTTAGAAAATAACGATACCCGCCGCGTGCCTCAACACTCATCGGACCGCATACATCGGTATGTATTATTTCCAATAAGTCATTAGCTCGCTCCATTGTTCCGGAGAACGGAGTTTTAGTCATGTTGCCCATGAGGCATGGTTCGCAGGTATCAAATGATTCATAATCAGGTGATTGCAAAAGTCCATCCGCATGGAGTTTCTTCATGCGCTTTACACCAATATGACCTAAACGGCAGTCCCACAAACATGTTGCACTATAATTATCAAATCTGCATCTTTTGGCATCAATATTATGAATATGTGTATCACTACGATCGAGATTCAATAAACCATTCACATTGGGTGTATGACCATAGAAGGTTTTATTCATGTAAACAGAACAACAACTATTCTCTGACTTAAATGAATAACTATATTGCAATAAACCTGATCTAATCATATTCATACTCAATGCAAACACCAAATAACAATTATTTAGGTTTCAACACTAATCCTGAAGGTAGTGTGAGTGTGCGATGGTGATCGTATAAGCCTTGGAATCACTTCCAACACACATCGTTACCTCGCCCTTAGCTAGTCTCTGTTCATTCTGCAACTCCTGTTTTGAGTTAGTAATTGATGTTTGCCTGAACTACGTCGGTATTTCCCCAAAGAGGAAGGGATGATGCAGCACAACAACGGTAGGTATTTCCCTAAGTGATGACACCAAGGTTATCGAACCAGTAGGAGAACCAAGCAACACAACGTAAACAACACCTGCTCACAAATAACAAATACTCGCAACCCGACATGTAAAAGGGGTTCTCAATCCCTTTTGGGTAACGGCGCTTAGAGATAGGCAAACGGACATGAGAGAGTTGTAAATATTGATAGATCGAACGCCAAATGAAATAAATTGCAGCAAGGTATTTTTGTATTTTTGGTTTAATATAAAATAAAAGCAAGGGAGAAGGAGATCATAAAGGCAAATAATATGAGAAAGAGACCCGGGGGCCGTAGGTTTCACTAGTGGTTTCTCTCAAGAAAATAGCAAATGGTGGGTGAACAAATTACTGTTGGGCAATTGATAGAACTTCAAATAATCATGACGATATCCAAGCAATGATCATTATATATGCATCACGTCCAAGATTAGTAGACCGACTCCTGTCTGCATCTACTACTATTACTCCACACATCGACCGCTATCCAGCATGCATCTAGTGTATTAAGTTCATGGAGAAACGGGGTAATGCAATAAGAACGATGACATGATGTAGACAAGATCTATTTATGTAGAAATAGACCCCCCATCATTTTATCCTCAGTAGCAACGATACATACGTGTCGGTTCCCCTTCTGTCACTGGGATCAAGCACCGTAAGATCGAACCCACTACAAGGCACCTCTTTTCGTTTCAAGATACATAGATCAAGTTGGCCAAACAAAACCCAAATATTGGAGAATAAATATGAGGATATAAGCAATCATGCATATAAGAGATCAAACAAGACTCAAATAACTTTCATGGATAAAAAGATAGATTTGATCATAAACTCAAAGTTCATCTGATCCCAACAAACACACCGCAAAAAGAGTTACATCATATGGATCTCCAAGAGACCATTGTATTGATAATAAAAAGAGAGAGAGGAAGCCATCTAGCTACTAACTATAGACCCGTAGGTCTACAAAGAACTACTCACGCATCATCGGAGAGGCGCCAATGGAAGTGGTGAACCCCTCCGTGATGGTGTCTAGATTGGATCTGGTGGTTCTGGACTCTGTGGCGGCTGGAATTGATTTTTTGTCGACTCCCCTAGGGTCTCTGGAATATTGGGGTATTTATAGAGGAAGGAGTCGGTTCAGGGGGCAGCCGAGGTGGGCACAACCCACCAGGGGGCGCCTGGGCCTCCCGGTGCGCCCTGGTGGGTTGTGCTCCTCTCGGAGCACCCCACAGACGTTTCTCCGGCCCACTGGATGTCTTCTGGTCCAAAAAAATCGACAAAAAGTTTCATTGCGTTTGGACTCCGTTTGTTATTGATTTCCTGCGATGTATAAAACATGCAGAAAACAACAACTGGCACTTGGCACTATGTCAATAGGTTAGTACCAAAAAATGATATAAAATGAGTATGAAACATCCAAGAATGATAATATAACAGCATGGAACACTAAAAAATTATATATACGTTGGAGACATATCAGCATCCCCAAGCTTAACTCCTGCTCGTCCTCGAGTAGGTAAGTGATAAAAATAGAATTTTTGATGTGGAATGCTACCTAACATGTCATCTTATATTATTTTGTTTATAGAATGGACATTTGGACTTTGATGTGATTCAAAGCAATAGTCTAGTTTTGACAAGAGACTTAAATACTCAAGCATATCAACAAGCAACCATGTCTTTCAAAATATCAATACTAAAATAAGTTATCCCTAGCCCATCATGCTCAGTCATTGATCCATTCAAGAAACACACTCGCATATTAACTACACCCAATACTCAAGTACGATCATGGTGCTTCCTAGTTGTTGCTTTTATAAGAGAACATGGAGACTCAAATTCAAAATAAAAATTGCATAAAGTAAGGGAAAGGCCCTTCGTAGAGGGAAGTAGAGATTTGTAGAGATGCCAGAGCTCAAAGAGAAAAACTTAGAGATAAAAACATTTTGGGAGGTGTGCCTTTCCCACCAACGAAAACGACTTAGAGTTCCCAACACTTTCCATGCTAGATATATCATAGGCGATTCCCAAATAGAAAATAAAGTTTATTCCTTTTTCCACCATACTTTCACTTTCGATGGCTAACCGTATCCACGGGTGCCCTCCATACCAACACTTCCCAAGGAATTTATTATTTGATAACACAAAGTAAATTCATTTTTTATTTCAGGACTGGGCATCCCTAATACCTTTGCCTTACTCTCATGCAATCACAAGTGAATAAACACTCATCGTGAGAATAACATATCTAGCATGGAAAATATTAGCCACCCCTCACCGCCTCGCGAGCGGTACAAACACACAAAAGAGAAGTTTATTTTGAAAATTAGAGATGGCACATACAAATTTGCTTATAACGGCAAAAGAATACCGTATATAGGTAGATATAGTGGACTCATGTGGCAAAACTGGTTTAAAGATTTTTGGATGCACAAGTAGTGATCATACTTAGTGCAAAATGAAGGCTAGAAAAAGATTGAGAAGCGACCAACCAAGAAACGAATAATCTCATAAGCGAGCATTAAGCATACTTAACACCGAATAATGCACCACAAGTAGGATATAATTTCATTGCATGACTATTGACTTTCGTGCTTGCTTAGGGAATCACAAACCTTAACACCAATATTCTTACTAAAGCATAATTACTCATCAACATGACTCACGTATCACATCATCATATCTCAAAACTATTACAAAGAATCAAGTTTATTTTGTCCAATGATCTTCATGAAACTTTTTATTATATCCTTCTTGGATATCTATCACTTTGGGACTAATTTTCATATGTTGCTTTCGATAACCTCAAACAAATATAAGTGAAGACAATCATGAGCATAATATTTCTTTCTCTCAAATTAATATAAGTGAAGCAAAAGAGAATTTCTTCAAAAATACTAAAGCACACCGTGCTCAAATAGATATAAGTGAAGCACTAGAGCAATTCCATAGCTCATAAAGATTTAAGTGAAGCATAGAGAGCAATTCTAACAAGTCATGGCATAATTTTCGCTCTCTCAAATAAGTGTGTCCAGCAAGTATTCATGACTCAAAAATCAAAGCAAAACAAGAAAAGACTCATATCATACACGACGCTCCAAGAAAAACTCATAGTATGCGACAAATAAAAATATAGCTTCGAGTAAAATACCGAAGGTCATTAGAAGAAAGGGGGGTTGCCACTCGGGGCATCCCCAAGCTTAGTTGCTTGCTTCTCTTTGGATAATAGCTTGGGATGCCTTGGGAATCCCCAAGCTTAGGCTCTTATTACTCCTTATTCCTTCATCCATCGTAAGATAACCCAAAACTTGAAAACTTCAATCACACAAAACTCAACAAAACCTTCGTGAGATACGTTAGTATAAGAAAACAAATCACTACTATAAGTATTGTAGCAAACCAATTCATATTTTGTTCTTGCATTATATCTACTGTATTCCAACTTATCTATGGAAAAAACTCATTAAATAAAACCATAGAATCATCAAAACAAGAACACAACGCAAAGAAAACAGAATCTGTCAAAAACAGAATAGTCTATAGCAATCTGGATATTTTTAATACTTCTGAAACTCCAAAAATCTTGAGAAATTAGGAAAGCCTGAGAAATTTATATATTAATCTTATGCAAAAAGACTCAACTCAAAAGCACTCTTCTGTTAAAAATGAGAATTATTTTCATGAGCGCATAAGTTTCTGTTTTTCAGCAAAATCAAATTAACTATCACCCAACATGATCCTAAAGGCTTTGCTTGGCACAAACACTAACTAAAACACAAAAAACACAATCATAACAGTAGCATAATTGTGCAAGCACTCAAGAACAGAAAGCAAAAAGCAAAAATAAAATTTATCCATTGGGTTGCCTCCCAGCAAGCGTTATTATTTTACGCCCCTAGCTAGGCATAAGATTTCAATGATGCTCACACAAAAGATAATAATTGAAACATAAAGAGAGCATCATGAAACATGTGACAAACACATTTAAGTCTACCATACTTCCTATGCATAGGAATTTTATAGGGAAACAAATTATTAAGACAAGAAATATCTATCATATGCAAAGGAGAGGAATAAAGCATTGACAATTTCAATATAACGAGAGGAAATTTAATAGCATGAAAATTTCTACAACCATATTTCCCTCTCTCATAATAATTATATGTGGGATCAAATTCAAATACAACAACTATCACATAACATATTCTCTATGTGATCCACATGCATGAAACGTTGACACTCTTCCAAAATAGTGGGATTATTTTTACCTAAAGTTGACGCTCTTCCAAACCCACTTTTAATATTATCGCAAGCATATTCATCATGAGGTTTAAATAAATTTTTAAGATCACAAGAATCATTATCACCCCAATCATGATCATTGCAATAAGTAGTGGACATAACAAAGATAAACATCCCCAAGCTTGGTGTTTTGCATATCATTAACACAATTGACATTAATAGAATTTATAGTAAAATCATTGCAATCATGCTTTTAATTCAAGGAGCAATCATGAATCACTTCATAAATTTCTTCATCACAATTTTCTGACTCACGAATCTCAAGCAAAACTTCATAAAGATAATCTAGTGCACTCAACTCACTAGCAATTTGTTCATCATGATTGGATTTTTTAAAAAGATTAGCAAGTGGATGGGGATCCATATCAATATATTTTTAGCAAGCGAAGATGCAAGCATATATAAGGCACATGGCAACACGAGCAAACAAAAGATCTGACGAGAAAAAGGCGAACGAAAAAGACGGCGAATAAAACGGCAAATTTTGTGAAGTGGGGGAGAGGAAAACGAGAGGCAAATGGCAAATAATGTAAATTGCGAGGAGATGAGATTTGTGATTAGGAACCTGGTATATGTTGAAGATCCTCCCCGGCAACGGCGCCAGAAATTCCTTTTGATGTTTGCCTGAACTACGTCGGTATTTCCCCAAAGAGGAAGGGGTGATGCAGCACAGCAGTGGTAGGTATTTCCCTAAGTGATGAGACCAAGGTTACCAAACCATTAGGAGAACCAAGCAACACAACGTAAACAGCACCTGCACACAAATAACAAATACTCGCAACCCTACGTGTAAAAGGGGTTGTCAATCCCTTTCAGGTAACGGCGCCTAGAGATAGGCAAACGGACGTGAGAGAGTTGTATATATTGATAGATCGAACGCCAAATAAAATAAATTGCAGCAAGGTATTTTTGTATTTTTGGTTTAATAGATTTGAAAATAAAATCAAAGGAAAAGTAGATCGCAAAGGCAAATAATATGAGAAAGAGACCCGGGGGCCGTAGGTTTCACTAGTGGCTTCTCTCGAGAAAATAGCAAACGATGGGTGAGCAAATTATTGTTGGGCAATTGATAGAACTTCAAATAATCATGATGATATCTAGGCAATGATCATTATATAGGCATCACGTCCAAGATTAGTAGACCGACTCCTGCCTGCATCTACTACAATTACTCCACACATCGACCGCTACCCAGCATGCATCTAGTGTATTAAGTTCATGGAGAAATGGAGTAATGCAATAAGAACGACGACATGATGTAGAAAAGATCTATTTATGTAGAAATAGACCCCATTGTTTTATCCTTACTAGCAACGATACATACATGTCGGTTCCCATACATCCTTTGGGATCAAGCACCGAAGATCGAACCCACTACGAAGCACCTCTTCCCATTGCAAGATAAATAGATCAAGTGGGCCAAAAAAAAACAAATATCAGAGAAGAAATATGAGGCTATAAGCAATCATGCATATAAGAGATCAAAGAAGACTCAAATAACTTTCATGGATAAAAAGATAGATCTGATCATAAACTCAAAGTTAATCCGATCCCAACAAACACACCGCAAAAAGAGTTACATCATATGGATCTCCAAGAGACCATTGTATTGATAGTCAAAAGAGAGAGATGAAGCCATCTAGCTACTAACTACGGACCCGTAGGTCTACAAAGAACTACTGACGCATCATCGGAGAGGCGCCAATGGAAGTGGTGAACCCCTTTGTGATGGTGTCTAGATTGGATCTGGTGGTTCTGGACACTGCGACGGCTGGAATTGATTTTTCGTCGACTCCCCTAGGGTTTCTGGAATATTGGGGTATTTATAGAGCAAAGAGTCTGTTCAGGGGGCACCCGAGGTGGGAACAACCCACCAGGGCATGCCTGGGCCTCCTGGCGCGCCCTGGTTGGTTTTGCTCCCCTCGGAGTACCCCCCCCCCCCCAGGCGCTTCTCCGGCCCACTGGATGCCATCCTTCTTATCCGCCAAGTATTTGGGGTAGTTTCGCTTCAAGTGAGCATTTCCTTTGCAATAGAAGCAGCCAGTTTCAGGCTTGGGTACGGCTTTGGGCTTCTTCATGGGAGTGGCAACTTGCTTGCCATTCTTCTTGAAGTTCTCTTTCTTTCTGTTGCCCTTTTTATTGAAACTAGTGGTCTTATTAACCATCAACACTTGATGCTCTTTCTTGATTTCTACCTTCGCCGATTTCAGCATCGCGAAGAGTTTTGGGAATCGTTTTCGTCATCCCTTGCATATTATAGTTTATCACGAAGTTCTAGTAGCTTGGTGATAGTGACTAGAGAACACTGTCAATAAATATCTTATCTGGAAGATTAACTCCCACTTGATTCAAGCGATTGTAGTACTCAGACATTGTGAGCATATGCTCACTGTCTGAGCTATTCTCCTCCATCTTGTAGCTATAGAACTTGTTGGAGACTTCATATCTATCAACCCGGGAATTTGCTTGAAATATTAACTTCAAATCTTGGAACATCTCATATGCTCCATGACATTCAAAACATTTTTTAAGACCCGGTTCTAAGCCGTAAAGCATGGCGCACTAAACTATCAAGAAGTCATCATATCGAGCTTGCCAAACGTTCATAATGTCTTCATCTGCTCCTGCAACAGGTCTGTCAATTAGCGGTGCATCAAGGACATAATTATTTTGTGCAGCAGTGAGGATAATCCTCAGATCACGGACCCAGTCCGCATCATTGCTACTATCATCTTTCAAGTTAGTTTTCTGTAGGAACATATCAAAAGATAGGGGGGCTATATCGCGAGCTATTGATCTACAATATAGATATGCAAAAACTATTAAGACTAAGTTCATGATAAATTAAGTTCAATTAATCAAATTACTAAAGAACTCCCACTTAAATTGACATCCTCAAGTTATCTAAGTGATACATGATCCAAATCAACTAACCCATGTCCGATCATGACTTGAGACGGGTAGTCATCAAAGGTGAACATCTCTATGTTGATCATATCTACTATATGACTCATGTTCGACCTTTAGGTCTCCAGTGTTCCGAGACCATGTTTGTACATGCTAGGCTCGTCAAGTTTAACCCAAGTATTCTGCGTGTGTAAATCTGGCTTACTCCCGTTGTATGTGAACGCAAAGTCTATCACACCCGATCATCACGTGGTGCTTCGAAACAACGAACTTTAGCAACTGTGAATACTCGGGGAGAACACTTTTATCTCAAAATTTAGTGAAGGATCATCTTATAATGCTACCATCATTCTAAGCAAAATAAGATGCATAAAGGATAAACATCACATGCAATCAAAATAGGTGACATGATATGGCCATCACCATCTTGTGCTTTTGATCTCCATCTCCAAAGCATCGTCATGATCTCCATCGTCACCGACTCGACACCTTGATCTCCATCGTTGCATCGGGGTCATCTCACCAACTATTGCTTCTACAACTATTGCTAATGCATAGCGATAAAGCAAAGCAATTACAAGGCGCTTGCATTTCATACATGATCATCTCATACATCATGATCATCATTGTCGATATTACAAAACAAGATCATCTCATACATCAACATATATCACATCATATCTTGACCATATCACACCACAACATGCCCTGCAAAAACAAGTTAGACGTACTCTGCTTTGTTGTTGCAAGTTTTACGTGGCTACTACGGGCTTCTAGCAAGAACCGTTCTTAACTACGCAAAAACCACAACAGTGATTATCAAGTTTGTTGTTTTAACCTTCTTCAAGGATAGGCCGTAGTCAAATTCGATTCAACTAAAGTACGAGAAACAAACACCCGCCAGCCACCTTTTATGCAAAACTATTTGCATGTCAGTCGGTGGAACCGGTCTCATGTGCGTGGACATGTAAGGTTGGTCCGGGCCGCTTCATCCCACAATACCGCCGAATCAAAATAAGAAGTTGGTGGTAAGAAGTATGAATATCACCGCCCACAACTCTTTGTGCTCTACTCGTGCATATCATCTACCCGTAGACATGGCTCAGATGCCACTGTTGGGAAATGTTGCATGGAAAACAAAAAAATCTATGCACACGCAAGATCTATCCATGGAGATTCATAGCAACGAGAGTGGAGAGTGTGTCTACGTACCCTCATAGACCGTAAGCGGAAGCGTTTGAAAACGCGGTTGATATAGTCGAACTTCTTCATTTTCCAACTGATCAAGCACCGAACATACGGCACCTCCGTGTTTAGCACACGTTCAGCTCGATGATGTCCTCCGCCTTCTTGATCCAACAAGACGGCGAGGTAGTGGATGAATTCCGGTAGCACGACGGCGTGGTGATAGTGATGGTGAAGCTATCTCCGCAGGGCTTTGCCTAAGCACTACGGAAATATGACCCGGAGTGTATACGGTGGGGCGGGGGGCGCACACGGGACACGACTAAGACAATGTTCTGGTTGTGCTAGGCACCCCCCTCCCACTTATATATAGGTGACGGGAGGAGGGAGCAGCCAGGAGGCGCCCCCAAGTAGGCCGAATCCTACTTGGGGTTTCTTCCAAGTGAACCCCCCTTACCTTATTTGAGTGCGGGAGGAAGGAAGGAGGAGATGGTGCCCCCTCCTTTCCTTTCTCTCCTGAGGCGGGAAAGGCAGGAGGGGCCAACCCTCCCCTTTCCTTCCCGTAGGGCCGGCTAGCCATGTAGAGGGGCACACCAGCCCCCAAATGGACTGGTATGTCCCCTCCTATGGCCCATTAAGCCCATACACTTATCGGGGGTGTCCGGAACTCCTTCCTGTGACCCGTTGACTACCCGGTGCACTCCGAAACACTTCCGGTGTCCGAATACCGTCGTCCTATATATCAATCTTTACCTCTCGACCATTTCAAGACTCCTTGTCATCTCTATGATCTCATTCGGGACTCCGAACAACATTCGGTCACCAAATCATATAACTCATATATCACTATATTGTCAACGAACGTAAGCGTGCGGACCCTACGGGTTCGAGAACTATGTAGACATGACCGTGACACCTCTCAGATCAATAACCAATAGCGGAACCTGGATGCCCATATTGGTTCCTACATAATCAACGAAGATCTTTATCGGTTTAACCTTATGACAACATACGTAATTCCCTTTGTCCATCAGTATGTTACTTGCCCGAGATTCGATCGTCGGTATCTTCATACCTAGTTCAATCTCGTTACCGGCAAGTCTCTTTACTCATTTCGTAATACATCATCTTGCAGCTAACTCCTTAATCACTTTGCTTGCAAGGCTTCTTATGATGTGTATTACCGAGACGGCCCAGAGATACCTCTCCGATACTTGGAGTGACAAATCTTAATTTCGATCTATGCCAACTCAACAAACACCTTCAGAGATTCCTGTAGAGCATCTTTATGATCACGTAGTTACGTTGTGACATTTGATAGCACACAAGGTATTTCCATGGTATCTGGGTGTTGCATAATCTCATAGTCGAAGGAATACATATTTGTCATCAAGAAAGCAGTAGCAATAAACTGAATGATCAATATGCTAAGCTAACGAATGGGTCTTGTCCGTCACATCATTCTCCTAATGTTGTGATCCCGTTATCAAATGAAAACTCGTGTCAATGGTTAGGAAACCTTAACCATCTTTGATCAACGAGCTAGTCTAGTAGAGGCTCACTAGGGACACGGGATTTGTTTATGTATCCACACATGTATTTAAGTTTCCGGTCAATACAATTCTAGCATGAATAATAAACCTTTATCATGATTTAGGAAATATAATAATAGCCATTTTATTATTGCCTCTAGGGCGTATTTCCATCAGTCATGACTTCCCACATTTGATATTTCGACAAGGTCTGAGAGGGGTACCGGACAAGAGCAAATCGAGATTGGAGCACACCAAATGCCCGCTCGACATCCTTCCTGCAAGCCTCTTGACACTTGGCGTAGGAGTTCTTGCCTCTTGGCACAGAGTTTGAGATAGTCTTCAGAAAGGTGTACCATATCGGATAGATGCCATCTGCTAGATAGTATCCCTTGTTGTAGTGGCGCCCATTAACCTCGAAGTTCACCGGAGGAGCATGACCTTCAACAAGCTTCACAAAGACATTCGAGCACTGTAGTACGTTGATGTCATTGTCAGTTCCTGGCATACCAAAGAAGGAGTGTCAAATCCAGAGGTCCTGTGTGGCCACTGCCTCATGTACCACACTGCAACCACCTTTTGCACTGTTGTACATCCCCTGCCAAGAAAATGGACATTTTTTTCATTTCCAATGCATGCAGTCGATGCTTCCAAGCATCCCAGAAAATCCTCTTGCTGCATTTTGTGCTAGGATCCGAGCAGTGTCTTCAACATTGGGTGATCGCAAGAATTGAGGTCCAAGCCACCACCGCCCTGCAGAACTTGTACATACACTCAATGGTTGTGGACACGGCCATGCGCCATAGTCTTCCAGTGAATCACCGGGAGCTCCATATGCAAGCATCCTCATAGTTGTCGTGCACTTCTGGAGTGAGGTGAATCCAAGTGTGCCGGTGCAATCCTTCTTGCACTTGAAGTAGCTGTCGGACTCACGGATGGAATTCACAATCCCGAGGAAGAGCTTTCGGCTCACCCGATAACGGCGTAGAAATACTTTGTCACCGTGCAGTGGAGCGTCAGTGAAGTAGTCGACGTAGAGCAAGCAATAGCCTTCCAGTCGATGCCTCTGCTTTGCCTTCACCCGGCCCGACGCCGAGCCACCTCGCCGCGGCTTTGCATTGCTCGCAAACAGGCCTGACAGAGCGGCGAGGACCATGAGGTGCTCTTCGTCCTGGGCGCCGGCATCTGCTTCCTCCTCCAGTAGCGCTGCGAGCGCCTCCTCGTTATCCGAGTCCATTGCCGAGCTGACAAATCGCCGAACACCTTGCGGGCGTGGTACGCGCGCAGCCGCCGGTATCACTGCCTGTGTGGCTGGAGCGCCGGAAAGCTCGCCCAGGAGCGGGGTGAAGGCAGTCGTGGCGAACCCTCTCCTTTCCAGCGGGGGATGACCTTTCTAGCGGCGGTGGGTAGGTAGGCGGCGTCGGGATCGGCACGGCGGTGGAAGGGCGTGCGCGTGGGGGGGCATCTAGACGTGGAAGATGCTTTTTCGCCTGACAATGGTGGCCCAGGCGCGGTTTTTTCCTTCCGCTGGAGCCCCCAAGCGCCCCAGTGTGCTGGGTTCGGCCTGGGATCGTCGGGCCAAAAAATGGGCCGAACCGGCGGAATTCGATGTCTTGGAGGGGGCCGACTGGGTTTTTTTTCGGCGCCCGCACAAAAACACTCGCTTTGGAGGGCTGTTGGGGGCACGAGTTATACTTGGCCATCCCTCGGGCCAAGCCGACCTTCGGGCCAGGCCAACCGAAGCCCGAGGCAACCCAGGCCCGAGCCCGACCCGGCCCGGCTGTCGGGCCTAAAAATCAGGTCCGAGCCCGGCCCATCACGCTAAAAGCTCGTCGGGCCTCGGGCCACGGGCCGGGCCTCTTCCTTAAACGGCAAAATCGACGGGCCCGGGCACGGCCCGGCCCAGGCTTGGGATCAAAACCTAGGCCCGAGCCCGACCCGTGGACAAGGTCGGGCCGGGTCGGGTCAGGTCGGGCCGGGCCGGGTCAGGTCGGGCCGACCGGGCCGGGCTGCCCATGGCCAGGACTAGCGCGAGTGGAGATGCTCTTACAAGGAGAAAGCACCTACAACTTAGGCGTCATCTTCCACGCCAAATGCCTTCAAGTAGAGAGTACACCCTTGCATCGGATATTCGTAGGGGCACGCGCCTGCACAGCCCTTCTCGGCCGCCCGATTGCCTCGCGGTTCGCATAGAAGTTGTATCTAACATGAGGGCACAATAAATTTGAAGTTCTAATCTTTGAAACTTATGATTTTGCATCTGAAATTTACGATTTTCTGCTCGCTCGTATCAGGTTTCAGAGTTGAAACTTCAAGCGATTTTTTATCGATTGTAGGTATAAAACTCATGACTTTATCGGTCGCTCATACTAAATTTCAAAATTTAACCATAACAATTAAAAATACTCATCAAAATGTATTCAAAACGAATCTTATTTGAAAGCCCTCGTCACGTGAAACATGAATACGAAAACAGAACTTACTTTGGACTTTTCATTCAAAAGATATAAAATTCTGAAACCGGAAGCAAAAATAAAAAGAACGCACGAGGGGCTCGGTGGCCTTTTCACCTGCGCGGGGTGACGGGTGAGTATGGAACTATGGATGGGATGGTAGAAAGAGGGGGAATGGAGTTAGAGAAAGGGAAGGGATGGAGCAGGATCGAACAGCACGATCGAACTGCAGCGAATGGAATGTACTATAGCACATGGAACGTACTGCAGCGACCTGTAGCATCACAAGGTACTGTAGCGGTACGAAGAAAGTTTACTGATTTGAAAAAATGATGAATTTCAAAAGTTCATAAATTTTAAACAGTTTCATGAATTTTAGAATTTTTTACCCATTTGAAAAAAACATGAAAATTGGAAAAAGTCCACGAATTTGAAAAAAAAGGTTCACGGATTTGAAAAAAAAGTTCACAGATTTGGGAAAATGTTCTTAAATTTTAGAAAAGCATCACGGATTTGAAAGGAAAAAAGTTCATCACTAAATAAATGTTCATCATTTTGAAAACAATATCATGATTTTTTAAACATATTTGCAAATATGATAAGGTTCATGAATTCTTAAAAGGTTCATGAATTCTTAAAATGTCCATATATTTCAAATGTATTTACAAATTAAAAATGTTCATATATTTCAAATGAATTCATGAATTTGTTAAAAAATGAGTTTGTAAACTGTGAAAACTAATACATTTAATAAAAAACATCATTGATTTGTAAAATTCATATTTCCAAAAAAAATCTTGATTATGAAAAGAATCATTTTTAAAAAAAATCATAAATTTTGGAAAGAAAAATTACAGATTTTTGGAAAAAAATGATCGTAAATTTGAAAATAAATCATGGATTTGAATATATTCATGCATTTGGAAAAAATGTGAGTTCAAAAAATGTTCACAGGGTTGAAACAAATTTCACGAATTTTGAAAAGCTAATGAATTTGTAAAACAATTGAATTTCGAAAAATTGAAATTGAAAAAACTGCACAAAACTAAGAAAAAAGTTCATGAATTTTTAAAAACGTCCACAAATTTGGAATAGCTCACAAATCGGAAAAGGAGGAAAAATCATGACAACTAAAATAAATAGTAAAAATGGCCTTAAAAGGACAGAAAAAAAGGCGAGAAGAACCAAACTACTGCTACAGTACTAAATAGGCCGGCCCATTTCGGTCGGATGTGTGCGCGTGTGAATTATACACAGCTCCATATTGGAGGTAATGTATCTACTCACAACCTCATATGTTCCAGGATAAACAATAAATTCAGAAAAATGGTAAAAATTAAAAAAGAATTGCGGAAAACTTTAAGGTTTCGAGCGTTGCGAAGTTTTTCATGAAATCACGTTTGTGAAAGTCGTGGCAAAAAAGACAAAATGGATGCTCTGAGAATGGTACTTTCGAACATATTTTGGAGCTCTAATGTTTTCTGTCACGACTTCCATCAATGTGATTTCATGATGAAAATTGCAAGTTTTCCATACTAAAAGAATCACTATTTTTTAATCTTTTTTTTATTTACTGCTCACACCAAGAACATTTGAGCTCGAGCTGAGAAATTTACTTTCACGCGATATTCCACTACTCTACAGCCGAGAATCCAGTTTCTTCTCAACGAGAGGTAATGGCGGACTCGGAAGTTTGGTCTATGGGTTTATCTACACTTTATATCGAAAAAATAGTAATTAAATAAAAATTCAAAAAGTTCTAAAAGTATTTTAAAATAAACTTGAAATTTTGTTGTATGTGAAAATAACTTCACAAAAGAAAAAAAAAGCTTTGACTACTTTCCAGAAAAGCTAAATTTGGGCCAAATTAATGTGAATAGTGACCTATAATAGCAAATAATTTTTATTTTTTCCCTGAGGTCAAGGTTGGCTTTTTATGCATGAAAAAATATAAAGTAGTGCAAAAGAAAGTCAAGGTCAATCTAAAAATAGCTTTTGAACTATTTTGACTTTATTTGTAATTATTAAAAAATCCCATATAGGATGTAGATACAACCAGAAACCAAGAGGTATTTCTCGGGTAAGAGCAACTACAACCGGCCGACCCATACGACCACTCTTTTTGTCCGTTTGTATCGGCCACGTCAACGCCAGTGTCTGTTTTTTTCATATGGGTCGGCGCGTGCACCCAACGTTGGCCCGACACATTTTTTTAACCGCGGACTTAAAAAAACCCAGCAAACACGTTCAAACTTAATATAATTAAACATTAAAAGCTGGTCAACCGCCGACCAAAGTCCACATAAACATTAATTAAACATAATAATAAAAACTTGCACCGCCGCGCGCTGCCCTGGCTGTCCTCGTCTTCGACCCGGGGTCGGTGTGATCGACCAACTCCGGAGCTAAGCCGGCCCGGGGAAACGCCGCTTCCCAGACCCGGGCCACGTCGCCCTGCACCACTGACTAGACTGCTTGGCCGCGGGCACGGCGCTCGTCCTCCAGCTGGTGCGCGAGCCTTCCACTACTCGAGGTACACTTGCTCCTACATCGGCGTCGCGCCGAGCCACACCGGGGGAGGGAGGGCACTGACTCACTCGCGCAGCCCACTAGTCCAGATGTAGCGCTCCACCATGGGTTGGGTCAGCGATGGCTCGGCCTTGGGCTCTGGGAGCCTCCGTGGCGACGGCGGAACCACGCAGTCGCTGGCCTTAGAGAGGGCGAAGGCCTTTGCTGGCCTCCTCCTCCTCCTTACGCCGCTTGTCCTCTATGGAGGTCTGCATGGCCGCCGCCAACATGGCCTCGTAGGCAGCGTCCCCTTCCTCCTCTGGCTTGACCACTGGGGCGGCGAGGGGCTGGTGTGGTGGTACTAGACGCTGGGACGTCGTTGCTCTTCGTACTCGAGGGCAAACCAGGCCTCCCAATCGGGAGAGTCTGGCGCGTAGGCAGGAAGTTGGCGCTACTCCGGCGGCAGGAGGTCCCAGCGCCGCCGTACCTCCTCGGCGTTAGCCCGCTGCGACCGCGGCACCGCCTGCACCGGGATCCGTTGTGGATCCAGACGCTAGTCGTGCAGCAGGATGACATCTGGGTACGGCAGTGGCTGCCTGTACTACCAGTGCCATCGCGCCGGGTGCACCTGAATTTGCAGTCGCTGCCTCACGGAGCGTGCAGGCGCTGGCGCCGACGGCGGATGAGGCGCGCGGGACGAGCTGGCACCGGGGGTGAGCTTCCCCTGAAGAAACCCATGCCGCTATAGTTTGCTTGTCACCGGCAAGGGAGCACGCGTGCTAGATGTTGACAGCAGTGGAAGTGAAAGTGGATGAGGCCAGCCCTCCTGCACACGTGGATTAAAACTCCCACAAGTTCCACTCACTATCACGTGGGTCCGCGGTCAGGGGAACCATGATAAATATGACTGTGTGTGGTGGTTAACCGGCCGATATGTGGGCCGCGGCGGACATCGAGAGGACACGCGGCTCATCCGTTTTGTGTCCGCGCCGATGCAAACCAGGCCCAAATTTGAACCTGAAATGCATCGCCGCGGACATCTAGCAGACGTGTTTTGGGTTTGTGTCGGCGCGTTAGGCCGGTGTTTTTGGCCGCTTCGACCCGTAGGAACATGCACGGACAAAATGGGTTGGCCGGTTGGAGTTGCTCTAACGTCCTGCTTCTCATGATTTCATCACATCGTTGGTGGAGTCAACTTTTTTTTGAAAGCAACATAGCTTTATTACTTAACCGTGCTTGGGCATGTCTCCCAAAACACATTTGCCAACATGGGCTGGTACATTAGAATCCCACTGCATACAGTGGTCAGGTACACACATACGACCAACACCGGCCAACCACTGGTACAACGAGGTGCTATACAAACATTTTTTAACTTCTTTCCGCGACGGCGTTCGGAACCGTCGCCAAGTGAGTGACTGCGATAGGGGGTGTCCTTCCCACACGACCCAGAAACCGTCGGGGATAGGGAGCCCGATGCATATGCAGTACTCCCTACTCGTTTGTGCTCGCATTGCCATCACAGTCGGTATTCTATGGTGCTGCGTTTACGATGCGCGGCCAATCACAAATAGTTCACGATTATAGAGGTAGACAATCACACACATTTACTTTTCCTCGACTGTGTGGGATTCGATGTAAGAGCGCACACAGTTGTCGCTATAAAATTGTATGTGAAGCTTGAATACATCCCACACGATTCATCTGTTGTACCCGCGTCGGATGATCGACCTATCGCATGCGTTCTTCTATGACCAAACGTCTGTGATGCGCACAACATCACAAACAGTCCATAATTGCGAAGCGTGTATGATAAGGTGACTATCGCAAACTTTTAATAAGAAAGAACTGTGTGCGGTGTTGTTGTTAATCACACATGTTTTTTCTTGGCTGATCGTGTGTGCAGTAGAGATTGATCGCACACGTAGTGGATCCTAGAAACGGGTCTTATCTCCACGTCTATCGCAGATGTTTCGCTTTCGCAAACCCTGTGCAGTGTAATCCCTAATTTAAAAATCACATGTTTTGATTTTGAAAGTAGGCAATCACTTATTTCATATCCAATCATGTTTATTACAAATATAGGTTCAACCACAAATGCATAATTCGATGCACATGTACAAATACTGAAGAACTACAGAAGCACCGAGTAAAGAATGATGAACCACAGTTGTACTAAAGACTGTAAAGAGAGAGGCGAAAGACATTCTGGTTGCTGGAGAAGGTGAGGCGGAATGTCCATATTGTGCCTTCCTCCATGCCTAATGCGCGCATGACTCTAGGCCAACCCTTTGTGATGGCTGCCCATCCATCCTTCATTGTCTTCATTAGAACTTCTCGATGCTCATTGTAGTCTGGATGAAATACTTTAACCTTCATTGTGTGTCCACCAATCATGTACTTTGCGAGGTAATCTTGAGTGAACTGCTTCGGGAACCACTGTGAATGAAAAAGATTCAGACATTGTTATCTAACAACTCATTATGGGCAGTAAAAAGAGAAGGCTGCAGAGTTTGTAGTTACCATCCTACAGCTCACTATTGTGTTGGATAGAGCATAAACAAATAATTTGCTTGCCACCATTCGTATCTTTTTGCTAATAATCCTTATTAGTTTCCTTACTTGATGCTTGTTCATGAATATCTCATTGCCCCATATGCAAAAAGGTCGATGCGTGGATCCTTGCCAAGGTCATATGTACCTACAAGCAACAAGTCAATATTAGAAGCTAACAAGTGTCCAGGCCTGGATCTATATGCACTACATTATGGAACGATGGGGGGAGTACAAGCCGAGGGATGAAACTAACCTCGGCGGAAAATGGTGGCCACTCCCGTTGTTGTCCTCCATAAGTAGTGGAATGGCATGATAAGCACATCAACCTTAACATCAAACAAATATAGCAAAGGTAAACAACATCATCTCCAAATGATAGCTTGAATGTGTTGGTTTCAGCATGCTGTTAAAGCAGATATAAAATGGAAGGCAATGTTACCGACAACAGGCTTAACAACCATCAAATATTGCAATTCAAACTGGTATTGTTGAAAATGAATAGAACGTAGGTAATGCTTAAACATCACACTAGATAAATGTGTAAAACTGAAATAAAGAGCATGTGTTAACTACATCAGGCATAACTGGAACCAAATATAGCCGTTCAAACTGGTATTGATGCAGTCGAGCGGCACAGTTCTGACTTGCACATAATGAACATTACATTGTGAATGACTGAAATAAATAAGGCATAAATTATCAGTATAACAACCAAATATAGCCATTGAAAACTGGACAAAGTCTCACTGCAACCAACCTAACAAGCAAATACAGATAAACTGAGCATATGCTTGAAAACTGGAAAAATGATCACTGCAACCAACCTAACAAGCAAATACAGATAAACAAGGCATTTGCTTGAAAACTGGACATATGCTCACTGCAACCAACCTAAGAACCAAATACATATAAACAAGGCATCTGCTCGATAACTAGAAAATGCTCACTGCAACCAACCTAACAACCAAATACAGATAAACAAGGCATCTACTCACTATAAATAACCAAATATAGCCATTCGTGAAACTGAAGTGGACAATTCATACTTAAACATCACATAGCCCTATTGAACAATACATTTTTGCATAACTGAAATAATTAAACACGACACATTTAAAGCATCGCATGGCAAATGCTACTACAACAAAGGGTACGGGTTAGCAAGCTAGAAAATGTAAGATTTGTTGATAGGATGTTGCCTCACATGTCATGGACGGGATCCTTCCAGTTGGAAGAGCACAGACCCATGGTGTGCTCTCTAATGTCACAGATGGGTTGTTTCACCTTGGAAGAACCTTTGTGGGTTCCCTCCTCGTGGTCGTGGTCAATGAGATCTGACTTGGCAATTGAGGATCCCAAGCCATCGCCGGAGAACATGTCCTTCAAAAATGACAAAATGGGCTCGATGGCGTACAAGGATCGCAAATCCTTGACTGCTTGGTGGAGGAGATCAGCGGCATGGCCACCTCGCCAACGTCCGCCGGAGAGGCCATGATAAACCTCTCCTTGGCCGAACGCTCGTCGAGCTCCCCGGGATACGTGGTCAAGCTTAGGCCATGACATTCTGGAGCAGGGGATGTGGATCTGGCGGGGAGGGACACCGTAGGTCTCATCTAAAAACTCAAGGGAGTGGGGCGACGGATGGGAATCGCTGGGTAACCTGAACTTTATTATCTAAGGTACGAGGAACGGGCAGACCGGCCGGGGTTTCCGGAGGCGGCAACGAGCTAGGGTTCGAGAGGGGAGGGGGCCGGGTGGGGGACTTTGGAGGGGGTGGTGTTTGATAATACGTCGCGGCTACTAAATTTTTTAGTAATGGTGGGTGGAGATGGTGGTGGACGAGGGAAGGCGACGGTTCAAATGCCTCGGCTACTGCAATTTTACTATAAGGTCGGTGTTGGAGGAGTGTGGGCGATGGTTGAAGTACGACGGCTACTAAAATTTGGGTAAAGGAATTGATGCGGGGCTGGAGTACCCAAGATCGTGCACGGTCCAATAAGAATATGCGTGTATGATAAAAAGGAAAAGTGGCGGAACCGCCGATTTTTGCAACGCTCAAGACAAGTAGTTTGTTTTTAGATTTCTAGTTAGCTGGTCTATCACACATGGTTCATCCTAATTTCTAAATAAAGTACCCGCCTTTAGCTTACGCAGATGGTGATTTTATAGCGCACTTGCATCGCACACGGTTAAGCTAGTACCTCCACCCTTTGCTCACGCTTGCACAGTCGTGGTGATTTTACAGCGCACTTGCATCGCACACGGTTGAGCTAGTACCTCCACCTTTGCTCGCGCTTGCGCAGTTGTGGTGATTCACAACGCACTTGCATCACACATGGTTAAGAAATTATACCCGTGTCTGTTGAGCGCCATCAGAGTCTTTGCAGCAAAAAAACGTTAGAGAGGGTCAGAAGACAGCCACACCAGGGTGGTCTGTGATGTTCAAATTCCAATGCACAACTTTGACCGCGCAGGCCCACGGTTGGGCGCGTCGTCGAAGATCGATGAGAGGGGCCA
This sequence comes from Aegilops bicornis, assembly GCA_021605145.1. Taxonomy (NCBI): domain Eukaryota; kingdom Viridiplantae; phylum Streptophyta; class Magnoliopsida; order Poales; family Poaceae; genus Aegilops; species Aegilops bicornis. Next base: position 547,602,767 of record CM038671.1, on the reverse strand, counting down.
GAAGTCAAGAACCACCTGGAAGTGGCCAAATATATGTAGGAATATTGGGTGTGGTGTTTAAAACTTTAAATACACAATGCACAACTTTGGTGGCACCTGCCTCGCAAACCCGAAAGCACCCTTGGATATATCTATAATGACATAATGTCGGAGCTAGCTAGGGTGCTTGACCCACCACCTCCCACTTCGTGTCAGCGGGGCGGATGCATGTAATGATACCTTGGTCATACATGCATGTCGCCATGACCTACCATAAGACAGAACAGTGAATCTATCATTTGGTCAAACGACAACTATTATTGTCGATAAACCGCTTGGGCCAACAGATTGAACCATCATAAAAATCGCACGAGGGGGACCACAAAACCAGCACCTCTTGCATGCGGCCCACATGATGTACGTTGGAAGGGGTGATGCGTGTTTTCAATATAGAATAATGTACAATTTAGATGTGGTGCCTACCTCTCGATACAGACAACAACCATGAAGGCCAGGTAGTTAAGGACGAGATACGCAGGGTACGGTGTAGGTCGAACCCAGGAATCCGAGCATGTGGGAAGGAATCCTAACAACGCATGAGATCGAGCTTTGGTTGAACGACATCTGACGGTGACCGGCCCTAACATGAACTAGGAGGAATCCATTCATGGCCAACACATACCCCTCGTTATTGATCAAAGAGGTCATATATATACACTCGGGGAGCCCACATATATGTGTGTCGTCACAAAAAACAACACAAGGGAGACGTGGTCGATCAGAATACCTCGTATACACTGCATGCGACCCGAAAATATGTATGGGTACGGTGGTGTATGATGTGTTTAAATCTCGAATGCACAACTTCGATGGGGCACCAACTACATTACAAACCAAACACCGTACCCGACCCCAAGCCTAGTTCAATACGTACGATGTCGATTTCCTAACTTCCAGGCGGCGGCGAGGGGGGGGTGGGGTGTCGTCCAACGCATGCGCTCAAACTTTATTTGGTCTAACATGGCACACATAGCAATAGGAAACCATCATGGTCAAACCCTTCTGGTTGTTGGGTCAAAGGGATAGATTGTGTGGGCCCCCCTCATTGTCGGTAAAGGATAATATATATACCTCGGGGAGCCCACAGTTATGTGCAGCGTCTATAAACCGCACAAGGGATACATGCTCGATCAGAACACCCTGACCCCTATACCCTGCATGTGACCTGAAAAAGGTTTATATAATCGCCATGACAGGTAACTATAGAGTCAATCATTCTTTAATTTTTTAGAGCAAAAAATAATCAATAAAAACATAGTCTACAAATTAGCAAAACAAGGATCCCAATGTTTATATAATCGCCATGACAGGTCACTAAAGAGATATTTATCTCTTTATCTCTATAATGACCATGTCGTACCATTTAAATGAAGCTTGATATATGCAACTTCCCACCGGTCACTGATAACCCACAAGTATAGGGGATTAGTTGTAGCCTTTCTCGATAAATAAGATTGTCGAACCCAACTTGGAGCTAAAGGTAGAACAAATATTCCCTCAAGTTCTATCGACCACCGATACAACTCTATGCACATTTAATGTTTGCTTTACCTAGAACAAGTATGAAACTATAAGTACTTTGTAGGTGTGATAGGATAGGTTTGCAAGATAATAAAGAGCATGTAAATAAAATCTAGGGATGTTTAGATAAAGAAACAACTAAGTTAGTTTTAGTAGAGACCTTTTTGTCAGGAGAAAGTTATTTGTCCTTAGGCAATCGATAACTAGTCAGGTAATCACTATTGCAATTTTATATGAGGGAGAGGCATAAGCTAACATACTTTCTCATCTTGGATCATATGCACTTATGATTGGAACTCTAGCAAACATCCGTAACTACTAAAAATCATTAAGGTAAAACCCAACTGTAGCATTAAAGTATCAAGTCCTCTTTATTCCCATATGCCATAACCCACTTATCGATGTTTGTGTTTCTATCACTCACACAACATAGACAATAAGCAAACCATGAACATATTGCAAACCCTACAGTGGGAATCCCTCACGCTTGTGCGACATGGAGAGCACCATAGGACAACACCAACAATAAAACATGCAACTCAAACCAATCACGATCATCAATGAACCCATAGGACAAAACGGATCGACTCAAACATCATAGGATAGCCATACATCACTGGGAAATAATATATAGCGTTGAGCACCATGTTCAAGTAGAGATTACAGCGGGGAGAAGGGGTGTTACACCGCTGCATAGAGGGGGAGAGAGTTGGTGATGACGGCAGCGAAGTTGTTGGTGTAGATTATAGTTGCAATGATGGCCCCAGCGGCGTTCCGGCGCCACAGGGAGAGAGGGGGAGAGAGCCCCCCTTCTTCTTCTTCCTTGACCTTCCCCCTAGATGGGAGAAGGGTTTCCCCTTTGGTTCTTGGCTTCCATGGCGGCGGAGGGGTGGGAGCCCCTCCGCGATTGGATCTCTCTCTCTCTCTCTCTCTCCCTCTCTCTCTCTCTCTGTTTCCTTCTGTTTCTGCGCTCCCAGATTTTGGCTTTCACCATTTCTTAAATTCCCGGAGATCTGTAACTCCGGTTGGGCTGAAATTTTAACATGATTTTTATCCGGATACTAGCTTTCTTGCGCCAGAAGAAGGGCACCAACCGCCTTACGGGGTGGCCACAAGGACCAGGGGCGCGCCCTACCCCTGGGGCATGCCCTCCGTCCTTGTGGGCCCCTCCAGCATCGTCTCACGTCGATTCTTTTTCCCAAAAGTCACATATATTCCAAAAAAATCTCCGGAAGTTTTTATCGCGTTTGGACTCTGTTTGATATGGATTTTATGGGAAACAAAAAACATGCAACAAACAGGAACTGGCACTGGGCACTTGATCAATATGTTAGTCCCGAAAATAGTATAAAAAGTTGCCAAAAGTATGTAAAAGTTGTAGAATATTGGCATGGAACAATAAAATATAATAGATATGAAGGAAACTTATCAGCATCCCCAAGCTTAATTCCTGCTCGTCCTCGAGTAGGTAAATGATAAAAAAGATAATTTTTGATGTTTATACCTATCATAATCTTGAGCATATAATCTAATCATGGCATGAATATTAAGACACGAGTGATTCAAAGCAATAGTCTATCATTTGACATTAAGACAACAATACTTCAAGCATACTAATAAGGCAATCATGTCTTCTCAAAATAACATGGCCAAAGAAAGTTATCCCTACAAAATCATATAGTCTGGCTATGCTCCATCTTCATCACACAAAGTATTAAATCATGCACAACACCGATGACAAGCCAAGCAATTGTTTCATACTTTTGATGTTCTTAAACTTTTTCAACTTTCACGCAATACATGAGCGTGAGCCATGGATATAACACTATAGGTGGAATAGAATATGATGGTGGAGGTTGTGTAGAGAAGACAAAATGGGAGAAAGTCTCACATCAACTAGGCAAATTAATGGGATATGGAGATGCTTATCAATTGATGTTGATGCGAGGAGTAGGGATTGCCATGCAACGGATGCACTAGAGCTATAAGTGTATGAAAGCTCAAACTGAAAACTAAGTGGGTGTGCATCCAACTTGCTTGCTCATGAAGACCTCGGGCATTTGAGGAAGCCCATCATCGGAATATAGAAGCCAAGTTCTATAATGAAAAATTCCCACTAGTATATGAAAGTGACAACATAGGAGACTCTCTCTATAAAGAACGTGGTGCTAATTTGAAGCATAAGTGTAGTAAAAGGATAGTAGCATTGCCCCTTCTCTCTTGTTCTCTCATATTTTTTGTTTTTGGCCCTCTCTTTTTTGGCCTCTTTTTTATTTTCCATCCAGTCTCATCCCTATGGGGAAATCATAGTCTCCATCATCCTTTCCTTACTGGGACAATGCTCTAATAATGATGATCATCATACTTTTATTTACTTACAACTCAATATTACAACTCGATACTAGAAAAAAGACATGACTCTATATGAATTCCTCCAGCGGTGTACCGGGATGAGCAATGATCTAGCGTAGCAATGACCTCAAAAAATGGACAAGCCATGAAAGCATCATGCTAGCTATCTTACGATCATGCAAAGAAATATGACAATGAATGCTCAAGTCATGTATATGATGATGATGGAAGTTGCATGGCAATATATCTCGGAATGGCTATGGAAATAGCATGGTAGGTAGGTATGGTAGCTGTTATGAGGAAGATATAAGGAGGCTTATGTGTGATAGAGCGTATCATATTACGGAGTTTGGATGCACCGGCGAAGTTTGCACCGACTCTCGAGGTGATAAAGGGCAATGCATGGTATCGAAGAGGCTAGCAATGATGGAAGGGTGAGAGTGTGTATAATCCATGGACTCAACATTAGTCATAAAGAACTCACATACTTATTGCAAAAGTCTAGAAGCTGTCGAAACAAAGCATTAGACGCATGCTCCTAGGGGGATATATTGGTATGAAAAGACCATCGCTCGTCCCCAACCGCCACTCATAAGGAAGATAATCAATAAATAAATCATGCTTCGACTTCGTTACATAACGGTTCACCATACGTGCGCATGCTACGGGAATCACAAACTTCAACACGAGTATTTCTACAATCCACAATTACCCACTAGCATGAATCCAATATCACCATCTTTATATCGCAAAACTATTGCAAGGAATGATACATATCATATTCAGTGATCTACAAGTTTTATGTAGGATTTTATGACTAACCATGTGAATGACCAATTCCTATTAACTCTCTAAATAGATATAAGTTAAGCACGAGAGTTTAATTATTTCTACAAAATATATGCCCACGCTCTAACAAATATAAGTGAAGCAAAAAGATCATTCTACAAATGGCGGTTTTGTATGTGTAGGGAAACAGGCAATCCAAACTTGAAATGGTATAAGTGAAACTCATGAAGCATTCTATATAGCCATACTCAAAGATATAAGTGAAGTGCAAAGAGCATTCTATGACTCAACAAAGGACTATCTCATACCAGCATGGTGCATTATTAAAAGAAAAATAAAAAGCACACGACTCTCCAAGATTTACGCATATCATGTGATGAATAAAAATATAGCTCTAAGTAAAATTACCGATGATCGTTAATTAGAAGAAAGAGGGGATACCTTCCGGGGCATCCCCAAGCTTAGTTGCTTGGGAGTCCTTGAATATTACCTTGGGGTGCCTCGGGCATCCCCAAGAATAGGCTCTTGCCCCTCCTTATTCCTTCATCCATCGTGATCTCACCAAAACTTGAAAACTTCAATCACACAAAACTTAACAAAACCCTCGTGAGATCCGTTAGTATAATAAAACAAATCACCACTTTAAGTACTGTTGCAAACTCATTCATATTTTATTTTTGCATTGTAGCTACTGTAATATAACTTTTTCATGTATTATACCACCAATACAATCGATTGTTTCATAAACACGAGCAAAACAATGCATCAAAAACAGAATCTGTCTTAAACAGGACAGTCTGTAGTAATCTGAACATCAGCCATACTTATGTAACTCCAAAAATTCTTAAAAATTAGGACAAAATAAACAATTTGTATAGAAGTACTGTGCAAGAAATTTCCGAAGCGTTTGACTTTCTAGTAAAAAATGTAAAATCGCGCACTACAGCCAAAGTTTCTGTTTTTGCACCGCACAAACCAAACAAGCAATCTAATCATCCTAAAGGCAAATCTTGGCACATAATTTTTATAATACAATATATTTATACAAGGGGATAATTATTTTTGTTGAAATTTTTCTGTAATTAAGATTCACAAAGTTTCCATGGGCATGAACAAAGTTCAAGGCATGCTCCCATTTTAACAATGCTCGTCTCTCTTACTTTCACTTTTTTTGAAAAAGTTTTAGGTTCCCCTCTTTATTTTTTTGTTTTTAAACTTTTTAAAAGCACTCAACAGAAATAAATGACTCTCTAAAACTTCTGGGTTGTCTCCCTGGCAGCGCTTTCTTTAAAGCCATTAAGCTAGGCATATAGTGCTCAAGTAATCGATCCACTCGGATCCCAAGGTATATCAAAGCCAATTTTAATTAACAATGATTTGTGATTTAGTAGTGAGCACAAAGTAATATATATCATGTAATGACGAAGTCTAACTCTCTTCCTATGCATAGGCATGTCATAAAAGAACAATTCATGCACACAAAGTAAAGGCCAATGCATAGTATAAACAGTTTCTTGCAATTGTATCGTATTGGAAACATAGAGAGGCGGAGATGTAGTTCCTCTGTCATAATAATTGCAAGTAGGAGCAGCAAGCACATGCATATTATATCTATCAAAATCTTCATGTGCAGTAGTAGAATGCAACCCATCAATATAGTCCTTAATAAGCGCAAACTTCTCCGATATAGTGTAGTTGGGAGAATTCAAAAGGATAATAGGACTATCATGCGTGGGTGCAATACAACAATTTCATGCTTCACATAAGCGACTATAGCAAGTTCATCTCCACAACCATAATTCAGGTTGGCATCTTGGCCATAAGCATAGCAAGCATCAAGTTCATCAAAAGCGGATATTACAAACGAATCAAAAGGATCATAACAATCATCATAGCATTCATCCTTCGGTAAGCATGAAGGGAAATTAAACAATGTATGGGATAAAGAGTTACACTCATTAGAAGGTGGGCACGGGTGATCAATTCGCTCTTCCTCCTTTTGTTCTTCGCTCTCCTCCTCATCTTTTTCATCTAATGAGCTCACAGTTTTAGCAATTTCTTCTTCCATAGTTTCCTACAAAATATTAGTCTCCTCTTGGACAGTGGAGGAGTCCACAATATATGGCTTAACATAAGCATTAGAAGCATAGTTTTCATAGCAATATTTAAGTATGACAAATTTTTAGATTTGTAAAGAGTAGCATCATACTTTTCAATCAAAGAAGCAATTTCATAAGCACCCTTAAAAGCAACAAATTCTTCAATTTGTTCAATATCAAAGTAATTATAAACACCCTTGGCATAAGAAGATAAGATTCCATTATCCTTAAACTCACATTGGAAGCGAAGGTGTTTTCTAGGGTCCTCAGAACAACAAGTAAAATCATGTATTTCACATAAATTCAAAGCGTAGCAATACAAACTATTAATACGATGTCATAAAAGTTTCCCTTTTTGATATAAACAATGTCGCACAAAATAAGCATGCTCATTTAATGATTTTCCCACAACTAAGCTAGTTGGGTTTTCAGCACGAGCACAAATGGATCGAACATGATCCAAGTAGAAAGCTTCAGTTGTATGATAGATTTTAGGTGGTTTTTCAACCATTGGTTTAGCAAGCACAACTAAATTTTTTTGGTATTTTGCGTTTCCTACCCATAACTAAAGATAGAAAACAAATTAGAACAAAAAATAAAAACTACTTAGTGATAAAGCAAATAAGCACACATGAGAATATTCACCCACCTCTATTGCTCCCCAGCAACGGCGCCAGAAAAAGGTATTGATAACCCACAAGTATAGGGGATCAGTTGTAGCCTTTCTCGATAAATAAGAGTGTCAAACTCAACGAGGAGCTAAAGGTATAACAAATATTCCCTCAAGTTCTATCGACCACCGATACAACTCCACGCACGCTTAACGTTCGCTTTACCTAGAACAAGTATGAAACTAGAAATACTTTGTAGGTGTGATAGGATAGGTTTGGAAGGTAATAAAGAGCACGTAAATAAAATCTAGGGGCTGTTTAGATAAAGAAACAACTAAGTTAGTTTTAGTAGAGAGCTTTTTGTCACGAGAAAGTTATTTGTCCTTAGGCAATCGATAACTAGACCGGTAATCACCATTCCAATTTTATATGAGGGAGAGGCATAAGCTACCATACTTTCTCTTCTTGGATCATATGCACTTATAATTGGAACTCTAGCAAACATCTGTAACTACTAAAGATCATTAAGGTAAAACCCAACCATAACATTAAAGTATCAAGTCCTCTTTATTCCCATATGCCATAACTCACTTATCCGTGTTTGTGTTTCTATCACTCACACAACACAGACAATAAGCAAACGATGAACATATTGCAAACCCTACAGCGGGAGTCCCTCACGCTTGCGCGACACGGAGAGCACCATAGGACAACACCAATAATAAAGCATGCAACTCAAACCAATCACGATCATCAATGAACCCATAGGATAAAACGGATCTACTCAAACATCATAGGATAGCCATACATCATTGGGAAACAATATATAATGTTGAGCACCATGTTCAAGAAGAGATTACAACGGGGAGAAGGGGTGTTACAATGCTGCATAGAGGGGGGGAGAGTTGGTGATGACGGTGAAACATCTCCAACGTATCTATAATTTTTGATTGTTCCATGTTATATTATCAATCTTGGATGTTTTATAATCATTTTATAGTCATTTTATATCATATTTTGGTACTAACCTATTGACATAGTGTCAAGTGTCAGTTGTTGTTTTTTGCATGTTTTTTACATCGCAGGAAATAAATATCAGACGGAGTCCAAATGCAACGAAACTTCACAGAGATTTTTTTTGGACCAGAAGGAACATAATGGGCCATGGCTGCGCCTGGGGGGTGCCCCGAGGGGGGCACAACCCACCAGGCGCGCCAGGAGGCCCAGGCACGCCCAGGTGGGTTGTGCCCACCTCGGGTGCCCCCCGGACTGCCTCTTTGCTGAATAAATACCCCAATATTCCCAAAACCCTAGGGGAGTCGACGAAATATTGATCCAGCCGCCGCAGAGTCCAGAACCACCAGATCCAATCTAGACACCATCTTAGATGGGGTTCACCACCTCCATTGGTGCCTCTCTGATGATGCGTGAGTAGTTCTTTGCAGACCTTCGGGTCCGTAGTTAGTAGCTAGATGGCTTCCTCTCTCTCGCTGAATTCTCAATACAATGGTCTCTTGGAGATCCATATGATGTAACTCTTTTGCGTTGTGTTTGTTGGGATCTGATGAACTTTGAGTATATGATCAGTTATATATTTTTATATCTATGAAAGTATTTGAGTTTCTTCGATCTCTTTTCTGCATGATTGCTTATAGCCTCGTATTTCTTCTCCGATATTTGGATTTTGTTTGGCCAACTTGATTTATTTATCTTGCAATGGGAAGAGGTGATCTGTAGTGGGTTTGATCATACGGTGCTTGATCCCAGTGACAGAAGGGGAACCGACACATATGTAACGTTGCTACTAAGGATAAAATGATGGGGTCTATCTCTACATAGATAGATCCTGTCTACATCATGTCATTGTTCTTATTGCATTACTCCGTTTATCCATGAACTTAATACACTAGATGCATGCTGGATAGCGGTTGATGTGTGGAGTAATAGTAGTAGATGCAGGCAGGAGTCGGTCTACTAATCTTTGACGTGATGCCCATATAATGATCATTGCCTGGATATCGTCATGATTATTTGAAGTTCTATCAATTGCCCAACAGTAATTTGTTCACCCACCGTTTGCTATTTTTCTCGAGAGAAGCCACTAGTGAAACCTATGACCCCCGGGTCTCTTTCTCATATATTTGCCTTTGCGATCTACTTTTTCCTTGCATTTATTTTTAGATTTATTACACTAAAAATACAAAAATACTTTGCTACACTTTATTTTATTTGCAATCTATTTATTCAATCTATTACAACTTTCTCCCGTCCATGCACCGTTTCTGGCGCCGTTACCCGAAAGGGATTGACAACCCCTTTAACACGTCGGGTTGCGAGTGGTTGTTATTTGTGTGCAGGAGCTGTTTACATTGTGTTGCCTGGTTCTCGTACTGGTTCGATAACCTTGGTTTCATATCTGAGGGAAGTACTTACCGCCGCTGTGCTGCATCTTCCCTTCCTCTTTGGGGAAATACCGACGTAGCTTCAAGCGACATCAAAAGGAATTTCTGGCGCCATTGTCGGGGAGGATCTTCAACATATACCAGGTTCCTAATCATAAATCTCATCTCCTCGCAATTTACATTATTTGCCATTTTCCTCTCGTTCTCCTCTCCCCCACTTAAAAAAATTTGCCGTTTTATTCGCCCCTCTTTTTCGGTCGTTGTTTTCTTGCCGGATCTGTTTTTGTGTGCGTTCTTGTTTGCGTAGTCATGATGCCTCAAAAAAATGTTATAATGTTTGAGGGAGTTCCGGACTAGGGGGTGTCCGGATAGCCGAACTATCATCATCGGCCGGACTCCAAGACTATGAAGATACAAGATTGAAGACTTCGTCCCGTGTCCGGATGGGACTTTCCTTGGCGTGGAAGACAAGCTTGGCGATCTGGATATGTAGATCTCCTACCATTGTAACCGGCTTTGTGTAACCCTAGCCCTCTCCGGTGTCTATATAAACCGGACGGCTGTAGTCCATAGGACGAACAACAATCATACCATAGGCTAGCTTCTAGGGTTTAGCCTCTTTGATCTCGTGGTAGATCCACTCTTGTAACACACATCATCAATATTAATCAAGCGGGGCGTAGGGTTTTACCTCCATCAAGAGGGCCGAATCTGGGTAAAACATCGTGTCCCTTGTCTCCTGTTACCATCCGCCTAGACGCGATTCGGGACCCCCTACCCGAGATCCGCCGGTTTGACACCGACATTGGTGCTTTCATTGAGAGTTCCTGCATGTCGTCCCCAACAGGCCCGATGGATCCTTTGATCATCAACAACGACGCGGTCCAGGTGAGACTTTTCTCCCGGACAGATCTTCGTGTTCGGCGGCTTTACTGCTGGGCCAATTAAGCAGCCATCTGGAAGCAGATCGAAAGCTACGCCCCTGGCCGTCGAGTCAGATTTGGAAGTTTAAACTATCGACCGATATCCGCGGAGACTTGATCTTCGACGGATTCGAGCCGCAGCCAAAGCGCGCCGCCTTGTCTCGATGGGCATGATCTAGCTCTGCAGCGAGCGGTGCCACGGAGGCCGCACGAGAATCCGCTCCGACCCTTAATCCGGAGTCGGATTCCCGATCGAGGGCGAGTGGTTGGACACCGCCTCGGGGGCTTTAATCTCTACGGCGATCGAGCCGAACTCCATCCCTGTCCTTTGCGAAGACCTCGACTCCAGGGTGCCGGACTCCTCTCCGGACTCCGAACCCTCCGCGCCCTTGCCAATCGAATCCGATTGGGCGCTCGTTATGGAGTTCACGGCCGCGGACATCTTTCAGCACTCGCCCTTCGGCGACATCCTGAATTCACTAAAGTCTCGCTCTTTATCCAGAGAGCCCTGGCCGGACTACGAACAGGAAGGTTGGGATGCGGACGATGAAGAAACTCAATGCCCACCCACCACCCACTTCATAGCCACTGTTGAAAGCTTACACGACGTGCTCGATTTCGACTCCGAAGACATCGACGGTATGGACGACGATGTAGGAGACAACAATGAGCCAGCACCCATAGGATGCTGGACAACCTCATCCCATGATGTATACATGGTGGATACACCTAAAGGAAATGAAGACGAGGAACAACAGGACGCCACGAAGAATAAATCCCTCGAAAAGCAGTCAAAACGGCAACGTAAACGCCGAACAAATTCCCGCCTCAACAAAGACCCAGCCATAGAGCAGAGCGAACCGGTGGACAACAAACAAGCTATCGAGCAATCGTCCGAACAAGACAACTTGGATAAACAATCTGTCCCCGGCGAAGACAACAGTCCGGACGATCTCACGCCGGACATACCATTGGAACAAAATGACCTCCAGAAAAGGCTCGTCGCCACTACGCATAGCCTGAAAAAGCAGAAGCAGAAGCTCAAAACAGCAGAAGATGCACTCAGGATTAGATGGAGCAAAGTATTCAGCACCATGAATAAAATGCAGCGACGATCGCCCGAACAAAGAGCTACCCTAAAAGAAAGCTACTGCCCGAATTGACGAGGAGGCCTTAGAGCCCCACAATTAAAAAGCAAGAGGGCCACCACAGCCGGATGGGCGACCACACGGCAAAAAGAGAGCGGCGAATGGTGCCGCACACAAATAATATGCGATCCGCCTAAGGATTCACATCAAAAGGATGGCCCGATTAGGTACATCTATGGGCCCGTAAAGCACGCTTCGTCAAAGCAATGCAACACGCCAAAATTCCGAAAACCACGGCACACCCAAATATAGAGGCGCGACACCCCTATGTTTTACCGATGAGGTGCTGGATCATGAATTTCCGGGATTCAAACCCGTAAACATAGAGGCATCTGACGGAACAACAGACCACAGAGTGCGGATTGAGGATTACATCCTCCACATACACATGGCTAGAGGAGATGATCTCCACGCCATAAAATACTTACCCTTAAACTCAAAGGGCCAGCTCGGCATTGGCTTAAGAGCCTCCCGAAAATACCATTGGAAGCTGGGAAGAGCTCGAAGATGCATTTCGGGCAAATTTTCAGGGGACCTACGTCCGCCCTCCGGACGCAGACGATCTAAGTCACATAACTCAACAGCCCGGAGAGTCATCCCGGAAATTCTCGAACATGTTCCTTACTAAAAAGAACCAAATAGTCGACTGTTAGGACCTTGAAGCCTTAGCAGCTTTCAAACACAACGTCCGAGACGAATGGCTCGCCGGACACCTCGGCCAAGAAAAGCCAAGAACAATGGCCGCATTAACAAGCCTCATGACCCGCTTTTGCGTGGGGAAGACAGCTGGCTGGCTAGATGCGACACCGGCTGACCAGTACATCCGAAATCAGGGATGGAAATGGGAAATCACGACGCAGAAAAAGATCGACACGGAATAAGGAAAATGGCCCAAATAGTCTGACGGTCAACGCCGGATTCAAAAGCTCTCGGCGAACAACAAAACACTGCCCTAAAGGATACTGTGACGAGCTATCCAACCTAAACAAGATTACGGATAGGCATGTCAAATACATGGTACCTCCGGAAGCACGCAAACCATACCCACAGAGATTGTTGGGTCTTCAAGCAGTCCGGCCGACTTAACGCCCGAACACAACGGGCTCGACACACCAAGTGAAAGTGACGAAACCCAAAAGCAGCACTCCGGGAAAACAAAAGACTTTCCCACTATAAGTCAAAACAGTGAACTCACTTCATGTGATAACTCACATCGCGTCACCTGCCATACCAGGACTCCTTACGCATAATTGGGATAGAACATAACAAAATTCGATATAGCAGCACTTCATTCAAAGGATTGACGCCAAGCCTTCTTTATTATAAAGGCTCTGTACCACTAGAGGTTGTGTTCGGTTCATCCGACAACCCCGTCCGCGAAAGCTCACTCCCCATCGCCCCATTCAGCGGTAGCCACGAAGCACTCTTGAGGCGAACAACTTCGCCGCTTTTACGCAATACCGCATTATGCATCTCTAACACTTAAAATGCCCGGTCCACGGCATCATCTCGTTAAAAGGAAGTATTAAGTGTCACACGAGCACGGAAGAACGGGAGATCGCCTTGACAGCCCCACAGCTATCCGGCTCTGCTAGGCAAAGAACCTGAATCGGTCATTCAAACCCGGACTCGGTTAGGCGAGTCAGCGCCTACTAGCGGCATACCCCCATACGAGGGGCCGCATACATGTATAACAAGAGACAATAAAGCTCAATTTTATTTAATTCTTCGAACCATACTCTGTTTATTTAATATTAAGTACACCTTTCGCACGACCCTTTTTCTTTCAAACTAAGTTCATCTCTTTTACAGATGAACAACATGCTACACCCGTCCAGGATATGGCTGCGCGGAGACGGGCGCAGACGTGCAGTAGGGACCCGTTGCAAGGATTCTTTTCAGATTAAGACCCTGCGTAAACCTTTTTTCACTGTCTCTTGTTGATATATATCCCCCCGGTTCCTTAATATAATCGAGGAGGAGGCTGGTGCTTTGGCATTGGCCGCACCAGAATTTTTGCGCGTACCTGGACACTAGGGGCTTAGGGCATTATTCTGCCCATTTTCATAAAGACCGAAAACCTTAGGGAGTATTCGGCGTCTCGAGTTAGGCCTTATATGCATCAGCTCCGAATCATGTCTTTGGTCAAATGTTGGGTTGCCCGGCTCCTGTGTTTTGCTGCCTTACGTTCCGTTTTCACGGCTAACACGACACCAGGAGAACTACTGCGATTGTGCCCCGGTTCGGTAGGCGAGCACCTCAAAGAGAGAAAGCGAAAAGCGGCTGTCATGATATAGCGAGAGACTGGTCAACCACTCGATGACTCACAGGAATGTTTAGGATTCCTCCGCATTAACAAAGGACCAGTTTTTGGTCAGGCACATACGCACCCCGAATTCGGAAAAGTGCGGTGCCTCCAGGGGCTATATAGTAGCCCCACCCTCGAACTCCTATGGCTAAGTGAAAGTGATAAAGCATTATAGTCCGGTTGCCTGGTTAGCTACGCTATCACCTCCTTAACAGGACCAAGACGTTGGATTAAGTGTGAAAAAGCGCTTTTTTGCAAACACCCCGCACTATGTGCGTGAATGAAGCCAAGGACTGCCATCTTTCAGTTATATACACATATACATAAGCGGCCAGACGGGAGTAGTTTACTACTTGAACGCACAAGTATAAAAAGCACTTATATTACATTGAAACATTGTTTTCACAAATCATACATGTCGTTTAAGCGTAATATCCTTGAGCACTTTGTCTCTATTAAGCGGCGCCCAGCGGGACTTCTTCAAAGTAGTGCTCGGCGAGATACTAAACCTCTGTCCGAATCCTGGGATGCAACGTCAGTGGCCTTCATCTCTGCCTAGTATGTCTTGACACGGGCAAGAGCCATCCGCGCTCCCTCAATACACGCCGATCGCTTCATTGCGTCGATACACGGCACCGCACCAAGAAACTGCTGCACTAAACCAAAATAGCTCTTCGGCTGGGGTCCGTCTGGCCACAAGTGAGTCAAGACATGCTTCATGGCAAATCCGAATAATTGATTCAGCTCGGCCCATTCGGACAACCGATTGTTCAGCGGCAGAGGACGCTCCGGACTATGGAATTGCGACCAATATAGCTCTTTCCTTCTGTGCCCCTTCTGGCCCCAGAAGTGCTCAACCGCGTCCACAGCGCTCGCTGCCAAGTCCAGATAAGCATCCTCTGAACTCCACAATTTATCCAACTGAGCATACTTTGGATCTGTATATTTCCTCCATGGCGAAGCGATTTTCCAGCCCGCAATTGCCCGGCTGACTCAGCTCCTCCTTGGCAGCTCTCAAAGCCGATTGGGCATTCTTGGATTCGGCAGCGGCCTTCTTTAGGCCCTCTTGTTCCGCAGACGTTCCTTTTCAAGAACCGCAGCGATCGGTAGTATTCCTTAACTTTTTGGCCATATCGGCCATCTCCTCTTCTTCAGCGGTGAGCAGCCCGTTCAGCTTCTAGCTCTTGGCCGCCTTTACGGTGACGCATTACTAATCTGGCTTGCTCTTCGCTCGGCGAGTTACGCCCGCAGCTCCTCCACGGCAGCGGCACCATCTGCATTAAGCATACAAACAGTAAGACATGGGTGTCAAGCTCCCTTACCAGGTGTCCACATAGAAGTCGCATACCTTGTGACTCGTCAAACCATTTATTGACCAGCGTGATGTCCGCATCCGCCTCGTCAAGTTGCCGCTTTAGTTCGGCATATTCATCAGTCCGGCTGGCCTCCGGACGCCCCGCCACCTGTTTAGTAGCGGTGATATTTTATAACTAAGAATTTGATCCTCGGCACGTTGTCAATTTTGACAACATACCGAGTCTCAGGGGCTACTATCTATACATGGCGCATTTTATATGCATAACTGTCAGAAGGTACATCATTTTTGCGTACCTCAAACCCCATCAGTAAGCTCCTGACGGCTCCATGCAATCTGCTCTCCGCGGATGCAATTCTTTCAATCACCGTACCCATTAGAGCACGGTGATCTTCTGAAATAGCCGCTCGCCCAAGCAGATCCTTGACTCCTCCAACCGCAAGACACCACTTGGCGCGGACCCTCCGGCCCGCCAGACTTGGTGAACCCTCCGCGACGACACCTCCGGGTCGTCCGCCTCACATGAGGGTGTGACAGGTGGAGACGTTTCGCTCTCCATCATCTCCGGAAGAAGATCCCCCAAAGACGAGCTCTACTGAGAAGGGCTGAAGTCCGAACTACAAGGTACAATTTCGGTTATCCTCATGAATAAATACTGAGGATGTTCCTTATTTACAAGACCCCTTCTTTTTACTTACGGCTGGTGGAGGGCTGATCCTTGGAGAAATAATGCGGCTGGGTTACTTCCCAGCGCGGACTCTGCCGAAGATTCCTTCCCCCTCTTGAGGCCTTGACCTCCGGATCTTCGAAGCGGTCCTCTTCTCTCCTCGTAAGGTGGGACTCTTAATCCCTCCTTCCTTGATATCCTCCTTCGCAGAGGCAGTTGCTTCCCGCTCCCCCTTCGCCTTCTTCAAAAGGCGCGACCTTCAACATCTTGGTCAACATGGGATCCGGCGTGGTCTCTGGGAGGGGAGCCGGACACCTTATTAACTTTGCCTTTGACTATCCACTCCTGTTCAAGAAACGGACCCTTTAAAGGGCATATATATATGAAATAAATGAATGAACAGCTTGTCCGGTTACAGGACTACTTACTTGAGTATCTGGGCGATTGCAGCTTAGTCCTGCATCCTCGGTCAAGTCCGGACACTTCTCTTGTGATCCGAAGAACAGTTTATACATCTCCATGGGCGTCGTGCCCATAAAATTTTGAGAGCTTCGTGGTCCCTCGGATTGAATTCCCACAGGCGGAGGCGGCGTTCTTGAGGCTCAAGGCGCCGGATCACCATAACCT
Organism: Aegilops bicornis; assembly: GCA_021605145.1. Lineage (NCBI taxonomy): Eukaryota > Viridiplantae > Streptophyta > Magnoliopsida > Poales > Poaceae > Aegilops > Aegilops bicornis. The sequence continues at coordinate 547,585,966 of CM038671.1, read as the reverse complement.
GCGCCATCGCAACCAGATTGATCCCTCTTTCCGGAGATCACGAATACGGCCTGCAGCGGGAACGTCCTTGGGCGGCCCCCAGTCGAGCCCCTTGTTGACCCATGATGCCAGCCGCTGTGGTGGACCTTAGCGGAAGGCATGGAGCGCCGCCCATTTGGTGCCCCTAGGAGCGGTGATATAAAACCACTCCCGTTGCCAACCAAACTCCTCTTGAAAAGAGCCCTCGGGCCATGGAGCATCAGCACATTTGCTTATGACCACCCCTCCGCACTCCGCTTGCTGCCCCTTGATCATCTTTGGCTCCACCTTGAAGGTCTTGAGCCACAATCCAAAGTGGGGGGGTAATATGGAGGAAGCCCTCACATACGTAAATGAATGACGAGATATGGAGGATGGACTCCGGATTCAAGTCATGGAAATCAAGCCCATAATAAAACATGAGCCCCCGCACAAAGGGGTCCGTCGGGAAGCCTAAACCCCAAAGGAAGTGGGACATGAACGCCACGTTCTCGCCGGGCTCAGGAGTGGGAATGACCTACCCTAGAGCAGGCAGCCTATGCGAGATCTCGCCGGTCAGATACTTGGCGTCTCGCAGCTTTAGCACATCTTCTTCTGTGACGGAGGAAGGCATCCATCGGTCGTGCTGGTCGGAGCCGGACATCGTCGAAAGTCCAAGCGCTGAATCTGAAGCTTTGGGTGTTGGAACTCGGCGCGAGGCGAACTCGATGGAGGTGTAAAGAAGAAGAGGGCCTTGGTCTCATCATAAAGAGCTTGAATACCAAGAGCCCACCCCGTGGTCGATTAGGACTCGCCTTCAATAGAGAAGGCAGGCCAACGGGCATGGTTGGGTTACCCACGTCCGTATTGATAAGAATCCCGGAATAAGGGGGCACGATCTACGCTTTGATAAGACGTGCCAAGGAAACCGCCTCGCTAAACACGCTGAGGTGGAACAATAAAAAACGATTCATATAAAGGCCTGGCCATGGTGTGATGTCACGCGCGAGAATACGTCGGCAGATCTGCAAAAATTATTCTCTCTACGGTGTTATGTGGAACTTGTTTTGCGAGCGGACACTATCCTTGTGTTCGAAACCTTCTATGAAGTATTCGGAGGAGGAACCCGCCTCGCAATGCCGAAGACAATCAACGCGCCGGACTCATCGTCATTGAAGCCTGGTTCAGGGGCTACTGAGGGAGTTCCGGACTAGGGGTTGTCCGGATAGCTGAACTATCATCATCGGCGGACTCGAGACTATGAAGATACAAGATTGAAGACTTCGTCCCGTGTCCGGATGGGACTTTCCTTGGCGTGGAAGGCAAGCTTGGCGATACGGATATGTAGATCTCCTACCATTGTAACCGACTTTGTGTAACCCTAACCCTCTCCGATGTCTATATAAACCGGACGGCTGTAGTCCATAGGACGAACAACAATCATACCATAGGCTAGCTTCTAGGGTTTAGCCTCTTTGATCTCGTGGTAGATCCACTCTTGTAACACACATCATCAATATTAATCAAGCAGGACGTAGGGTTTTACCTCCATCAAGAGGGCCTGAACCTGGGTAAAACATCGTGTCCCTTGTCTCCTGTTACCATCCGCCTAGACGCACAGTTCGGGACCCCCTACCCGAAATCCGCCGGTTCTGACACCGACATTGGTGCTTTCATTGAGAGTTCCTCTGTGTCGTCACCAATAGGCTCGATGGCTTCTTCGACTATCATCAACGACGCATTCCAGGGTGAGACTTTTCTCCCCAGACAGATCTTCATTTTCGGCGGCTTCGCACTGCGGGCCGACGCGCTTGGCCATCTGGAGCAGATCGAAAGCTACGCCCCTGGCCGTCAGGTCAGATTTGGAAGTTTGAACTTCACGGCTGACATTAGCGGGGACTTGATCCTCGATGGAGTCGAGCCACAGCCGAGCGTGCCGCGCTGTCACGGCGAGCATGATTTAGCTCTACAGCCGGACAATACCCTGGAGGCCGCACTCGAACCCGCTCCTTGGCTCCCACGAAGATGTTATTCGCCCCTCTTTTTCGGTCATTGTTTTCTTGCCGGATCTGTTTTTGTGTGCGATCTTGTTTGCGTAGTCATGATGCCTCAAAAAAATGTTATGATGTTCCTTACCCCAATATTTTGCTTGAAACTTAGAAAAGTACTAAGGAATATATGACTACACAATTTGAGCATAATATGTATTTTACTGAAGAACATAAGGAGCACTCCGTTGTGCTGGATGCTATCACAAAGCAACTGGATGATATTAGTAGAGAAGTTTGCATCTCCAATCTAAGTATTCTTTTGCTGAAAGTTTGCTAGGAAAAATATCTGATGCACAAGCTACCTTAGTAAATCAAATGGCCGCTAAACCAATCTCGTTAGAAGATAAAAATGATGAAAATCTTAAAGTGATTGGTGTTTCTTCTATTGATTCCTTGTTTAGTAAAGTTAAGATTGCTGAAAAGGGGATTGGAGAAGAGTCAACTTTAGTTAGAAGGCGTCCCGATAATTCGGAGGGTGAAAATCTTGTTGAGAAAATTGATAAAAGTGGGTTTGGAGAGGTCAAAACTTTAGCTAGTGATGTGCCCACTCTTTTGGATTACAAAGACTTTAATTATGATAGTAGCTCTTTGATTGATTGTATTTCTTTGTTGCAATCCATGATAAATTCACCCCATGCTTATGAACAAAATAAAGCTTTTACTAAACATATTGTTGATGCTATGATGAAAGCTTTTGAAGAAAAATTGGAATTAGAAGTATCGATTCCTAGAAAATTGCATGATGAATGGGAACCTACTAGCAAAGTCAAGATTAAAAATTATGAGTGTTTTTCTTTGTGTGACTTGGGTGCTAGTGTTTCTACAATTCCGAAATCTTTATGTGATGTGCTTGGTCTTACCGATATTGAATCATGTTCTTTGAATATGCACTTGGCTGATTCCACTATTAAAAAGCCTATGGTAAGAATTAATGATGTTCTTATTCTTGCAAAGAGGAATTATGTGCCCATAGATTTTATTGTTCTTGATATTGATTGCAATCCGTCTTGTCCAATTATTCTTGGTAGACTGTTTTTACGCACTATCGGTGTCGTGATTTATATGAAAGAAGGCAATATTAACTTCCAATTTCCTTTGAGGAATGGTATGGAACACTTCCATAGAACAAGAATTAGGCCTCCCTATGAATCAATCATGAGGGAATCTTATGGATCTCTAACCAAAGATGATAAAACTTAGATCCTTGCTTTATGCCTTGCTAAGGGCGTAAAACTATAGCGCTTGTTGGGAGGCAACCCAATGAACAAAATTTATTTCTTATTTTTTGTTTCTGTTCTTGTGTGTTTGCACAATTATGCTACTATTATGATTGTGTTTTTTGTGTTTTAATTAGTGTTTGTGCCAAGTAAAGCCTTTAGGATCTTCTTGGGTGATAGTTGTTTGATCTTGCTGAAAAACAGAAACTTATGCACTCACGAAAAAATTGTTAAAAATCACCACAATGTGATAAAATGCCAATTCATTTTGCATAAAATTAATATACAAATTACCCAGGTCGTCCTAATTTTTCAGAATTTTTGGAGTTACAGAAGTATTCTAAATAGTCAGATTGCTACAGACTGTTCTGTTTTGCATATTCTGTTTTCTTTGTGTTGTGTGCTTATTTTGATGTCTCTATGGTTTTCTTTGATGAGTTTTTGCCATAAAAAAGTTTTAATACATTAGATATAATGCAAAAACAAAATATGAATTGGTTTGATATAGTACTTATAGTAGTGGTTTGCTTTCTTATACTAACGGATCTCACGAAGGTTTTGTTGACTTTTGTGCGATTGAAGTTTTCAAGTTTTGGGTTATCTTACGATGGATGAAGGAAGGATAGAAGAGCCTAAGCTTGGGGATGCCCCGGCATCACAAGCTATTATCCAAAAATGAGCAACCAACTAAGCTTGGGGATGCCCCCGAGTGGCATCCCCTCTTTCTTCTAACGACCATCGGTATTTTACTCGAAGCTATATTTTTATTAAATCGAGGATACTATGTGTTTTGCTTGGAGCATCTTGTATGATATGAGTCTTTGCTTGTTTTGTTTTGTGTTTTAAGTCTTGATCCCTTGCTGGACACACCTATTTGAGAGAGCCAAAATTATGCATTGACTTACAAGAATTGCTCTCTATGCTTCACTTAAATCTTTTATGAGCTATGGACTTGCTCTAGTGCTTCACTTATATCTTTTTTAGCATGGTGTGCTTTAGTATTTTTGAAGAAATGCTCTCTTGCTTCATTTAGACTTATTTGAGAGTTAGTAAAATTTTCAAGAAATTCTCTTTTGCTTCACTTAAATTATTTTGAGAGAAAGAAAAATTATGCTCATGATCTTCACTTATATTTGTTTGAGCTTATGAAAAGAAACACATGAACATTAGTCCCAAAGTGATAGATATCCAAGAAGGATATAATAAAAACTTTCATGAAGATCATTGGACAAAATAAACTTGATTCTTAGTAATAGTTTTGAGATATGATGGTGTGATATGTGAGTTGTGTTGATGAGTAATTATGCTTTAGTAAGAATATTGCTGTTAAGGTTTGTGATTCCCTATGCATGCGCAAAAGTCAATAGTCATGCGAGGAAATTATATCCTATTTATGGTGCATTATTCAATGTTAATTATGCTTAATGCTTGCTTATGAGATTATTCGTTTCTTGGTTGGTCACTTCTCAATCTTTTGCTAGCCTTCATTTTGCACTAAGTATGATCTCTACTTGTGCATCCAAAATCCTTTAAACCAGTTGTGCCACACGAGTCCACTATATCTACCTATATGCGGTATTCTTTTGCCGTTCTAAGAAAATTTGCATGTGCCATCTCTAATTTTCAAAATAAACTTCTCCTTCGTGTGTTTGTTTCGTTCACGGAGCGGTGAGGGGTGGCTAATATTTTCCATGTTGGATGTGTTATTCTCACGATGAGTGTTTATTCACTTGTCATTGCACGAGAGTAAGGCAAAGGTTTTAGGGATGCACAGTCCCGAAATAAAAAAAAATGAATTTACTTTATGTTACCAAATAATAAATTCCTGGGAAAGTGTTGGTATGGAGGGAAACCGTGGATACGGCTAGCCATGGAAAGTGAAAGTATAGTGGAAAAAGGAATAAACTTTATTTTCTGTTTGGGAACCGCCTATGATATATCTAGCATGGAAAGTGTTGGGAACTCTAAGTCGTTTTCGTTGGTGGGATGGATGCACCTCCCAAAATGTTTTTATCTCTAAGTTTTTAGCTATGAGCTCTTGCACCTCTACAAATGCCAACTTCCCTCTGCGAAGGGCCTTTCTTTTACTTTATGCAATTTTTATTTTTGAATTTGAGTCTCCATCTTCTCTTATAAAAGCACCAACTAGGAGGCAATATCATCGTACTTGAGTATCGGGTGTAGCTAATATGCGAGTGTGTTTCATGAATGGATCAATGGTTGAGCATGATGGGCTAGGGATAACTTATTTTAGCGTTGATATTTTGAAAGACATGGTTGCTCGTTGATATGCTCTAGTATCTAAATTATCATGTCAAAAATAGACTATTGCTTTGAATCACATAAAATTCCAAATGTCCATGCTATAAAAATAATAATATGATATGACATGTTAGGCAGCATTCCACATCAAAAATTCTGTTTTTATCACTTACCTACTCAAGGACAAGTAGGAGTTAAGCTTGGGGATGCCGATACGTCTCCAATGTATCTATAATTTTTGATTGTTCCATGCTTTTATATTATCAACCTTGGATGTTTTATAATCATTTTATAGTCATTTTATATCATTTTTTGGTACTAACCAATTGACATAGTGCCAAGTGCCAGTTACTATTTTTTGCATGTTTTTTACATCGCAGGAAATCAATATCAGACAGAGTCCAAATGCAAAGAAACTTGATGGAGATTTTTTTGGACTAGAAGGAACATAATGGGCCTTGGTTGCGCCTGGGGGGGGTGCCCCGAGGGGGCACAACCCACCAGGGCGCGCCAGGAGGCCAGACACGCCCTGGTGGGTTGTGCCCACCTCGGGTGCCCCTCGGACCGCCTCTTTGTTCTATAAATACCCCAATATTCCCAAAACCCTAGGGGAGTCGACAAAATATTGATCCAGCCACTGCAGAGTCCATAACCACCAGATCCAATCTAGACACCATCTCGGATGGGGTTCACCACCTCCATTTTTGCCTCTTCGATGATGCGTGAGTAGTTCTTTGTAGACCTTTGGGTCCGTAGTTAGTAGCTAGATGGCTTCCTCTCTCTTACTGAATTCTCAATACAATGGTCTCTTGGAGATCCATATGATGTAACTCTTTTGCAGCGTGTTTGTTGGGATCTGATGAACTTTGAGTTTATGATCAGTTATATCTTTTTATATCCATGAAAGTATTTGAGTTTCCTTGATCTCTTTTATGCATGAATGCTTATACCCTCGTATTTCTTCTCCGATATTTGGGTTTTGTTTGGCCAACTTGATATATTTATCTTGCAATGGGAAGAGGTGCTTTGTAGTGGGTTCGATCTTACGGTGCTTGATCCCAGTGACAAAAGGGGAACCGACACGTATGTATCGCTGCTACTAAGGATAAAACGATGGGGTCTATCTCTACATAGATAGATCTTGTCTACATCATGTCATCGTTCTTATTGCATTACTCCGTTTCTCCATGAACTTAATACACTAGATGCATGCTGGATAGCGGTTGATGTGTGGAGTAATAGTAGTAGACGCAGGCAGGAGTCGGTCTACTAATCTTGGATGTGATGCCTATATAATGATCATTGCCAGGATATCGTCATGATTATTTGAGGTTCTATCAATTGCCCAACAGTAATTTGTTCACCTACCGTTCGCTATTTTTCTCAAGAGAAGCCACTAGTGAAACCTACGGCCCCCGGGTCTCTTTCTCATATATTTGCCTTTGCGATCTACTTTTTCCTTGCATTTATTTTCAGATCTATTAAACTAAAAATACAAAAATACTTTATTGCACTTTATTTTATTTGCGATCTATTTATTCAATCTATTAGAACTTTCTCCCGTCCACGCACCGTTTCTGGTGCCGTTACCCGAAAGGGATTGACAACCCCTTTAACACGTCGGGTTGCGAGTGGTTGTTATTTGTGTGCAGCGGCTGTTTACGTTGTGTTGCTTGGTTCTCCTACTGGTTCCATAACATTGGTTTCATATCTGAGGGAAATACCTACCGCCGTTGTGCTGCATCATCCCTTCCTCTTTGGGGAAATACCGATGTAGCTTCAAGCGACATCAGACAGCGGTGAAGTTGTTGGTGTAGATAGTCGTTGCGATGATGGCCCCGGCGGCGTTCTGGCGCCACCGGGAGAGAGGGGGAGAGAGCCCCCTTCTTCTTCTTCTTCATTGACCTCCCCCCTAGATGGGAGAAGGGTTTCCCCTCTGGTCCTTGGCTTCCATGGCGGTGGAGGGGCGTGAGCCCCTTCGAGATTGGATCCCTCTCTATTTCCTTCTGTTCTGCACTCCTAGATTATGGCCTTTCACCGTTTCTTAAATTCCTGGAGATCCGTAACTCTGATTGGGCTAAATTTTAACATGATTTTTATACCAATATTAGCTTTCTTGTTCTAGAAGAAGGGCACCAACCGCCTTATGGGGTGGCCAAAAGGACCAGGGGTGCGCCCTTCGTCCTTGTGCTCGCGTTGATTCTTTTTCCCTAAAATCACATATGTTCCAAAAAAATATCCATAAGTTTTTATCGCGTTTGGACTCCGTTTGATATGGATTTTCTGAGAAACAAAAAACATGCAAAAAACATGAACTGTCACTGGGCTTTGGATCAATATGTTAGTCCCAAAAATAGTATAAAAAGTTGCCAAAAGTATGTAAAAGTTGTAGAATATTGGCATGGAACAATAAAAAATTATAGATACGACGGAGACGCATCAGTCACGCATCCTTGGACTACTCCATCCTGAGCACGCTTAACTCCTGCATTCTATTCGACTAGGCTAGCAGATGGGAAGCCGCACCTTGCTGATAGGAACTGCCTCCTTGCCTTTAAGGCGTTTCACGCTCACCCTATGGGACCTACTCCCTCCTACCACACACATTTGTGCTTTTAGAAACTGTGTGCGATATTTACATGGCCGGTGTGTCGCCGCCTAACCATCAAGGAGCACTGACATAGGTAGCGGAAAACGATGGGAGAATTGGCGAGAAACCGATGAGAGGAGTGGCGGGAAACGGTAGCCTGTTTGGATATATAACAACATTAATATAGAAAACTTAGTAGAGAAGGAAGCGTGAGCTAGCACGACGCATGCGCATAGTGCTTACCCATATACTGCATGTGCCGTCAAAAGGGCTCGGGATTGTCGTTCGATCTGGGAGCATCCAACGGTGCAGACGTACGATCCGTGGGGTTTGGGTTTTAGCCAATCAGAACAGATGACTCAGATCGCGCCCGCAGCAGGGAGGAGGGGGCATCGGCCATGGTTTGGTAGGCACACGGCTTTTGTGAGTGAATCGAGTGCTATTTGAAAACATTTCGTGAGAAGAATCTCGGTTTTTAAATCCCCGTAAATCCAAAACTCACCCGAAAATCGTGAAACTTGGCACATGGCACATACATGTAGAGGAATTTTTTTGTCCATTTTGGCACAAGTTTTATTACAAGCCTCTTACAAACTGGAGCTTCCCAAAGAAGCCTCGTGGTTTCGATAGGGAAACGTGTCCCACTTGTGGGCGAAACGATAATCATTGCCTCTTTTCGCCTTGTATTTTCTTCTACGGGCAACATGGAACGGATAGGATATCCGTGCTAAAATTTAAACTTATTCAGGGTTTGTTTGGCCTTTTTATACACTAATTGAGTTTCCTAGGCATTTAATGTCTATAATTCAAATCTGAACTACAAATACATGCTCTATTTCATAAAAATGGCTAGAAAAATTATACAAGTGTCCTTGGGTGCATGTTAGGTCCCATGCCAGGAATGGGAATGAATTACAACCGTACCGGCATCCTGGCTCGTCCTCAAACATTTGGAATCTCGGTTTTTAAATCCCCATAAATCCAAGTCACCAGAAAGTCATCAAAGGTGGCATGGTGTCACGTCATGGCACATATATGTCGTGGTAAAAACATTTCCAAATTGGGCCAAGACTTATTACAAACCTCTTACAAACTGGAGCCTGTCGCAAGAACCCTCGTGGTTTCAATAGGGAAACATGTCCCCTTGTGGGCGAAACGATAATCGCTCCCTCTTCTAGCCTTGTATTTTCTTCTACACGCAACATGGAACAACGCGCGATTCGCTCTGAACTTTGAAATTATTCAGGGTTCATTTGACATTTTTATTCACTAATTGAGTTTTCTAGGCAGTTAATGTCCATAATTCAAACCCGAACTACAAATACATGCTCCAATGCAGCAAAATGGCTAGAAAAAACGTACATGTGTCCTTGGGGTGCATGTTTAGGTCCCATGGAACGAATGGGAATGGATTCAACCGTCTCGGCGTCCTGTCTTGGCCACAAACATTACGAATCTCGGTTTTTAAATCTCTGTAAATCCAAAACTCACCAGGAAATCATGGAACTTGGCATGGTGTCACTACATGGCACATATATGTTGTGGTAAAATAATTGTCCAATTTGGGCCAAGCTATATTACAAGCCTCTTACAAACCGAAGCTTCTTGCAACCCTCGTGGTTTCGGTAGGAAACATGCCCCTCTTGTGGGTGAAACGATAATTGTTGCATCTTCTTGCCTTGAACTTTGTTTTCTACAGGCAACATAGAATAACAGGAGTGTAGTGCTGAAATTTGAAACTATTCAGGGTTCGCCTGGCCATTGCATATATTAATTAAGTTTTCTAGGCATTTAATGTAGTCCATAATTCAAATTTGAACTACAAGCACATGCTCCAATGAGGCAAAATGGGTGGGAATTATTGGGCGGATGTTTAGGTCTCATTTAAGGAATGGGAATGAATTACAAACTTCTCGTCGTCCTGAAACATTGAGAATCTTGATTTTTTAATACCAGTATATCGAAAACTCACCCAAAAAACATGAAACTTGGCATGGTTTCATGACATGGCACATATATGTCATGGTAAAAAAATCGTCCAGTTTGAGACAAGCCGCACACATTAATAGCCAGCGAAACCCTTTTGAAACAAATAGCTGACACATTAATATCGCAAACGGTTGTATTATATGAACCCTGTGTCCCCGTAACCATTTAAGTGAGGCCACTACCTCTGCCAAAATTTAACCATACTCGGTGGCATGCGTGCAACTGTTTGATTAGACGGGACGAGTGCGAGAAGTCCGCCGTGCAGGCTCGACGGGACGCGTGCGAGCAGTCCGCCGTGCAGTCTCGACGAGACACGTGCATCCTATCCACCTCGTAGGATCGACGGGACAGGTGCGAGCAGCAAGGCCACCCATGCTCACCGGGAAGCGATCTCTTTGACCTCCATCCACCAGCCGTCTGCCTTGCTCACAACTTGTCCATTAATGGCGGCCGAGTTGCTATTTAACACGCGATTAATTAAAGCACCTGGACGGAGGGTGTTTGCTTGTGATCCCATGGCAGCATTTTCTTTGTTCGTGTTTTCAACTCGTATTCCGGCCTACTTTAAATTGCCACATAGGGCAACAGATAATACGACGACAAATAAAATGGCAACGGATATACGATGACAAATTTACAATGGCGCAGATAATAATTGTCTTACATATTCCAGATAATTTAAAATGCCACATGCAGCAAATCCCGGAAGACACGGGGGGCAAGAGAAGAAGGAAATCACAGACAATGATCTGGGTCGCTACTGTCTCTACTCGTCGATGGATTGTCGGGCGACGACATCCTCCAGCTCCTTCTTTAATTCCTCACGACTGTGCTTGAAAAGCAGCCACAGATTCCTCCACCTCCTGCTTGCACTCGATCTGGAGCTTCCTCAAGTCACCCATCAGTTCCTCGGCGATCATATCGGCATCATCCCGAGCCTTTGCTCTGCTCATGCAGCATCTTCCAGCCGGCGGCCTCCTCCTCCTTCTCGGCGAGCGCCTTGAGGAGCTTGGCATTGTCACCCATGAGTTGCTCGACGAGGTCGGTCGCCTTGTCAACCAAGGCATACCTGATCTCGAGCAGCTTCATCAAGCCGTCGACCAGCTCCTGCTGCTTAATGAGGCCAGCGAGAATGTCATCATCGCCGGCCAAGGACTTCAGACTCGTCACGATCACCGATGCAGCGAGTGTGCTTGTTAGAGCCCTCGCGTGCCCATGAGGGCTCGTTCGAGGGCTCCACGGCACGCCGGGACATCTCTACTGCGGCTGCCGCTTCACGGCAGGACCTCTCTAATGCTTCCGCAGCCTTGGTCTTTGCTGCCTGGTTAAATGTCCACCTAAAACTCCTCCTACTGGTCATGGCAGAACTACTTGACAGGAAAGACCAGTTTTGTGGGTGATGAGGAGAGGCATTGTGAAGTAATTTTCGAGTGGGTAGTTTTTATAGCCCGGTGCTAAGTGTGAACACATATTAGTTTGATAGGTGTGAATAGATTTGCAATTACTTATTGCATTGTAATCTGCAATGTGACAAGAAACAATGTCAAAAATTATTGATGGTTCTGGGCCTACAAAGCCTGTTTTTGTTGTTCTGGCTCATCACAAATAGTTCTTTTGGATCAACCGTATGCCATGCATCGGAAGCCCGAAACGTGGGCCCGTGTTCTCGGATGTACGTGTACATGTCTGCCCACTATCACACATGGTCAAGATATCACCATCGTGTCCTATGGATGCGCCGCCGCGCCTCCCACGGGGTGCCAGAAGGTTGACCACGTGGTTGCTCGCCGTTGAGGCGACCGTGACACGCTCTACTCGCGCCCGTCTGCACGTTTTGCTTGTCATTGAGGTGGCCGCGGCGCGCTCCGCTCTGGTGTCCCTGCGCGCACTCTGCTTGCCGTTGAGGCAAATTTACAATGGCGACGGTTAATAATTGTCTTACATATTCAGGATAATTTAAAATGCCACATGTGGCAAGGCCCAAAACACTCACGACCTACATATGCATCCAATTATAATAAAGTATAGGCTAAAAGGCTGAGTTGGCGGCCTTCCGATGACGGTCTTCTAGGACTCCATGATTAGCATAGCACATTATGGCCGTTCATTCCAAGTACCCCGACCCGCCTCCGCCTACGGAGCTGCTGGCACTGGGAGGCTCTTGGGGCTGCTGGGCCTCTTTCAGAAGAGCTTGACAGTGTGAAATCGCACACATGATATATATCTCTGTGAAACCGCTCCATTTCCATGTCTCTGGCCTGGTAGCAAATTCCGTCCATCACCTGCATCCTCGAGATATCTTATTGGCGATGTTCTACTTCCTCCGAGACGTCAACTCCGCCAAGGTTGCGCTAGAGCCTGGCCACCACATCGTCAGGATCGAGGTTGACACGGCCGCCACGGGCAATGATGAAGTTGCAGGCTGCCTGTGTCTTGACCGAATCGTAGAGGTCCTCTGCCCATTCCCTGCGGGGCATAAGGATCTTGATGAGCACTGGTGACGGCAGCTCTTCGGGTGGGTCATCGATCATGCCGTCGAGCAGCTCTAGATCTTTTGTACGGTCGATGGCAAACTGCTCATCACACCTCCTCTGCAGTATGACGATTGTGCGCCCAAGGACTGTCACGCTGATATCGCTGCCCATGGGCCATGGTGCCTGCACTGGCCAATGAAGCTCTTGCTCCCTGACCTACTCCGGCTCGTTCTCCTCGTCGAAGATGTAGTGCAGGTAGGGGTCGACGTCGAAGCTTTGGTCGTTGCCTGGCATGCTTGGAATAACTAATGGTAGATGGGTGAGGACTAGATCTGCGCAGAGTGTCGCGACGGTGCGTTGCCGCCTGGGTTATATGCAGCAAGCCATTAGCCGGTGGCGGGAAACCAATGAGGGAAGAAGCGTGGATTTTACAATTCACCCATGTGGAGCGCGGGAAGACTAAGTGGAGCACACACACAACCCGAATACCGTATGCGGTGCTACATGTTAACATAAGGAAACGTGTGTGTAACTTACTCATCATCGCACACGAGTACTCGCGGATGCATCGTGTGCGATACTTCTAGCCACCGCAAGCAACTAGTTTGCATTTTTCAAAGTTTTTTATACGAACAGAATCGCACATGCACTAACTATTGTAACCGTCTGTGTTATAATTTCTCATCGCAAACAATTCATCCGAGTGGGTTGTTTGCTGCATATCACACACATCTTGTTTACACGAATTGTTTGTGTTCTTTTGGTTCATCGCAAATAGTTCATCTATGTGAACTGTATGCCGCATATCACACACATCTTGTTAAGTTGGACCATTTCTGTTCTCTTCCCTAATCGAAAACAGTAAGTCCGAGTGAACCGTATGCCGTATATCACACACATCTTGATCTGGCTGACCGTTTCTGTTGCATTCCCTAATAGCACACAGTTCATCAGAGCGAACTGTATGCCGTATATCGCACACACATTGATATGGCTGCCCGTTTCTGTTGTTCTGCCTCATCGCAAACAGTTCTTCTGGATCAACCGTATGCCCTGCATCGCACACATAACTAAAATATGAACCGTGTTTGATGTCTCCGCCATCGCAAACATTTTGCATCTTTTTTGACGGCTTTTTACATCCCCGTTTGTGATTAATGCATCGCACACAGTTTCATCAAAGGGTATTTGATCGTAGTGTCGCGTTAGCAGCATCCTACAGTAGTGAACTCATGAGCAACAGAGTTCAGATTCCGCCTACAAACATAGATAGTAAACTTAGAGAACTAGAGTTTCAACTGGTATTTCATGTCTTCGATAATAGTCCCGTACGCCGAGGAGTCCGACTTGTGCAGTTCCAGGGCTTCAGCTAGGAGTTGCCAATCAGTTCAAATTCCGCTCGACCCGTACCAAGATCTGCATCCATATTGATCGCATGCGACATAGAAGAAGCTTTGGCAGCAAAGGCATCATTGATGTTCTCCATCCTCCCTGTGTGAGCGCATACGAGACGACCATCAGCCGTCCTCACTGCCACATCCCAACCTACATGATGTTGTCCCGCCACAAAAGAGCCATCGACATTTATCTTATACTCAGACTCCACGGGAGGGCGCCAACTGTCCGGCGGGGGTTCCGTGGCCTTGCCAAAAATTTGCTTGTATTCAAGAACGTTACTCCTCGTCCTTGTCGCCAAATCTGCAGATGGACTGGGCATCTTTCCTTCTCTTAGCTTATTTAGATTGGACCACCACAGCCACCAGAAAGTAAGCAGATACAACCGCTTCTTTACATCTAGCTCCCAAAGAAAACCAAGCATTGCATGAACAGACGTAATTCTCTCCAGCTCAAGGCGTTCCTTCTCCATGGCTAAATCCCTCGAAACCTCATTCGTTGATTTGCACTTAATAAACATGTGTGCCCCATCCTCATCAGCCTTTCCACAGAACAAGCACTTTGTGTCCGTAATTGGAATTCCTTTCCGGGCAACGTTTGTGCGAAAGTCTAGGGCTTCATGCTTGAGCCTCCAAGCGAACATCTGGATGTTCTTCGGGAACGGTAATTTCCACAAGCGCTTCCATGAATCATCCTTGGTCATGTCCAAGTTACCAGGGTTACTATCACTCCCACTAGCTCCCGCATCATCCTTAATCTGTTCACTTGTACATGGAGTTTGTAGGCACTTTTGACCGAATGAACACCCTTGCTATCATAGTGACACGCTATGAAATCTTGGACGCCTTCCCGCAGTGGTATCCGAAGGATGAAGTTGGCATCGTCAGCCCAGAAAGTATCCCTTACCAGCTGCACATCCCAGGTCCCTGCGGTCGGATAGATGAGATCACTGACCCACTCCAAGATGTTTGGCCCGCGGGGAGTGATGACTTGCCTCGACTAGGGACGAGGTATCCATGGGTCAGTCCATATACTTACTCTTGTGCCATCACCAATCCTCTAGATGTATCCTTCCTGAAATAGGTGTAGCCCATGGAGTAAACTGCGCCAGGGATAGGAGATACCGTCCCTTGGAGCAGCCTCCAGAATTTGCCCACTTGGGAAGTAGCGAGCTTGCAACACCCTTGCGTAAAGAGAGTCTGGGCATTGGATAAGCCTCCAGATTTGTCTGGACAACATTGCAATATTGAATCCATGCATGTCAAGAAATCCCAGCCCTCCTTGCGCCTTCGGCTTTGTAAGTTTCTGCCAACTAATCAAGTGTGTAGTGTGCTCCTTATCCCGTTGACTCCACTAGTAGTTCCCCACAAGCGAACTGAGCTCTTCACAAAAAGATTTCGTCAGGTAGAAGCATGAAATGGCAAAAGTGGGGCTGGCCTGTGCTACAGACGTGACCAACGTCTCCTTCCCCTCTTTTGCAATAAGCCTCTCCTTCCATCCATATACCCGACCCGCCATGGCGCCCTTCAAAAAGCAAAAGCTTTCCTTCTTGATTTACCAACATGAACATGAAGCCCTAGATACCTATTATTCCAGGACTCACTCTGAATTTGCAATGCGTCCTTGACAGCAGCTTTCGCCTCATCCCTGATCGCTGATTTTTCCAGGTTAATACATTGGTCCGAGCAGTCCTCATATAAATCCAAGATTTGGCGCAGTGCTAGGGCTTCCTCCTGCCTGGCTTTCAGAAGCAATACCGAGTCATCAGCAAACAGCAGATGCGAGATCACTGGTGCATCTTGGGAGATTTTGACCCTGCTAATTTTCCCGGACGCCTCCGCCTCATGCAGAAGAGCTGAGAGGCCCTCAGCGCAGATGACAAAAAGATAAGGCGAAGCTGGGTCGCCTTGGTGCGGACCGTGAGAGCCGAGAGGGAGTAAATTGTTGGGTTAACTCTCTGTTCACCTTGATATGGTAACATACAAAGGAGACACAATTCATGACCAAATCAACCCAGCGTGTCCCAAACCCAAGTTTGCTTAGCATAGCTCTTAGGAAATCCCACTCCACCCGGTCAAACTCTTTGCTCATGTCCGCTTTCACTGCTATATTTCCTTCATTTCCTTTTTTCTTGTTCAGCGAATAATTTGACACCTCATAGGCTATAAGGACATTGTCAGTGATAAGCCTACCGGGTACGAAAGCGCTTTGGTTCAACGATATGATATCCTGTAGCACCAGCTTTAGATGGTTGGCGATCACTGAGGGAGTCCCGGACTAGGGGGTGTCCGGATAGCCGGACTATCGTCACGGCAGGACTCCAAGACTATGAAGATATAAGATTGAAGACTTCGTCCCGTGTCCGGATGGGACTTTCCTTGGCGTGGAAGGCAAGCTTGGCGATACGGATATGTATATCTCCTACCATTGTAACCGACTGTGTAACCCTAACCTATCCGGTGTCTATATAAAGCTGGAGGGTTTTAGTCCGTCTGACGAACAACAACAATCATACCATAGGCTAGCTTCTAGGGTTTAGCCTCCTTGATCTCGTGGTAGATCTACTCTTGTACTACCCATATCATCAATATTAATCAAGCAGGAGTAGGGTATTACCTCCATCGAGAGGGCCCGCACCAAGGTAAAAACATTGTGTCCCTTGTCTCGTGTTACCATCCGCCTAGACGCACAGTTCGGGACCCCCTACCCGAGATCCGCCGGTTTTGACATCGACATTGGTGCTTTCATTGAGAGTTCCTCTGTGTCGTCACCGATAGTCCCGATGGCTCCTTCGATCATCAACAACGACGCGTCCAGTGGTGAGACTTTTCTCCCGGACAGATCTTCAGATTCGGCGGCTTTGCTGCGGGCCAATTCGCAGCCATCCGGAAGCAGATCGAAGCTACGCCCCTGGCCATCGAGTCAGATTTGGAAGTTTAAACTATCGGCCGGTATCCGCGGAGACTTGATCTTCGACGGATTCGAGCCGCAGCCAAGCGCCGCCTTGTCTCGATGGGCATGATCTAGCTCTGCAGCGAGCGATTGCCTCGGAGGCCGCACCAGCATCCGCTCCGACCCTTAATCCGGAGCCGGATTCCCTGATCGAGGACGAGTGGTTGGACACCGCCTCGGGGGCTACAACCTCTACGGCGATCGAGCCGAACTCCATCCATGTCCTTTTTGAAGACCTCGACTCCAGGGCGCCTGACTCCTCTCCGGACTCTGAACCCTCCGTGCCCCTGCCAATCGAACCCGATTGGGCGCCGGTCATGGAGTTCACGACCGCGGACATCTTTCAGCACTCGCCCTTTGGCGACATCCTGAATTCACTAAAGTCTCTCTCTTTATCCGGAGAGCCCTGGCCGGACTATGGTCAGGAAGGTTGGAATGCGGACGACGAAGAAATTCAACGCCCACCCACCACCCACTTCGTAGCCAGGCCGAAAAGCTTACACGGCGTGCTCGATTTCGACTCAAGACATCGGCGGTATGGACGCCGATGTAGGAGACAACAATGAGCCAACACCTATAGGATGCTGGACAACCACCTCATCTCATGATGTATACATGGTGGATACACCTAAAGGAAATGAAGACGAGGAACAATGGGACGCTATGAAGGATAAATCCCTCGAAAAGCAGTCAAAACGGCAACGTAAACGCCGAACAAAGTCCCGCCTCAACAAAGACCCAGCCATAGAGCAGGGCGAACCGGTGGACAATGAACAAGCTATCGAGCAATCGTCCGAACAAGACAACTTGGATAAACAATTTGTCCCCGGCGAAGACAATAGTCCGGACGATCTCACACCGGACAAACTATTGGAGCAAAATGACCTCCAGGAAAGGCTTGTCGCCACTGCGTGTAGCCTGAAAAAGCAGAAGCGGAAGCTCAAAACAGCGGAAGATGCACTCAGGATCAGATGGAGCAAAGTATTCAGCACATGAACAAATGCGGCTGACGATCGCCCGAACAAATAGCTACCGAAAATAAAGCTACTGCCCGAATTGACGAGGAGGCCTTAGAGCCCCCACAATTAAAAAGCAAGAAGGCCACCCGGTCGGATGGACGACCTCACGGCAAAAAGAGAGCGGCGAATGGTGCCGCACACAAGCTAATATGCGATCCGCATAAGGATTCACATCAAAAGGATGGCCCAGTTAGGTCCATCTATGGGCCAAGAAAGCATGCTCGTCAAAGCAATACAATATGCCAAAATTCTGAAGATCACGACACACCCAAATATAGAGGCCGCACACCCCTATGTTTCACCGATGAGGTCTTGGATCATGAATTTCAGTGATTCAAACCCGTAAACATAGAGGCATCTGACGGAACAACAGACCACAGAGTGCGGATTGAGGATTACATCCTCCACATACACATGGCTAGAGGAGATGATCTCCACGCCATAAAATACTTACCCTTAAACTCAAAGGGCCAGCTCGGCATTGGCTTAAGAGCCTCCCGAAAATACCATTGGAAGCTGGGAAGAGCTCGAGGATGCATTTCGGCAAATTTTCAGGGACGTATGTCCGCCTCCGGATCTTGACGATCTAAATCACATAACTCAACAGCCGGAGAGTCAGCCGGAAATTCTGGAACAGGTTCCTTACTAAAAACAACCAAATAGTCGATTGTCCAGGACGCCGAAGCCTTAGCAGCTTTCAAACACAACGTCCGAGACGAATGGCTCGCCAGACACCTCGGCCAAGAAAAGCCAAGAACAATGGACGCATTAACAAGCCTCATGACCCGCTTTTGCGCGGGAGAGGATAGCTGGCTAGCAAGATGCAGCACCAGCGACCCAAGTACATCCGAAATCAGGGATGGAAATGGGAAACCACAGCGCAACAAGGACCAGCGCCGGATTAAAAGGAACAGTCCAAAGAGCACGGCAGTCAACGCCGGATTCAAAAGCTCACGGCAGAACAACAAAAAACTGCCCCTTAAGGACAATAGCGATGAGCTATCCAACTTCAACAAAATCTTGGACAAGATATGTCAAATCCACAGTACTCACAGGGAGACCTGCTAACCATACCCACGAAATTGTTGGGTCTTCAAACAGTCCGGCATGAGCGCCCGAACACAAGGGGCTCGACACACCAAGTGAAGATGACGACGAGCGCCACAAGCGAGCCGGAAAACAAAAGACTTTCCCACAAGAGGTTAAAATAGTAAACTCACTTCACGTGATCAAAGGGAAAAAGAGCGGCGCCCACTAAAAGGCGCCGCAAGACATCAGTTGTCAAAACCAATCACCTTCGACCATCAGGACTATTTCAAAAATATCCGGAACGCAGGATGGACTGCCCTGATACTGGATCCTATAATCGACGGATTCCGATTTACACGAGTCCTCATGGATGGCGGCAGTGACATAAACCTAATATATTAGGACACAATCCGCAGGATGGGGATAAACCCAACCAAAATTCGCCGTAGCAACACCTCCTTTAAAGGAGTAATGCCAGGCCCATATGCCCATTGTACGGGCTCCATACTGCTAGAAGTTGTGTTCGGTTCATCCGACAACTTCCGTCGCAAAAGGTTACTCTTCCATATCGCCCCGTTTAAAAGTAGCCATCAAGCACTATTGGGACGCGAAGCTTTCGCCCGCTTTAACGCAATACCGCATTATGCATCTCTAACACTTAAAATGCCCGGTCCATGCGGCATCATCTCGTTAAGAGGAAGTATTAAGTGTTACTCGAGCACGGAAGAACAGGAGACTGCCTTGACAGCCCCACAACTATCCGGCTCCGCTAGGCAAAGAGCCTGAATTGGTCACTCAAACCCGGACACGGCTAGACGAGCCCGGCGCCTACTAGCGGCATACCCCCATACGAGGGGCTGCATGCATGTATAACAAGAGACAATAAAGCTCAACTTTATTCACTTCTTCGAACCATACTCTGTTTATTTAATATTAAGTACATCTTTCGCATGATCCTTTTTCTTTTAAACTAAGTTCCTCTCTTTTACAGATGAACAACGTGCTACACCCGTCCAGGATACGGCACAACGGAGACACAGGCGCAGACGTGCAGTAGGGACCTGTTGCAAGGATTCTTTTGATTAAGACCTGCGTTAACCTTTTTACTGTCTCTTGTTGATATGCATCCCCGGTTCCTTACTATAACCGAGGAGGAGGCTGGCGTTTTGGCATTAGGCGCACGAATTTTTGCGCGTGCACGGACACCGGGGCTTAGGGCATTATTCTGCCCATTTTCATAAAGACCGAATACCTTAGGGAGTATTCGGCGTCTCGAGTTAGGCCTTATATGCATCAGCTTCGAATCATGTCTTTGGTCAAATGTTGGGTTGCCCGGCTCCTGTGTTTTGCTGCCTTACGCCCGCTTTTCACGGCTAACGCGGCACCGGGAGAACTACTGCGATTGTGCCCCGGTTCGGCCGGACGAGCACCTCAGTAGAGAAAGCCGAAAACTGACTGTCATGATATAGCGAGAGACTGGTCAACCACTTGATGACTCACAGGAATGTTTAGGATTCCTCCATATTAACGAAGGACCGGTTTTCGGTCAGGCACATACGCACCCCGAATTCGGGAGAGTGCGGTGCCCCCACGGGCTATATAGTAGCCCCACCCTCGAACTCCTATGGCTAAGTGAAAGTGATAAAGCATTATAGTCCGGTTGCCTGGTTTGCTACGCTATCACCTCCTTAACAGGACAAAGACGTTGGATTAAGTGTGAAAAGGCGCTTTCTTTGCAAACACACCCGCACTATGTGCGTGGGGGCTGAAGCCAAGGACTGCCATCTTTCAGGTTATATACACATATACATAAACGGCCGACAGGAGTAGTTTACTACTTGAACGCACAAGTATAAAAAGCTTTTATATTATATTGAAACATTGTTTTCACAAATCATACATGTCATTTAAACATAATATCCTTCGAGCACTGCGTCTATATTAAACGAGCGCCCGGCAGACTTCTTCAAAAGTAGTGCTCGGCGGTACTCGGCTCTGTCCGAATCTTGGGATGCAACATCGGTGGCCTTCATCTACGCCCGGTATGTCTTGACACGGGCAAGAGCCATCCGCTCCTCAATACACGCCCGATCGCTTCATTAAGGCCGATACGCGGTACCGCACCAAGAAACTGCTGCACTAAACCAAAATAGCTCTTCGGCTGGGGTCCGCCCGGCCACAAGTGAGTCAAGACATGCTTCATGGTAAATCCGGATAGTCGATTCAGCTCGGCCCATTTGGCCAACCGATTGGTCAGCGGCAGAGGACGCTCCGGACTATGGAATTGCGACCAATATAGCTCTTCCCTTGGTGCCTTCCGCCCCGGAAGTGCTCAACAGCGCCCGCGGCCTTCGCCGCCAAGTCCGGATAAGCATCCTCCGAACTCCACAACTTATCTAATCGAGCATACTTTGGATCCAGATATTTCCTCCGCAGCGAAAGCGGTTTTCCGGCCGCAATTGCCCCACCGACTCAACTCCTCCTTGTCAGCTCTCAAAGTCGACTGGCATTCTTGGATTCGGCGGCGGCCTTTTTAGGCCCTCTTGTTCCACTTGACGTTCTTTTTCAAGAACCTCGCAGCGATCGGTAGTATTCCTCAACCTTTTGGCCATATCGGCCATCTCCTCTTTGCTTCGGCAGTGAGCAGCCCGTTCAGCTTCTAGCTCTTCGGCCGCCTT
This sequence comes from Aegilops bicornis, assembly GCA_021605145.1. NCBI lineage: Eukaryota > Viridiplantae > Streptophyta > Magnoliopsida > Poales > Poaceae > Aegilops > Aegilops bicornis. Next base: position 547,564,313 of record CM038671.1, on the reverse strand, counting down.
TAAAGTGGCCGCATTATTAATTCTGGCTTGCTCTTTCGCTCGGGCGAGTTCCGCCCGCAACTCTTCCACGGCAGCGGCACCATCTGCATTAAGCATACGAATAGTAAGACATGGGCGTCAAGCTCCCTTACCAGGTGTCCGCATAGAAGTCGCATACCTTGTGACTCGTCAAACTGTTTATTGACCGGTAGCGATATGCGCATCCGCCTCATCAAGTTGCCGCTTTAGTTCGGCATCTTCATCGATCGGCTGGCCTCCGGACGCCCGCCACCTGTTTAGGAGCGGCGATATGTTATAATCGAAATTTGATCCTCGCACGTTGTCAATTTTGCCAACATACCGAGTCTCGTGGGCTACTATCTATCTGAGCGCATTTTATATGCATAATCGCCGAAGGTACATTATTTTTGCGTACCTCAAACCCCGTCGATAAGCTTCGACGGCTTACGTATAATCCGCTCTCCGCGGATGCAATTCTTTCAATCACCGTACCCATTAGAGCAAGGTGATCTTACGAGATAACCGCCGCTCGAGCAGATCCTTCAGCTCCTCCGACCGCACACCACTTGGCGCCGGACCTCCCGGCCCCACCGGACTTGGGGGAACCCTTCGCGACGACACCTCCGGGTCGTCCGCTTCACATGAGAGTGCGACAGGTGGAGGCGTTTCGCTCTCCATCATCTCCGGAAGAAGATCCCCGATGACGAGCTCACTGAGAAGGGCTGAGGTCCGAACTACAAGGTACAATTTCGGTTATCTTCATAAATAAATGCAGGGATGTTACTTATTTACAAGACCCCTTCTTTTTACTTACGGCTCGCTGGAGGGCTGATTCCCTTGGGGAAATAGTGCGGCTGGGTTACTTCCCAGCGCCGGACTCTCCGACGAAGATTCCCTTCCCCTCTTTGAGGCCTTGACCTCCGGAACTTCCGAAGCAGTCCTCTTCTCTCCTCGAAAGACGAGACTTTTAATTCCTCCTTCCTTGATAGCCTCCTTCATGGAGGCAGTCGCTTCCCCGCTCCCCCCTTCGCCTTCTTCAAAAGGCGCGACCTTCAACATCTTGGTCAGCATGGGATCCGGCGTGGTCTCTGGGAGGGGAGCCGGACACCTTATTAACTTTGCCTTGGCTATCCACTCCTGTTGAAGAAATGGCTCCTTTAAAGGGCATATATATAAAATAAATGAATGAACAGCTTGTCCGGTTACAGGACTATTTACTTGAGTATCTGGGCGATTGCAGCTTAGTCCTGCGTCCTCGGTCAAGTCCGGACACTTCTCTTGTGATTCGAAGAACAGTTTATACATCTCCACGGGCGTCGTGCCCATAAAATTTTGGAGAGCTCGTGGTCCCTCCGGATTGAATTCCCACAATCGGAGGGGGCGACGTTTGCAGGGCTGAAGGCGCCGGATCACCATAACATGCGCCACTGTGACTAGATTGATCCCTCTTTCATGGAGGTCTCGAATACGGCCCTGCAGCAAGGGACCGTCCTAGGACGGCCCAGGCCGAGCCCTTGTTGACCCATGATGCCAGCCGACTGTGGTGGACTGGCGGAAGGCGGGGAGCACCGCCCATTTGGTGCCCACAGGAGCGGTGATATAAAACCACTCCCGTTGCCACAAACCAAGCTCCTCTTGAAAAGAGCCCTCGGGCCACGGAGCATCAGCACATTTGCTTATGACCGCCCCTCCGCACTCTGCTTGTTGCCCCTCGATCATCTTTGGCACCACCTTGAAGGTCTTGAGCCACAATCCAAAGTGGGGGGTAATATGGAGGAAGACCTCACATACGACAATGAATGACGAGATATGGAGGATGGACTCCGGACTCAAGTCATGGAAATCAAGCCCATAATAAAACATGAGCCCCCGCACAAAGGGATCCGTCGGGAAGCCTAAATCCCGAAGGAAGTGGGACACAAACACCACATTCTCGCCGGGCTCAAGAGTGGGAATGACCTGCCCTGGAGCAGGCAGCCTATGCGAGATCTCGCCGGTTAGATACATGGCGTCGCGCAGCTTTAGCACATCTTCTTCTGTGACGGAGGAAGACATCCATCGGTCGTCTTTGGTCGGAGCGGACATCATCAAAGGTCCAAGCGCTGAATCTGAAGCTTTGGGTGTTGGAACTCGGCGCGAGGCGAACTTCGATGGAGGGTGTAAAAGAAGAGGGCCTTGGTCTCATTATAAAGAGGTTGAATACCAAGAGCCCACCCGTGCTCGATTAGGACTCGCCTTTGATAGAGGAGGCCAATAACGGGCACGGTTGGGTTACCAACGTCCGTATTGATGAGAATCCCGGAATAAGGGGGCATGATCTATGCTTTGATAAGACGTGTCAAGGAAACCGCCTCGCTAAACACGCTGAGGTGGAACAATAAAAAACGATTCATATAAAGGCCTGGCCGTGGTGTGATGTCACGCCGCGGAATACGTCAGCAGATCTGTGCAAAAATTATTCTCTCTACGGTGTTATGTGGAACTTGTTTTGCGAGCGGACACTATCCTTGTGTTCAAAACCTTCTATGAAGTATTCGGAGGAGGAACCCGCCTTGCAATGCCGAAGACAATATGCGCGCCCGGACTCGTCGTCATTGAAGCCTGGTTCAGAGACTCTTGAAGGAGTTCGGACTAGGGGCGTCCGGATAGCCGGACTATCGTCCACGGCCGGACTCCAAGACTATGAAGATACAAGATTGAAGACTTCGTCGGCGTGTCCGGATGGGACTTTCCTTGGCGTGGAAGGCAAGCTTGGCGATACGGATATGTAGATCTCCTACCATTGTAACCGACTCTATGTAACCCTAACCTATCCGGTGTCTATATAAACGGAGGGTTTTAGTCCATAGGACGAACAACAATCATACCATAGGCTAGCTTCTAGGGTTTAGCCTCCTTGATCTCGTGGTAGATCTACTCTTGTACTACCCATATCATCAATATTAATCAAGCAGGAGTAGGGTATTACCTCCATCGAGAGGGCCCAAACCTGGGTAAAAACATCGTGTCCCTTGTCTCCTGTTACCATCCGCCTAGACGCACAATTCGGGACCCCCTACCCGAGATCCGCCGGTTTTGACACTGACAATCACCTTGGAGACCAATTTATATATCACACAAACTAATCGGGCGTAGATCCTTAATCCTGCTGGGGTTCTTAACTTTTGGGATTAAGACCACCACCGTGTCATTCCAACCCTCCGGCAACCCGCCTCCATTAAGAACCGAAAGCACCTCATCAACAACTTTGTTCCCCATAAAATGCCAATGCTTTTTGTAAACAATTGATGACATTCCATCCGGGCCAGGAGCCTTCAAGTCCCCAATATGATCAAGCGCCGCCTTGACTTCCTCTCTGGTTACCTCATCTTCGAGAAATGCTCTCGTGGAAGCCGTCACGCGGGGATGGACCTTGCTAATGAGCTCGGACATACGGTGCCCTCCAGCAGTGGTGAAAAGATCATGAAAGTAAGAACACACGTAGTTATTAAGTTCCTCTCCTTCCTTCACCTCTGTACCATCCTCCTTAATCAACTTCTTTATATTGTTTGCTTTCCTCTTCACTGAAGCTACTGCCATGAAGTATTGCGTACTCTTATTGCCATCCCGTAGCAGGAAACATGCGAATATTGTTTGGCTTTGGTATTCTTCTTGGCTTCAAGATCCTCGACCACGCAGAGCAGTCTAGCTTCTTCCTTTATCTTCTCTCTAGACACCGGCATCCCACATACATAACTCTAGAGCCCTACGAGCGTGTTTCAATCGTTCCTCCAACTGTGTCGCCACCTCCTTCCCCCATTTCTTCATTCTCCCTGCCACATTCCGTAGATCAGTAGCAACATCTCATCTACCCTCCAGACAGCCTTCCTCCCATGCTCCCTGAACTTCAGCACTACATCCTTCCTCCCGGGGCAACCACACCTAAAAAAGAAACCCTCGGTCCCCCTCCTACCCTTGAGTTGTCTCCATTAGTGCACACGATTACTGGTCTATGATCAGAGTGACGCGGATTCCCATTGAGAACGGTAAAGTCAGGGAACCACTAACACCATGATGCATTGGTCGTGGCTCTGTTGAGATGTTCACATATATAGGTATTCACCTCCTTGCTATGATTTCTCCAAGTGAACTTGTCCCCCTTGTACCCTAAGTCGCATAGATCGCAGGCTTCCAGGGCCTCCCTGAAGTTATCCATTAACCGTTGGGAACGGTCTGCTCCACCAATCTTTTCATCCCCCAATAAGATCTCATTAAAGTCTCCAAAACAAAGCTAGGGTCGTCCATTTTGGTGTCGCTGCCCAAGAAGGCGCATCACTTTCCATGTCTCCGTCTTCCGCTCTGACTCAAATTCACCATAGACCCCCGTAAAGCGCCAAACCCTTCCATCTTCCCCAGCCAAATCTACATCGACATGCCTCTCCCATATGACCTCAGAGATACATCCACCCTTCTCCTCCAAAACTACGCATCACTGATACGTCTCCAACGTATCTATAATTTTTGATTGCTCCATGCTATATTATCTACTATTTTGGACAATATTGGGCTTTACTATCCACTTCTATATTATTTTTTGGACTAACCTATTAACCGGAGGCCCAGCCCAGAATTGCTGTTTTTTTTGCCTATTTCAGTGTTTCGAAGAAAAGGAATATCAAATGAAGTCGAAACGGAACAAAATCAACTGGAGAAGTTATTTTTAGAAGGAAAGCTACCGGAAAAGCTTGGAGTGCACGTCAGGAAAGAAGGGAGGTGCTCACGAGGGTGGGGGCGCCCCCCCCTAGGGCGCGCCCCTGCCTCGTGGCCCCCCCTTCGGTCCACCGACGTACTTCTTTCACCCATATATACCTACGTACCCTAAAACTTCCAGAACAGAGAATAGATCGGGAGTTCCGCCGCCGCAAGCCTCTATAGCCACCAAAAACCATTCGGGGCCCTGTTCCGGCGCCCTGCCGGAGGGGGGAACCCTCACCGGTGGCCATCTTCATCATCCCGGCGCTCTCCATGACGAGGAGGGAGTAGTTCACCCTCGGGGCTGAGGGTATGTACCAGTAGCTATGTGTTTGATCTCTCTCTCTCTCTTGTGTTCTTGATTTGGCATGATCTTGATGTATCGCGAGCTTTGCTATTATAGTTGGATCTTATATTTCTTCTCCCCCTCTACTCTCTTGTAATGAATTGAGTCTTTAAAGATTTGAGAACAGTTGATGTATGTCTTGCCGTGCGTATCTGTGGTGACAATGGGATATCACGTGATTCACTTGATGTATGTTTTGGTGATCAACTTGTAGGTTCCACCCATGAACCTATGCATATGGGTTGGCACACGTTTTCGTCGTGATTCTCCGGTAGGAACTTTGGGGCACTCTTTGAGGTTCTATGTGTTGGTTGAATAGATGAATCTGAGATTGTGTGATGCATATCGTATAATCATACCAACAGATACTTGAGGTGACATTGGAGTATCAAGGTGACATTAGGGTTTTTGGTTGATTTGTATCTTAAGGTGTTATTCTAGTACGAACTCTAGGGTTGTTTGTGACACTTATAGGAATAGCCCAACGGATTGACTGGAAAGAATAACTTTGAGGTGGTTTCATACCCTACCATAATCTCTTCGTTTGTTCTCCGCTATTAGTGACTTTGGAGTGACTCTTTGTTGCATGTTGAGGGATAGTTATATGATCCAATTATGTTATTATTGTTGAGAGAAATTGCACTAGTGGAAGTATGAACCCTAGGCCTTGTTTCCTAGCATTGCAATACCGTTTACGCTCACTTTTTACCACTTGTTACCTTGCTGTTTTTATATTTTCAGATTACAAATACCCTTATCTACCATCCATATTGCACTTGTATCACCATCTCTTCGAACTAGTGCACCTATACAATTTACCATTGTATTGGGTGTGTTGGGGACACAAGAGACTCTTTGTTATTTCGTTGCAGGGTTGCTTGAGAGAGACCATCTTCATCCTACGCCTCCCACAGATTGATAAACCTTAGGTCATCCACTTGAGGGAAATTTTCTACTGTCCTACAAACCTCTGCACTTGGAGGCCCAACAACGTCTACAAGAAGAAGGTTGTGTAGTAGACATCAAGCTCTTTTCTGGCGCCGTTGCTGGGGAGGTGAGTGCTTGAAGGTATATCTTTAGATCTTGCAATATAATCTTTTTTTTCCTATTTTAGCACTAGTTTAGTTTATAAAATAAAATTACAAAAAAATGGAATTGAGTTTGTCTTATACGCTTAATCTTTTTAATATATTTCATGAGTATGTGGAAAGGAAAATTGTGCCAAAGTGTTAGAAGAAGAATGCATTAAAATGTTTGGCACTAAATATTTGAATGATGAGCATGATTGCAATGTTGTTAGTATGAATTCCTTGAATATCCATGATGCTAATGATATGCAAAGCCACAATCTAGGGGAAGCTATGTTTGATGAAGATGATATTTTTTGTCCCCCAAGCTTTGATGAGCAAATTTACTATGATGAAAGTATGCCTCCTATCTATGATGATTATTGTGATGGCACGTATGCTTTAAATAATAATGATAACCATGAAACTTGTCATCTTGATCTTAATTTTCAATCACATGATAGTCATTTTGTTGAGTTTACTCCCACTATTATTCATGAGAAGAAATTTGCTTATGTGGAGAGTAGTAAATTTTCTATGCTTGTAGATCATGAAAAGAATGCTTTAGGTGCTGGTTATATTGTTGAATTCATTCATGATGCTACTGAAAATTATTATGAGGGAGGAACATATGCTTGTAGTAATTGCAATAATATCAAGTTTCCTCTCTATGTGCTTAAAGTTTTGAAGTTATGCTTGTTTTACCTTCCTATGCAAGTTGATTATTGTTCCCATAAGTTGTTTGCTCACAAAATCCCTATGCATAGGAAGTGGGTTAGACTTAAATGTGCTAGTGTTATTCTTCATGATGCTCTCTTTATGTTTCAATTCTTATCTTTTATGTGAGCATCATTGAAATCATCATGCCTAGCTAGGGGCATTAAACGATAGCGCTTGTTGGGAGGCAACCCGATTTTATTTTAGTTTCTTAATTTTTGGTTATGTTTAGGAATAAATAAACCATCTAGCTTCTGTTTATATGTGGTTTTATGTTTTAATTAGTGTTTGTGCCAAGTAGAACCTTTGGGAAGACTTGGGTGAAGTCTTTATGATCATGCTGTAAAAAACAGAAACTTTAGCGCTCACGAGATTAGCTTCAACTTTTTACTGGAGAGCGCTATTTAGTTGATTCTTTTTGAAGATGATTACTAGTCAAATTCCTCAGGTCCAGAAATTTATTTTATAATTTTTAGAGTTCCAGAAGTTTGCGTTAGTTACAGATTACTACAGACTGTTTTGTTTTTGACAGATTCTGTTTTTCCTGTGTTGTTTGCTTATTTTGATGAATCTATGGCTAGTAAAATAGTTTATAAACCATAGAGAAGTTGGAATACATTAGGTTTAACACCAATATAAATAAATAATGAGTTCATTACAGTACCTTGAAGTGGTGTTTTCTTTTCTTTCGCTAACGGAGCTCACGAGTTTTCTGTTAAGTTTTGTGTTGTGAAGTTTTCAAGTTTTGGGTTAAGACTCGATGGACTATGGAATAAGGAGTGGCAAGAGCCTAAGCTTGGGGATGCCCAAGGCACCCCAAGGTAATATTCAAGGATAACCAAGCGTCTAAGTTTGGGGATGCCCCGGAAGGCATCCCCTCTTTCGTCTTCGTTCATCGGTAACTTTACTTGGAGCTATACTTTTATTCACCACATGATATGTGTTTTGCTTGGAGCGTCATTTTATTTTCTTTAGCTTTGCTTGCTGTTTGAATAAAGTACCAAGATCTGAAATTCTTAAATGTTAGAGAGTCTTCACATAGTTGCATAATTATTCGGTTACTCATTGATCTTCACTTATATCTTTTGGAGTAGTTTGTCATTTGCTCTAGTGCTTCACTTATATCTATTAGAGCACAATGATGGTTTTATTTTGAAGAAATAGATGAACTCTCATGCTTCACTTATATTATTTTGAGAGTCTTAAATAGCATGGTAATTTGCTTAAATAATCCTAATATGCTAAGCATACAAGATTTGTAAGAATTCTTATGAGTGTGTTGAATACTAAGAAAAGTTTGATGCTTGATAATTGTTTTGAGATATGGAGGTAATAATATCAAAGTCGTGCTAGTTGAGTAGTTGTGAATTTGAGAAATGCTTGTTTTGAAGTTTGCAAGTCCCGTAGCATGCACGTATGGTAAACGTTATGTAACAAATTTGAAACATGAGGTGTTCTTTGATTGTCTTCCTTATGAGTGGCAGTCGGGGACGAGCGATGGTCTTTTCCTACCAATCTATCCCCCTAGGAGGCGTCAAGGCGTAGTGCTTTGGTTTTTGATGGCTTGTAGATTTTTGCAATAAGTATGTGAGTTCTTTATGACTAATGTTGAGTCCATGGATTATACGCACTCTCACCCTTCCATCATTGCTAGCCTCTTGATGCAGTGCATTGCCCTTTCTCACATTGAGAGTTGGTGCAAACTTCACGGTGCATCCGAACCCCGTGATACGATCGCTCTTTCACACATAAACCTCCTTATATCTTCCTCAAAACAGCCACCATACCTACCTATTATGGCATTTCCATAGCCATTCCGAGATATATTGCCATGCAACTTTCCACCATTCCGTTCATCATGACACATACATCATTGTCATATTGCTTAGCATGATCATGTAGTTGTCATAGTATTTGTGGCAAAGCCACCATTCATAATTCTTTCATACATGTCACTCTTGATTCATTGCATATCCCGGTACACCGCCGGAGGCATTCATATAGAATCATACTTTGTTCTAGTATTGAGTTGTAATCATTGAGTTGTAAATAAATAGAAGTGTGATGATTATAATTTTCTAGAGCATTGTCCCAAGTGAGGTAAAAAAATAAATAAATAAAAAAGGAGAAAGGCCATAAAAAAAGAGAAGGCCCAAAAAAGGAAAAAAAAGAGAAAGGCCAAAAAAAAGAGAAGGCCCAAAAAAATGAGAGAAAAAGAGAGAAGGGACAATGCTACTATCCTTTGCCACACTTGTGCTTCAAAGTAGCACCATAATCTTCATGATAGAGAGTCTCTTGTTTTGTCATTTTCATATACTAGTGGGAATTTTTCATTATAGAACTTGGCTTGTATATTCCAACGATGGGCCTCTTCAAGTGCCCTAGGTCTTCATGAGCAAGCAAGTTGGATGCACACCCACTTAGTTGCATTTGGTTGAGCTTTCATACATTTATAGCTCTAGTGCATCCGTTGCATGGCAATCCCTACTCCTTGCATTAACATCAATCGATGGGCATCTCCATAGCCCATTGATTAGCCTCGTTGATGTGAGACTTTCTCCTTTTTTGTCTTCTCCACATAACCCCCATCATCATATTCTATTCCACCCATAGTGCTATGTCCATGGCTCGCTCTCATGTATTGCGTGAAGGTTTATAAGTTTGAGATTACTAAAGTATGAAACAATTGCTTGGCTTGTCATTGGGGTTGTGCATGATGAGAGCATTCTTGTGTGACGAAAATGGAGCATGACTAAACTATATGATTTTGTAGGGATGAACTTTCTTTGGCCATGTTATTTTGAGAAGACATAATTGCTTAGTTACTATGCTTGAAGTATTATTATTTTTATGTTGATATGAACTTTTGTCTTGAATCTTTCGGATCTGAATATTCATATCACAGTTAAGAAGATATACAATGAAATTATCCCGACTAGCATTCCACATCAAAAATTATCTTTTTATCATTTACCTACTCAAGGACAAGCAGGAATTAAGCTTGGGGATGCTTGATACGTCTCCAACGTATCTATAATTTTTGATTGCTCCATGCTATATTATCTATTGTTTTGGACAATATTGGGCTTTACTATCCACTTTTATATTAGTTTTGGGACTAACCTATTAACCGGAGGCCCAGCCCAGAATTGCTGTTTTTTTGCCTATTTCAGTGTTTCGAAGAAAAGGAATATCAAACGAAGTCGAACCGGAACGAAATCAACTTGAGAAGTTATTTTTGGAAGGAAAGCTACCGGAAAAGCTTGGAGTGCATGTCAGGAAAGAAGGGAGGTGCCCACGAGGGTGGGGGCGCCCCCCTGCCTCATGGCCCCCCTTCGGTCCACCGACGTACTTCTTTCACCCATATATACCTACGTACCCTAAAACTTCCAGAATAGAGAATAGATCGGGAGTTCCGCCGCCGCAAGCCTCTGTAGCCACCAAAAACCAATCGGGACCCTGTTCCGGCACCCTGCCGGAGGGGGGAACCCTCACCGGTGGCCATCTTCATCATCCCGGCGCTCTCCATGATGAGGAGGGAGTAGTTCACCCTCGGGGCTGAGGGTATGTACCAGTAGCTTTGTGTTTGATCTCTCTCTCTTGTGTTCTTGATTTGGCACGATCTTGATGTATCGCGAGCTTTGCTATTATAGTTGGATCTTATGTTTCTTCTCCCCTCTACTCTCTTGTAATGAATTGAGTTTTCCCTTGAAGTAATCTTATCGGATTGAGTCTTTAAAGATTTGAGAACACTTGATGTATGTCTTGACGACCGTATCAGAGGTGACACTGTGATATCACGTGAAACACTAGATGTATGTTTTGGTGATCAAATTATGGGTTCCGCCCATGAACCTATGCATAGGGGTTGGCACACATTTTCGCCGTGATTCTCCAAAGAGAAACTTTGGGGCACTCTTTGAGGTTCTATGTGTTGGTTGAATAGATGAATCTGAGATTGTGTGATGCATATCGTATAATCATACCCACAGATACTTGAGGTGACATTGGAGTATCTAGGTGACATTAGGGTTTTTGGTTGATTTGTATCTTAAGGTGTTATTCTAGTATGAACTCTAGGGTTGTTTGTGACACTTATAGGAATAGCCCAACAGATTGATTGGAAAGAATAACTTTGAGGTGATTTCGTACCCTACCATAATCTCTTCCTTTGTTCTCCGCTATTAGTGACTTTGGAGTGACTCTTTGTTGCATGTTGAGGGATATTTATATGATCCAATTATGTTATTATTGTTGATAGAACTTGCACTAGTGAAAGTATGAACCCTAGGCCTTGTTTCCTAGCATTGCAATACCGATTACGCTCACTTTTACCACTTGTTACCTTGCTGTTTTTATATTTTCAGATTACAAATACCTTTATCTACCATCCATATTGCACCTGTATCACCATCTCTTCGCCGAACTAGTGCACCTATACAATTTACCATTGTATTGGGTGTATTGGGGACACAAGAGACTCTTTGTTATTTGGTTGCAGGGTTGCTTGAGAGAGACCATCTTCATCCTACGCCTCCCACGGATTGATAAACCTTAGGTCATCCGCTTGAGGGAAAGTTGCTACTGTCCTACAAACCTCTGCACTTGGAGGCCCAACAACGTCTACAAGAAGAAGGTTGTGTAGTAGACATCAAACACCTCTGCTTCGGCGCACCGGGCTCCACCCTGTCATATGCGCAAGACCCAGCATCCACCAGAACTTCTCTAACTCCCTTTCCGACAGCTTCGTCTCCACCAAGAATAGAACATCGGGCTCCTCCACCCTCCCCAGCTCGAGGAGGCTACGAACTGCCGGGCCATTCCCGAGCCCCCGACAGTTCCATCCAATGAGTTTCATTGCTCCCGGCGGGGCTGCTCTGGCAGCCCGACCGATATCAAGTTTGTTGACCCCACCTCCTGGATGTTGGTATCCACCGCTACATCGCTAGCCACCTCCGCAACCTTCTCCTTCTTGCCTAGCTTCTCTACTTCCTCCTCCACCCTTCCTCGCTTCTAACCTAGCACTGTCTCCCCCGCCTTCTCTCCCTCAGCACCAACTCTGTCTCTGCTCTTCTTCCTAGAACGCTTCCCTCCTGAACTCTTGCTATTATCCCCACCCCCTCCAGAAGCACCACTTTTCCCTTTATGGTCTGCTCCCACAACCCCCAGCAAATTGCTCGAGCTGGCTGGTGCGGTGCTGAACCACTCCCCTGCACATTTAGCCCATCATTAGCATTTGGGGCCCCATCCCCTAGCTCCAGTTTCTTTGCCTCTCCCGACCTCCTTGGTGGTGCATCCTTCTTCTTGGCTGGACTTGTAACTTCCTCCCCGTTCTCGCTCCTTCCATCTCCACCTTGATTGGACCGAGAGTCACTTTTCCTCCAAGACAAACTATCACTGCCACTGCCAGACCGCCCACTAGACCGATAGAAACCATAGTCCCGGGGGCCGCCCTGTTTCTTACCCCCACTTCTCCACGACCGTTCCTCCGGCAGCCCTCTGCGCTGCCCCAGATTAGCCCGTAGCCATCTTCCAAACTGTGGTTGTTCTCCTTTCTTAAGCTTGATAGCACAGTCCTTCTCCCCATGTCCAATAACACCACAAGTGTAGCAAAAGTTCGGTAGATATTCATATTCAAAGCGGCACCAGTCTCCTACATCCTCCTCCCCACTATCCATGGCAGCCTTCCCTGTACCGTGCACGTCTGCTTTCACTGTGTCATCATCATCCAGAGTGAAACCTCTCGTGATGGGCTTGTCGATCTGCATTCTGACCTTAACCCGAAGGAACCTACCTATAGCATTCCCATCAACACCAGTATCCGCCTCCACAAACTCACCCACGATGTTCCCAATATCCTCCACGGACTCCTCATTCATCATATCGAGAGGCAGGTTATATACCCTAACCCAAATCGGGATGTTGTTAAACTCGTAATCCTCCGGCCTCTTCCTCGGCACATAATTCTCCACCACCACTAGTTCCTTATCAAACATCCATGGCCCGTCTTCAATTGCCTTCCATTTCCTAGAGTCCTGATGGAATGTGAAAAGAAATTGATTCGCCCCAATCTCCTTACACCTGATCCCCTTAATAGGGCACCAGACCTTGCCAAGAGATAGACAGATCGCATCCGGGTGTGCCAACCTCTCAGACGTAACTTTGCCGACCGTCTGCAACTCTGACTCCTTCCCCTTCTCTTTGGCTGAGTACCGGATCTTGACCCCCTTCTTCTCCTCCTCCGAAAGCTTCAGCCCCTTCAGCATCCCCGCAACCCCTTCCATCCCCAGGACTCCTTGTGCCTAGACGCCCGAACCTCCTCCTAGGGTTTATGGTGTATTACGACCGCGCGCCCTAGGGAGCACGCAGAAGGCCAATGGTGGATGGGACGGGGAAGAATGCAAACTCACTAGCGACAACCTGGACCCGACAGCATGGAACGTAGGAACCCTAACCCGCGGCTATGCCCAGATCGCGATCCCTCCACAAACGCCGGACAGAACGCTAACTGTCACCTACGTGGGACGGACGGACCCTGAACACATTGGCATAGTTTTGGTGGAGTCAACTTGTACCAACGGAAGCCTGCATGCTTCATTTATTAACCGGCAATCCACAAGCCTGCCAAGTCCACCGGGCGGGGCGCGTTTGCTTTGTTCCGTCAGTCTCACAGAAGGAACAGCAACACGTACATGCCGCGCCCGGCCCGCCCAACACGACCTGTGCAAAATCCACCATATAATACAAGACCAGGACCAGACTACCCTCCCATACCTGCTTGCTTCGGGTCTTTGGTCCACAGTTCCATTCCACGTGCGCCATGGCGACCGTCCGGTTCGGGCCGTACAGCGTCGCCACAGCGGTCGAGAAGAACGAGCCGACGAGGCCGCTCGCCTACCCGTCCCCGTCTGTCCACCCGACGACCGACGACGACGTCGAGGTCCAGGATGCCGCCGCGACCAACGGCAAGCGTCCGCCCTCCACGGGGTGCCTCCGCGGCCGCCGGTCCGTGCTCTGCTGCGGCTGCTGCTGCGTGGCCTCTGTGGTCATCGCCGGGATCGTCGCCCTCGTGCTCGCCCTCACCGTGTTCAAGGTCAAGGACCCCGTCTTCACCATGAACCGCGTCACCCTGGAGGACGTCGACGGCGACTTCATCGGCGCGGACGAGCGGCACCCGATGTCCGTCAACGCCACCCTCAACGCCGACATCTCCATCAAGAACCCGAACGTGGCCTCGTTCAGCTACGACCGGAGCGAGACGAACTTCTACTACCAGGGGGAGACGGTCGGCGTGGCGTACGCCCCCGACGGCGAGGTCGGCGCCGACCGGACCGTGCGGATGAACGTCACGCTCGACGCGCTCGCCGACCGGATCTCCCCCAACGTCAATGTCACCGACCTCATCTTCGGCCAGAGCCAGGACTATGACCTCAGCAGCTACACGGAGATCAGCGGGAGAGTGAGCGTGCTGGGGATCTACAAGAGGGACCTTGACATCAAGGTGAACTGCTCCATTACCTTGGAGGTCAGCGCCTTTAGCTCAGTGCAGAGTAAAACTACGGACTGCGTTGCAAACGTGAAGTAACCGATCATTGCTTATCAGGGGCAGGACGCCCCTCCTGTTTCTTTTTGTTCTCTATATATCCTCCCTTTCTTTTTCTTCACACTGTTTTGAGATGGATCCTCCTTTTCCTTGACCTATGTATCGTTATGTAATTATTATTATTTGTTACTCCCTTTTAGGGGATTTTCATATAATTATATCAGGGTGTTCCACTTTATGAAAGGATAGATATCAGTTGCTTAGGCCAGTTATTGTCCACTTGACAGAACAAGAGCAAAGCTACAAAATTGATTTCTAGACAGACTGGTAGGTTAACAACCCTGTTTTTTGTAGTCCTTCTGCTGACGCATGCTCTTTCTAGTATTTTCTCGCTCCATCTGCGCCATCTCTCATGAACAGTAACCTTTTTTTATCGTGACTCTCGGATCACAAGAATTTACCAAAAGCATTGAGGTCGCGTATCGAGGTAGTGTAGAAAGATTAGATAAGTCACCGCTAAAAAAAGAGATAAACCATGCGGAAGGCATGCTGATGTACTATTTCAAGACTCAAACAAATGTGACAAGATTTCAAATAAAACATGGGGAGTTGTTAGACGTTGGGACTTGTGATGTGTTTGATTAGCACCGCAGCCGCCTCCCTTAAGAAAAAGCCAAGAGTTCCTCGGCATCCCGCTGGCGCCGGAGCCGGTCCGCCTCGTCTTCGGTGGCCTTAGGGCCATGACGGCGCGGTGGATCTCAACCCTTACCGACGGGTGGGCTCTATTTTTAGATATTTTTTTAAGTTTTGCTAGAGTTTTGTCTTGCTCAGGAAGACGAGACAGGGGCGGCTTCCTGAAGATGAAATAAGGTTCTCCCCACCTAGCCCCCGTCTCAGTGATGTGTCTAGCGTCGCCGGTGGACCTGTGGAGGTATGTCTCCGGCAGATCTGTTCTTGGTGGATTTGCACGGATCTGGTCGTAATTCGGCTACGATCATGTGTCTTCAAATTGGATTATTCCGATCTACGGTTCTCTTCATCAGCGGTGGTTGCTGTTCTGCTGCGTTGGTCCTATGGGGCTTTAGCATGACGACTTTCCAACTGTCTACTACAACAAGATTTGCCCGACTCTAGCAAGGGAGGGGCAATAAGGGCGACGCGTCTTCGGCTCGCTGCAGTGCTTGTAGTCGTCGCTAGGTGGTCTACGGATCTGAATGCAATTTTTATTACTTCTGGTGTTTGTTGTACAACCATGATTGGAGATGAATATATTGAAAGTTTTCTCGCAAAAAGGTGGGGAATTAGCCGCTAGATAGCTTGATGTATCGAATGAGTCCCTTCAAACTGGTTGGGAATGCCACTTTTTTTAATGTAAAAAGGGGTTTCCCTCGATTTTTATTAATAGAAACTGCAGTTATAGGCGCCGGTCGACCACCGACCGGCGCACAACCATCCGATTTCGTCCGCTTGAGTCGTTAGATTGCATCTTCCACCCCCGTTTTCAGCTCCCCTCCCCTAGCGCGGTGACACACAACACTTCCAGCGCGTGCTTCCCTCGTCGTCGTGTAGCCTCACCTCCTCCAGCCCCCCGGCCCTGCCGACGCAGCGGCGCCACCCCGCACATACAACAGACCCGTCATCCATCCCTGCACACCTTGCTCTCAAGTTCCTAGCACCGCTGGACGCCGGTTTTGCAGCAACTCCGCTGGATGCTGCTCCACCAGCGTTGGGTTGTAGCTCCCTTCACAAACAGTTGCCAGCTCACCGTAGCAGGTGCCGCTAGATGCAGCTCTCAACCTCTTGTCACTGGCCGGTGGGAGGTCGACGTCGGCCATCGCCGCTAGCATGCAGCTCCCATCCGTCAGTTACAGCTCCCATAGTTGCCTTTTGCAGCTTTGTATTGCTCGGTAGCAAAAAACAGTCACCGGTGGTAGCATCCCCGACCACCGTTCCACCGATCATAGAAAAAACTGGATATAGCATTCCCTACCACCAATTCCAACACCGGCCACCACCGGATGCAACATTTTGTAGCTCCCATGGCCGCCCGTTTCAGCTTTGTATTGCTCAGTTGTAGCAAAACCAGTCACGGTGGTAGCATCCCCGCCCACCAGTCCACCAGTCATAGTAAAAACTGGATGCAGCATTCTCGACCACGGGTTCCAGCACCCGCCATTACTGGATGCAACATTTTAAAGCTTCTGTCGCCCCCGTTGCAGCTTTGTATTGCTGGGTTGTAGAAAAATCAAACGCCGGTGGTAGATCCCCGCAGTGTGGAGCACGTGGTGATGTGGTCGCAACATCTCCACCAGGAGGTCAAAGCTTCTTCGTCCGACGGTTCCAAATAACCTCTCTGTTGTCCCCCATCCCAGTGTCTTCATCGTTGGCTTGCAGCATCGCCCAAAGTGGATTATATGGCGTGGTGTGTAGACGTAGGGGATGCTGAGAGAGAGAAGAGGGAGGCTGCGGGCGGAAGAATTGTGGCTGAAAAGTATGGAAGGAAGGGAAGGAATGTGGGGCTTCAGATAAGATGATGGAAGACCTCACTTGGGGCCACTAGTGAACATGCATGTGCGGGCGATCAAGAGCGATCTAACGGAGCAATCCAACACGTAGCGCACGTCCGACACAAACACTTCGGTCGATAGGCCGACCACAAATGTTTCCCTAATAGAAACCGTCATTACAACCAAAGAAAACATAAAGCTAACTACAAAATGCTAGACTAACTGCAGAAGAACACCACAAAAAGGCAGTGACCTAGAAAGTAAGGATGCAACCCCTCTCCGGTCACAATTCAACCAAAGTTCCAGCCAACAAGATATCGAACACCAGGGTAACAAGACTTAAAGTTGACTCTATTACCACAACATATAAGGGAGTAGCATTTTCAAACTACTGGCATAGTAGACAAAGGGAAACATGAGACTAGGCCAAAGATAAAACAACTCAAACAAGGAGCAAAAAATGAGAATCTTCACAACCAAATCTCATATGGCACCGAGGCAGGGTCCCCTAGATCAGTGGCGGCGCCAGGCCCCAAGCAGCACGGGTAGCTGCCTGGGGCGTGATGGCCAATTCCTTTGATAACTGTAGCAGTACTATAGTCATAGTGCTACAGTCACACAAAGGCTGCCCGGGGCCTGGGCAATTCCTCGTTCCGCTACTGCCCTAGATAGTCTTCCCTTTTTCCTTTAGCCACCTATGAAATGAGAAACTCTAGGGTGCCAACCTCTACCCGCATTGAAAGTTTCACTTGCTACTTTTGTTCGAGCAATTTTACCCCCATATCAGTTCTCTTTGCTTTTCCTAGTTTGTCTACAAGATTGAATAAGAGTTAATCATAACACAAGATCTATGAAGAATCAAAAAAGGATCCAACACCCTCTTGCGTTCAAAGCATATTTCGTTATTGCAATTCCAAATAGACCATATGACAACAAAGATGCCAACTTAAAACATCAATTTCTTTTCTTTTACCATGCTGAGCAATCCAAGAAGTAGAAAGAGTTTTAATATTATTGGGAGGATGTTTCAGATTGGAAGTATATCTTAACATGGTCGACATGAACTTAGCTCTACATAACAATCAATCAACGAATGATCAATTGATACTTCCTTACCACAGAAAATGCATCTATTATTACCAGCCCACCTCTTTTTAGCAGGTTGTGTTTTGTAAGAATATTTTTTCTCAAAGTGAGCCATAGAAAAGTTTGATTGTTGGTGGAGTTTTAACTTTTCATGAAAACTTAGAAGGATAATATAACTCATTCATGATCAATTGATTATAAAAGGATTTCATAGTAAATTTTCCATCATTACTGAATGGCCAAGTAATGCTACCTTTGTTCTCATCTAGACTAATATGAAAACAAGCACTCTTAGTCTCGTTCCACTATATCAGGGTGCCTCCCACTGGGTCCTCCTAAAAGTAAAATGATTCCAGTCTTTTTCAAAAACCTCAACCATAGTAATATTCCTAGTGAACCAGAGAGATTATAGTCTAGGATAGTAAATATCAAAGGTTTATCATCAATCCACCAATCCTCCCAAAGATGAGCATTGGCTCCATTTCCTGCATTCTTCTTAACATATTTGTAAAACAAGCACCTTGCAAACAAAATACCATATCAAAATTGAGAATCTCCTTGTTTATGCTTTATCCCAGAAAGATAGGTACCTTTTACATATTTATTCAACAACATGGATTGCCATTGGCCTTCCACTATTTCCAATTTGCAAATCCGTTTAGCTAATAAGGCTTTGCTGAAAATATCCAAATTGTCCCTAACTCCCCTTGCTTCTTGGGTTGACATACCTCAACCCCTTCAACAAGATGATATTTATTTTTATCTTTATCTCCCTACCAGGCAATCCTATCTCTAAAGAAGTCATTTCTCTTTCTCATTCCAACAAGGATGGGGTAAATGGACATCATGAACATAGGTAGGCTGCTCAAACTTGACTGCATTTAAAGCAAGTTTGCCATCAACACTTGGCATCTTAACTTGCCAAAAAGCACATTTATTTAATCTTATTTTCAACATGCTTCCAATCTTTATTTCTTATTCTCACCTTATTGAGTGGAATCCCCAAATATTTCATCGGTAGTTCCCCAATTGGCAGGTAACGGTTTTCCTATATTCTTCTCCTCTATTCACAACATCTCCAAATAAGAACATCTCACTCTTATGAAAATTTATTTTCAAACATGACATATGTTCAAAAGCACATGAGATATTTTTAAAATTTTGACACCATCAATACAATTTGGAAGGAGGAAGATTGTACCATTTGCATATTGCGGCATGTTTACACCTCCTTCAGTGGATTCACTGATCATTCCCTTGTCATGCCCATGCTTTTTAGCAGGGAATGCTACCTACCCAATGCGGTGCTAGTGATGGGAGTTAAGGACTAGAATCATGGTCGTTTTCGCTTGGGTGAAGTAAATTTTCTCGTGCCCTGGCGGATTCCTATAGCGATTTGGGCTAAAAACGTCTCCGAAATAATCTTAGCATTGCAGGTCGAGGATGTTAGGTAAACTCTACGACGTAAAAAGACCATAGGGAGTTAAGAGGGAAAAGATTAAAGGGGTCAATGATGTTCCACAAGTGTAGGGGATCAATTGTAGATCTTTTCGATAAGTAAAGGCTCGACCCAAGAGGGCCTGAAGGAAATGGCAAGTGCAAAAACAACAAGGATTCACAAATACTAAATGGTGTGACGGCGTTGTGATTTGTGATGGTGAAATAGTAACCAAACATGAGTAGAAGCAAAATATAATTGAGTGCTGCAAGTGGCCAATCCCTAGTAATGCTAAGGACAAGTTGGTTGTGTTACTTATGCTGATGAAATGTTCTTGAGGATAAAGGGATAATACTAAATTTTGTCGAATTTATCACACACACACTTGATCATTTGAGATTTCCATCTACCACTAGCTTCATCTCGTTGTTTCACACCACTTTCGTGTTGTAAGTTTTCTGTTTTGACAGTCATAGATGAGTAGTACTAAGGTGTGCATGTGTGGTGCATGTTAGTTTAGACAAATTCAGTAAATCTATCGCATACGTTCGGACTTTGAAATTTTCTTTGACCACTAACGTCATCTCGTTGTTCCATGGAATTTTTGTGTTGTACATTTTTCGTTTTGCTTTGCATAGACGAATAGGTCTATGCCTATCTACTATTATATTACTATGTATAACCTCTAGTCATGTGCTTAATCGGGCCAAATCAAAGCGAATGTATGCAACCATACAACATTTAGTGCATTAGCCCAACACAATGCAGGCAACCAAACACTAGGAGGAAGTTGCTCGTAACCCCTGTTTGCCGCACTCTGCGACAAATTGTCGTTGTTTCGCATAGGTAGGCCCTACGCATGGGCACCAGGATCCAATGAACGAGATAGGTTGGCCCTTTTAACAAATAGAGAATGTGTTATAGGACCCGGCTTTGGGAACCCTCTAAAAGGTTTAGTTTTGCAAATGTCTAGAAGGTTCTTGAACTGGATTTATTTTTCCTTTGTTTTTACTGATTCTTCAGTCTTCATTTTTGGTTAATTATCTATTTTCATTTAAAACATATTTGGAATTTCAAATTTGTTTCCGATTTTCAGAAAACATTTGAAATATCTAATTTTCTTCCCATATAATGTCAGAATTTAAAATATATCAAAAATGTTTTAAAATTTAGTAAATGTTCGGGAATTTCAAAATATGTTAACATTTACCAAAAAGTTTAGAACTTCAATTTTTTTGCTTATTTTTTTCATAATTTCAAGAATTTTTCACAAGTCCATTTTTTCCCATTTTACAAAATTATTGTCTAATTCAAAAAATGTTTGCAAACTTGAAAAGTTCATGTTTCTTAAAATATTCCTGTTTTAAAAAAATGGAAAATCTTCGCGTTCCAATAATTGTCGCAAATTTTTAAATAAAATTACACTTTTTAAAATGTCCTTTTTCAATGTTTTAAAAAATACAGTGCCCTGAGCCACTAGGCTCGCTACAAATGGGTCGACCCAGTCGGGGCTTATCTCGTGTGGAAGGTATCCCTTTGATGCAGTTAGTGCCATATATATAGGAGCTCCCAAATTGCTTCCCTTATGCAGGCAGCCCATTTTTATCGATAAATAAATTATGTGCAAAACATAATCTCTAGCCAGTTAGCCACAGATACAAATGGCTAAAAAATAATGCAGTAACCAAACATGCCCTACGTGATACAGTGTACACTAGTCCTGACCATGGGCAGCCCGGCCCGAACAGCCCGGCCCCGCCCGAAAAAGCCTGGCCCGTCCCAACCCGAGTACTGTACACCCATGACCCGTCTGGCCGCTCCAGCTCCATTATGATCCCCGACACTCACACAGTTTCCATGCATGTGCGCGTGCCTGCGGCGGCAGGCACACTGCACAAACAGAGTCGGCCCTGCTGAATCGCTGGTTGTACTCGTACATGATATCGAAGAAGCGTATTCGGGACGTACCAATAAATGAATACATGAGTACGTGTATACGCCGAATCACGGACATCCTCATACTGCTCGGCCCTGTTTGGATCATGGGGTTAGAGCTAGTTTGGGTTAGTTGGGGGCTCAAATAACCCAAAAGTATTCAAATAGGGAGGGTTAAAGTGGGTTAGTTCCATCTAACCCAACTATCCAGGTGGAGAAGTGCTTATTTGGGTTAGAGTGGGTTAGAAAATAACTCTAACTCTAACTGTGTTAGAGTATCCAAACAGGGCCACTGTTTCTCCTGGGTGCCACCATCACTAGTGTGCATGTATACTGGTTCCAGCACTGCTCCTTTCAGTGACCGCAGCCGACAACATTAGTACTCCCTCCGTCCACTTTTATAAGTCATTTCAGACAACTAAAATTGAGTTGTTTTGCATGCTGTCTGAAATATCTACAACGCCTTATAAAAGTGAACAGAGGGAGTAGTAGAATTCAATGGGATAACCAACGGAGTGACTCAGCATTACTCTGGTTCAACACTGCAACCCTGCTAATCGTACATCAAAAGTATGTACTTACCAGAAATGATATCAATTCGGTATTCAGTGGATGCATGTACTGTGTCACAAGTACAAATATTTTATTAGAAATCATAGAGCAACAAACTTTTAACTCATTTTAAAGAAAGAAATATATTAATATCGCGAAGATACCAATTACACTCAGCCACTGCACCAAAGAAGTCACAAAGACATTTAGGATGCACACAACCTGAAAAGAAAAGAAAAAAGAAAGGAAAAAAATGGCCTCGCCAAAGTGATCAACTCCTCTCAGTGTTAGCACACAACCACCACCAAAGGCAGCACCCAGAAAACATAAAAGACCTCCAAAAGCGACACCTTCAAGAAAGAAGTAGTTCACAAGCGCCGTCATCACCCGATCCAAGATCATAGATTTTCACCCTGGAGAAAGGACGAGCTCTCAAAACAATACTTTCAACAAGGCAATTGTCAGGCACAACCAATGAAGGCCAGCCTTAGGTTTTCATCCTGAAAGTCATGACTCGGCACCCGAGGAGCACCACCAAAAATGAAATCCTCCTGTGCTGCCGCCCCCACTTGACACTGCTGCTACTGAAAGTTATCAAACATCTTGCTGACTCCATCGCCTACAGGCCCCCTCTGCCTTATAGATCCTCTGACTTAGCCATCAAGACTTTCTCCGTCACTGTCCGTGCCATGGAAATCGAGATGACGACATGTCCCATGGTGTCAACAAACAATAGAGCTTCCGACGCGCCCTCCTAGAGCCACTAGGCTGATATGGACGCGCACGACTGGATACTATCCAATCCAGATATCCTTGGGCAAGATCTCTGACAGTAGTTTTGGAACACGTCGAGGGCCAGATCGAGGAGGACCGATCATGTAGACTGTTGCCGTGATGCGACAAGAGCACAAGGATCGCCACCACTCCGCTGCCTCCATCACCCAGACGCCATCGCCGTAACGATGGAGGAGGACACCGGCCCTCGCTACTCATAGCCCACGACTCCAAGCGCCAGATCTGACGAAACTGGCACCAGCCGCCCCTTCATCACACCGCGCAGGCCCGTCCCGCCACCTTCACCATGTAGCGGCCACCGCATCCACGCACCGCCGCACCCAAGGTCCGTCTGTCCGAGACGCCACGGCAAGCCCTGCGGGAGCATCGCGCTCCACGCCCGCTTGCCACGTCCTGCGCTGTAGCCACTAGGGGAGGACGGATAAGGGGCCCCGCCGCCGCCAGTTGGGCTTCTCCCGGCGGCGGCGAGGGGAGGGGGAGGCGGGAAGGAGGTGCGGGCGGCGGCTAGGGTTTCGCCTAGCCGCCCGCGGGAGTGGCCTGGGTCTCGTATAGGTAGACTAAAGCAAAGCCTCCAGACCAACACGATGGTCCATGGATTAGTGCCATCCAAAGTATGAGTGGGCACAACTCACAACTGTCAATTTAGGAGACAAACATTAAACTTGTAGTGGTATAAGATTATAATTCAGGTTATACAAGTTATCTTATGTTCCCCTTAGTGTAAAACTACATGGAAACATAAGATAGAAATTATAAGACAGCATATTTCCTTGTAAGAACACTGCTACCCCTCGAAAGAAATCCAAAAAGGGTTTAGTATGTGTTGCGTACATACATAGGTATAATCACACACGTCAGTACATAAGTTCTTGTTTTTGTAAAATGTTTCTACTCTTATATGTATTGGAATGCTCTTCCTGTGAAATCCCAATGAAATTCTAGATCTCCAAATGAGCCTTAAATGTTACTCCCTCTATAAATAAATATAAGACACTTTATTAAGACAAAAGGATCAAAACACTCTTTAGAATACAACTTTTCTAGGCGGGCATTCGTGAATTATGAAAAGTATTTAATATTAAAAGGCATGTTATCATCAATACTTTTACATATGTTGAAATATATTGCCCGACTCTCTTCATCAGTTCGGACTTTTGGAGCAACTGGTTGGAGCATGAATTGAATATGGTATCAGGGCCAAGATGTCTTGAGTTCAAGACCCTGTCAACGCAGTATTAAAACAAAAAGAATCTGCGGTCTACATCAGCCCCATAAGGACTAAATAAGCCTAGACGTGAGGGGGCTGGTTGGATCATGAATTGAATAACAAAGACTTAGAGCAACTCTAGCACATTCAGCAAAGGGGGCGCACTCCATAGTAACTGCAATAGGCTAGGGGCAGGAACACATGGTCTAGCATATGCTCCATATGAGTCTCGGCCTCTAAAATTAATGGCGTGCACTCGAAACATATGGAGGAGGTTTGGGGGGGGGGTGCTGGTTTGATGTGTTGGAGGAGAGTTTTACGTGCTACCTCACTATGATCACATCCTAGATGTCTCCCATGCCGCAGACTGCGGTCTCGCCACATTAGGGATATACCCAGCTCTGAGGGTATCATCAGGATTGTGCCTTGGGCGGGTGATGGGCACATCACGTCAATGGTATGCCTAGCCTCAAAGTTACCATCGTCAATAGGCTCACCCAACGATAGGGATACATAATCTCCATTGCCACATACCTTGTGGGGAGCGAAGATTGATCGAGAGATGACCAGCAAAGTGCACTAGGTAATGAGTTCTATACATATTTATGATGGATGATTCGTCGGGATATTTAGGAGGAATATTGCTTCAAAACTTCCTATAAAGACCGTGCTACCTCTCACTGTATGTTGTAGCCTGAAGGGCCACTCTATAATTTCCTACCCTACCCCCATTTTCATATAAATAGGAAAGATCACCCTCTATTCTAAAGGACCAAAATTTGAAATATGTATAAGAGATTTCTCCCCTTTTGCCATGCTTGTTGGTCCCCTCATGTAGGTAGAGAGCATCATGTCAAAATGTCAACATGCGCCCAAGAGAGTCTCAGCCTTAATATTCCTGCAGAACCTACATAAGTATGTGTAAAATACATGGTGCCTCAAGTTTATTGTCTAGTCATGATGATATGATAGGAGGGTACTTCAAATCTAACAATCTTGCTTCTTTAAATTCAAAAACTATTTTACGACAAACTTGGTGTTAGCGTGTACCAATATAGATGTTTGAATTTTCCAATATTTTTTTCTATAACACCTAAATATATACTCACAAACTTAAATATGATTTGTAGCAATTTTGAGCAATTTTTAATGTACATTTAATTAAAATTTGAATGATATCCTTTAAATATCTAGAAATGTATTTAGTGCCCTAATAATAGCGAAATAACACTAAGATTTTCAACTTTTTCCGTAAAACTTTAAATGGGTCGTCCATATTCATTGTATAAAAATGTGGAACATAATACTAACCCTAAGACAATGAAAATGTCCTCGAAATATCCTAAAACCCTAAAAGTTTAATAGTGGCGCGCAACCAGGGTGACACCCACAAGTATAAAGTTATTTGTAGCATGTATCGCTCAGGGCACGCCAGTTGGAAGATTACGTGTACAAAAATGCCCATGTGTTGGACTTGAAAATCCCAAGTCCATGTCACTCCGTGTTCTTTGCCTCACTATCCTACGTGCATGCCCTCGATGCCTCCAGCCTTCGCCCTCGATGACCCCGTCTTCCAACCTTGACGCGACCTTCCCTACGTGCAATCGCCCTCTGACGCTGCAACCCTCCTCGCCCTGGTCGGCCCACCAACCTTGTTGTAGCCCTCCCCACACACGCATTGCCTCGACCCCTCCCCACCTTGCCCCATTTGTCGTCCCCTCACCCCCCGCGCCATCGGCCACCCCTCCTGGCCAGTTCTCCCCTGCCCCTCTCTAGTGAGCTCCTAATTACCCTTCTTTCCCCTATTTTTAATTTCATAGTTAGGTTAATTTAGTTAATTAGTTCTAGTTGATTTAGGTAGGTTTAGTCCATAAGAGAGTACAAAAAAGAGAGGAAGAAAGAAGAGATGAAGAGAGTAAGACATAAAGAGAGGAAGAGAGGAACAAAGAAGAGAAAAAGAAATAGGAGAGGTCTAATCAGCTCAGGCTATTTTTCAGATTGGTCTAAGTTTTAGTTATATAGGTGAATTGTCCAATGTATCTATAATTTTTGTAGGTTACATGCCTATTATATTTTTCAATGTTTTGAAAGCATTTTGAGGTACTAACCTATTAATTCAGTGGCAAATCCTGTTATTTTTTATTTTAGGAAAATAAAATACCAAAGTCATCGAAAAATTCCAAGAAAATGTGGGAGGAAGTTTGGAAACACCAAAGGACCAATGGGCCAAGGCCCTCATCTAAAGAGGCCCATGGGGCGCCTATATAGGCCCTAGCGCGCCTAGGCCGGCTATGCCCCTATGGCTCCCCTCGGCTACCTCAGGTGCTTGATGGCTTTATATACCCCCAATCTTCTCATTTTTTTCAACGTCACCACTTCACGTTGTGAGGAGATCTTCATTTACTTCCATGATCTAGTACTGTGTCGGAGGGGTAATTCATCTTTTTCATCACCAACATCGATTTTGACTCTTCAGGATGAGTTGGGAGTAGTCCAGCCTCAAACTACAGGTCAATGCTAGTATACAAGATGTAATCTCTCCACTTCGTAGTTTACTCCAATAGCCATATGTGTTGTCGTACATGATTGTGGTTAACCGGAGAATACTATAGTAGTGATGTTGATCATGTGATGAATTATTTCTTATGTTCAGATTTATAGAGGCCATTATGTTTGAATTATACATGCATGTTAATCATTGATTGCATATCTAATATTGGCCATTTTAGATGGGTAATCAGTAGGGAGGGTGTGCATTAGCTAGGCTCAATCTTGCAAGTAATATACCAAAGTAAGAGAAAGTGAATATTATTGCAAGTGACGATAACTATCTATATGAGGGCTACAATGAGCCATATAAATAACATTATGTCATCTTGCTTATTGCAATTTCCTGTGTTTACGTTTAAAGTTTGGATGGTACAGAGAGAATCTTTATCTACAAGCGGATTTTTAGCTATAGATGCAGGGAGGGTCTCGGTATATAGAATTTGGACGTAATATCTATAGAATATCAACACATCTCATATGTTCGGTATGAGAATGAAATATTTCATTGTGCACTTTCTCACATGACATTGGTAATTATTGGATTTTTATTATTGGAGAGTTACAGTTGGTGCACCTATGAACCCCGGTCCAGTTTCTAGCATAAAAAACAACTTCCAACAAATTTTACATGCACTTTTATTTTAGATTTATTTAATTTCGAAAATACAAAAATACTATCTACCACATTATCTTTATTTTGTGTTGTGCAGCTAGCAAGACCACTAATTTTTTTGCTCTATCCAATTACAAAAACCTTGGTGACTAAACATGAAATGGCGCTAAAGATCACTTTTCCTGACGGTCCACCGTCATGAGCCCCCTCCCCCCCCCCCCACCCCCCGAGGGCAGCGCCCTCTGCAACTTTGGCGATGTTCAGGACTGATTTTTGGCAATGTATTGGGCCGTTGTTAGGTATGCCCATTTTGTGCGACGAGTCTCAATGTCATAGTTAATGTTGGTGGATCATTTTTCTGTATATGTAAATAGAAAAATAACAAGTAATTGTTTTTCCGCTAACTCATTTAGTGGGAACACATAACATAATAGCGGGAACTTGGAATTGGGATCGTCTGGTTCCCTCCTAACAAAGGGAATTGGTATCGTCGGCTTAGTGCCCTCTGCTCATAACATGCCCCCAGCAAGTCAAGTGGCCGGCACGCTGAGGTGAACACGGCTACAACTTTACAACAAGGTGAACGCTGCCGCGAGGGTACAAACAAGGCCATGTGCCACATTTGAAGGGCGAAGTCACGCACGACTGCGTTAGCATGAAACAGGGGCGATTTCAGGTGAGACCTGTTTACTGAAAAACATCATAGTAAATATCAGGTGCGTTCTATTTACTTTTCATGTTGTACATACAATAGTTCGTAGTTGGATTACTCATGGAATAGTGCTGACGCCACCATACATGGCTGGAATGAATCAATTTATGGAATTCACGCTTGCTCACTGATTGCTACTACACAACTTATTCTTATAGACTTGTGTTGGTCCTCCAAGCGCGGAGTTTTGTAGGACAATAGCAATTTTCCCTCAAGTGGATGACCTAATATTTATCAATCCGTGGGAGGCGTAGGATGAAGATGGTCTCTCTCAGACAACCGTGCAATCAAATACAAGAAATCTCTTGTGTCCCCAATACACCAAATACAATGGCAAATGTGTAGGTGCACTAGATATGGTGATACAAGTGCAATATGGATGGTAGACATATGTTTTTGTAATTTGAAAATAAAAAAAAGCAAGGTAGCAAGTGATAAAACGGAGCACAAATGGTATTTCAATGCTTAAAACAAGACATAGGGTTCATACTTTCAGTAGTGCAATCTCTCAACAGTGCTAACATAATTGTATCATATATCAATCCCTCAACGTGCGACAAATGAGTCACTCCAAAGTTCTTATCTAGCGGAGAACATAATGTGAAATTGTTTGTAGGGTATGAAACCACCTCAAAGTAATCCTTTCCGATCAATCTATTGAGCTATTCCTATAAGTGTCACAAACAACCCTAGAGTTCATACTAAAATAACACCATATGATACACATCAACCAACTCTAATTTCACCTAGATACTCCAATGTTACCACAAGTATCCGTGAGTTGATTATACGATATGCATCAAACAACTTCAGATTCATAGTATTCTATCCAACACAAAGAACTTCAAAGAGTGCCCCAAGATTTCTGCCGGAGAAAGTAGGACAAAAACATGCATCAACCCCTATGCGTAGATTACCCCAATGTCACCTCGGGAATCCGCGAGTTGAGTGCCAAAACATACATCAAGTGAATCAATAGAACACCCCATTGTCACCACGGGTATCCATATGCAAGACATACATCAAGTGTTCTCAAATACGATAATAGTGAAACCTCAAAGATAAATCTCAATTCATCACAACAAGATAGTGAGGGGAAAATACCATATGATCCAACTATATTAACAAAGCTCGCGGTACATCAAGATCGTGCCAAATCAAGAATACGAGAGGGAGAAATCAAACACATAGCTACTTGTGCATACCCCCAGCCTCGAGGGTGAACTACTCCCTCCTCATCATGGTGGCCGCCAGGATGATGAAGATGGCCTCCGGTGATGATTTCCTCCTCTGAGAGGGTGCCAGAATAGGGCTCCAAATGGTACTTCGAAGGTACAGAGGCGTGCGACAGCGGAGTCGGAGTTCTAGGGTTATTTCTGGTGGTTTCTCTATTTATAGGATTTTTTTGGCGTCGGTCTCACACTAAGATGGGCCACAGGGTGCCCACTACCTACCAGCCCACGGCCAAGGCCCCTGGCACGCCCTGGTGGGTAGTGGCCACCTCCTTTACCTTCTAGTCCTCCCACAAAGCTTCTAGTGCCCCTTTTGTTCCAAAAAAGTTTTGGTGCATTTGGAGAACTTTTATTTTTGCACAAAAAACAACACAGTAGTTCAGCTGAAAACAACATCAGTCCGGGTTAGTTCCATTCAAATCATAACAAAACCATATAAAATTGTTGTAAACATGGCATGAATACTTCATAAATTATAGATACGTTGGAGACATATTACTCACAACAACGGGGCCAAAGATATGATGTGCCCATGCAAAAAGTGCCGTGATGGGATCTGTGAAACTATTGATGTTGTCATATGTGAAAGCACAAGTGCTCCCTGGGTGGTTTTGGTAATTAATGTCAAAATATCTCTTGTTCGACTAATGTTTTATCTAGTGTATTTCAGAAAATTTCAATAGATGGAGTGGCGTGGACAAGAGGATGTGGAACCCCTTCAAGATACTAAGGACACAAAGGATTGGCTCAAGCTCAAAAGCTCAAGACTACATTTTACTTTTTAGTGATCCAAGATCACATTGAGTCCATAGGAAAAGCCAATACTATTAAAATGGGATGAGGTGTTGCTTAATGGCTTGCTTGCTCAAAGTGCTTAGTGGTATGCTCCAAAACCCTCTACCACTTTCTCACATCTACATTTGTCCCAAACCAAAAGTCAAACTCGGCCCCACCGAAATTATCTATCCGGCGCCACCGAGTTTAGTTGACATAGCCACTGCCACAAAACCCTAGTCATTTCGGTCCCACTGATAGGGATCTCGGTCTCACCAAGATGGGATTGCAAACTCTCTGTTTCCCTTCGTAACGTTTCGGTCCAACCGAGATGAGAGATCGGTCCCACGAGTTCGTAATGCAAACTCTCTATTTCCCCTTCGTAACGTTTCAGTCTCACTGAGATGAGTGAATCGGTCCCACCGAGTTTGCCTGACCAACTCTCTGGTTAGCTTATTACCAAAATCAGTCCCACCGAGTTTGTGTAATCGGTCTCACCGAGATTATATTATGCCCTAACCCTAATGAAATCGGTCTCACCGAGTTGACATGTCGGTCCCACCGAAAATCCTAACATTCACATTTTGAACTAAATCAGTCTGACCGAGTTTCATTATTCGGTCCCATCGAGTTTGGTGATTTGTGTGTAACGGTTAGATTTTGTGTGGAGGCTATAAATACCCCTCCACCCACTCTTCATTCCTGAGGAGAGCCATCAGAACATGCCTACACTTCCATCATACATTTTCTGAGAGAGAACCACCTACTCATGTGTTGAGGTCAAGATATCCCACTCCAACCACATAAATCTTGATCTCTAGCCTTCTCCAAGTTGCTTTCCACTCAAATCATCTTTCCACCAAATCCAAATCTGTGAGAGTTGAGTGTTGGGGAGACTATCATTTGAAGCACAAGAGCAAGGAGTTCATCATCAACACACCATCTATTACCTTTTGGGGAGTGGTGTCTCCTAGATTGGTTAGGTGTCACTTGGGAGCCTCCGTCAAGATTGTGGAGTTGAACCAAGGATTTTGTACGGGCAAGGAGATCGCCTACTTCGTGAAGATATACCCTAGTGAGGCAAGTCCTTCGTGGGCGATGGCCATGGTGGGAGAGACATGGTTGCTTCTTCGTGGACCCTTCGTGGGTGGAGCCCTCCGTGGACTCGCGCAACCATTACCCTTCGTGGGTTGAAGTCTACATCAACATGGATGTACGATAGCACCACCTATCGGAACCACACCAAAAATCTCCGTGTCTTCAATTGTGTTTGCACACTCCAATCCCATCCCTTTACATTCTTGCAACTTGCATGCTCTACTTTTCGCTGCTCATATACTCTTGTCATGCTTGCTTGATATGTATTGTGAATGTTTAAACTTATGCTAGAACTCCACTTCAACTTAAAGAATTTAAAAACTTCAACTTTTCTTACTAAGAGTCTATTCACCCCCCTCTAGATACCTCTTCTCGATCCTTTCAATTGGTATCAGAGCATTGGTTTCCATTGCTTTAGTTTAAACACCTTTGGAGGAAGATGGATGAGTCTATGTTGGGGAGTCTTAGACGTAGAGTGCCTATACTTGATGGAGAGTACGTTAATGAGTGGAAAAATGAGATGCTTGAGATTTTCAATGAGTATCACTTGAACAAGTACATTACTAGTCCTTGCATTACCCCTGGTGATCTTTTGCATCCCTCTCCCGATAAGGACCTTGACATGATTCGCAATCTTAGAACTATCAATCTTATCATTAGAGGATTGCCCAAAAATTTGATTGCTAACTTACCTACTCTTGATTGTGCTTACACCATATGGAGATTTCTAGAGGAATGATTCCCAAATTATTCCTTGAAAAATCTAGATGAGATTCTCCATAAGTCTATTGCCTTGAATAGGATGAGTACTAGTGATCCTAAGTTTGATGATTTCCTGTTTGAGCTTCGCGATCTCATGCGTGCCAAAGGAGATGTTGGAATTATTAGCAATATCATTTCCTAAGTCATTATAATCCATAGAGATGAACATTGTTACAGTCATACTTCTAATGGATCACCTTCTCTAGGGAATGATCAATTACAAGATGATGTTGAACATGGATAATATGATGAGGACGATGATAGTGACTTTGATCTCGATGAGTCTATGAGACACTTTGGTCTTGTGGCTAATCCTTGTGGCTACATGGCCGAAGGAAAGGAATGGGTCCTTGATAGTGGATGTACTGATCATATGACCGGAGACAAAGATATGTTTCATGAGCTTGCTGAAAACGACGGCCCTCGGAAGTATGTCACTTTTGGTGATAACTCAAAGGGTAAGGTGGTTGGCCTTGGTAAGGTGGCCATCTCACATGATAGCTCCATACAAAATGTTATGCTCGTTGAATCTCTTGGCTACAATTTACTTTCCGTATCTAGACTTGCTGACTTTGGTTTCAGCGTCCTATTTACTGAAGTAGATTGTCAAGTGTTTCGTAGAGATAATCATAAAATGGTCTTTACCGATATATGTAGAGGTGATCTTTACATTGTTGACTTCACTAAAAAGGCTCAACCTAGAACTTGCTTTATTGCTAAATCTTCGAAAGGTTGGTTGTGGCATAGAAGGTTAGGTCATGTGGGCATGCGATATCTTGATAAGCTTATTAAAGGTAATCGTATCCTTGGAGTGAAAGATGTTATATTTGACAAGAATAGATTGTGCAGTGCTTGTTAAGCTAGAAAACAAGTTGGAGGAAGTCACCCCGTGAAGAACATAATGACCACGAGAAGACCGCTCAAGCTACTTCATATGGACCTCTTTGGTCCCAATGCCTACAAGAGTCTCGGCGGAAACTCATTTGGTATAGTTATAGTTGATGATTTTTCAAGATTTACGTGGGTGTTCTTTCTTGATGATAAACCGCAGGTCCAAAAGATCTTCAAGAGCTTCACTAGGAAGGCCCAAAATCAATTTAAAGTGAAGATCAGGAAGGTTCGCAACGACAATGGAACGGAGTTCAAGAACGCAAATGTGGATACCTTTCTTGACGAAGAAGGGATTTCACACGAGTTCTCGGCTACGTACACACCTCAACAAAATGGAGTTGTTGAGAGGAAGAACCGAACTCATATGGTGATGGCGAGAACGATGCTTGATGAGTACAAGACTCCAAAACACTTTTGGGCGGAAGCGGTTGAGACGGCTAGTCATGCAACAAATTGCTTGTATCTTCACAAGCTACTCGGCAAGACGCCATACGAGCTCCTCACCGTAACAAACCCCAAGTTGGATAGTTTCAAGTATTTGGTTCAAAATGCTACATTCTTGATAAGCATTATCATTCTAAATTTGCTCCTAAGTCTCATGAGGGTTTCCTACTTGGTTATGGCTCAAACTCTCACACTTACCGTGTCTACAACAATTTCACCCGAAAGGTTGAAGAGACGGTAGATGTGAAGTTTGATTCGTAGAGCAATTGCCAATTGATGTAGGAGGCAAAGACCCTTCGGAAGCAATCCAAGACTTGTCTATCGGGAAGATTCGTCCAACGGAGATGAAGGAGAGTACCTCGTCCGTCCAAGTGGAAGCTTCTACCTCACGACAAGGTGAACCCAGATTTGACATGGAAGCATCCACGAGTGGGACGCACCAAGATGAAGAAAACGAGGAAGTACACCAAGATGAACCTCATCAACCTCCTTCTCCACCACGACAAGAGAACGGCAACACCAATAATGAAGAAGACCCAGAAGAAGGACAAGATGATGAAGAAGATGTTCCACCCTGACCCAAGCAAAAGCTCTCACGAGTTCGAGCAAGATTCTCAAGAGACCATCCCGTCGAACAAATCTTCAATGATATTCAAACCAGGAGAATCACTCGCTCTAAAACTCGTTTGGCTAACTTTTGTGAACATTATTCATTCGTTTCTAGCATTGAACCTATGAAGGTTGAAGAAGCATTGGAAGATCCGGATTGGATAAACACCATGCATGAAGAGCTACACAACTTCGAGAGAAATCAAGTGTGGACATTGGTCGAGAAGCCCGACAATAACCACAACATCATTGGTACCAAATGGGTGTTTCGCAACAAGCAAGACGAAGATGGTCAAGTCGTCCGCAACAAAGCATGTCTCGTCTCCCAAGGCTACACTCAAGTCGAAGGTATGGACTAGGTGAGACATATGCCCCCGTTGCTAGACTTGAGTCCATCCGCATCTTACTTGCCTATGCTAATCACCATGATATCACCTTGTACCAAATGGAAATTAAAAGTGCTTTTCTAAATGGTGAAATTGAGGAGGAAGTTTTTGTCAAACAACCTCCCAGCTTTGTCAATCCTAAGAACCCGACCATGTTTACAAACTTCACAAAGCTCTTTATGGTCTTAAACAAGCTCCTAGAGTGTGGTATAAATGATTGACCAAGTTCCTTATTGAAAAAGGCTTTGAG
Source organism: Aegilops bicornis (assembly GCA_021605145.1). Lineage (NCBI taxonomy): Eukaryota > Viridiplantae > Streptophyta > Magnoliopsida > Poales > Poaceae > Aegilops > Aegilops bicornis. The sequence goes on along the minus strand of CM038671.1, from coordinate 547,530,068 downwards.
ATTGGAAAATAGATTCTACTCTTTTTACTAAAAGGGTTAATGATGAATTATTTGTGTGCCAAATTTATGTTGATGATATCATATTTTGTTCTACTAACCCTCATTTTAGTGAAAAGTTTGGGAAGCTAATGTCGAAGAAGTTTGAGATGTCTATGATGAGTGAACTCAAGTTATTTCTTAGTTTGCAAATCAAGAAAACTAAGGAAGGCACCTTTGTTTCTCAAACAAAGTACACCAAGGACTTATTCAATAAGTTCAACATGCAAGAAAGCAAAGGTATGAGAACCCCCATGCTTACTAGTGTACATCTTGACTTGACCAAGGATGGCAAATTGGTTGACCAAAAGGTTTACCGCTCTATGATTGGTTCGTTGTTATATCTATGTGCCTCCGTCCTGATATTATGCTAAGTGTGTGCATGTGTGCACGATATCAAGCAGCCCCCAAAGAATGTCATCTTAAGGCTGTGAAAAGGATAGTGAGATACTTAATACATACACCAAATTTTGGCATCTAGTATCCTAAGAGGTCCTCTTTTGATCTTGTTGGCTATTCCGATTCAGACTATGCCGGAGACAAGGTTGATAGAAAGTCCACTTCGGTTACTTGTCAAATTCTTGGTAGATCTCTTGTGTAGTGGTCCTCCAAGAAACAAAACTTGGTATCCTTATCCACCGCCGAAGCGGAATACATTGCCGCCGGTTCATGTTGTGCTCAATTACTTTGGATGACCCAAACTCTTAAAGATTATGGGATCAATGTGAAACATGTTCCATTGCTTTGTGACAATGAGAGTGCTATTAAGATTGCTCACAATCCCGTGCAACATTCTCGAACTAAGCATATTGAAGTTCATCATCATTTCATTCGAGATCATGTTGCTAAAGGGGACATTGATCTTAAGCATGTTCGTACTGATAAGCAATTGGCGGATATATTCACCAAACCTCTTGATGAGAAAGTATTTTGCCGTTTGAGAGGTGAATTGAACATCATTGATGCTTCAAACTTGGAGTAGGAACTCCATTTGGATTCATGCAAGGCATGAGCCTATGACTAATCCTTAACTTTTTCTCTTATGATGATGATCATATGTCTTGGATACATTTGTACCCTTGCATGCTATCTAACTCTTGTAGGTACTTGGATGAATCTAAATTCATGGGATTGCAACTCATTCACATCTCGAGCAATCTCTACATCACTAAGTCCCTACACCGTGGCGGTTGAAGACAAGGAAGCATGAAACCCTTCAACATATCCTTTGACAAATTCTATATTCCAATTGGTATCAAATTCCATAATTGTCACTTTGGATGCACAAGTGCTCTTCCTTGCAAGACTAACCCATGTAGGGAGATGAACTCAAAACCAAGTGGTGCTCCCAACTATTAATGACCTACATCAACCTTCAGCAACCCACACAAGTTCAGCTACATGATCAAGTTCGACACCACCACCCAAGGTATGTTATTCCATCTTAGAGAAGCTTTACCCTAAGTTATGGGTCAAAGCAACTCAACAAGATAGGAATACATCAAACGCTTAAACGAAAAATGGTAACCCCATTTTGAGCTTAAACGATGAGTATGACTTATGATCAAGTGTTCTCACTTGACTCCTTAGTCAATATACTCTAACATAGGTGAATTTATCACCGCCCAATTCTAGATGAAGTTCTCTAGTGTTTCTCTAAGTTCGTGCATTTGTTCCTCTTCTTTTTCAACAAAAATAACTTCATCTAGATTTTCTTTTTCGTTCTACATTTCCTACATACAATTCATTGCAAATTCTTCAGTTAATTCCTTGCAAATCTTTGTGAGATCTTATTTGCCTAGTAAGCTGAGGTTACTATTGCTCTTTCTCTGTGTTGAACTCGGTCATACCAGTTTGTCACTTTCGGTCAAACCGAACCCCTTTCGGTGCTACTGATGTAAACAACTCGGTGTTACCGATTTCACTGCAGAGAAGACAACTTGCCACTTGTTCCTGCTCCACTCAATGATTCTTGTCCTCTACCAGCATCACATTTTACATGCTGCCTTGCTCTGTGACTCAAGGACCAAACCTATTTTGACTCACATCCCTTCTTGGAAATTGATGTCAAAGGGGGAGAGAGGAATAACATCAAAGCTTAATCCTTCAAAAGGGGAAGAGAACATTTCAAATAGGGGGAGATAAATAGTCTCATTCATAGGCCCCATATGCTTGGTGTTCAAGAGGAGAGAAGTCACATGTCTTTAAGACGGGAAAGACATGATTATCTGATTGTTTTCTGATGTTTTGTGCTCTGCTTTCGTTTCCCTATTTTCTCCTATTATCCAATATAAGATTCAGGGGGAGAAAGACTGCTAGGGAAGGAAGTCTTTGAAAAAATTCAATGCTTATCTTTTACCTCTGGGGACATGCCTATATCCAATAGAGTACTTAGTACTCACTCTCTACATGTCATCCCAGTCTTGGTACTCTTGAGGTTTCTTTGGCTTGCTCTGTTTAGTAGATGTATTTGTGTTATCTAACCTTGTTTACTCAGGTTCATCTCTTCCTAAGCCAGCTTAAGACCACAAGGTAACACTACAAAAAAATACACTTCCGTGATGATACGTGTTTGTCACAGTAGGTCGCGTTTTTTGTCATGCATGTACATCCATGACGATTTTATGACAGAATCAAGATAGTCATACCGTCAGTCAGAGAAGTGTTCCATGACATTACCAAAATTATCATCACGGAAGTGTCCACTTCCATGACGATAAATCGCGCGTCATAGAAGTGCTTTCGTCAAGGGTGACCGACACGTGGCATCCACCGTAACGGAACGCCGTTAAGCTATCGGGTCGGGTTTTGGATCCGATAACCCGTTAACAGCCCCGACCAATGGGAAATTCCCACGTGTAAAATTCTTATTGGCCGGACGAAACACGTGTCAACTCGTCAGTGGGTCAGATAGGCGCCTATGATATGTCGACACGTGCCACGGCCCACCACTAGCCCATTTAGCTTACAAAGCCGGCCCGTTTGACTTGGTCAAAAGTTAACGGGCTGGCCCATGAAAAGCCTGTTAACGTTCTCTTTGAAAATAGCCCATTTTACGGCCCGTTAACTCATGGCCCGTTAGGCCCTAAAGGAAAACGGCCCAACAACGTCATGTGGGCCATCAAATATAACACCAGCCCATTTCACTTTCGGCCCATGTATGGCCCACGACGTCTTTCGGCCCATATGAGGCCTTTCAGATCTTTCGCCCTTTACAGCCCACGGTGACTCTAGCCCATAATGAACAGTAATTTTCTTTGTACCCGTTAACGTCTGCGTGATTTACATGGGCCGTTTCCAGCCGTGTTAGCTTTCGGCCTATTGACGGCCCATACGTTCTTGGGCTCCTTTTCGCCTCGATTACTTTCGGCCCGTTCTTGGCTGTTCCCCTAATGGGCCAAATTCGCCCATGGCAAGAGTCGCCCCACATCGGCATGTTCCCCAAATGGGCCAAATTCGACCCATGGCAAGAGTCGGCCCACATCGCCTGTTACCCTAATGGGCCAAATTCGCTCATGGCAAGAGTCGGACCGCTTCGCTCGTTAACTCGTATGCGCCGTTTCGGCCCGTCCTATATTACGCCCATTAATGACCCGTTATGCCTGTGGATGTAATTAAGCCTTTGCAGTCCCTACGGCCCGTTAACGGCTGTTACCGTGGGCCGATACCAATTACGCTGACACGACCCATGTAGACCCATTTATCCGACGCCCAAGGCCCGACTGACATGTGCCCATTTATCAACGGCCCGAGGCCCACCGATTATAGGCCCATTTATCAACGGCCCGTAGGAGACCCATGGATCCTACGGCCCGTATATGGCCCATCGTAGTTGCGGCCACTAGCAAACCAGGGAAAAAGAAGACTAGGAAATAAGGCCGAAACTAACGCTAGGCTATTAAGGTGATTGCACAGATTACATCCACTCGGCATCAAAGATCGCCACCAGTGCAAATATAGGGAACACCCTACACTATACAAAAATGGCTTGCTGTTTTCTTCAGCCGGTGGCTGCACGTTAAGAACAAATTTTGTATCGCACCAAAACAAATTACAACTATATAACAAAAGGAAGGTTGGCATAAAACTTAACAGTCTAGCAGATAAATGCACCACCAGAAGTTCAGAAGCTCAGTTCATTTGACCGGACTGTTACGTTTTCATGTTGTATTGTCCGATGGAGCGCCATAACCCTTGCCTTCATTTCCCCTAGGCTCCTGAACAACAGAGCAAATGTCTGATAGTCTGGTTTCAAAACCATGCATATCTTGACGACATTGAGCAATGTTTCTCCTTGTTTCACAAAGGGCCTCTATTAGGGAATGGACTTGTGTCTGGAGCGCAGATACAACATTGCTTTGAGCTTGCATATCTTGATCACGAGGCAGTTTGGACGATATTGCCTTAACAACCAACCCAAAGATTACGAGGAACATGCTTTTGGCAATCGTTAGTGGACAGTCTTGACCCACCGCAGCAAGAGTCGACATTGCGGTTATAGTTGCCTCGCCACCTTCGTAAGGTGGCGGTTCCACCATTTTTTCCATAGCTCATTTGAAAAGTTGAGGTTTTACATTAGTAGTACCGTAATGTAAGATATTAAGGAGGCAGCAAAACCAAACAAAATAGCTTTGGTCTATATACGTAACTTATTCTGGTGAACCCATGTAAAATATTAGTTGTATTTTATTGCAAAGTACATAATAAAACCAGGTTCCAAACATATGACCATGTACCATCGCTAATGTATTGTCTATTTCTTCACATTGTATTGAGGGCTAAGGATAAAAAGACGAAGTTTATAATACGGTAAGCATAGTATGACATCATTCATATCACGAAACAACTGAGAATAGACAAACAGGCAATTGTAATGTTGTGTGGGCAAGTCCAGCACGGAACTAGATTACGGGTCAAGATCAAAGGAACACCACTCCTCTCTTTTAAACCTTGTAAGGTGCAATGATACGCTAAGACAATTGTGTATAAAATTGAAAAGAGTAATAGACATTGGTTGCAAACCATGCAGTTCAAGGCACAAGTCAGAGTAAGTAGTAGTTAAAAGGCATCAGGATTAAGGACTTACAACAGCGGCTTTGACTGGTGTAGTCATGCCCTTCTTCTTGCTGGTGTGACAGTCCTTGAAGATTTCCACATCATTTGGTTTAGGTACTTTTTGGTCCTTCCGGCTTTCCTCGCATTTCGAACAAGTCAATATAGATCCGATAATATGGTATCGCGAAAAGAGTGAAACAACAGCTAATTACAAGAGCCTCGCAGGTGCAATATAGCTACGAGATCACATTGCTGTTGGAATTTCACTTTCATACGGTTGGCCTTGTTCTTTGAACAGTTCACCTACAAGAAGATAGATTTGTGTGACACATGCGTAAATAGGACTTCAACATGTGATCCGATCACATATATATAATGTACACGATACTTGGATCGCATCAGGTGTTTAACAAGGCCCCTCCAGTCTTCATCCAATATATTTTCCACTGGAGATGTTTGGGAAAGTTCACAGTTAGCCTTGCCTTCAAAGTGAGTTTTCCTCAAGTTATACCAATACTGTCGCAGAGCAGACTTGAAAACATGGGTGCAAGCTTGTCTGGTTGCATCATCTTGGCTATCCAACTTGAACCTCATCTGTTGAAAATTATGGGAGTCTCATTATCAGCAACCTAGAAAGTATGGGACAGAGCAAGACGATATTACTAGTTTCCATACATAACCATACTTACGTATAAATGGTCGAGGAAGGTGTTGAACTGGGTTTCATCTTTGTCATTCCTGCATTGAATCCATGTTGGGAGGATACATACATGATACCTAACGGCAACCGCTGCCTCTCGATACTAACTTGGGCGACTACAGTAGCATCACGTGGCCTTTTTAAACCTGCCTCAAAACGGATCTCCATTCTTCCTCCTCTAGATTTAGTTAACCTAACGAGCATTATACCTGATGTTTGTTTCCTCTTGTGCCTTGGTGCTAGTCCAACAACGAACATAGGAAATGTTAGTGTACATCAAACAGTGAGACTACATATAAAGAAGCATGGAACTGTAACTTGACTCCAGCAACTACCTTCTTGCTGTTGAAGCTCACAAGGTTCATCTGATATTGCCTACTCGTCTTGTGTCAAGAGTGCTTGGGAAGTAGTGTCAGTGGCAAGGGAGCTTGGGAACGTCTTGCTAGCTCGATTGACGACGAGTATGTCGTGCACCGGTAGTACTGTGGTAGGTGTTGCAAGAACTAGGGCTGTCTCTCCTTGTTTGGTGGCAGCTATTTGTTTCTGTTTGGCTTTTTTGCAGATCGTGTAGGGATGCCGTGTTTGTAGAATTTTCCGCTGGACTTTGACCTTCTATTGCACTATCAGTACCAGCAGAATCTGCAGGATTCATCCACTTCTCATTCCCTGCCATTCTGTGTTTCTTCCTCTTTCTCTATGCCATGTTAAGTCAAGCCGACAAGAAAAATGAATAACAATTTAGTTCTTCAGAACAAATTGATGCGTGATGCACATGAACTGAACTTTGATGTTAGACAACCACATATAGGAGGATGTAATATGTATGAAAAACAGGACGGAAGATATAACCAGAACTATGATGTGTAAACTAAGAATAAGACATTTCACCAAATTAGAAGCAATGCAATGGAAGGTAGACACCATATGAAAGATGCAACAAATATCGCTCTGCCAAGTTAACAGTGTCTCATCATAAATGGCGTTTAAACAAATGTGAAGCAGTACAAGAAATAAATCATATGCAAGATGCAAACAACATCACACTACCATGTTAGAGGTCTCTCGTCATTAGTGCCATTGCATATTCACAGCTTATGATGTGTAAACTAAGGAGAAGGCATTTCAACAAATTAGAAGCAATGAAAGCTAGACACCATATGAAAGATGCAACGAATATCACTCTACCAAGTTAAAATTGTCTCGTCATAAGTGCCATTTCAATAAATTAGTAGTACAAGCTAGAAAAGAATGTGAGATGTAACCTATATCACACTCCGAAGTCAAACGTGTCTTATGATAAGTGATTGTTGCGGTTACACAACAGTAGTAATTTGATGTAAGAACATGGTGTGATAGACAGATATTGTATGTTCTAGAAACAGGAACATGTGTCTTATTCAAGTATAATGTGTAAAGTAAGCAGATGGAATTCAACAAAATTAGAAGCAATACAAGCTAGACATCACACATAACATGCAACCACATATAACAGTGTCAAGTCAGAGGGAGCACCAGTGATGCTGCACTAGGGGAGACGTGCTCATCATAAACATAGCTTTGTTGAGTGTCTATGCATGTGTTGTCTTGGAAATCATCTTGGGGGTGTGGAGGAGTAGAATCAGAGAGGCCCTCCGCTCGGAGGGAGCACCTTTATCCGCCGGCTTGCTAACTTCCTTCCGCTTTATTGATTTTGAATTGTCAAGTAAAACCTACAAGAAAAAGCAATAAAATTCTCTTCGTAACTCATTCATGCATGATAATCGACAATCACTACTTTGATGTAAGGCAAACACATGATACCAAGATGGAATATGTACGAAAAACAGTGACGGCATGGCATGTTCACAACTGCTTGTGTAAACTAAGCGTAAAACCATTCCAGCAAATAAGAAGCAATGCAAGCTAGACACCACATTAAAGATGCAACCAATATGACTCGCCAAGTTAAAAGCGTCCCATCATAAATGGAATTTCAACAAATTAGAAGCAGCAGATGCTATAAATCATATGAAAGATGCAACTAATATCACACCGCATATACTAAAGGTGTCTCGTCATATTGATTGATGCGGGATACAAAAACAATAGTTTTATGTAAGGACATGCTTAATAGACAGATGTACTATGTAATAAATACAGAAGGCATGTCACATTAATGTATAATGTACTATAAGCTAAGCAGACTAGCACATGCAGCTTTAACCAGATTGGAAGAATTACAATCTAGACACCATATGCAACATGCAACCACCTATCACGCCGCCAAGTTAGAGCAAGCACTGCGATGCTAGTGTAGGGGAAATGCTGCAATCAACTTCTGAGCTACGTTCACTATCTTCATCTAGCATTTCTATTTCTTGAGAATCATGTCGGAGGCCGACGCTGCATTCTTTAAATGAGTAGTCCCCTTGCCTCGCATGCCTCGTCATAAGTGATTTATGAGGGATACACAAGAACATTAGTTTGATGTAAGAACATGGTTAATACACGTATGTACTAGTATGTACCAAAAGCAGTAAATGCATGTCATATTCAAAGGTATAATGTGTAAGCTAAGCAGATGCAATTTAACCAAATTGGAAGCAATACAAGCTAGACATCCTACTGGAGTGGTGAGCATGATCATCTAGGACACGAGAGCCTGGTGGGAGGCGGGCTGCTTCGCCACCATCGCAGCTTTTTAGTTGGCTTCGGTGATGCCTATCTTTGCTGGGCTTGTCACTGCTCGCCAAAGGCTCCCCGACTAGCTATTTGTCTTCTGGTGCTCCCTAGATGGTGGTTCATGTAAAAAATATCTTTCCTTATCTTGATAAAGACTGACTTCGGCCTTTCGAATACAAGCTAAACACCATATGCAACATGCAACCACATATGACACCGTGAAGTTAAAGCAAGCAACTGTGATGGTGGTTCAAGGCAAGCGAGATCATCAACTCCAGAGCTACGTTCCCCATCTCCATCTGCTGACACTACACCCTTTAAAGTCTTGAAACGTGTCTGGCCTAGCCGTGTACCACGCTGGAGCGACTTCTCTCTTCTCTTTTCTGCCTCTGTCAAGGAAGGGTCCAAATACCCTTGCATAAAAACACAATAGTGAGAGTATGGGTGAAGTGTGTGCGTATAGTAATCGTAAAAGTAGCAGATAGCAGGTGGCTGAAAAATAAATGACAGGAGACATATGATAGCTTTACAATATTGCATGGCAAACAAAATTAGATTCTACTCCGTATGATTTTGTAATATATGAGCACAGGAAATGCAGGTACTCCTCCAGCACACCACCACATGTGGTCCTATCAAGATAACAGTCGACTAAAAATAAATAAGTCAGTCGATTTTTTATGAACCATTCGATCTATAAGGAACGGGCATATGGCCTTAGTCTACCTCCCGCCAGTCACTGTTGACGATCTTTCTCGAACCGCCAGCGACCACCGGCCCAGACCCCTGCCTCCGCCGCCCCGCCCTCCCATCGACCTCACACCACCGCCATGCTTGGCCAGTAGCTCTAGGCCGCACACGCCCCTAAGATAAACACCAAGGCACTGCTTCCCAGGCGTAATAGTCGTACTAGCGCCTGTTACACCGGGGATTGCTTCCGTTAATTGGGAATCAACTTTGGAATGCTATAATAAATAGATAGATTTGATTGATTGTTTGATTGATTGAGTGAAATTGAGTGAAATTAGAAACTTTTTGGAAGTTAAATGAGAGGGAATAAGAGGACTTTCCCAAACTTTCATTTTGCATGTTATGATCTCCATGAATTCAAATTCTTTTCACCACAAAACCCTGGAGAGAAGATGACATGACTTCTTCCATTTATTTAAATGACAAGGGGTGTTGAAAATATTTGTATTTCATTTGAGAATATTTCCAATTCTGAAACTTTATGCAACTCAATGAATTTCATGAGCGAAGATAAAATGACTTCTTCAAAACATATGAAATATGAGTTGGGAGTTTCAAAGGATCAAATTCAAAGTCCTTTTGGATATTATTTTTTTATCTGAAGTTATTTGAATTTTATTCAAATTATTTTTCTCCAAAAATAAAATATATGGGTAATAGGGTAAGATGATTCCCTACATCAGAAAAATGGAGAAAATAGATTTGAATTAATTTCGGTATTTTAAAAATGTTTTTTGTTGGATTTTATTAGAGCAGTAGCACTCTTGGCTTTCTTTAAATTTGTGTGGATTTTATTTGACTCTAGAAAAATGTTCAGCTTGTAGGAAATGTTTTTCTGAAAATTTTGATATATTATATGCCTATATAATATTTTTATTTATTTGTTCTTTATTATTTTTAGTTTGCCTGGTAAAATGTTTATAAAAAAAAACTTCTGGACCGACGGACGGGCCCGGCCCAACCAGCCGACCCCACGGCTGCCCACGCCCGCTTCGTTCATGAGCTCGGGCAACACGCCCGACACCGCCGCGTGCTCACTCGCCTCTCCCGCCGCCTCCCCTGCCCCCTCCTCCACGCCACCCCCTCCCCTCCGCCTTTAAAAGGCGAGACCCCGGCCTCTCTCTCTCCCTCAGCCGACGCGCCGCATCCGCCGGAAACCGCCGCCGCCCCGCTCGGTCCCGTCCCCGCGGACCACCGCCGACGCCGCCATCCTCCTCGCCTCGCGCCGCCCCTCCCTGCCTTCGCCGCCTCTGGATGGCCGAGCCGCCGCCTCGGCCGGACCCGAGCCGTCCCCGCCGTCCCCGCTCGCCGTTGACCGTCGCCGCCGTCGCGGTAACTCCCCGCTCCTCCCTCGCCATCAGATCTGGATCCAATGGACCAGATCGATTCTGTTTTTTTTATAAAAAATATAAACATTTTCTTTAATTAGTAAACGTTCGCTATGTTAGCTTCTGCAGTGAACAAGTTCGTTCATTAACGTTCGGTAGCGAACGTCCGTTACTTAGATTTTTTCCTTTTCTTTTTAATTTCAGCCAGGGACCCGTTTGTGAATATTTTATTTAAAGATTAGCCCCTGGACTTCAAACACTCACAACTTTTTACTCGTTAGTCCAAATCCAACGAAACCAACGCCCACCTCTTCGTTATGATCCCCTTTATCCAGTAATCCAACTCAAACATGTTTCTGAAATTTTAAAATTTTGAATTAGACCAGATTTGAATTCAAACTTCGTTTGATCGTAACTTGAGTTTCGTAACTCCGATTTAGTTGTTTCTTTTTGCAAATCGAAGCTCTTGACCTAAACTTTCGGATAAGGCCAAATACACATAGTTTTGGTACTGTTAGAAATTGTTTTATGCTGCAAGAGTTATTTGATTTGGTTTTGATGTTTTCCGAATTGTTTTCTTCGTTTTCTCCGAACTTTTGAGTGATTGCTTATGTGTGGTTACTATTGCTTGCTCACGATAGATTGACCGGAGTGTGACGAGTAGAACTATCAAGAGTTGAGTGCGAATCATCTTCATCAACATTGCAGGCAAGTTTACACTTTGATCATACCCCTTTTATACCCAGTTTTTATGCATTAGATGAATCCTCAAACATTGCATGATTAGGATCTAATTAAATTGTGGGTTTTGGGAAAGTAGATGAAGTAGTACCTATTACCTGTTTTATTATCAAACCCGTGGGAGTTACTTCTACGTTTGCTTATATTGCCATGCTATGCTAGTAGACGTGGATTGGGTGAGTGTATCCATGACAGATGTCAGTTTGTTAATTAATGGTTTATTTAAGGTGGAAATTTTAATACACATCTTGGTGGATTGAGGTACCTGGGTATTCCAGGATTGCCTTTTTTCTATGGACCACCACCCAGGCTCAAAGGGATCATGAGTTTATTCATGCTAGAAACTTCCGTGTGCAGCCACAAGCTACTATGGGCTCTAGCATAGTTGGTTAAGTCGTGCGAACTCTTACAGTGGTAGACTAGCAGATGTAGGGGAAAGTAGGTGTAACGGTCTACCCGATAGTAAGGTGCTAGCGCTTCTGAAAGACTATGTCTCGGTCATCCGTTTCTCAAACACCATGTAGTGCGAGAATCCCAATGGAGGAGATCGAGTCTTGTGGGGAAAAGTGCGCAAACCTCAGCAGAGTGTACAATCTAATCATGGTTAGCCGTGTCCCCGGTTATGGGCATTTTTGAGTATCTAGTACTTGGATTTTCCTGTGAATCTCATCATGTTACTTTAATTAATTTTGTTGGGTTTAATGATGCTACTTAATTGGGATTGAGAATGCTGTCAACCATTCACAATGTTTAACAACCACCATGATAGTTAAATAAAATCTATTCCTTTGCAGTAGGGAAAAATTGGCTTTACGCAAAACTCAGAACCATAGAGCTTTCCACCAGCCAAATATGCATGTAGTGATAGCTATTATTCATCATTATCCTATGGTGTAAATTTGCCAAGACATTCAATGTAATCGACCCTTTGTGGCTGCAACGTCTCATGTTGCAGTGAATCTTCTGACAGTAAGTGATACTTTAGGGTTACGATTTCAACACTCAACTTTGTCGTTGGTGTTGATGGGAATCCACAACCTTGTTGTTACTTCCGCTATTTGGATTGAGGTAATAGTATTTATATTACTTGATACATGTGATTTACCTCTGTTATAAATCCTCGAGTAGTGTGTGTGTCAGCATACCGATCCAGGGATGACACTTAAGCATAGAGACTTGATCCATTCGGGTCGGGTCGCTACAAGATGGTATCAGACCACATGTTGACTGTAGGACGTGACCCAAGATACTGGCAAGCCCATAGGAAAGATTTTCTCTACAACTTTCTTTTCAAAAAGATCTCTTACCTCTCTTCTCTTCTGAGCTTATTCAAAATAATCCCTTTTAGCTAGACTACCCCTTTTCCCCTTTTGACCACATGAAGATTTGACTGATATGAGACCACTCCAAGGAGTACAAGATATCGGACAACTAAGATTACTTTGGAATAAATAGGATTCTTACTGTGCATTACAATGACGGAAACTACAACGGTGAAGACTCCGAAGACTAGGAGAATTTGAAGGCTTGAAGAATTTCCAGATTTGTATGATCTAGGAAGGCACCCCTTATGGAACTTGGCAGACTAAGGAAGCTATCAATACCCGAGATCAAGGTGTATCGGAGAAAGACCAGAACATGGAGCCTTAGAATTTGAAGTTTACGTCAAGGAAAACCCTAAGACATGAGATATCAATTATGGAATGAAAGCTCATGGAAGTAACATGGGAATAGATAGGGCTAACCATGGTGTTATTGCCCGCTTATGCTATTGTCGTTGTGCAGAGTTAAGCATGCAGATTCATTGAAGGATTGGATGGAAGAAGGCTAATGGAGCACCTATCAGCAAAGCCGAAGTTTTAAACTTAGCCTGTGTATCACCAGGATCTAGAGTATTACATCAAGGATTTTAAGATGGACCTGTAGGAAGCCATATTTGATAAGGAAGCATTTCGTGAAGAACTCAGGACCCGAAGCTGAAAGTAGTCAAGCTGGATAAGCAGAACCTCAAGATTTCGGAGATTCGTCAGGAACTAAAGGACAGTAGGACATGGTTCATGCCAAGGATGTTGAAACCTAGAAGTTTGGAATGCAACTACAGAATATTAAAGGATGTCACGAGAGACTTCACGTCAACAGAGATGATCTGGCAAAAGAACTTGAGAAGGACAAGCATGATCGGAAAAAGCCATCGGAGACATGAACAAGACTTGAAGAGTTTGACGACTTTGAAGATTTATTGACCTTTAGAAGACCAAACCCCGTTATACCTACGTTAGATGCGACGTTTGTGAGCTGTCATTTGTTTGTTGTTTTTCCGACAGCCACAAAATAAAATATGTCTTTTCAAAACTATTGTTTGTATTGTGTGTATCCCTCTCTATCTCTCTTATCTCGCCCCAAAACCCTGGACCCAATAGAGGATGAATGGAGATGAGCTCATATTATCTGGACCGATGAGTCAATTGGAGACGGACCGATGGATTCAGAACATGGAGGATCACATGAAGAATAACCCTATAGCCGAAAGGATATGGCCCAAAGATGCTCTTCAAAGGCTTTGAAAGAGGTGCTGCTACTTGGTGGAGGTTGTACCAAACCATCAATGGATGGCAAGGAGTAACCACTTGGAAGGAATTTAAGTTGACCTTGCCAAAGTCTCGGTTTGTGTCCCAGAGAATGAAGCCTTATGGAAAGAATATAAAGAAGTCTTGTGCATGCAAGATTTGTGGAGAAATAGGACACACCCATGAGGAACACAGTGATAGATGCCCTAATTGTGAAGGAAGTCACCCAGCTGAAGAATGCCCAACTAGGCAGATTACTTGTTTCTTGTGTGAAGGAAATACCCACTACCCTGCCCAGTGTCACATTTACCCCATGGTACAAAGAACCATCCAGCAAAAGAAAGAAGCAATGAAAGGAGCCCTCATGGAAATTTTAGAAGAACCTGTGATGAAGGAAGAGGTGGAGGACACACACAAAGGAAACAAAATTAAATCCTGCACCAAGTCATGCTATTCATGTGGAGAAGAAGGACACATCTCCCAGGATTGACTAAATGGATATCTAGTAGAATTCCCGACTGAGGAAGTAAAGTATGACCCACAGGAAATAGAAGCCCTGATTGGAACGGAAAAATCCAGGAAGAGGAGTAGATTGGATTCCAGGAAGGACCTGAGTCATATCACCTATTTCAGGTGCAAGGAGTCAGGGCACTACTTCAGCAGTTGCCCAAAAAAAGGAAACCTCAAGACTCGTCAGAAGTGATATGTTTTCGTTGTAATGAAGCAGGGCACTTTGCCAGGGATTGTCCCAAGAAGAAGGAGACTTGTGCTAAATAGTTGAGTTAGCAGCAATGTAAATGTAGTAGTCGTAATGAGAACATCTCTTCTGCATTGAGATGTTGAGTTGAGGCATGTAATGGAAATACAGGAGAATGTAGTAATTGGAGAATCAATGAAGTTATCATCGTTGGTACTGATTTGGATTCTTATGAGTTGTTACTCTATGAAGAAAGATTTTGACCATTTTCGAGGATATGAGAAATATGGTCTATGGATGAGATTGGAGCATTTTAAGGGTGGTAGTACCCTGTGAGGAGATTTGACCCCTGAAAAGGATAATGATATTCCACGGAGTGGATTTCGGACTAAACAAGTATGAGTTTTATCTCGATATGTTGGATACCCCAAGAGTATGAAGGAATGAAGTACTATTTGGATATAAAGGAGGTATGATGTTGGTAATATGGAGCAATGGTGACTCTCTGATGAGTCTGAGTACTCACGTTTAGTTTGGTACCAACCGAAGGAAGGGAGACAATACAATTGGATGGATTTAAGTATGCTAGGAAGTTGGATGTTGGAATAATGATCAGTTGCCCCGATGATGAGTTCAAGGTATACAAGTGATGAGATGGGCCATAACCCACAGGCCCCAGGACCTGCCAAGAAGCAAGCACATTCTTGCTAAAGGAAAAACCGTGGAAGAAGTTACAATTTTATTGATAGACGATTTTATAGGAGTAACGCAAAACGTGAGAGTTGTGAAGGAACGATAGATGTTTGTTGGCTTGCAGAATCAATGGATTTATCCGAACCTAGTTCGTCAACAAGAGAAATTCTGCAATGCTTGTGAGGGTGACCGAGTGTTAGTATGCAAGATTCGCTAAACTGTATACATGGTAATGATTTGGGTGCGGGATGGATTGATCACCATACCGACTTACTCTTATTGTTCGCCTTGCTATATGGGATGGTAAATCTGAGTGACTTGCCTATAGTAGAGAGACGACGATACTAAACCTTGTTTAAACCTTAGACTGGCAGGACAATTTTCCCTTGTACAAGGCAGCTGTTGCCAACCGTAGGTTATACGGTGAGGTTCAACCCAGAACCGTTTTCTGCAGGAGAAACCATAAATTGTTGACCCCATGAGATATCGATAGTTGTTTAGTTTTGGCGCCAGACCTGTCAGCTAAGAAGACCCAGTCATGGAATAACCTTATCAAGATGAAAGGACAGAGGAATTGAAGAAAAGGTTATGCGACCACCGGAAGAGCCCAGAGAAGGAATTTTCCCGAGAATCTGAGAAGACCGACCCTGTCAACAAAAAGGATGGAGTATATAAGTTTTGATGGAACCATAACCATGTTTCTAAGGGTGGTAGCACCCTAGACCTCCGGAGACGATGGATGGATTTTGAGAAGACCCCAACCGCAACCTATTTCTTTCTAGCCTCTCCGAATCTCGAGGACGAGATACATTTTAAGGGTGGTAGGTTTGTAACATCCCAAAATTCTAAATTTTGGAATTTTATAATAAATAGATAGATTTGATTGATTGTTTGATTGATTGAGTGAAATTCGAAACTTTTTGAAAGTTAAATGAGAGGGAGTAAAAGGACTTTCCCAAACTTTCATTTTGCATGTTATGATCTCCGTGAATTCAAATTCTTTTCACCACAAAACCCTGGAGAGAAGATGACATGACTTCTTCCATTTATTTAAATGACAAGGGGTGTTGAAAATACTTGTATTTCATTTGAGAATATTTCCAATTGTGAAACTTTATGCAACTCAATGACTTTCACGAGCGAAGATAAAATGACTTCTTCAAAACATATGAGATATGAGTTGGGAGTTTCAAAGGATCAAATTCAAAGTCCTTTTGGAAATTATTTTTTTATCTGGAGTTATTTGGATTTTATTCAAATTATTTTTCTCCAAAAATAAAATATATGGAAAATAGGGTAAGATGATTCCCTACATCAGAAAAATGAAGAAAAGTAGATTTGAATTAATTTTGGTATCTTAAAAATGATTTTGTTGGATTTTATTAGAGCAGTAGCACTCTTGGCTTTTTTTAAATTTGTGTGGATTTTCTTTGACTCTAGAAAAATGTTCAGCTTGTAGGAAATGTTTTTCTAATTTTTTTGATATATTATATGCCTATATAATATTTTTATTTATTTGCTCTTTATTATTTGTAGTTTAGCCTGGTAAAATGTTTATAAAAAACTTGATCGACCGGACCGAGCTGCCCAGCCAGGCCACACGGCCCCGCTGCCCACGCCGTCCCTCGAAGCTCGGGACTAAGACGCCGACGCCGCTGCGTTCGCCTGCCTCTCCCGCCGCCTCTCCTGCCCCCTCCTCCACGCCACCTCCTCCCCCTACGCCTTTAAAAGGCGAGACCCCGGCCTCTCTCTCTTCCTCAGCCGACGCGCCGCATCCGCCAGAAACCGCCGTTGCCGGCGAGATCCACCGCCACCGCCCCGTTCGGTCCCGTCCCCGCGGACCACCGCCCGGCCGCCATCCTCCTCGCCTCGCCCGCGCCGCCCTCCCTGCCCCTTCGCCGCCCTCCTGAGCCGGAGGCCGCCGCCTGGCGGACCAGCCGTCCCCGCCGTCCCGCTTCGTTGACCGCCGCCCGCTTGCCGCAGTAACTCCCGCTTGCTCCCTCGCCGTGAGATCTGGATCCAATGGACCAGATCGATTTCGCTTTTTTTATAAAAAATATAAACGTTTTCTTTAATTAGTAAACGTTCGCTATGTTAGCTTCTGTAGTGAACAAGTTCGTTCATTAGCGTTCGGTAGCGAACGTCCGTTCTTTAGATTTTATCTTTTTCTTTTTAATTTCGGCCAGGGATCCGTCTATGAATATTTTATTTACAGATTAGCCCCTGGACTTCAAACACTCACAACTTTTTACTCGTTTGTCCAAATCCAACGAAACCAACGCCCACCTCTTCGTATGATACCCTCTATCCAGTTATCCAACTCAAACATGTTTTTAAAATTTTAAAATTTTGAATTAGACCAGATTTGAATTCAAACTTCGTTTGATTGTAACTTGAGTTTCGTAACTCCGATTTAGTTGATTCTTTTTGCAAATCGAAGCTCTTGACCTAAACTTTCTGATAAGGCCAAATACACATAGTTTTGGTACTGTTAGAAATTGTTTTATGCTGCAAGAGTTATTTGATTTGGTTTTGATGTTTTCCGAATTGTTTTCTTCGTTCTCTCCGAACTTTTGAGTGATTGCTTATGTGTGGTTACTATTGCTTGCTCACGATAGATTGACTGGAGTGTGACGAGTAGAACTATCAAGAGTTGAGTACGAATCATCATCATCAACATTGCAGGCAAGTTCACACTTTGATCATACCCCTTTCATACCTAGTTTTTATGCATTAGATCAATCCTCAAACTTTGCATGATTAGGATCTAATTAAATTGTGGGTTTTGGGAAAGTAGATGAGGCAGTACCTATTACCTGTTTTATTATCAAACCCGTGGGAGTTACTTCTACGTTTGCTTATATTGCCATGCTATGCTAGTAGACGTGGATTGGGTGAGTGTATCCATGACAGATGTGAGTTTGTTAATTAATGGTTTATTTAAGGTGGCAATTTTATTACACATATGGGTGGATTGAGGTACCTGGGTATTCCAGGATTGCCTGTTTTTTTATGGGCCACCACCCAGGCTCAAAGGGATCATGAGTTTATTCATGCTAGAAACTTCCGTGTGCAACCACAAGCTACTTTGGGCTCTAGCATTGTTGATTAAGTCGTGCGAACTCTTACAGTGGTAGACTAGCAGATGTAGGGGAAAGTAGGTGTAACGGTCTACCCGATCGTAAGGTGCTAGCGCTTCTGAAAGACTATGTCTCGTTCATCCGTTTCTCAAAAAACATGTAGTGCGAGAATCCCAACGGAGGAGATCGAGTCTTGTGGGGAAAAGTGAGCAAACCTCTGCAGAGTGTACAATCTAATCATGGTTAGCCGTGTCCCCGGTTATGGGCATTTTTGAGTATCTAGTACTTGGATTTTCCTAGGAATCTCATCATGTTACTTTAATTAATTTTGTTGGGTTTAATGATGTTACTTAATTGGGATTGAGAATGTGTCAACCATTCTCAATGTTTAACAACCACCATGATAGTTAAATAAAATATATTCCTTTGCAGTAGGGAAAAATTGGCTTTACGCAAAACTGTAACCATAGAGCTTTCCACCAGCCAAATATGCATGTAGTGATAGCTATTATTCATCATTATCCTATGGTGTGAATTTGCCAGTACATTCAATGTACTCACCCTTTGTGGCTGCAATGTCTCATGTTGCAGGAATCTTACGACGAATAAGTGATACTTTAGGGTTACGATTTCTACACTCAACTTTACCGTTGGTGTCGATGGGAATCCACAACCTTGTTGTTACTTCCGCTATTTGGATTGCGGTAATAGTATTTACGTTACTTTATACATGTGATTTACCTCTGTTATAAATCCTCGAGTACCGTGGTGTGTCAAAGATACCGATCCAGGGATGACACTTAAGCATAGAGACTTGATCCATTCGGGTCGGGTCGCTACATAAGGTGAAATAGTATATGAGGAGAAACCTTGTGCATCGCGAGTTACTAGGAACATCTAGTATCAAGAAGAAGCGGTCAACTAGTGTCTTCTGTGGGATGAATACCGTGCAAGCAGAGACGTAAGATTTGCACGAATAAGGGAACAGGAGTACCTTCTTCGGTTGCTGGTGTGGTCACCTCCACATGTCGCGCCGATCTTCTTCTTTTTACCGAGAAACCGATGTTCTGGATGGTGCAGGCTTGGACGAACCCATGGCCAAATTGTTGACTGTGTTGCCGTGGCCGTATGTCGGCGGATGGGAAGCAGATCCGAGGCGGCGAAGGACGACATAGCAGGAACACCTCCGGTGCGGTGGAGGGTGGCGAAGTTGGAGCGGCAGCAGTGAGGCGTAGGACGACGTGGTTGAACTGGCTCGGGTATGGACGGCTCGACCTCGGCTTCAACTACTAGCCGTGGAGGGCGTTGCGGTTGAGGTTGTGGTGGACGACGACGTCGGGTTATCGGCTCCGGCATGATGGAGGAGGGCGGCGGTTGATGGGTGGGATGGGGTGGTGGACGGAGGACGTCGGGGTTTCGTGGCTGGTGGAAAGGTAGTTTTGGCGCCCACGGAGTACGAATGGCGAATCAGACGGGTGGGGGAACCATGTTTGATGCAGGGACGCGCTTGTTTTTGGCTTTTTTGAACAGAAGATGGGACACGCTTGTTCGAAATTTGGGGAAAGTACAAACTTTTCCCCCTCTTAAATTTTGGACCTACTGCGGGTCGGGGGTAGGACGGTAATCCTGGGTGTCCCAAATAGTGGGCGGGAGCGATTTTGGCCGCGTGCATGTGTGCTTAGGCGGCCATTGTGTATGAATATTTTTCGGAGGCGGTTGCGTGGCGTCTAGATTAAGCTACAAACCTACCCCGGTTTAGACCTTTGGACGTCGGTCCGGTAGGTTTCATGGGTCGGAGTTAGAAAAGCAATTTCCTTCTACTACCAAACATTGGTCTCACGCGGTTTCGGGTGAGTAGAGGCTCTTTTGGCGCTTCGTTCGAAATTTTGAAACAGAACCATTCACATTTAGAGTACTCTTGAACTATGAGGATTGACCTAAATAGACAACGTTATATTTGACATTGTATGTTTGAAAACCTCATTAAATTATCCGCTTCTTTTTGAAATTTTGACACTTGAAAATCCTATAACAATGATTATTTTGGAATGGAGGTGCTAAATTTGAATCTATTTTGTACACGACTACATATGCTATTATGTACAAAATCAGAGCAAAGATTGGTGCCCCCATAATTTAGGTATGGTTTACAAATGCCATGATATCAAATTCAAATAATTGAATGGACTTCCTGTTGAATTCGATTTTTTTAAACCACCTTAAGTTGAATTCAAATGTATGCTAGTTCATATGTAGCTATTTTTAATGTCCATTGTGTAACTTTCGTATGTATAATGTGCTTTACACACACAACATGAACTATACTCACGTTTATATTCGATTGCTAAAGAGATGCATTGTCTGGAGTTCAAAATACTAACTATGTGGATCAATTGTGTCGAATAATAACATAGACATGCTCAAATTCGATAGAATCTAGATGTCTGATGGATCAATGACCGCTCCTTACGCGAATTGCAATATCATGATCCCATCCTAATAATTGGATACAATTTATATCTTTAATCAATGTGTAGAGCAGTCTTTTACGTGTAGTTTCACTCTCCATCGGTGGTCTCTCACACATGCTCACACACTCTCCCGAGGTGTCTTTCTCGCACACATGCTCTAGATATAACCCTCCCTCCCTCTCGCAACCATTTACAACTGTTTTCACTAACCTTTATCACAAGCACTCTTCCTCTCGCAAACATACACACGCACAATCCTCATCGACCCTTTCTATATACATGGACCTGCCTACGTGTCTCATGTACGCATATTATCTTTACGCTTGTCTCTCATGCATTGTCTCACACCTCTCTTCCTAATCGATGAGTATGATTCTAGCAGAGCATTCTGTAGGATGCCCCTTAAAGTTAGGTTGGATGAATAGTAATATCAGAGATAAAGGGGTTACCTTAGTCCGAGAACCTAGGGTTGCAAATCCTAGACGGCTTTGTCAGTGGACACCGAGTCCTTCACAATTCTGCTATCTTTGTCTTGTACGACTAGTCATCCATGGGTCTTCCTAAATGTGTCATGGGCCGACCAATGTGGCGCAGGACGGAACCGAATGAAGGGCCTCACATCGACCCACCGGACCTCACGCGGTGACACACCCTCTGCCCCCACGTCTCATTATCTTCTCACGCCCACAAATACCAACACAAACACCACACACACAGAAAATTTCTCCTGGTGCCTCTATTCCCTCCCCTTGCATATACACACTCAAGGGAATGGAATCTCTTGTCGTGACGCCATATTCGCTCTCTCTCTCTCTCTCTAGACCACTCTCATTTCTCGTGCTATCTCTCCCACGCCCCCAGTCGGCCCCTCTATCCATGCCTCTCTCGAATCGTAATACACACACATACCTCTCTAGGCCCCGCCAAATGCATCAACTACACATTCACACATGTTACATCACGCACTCCCCATTGATCTAAAAAGCCCTCTCTTCACGCTTATTTCGCATACAACATTCCTTTTGAATAAAGTGTGGCCAAAAAATTATTTTAGAGTTTCTACATATATACAACATTACAAAGTTATATGGAGGAGTATTTAACGCTAATTTGCATTGCATGGTGCCCACAATGATATTTATTCCAAGACCGTGAATTTGTATATTTATATATTATATACAAAGTTAGTCATAATAAAGAGAAAAGAAGAGCATCTCTCTCTCCATCGCATACCCCTCAGACGCCTTTCACGTATGCACACAAAACTATCTCCGTGTCCTCTAAAAGTAAGCCCCGGAAAATACACGTGTGTTTCATCTTTCTCTCGCGATATATGCAATGACGATCATTGTATTTGACGCGAAAGCACGATACATACATTGGACTTCATAATCCACTCATTACGGTCACCGTTTACATTTAGTGGTTATTATACAGTCACGGGCTCACGGTACAACTCTGTATTTGCTCATGACATGACTAGTTGATGTAACGCCCCGGATTCGATGCGCCAGGTGTCCGTCAGTTATTTGCCGTCCTTGCCATGTCATGTGCTTGCGTGTTGCATTTTGCCATGTCATCATCTGCATTTCATATCATGTCATCATGTGCATTTCATTTTGCATACATGTTCATCTCATGCATGCGAGCATTTTCCCCGTTGTCCGTTTTCCAATCCGGCACTCCTATGTCTCCGCCGCCTCTTTTTACCTCTTTTTCGTGCGGGTGTTAAACTTTCTCGGAATGGACCGAGGTTTGCTGCTGCCTTGGTATAGCACCGTAGACCGCCTGTCAAGTTTCGTGCCATTTGGAGGTCGTTTGATACTCCAACGGTTAACCGGGTAACCGTAAAGCCTCTTTGTCTTGCAGCCCAACACCCCTCCAAAGTGGCCCAAAAACCCATCCTAACACTCTCCATGCTGGTCGTTCGATCACGATCGTGTGGGCGAAAACCGCTCCTCATTTGGAGCTTCCTAGCTCTCTCTACCTATATAAACTCCTCTTCCCGAAATTTCGGATCAAATCCACCCTAACCCTAGTCTTCTTCTTCCTCCAAGACGCCGGACACGTCACTGGAGCCGGACATGTCCGGCCGCCGCCCAAGCGAATCCACCGCCGCCACTGTCCTCGCGTCGCCTCGGCGCCCAGCGCCACAGCCCGCCAAGCCTGGAGGCCGCCCCGGGCATAGCGGGCCCGAGCCGCGCCGACTCCTCGCTTTGCTGCTCCGCCGCCCGCCCGCCGCCCGGTGCTCCCAGCGGGCGCCCTCGCCGGCCTTCGCCTCTCGCGCCCCTCGCCGCCGTCGTCCACCGGTGCCGCCCCCGGCCTCCTCCGCCCCTCCTCTCCAACTCCGGCGCCCTGCTCCCGGCGAGCCGCCTCCTGCCTCGATCCGCGTGTCAAGAACCCTAGATCTGAGGTTGACTTCCCCCCCTCTGTTATTCTTCTAAGTCCCCGAATATTTTGCATAATCATGCCATGTTCATTGCATCATAACTCTGTGGATATTGCTCCCTTTCGTGCGTATGATATCTCAAATTGTTCGTCTCAACGAGTACTTCATTTTGTTCCATTGTGCCATGTTCATTTGAGTTCATCTTGATGCCTGAATCTTTGTTGCAAGAGAGCTATATAATGTTAATCTGGTGAAACTGTTATAACTTGATGATTTGTCATTTTTGTTGCATTTGATGTGTGCATCTTATGAGCATGAGCTCTACATGTTTTATGCCATCTTCACAGGGGTGCTATCCATGTATTTTTGTCTTGTACTGAGTGCATCAAGCTATCCATGTTAACTTGCTTCTACAAGTCATTCTATGCATAATCTGGAGATGTTCACTAAGGATGTTTTGTTATACATGTCTTGCTCTATCCGTTCATGCCCTTTGTTGCAATTATAGTCTGCTGTAACTTGTTGTAATCTTGCTCCAAAGTTGCTAAATAATGTTGCTGTCAGCCTGTTAACATTAAGTTCAATGTTGCCATGATTGTTGTTAGTGATCCATGTACCGTATGAACTTTCTCTTGCCATGCTTAGATTCATAAACATGTCTTATTGCTGTTGGTTGCCTTGCCATGCCATGTATTTCTCTGTGGTGAGTTGTTCAAGCTCACCAACATGCCTACTTATTGTTGTTCCTGCCATGTATGAATCTGTCATATCTTTTGCCATGTTTACATGGGTGCCATTATATTTTCTATGCCCTTTTGGCTCATGGTCAGTAAGGGACTTTTGTTCTATGAAATTAGTAGGTTCATGCCATGATCTAGTTTGACATGATAGCTTGGTGTAACATGTTGTTTGATATCTCTAAACATTGCAACCTGATGTTATTTCTGTTAATCCTGAAACTGTTATTATTTGCAATTTTGCCATGTCTTTTTAAGCATGTTTTAGTAATTTCTGGAGATAGCTCAGTGTTCATGTTTTGTCATGCTTTACCTGTACATCACGTCAATGCCTTTTTTTATCATGTTAAGATGATGTAGCTTGTTGTTTAGGTGCTTGCAATATGCCTAGTTGCTGTTTTGGACAGATTGTTGTCATGTCTTGTATAGTGTATGTGTCGAACCGTTGCTCCGTTTTGAGTGTGCTCTATATGAAATTTACTTAGAGTTGCATGTAGTTTCATATTATCATGTTGCATCCTTGTTTTGAGGTGTTTGCTTGATGTTTGGATGCATGTTGCATCAATGCCATGCTTATCTTGTTTTGCTCATATCTTCTAGGCCGTAGCTCCGAATTAAATGAACTCTATATGTAACTTGACTAGAATTTCGTGTAGATCATCTTGGTGCATTTTAACTTGCTGTTTAAAAATTTGAACATAAGTTTTATTCAGATCTGGACCAATTTCGAAATTTGCATATGAGGACTTACCGGAATTGTTCTATGTTGTTTCCGGCCTCATTTAAACTTGCTTTGATGTGCTGCCCTTGTTTGCATCATCTCTTGCCATGAGTAGTTTCATGTAGAATTTCCATGCATAATAGTTGTTTGAGTATCATGCCTTGTTCATGTGTGGCGTGTTTACCATGTTGTGTGCTTCTTCTCGATAGTTCCCGTTTTCGTTGGGATCGTGAGGATTCGTTTCTTCTACGCTTGGTTCATCTTCGTGGCTTCATCTTCTTCATGGCCTCGTTCTTATTCCTTGCGGGATTTCAGGCAAGATGACCGTCACCTTGGATCTCATTACTATCATTGCTATGCTAGTTGCTTCGTTCTATCGCTATGTTGCGTTACCTACCACTTGCTGCTCAAGCCTCCCAAATTGCATGTTAGCCCCTAACCGTTGTCACCCTTCCTAGCAAACCATTGTTTGGCTATGTTACCGCTTTCCTCAGCCCCTCTTATAGCGTTGCTAACTGCAGGTGAAGTTGAAGATTGCTCCATGGTGAACATGATTATGTTGGGATATCACAATATCTCTTATATTTATTAATGCATCTATATACTTGGTAAAGGGTGGAAGGCTCGGCCTTATGCCTGGTGTTTTGTTCCACTCCTGCTGTCCTAGTTTCTGTCATATCGGTATTATGTTCCCGGATTTTGCGTCCCTAACGCGGTTGGGTGGTTTATGGGACCCCCTTGACAGTTCGCTTTGAATAAAACTCCTCCAAAGAAGGCCCAACCTTGGTTTTACCATTTGCCTCACCTAGACCTTTTTCCCTTGGGTTTCCGGAGCCCGAGGGTCATCTTTATTTTAGCCCCCCCGGGCCAGTGCTCCTTCGAGTGTTGGTCCGAACCCATCTGCCTGCGGGGCCACCTCGGGGAAATTTGAGGCTTGGTTTTACTCGTAGCTAGTCTCATCCGATGTTGCCCTGAGAACGAGATATGTGCAGCTCATATCGGGATTTGTCGGCACACCGGGCGGCTTTGCTGGTCTTGTTTTATTGCTGTCGAAATGTCTTGTAGCCGGATTCCGAGACTGATCGGGTCTTCCCGGGGAGAAGGAATATCCTCCGTTGATCGCGAGAGCTTATCATGGGCTGTTGGGACACCCCGCAGGTTTGAACTTTCGAGAGCAAGCGTGTGCGGTTATGTGGCAGATGGGAATTTGTTAATATCCGGTTGTAGTAAACTTGAAGTAAACTCTTCTAAAATACACCAACCGTAATGCGTAAATCGTGAGTGTCTCTTTTCGGGTTGATCGAGAGGAGAACACGGTTTTTGGGTATGTTTGACGTAAGTAGGAGTTCAGGATCACCTCTTGATCATTACTAGTTGACGAGTTCCTTTGCTTCTCTTCTCGCTCTCATTTGCGTATGTTAGCCACCATACTTGCTTAGTCGCTGCCGCAACCTCACCACTTTACCCCTTCCTTTCCCATTAAGCTTTGCTAGTCTTGATACCTGTGGTAATGGGATTGCTTTGAGTCCTCGTGGCTCATGTGATTACTACAACAACGATTGCAGGTATAGGTTGCGCGATGATCTTGACGCGAGAGCGATGTTTGCTTGTTTTGGAGTTCTTCTTCCGCTTCTTCTTCGATCAGGGATAGGTTCCGGTCGGCAGCCGGCTAAAGGTGGTGGATGTCGCTTTGAGTTTCGTTTATGTTTCATCCGTAGTCGGATGTTGATCTCTTGTAAGATGATGTTGTATTCGTGGTGGCATTGTATGCCTCTTGTATGTATCCCTACCTATTATGTAATGTTGATGTAATGATATCCACCTTGCAAAAGCGTTTCAATATGCGGGTCTATCCTTGGTGGGACCTTCGAGTTCCTTTTGGATAGGGTCGCATATTGGGCGTGACAAGTTGGTATCAGAGCCTCGACCGACGTTAGGAGCCCCCTTGATTGATCGTGTAGTTTGGCCGTTGTTGAGTCTAGAAGAAAACTATTTTGAGTCTTAGGATTATATATATCGGACAGTAGGATTCTTTTTACTCCTCTGCCCTTTCGTCGCTCTGGTAAGGAATCTTGACGTAGGTGTTTTGAATTACTCCTCTTCCACTTCAAATTTTCTTTAGGTTCACGCAGTTGGTTTTCCGATCGCTGTTCCTCAGCTCTTTGCATCCGGTGCATATCTCGTCAAAGTGATTCGACCCTCTCCGTTTTTGCAAGTTCAATCCTCAGTTGTTTTCTTTTCCCACCCGCCCACCCTTTTTCTCCTTGGAACCGGAGTCCGTAATCGAGTATCCATCCTACTCGTGCGAAGTCTTTTCTTTCTTTCCTCAATGATTTCAACCGGTGTTTTTCTCTTCAAGTTATTCATCGGTTTTTCCCCTTCCAGTTGCCTTTATTTTTCCCGCCCTCCCACCCTTTTCTTCCCGGAGCCCGAGTCTCTTTCGAGCATCAATTTCATTCGTGCGGAACCTCTTCAGTCTTTCGTAAATTGTTTCAACCGGTGAATTCTCGTCTGATTCATCATTGTTCGTCTCGCTTTCTTTCCGGTGGATTTCAACTCAATTTTCTTGGTTCGATCATATTCTTTTCCTCGACTCAAGTGTTCCCTTTGCTTGTTTGCCTCTTGCCATTTTATCATTCCGGAGTGATGAAGACATCTCAGAAGATTCGTGTTTGCATCCAATTATTTCGAGGTTGTCACCTCATTCAAATATTTCAAGTGTTCCGGTGCATCATTTCTCTTTCAACAATCCTTTCCAACGGTGTTTCTTTTCAGTGGGACCTAACCCACAGGTTTTTTTCCCAGGATCTTACCTGACTGTTCTGATTTTCCTGGAGTTATTCTCAAATTCTTTTCGAAGTTTGACGTAAGTATGAATTTCATCAGTCAGATACCTTCTCCAAGATCGTTTTCAAATTCTCTCATGTTCGGGTCAATCTGTCATCTTTTCATTCTTCCGGAGTGTTTCAACAAATCCTACAAGGTGTTCCTCGTTGTCATTTGAAGACCGACATAGATTTTTCCCTAAATCTTGTCCGTTCTCCCGAAGATTTGTGGTGCTAGCTCGAGGTTATCCTATCAAATTGTTTCTAGTAGTGCAATTCTTTTCATCCATCCAGAGTATGTCAGAAGTTGTTTTCCCGTTTCTTTTCACCAGAGGCCATCGTTCCAGAAGAATTCTTCGTCCTCACATTTCAGTTAACGTTATCCAATTATCCCGGTGCTTCGTCAAGTGTTCTTTAATCACCTCATGATATCTGTGTTCTTTTGCATCTAAATACCCTCAAGCTTATTGGTTCTTCTAATTCTTCCCGGTGATTCATTCTCTTTCATCAGTCATTTCCAAATTCTTACGGTGTTCGTTCAAGATTCTTTTCTTTGATGATCATATTAATCCATTCATTTTTTTTAATCCTACTGGTGGTTCATGAAGACCTTCTCAAGTTTGCGATATGTCACTTCTCAATTCTTTTTCAAGAAGAATAAGTAGTATGCAAAATCCATTGCTTGACATCAATTTAATTTGATGAAGGATAAGCATACAATAAATCTTACTCTTATTTCTTCCAAGTGAGTAATCCTTTCCTTCGGAGTTTGTTCTTGATGAATAAATTCTATTTCCAAGTGTTTTTCATCTTTTCTTTTCCGGAGTTCAAATTTCCCTCGACCATCTCGTCGGAACCTCCATCTAAATCATCGCAACGCTCATCTATTCTTTCATCCTTCATTTTATCTCATCATCCTTTTGTTACCGGAGTTCTTCATGGTGCTTCTTCATGATTTAATTCATTTTTCAAGAGTTCATCAAGTACCATTCCAACCTCTCAAGTTCATGTTCTAATCCTTCCATTTTCAGTAGGAGTGCTTCCTAAATCCTTTCAGTCTTATTCGTTTCTTATCTCGTTCTAACTGGAGTGGTTTCATAGTCTATCTGATTCCGTGAGCTTTTGATTCTCGTCATTCTCTTCGTTCCTCACTTCTACTCGAGTGATCTCGATTCATTACTTCTTCTCTTGAGTTCTTGTTTCACCTCATCCCTCTTCCCTTTCGTCTCGGTCCTAAGATCTCGGGACGAGATCTCTTGTTAGTGGAGGAGTGTTGTAACGCCCCGGATTCGATGCGCCAGGTGTCCGTCAGTTATTTGCCGTCCTTGCCATGTCATGTGCTTGCGTGTTGCATTTTGCCATGTCATCATCTGCATTTCATATCATGTCATCATGTGCATTTCATTTTGCATACATGTTCATCTCATGCATGCGAGCATTTTCCCCGTTGTCCGTTTTCCAATCCGGCACTCCTATGTCTCCCGGCGCCCTCTTTTACCTCTTTTTCGTGTGCGGGTGTTAAACTTTCTCGGAATGGACCGAGGTTTGCCAAGCAGCCTTGGTATAGCACCGGTAGACCGCCTGTCAAGTTTCGTGTCATTTGGAGGTCGTTTGATACTCCAACGGTTAACCGGGTAAACGCAAAGCCTCTTTGTCTTGCAGCCCAACACCCCTCCAAAGTGGCCCAAAAACCCATCCTAACAACCTCCATGCTGTCGGTCGTTCGATCACGATCGTGTGGGCGAAAACCGCTCCTCATTTGGAGCTTCCTCGCTCTCTCTACCTATATAAACTCCCTCTTCCCCGAAATTTTGGATCAAATCCACCCTAACCCTAGTCTTCTTCTTCCTCCGCACGCCGGACACGTCCGCCCGGAGCCGGACATGTCCAGCCGCCGCCCCCCGACGAATCCGCCTCACACTTTGTCCTCGCCTCCAGCGCCCAGCGCCGCCAGCAGCCCGGCCAGGCCAGCTGGAGGCCCGCCCAGCCCGAGCCAGCGCCCGGCTCCCGCCGCCTGCTCCCGCGCCGCCCGCCGCCGCCCAGTGCTCCCCTCGGGCGCCCTCGGCGCCTTCGCCTCCCCGCCGCCCGTCGGCGTCGCCCCCGCGCCCCTCGCCGTCGTCCACCGGCGCCGCCCCCGGCCTCCTCCGCCCCTCCTCTCCAACTCCGGCGCCCTGCTCCCGGCGAGCCGCCACCTGCCTCGATCCGCGTGCCAAGAACCCTAGATCTGAGGTTGACTTCCCCCCTCTGTTATTCTTCTAAGTCCCCGAATATTTTGCATAATCATGCCATGTTCATCGCATCATAACTCTGTGGATATTGCTCCGTTTCGTGCGTATGATATGTCAAATTGTTCGTCTCAACGAGTACTTCATTTTGTTCCATTGTGCCATGTTCATTTGAGTTCATCTTGATGCCTGAATCTTCGTTGCAAGAGAGCTATATGATGTTAATCTGCTGAAACTGTTATAACTTGATTTGTCATTTTTGTTGCATTTGATGTGTGCATCTTATGAGCATGAGCTCTACATGTTTTATGCCATCTTCACAGGGCTGCTATCCATGTATTTTTGTCTTGTACTGAGTGCATCAAGCTATCCATGTTAACCTGCTTCTACAAGTCATTCTATGCATAATCTGGAGATGTTCACTAAGGATGTTTTGTTATACTTGTCTTGCTCTATCCGTCCATGCCCTTTGTTGCAATTATAGTCTGCTGTAACTTGTTGTAATCTTGCTCCAAAGTTGCTAAATAATGTTGTTGTCAGCCTGTTAACATTAAGTTCAATGTTGCCATGATTGTTGTTAGTGATCCATGTACCCTATGAACTTTCTCTTGCCATACTTAGCTTCATAAACATGTCTTATTGCTGTTGGTTGCCTTGCCATGCCATGTCTTGCTCTGTGGTGTGTGGTTCAAGCTCACCAACATGCCTACTTATTGTTGTTCCTGCCATGTATGAATCTGTCATATCTTTTGCCATGTTTACATGGGTGCCATCATATTTTCTGTGCCCTTTTGGCTCATGGTCAGTAAGGGACTTTTGTTCTATGCAATTAGTAGGTTCATATCCATTCTCTAGTTTGACATGATAGCTTGGTGTAACATGTTGTTTGATAGCTCTAAACATTGCAACCTGATGTTATTTCTGCTAAGCCTGAAACTGTTATTATTTGCAATCTTGCCATGTATTTTTGAGCATGTTTTAGTCAATTCTGGAGATAGCTCAGTGTTCATGTTTTGTCATGCTTTACCTGTACATCACGTCCACGCCTTTTGTTATCATGTTAAGATGCTGTAGCTTGTTGTTTAGGTGCTTGCAATATGCCTAGTTGCTGTTTTGGACAGATTGTTGTCATATCTTGTATAGTGTATGTGTTGAACCGTTGCTCCGTTTTGAGTGTGCTCTATATGAAATTTGCTTAGAATTGCATGTAGTTTCATATTATCATGTTGCATCCTTGTTTTGAGGTGCTATGCTTATCTTGTTTTGCTCATATCTTCTAGGCCGTAGCTCCGAATTAAATGAACTCTATATGTAACTTGACTAGAATTTCGTGTAGATCATCTTGGTGCATTTTAACTTGCTGTTTAACAACTTGAACATAAGTTTTATTCAGATCTGGACCAATTTCGAAATTTGCATATGAGGACTTACCGGAATTGTTCTATGTTGTTTCCGGCCTCATTTAAACTTGCTTTGATGTGCTGCTCTTGTTTGCATCATCTCTTGCCATGAGTAGTTTCATGTAGCATTGCCATGCATCTTACTTGTTTGAGTATCATGCCTTGTTCATGTGTGGTGTGTTTACCATGTTGTGTGCTTCTTCTCGATAGTTCCCATTTTTGTTGCGATCGTGAGGATTCGTTTCTTCTACGCTTGGTTCATCTTCGTGGCTTCATCTTCTTCATGGCCTCGTTCTTCTTCCTTGCGGGATTTCAGGCAAGATGACCGTCACCTTGGATCTCATTACTATCATTGCTATGCTAGTTGCTTCGTTCTATCGCTATGCTGCGTTACCTACCACTTGCTGCTCAAGCCTCCCAAATTGCATTTTTGCCCCTAACCATTGTCACCCTTCCTAGCAAACCATTGTTTGGCTATGTTACCGCTTTGCTCAGCCCCTCTTATAGCGTTGCTAACTGCAGGTGAAGTTGAAGATTGCTCCATGGTGAACAGGATTATGTTGGGATATCACAATATCTCTTATATTTATTAATGCATCTATATACTTGGTAAAGGGTGGAAGGCTCGGCCTTATGCCTGGTGTTTTGTTCCACTCTTGCTGTCCTAGTTTCCGTCATATCGGTATTATGTTCCCGGATTTTGCGTCCCTAACGCGGTTGGGTGGTTTATGGGACCCCCTTGACAGTTCGCTTTGAATAAAACTCCTCCAGCAAGGCCCAACCTTGGTTTTACCATTTGCCTCACCTAGACCTTTTTCCCTTGGGTTTCCGGAGCCCGAGGGTCATCTTTATTTTAGCCCCCCCGGGCCAGTGCTCCTTCGAGTGTTGGTCCGAACCGAGCTGCCTGCGGGGCCACCTCGGGGAAACTTGAGGCTTGGTTTTACTCGTAGCTAGTCTCATCCGATGTTGCCCTGAGAACGAGATATGTGCAGCTCCTATCGGGATTTTTCGGCACATCGGGCGGCTTTGCTGGTCTTGTTTTATTGCTGTCGAAATGTCTTGTAGCCGGATTCCGAGACTGATCGGGTCTTCCCGGGGAGAAGGAATATCCTCCGTTGATCGCGAGAGCTTATCATGGGCTAAGTTGGGACACCCTGCAGGGTTTGAACTTTCGAGAGCAAAGTGCCCGCGTTATGTGGCAGATGGGAATTTGTTAATATCCGGTTGTAGTAAACTTGAAGTAAACTCTTCTAAAATACACCAACCGTGTGCGTAACCGTGAGTGTCTCTTTTCGGGGTTGATCGAGAGGAGAACACGGTTTTTGGGTATGTTTGACGTAAGTAGGAGTTCAGGATCACCTCTTGATCATTACTAGTTGACGACCGTTCCTTTGCTTCTCTTCTCGCTCTCATTTGCGTATGTTAGCCACCATACTTGCTTAGTCGTTGCTGCAACCTCACCACTTTACCCCTTCCTTTCCCATTAAGCTTTGCTAGTCTTGATACCTGTGGTAATGGGATTGTCGAGTCCTCGTGGCTCACAGATTACTACAACAACGATTGCAGTGTACAGGTTGCGCTGATGATCTTGACGCGAGAGCGATGTTTGCTTGTTTTGGAGTTCTTCTTCCGCTTCTTCTTCGATCAGGGATAGGTTCTGTGTCGGCAGCCTGGGCTAAAGGTGGTGGATGTCGTTTGAGTTTCTGTTTATGTTTCATCTGTAGTCGGATGTTGATCTCTTGTAAGATGATGTTGTATTCGTGTGGCATTGTATGCCTTATGTATGTATCCCTACCTATTATGTAATGTTGATGTAATGATATCTACCTTGCAAAAGCGTTTCAATATGCGGGTCTATCCTTGGTGGGACCTTCGAGTTCCTTTTGGATAGGGTCGCATATTGGGCGTGACAGTTGACCAGTTAAACGCTCCACGTGGCACCTCTAGTGTTGCATCACATTATCTTACTACCATCGTACCACCTGTCGACTTGTATCTACTCTACATCTACACTCTTATAAAATACATAAAATACACTCTTATAAAAAACAGAGTTGGTGATGATGGTGTGCCTGCCATCCTGCAATATAGGTCGTCCGATTTATATCGGCGGATAGGAAAAGAAACTATGGCAATTTTGCAAAAAGGTACCCACACACCTCTCCACATTTGCAAATAAGGCCTTCCCTTGTTCATCCTTTTCTCTCACAAGATAAACAAGTCATACAAATGCATCTTGATGTTACGTGCAACGCACGGGCATCTTGCTAGTAAGAATGAAAACAAACGACAAAAAAATATTTTGACGGTGGTTCGAAGTCATGACTGCGGGCACAACGGACAAGGTGGCCTTGTATTGGTATGCTGAGCCGTATGTTCTAACTAGCAAGATGCCCGTGTGTTGCACGTAACATCAAGATTATATGTATGACTTGTTTATCTTGTGAGAGAAAAGGATGAACGAGGGAAGGCCTTATTTGCAAATGTGGAGAGGTGTGTGGGTACCTTTTTGCAAAATTGCCATAGTTTCTTTCCTATCCGTCAGATATAAATCGGATGGCCTATATTGCAGGATGGCAGGCACACCATCATCACCAACTCGTATTTTTATAGGAGTAGAGACACACAGGAGCTGGTGTGGTGATTATACACACACGCACGCATGCACACGAACTGCATCCACGCAACACTCACACAAACACATGCACCCACGCACGCACGCAACACTCACACGTACACACGCAGCCACGCACGCACGCAACACTCACACGCACACACGCACGCATGCATGCACACACCAATACACCACCCGACCAACACACACTCTCACGCTCAAGTGCTCAACCTACACGTGCATGCGCACACATCAGCCCCGGCTGCATACATACACAACCAGGTGATTCTCACAAGACGGGTTGGAGCCTTGTCACGCCTCCGTAAATTTGTGTTTATCTGACCTTTTCCCTATGCGAATCGACAGTGGGACCCACAAGGAACGTGGTCAATTTAACTAGTCAACATGGCGCCACGCAGAACTATTTGGCCGATCAACAGTGCAATCCGATGCTGAATCGTGAGCAAGTGACCGGATAATCACCGCAACACGCATAGACTGACCCTCATCAGCTTATTCTGAACTATGGGGACCGGATGACGCTTTTCTCACTGTAGGCCCTCCAACACCACATCTCTCCACGTTCTCGCTTAGTACATCTAACAACTATGCAATACAGCACTACTACTACACTCTAACACAATAAATCATATGTGTTTTTAGTTTTACTAGATATCATATTGTTACTTATAATTATTCAGTTTTCATATATTAAAATTGCCTTCGAAATGTATGGCCAGTATCATCTACCGTGCGGGAAAAATCCCGCCCTTTCCTGTTTAATCGGGTTTGTATCGATGGATCGTGCGAAACAGCAAAACTATAGTACTATACAGTACAAGTGATGATTCCACTGGGCCGTCGTGTCGTCTACTCCTCCGTCGTAAGAGTGGAGCGCTCGATTTCATAAATCTTCTAGTCCCTTTCGCCTACATGTGGGACATCAAGCTACTAGGTCCACGTGCCATACCGGAATACAGTGCAGAGCAGCAGGGGTGAAGCACCCCAGTTATGGCGCTGGCGTAGTAATGAGCAATGAGGCGTCAAATCACAAAGCTGCACCTTTCCCGCATTTAAATTGGAGGGACGAAGTAATAATGCTAAAAAAAGAAGTTGGAGGGACGAAGCAACCATCATTTCACTCGTTGCTGAATCCGCTTCTCCCTCATCTTCTTCAACTTAACCACATGTTGCTTCTGCCTTTGTTCTGCCTCATGTGGGACGTGGATCGGCTTGGTAAAGCACTGACACGTGGGACCGCATGTTAGCAAACCTCCATCCGCGCGGCAAAATCACCTCCTTTTTACTAATCTTGATTCTATAATTTTTAGATAAATATAATTGAGATTTGTATAGATAGCACACAAGAGCAAAACCAAGTGGTACGGTTAAGGGCATCCACAATGTGTAGCCAAATGTGAAAATAGCTTTTGGCATCGTGGGAACCATTGTGGGCCAGTGTTGCCAAAGCCAAAAAGATGGAACCGAAGCTCCCTGATTGATTGATTGAAGGAATAGAAAAATGCAACGTCTCACCTCTTTCTCCCATGCTTGGACGCATGTAGTACAGTATAGAGCACAGAGTCTACTCCCCTGTCCCTTCTATCACAAATCACAAAGTAGTGAGGCATCAAATCACAAAGCACGGACGAAGCAACCATCATTTCACTCTTCGCTGACTCCGCTTCTCCATCGTCTTCTTCGAGAAACCATCTGACCGCACTAGTAATCCTAGTAGTAGTACTAGTAAAGGACTTCCTGGATGCAAATAAGGCGGTTGTCTCGGCTTGCAGGCGGAACTTGCGAACGACTTACCGTGGTCTCCATCAATGGTGTTCTCCGTCGAACGCACTTCGCCAAACCACAAAAAATCGCCGACGCCACCGCAATGGGGAAGGAAGTCAAATATAGTTACTACCTCCATTTTTTGTACACAAGGCCAGTATTATCAAAATTACAATTTGCAAAGGGCCACTAACACTAATCGAGGCAAAATTGATGGGTTTAGCAACCAAGGACATTAATATCCCCTGCATGCATGCGGAAGTGAGAAGGTTAGTTTGCATGGCGCTGCATTAATCTAGCGATGAGGAGTGAGATCGTTAGCTCTTTGGTCTTTCGAGAAAAAAATACGCATTAATTGACATGTGAAACGAGGATTTGTATCGATTAAATCCCGCAAAGGAAAACCCCGCCTTCCTTTTTTAACACTAGTACTCCTAGTACGTATGTACTTATCCTATTTGGGTCTAGGCCTTGCATTGCCAAACTTCACCAAACATTTTTGCCAAGCTTGCCTAAAATTTTCAAAATGAGAAGGAGGTACACTTACAAGACGGGCTGTTGCGGTCGCATCAAGACCTCACACGGTCGCTCCTGCACGCCGCGGTCGCACCGCACCCTCACACAGTCGCTCCTGCACGCCGCAAACCCAACCAAGGGAACGACTCAATCGACACATTACGCCGCCGCATGTGAACAAACCAAACTCAGCCATCCTATCGTGACACATAATTTTCGCTCATAGAGTATGTTTACCAACCGCATGTTGGGAGTATCCGCACGACCAAAGGCGGTGGTCTGTTGGGGAAGAAGAAGAGGTGAGGACGAAGGAAAGAAGGGTTAGGAGACGTAGGATATTCATCCAACCGCCTGAAATGGTAGACTGACCCAAGTCAGTCGACTTGCATAACAAATATAGTATGTTTTTACACAGCAAAATATCCATAAAAACAACAACATAAAGAAAAACCATCACTGCTCGCGGAAAGAGACGGCCTCGTCTTCTTTGGCTGTCGGCGCGAACCAGCGGTCGCTGCCGATGTGTGTCTCCGCACCGTGGTTGTCCTCGGCCTCCAGCTACTCGTTCAAGCGGAGCGTGCGGGCGCTCTGCACGGACGAGAGCACAACCCGGTTCAATTCAAGGACGTCCAGTTCCTCCTGCAAGAGGGCCTCGATGGCAGCGGCATCCGCGCGCTCCGCGTTGAGTCGAGCCTCCGCCGCCCGGTTCAAGTCCAGGACGTCCGGTTCCGCCTGCAGTAGGGCGTCGATGAGAGCGGCATCCGTGCGCTCTGCGTCGAGTCAATCCTCTGCCGCCCGGTTCATGTCTGTGACGTCCGGTTCCGCTGCGGGAGGGCCTCGATGGCGATGGCATCCGCGCTCCGCCTCAAGTTGAGCCTCCGCCGCCCGGTTCACATCCACGACATTCGGTTCCTCCTGCAGGAGAGCCTCGATGGCAGCGGCATGCGCGCGCTCGCTGCCGAAGTTGAGCCTCGCCTCCGGTACTCCTTTAGTATCGCCATGTTGAACCGCTGGTCCGCCTCGCACCATGGGGGACTTGAATGCCGGCACGAAGTCGACGTCCATCGTCTCATACCCATCGGGGGCCTTCTGCGCCGCGACCTCCGCAGTGAACATTGGATCGGCCTCCTCCTCCTCGTAGCTTGGCTCCAGAGAACTCGGGGATTGGCCCGCCGCAAAGCGAGCTTGGTAATAGAGGTCTGTGGCGCCGACCGCCGTCGCGATTTCTTGCGGCGCACCATGGCTTTCCGGCGAACTAGGGGACGCTTGATGCAGGCTAGGGGATCGAAAGGTGGGGGAATGGGCTGGAGATTTGGTGTGGTTTTAGGGCAGTGGCTGGGCGAGGCCGAGCGAAGGTTCTGGTGTGAATAGTGGTTCCGATGACGACCGGTCAATCGGTTTTGACTGTACATTGCTCTTGTCGCGTTCGCGTTGCAACCCGGCACGCTGGACCCTCCACGTCGCTCACCGAATGGAACGCACTTCGTCTTGCGTTTTTGCTCGTTTGTGGGACCGCAGTTGAGAGCAAACCGACGTCCCTCCGCCTCCCCCGCCCGCGTCATTTATTATACCACCACTCCCTTCGTTTTATGCGGAGTAAATAAAAACAGAGGGAGTATACTACGGATGAGGATCCCCTGACGTGGCCAAACCCATTGAGTAACTGACATACGGGGCCTAGCAAGCATGGGGTCCGCTAGTAAGTGACCGAAAGGGAGGGTAAGGCAGGGATACCTACGTCAAAGGATCCACTTCCACTATACTACTTTGACCAAATGCTAGAGTAATAATATATGATATGCAACTTACACAAATGTTAGAGTAATAATATATGACATGCAACTTACACAAAGCATACAGGGTCTAATACGTTTTTCGAGGCTAACTTGACCAAATGTTAGAGTAATAATATATAACATGCAACTTACACAAAGCATACGGTCAATTTCGTATGTGAAAGGAGTTTCCAATGATATAATTTTCACATTATACATCTCATGTACTATTAATCTTGTCAATAGTCAAATTGGAAACCATCTCGAGTAAAAATCTAGGAGTACGTACGAATCTAACAATATTGATTGGGCGTTGTTGAATGTTCATACCTTTCTGATCATAGTAGAGATACTTTGACTACACATAAAACTTATATGTAAAATAGAAAGGATAGGAGGGAGTATATTGTACATTCAAAAATGAAACGAACATTGAATACCCTTTATATATGATTTGCGGATGCTATGATCACCGGTTCAAAATTTTGAATCCGCCTTAGGTATCACGTGCCCCCACTCGTTACCTCTTGATTTCATCTCGGGGTCCGGAGATCTATTAAAAGAGGACTAGGGTGGGTACATGCGAATGATACTCGGCGGAATGTTCAAATGAGGCATGCAGGAGGATGGACTCGACTGGAGAATAGGGTTGGAGAGGAATGAGAAATAAGCAAACGCCACATGATTACACTTGAACGGCTAAAATAAACAATAAGTTGTCTCGCTTGGCCTACATAGTGAAAGGCCTAATGCGCAACGCGGAGCACTGACGCTCGAATATGGCCGGGAAAACAGGGAAACCGACATGTGGGGCACACCCGTCGGGACGACGTAGTGCACACTAGTCCAATGGAGGAGCTGGCCACCGACAACCGTTCATGTGGGTCGTTGGGGCCAACAACAGGGCGCAGCTCCAGCACCGCCTCTGGACACGGCGACCGAGGTGAGCGACACACTCATATCGTCGCTAGACACGGTCGGTTTCAGTGTGCCGAGGGTGGCGTTAGTGCTATGGCATGACCAACGGTATGTTTGGTTTGTGCCCAAGGTTGCCCCATCAAAGCATTGGGTAGCCAAAATTTTGGTTGAGGTATTGGTTGCCCATGATTTGGCCGACATTGGCAAGAAAAATGAACTAGAGTTGGCTAGAGTTCATTGGCATGCCAAAGAAATGGCAACCATCCAAACAAAGACCAATCTTTGGGTCATGACCAAAATTTTGGTTGAGGTATTGGTTGCCCATGATTTGGCCGACATTGGCAAGAAAAATGAACTAGAGTTGGCTCGAGTTCATTGGCATGCCAAAGAAATGGCAACCATCTAAACAAAGACCAATCTTTGGGTCATGACCAAAATTTTGGTTGAGGTATTGGTTGCCCATGATTTGGCCGACATTGGCAAGAAAAATGAACTAGATTTGGCTAGAGTTCATTGGCATGCCAAAAAAATGGCAACCATCCAAACAAAGACCAATCTTTGGGTATGACCAAAATTTTGGTAAGGTGCACTTTGGCCACAATCCAAACACACCCCAACACCCGGCTCATCAAGGATGCACAGGGCGCCGCGACGCGTCCGCGGAGTGGTGTAGCGCGGCCAACTGCATCCTCTGGACCTGAGACCATGCCGGGTCGTCTTGCTTTTTCAATGACATGTGGGATCGCATTTGAACAAAGGGCATCTCCAACGTTGCCACGACCGCAGCTGACTACCTTGGCACACCAAAGCCCTCGTCCCTCGCGCCGTCGCGCGGTGCATTCCCAGCCTGCGCCAGTTGCCTGCATTCATGTCGTCTATTTGTATGTCGTCGTTAAGAGGCTCGGTGCCCGAGGAACCAACTCCGGTGACTTAATGACGCACCCGGACGCTTGGCCTCACCGGAATGCGCTACTTAAAGCGGCAACGCCCAGCTAACCTCCACACCATAGCGCATCGACCTCCTACCTGGCACCACATCCGCCATGACCGCAAGTGCGAACGCCCACGGGAGAGCTTGTCTTCGGGGATGAAGCTCGAGGTCGCCGCCCTCGCTCAAGTCGCCTCTCGCGACGCAATAGCGGCGTAGCCAGATGCGGACGCGACCACACAAGAGAGGATGTACTGCGGCCGATGACGGGAGCACCGTCAGCCACGCGTGCTACTTGCCACCGTCCAACGTCCGGCACTACCAAGGTCGGGGACTCCTCCGAGGATGAGTAGGGCATGGGAGGCGGCAGGGCATGGTGTGCCAACTGGCTGGTCCGTATTCCGTGTTCTACTCTTCCTCGCTGGAGACCGCACTTTCACTTCACGGGTCTTGAACCCTGCCCCCGTACATAGAGATCGTAGATGGAGGACGTCGGTCGCCGCCGTAGAATAGGTTTAGGGTCGGGTTTCTTTTATTTTTCCCTCCTATATAAGTTTGAAATGTAATGAAAATCTGCCGTGTTTGCATTAATCTCGGCAGGTGTATATGAACTTTCACAATAATATACATATTGTGGGAGTACTAGCAGATGCCCATGCGTTGCACGGAAGATCAAGATCTTGTGGGAGAGAAGGATGAACGAGGGAAAGCCTTATCTGCAAATGTGGAGAGGTGTGCGGGTAAATTGTCATAGTTTCCTTCCTATCCGTTAGATATAGATCGGACGGCCTATATTGCAGGATGACAGGCACACCATCATCACCAACTCTTCTTTTTTATTGAACCGAGACAAATCTAAAAAACCCAACTAAGCCAACCTCCCAAAGATACCGCTGCTGGAAAAGACCCGCCGCTACCGCTTTAGTTGGGATTACCGGATTACTAGTAGTAGTATCGATGGATCGCGCGAAGGAACAATTTTTTTGAGGGGGCGAAGCACCTACTAGTTTAAAAGGAAAAAAGGCGGTACACTCACAGCATGCATGTCGCGATCGCATTGCACCCCACACACGTTCGGTCCTGCACACGGCTCACGTAAACGGAACGCGCTTCGGCTTGCCTCTTCACTGACACGTGGGACTGCACTTGGAGAAACCGACCATGCGCCAAACTCCCCCCGCCCACCGCGCAAAAATCCTCCCCCCCCACACAAAAATTCCCCCCCAAATCCGATTCAACCGCCATTCGGACAAATATTCCCCAAACCCCCCTCCCCCCGTCCCCCTCCACTCCATTCTCTCCGCCAAAGCCGCCCTCCCCGCCGCACCGATACGTCGGCGCCGCGGTTCATCGATGGACGCACGGTGATCCTCTCGCTCCCACAGTACGCTCTCGTAGACTGACGCCCTCTAGCCGTGCCGCCACCTCTGGCTACGTTCTTGTGGAGGCCCACAGCGGTCAGCACCGCCACCGCTGGCGACATTCGTGTGGAGACGCACGGCGGTCAGCTTCTCCCACGGTACGCGCATTCTAGACCGAGACCTCGTTCATGTCGGTGTAGCGCTGAATGTTAGCTGATAGACGCTGTTAATCTCACTGTTTGCCGAAGTAGTTTACTGCCAATATGCTCTGCTTAAGAAGCTTCCTTGCCCTGTTCTGCACTCAATCTGCTTAGCTGAGATGGCATGTCAAGGCCGATTAGTTGCTAAAATATCCTGCCATGTATTTATTGTGACGTAGATTGCCATGGTCTAGTAGCCAATCTGTTAGGTGAAATAGCTCTACACTGTTTTATACTCGATCTTTGTTGCTGCGATGGCCTTCGATAGTTCGATGGCTGTGTGCTTGGTGTCATTGATTGCTGAAACAGCCTGCCATAATTTATCACTCAAATCTGTTTGCTGAATTAGCTTTACATATATTTCGTTACTTAGATCTTCTCGTCGAAATATCTTGCCATAGCTTTAGACATCGACCTAGGTATTTTTTTCTGGACTTCATAAAAAAGCATATATGTTTTTCCTGTAATATCTAGTAGAAGAACTAATTTGTATGTCTAACAGATGGACAGGGACTTGGATAACTTCGCTCAAGATTCCCCGCTGCATATGTCGAGGGGTTGAAAACTTTATGAACTTTATAGAGCTGAGTACGGTGGTCCGAAATCAGATGTGCTCGCCTGTAGAAGTTGTATGAATTCAGTTACAAGACCCGATCAACTATGCAAAATCATCTACACTTGTATGGGATGTCGATCACATATACTAGGTGGGTTCATCATGGTGAAGCTGTGAACGCCAATGTTATTGACTACGTGGAAGCAGCAGATCACCATCTTGATCACTTTGATGCTCAGGTGGAAGAGGAGGAGGAGGTGGTGGTGGCGGAGCCAGTGAGTTTGACCAACATTGAAACAATGCTACAAAATGCTCATGCATTCCATGAACTTTCACCTGTAGAAGAAAAAAGGTGGGACCGTATGTTGGAACAATGCAACGTTGCTGTCACCCCAGAAAATAAGCTGTCAGTATTCTCAGCTATGGTCACCTTTCTTCAGGTGAAGACATCGGAGCGGATGACCAACAAATCATTCGATGCGATGTTGGCTGCTTTCCGCAAATCATTCCCAGATGCGTCTGAGCTGACACACACCTATAGTAAAATGAAGAATTTCCTTCATGCAGTTGGAATTGGATATGATATGATCCATGTTTGTAAGAATAATTGTGTTCTATTCCGGAAGGATTATGCCAACTTAAGTGAATGCCCGAAATGCAAATCATCAAGATGGAAAGATGGCGATGCTGTGAAGAGGATTCCTCATAATGTTCTGAGACATTTTCCAATTACACCAAGATTGCAGAGGTTGTTTCATGATCTTTGAAACAAGAGAGGATGTACTGTGGCATTCTAGGAACCAGAGTACAGAGATCGTAATGTAATGAGCCATCCATCTCATGGTAGTGAGTGGAAAAGCTTCAATGATAAACACAAAGAGTTTGTTGCTGACCCGAGAAACATTAGACTTGGCTTAGCTTCAGATGGATTTAACCCATTTGGCCACAAGAGCGCCACATATAGCATGTGGTCAATGCTTGTTATCCCTTACAACATGCCTCCAAATGTCTGCACCAAAGAATCAAACTACATGATGGCCTTGCTCATCCCAGGTCCAAAAAGTCCTGGAAAGGATTTTGATTTGTTCATGGAGCCTCTTGTGGAGGAACTTCAACAGCTATGGAAGGGTGTTCTCACTCGAGACCTATGTAGCAGCCCACCAGCTGATTTCTTTCTCCGTGCTGTTGTAATTTGGTGCATCCATGATTATCCGGCTTTGGGCACTATGTCAGGGCGAACGACACATGGTTACAATGCATGTGTTTGCTGTGACAGGAATCCACTATCATACGCAATACTTAGCAAGATCTGTTATATTGGACACCACCGTTTCCTTCCCAAGGACAAGCCGCATCCTAGAAAATACCGAAGACATGTGTTCAAAGCAAATCATGAAAACCGTGATGCGCCAAAGAGTCTCACCGCCGATGAGTTGCAAGTGGAATTAGAGAAGGTCAGGCATATTACACCAGGAAACCATCCTGGTAATGGTAGCTGGAAAAGGAAGCATGGCACGGTAGAAGAGAGATTATTGTTTACCCGCGGGTCCACTTTGTGGGACTTGGAGTATTGGAAAGATTTGGATCTGCGGCATAATCTTGATGTGATGCACATCGAGAAAAATATATGTGACAACATTATCGGCACACTTCTTAACATTGAAGGCAAGACGAAAGATACCATAAAATCTAGGATTGATTTGACACACCTGGGTATCAGAAAGGATTTGCAGGTGCAAGATGAAGGTAAACCACGGGATATGGCACCAACTGTGTATGTCTTGGACAAGGTAAAAAGAAAAGAATTCTGTGAGGTCCTGTCATGTGTGAGATTCCCACATGGATTTGCTTCCGACCCTGAAAGGAGAGTCAGTGCAGACGGAAACAAGGTACAAGGGTTGAAAACTCATGACTGCCACGTCCTACTTCAAAGGGTTTTACATTATCCTTAGAGGATTGGGCTGCCTGACTTATATAGAGCGATTGCAGAGTTGGGACAATTCTTGAGTGGAACTTCTGCAGTAGAAATATCGGGATAGATGCTTTGGAGCGTCTTAGAGACAAGATACCAACTATCCTATGCGACCTTGAGAAGATATATCCTCCGGCCTTCTTTGATGTGATGGTGCATTTGGCTGTTCATCTACCCGATGAGGCACTACTTAGAGGTCCAAGACAAGATGGCTGGATGTACCCTATTGAAAGGCGGCTAGGCACTTTCAAGGGCTATGTTAGGAAACAGAGCTAGACCCGAGGGTTCCATTGCAGAGGCCTACATTGCTGCTGAAGCGTTGACATTCTGCTCAAAATACATTGAAACGGTGATCGACTTAGCAAAGAGGTGGGTGAAGACAATCCTGGGCTCAATGTTTTCGATTATTCCGTTCGAGTTACAGGGAAGAGTCGACAAGAGGACAAACCTAAAGATTTGGACAAAATGGTTTGGTATGTGTTGAATAACTGTCCTGAGATACTACCTAATACTCCCTCCATTCCTTGATATAAGGTGTATAGATTTTTGAGAAAAAATTAAAAAATATAAGTTGCATTGTGTTGCACCACTCGTTTGGATAGTTTCTTAGGGATTTGATTACATTTCCTTATATTAGGCAAGCTCCTCTATTTTTTCATGTCAAATAGTCAGGTGTAATCTCACCCAAAACTTGTGAAATTTTCCCTCCACGTGCGTTCTTTAATTTCCGTGCCAAAAACTATACACCCTATATTTAGGAACGAAAGGAGTATCAAGTAAGTACATTACTGCAGCTTATACATC
Source organism: Aegilops bicornis (assembly GCA_021605145.1). Classification (NCBI taxonomy): domain Eukaryota; kingdom Viridiplantae; phylum Streptophyta; class Magnoliopsida; order Poales; family Poaceae; genus Aegilops; species Aegilops bicornis. Next base: position 547,485,563 of record CM038671.1, on the reverse strand, counting down.
GTAATCTACTAAACTTGCAGCACATTCTTATATATTTAGATGTTTGACGCGATCACTATGTTGTGCAGCATCTACAAAGAGGAGTTACTGCCGCAAAATCCATGAAACATTGACAAACTGGTTATGGTAGGATTTGCGAAATGGTTCAAGAACCATGTAAGCTTTTGAACTGACCGCCGCTTTTTTTTTAATATATTGAGTACATAAGATGATCAACTTGTCTATTTTCTAACCATAGGTTAAGAAGATGCGGGAGGATGGGCGTGCAGTTGATGATGCCCTTTACTCACTAGCAATGGGTCCTGATACTCGGGTAAGACATTATGAATCTTGCGTTGTTGGAGATGTGCGCTACAACACCCTTGCACGAGACGAAGGCGGGAAGACACAAAACAGTGCCATCATGAGCACGGATACGTATGACAAAGAGACAACTGAAATGTATGCTAATATAACAGACATTGTTCAGTTGCAGTATATCTCCAGTTCGAGGATGATCGGTGTGTGGTTACATTGTCTTTGTCGTTGGTATAACCTGTTTTCCATGATCGCAAAACCCAGAGCTGATAATTATTTCAAATCCATCAATGTCAAGGCGGCGTACCAGACCAGCGAGCCTTTTATTTTGGCAAATCAAGCAACACAGATATTTTTCTTGAAAGACACATTTGCACGTAGCGATGACTGGAGAGTATTGCAAAGGTTTGAGCAGAGGAATTCGTTCGATGAAGTTGCACAACAAGATGATGCTTACACTGCTCCTGATGTACACGATAACACAGATGTTCCTAATATCTTTGAGAACCACCACGTCAATGACGCCGTGAAAAAGATTGCTGTCGTCGTGGACATACAAGAGTTGATCAAGAAGAAGCCAACGCTCGAGGACGTTGAGGACGAAGAAGAAGATGACACCGTGGGGAATTATGATTCAGATCGATACACATGGCGAAGATGTTGACGCCGACATCGCTGGATGATGATTGCATTGCTTTTGTCGTATTTTCCTGTCAAGACGTTTTTATCTACTATGTGAAATTGTGTTTGCTATGACAAGCTGAAACACGATGAACATGTTGTTTAGTATTTTGCTGTGAGAACATCACTTGTTATGTATGCTGATTTGTGTTTGGTGGTTGTATGACAACTAAAACATGATGACATTGTTGTTTACTTGTACTCATACTTGGCTGTGAAACTTGAATTTGATGACATAGTTTGCTGTTGGACTGCAATTTGCTCGACATCTTCGAATGAGAACAAAGCTGACCCGACATGGCCTCTGCTATTTATTTATTTATATGAGCAAAGGGATACCCCTGATTTCCGTTAATAGAAATCATTAGATGTTCACAACACTACGCCCAACCTGCTACATGTGTTTCATTCATTACTAGTTTCAGCAAAGTGCTCATGTCGTAGCTAATCGAATACATCACGAGTGCTACATACACTACAAATAAAGAGACAATCATCTCTGAGCACACCGATTTTGCCCATTATCTTCACAAGCTCTTTCATCTCCTCATTGTTGTCAAGGCCGTTCAAGAATTGTTGCTTGGCCATGATCGAGGAATCGCATCTTTAACCTTACGCTCTGCATCTTCCTCTTCTGCCGTTCCTTCAGTTACTTGTCCAACACCCCAACCTGCTGGTATTGGGATTCCTTGGCTAACCAAATAATCAGCGTAGTTGCATTCCCCCACATCAGCAACCTCCCAGAAATACAAATCACACAAATCTTCCCTTTTCTGCACGAATCAAATTGGAAGATCATCAACGAAACTATTAAAAAAAATCAGCAACTGAAAGCAGCAGAACAACACTTAAACATATTATTACCCCATGATTCATGCATTTGTAGAAGACTCGGCGAGGGTTGCGGATTGTGGTTGAGATGCGACGGATGACTCTGCGTGATTTGCAGCAGTGGCACCACACCAACGGCAGCAGGTTGCGATGAGCAATCGGCTACGGTGCAGCGTCTTGGCGAAGTGTGATGAGACCCAGGCGATGGTACGGTGGTGACTTGGCGCATATCTGGTTGTTGCTGCTTTGAAGAGCGGTGGACGAGCAGCCGGCGGACATGGTTCTTTGCAGCCAGAGCTTCTCATGCTAGGCAGAGTAAGTAGAGAAGAGGAGAAGCGAACATTGGATATGTCAGTTTCATTACTTGCAGAGTAGCATAGCACCATATACAGTCATAGTCTAGGTTTGGATTCGAACCAGCTACAGGAGCACGTCTTTCTTTTTTCTAAAACTCGGCAACATCTCTTTACTGGTACACTATCTTGTTCTGTACGCCTTCCCAAGTCTTTGATTTTCTTTCCCTTTTTCTTGCGAGGAAGGAAGGAGGACAAAATTGAGAGTTCCTCGGACTCGAACCCAAGACCTCTCGGTTGAAAACCAAGGGTGCTAGTCACTTACGTGGCGAACGTTCCCTGTGAGGAGGACGGCAGACGAACGCATTTTCCTCGCAATTTTCGTCCTATATATAAAAAAGTACGCTACTTGGTGTCCGCTTAGTCAAAAAACGATTGTGCCAACCTTGACCATTGGATTGACATTCAACGTCTGCCGCGTTTCTTCAGTCTCTTCTTCCTCGAGCCGCCAAAGCCAAACCAGCGCCGGTGGGACCGCCTGCTCCCGCCTCCCACGGCTGGCTGTGATCTTCCCCGGCTCCTGTTCGTTCCCGTCCGAGGCCTCACCATCGTCCTCCGCCTTGGTTCGCTCGCCGCGGCGCCGCCCTCCGGTGTTGTCAACATGGTCAACAACCGAGAGGAATAAGGAGATGACTGTACATGGTGAGGATGACAGTAGGGACCCAGCTTGTGCAGTAATTCTGTTTTTCGGGACGGAGAAGAAGGGTATCAACTGGGTTAAAGGGGACCCGTGGTCTGCCTAGCCTGTGCTTTTATTTCATATGTTTAGCACATGACCAGCCCAGTTTTTTTTCCTTTCTAAAAAATGGCTAGCCAGCTATTTTGTTTTTTTTCAGAATAACCAACATAGGCCTACTTGCTTTTCTACGCCCTGCTGGGCCGGAAATCTTTCAAGACAAGGAGGGATGCATTTTGCCCAGAAAATGGGCTATAAGTAATAAGAAATGGGCTATAAGTAATACTAAATGGGCTGTAAAATGAAAAAAATACAGCAAATAGGCAATTAGTTCCAAAATACTGTTTTCTTTCGGATTTTGATATTTTAAATTTCATTGTTTTTGTGCGGGTAAAATTTATTTGAATTTAAATTAAGGTATATTTAGATTTAAAATTAATTTGAATCTGGCTAGAAATTTTGGGCTGTATGCTGTTTAGGACAGATTTGGAGGCTGACTTGTGGGTCTACTAGGTTGACGTGTACTTTGGCTTTGTCAACTTAGTCCACAAATGATTCTAGCAGCAGTGACCGTTGGATGTTAATCCAACGGCTGTCTTCTTCTTCAATATCTGATCTTCTTGCTCCGGCCGCCCAAACCAGCTCGGTGGGACTGCCTGCTCCGCCTCCGTGGCCAGCTGTCTTTGCCCAGTGCCGCACCACCCCACCCTACTTCATTGCTTGGCCGTGCCATTCATCTACTCACCCACACCTCCTGTTATTTTCCCATGACGGCGGTAGGACCAAGAACCCTCGTACTCCCCACCGCGTTGGCAACCATTGTCGAGTCTTCCCCAGCTCCGTGTCGTTCCCTTCCTAGGCCTCGCCGTCATCCACCGCCATGGTGCTCTCGGAGCGGCCTGGTCAACATGGTCAACGAACGACATCCATCGGCCGTGGACTGTACGCGCCAAATAATGATTCCTCCACCTGACAGCTGGGACCCATCGGAAGGGCCTCTGTATTTCACGAAAAAACGTTCCCTCCACTGACATGTCGGACCCACCAGGTATATCTTCGCACGCAAGGAAGTGCCTCCTTATTACGCACAAAAAAATGAATACCCACCCTGCTAGCTGGGACCCAACATAGTGGGAGGATGACTTGTGGGCCAACTAAGATGACAGGGACGAAGGCTTTGTCAACTTAGTCAATATGAACGATTCTAGCTCCAGAGATCGTACGATGTACATCCAATGGGCGTAGTGCTTCTTCAACCTCTGGTCTTCTTGCTCCAGCCGCACAAAGCAGCGCCGGTCGTGCTGCATGCTCCTGCCTCCCATGGCCGGCTGTGCTGCCGCGGAGGCCTCACCGCCCCCTACTATTCCCACCGCTGGCCAGGCCCTGCGGTGACGGCAGCCTCACACCGCAGCCGAACCAGTGAACCCTCGTACTCCTCTCCGCACGGGCTTCCACTGCCGCGTCTTTCCCGGCTCCGTGTTGCCCCCTTCCTAGGCCTCGCTGTCGTCCACCGTCGTGGTGCTCTCGGCACGGCCTGGTCAACGTGGTCAAGGAACGACTTCCATCGGACATGGACTGTACGTGGAGAGGCTGACAGCTGGGTCCACGGCCACAGCAAGGAAGTGCCTCCTTATTGCGCGGAAAATAATGATTCCTCCACCTGACAGCTGGGACCCACCGGACGGGCCACTGTATTTCACGAAAAAAACATTTCCACCTGACTGCTGGGACCCACCAGCTTCATCTTCGCACGCAAGGAAGTGCATCTGGGCAAAAAAAAAAAGATTCACCCCCCTGACTGCTGGGACCCACCAGATACACCTTCGCACGCAAGGAAGTGCGTCCGGGCAAAAAAAAAACAAAACGATTCGCCCCCGCTTTGGGACCCACCGGCTACATCTTCGCAGCAAGGAAGTGCACGGCGGTCGGGACCACCTGGTCGAAGCGTACGTAGCGTTGTCATTATGGTCGCGAACGTGTACGTACATACTGGTCGATGTAGAGGCGCGCACGTGTCGTAGTAGAGGTGCACACGTAGCATGTACACGTACATAGAGCGGCCAGGGTGCAAGAAAGAAAATACGGCCACGTATGTGTACATATGGGCGGGGTCTCGAACGCCTACTCGCGCATACGTACGGCCAGGGCTCGTGTACATGGCTGGGTCGGAACGGAGAAACATCGTCGGCGTGTTCATGGGGAGGCAACAGAATGCGTCGTGTTCATGGGGAGGCAACGGAATGCGTCGTGTTCATCGGGAGACAACGGAACGCGTGGGAGCCAACCGGCTTGGACGGAACATGCAATGGAAACGAGGCCTGGCGTACCGCAGAACGGAGGAAACAACCTTGTGTTCGACCGGCCTTGTTCAGAACGGGGTCCTGTTGATCGGGAGGGGTGTGGCGTACCGCAAAACGGACGAAACGGACCTCCTACGGTCGAAACGGGGGTTCTGTTGATCGGGAGGGGTGTGGTGTACCACAAAACGGACGAAACGGACCTCCTACGGTCGAAACGGGGGTCCTGATGATCGGGAGGGGTGTGGCGTACCGCAAAACGGACGAAACAGACTTATGTTGGAGCACTACGGTCGAAATGGGGGTCCTGTTCATCGGAAGGGGTGTGGCATACCGCAAAACGGGACTCCACGGGATACTGTTCATCTCCACCGTCGACCTCCTCCAGCCTCCACGGGCTACCGTCGACCTCCTCCAGCCTCCACGGGCTCCTGTTCATCCAGCCTCCACCACGCGCTACTCCATCGGCTCCTGTTCAACCACCCCTCCACGAGCACCCCTCCACCGTCTACTATTCATCCAGCCCTCCACACCACGGGGTCCTGTTCAACCACCCCTCCACGGCCACCCCTCCACCGTCTACTGTTCATCCAGCCCTCCACACCACGGGGTCCTGTTCATCCAGAGGCAACGCCACCGCTCATTGTTCATCCAACCCCCCCCCCCCCCCCCGCAACGCTCACTGTTCATCCCAGAGGCAGCATCGATCGGCTTGATTAGCAGCGATGGCGAAGAATCGCTGATCGGGTTCGATTAACAGCCATCGATCAACCGCCGGGTTCGATAACGCGTAACTGCGGTCTGTCGCCGGGTTCGATTAGAGCCCAACGCCTCGCTTCGGGTTGATTAGAGCCAACGCCTCGCACGTGTACGAGAGAAACGCGCATCGCTCGGCCCCCGACCTCCCACCGTAACTAGCAACTCCCCGAAATTTTCCTCGCCCTCGCTTCTACCACGGGTTTTTCCGTCATGGACGGCCCAAAGAATGTCATGCAGCTACGTCTCCGGCCCGCCCAGGACAAAAAGCCGTCATGATTTTTTGTCATAGAAGTAGGAGCCCACCACATCTATGATTATACCGGGTTTTGTCACAATTATCATCATAGAAGTGTCACATGTATGACAGAAAAAAATGTCGTTCGGCCCAAAATGTCATGGATGTGTCTTTTTTTTGTAGTGTAAGTATTTGCATCACACTCTTGGACATGTGGATCTCTTGCTAATGTACATATTGTTTGCAAGAAGGAATCATGAGTATGAGGTTACACTTCATATATTCACACCATTTGCTCTGATGCATATAGCCAAGATACATGTAACACATTGCCTGCTCTGTCATGTCTATGCTTTCACATGCTCTTATATTCCTTATTCACATGATTGCATACATGTAGGGGAGCCTATGCATGTTACATGTACTTCCAAAGCTTTACTTGCTATTCTCTTTATCTTTACCTAAAGCTTTGATGTATGTTGTCATCAATTACCAAAAAGAGGGAGATTGAAAGCACAAGTGCTCCCTGGGTGGTTTTTGTAATTAATGTCAACATATCTCTTGTTGGACTAATGTTTTCATCTAGTGTATTTCAGACAAGTTAAATAGATGGAGTAGTGTGGACAAGAGGATGTGGAACCCCTTCAAGATACTAAGGACACAAAGGATTGGCTCAAGCTCAAAAGCTCAAGACTCTACATTTTACTTTTTAGTGATCCAAGATCACATTGAGTCCATAGGAAAAGCCAATCCTATTAAAAGGGGATGAGGTGTTGCTTAATGGCTTGCTTGCTCAAAATGCTTAGTGTCATGCTCCAAAACCCTCAACCACTTTCTCACACACACATTTGTCCCAAACCAAAACTCAAACTCGGCCCCACCGAAATTTTCTATCCGATGCCACCGAGTTCAGTTGACATAGCCACTGCAACAAAACCCTAGTCATTTCGGTCCCACCGATAGGAAACCCTAGTCATTTCGGTCCTACCGATAGGGATATCTCGGTCTCACCGAGATGGGCCTGCAAACTCTCTGTTTCCCTTCTTAACATTTCGGTCCAACCGAGATGATCGATCAGTCCCACTGAGTTCTCAATGCAAACTCTCTGTTTCCCATTCGTAACGTTTTGGTCTCACCGAGATGACCGAATCGGTCCCACCAAGTTTGCCTGACCAACTCTCTGGTTAGCTTATTACCTAAATCGGTCCCACCGAGTTTGTGTAATCGATCTCACCGAGATTACGTTATGCCCTAACCCTAATGAAGTCGGTCTCACCGAGTTGACATGTCGGTCCCACCAAAAATGCTAACGTTCACATTTTGAACTAAATCGGTCTGACCGAGTTTCATTATTCGGTCCCACCGAGTTTGGTGATTTGTGTGTAACGGTTAGATTTTGTGTGAAGGCTATAAATACCCCTCCACACACTCTTCATTCGTGAGGAGAGCCATCAGAACATGCCTACACTTCCATCATACATTTTTTGAGAGAGAACCACCTACTCATGTGTTGAGCTCAAGATATCCCACTCCAACCACATAAATCTTGATCTCTAGCCTTCTCCAAGTTGCTTTCCACTCAAATCATCTTTCCGCCAAATCCAAATCTGTGAGAGAGAGTTGAGTGTTGGGGAGACTATCATTTGAATCACAAGAGCACGGAGTTCATCAACAACACACCATCTATTACCTTTTGGGGAGTGGTGACTCCTAGATTGGTTAGGTGTCACTTGGGAGCCTCTGTCAAGATTGTGGAGTTGAACCAAGGAGTTTGTACGGGCAATGAGATCGCCTACTTCGTGAAGATCTACCCTAGTGAGGCAAGTCCTTCGTGGGCGATGGCCATGGTGGGATAGTCAAGGTTGCTACTTCATGGACCCTTCGTGGGTGGAGCCCTCCGTGGACTCACTTAACCGTTACCCTTCGTGGGTTGAAGTCTCCATCAACGTGGATGTACGATAGCACCACCTACCGGAACCACACCAAAAATCTTCGTTTCTCCAATTGTGTTTGCACACTCCAATCCCATCCCTTTACATTCTTGCAACTTGCATGCTCTACTTCTCGCTGCTCATATACTCTTGTCATGCTTGCTTGATATGTATTTTGAATGTTTAAACTTATGCTAAAACTCCACTTCAACTTAAAGAATTTAAAAACGGTAACTTTTCTTACTAAGAGTCTATTCAGCCCCCTCTAGACACCTCTTCTCGATCCTTTCAATATGTCACATAAATGTCACTGGTATGATCAGGACCTATACGAGGTGGATCTATCAGGGGGAATCAGGGGACATGGGTAGAAGCAGTTGTACTGCCAATGATGATGGTCATGAATCTGACGACTCTGATGATTTTGAGTTGTACCAACAATCTATGTACGATATGCTGGGTGATCTAGTGGATGACATGGGTAGCACAACTGGAAGTAAAGAAGATGCATTTGTTGGGTTGGACATTTTTAAGAAGCTCAACGAAGAAGGATGAAACCCCTTCACAAGGGATGCGACACTATGACACATATGGCGTTCACTATCACGGTGCTTGATATCAAGACATATACGCGTATGACCAACAAGAAATTCAATATGCTTTTCCAGTTCTTGAATCTTGGTTTGCTTGAGGTGGACTTTCTGGAATCTTACACTAATGCTAAAAGAGCTCTTTTTGATCAATGTCTTGGATAACAGACAATTCATGTATGCCAGTATGACTGCATTTTGTATTGGGGAGAATATGCCAATAGTACTCATTGTCCCCACTGCGGTACATCAAGGTGGAGACACGTCGATGGGAAGAAAAAAGGTTCCTTAGAAGATCCTGAAGGAAATATGCCCTAGAGGCAATAATAAAGTTACTATTTATTTCCTTATTTCATGATAAATATTTATTATTCATGCTAGAATTGTATTAACCAGAAACTTAGTACATGTGTGAATATATAGACAAACAGAGTGTCACTAGTATGCATCTATTTGACTAGCTCGTTGAACCAAAGATGGTTATGTTTCCTAACCATAAACATGAGTTGTCATTTGATTAAACGGGATCACATAATTAAGAATGATGTGATTGATTTGACCCATTCCATTAGCTTAGCATTTGATCATTTAATATATTGCTATTGCTTTCTTCTTGACTTATACATGTTCCTATGACTATGAGATTATGCAACTCCAGGATACCGGAGGAACACTTTGTGCGCTACCAAACGTCACAACGTAACTGGGTGATTATAAAGGTGCTCTACAGGTGCCTCCGATGGTACTTGTTGAGTTGGCATAGATCGAGATTAGGATTTGTCACTCCGATTGTCGGAGAGGTATCTCTGGGCCCTCTCGGTAATGCACATCACTATATGCCTTGCAAGCAATGTAACTAATGAGTTAGTTGAGGGATGATGCATTACAGAACGAGTAAAGAGACTTGCCGGTAATGAGATTGAACTAGGTATTGAGATACCGACGATCAAATCTCGGACAAGTAACATACCGATGACAAAGGGAACAACGTATGTTGTTATGTGGTTCGACCGATAAAGATCTTCGTACAATATGTAGGAGCCAATATGGGCATCCAGGTTCCGCTATTGGTTATAGAGCAGAGAAGTGTCTCGGTCATGTCTACATAGTTCTCGAACCCGTAGGGTCCGGACGCTTAACGTTCTTTGACGATATAGTATTTATGAGTTATGTATGTTGGTAACCGAATGTTGTTCGGAGTTCCGGATAAGATCACGGACATGACGAGGAACTCCAGAATGGTCCGGAGATTAAGTTTGATATACGGGATAATAGTGTTTGGTCTCCGGAAGGGTTCCGGAATTCACCGGAAGGGGTTCCGGATGTTTCGAAATGTTTGATGCGAGAACACTTTATTTGGGCCAAAGGGGAAAGCCCACAAGGTTTTTGGAAAGTGCAAAAGGAAGTTTTGCGGAGTCTAGGGGCCAGACGCCAGGGTCCCTGGCGTCTAGGTCCAGACGCCGGGAAGCCTGGCGTCTGGCCGTGGAGTTTGAGAAGGACTCTTGCCTTTCGGGTGAAACCGACTTTGTAGAGGATTTTAATCCAAGTTTCGACCCCAAGGCTCAACATATAAATAGAGGGGTAGGGCTAGCACCGAAGACACATCAAGAAACACTAAGCCGTGTGCCGGCAACCCCGTCCCCTCTAGTTTATCCTCCATCAAAGTTTTCGTAGTGCTTAGGCGAAGCCTTGCGGAGATTGTTCTTCACCAACACCGTCACCACGCCGTCGTGCTGCCGGAACTCATCTACTACTTTGCCCCTCTTGCTGGATCAAGAAGGCGAGGACGTCATCGAGCTGAATGTGTGCTGAATGCGGAGGTGCCGTACGTTCGGTACTTGATCGGGACGGATCATGAATGTGTACGACTACATGAACCGCGTTGATAAACGCTTCCGCTTTCGGTCTACGAGGGTACGTATACAACACTCTCCCCTCTTGTTGCTATGCATCACCATGATCTTGCGTGTGCGTAGGATTTTTTTTGAAATTACTACGTTCCCCAACAGATCCTTCGATACCTTTCGATAATCCCACGGTTACAAAGATTTTTTCTCTTTGAGGGAAATATCAGAGCACACCCGGTGGCACAAGGAAGAGTGGGTTCAAGAGGCTAATGTAAAGAGGCATCCTGCTAATGGCGATGCATGGAAGTACTTCGACAGAAAACATGGAGAATTTGCTAAAGATACTCACAACTTGGTGTTAGGATTTGCAACTGATGGATTCAATCCCTTTGGAGACATGAGCAATGGATATAGTATGTGGCCTATTTTTGTCATTCCATACAACTTCCCACCCTAGATGTGCATGGACCAGTCCAATTTCATGATGGCATTACTGATTCCTAGAAAATACTCACCAAGAAAGTATTTTCATGTATTTATGCAGCCACTAATAGCTAATATTCGGAAGTTGTGGGGTGGTGTGTGATGACCCACAAGTATAGGGGATCAATTGTAGCTCTTTTTGATAAGTAAGAGTGTCGAACCCAACGAGGAGCAGAAGGAAATGACAAGTGGTTTTCAGCAAGGTAATGTCTGCAAGTGCTGAAATTGTAAGTAATAGAGTAGTTTGACAGCAAGATAATTTGTAACGAGCAAGTAATGATAATAGTAACAAAAGTGCAGCAGGATAGCCCAATCCTTTTGAGGCAAAGGATAGGCCAAAACGGTCTCTTATAGTGAGCAAAGCGTTCTTGAGGGTACACGGGAATTTCATCTAGTCACTTTTGTCATGTTGATTCGATTCGTGTTCACTACTTTGATAAATTGATATGTGGGTGGACCGGTACTTAGGTGGTTTTCTTACTTGAACAAACCTCCTACTTATGATTAACCCCCTCGCAAGCATCCGCAACTATGAGAAAAGTATTAAGAATAAATTCTAACCATAGCATTAAACTTTTGGATCCAATCGGTCCCTTACGGAATAACGCATAAACTAGGGTTTAAGCTTCTGTCACTCTCGCAACCCATCATCCAATAACTACTCCAAAATGCATTCCCTTAGGCCAAAATATGGTGAATTGTCATGTAGTCGATGTTCACATGACACCACTAAGGGAATCACAACATACATACTATCAAAATATCAAACACATATCAAGTTCACATGATTACTTGCAACATGATTTCTCCCGTGACCTCAAGAACAAAAGTAAGTACTCACAAATGATAATCATTCTCAAGATCAGAGGGGTATTAAATAGCATATTGGATCTGGACATATAATCTTCCACCAAATAAACCATATAGTAATCAACTGCAAGATGTAATCAACACTACTAGTCACCCACAAGCACCAATCTATAGTTCCAGTACGAAGATTGAATACAAGAGATGAACTAGGGTTTGAGATGAGATGGTGCTATTGAAGATGTTGATGGAGATTGCCCTCCCCAAGATGGGAGAGTTGTTGGTGATGATGCTGACGATGATTTCCTCTTCCAGGAGGGAAGTTCCCCCACCGGAATCGCTCCGCCGGAGGGCAAAAGTTCTCCTGCCCATGTTCCGCCTCGAGACGGCGGCGCTCCATCCCGAAAGTCCTCTCCTTATTTTTTTTCTAGGTCAAAATTACTTATATACCAGAAGATGGGCACCGGAGGTGGGCCGAGGAGAGCACAACCCACCAGGGCGCGCCCATGTGGGTTATGCCCACCTGGTGGGCCCCCTTTGATACTTATTGGCTCCAATATTCCTCATACATTCCATAAAAATTCTCTGTAAGTTTCAGCTTGTTTGGAGTTGTGCAGAATAGGTAGCTAGAAAGCTCAATTCCAAGCTTGAAACCTCTGGTCCACGGGTCGGTGAACAAATGGGTTTTGGGAAATAGAGAACATGGACTCGATTGAACAAAGGTGGCACCAGAATGAATAGCCCACTTGTTTCGGGCAAGAATGAATCCTGACGTAGCTTTTCCAGGTCCAGATTTCCAGCTGCCGGAATTCTCCCTCTTTGTGTGTACCTTGCAAAATATGAGAGAAAAGGCATTAGAATTACTCCAAAAAGCATTATTATGCATAAAAGCATCATAAATAACAGTAGGAAAACATGATGCAAAATGGACGTATCAACTCCCCCAAGCTTAGACCTCGCTTGTCCTCAAGTGAAAACCGAAATCGAAAAACATGTCCACATGCTTAGAGAGAGAGAGAGAGGTGTCGATAAAAACAAAATACGGACATAGAAGCATCATGTAGATTATTATAACAGGAACAGATTTAACATAAAACTTTTATCATGGGACTTTTATCATAGACTTCTCATGAATAAGTAACGGTTCATAACACTATCGAAGTATAAAGCATAAACTCTATTAGAAACCAAAAAACTATGTTCTCAGTCAACTTTGCAACTACAATTCGTCATCTTTTCAGGAAGGGTCACGTATCGGAGCCTTTAGGCAAGTCCACATACTCAACCATCATAGAGTCTTCTATGATTGCTAACACTCACCATATACACATGAGAAAAACGTTTCAACCGGACACATAGAAAGATAGGGGCTTATAGTTTCACCTCCCAACGTATTCACCTCAAGGGTGATGTCAACAATAATAACTCATGCTACCCATATTCAACTGGACATATGTGCCTAGATCTTTCCTCACCACATGATGCTTGCCAAAGGAGAAAAATAAAAAGGAATAGAGAGAAAAATTTGACTCTTGCATAATAAAATACATAAAAGTAAAAGATAGGCCCTTCGCAGAGGGAAGCAGAGGTTGCCATGCGCTTATTTGTTTATATACTCAACCCCTTAGTGCAAAAGAACGTCATGTTGTATTGCCCCTTGTGATTGTAACCTTTATTATGCAATATGTCGCTTTTATTCTTCACCATCACAAGTTTGTACAAAGCCCAATTTTCTCTTACAATAAATGATCTCACACTTTTAGAAGCAATTTTTATTCCCTTATTGCACCAATGACAACTTACTTGAGGGATCTTGCTCAATCCCTTAGTAGGTATGGTGTACTCTTGAAAATAAGATTTGGGTTTAAGGGTTTTTGTGAAGGAAATATGCCCTAGAGGCAATAATAAAGTTATTATTTATTTCCTTATTTCATGATAAATGTTTATCATTCATGCTAGAACTGTATTAACCGGAAACTTAGTACATGTGTGGATACATAGACAAACAGAGTGTCACTAGTATGCCTCTACTTGACTAGCTCCTTGAATCAAAGATGGTTAAGTTTCCTAGCCATAGACATGAGTTGTCATTTGATTAACGGGATCACATCATTAGAGAATGATGTGATTGACTTGACCCATTCCGTTAGCTCAGCACTTGATCGTTTAGTATATTGCTATTGCTTTCTTCATGACTTATACATGTTCCTATGACTATGAGATTATGCAACTCCTGGATACCGGAGGAACACTTTATGTGCTACCAAACGTCACAACGTAACTGGGTGATTATAAAGGTTCTCTACAGGTGCCTCCGATGGTACTTGTTGAGTTGGCATAGATCGAGATTAGGATTTGTCACTCCGATTGTCGGAGAGGTATCTCTGGGCCCTCTCGGTAACGCACATCACTATAAGCCTTGCAAGCAATGTGACTAATGAGTTAGTTGCGGGATGATGCATTACGGAAAGAGTAAAGAGACTTGCCGGTAACAAGATTGAAATAGGTATTGAGATACCGACGATCGAATCTCGGGCAAGTAACATACCAATGACAAAGGGAACAACGTATGTTGTTATGCAGTTCGACCGATAAAGATCTTCGTAGAATATGTAGGAGCCAATATGGGCATCCAGGTTCCGCTATTGGTTATTGACCAGAGAGGTGTCTCGGTCATGTCTACACAGTTCTCAAACCCGTAGGGTCCGCACGCTTAAACGTTCGTTGACGATATAATATTATGTGAGTTATGTATGTTGGTGACCGAATGTTGTTTGGAGTCTCGGATGAGATCACAGACATGACGAGGAACTCCGGAATGGTCCAGAGAGAAAGTTTGATATATGGGACAATAGTGTTTGGTCTCCGGAAGGGTTCCGGAATTAACCGGAAGGGGTTCCGGATGTTTCCCGAAATGTTTGGGTACGAGAACGCTTTATTTGGGCCAAAGGGGAAAGCCCACAAGGTTTTTGGAAAGCACAAAAGGAGTTTTGTGGAGTCGAGTGGTCCCTGGCATCTGGGTCCAGACGCCGGGAACCCTGGCGTCTGGCCCTGGAGTCCGAGAAGGACTCTTGCCTTTCGGGTGAAACCGACTTTGTGGAGGCTTTTACTCCAAGTTTCGACCCCAAGGCTCAACATATAAATAGAGGGGCAGGGCTAGAACCCAAGGCACATCAACAAACACCAAGCCGTGTGCCGGCAACCCCGTCTCCTCTACTTTATCCTCCGTCATAGTTTCCGTAGTGCTTAGGCGAACCCTGTGGAGATTGTTCTTCACCAACACTGTCACCACGCCGTCGTGCTGCCGGAACTCATCTACTACTTCAACCCTCTTGCTGGATCAAGAAGGCGAGGGCGTCATTGAGCTGAACGTGTGCTGAACGCGGAGGTGCCGTACATTCGGTACTTGATCGGGACGGATCGTGAAGGTGTACGACTACATCAACCGCGTTGATAAACGCTTCCGCTTTCAGTCTACTTGGGTACATAGACACACTCTCCCCTCTCGTTGCTATGCATCACCATGATCTTGCGTGTGTGTAGGATTTTTTTTTGAAATTACTACGTTCCTCAAAAGTGGCATCCGAGCCAGGTTTATGCGTAGATGTTATATGCACGAGTAGAACACAAGTGAGTTGTGGGCGATAATCGTCATACTGCTCACCAGCATGTCATACTTTGATTCGGCAATATTGTTGGATGAAGCGGCCCGGACCGACATTCCCGTACGCTTAGGCGAGACTGGTTCTACCGACGTGCTTCACACACAGGTGGCTAGCGGGTGTCTCCAACTTTAGTTGAATCGAGTGTGGCTACGCCCGGTCCTTGTTGAAGGTTAAAACATCACATACTTGACAAAAAATCGTTGTGGTTTTGATGCGTAGGTAATAACGGTTCTTGCCCAGCCCGTAGCAGCCACGTAAAACTTGCAACAACAAAAGTAGAGGACGTCTAACTTGTTTTTGCAGGGCATGTTGTGATGTGATATGGTCAAGACATGATGCTAAATTTTATTGTATGATGCTAAATTTTATCGTGCAGCTGACGCAGTTCGGGAAGAAGATCACCCGAAGAACTGGGCATCTCCTCTTCAGGACGACCTGTGAGAAAACCTACATACATGTTTATGTTAGTTGCCTTCCTCGCCGAACTCTTTCAAAGTTCGCTCAAGCACTTACTGAAAATGCCGCGACAAAGCCGTCGATTCTCCTTTACGAAGTCAGACAACTGGGCACGAACATCCTTTAGTTCCTCACCCGGTTGGGTGTTGGCATCTTGGAGGTTATTTTTCTCCTGCCGCACCCTCGTAAGCACGCTCTCGCCAGCCTTTAGCTGGCGCAAGAGCTATTGCTTGTCCGGATCTAGTCCGGCGCCATCTGCAATATTTTTGTCACATTTACACACCCGCCGCACTTCAAAAACTATTTATCTTTTGAAGCATATATTACCAGAGGGGGTCTCTGTGGCTCCCCCTGTAGCGACTAGTGCGGCCTCAAGTTGGGCCTTGCACTCTTCAAGCTCCTGGGACAGTCGGGTATTCTTTTCTCAGAAGATCCTCAAGATAACAAATGATCCTTAAATCAGTTATTCTAACTATTTTAAGTCTCGAGACTCTTGGCATATATAACTGTCAAATTTTCTCACCCGTATGTCCTTTACATACTGCTCCGTGGCTCTGGCTAGACCATCTTGAGCGGCACGGAGGTGCGCATCTCCCGAATTGAAGGCATTCAAGGCCTCTTGGGAGAAACATGCGTCACGAAGAACTGTCCGGCGGCGCCTGTGATTCATGGCGCTTTCCACCTCGGAGTTGGTGGCGGACAATCTGTCGGCATCCTCTGTCGGAGGAACATCCGACGCATGCCTCATGCTCGCCTCCGCTTTCGGACCCGGCTTTGGAGCCTGGCTGGTGGAGGTTCGATTGGCAACCTCTCCGGACTCAGTCCGGCGAGCGCTCTTTTTCCTGAAAAGAGCATCAGCGTTTGTACGCCTTCCAGGAATCAATCCTGGGAACGTGGTAACACGCCATACCGTTGCGGTGGAGTTTCGATCCGGGCCGCACTTCTTTTTAGCCTACGGGGCCGTACTGCCCCTTGTTGGCCAGCCGCCGCGGGCTCGGCCTCCTGCCTCGAAGGCACCCCCTGCGAAACACCATTGGTATACGGTGATCAAGAAATTAGCACGGATGGGTCGTTATCAGAGTATTGGGACCTCGGTCTCAGTTACCTGTGAGGCTGGAGGTATTCTGGGGTAATCGGTCATAATGGCAACCAAAGCATTGTCGATGCTAGGTTGGTGGAACACCCCGTCGATCAACTCCACCTTTATATCCGGATCCTCTTCGGAGGCTGGATCGAGGGACCGTTCCGGATCCTCGGGTTGTGGGGGCAGGCTGTGTATCTTCTCCATATCCGGCGCAGTTCCTGCGCAGAAACCATGAACTGAGACCTTTAATCAGGGGAACATGGATCGGACAGGCCACAAATATGTTTGCTTACCCAACTTCGAGGATTATTCGAAGAAAACTCGCTCAGTGGGTTGACGCGGAGAAAATCCTCCTCCCCTTTATACATGGCAGACAAGGTCTTCACCAGTTCGGTGACCGATCCCGGCCCTTTGCGGCCATGGCGGCTGGCATCGTCCTCCCCGTTGTAGTCCCACATGGGGTGGGCCCTATATTGAAGCGGCTGCTCTCCACTCGTAATGCAGATTGCCATGACTCCAATCATGGTCAATCCGGCATGAGCCAGTAATCTTATTCGGCTCATAAAGTAAAGGACATCCCGATCATTTTCCCTCTGGGGGGGCTCCGCGGGCGCCAGCTTAGGCGCTTCTTCAGAGGAGCGTTGCTAAACTCCGGAAGGCCGATCCGAACAGGATCCATCAGCGGGACGTCCTCCATGTAAAACCACTCCTAAGGCCAGTCTTCGGACGCCTTCTTCGTGGTTCCGGATAGATATCCGGTCCCAGCGATGCGCCATAGTTCGGCTCCGCCCACTTGATATATTGACCCCTCATGAGAACGGGGTACTAGGCAGAATAATCTCTTCCACAACGCAAAATGAGCCTCAATGCCCAAGAACAGTTCGCAAAGGGCCACGAAGCCCATGATGTGCAAAATGGAGGCAGGCGTAAGGTGGTGCAACTGGAGCCCGTAGAACTCCAAGAGCCCCTGGAGAAACGGATGGATTGGAAATCCGAGTCCTCTTACTAAATAAGAGATGAAGCATACCCGCTCTCCTTTAGAGGGATTGGGGACACTCTCCGCTTGCTTTCCGCCCTTGTAGGTGGCAAGTCAGGCTCGAACCGGAACCATGAAGGCCGGGGGAAGAAATCCCTTGGTTTGGAGTATAACTAGCTCGCTATGCGGGACTGAGCGTCCCTCCCAATTTCCAGGCTGAGGGCTGGGAGCGCGAGAGGAGGAGCCGCCTCGACTGTCCATGATGGAATGGGCGTTGGTCAGAAGCGCTCCGATGAAAGCTCGCGAAGGGGGGATGGTGTGACTCAGATCTAGATCCTCACCCCTTTTATAGGCGGCTCATTTGCGCAGCTAGGGGGGTAAGTGTAAAAATACCCTGGCTTTTTGCATTCATTCAAACACGTGGAAGATGGCCATTATTGGGCGTAGAAGCCAAGGAGCACAGCATTTACGTAAGCAGTGACACTATTCGACAAGTATATGGAATTTGGAGAAGAACCCGCCTCGTAATGTCGAAGACAATCAACGCGCGGACTCATCGTCATTGAAGCCTGGTTCGGGGCTCACGAGGGTGTCCCGGATTAGGAGGTGTCCGGATAGCCGAACTATCACCGTTGGCGGACTCTGGACTATGAAGATACAAGATTGAAGACTTCGTCCCGTGTCCGGATGGACTTTCCTTGGCGCGGAAGGCAAGCTTGGTGATACGGATATGTAGATCTCCTACCATTGTAACCGACTCTGTGTAACCCTAACCTATCCGGTGTCTATATAAACCGGAGGGTTTTATTCCGTAGGACAAACAACAATCATACCATAGGCTAGCTTCTAGGGTTTAGCCTCCTTGATCTCGTGGTAGATCTACTATTGTACTACCCATATCATCAATATTAATCAAGCAGGAGTAGGGTATTACCTCGATCGAGAGGGCCCGAACCTGGGTAAAAACATCGTGTCCCTTGTCTCCTGTTACCATCCGCCTAGATGCACAGTTCGGGACCCCCTACCCGAGATCCGCCGGTTTTGACACCGACAACAAGTAAGACGAACTTACGGGCATCCTCGAAGAGAGTAGGCCAATAAAATATGGACTGGAATACCTTACGAGCAGTTCTATCTCCAAAGATGATGCCCTAAAAGCTTCGAGTGAAATTTCAGAGGATTTGTACTGTTCATGCTCAGTACACAACGTCTAATAATACCATCTACTCCTTCTTTATAAAGATGTGGGTCATCCCAAAAGTAGTGTCTTAAATCATAAAAGAATTTTTTCTTTTGTTGGTATGTAAAGCTAGGTGGTAAATATTTACCAACAATGTAATTAGCATAGTCAGCATACCAAGGAGTGTTACTAGAAACATTTATTGCAGCTAACTGCTCATCAGGAAAACGATCATCAATAGGTAGTGGGTCATCAAGCACATTTTCAAGCCTAGACAAGTTATCAGCTACGGGATTCTCAGCTCCTTTTCTATCAGTGATATGTAAATCAAATTCTTGTAGCAAGAGAACCCATCGAATAAATCTAGGTTTAGCATCTTTCTTTCCCATGAGATATTTTATGGCAGCATGATCGGTGTGAACAATTACTTTTAAATCAACAATGTAAGATCTAAATTTATGACAAGAAAACACCACTGCTAGGAATCCTTTTTAAGTAGTGGCATAATTTCGTTGAGCATTGTCTAGAGTTTTACTAGCATAATGAATAACATTCAGTTTCTTATCAACTCTTTGTCGTAGAACAACACCAATAACATAATCACTAGCATCACACATAATTATAAAAGTTAAGTTCCAGTCAGGTGGTTGAACAATCGGTCCAGAAATTAAGGCTTTCTTGAGTGTTTCAAAGGCTTCTAAACAATCATCATCAAAAACGAAAGGAACATCCTTTTGCAAAAGATTTGTGAGGGTCCTAGAAATTTTAGAAAAGTCTTTGATAAATCTCCTATAGAAACCAACATGACCTAAGAAACTATGAATACCTTTTATATCTTTGGGACATGTCATTTTCTCAATTGCATGAACCTTAGCTTTGTCCACTTCAATACCTCTTTCAGAAATTTCATGGCCCAAGACAATACCTTCATTAAACATAAAGTGCACTTCTCCCAATTCAAGACAAGATTTGTTTGCTCGCATCTCTGCAAAACTCGATCAATATTGCTTAAACAATCAACAAAAGACTTCCCATAAACAGAGAAGTCATCCACGAAAACCTGTACAATATTTTCACAGAAGTCAGAGAATATAGCAGTCATACATCTTTGAAAAGTAGCAGGTGAATTGCATAAACCAAAAGGCATACGTCTATAAGCATAAATTCCAAAGGTACAAGTGAAAGTCGACTTTTCTTGATCAGGTTGAGAAACAGGTATTTGTGAAAAAACAGAGTATCCATCAAAGCAGCAAAAATGTGTGTGCTTAGATAATCTTTCTAGCATTTGATCAATAAAAGGCAGAGGGTAATGATCTTTTCTAGTTGCTTTGTTTAATTTTCTAAAATAAATTACCATTCTATAGCCTGTGACAATTGTTTGTGGAATAAGTTCATTTTTATCATTAGGAACAACAGTAATACCTCCTTTCTTAGGGACACAATGAACAGGACTTACCCATCTACTATCAGCTATAGGATAGATTATACCAGCTTCCAGAAGTTTTAATTTTTCCGTTATTACCACTTCCTTCATCATCGGATTTAATCGACGTTGGTGATCAACAACGGGTTTTGCATCCGGTTCCATATTAATTTTGTGCTGACATAGAGTGGGACTAATGCCCTTTAAATCATCAAGAGTATATCCAATAGCAGCTCGGTGCTTCCTTGAACTTTCAATGATCTTTCTTATTCATGTTCTGAAAGGTTAGCACTAATAATAACATGATATATCTTCTTTTCATCAAGATAAGAATATCTCAAAGTGTCTGGCAATTGTTTTAATTCAAACACAGGATCACCTTTAGGTGAAGGAGGACCTCCTAGAGCTTCAATAGGCAAATTGTGTTTAAGCAGAGGACGTTGTTCAAAGAAAATTTCATCTATTTCATTTCTTTCATGCATATGTAAATCATTTTCATGGTCTAGCAAATATTGTTCTAGTGGATCAGTAGGAGGAACAACAATAGAAGCAAGACCTAGGCAATTATTTTTTATGAGGTTTTCTACTAAACTTGGAAAAATTAATCTCATGAGACTCATCACCAAAGCTGACACCGATAGTTGGTTTCTTGCAATCTATTTTAGCATTGACGATGTTCAAGAAAGGTCTACCAAAGATAATGGGACCTAAGTCATCTTGTGGGGAACCAAGAACAAGAAAATCAGTAGGGTATTTGATTTTACCACACAAGACTTCAACATCTCTAACAATCCCAATTGGTGAAATAGTATCTCTATTGGCAAGTTTAATAGTAACTCTATTTCTGCGGGTGCTAGGCCATTCATAATTTCTTGATATATGGTAAAATGAATAGCACTCACGCTAGCACCTATGTTGCATAAACCATGATAACAGTGATCTCCTATTTTAACTGAGACAACGGGCATGCCAACAACGGGTCTATGACTATCTGTTTTATCAGGTTTGACAATTCTAGTAGCTTCATTACAGAAGTAAGTAACATGCCCATCTATATTTTCTTCTAGGAGATCCTTAACCATATCAACTTTAGGTTCTAGTTTGATTTGTTCATCAGGTTGTGGTGTTCTAATATAACTTTTGTTAACCACAGTTGAAACTTTAGCATGCTCCTTTATCCTAACAGGGAAAGGTGGTTTCTCAATGTAAGCAGTAGGAACAACTGGATCAACATTATAAATAATAGTTTCTTCTTTAGCTAGTACCAGTTCTTTAATTTCTTCTTTAATAGGTGGGTGATATTTGAACCACTTCTCTTTAGGGAGATCAACATGAGTAGCAAATGATTCACAAAAAGAGGCTACTATCTCATAGTCAAGTCCAAATTTAGTGCTAAACTTTTGAAAAGCATCGGTATTCATTTAAAAAAATTGTACTTAAGATGAATACCTAACTCTTTACCTTCTCGAGTTCCCAATCTTCAAAGTTTTGTTTAATTCTTTGCAAAAGATCCCACTGGAATTCAATAGTCTTCTTCATAATAGAACCGGCACAAGAAGTATCAAGCATGGATCGCTCATTATGAGAAAGCCTAGCATAAAAATTCTAGATAATAATTTCTCTTTAGAGCTCATGATTGGGGCATGAATATAACATTGACTTAAGCCTCCCCCAAGCTAGAGCGATACTTTATCCTTCACGAGGCCAAAAATTATATATGTAATTCTGATCACGATGAACTAGATACATAGGATAATTTTTTGGTCAAACTCCAATTTCAAGCGATTCCAATTCCAAGATCCAATACCATCGCATAGCCTATACCATGCCAATTATTTTCCCTTCAAAGATAAAGGGAAAACCTTTTTCTAAACTTCATCTCCGAGTAAACCTGCAAGCTTAAACAATCCACAAATTTGTTCCACATATATCAAGTGCATATGAGGATGTTCGGTTGCATCTCCTGCATAAGGATTAGCTAGCAGTTGTTCTATCATACCCGAAGGAATTTCATATTCAATATTTTCAGTAGGTGCAGTAGGTTGAGGGGTAGCTAATTGTGGTTCCGGTCGAGGTGAAGATACCCCGAACAAACCCCTCAAAGGATTGTTTTCCATAGTAACAAGTGATAGTAAACTTCAGCACCCTATATAAATGTTTACTTACCAAATTCCACTTACCAAAGGCGCTTTACTCCTCGGCAACGGCGCTGATACGTCTCCAACGTATCTATAATTTTTTATTGTTCCATGCTATATTATATTCTGTTTTGGACATTATTGGGCTTTATTATACACTTTTATATTATTTTTGGGACTAACCTATTAACCGGAGGCCTAGCCCAGAATTGCTGTTTTTTGCCTATTTCAGAGTTTGGCAGAAAAAGAATATCAAACGGAGTCCAAACGGAATGAAACCTTCGGGAACGTGATATTTGCAACGAACGTGATCTAGAGGACTTGGACCCTACGTCAAGACATCAACCAGGAGCGCACGAGGTAGGGGGGCGCGCCTACCCCCCTGGGCGCGCCCTCCACCCTCGTGGGCCCCCTGTTGCTCCACCGACATACTCCTTCCTCCTATATATACCTACGTACCCCCAAACTACCAGATACGGAGCCAAAAACCTAATTCCACCGCCGCAACCTTCTTTACTTGTGAGATCCCATCTTGGGGCCTTTTCCGGAGCTCTGCCGGAGGGGGCATCGATCACGGAGGGCTTCTACATCAACACCATAGCCTCTCCGATGATGTGCAAGTAGTTTACCTCAGACCTTCGGGTCCATAGTTATTAGCTAGATGGCTTCTTCTCTCTTTTTGGATCTCAATACAATGTTCTCCCCCTCTCTCGTGGAGATCTATTCGATGTAACCTTCTTTTGCGGTGTGTTTGTTGAGACTGATGAATTGTGGGTTTATGATCAAGTTTATCTATGAACAATATTTGAATCTTCTCTGAATTCTTTAATGTATGATTGGTTATCTTTGCAAGTCTCTTCGAATTATCAGTTTGGTTTGGCCTACTAGATTGATCTTTCTTGCAATGGGAGAAGTGCTTAGATTTGGGTTCAATCTTGCGGTATCCTTTCCCAGTGACAGTAGGGGCAGCAAGGCACGTATTGTATTTTTGCCATCGAGGATAACAAGATGGGGTTTATATCATATTGCATGAGTTTATCCCTCTACATCATGTCATCCCACTTAAAGTGTTACTCTATTCTTATGAACTTAATACTCTAGATGCATGTTGGATAGCGGTCGATGTGTGGAGTAATAGTAGTAGATGCAAAAGGTGAGTCGGTCTACTTGTCTCGGACGTGATGCCTATATACATGATCATACCTAGATATTCTCATAACTATGCTCAATTCTGTCAATTGCTCAACAGTAATTTGTTCATCCATCATAAATACTTATGCGCTTGAGAGAAGCCACTAGTGAAACCTATGGCCCCCGGGTCTATTTTCCATCATATTAATCTTCCAACACTTAGTTATTTTATTGCCTGTTATTTTACTTTGCATAAAAATACCAAAAATATTATCTTATCATATCTATCATATCTCACTCTCGTAAGTGACCGTGTAGGAATTGACAACCCCTTATCGCGTTGGTTGCGAGGATTTATTTGTTTGTGTAGGCGCGAGGGACTCGTGCGTGGCCTCCTACTGGATTGGTACCTTGGTTCTCAAAAACTGAGGGAAATACTTACGCTACTTTACTGCATCACCCTTTCCTCTTCAAGGGAAAACCAACGCAGTGCTCAAGAGGTAGCAAGAAGGATTTACGGCGCCGTTCTTGGGGAGGTCTACGCAAAAGTCAACATACCAAGTACCCATCACAAACCCTTATCTCCCGCATTACATTATTTGCCATTTTCCTCTCGTTTTCCTCTCCTCCACTTCACCCTTGCCGTTTTATTCGCCCTTTTTTCCGTTCGCCTTGATGTCTTTCTTGGCTCGTTTTCTTGGTTGAAATAGTTGAGTATTTATTCCTAAATAGAGAAGCTAAGATCTATGGATCCCCATCCGCTTGCTAATCTTTTTAAGAGATCCAATTATGATGAACCAATTTCTAGTGTGTTTTGTGCACTAGATTATCTTTATGAAGTTTTGCTTGAAATTTGTGAATCTGAAAATTGTGATGAAGAAATTTATGAAGAGATTCATGATAGTTCCTTGAATAAAAAGCATGATTGCAATAATTTTATTATAAATTCTCTTGATGTCAATTGTGCTAATATTATGCAAAACCCTAAACTTGGGGATGCTAGTTTTGCTATGTCCACTACTTGTTGCAATAATCATGACTGGGGAGATTCTTCTTATGATCTTGAAAAAAAAAATTTAAGCCCCATGATGAATATAAGATTGATAATAGTGTTTGCAATAATATTGAAAGTTGGTTTGGAAGAGTGTCAACTTTAGATCCCACATATTTGGACAATATTCAATCTTATGAAATTTTTGATAAAAGTGGGCTTGGAGAAATCATGACTTTAGTTAAGGATAATCCCACTATTTTGGAAGAGTGTCAACTTCGCATGCATGTGAATCGTGTTGAGAATATGTTATGTGATAGCTATATTGTTGAATTTTCTTATGATCCTACATGTAATTATTATGAGAGAGGAAAATATGGTTATAGAAATTTTCATGTTACTAAATTACCTCTCGTTATGTTGAGATTGCTATTGTTCCTTTCCGCTTCCTTGCATATGCTAGTTTTTGCTAGCTATGCTAATTTGTTTTTATATAAGATGCCTATGCATAGGAAGTATGTTAGACTTAGATGTGTTTGCCACGTGTTTTATGATGCTCTCTTTGTGCTTCAATTCTTGTCTTTCATGTGAGCATCATTAAAATTATCATTGCCTAGCTAAAAGGCTTTAAAGAAAAGCGCTTGTTGGGAGACAACCCAATATTTTTCCTTGCTGTTATTCAATAATTCTTTGATATATACTCTGGTTAGATGTGTTTTTATGTTTTAGTTAGTGTTTGTGCCAAGTTAAACCTATAGGATCTTCTTGGATGATAGTTATTTGATCTTGCTGAAAATTCCAGAAACTTTCTGTTCACGAAAATAATTGTTAAAAATCACCAGAACGTGATAGAATATTGATTCCAATTGCTGCTGATCAATAAACAAATTTTCTAGGTCATCCTATTTTGGCTGAATTTTTGGAGTTCCACAAGTTTGCCTTGGTTACAGATTACTACAGACTGTTCTGTTTTTGACAGATTTCGTTTTTCGTGTGTTGTTTGCTTATTTTGATGAATCTATGGCTAGTAAAATAGTTTATAAACCATAGAGAAGTTGGAATGCAGTAGGTTTAACACCAATATAAATAAATAATGAGTTCATTACAGTACCTTGAAGTGGTCTTTTGTTTTCTTCCGCTAACGGAGCTCACGAGATTTTCTGTTATGTTTTGTGTTGTGAAGTTTTCAAGTTTTGGGTGAAAGATTTGATGGATTATGGAACAAGGAGTGGCAAGAGCCTAAGCTTGGGGATGCCCATGGCACCCCAAGATAATCTAAGGACACCTAAAAGCCAAAGCTTGGGGATGCCGGAAGGCATCCCCTCTTTAAATCTACTTCCATCGGTAACTTTACTTGGAGCTATATTTTTATTCACCACATGGTATGTGTTTTGCTTGGAGCGTCTTGTATAATTTCAGTCTTTGCTTTTTAGTTTACCACAATCATCCTTGCTGTACACACCTGTTGAGAGATACACACATGATTCAGAAATTATTAGAATAATCTATGTGCTTCACTTATATCTTTTGAGTTATAGTTTTGCTCTAGTACTTCACTTATATCTTTTAGAGCACGGTGGTGGTTTTGTTTTATAGAAACTATTATTCTCTCATTGTTCACTTAGATTATTTTGAGAGTCTTAAATAGCATGGTAATTTACTTAAAATATCCTAATGTGCTAGGTATTCAATACTAGTAAAAACTTTCTTCTGAGTGTGTTGAATACTAAGAGAAGTTTGATGCTTGATGATTGTTTTGAGACATGGAGGTAGTGATATCAAAGTTGTACTAGTTGATTAGTTGTGAATTTGAGAAATACTTGTGTTGAAGTTTGTTGCAAGTCCCGTAGCATGCACGTATGGTAAATGTTATGTAACAAATTTGAAACATGAGGTGTTCTTTGATTGTCCTCCTTATGAGTGGCGGTCGGGGACGAGCGACGGCCTTTTCCTATCAATCTATCCCCCTAGGAGCATGCGCGTAGTGCTTGGTTTTTGATGACTTGTAGATTTTTGCAATAAGTATGTGAGTTCTTTATGACTAATGTTGAGTCCATGGATTATACACACTCTCACCCTTCCACCATTGCTAGCCTCTTCGGTACCGTGCATTGCCCTTTCTCACATTGAGAGTTGGTGCAAACTTCGCCGGTGCATTCAAAACCCCGTGATATGATACGCTCTTTCACACATAAACCTCCTTATATCTTCCTCAAAACAGCCACCATACCTACCTATTATGGCATTTCCATAGCCATTCCGAGATATATTGCCATGCAACTTTCCACCGTTCTTTTTATCGTGACACGTTCATCATTGTCATATTGCTTTGCATGATCATGTAGTTGACATAGTATTTGTGGCAAAGCCACCATTCATAATTCTTTCATACATGTCACTCCTGGTTCATTGCATATCCCGGTACACCACTGGAGGCATTCATATAGAGTCATACTTTTTTCTAGTATCGAGTTGTAATCATTGAGTTGTAAATAAATAGAAGTTTGATGATCATCATTTTCTAGAGCATTGTCCCAAGTGAGGGAAAAAATAGAGAAAGGCCATAAAAAAGAGAAGGCCCAAAAAAATGAGAGAAAAAGAGAGAAGGGACAATGTTACTATCCTTTTACCACACTTGTGCTTCAAAGTAGCACCATAACTTCATGATAGAGAGTCTTTTGTTTTGTCACTTTCATATACTAGTGGGAACTTTTCATTATAGAACTTGGCTTGTATATTCCAACAATGGCCTTCCTCAAATGCCCTAGGTCTTCGTGAACAAGCAAGTTGGATGCACACCCACTTAGTTTCTTTTGTTGAGCTTTCATATATTTATAGCTCTAGTGCATCTGTTGCATGGCAATCCCTACTCCTTGCATTAACATCAATTGATGGGCATCTCCATAGCTTATTCATTAGCCTCGGTTATGTGAGACTTTCTCCTTTTTTGTCTTCTCCACATAACCCCCATCATCATATTC
The DNA here is from genome assembly GCA_021605145.1 of Aegilops bicornis. Classification (NCBI taxonomy): domain Eukaryota; kingdom Viridiplantae; phylum Streptophyta; class Magnoliopsida; order Poales; family Poaceae; genus Aegilops; species Aegilops bicornis. The sequence goes on along the minus strand of CM038671.1, from coordinate 547,457,751 downwards.
TATTCCAGCCATAGTGCTATATCCATGGCTCACGTACATGTATTGCGTGAAGGTTGAAAAAGTTTGAGATTACTAAAGTACGAAACAATTGCTTGGCTTGTCATCGGGTTGTGCATGATGAGAGCATTCTTGTGTGACGAAAATGGAGCATGACTAAACTATATGATTTTGTAGGGATGAACTTTCTTTGGCCATGTTATTTTGAGAGGACATAATTGCTTAGTTAGTATGCTTGAAGTATTATTATTTTTATGTCAATATTGAACTTTTATCTTGAATCTTTCGAATCTGAATATTCATACCACAATTAAGAAGAATTACATTGATATTATGCCAAGTAGCATTCCACATCAAAAATTCTGTTTTTATCATTTACCTACTCGAGGACGAGCAGGAATTAAGCTTGGGGATGCTTGATACGTCTCCAACGTATCTATAATTTTTTATTGTTCCATGCTATATTATATTCTGTTTTGGACATTATTGGGCTTTATTATACACTTTTATATTATTTTTGGGACTAACCTATTAACCGGAGGCCCAGCCACGAATTCTTGTTTTTTGCCTATTTCAAAGTTTCGCAGAAAAAGAATATCAAACGGAGTCCAAACGGAATGAAACCTTCGGGAACGTGATTTTCGGAACGAACGTGATCCAGAGGACTTGGACCCTACGTCAAGACATCAACCAGGAGCGCACGAGGTAGGGGGGCGCGCCTACCCCCCTGGGCATGCTCTCCACCCTCGTGGGCCCCGTGTTGCTGAACCGACGTACTCTTTCCTCCTATATATACCTACATACCCCCAAACTACCAGATACGGAGCCAAAAACCTAATTCCACTACCGCAACCTTCTGTACTTGTGAGATCCCATCTTGGGGCTCGTTAGGAGCTCATGGGAGGGGCATCGATCATGGAGGGCTTCTACATCAACACCATAGCCTCTCCAATGATGTGTGAGTAGTTTACCTCAGACCTTCGAGTCCATAGTTATTACCTAGATGGCTTCTTCTCTCTTTTTGGATCTCAATAAAATGTTCTCCCCCTCTCTCGTGGAGATCTATTCGATGTAATCTTCTTTCGCGGTGTGTTTGTTGGGACCGATGAATTGTGGGTTTATGATCAAGTTTATCTATGAACAATATTTGAATCTTCTCTGAATTCTTTTATGTATGATTGGTTATCTTTGCAAGTCTCTTCGAATTATCAGTTTGGTTTGGACTACTAGATTGATCTTTCTTGCAATGGGAGAAGTTCTTAGCTTTGGGTTCAATCTTGCGGTGTCCTTTCCCAATGACAGTAGGGGCCGCAAGGCACGTATTGTATTGTTGCCATCGAGGATCACCCTTTCCTCTTCAAGGGAAAACCAACGCAGTTCTCAAGAGGTAGCAGACGCCAGAAAATAGCCTTTGATGACCCAAAAGTTTAGGGGATCAACTGTAGCTCTTTTCGATAAGTAAGAGTGTTAAACCCAACAAGGAGCATAAGGAAATGACAACTGGTTTTCAGCAAGGTAATGTCTGCATTTGCTAAAATTGTAAGTAACAGAGTAGTTTGATAGCAAGATAATTTGTAACGAGCAAGTAACGATAATAGTAACAAAAGTGCAGCAAGATAGTACAATCCTTTTGAGGCAAAGGACATGCCAAAACGGTTCCTTATAGTAAGCAAAGCGTTCTTGCGGGTACACGGGAATTTCATCTAGTCACTTTCATCATGTTGATTCAATTCGTGTTCGCTACTTTGATAATTTGATATGTGGGTGTACCGGTTCTTAGGTTCTGTTCTTACTTGAACAAACCTCCTACTTATGACTAACCCCCTCGCAAGCATCCGCAACTACGAGAAAAGTATTAAGAATAAATTCTAACCATAGCAATAAACTTTTGGATCCAATCGGTCCCTTACGGAATAGCGCATAAACTAGGGTTTAAGCTTCTATCACTCTCGCAACCCATCATCTAATAACTACTCCGCAATGCATTCCCTTAGGCCCAAATATGGTGAAGTGTCATGTAGTCGACGTTCACATGACACCACTAAGGGAATCATAACATACATACTATCAAAATATCGAACACGTATCAAGTTCACATGATTACTTTGCAACATGATTTCTCCCATGACCTCAAGAACAAAAGTAACTACTCACAAATGATAATCATGCTCAAGATCAGAGGGGTATTAAATAGCATATTGGATCTGAACATATAATCTTCGACCAAATAAATCATATAGTAATCAACTACAAGATGTAATCAACACTACTAGTCACACACAAGCACCAATCTATAGTTCCCGTACAAAGATTGAACACAAGAGATGAACTAGGGTTTGAGATGAGATGGTGCTGTTGAATATGTTTATGGTGATTGCCCTCCCCAAGTTGGGAGAGTTGTTGGTGATGATGATGATGATGATGATTTCCCCCTACGGGAGGGAAGTTCCCCCGGCAGAATCGCTCCGCCGGAGGGCAAAAGTGCTCCTGCCCAAGTTCCACCTCGAGACGGTGGCGCTCTGTCCCGAAAGTCCTCTCCTTATTTTTCCTAGGTCAAAATGACTTATATACCAGAATACGGGCATCAGAGGTGGGCGGAGGAGAGCACAACCCACCAGGGCGCGCTTGGGCTCCCTGACGCGCCCAAGTGGGTTGTGCCCACCTGGTGGGGCCCCTCTGGTACTTATTGGCTCTAATATTCCTCATATATTCCAGAAAAGGTCTCCGTAAAGTTTCAGCTTGTTTGGAGTTGTGCAGAATAGGTAGCCTGACGTAGCTTTTCCACGTCTAGATTTCCAGCTGCCGGCATTCTCCCTCTTTATGTGTGCCTTGCAAATTATGAGAGAAAAAGCATTAGAATTAATCCAAAAAGCATTATTATGCATAAAAACATCATAAATAATAGTAGGAAAACATGATGCAAAATGGACGTATCAGTGTGAAAACAGCTGATGTATGCGTGGGAAAGCATTTCAATTTGCGTGCGATGCTTATTTTGGTCCATTCATGATTATCCTGCATATGGCACTACCTCCAGTCGGAGCACAAAGGGTTATTACACATGTGTGCTTTGCGATGTGTAACATCCCCAAATTCTAAATTTTGGAATGTTATATTAAATAAATGATTATGATTGTTTGTTTGTTTGTCGTGTGAAGTTGAGTGGAAACTGAAAATTTTTGAAAGTTGGATGAGAGGGAATAAAAGGACTTTCCCAAAACATTCATCTTGTATTTTGATCTCCATGAATTCCAATTCATTTCATCATGAAACCGTAGAGTGAAGATAATATGACTTCTTTCATTTAAAGAAATGAAAAGGGGTTTTGAAGTAGATTTGAATTCCACTTGAACAACAGTCCAACTCAGAAACTTTGTGCCACTCAAGGATTTTCATGAGAGAAGATAATAGGACTTCTTCAAAGTATATGAAATAGAGTGGGAAGTGATCAGGATCACTTTTGAATTTCATTTGATTCACTTTTGGAAATTTTTCCGTTTTGAGTTTCATAAATATTTCCATTCATTCAAATAAAATAAAGAGAGAAGGAAATATGACTCCTTCAATTATCAGAAATAAAATAAAAATGGATTACGAAACCAATAGACGTTATTTTAAAATAATATTTGAAATCATTTGCATCTCATGATTTATTGCATTTTGGAGTTTTCTCGAATGTTCAAATACTATTTTCCACTCAATAAAAATAAAGGAGATGGGATAAGATGACTTCCTTAAAATATAAAAGAGATGGAAATTTCATTTGAATATTAGTTGGAGTTTTTAGAACATATTTGGTATTTATTCGATTTGCAAAATGTGCATTAAATGCATTAGGAAAATATTTTCAAATTCTTCTATGCTTGAATAAATGTTCATTGTGCTCTAGATATTCCAAGGTAATTTTAGAAATTATCGTGGTATTTTTAGGATTTTGTTTGGTTTCATTTTGGCCTCGGAAAGTTTTTTGTTAAAAAAAACACGCACGCGCACCCGCGCGCAGGCCCCGCCACCGCTGCCAAGAGCCGGCCCACATCCATAGAAAGCCGCGCCAGGCCAGGAGCACCGCGGCCTGCTCCCAGCGCCCGGACGCCACAGCCTCGCACGCCGCCGTCTCCTCTCGCTCATAGGCAGCTGTCGCTGCCAGATGGAGCCCGCCCGTATGATCTCCAACCTCCCGTTCCTCCTGTTTAGATAGAGCATGCGCCCCTGCCCCGAACCCGCCGGCCGCATCCCTCTCGGGATAAGCATCATCCCCACGACTCCGCAGCCCCTCCTCGCGCCTATAAATGCCCCCGACGCCCCTCGTTCGATTCTGCCACTTTGCTCGCCTCCTCACTTATCCCAGCTACCGCCTTCGTCAGTTGGATCTCGCTGGCGCCGAAGGACCTCGCCATCGTTTTTTGTCGCCCGTAGACCACCCCGACCTCCACTCTCTCTGTCAATCTCATTCTCTCGATCTACCGCATCTCGTTGACATGTTGCTTTGCCCCTAGGTTCGCCGGAGACGCCGCCCCGACGACCTGCGTCCTTGTTGGAGCACAAAGCCGCCGCCCTTCGCTCCATCCATCTCGGCCACCCCGACGCGCGCCGCCTCCACCACCGGACCGCCCACTCCGCGCCGGTTCTGTTCGCCTTCTCCCCGCCGCCAGAGGCCACTGCAGCCGCCGCCCCATTCGCCGCCTAACGCTAGTTCTGTCGTCTCCCATACGTCGTCGTCGCTACCGTAAGATGAGCCCCCTCTCGTTCGTTTATTTTTTTATTTTTTAGTATTAGATCGGTTAACCATGCATGGTTTTATTAAACCGTGCAGTTTAGTGAAAACCGGTCTCCGGTTTTCTTCTTATTTAGCCGCGGTGTCGGGGAGGCTGATCGTACCCACGGACACCTATGGGGCCGGCGGAGCAGGCCCCTTGTGGTTCGGAGGGGGGCGGAGATCGCACGAAGAGCGGACTGAGGCGATGCACACGAGCAGTTTACCCAGCTTCGGAGCTCTCCGGAGAGATAAAACTCCTACTGCTGCTTGCTTGATGTATTGTGTTCTTGCTAGGGAGCAATGCAGGCTACAAAACCTAGCATGAGTGTCTACGGTCTCGAGTGGGTTGAATGAACCGAGCAGGCGAACCCCTTCTATGTTGCGCATGGGCCTCCTTTTATATGCTCAAGGGTCTCCGACAGGTGGCAACATAGGCGGGGTACAAATGTAAAACAGGAGTTGGTACACCTACTCGAGCAGTGTTGATGCCAAATACCTAACTCGACGGCAAGGGACAAAAGCAATAAATGCCCGTCATTGTCGCCCAAACAGTGCAACAGAGACCGTCAGGTGCGCCTCCGCTCGCCACAATGGCGAGCCTGTCAGCGCCGCTTATCGCTGCTCTCTGCTGGCTGCACAGCCGTTCGACACGCCCGCATGGAACGGTTCCATGGCGACACGTCGCTGGGTGAGCTGGAGCGGAGACGGAGAGAAGTTGCATGCCGCGGCAAGCACCTTGCCGCGGCCGAATCCTTGTCGCACCCGGAGGCTTGTCGCGCTCCGAGCCTTCCCGGCAAGCTCCTCTTGCCGGGGCCTTGTCTTCCGTATGCCTGGAGTGGCTTTCCCGACAAGCTCCTCTTGTCGGGGCCTTGTCTTCTCAATCAAATACTTTGTTCTTGAATGGCTCCAAAGGATCCACGGAGGATATTGGCGGTGACGAGGCAAACCTTGCCGCTGGTGTTGCAATCGTCTGCGTGCACGAGCACGGGATACTAGGGTACCCCTACTCTAGTACACCGACAGAGCCCCGGCCCGGGCCGCATTACACGGTGCCGAAGCGCTTGTCGGGCGGGCCCGAGCGTACTGCACGGACACGCAGCGGCCTCGACCACGCCGCAACTCGCCTGGACCCACCACGATCCCCACTAACGGCACGCACCGGACGTGGCGTCGTGCGAGAGATCGTGGGCGCGGTCGTGGGGGGGTTCTTTATTAATATAAGCGGAACGTCCGCCCCCTCCTCCCCTTTATAAGCGGAGGAAACAGAGCCAGGCCGACTACCCCTGCCATTGCTGTCTTGTCAAGAAACCACCGCCGCTCCCCTCTTCTTCTCTGGTGCGAAGAGAGCAGCGCCCCGCCCCCCTTTCGCCGCAAGCACACTCACCGCCGTCGACCTCCTCCGCCCCCCTCGCCATGGCTCCGAAAGCCGATAAGGAGAAGGGCGTCAAGTCGCCTGGCGCAGCGGCTTTCGCGGCGCCATGCGCAAGGAGCGAGCCATCTTCCCCGCAGCTCGGCGCACGGAGCTGCGGACGTCTTCTACCTTTTACGGTCGACGGAGACTCGTGCGCATCCGCCAAGACGAGGGTGCTCCCGCCTCCGCCGCTGATTTGACCCCAACAGGTACCCTTTCTTCGCCCTTTTCTTCTATTGCGGGCTCTGCCCGCCTTTTCCGGAAGTTCTTTATGCGACATAATGAACACCTTTAGCCTCCGCCTCCTTGATTTCACCCCAACGCCATCTTGACCATGGCAGTTTTCGCGCATTTGTGCGAAAACTTTGTCGAGTCCACCCGAGCGTGGCACTCTTCCGCCATTTCTTTGTTCCCAGCGTCCGAGAGAGGAGAGCCACTTGTCGGAGGGATAGCCTGGGTCTCTAGGATCGGCAAGAAAGAGGCCTACCTAGAGTGGGAGTTCCGCAACAAGTGGGAGGAGTGGAGAGCCAACTCGTGCTGGGTCTTAGAGGAGAATCCGCAGCCCATCACCGCCAGGCGCCTAAACCTCAATAGTGCGCGGCAGGGATTGGAGTAACTTGGCGCGGAGGATGCGGTTGAAGATAGCCGTGACCACGAATCCTGCGCCTCGGGCTTGCCGGGTTGGTATGGGAGCAGTTGGCGCAGACTTCATTCGCCGCCGCATCGCTCCCTTGCAGGAAAGGAGGAGGCCTGCCTGGGAGTTCCAAAACGCGGCAGATATCATGAGGCTGCGCCCAGGCTTGAACTGGAACTTCACCGTCATGGAGCTGGACTCGATACTGCTCGAGCTATTCAAGAACGACCCCGACCATCCAGAGTGGTTTAGGTTGCCGCGGGGGGTCGTCCCTTTGTGTAACAACTTCGGCGCCGACCACATCCGCGCCATGATGCCACTGTGCGACTCCCACGGAATCGTCCCAACCTGGCAGGAGCCCCCCGACGAGGTCGTGCAGCAATTCTTCGATGATTTGCAAGAAGTGCCGATCCGCGCCGACGAGCAGAAGAGGCTCACCCGCGACACCACCGACCAGGAGATGGCGCGGATTGCCACTGTAGGAGGAGGCGGCAGCAGCTGCTGCCGCTGGAGCCTTCGGGTTCACCGTGGAGGAGGCGAACGCGGTGAAGGCGGCAAGCCTTGCCGATCGAGGGGAGGTCGCCGGCGAGGACGAGCTTGTCGAGCCCGAGGCCGGGTCGAGTGGACCCGCCGAGGGCGCTTCTTCCCCACCGCCAAGCGACTTGCCGCCAGTGGAGCCCCCGGCTCCGCCGAGGAGGCGTCTCCGCAGGGCTGGAGACGAGCAGGGGCGACAGACCGCCCACAAGAAGCAGCGCCGCTGACGCGCTTCCACCGCGGCAAGCGAGGTTGCTGGAGCGCCACACGGCCGTGACAACTGGGGCGGAGTCTTCTCAGGCCACCGCCGACGCCTCCGCCAAGTGGCCAAGAGAGCCCACGCCTCCGCCTCGTCGCACCGGAGGCGAGCCGGAGTTCGACTTCTCCGCGCTCAGCTCCGAGGAGGAAGGCAAAGAGTAAGCTTCTCGAGATTGCGCTTGTATTTCTTCAATTTTATTGCTTCATCTTGAATCTGATTTGCTTTGTTCTGGACTCTTTTCTTTTCAGGACGCTGGCCCAGGGAGCGGCGAAGAGGGCCAAGATCCCGACGGTCGTCGTCGAGGACGATTCTCCCGTGGCGACGGGGGACGCGTCCGAGACCGCCTTGCCGAACCCGGCAACCCTTCCCCAGAGCAGCCCAGACATGCCCCGAGTAAGTGTGCAGTTTTCTTCTTACTATTAGGTGTGCAGGTGCTCCTTCTTTGTTGATATCGACTATGTGCTTGTGTAGGAGCAGAGCAGCCTCATCGGGAGGGCTCGGAAGCCGCCTCCGAGATCCTGCCCGCTGCCACTCGCCGCCAAGGGGGAACTCCCGGCAAGGGAGCTCCCTCCGACAAGGGAGGCCACCCGGCAAGGAGGCCACTCCGGCAAAGGAGGCTACCCGGCAAGGGACGGCGCCGGCCCTCCAAATGATCGAGGCCATGGCTGCGGATCCCGCTGGTGTAACTCCCTTACGCGGAAATCTCCCTTGGGCTTGCTTTCTTTTGTTTCTCTTTTGAACATCCGCTGACTGCCCTTTCTTCGTCGACGCAGAGCCGATGGAGGTCGAGGCCGGGCGAGGAGGAAGCGCGGCAACACCGACGAGGCCGCCGTCGAGGAAGAAATGGTCGTCGTCGTGGAAGAAGAGGCCGTCGCCGACGAGCCTGTTGGCGAGGAGGCCACCGAGGGTGCCGACGCGGAGGCCGGCGAGGGGTCGGGCGATCGTACTGACGGACCTGAGGCCGCAGGAGCGGCAAGCGCTACCCGACAGCCGACTCCCCGCTTGTTGCCAAGGCCAGCTCCGAGGAGCCCCAGCCCGGTGCCTACCAAGGCGGCGAAGGCGTCTTCATCAAGCTCCCACAGGAACCGAGCTCTGTGGTGCCGGTCGAGGGCGAGACCTTCGATGGCGAAGCTACTCGCCTCCGCTTAGGCTGATGCTGGTGGACGCCAAGCAGCAGCAGCCAGTTCGACGAGGAGGAGCAGCTTGAAGAAGCCGCTGCCGCTCTACCGCACTCGGCAGGCCAAGTTAGAGACCCGGGAAGCCCTTGTCGCGAGGGCGGAGCGGACATGGAGAAGCGCGCCGAGGAGCTCCGAGCGCCAACAAAGAAGCCCTCCATAGCGTGGCGGAAGCGCTGGGGCAACTTCGCAGAGGAGCGCACGGCCTTCATCCTTGAGAAGGCCGCGGGGAGGAGCAGCGGCTGGCTGCCGAGAAGCTCGCCGCGCAGGAAAGCGAGCTGGCGCAGCGGAAGGTCAACCTGGACAGCCACGAAGAAGACCTTGCCGCGCGCGAGGAGTCGCTTGGCGGGGCGCTTCAGGAAGCAAAGGATGCTGCCGCAGCCGCCGAGGCCGCCAAGGAAGAGCTGAAGGCGAAAGTGGCACAGCTGGAGGCCACCCTCAAGAAGAGCGGCGAAGAGCTTGCCGTGCTCAAGCGTGAGAGCGAGAAGGACGCCTACACCCTTGGCGAAGCTGCAGCCGCCTCGCCGATAGGGCCAAGGAGCTCGACGCCGCCAAGGATTCCAAGGCGGATCTTGAGCTGAAATGACCACTGGACGCAGACGTTGGATGGCGCCAGAGAGCGGGAGGTGGGCTTGTTGGAGGCGATCAAGGCCAAGGAGGAGCTCTGGCGAATGCTGCCTCCGTCGAGAACACCTTGAGGGAGAGCGTGGAGCACTGGACCGAAGGTCTTGTGGACACCGCCGCCGCCATCCACAACGAGCTGATGGAGCTGGGGATGGCGGACCTTGCGTACTCCTCCGACGAGCATCTCCAACCCAGCGCCAAGCTCAGCTTATTCTTCAAAGGCGTGGCGACGGGCCTCCAGAGACTCCGAGAAGAGGTCCCAAAGCAGCTGGCCGAGGAATCACGCCAGGTCTGCGCAGGAGCCCTCGAGAAGGTGTTGATCAAGGTGGCCTTCCGCAATCCGGGCCTCAACCTTAACGGCGTCCTCCGATCCTTGCTGCCAGATGCCAACGTGGAGGAGCTCAAAGCCCTTGTTGCACCCATTGTGGACAAGGTGAACAAGATCAAGCGGATTGAGGGCGACCGCGTAGACTAGGCCGCCAACTTTATCTTTCCCTTGTCGCTGTTGATCATGTTTAGAACACTTTATTAGATCAGCGACCAGTTATTTTGTAATATACTCTGTCTTAGGCGATCAATGCAATGTTATTTCCTCTACTTGATTCCTTCCTTTGTACGTTTCTGCCTTACGCATTTAGGGGACTTGTCGGTGCGGGCACTTTTGCCATGGCGCTGAGTGCGAACGTCGGCCTTCTTTGGCGGTGCCGCCTCCGACAAGCAACCTTGTCGCGACTAGCTGCAGCTCACTTAAGTTGTTGAGCGGACTCGAAACAAAGTAAGGGCGCGACTAGCCATGAGTTGGTTCCTCTGCGCACAGGTTCTCCATACAAAATCTGTCGTTCGAGGAAGATAACTTAAAAATTTAAAAATTGATTGCTCAAACTTTGGCAACTTAGCTTTTACATCTCTTGCTTCCCGATGAGGGGAAACTTCCTCGAGCGGTGCCTGGTCCATAATATTATCTCCTCTTTCCCCCCTGGTTAACTTGTGCGCGAGGGAGCTTTCCTTTCTTCGAGAAAAGAAAAAGAAGAGGAAATAACGTTATGGAGCCCAACGGCTCGATTCTGCTTACCGGGTGTGGTTGCTGCACAAAGTGTTAACCAAAACATGCAATAAATTGATGAAAGCATGAATTTGACAAGTTGTGCGCAACACATGAGTTTTACTGATGCACGGGGTCTGCGCCCGGCTTTGTACAAAGGATTACATGCAAGCTGCGGCAAGACTTGTACAAAAGGTGGTTGCGGAACAGGTTCCGACAACCGCGCCCTATGGGTAAAACTTACGAAGATGCTCAATGTTCCAGGAGTTGCTCACCGGAATGCCATCTTCGGTCTCAAAGGCGACAGCGCCTTGAGCCTAGTGACTCGTTTCACCCGATAAGGGCCTTCCCACTTCGGCGTCAACTTGTTTGAATTCTTGGCGGACTAAACACGCCGAAGAACAAGGTCGCCCTCCTCGAGACTTCTGGCACTAACCCTGCGGCTATGGTAGCGACGCAGAGCTTGCTGGTAGCGAGCAGCTCGCACAGCGGCCTGAAGACGATCCTCCTCAAGGAGCAGTGCGTCATCTTGTCCCAGCTGCTCTTGCTCAAGCTCATCATAAGCGAGCACTCGAGGTGATCCGTATACGAGTTCCGTGGGGAGAACTGCCTCTGCTCCATAGACTAGAGCAAAGGGTGTCTGGCCAGTGGCTCGATTTGGCGTCGTCCTGATCGACCCAAGAACCACCGGCAGCTCCTCGATCCAGTTTCTTCCGCACTTGTGCAGCCTGTCGAAAGTTCTGGTCTTGAGCCTGCGCAACACTTCAGCATTTGCCCTCTCTGCTTGACCGTTGCTTCTCGGGTGAGCAAAAGAAGCAAAGCAGACCTTGGCGCCAAGGTCTTGGACGTCTTGCATGAAGGTGCGACTTCGTGGAATTGTGTGCCGTTGTCGGTGATGATCCTGTTAGGGATTCCAAACGGCAAACAATCGACTGAAGAACTTGACTATCGATCGTGCCGTCACCTTCCTCACAGCTTCCACTTTCGGCCACTTTGTGAACTTGTCGATGGCGGCATTTACAAGTACTCAAAGCCCCGACAGCTCGGGGGAAGGGGCCGAGGATGTCGAGCCCCTAGATCGAAAATGGCCAGGATAAAGGGATCGTCTGGAGAGCTTGAGCTGGCTGGTGTATCTGTTTGGAATTGAACTGGCACGCTTCACACTTGGTTACTTGTGTCGTTGCATCCTGGAGGGCTGTCGGGCAGAAGAAACCTTGCCGGAAAGCTTTGCCGACAAGTGCTCTTGCGCCAATGTGGTGACCACATATGCCTCCATGTATCTCTGCCAACAGCTTCTGTCCATCTTCCCCGGAATACACTTCAATTTCACACCGTTGAGTCTTCTTACATGCAGTATGCTGTCGACAAACTGGTACATACTTGACTGCCGGGCTACTCTTTCCGCTTCTTCTTGCTCTTCGGGAAGTTCTCCTGTCTGGAGGAAATGGACAATCTGCTGCGCCCATGCTGGAGCTTGTGGCTCGACAACAAGGACTAAAGGCACATCTGTTGCTGCGGGAACATCAGCTTCCACGGCAAGAACCTGCGGCCCTGCTGGAGCTTGATGCTCCCCGACAAGCTTGCCGGAGCTTGATGCTCCCCGACAAGCTTGCCGGAGCAAGACTTGTCGGGAGCGTCTGCTTCAACGAAACAAACCACAGGGGTGCAGCCAGGCTGCTCCTCAAGCTTGTTGGTGTTGATCTTGGGGACCTTTGCAACGACGGCTTCGGGAAGCTCGCCGGAAAATAGTCACCAGAGGCCAACTTCCTCTTCTGCTTTGTCCGATTGATGGTGTTACGGTTGGTGAGTCGGCTTGAGCACGAAAATCCCTGGTTCCACAGGCAACTTAGGTGCGGCACACTTTGACAGGCCATCAGCAATATCATTCTGAGCTCTTGGAACATGTTCCATTTGCAGGCCGTCAAAGTGCTCTTCTAGCTTCCTCACTTCATCAATGTAGGCTTCCATCAACGGACTCTGGTAATCTTTGTTCACTTGGCGGACTGACGAGTTGCGAGTCACCCACGACAATAAGCTTCTTGATCCCAAGGTCCACGGCGATCTCGAGACCGGCAAGCAAACCTTCATACTCTGCGGTATTGTTTGTCGCTTGCTCCTTGGGAAAGTGCATGCAGACGACGTACTTGAGGTGCTCTCCGTTGGGTGCGATAAGCGACGCCGGCACCGGGCGCCTTTGCAGCGAGAAGGCACCATCAAAGTACATCGACCACTCTTTGCTTGCTTCTTTGACGGGAATGCTCGTCTCGGAATCTCTTCATCCGGTGTTGGCGTCCATTCTGCTATGAATTCTTCCAACGCTTCTGCTTTGGATAGTTGATGTGCTTTCGTACTTAAGACCAAAGCTTGACAGCTCCGGTGCCCACTCGACAATCCCGCCTGCCGCACGGATTCTCGCAGATCCTCTTCAGCGGAAAGCGAGTGACAACTGTGATCTCATGTGCTTGGAAGTAATGGCGCAGCTTTCTCGAGGCCATGAGGAGGCCGAAAAGCAACTTCTGCACACCAGAGTACCTCGACCTAGCCCCTTGCAGGAGGGAACTAACGAAGTAGACTGGGTGCTGCACCATCCTTTTTTGCGTCTGTTCATGTGTCTGCACGGATTCATCCTTGTCGGGACCAGAGCTTGTCGGTGTAGCACCACTGTCGCCATTTGGATGTGCTTGCCGTGGTTGCTGGCTCGTCATCCGCCTCCCTCTCCTCTACTAACGCAGCACTAACCACTTGATTGGTTGCCGCTATATATAGCAGCAACTTTTCTTGTGGCTTAGGTGCGACAAGTGTTGGAGTGGAGGACAGGTATCTCTTCAAGTCCTGCAGCGCAGCCTCCGCTTCGGGAGTCCATTTTACTGGACCTGCCTTTTTCAAAATCTTGAAAAACGGCAGGGCGCGCTCAGCAGACCTAGAAATAAACCTGCTGAGAGAAGCCACGCAACCGGCAAGACATCGTACGTCCTTGACGCGCTTTGGTGCTTCAATCTGCTCAATGGCCTTGATCTTGTCGGGATTAGCTTCGATCCTCGCTGAGACCACGAAGAACCGAGAAGCTTGCCGGAAGGAACTCCAAACACGCACTTCTCGGGGTTGAGCTTAAGGTTGATCTTGCGCAGATTTGCAAAGGTCTCGTCCAAATCTTGAACCAGAGTTGCTTTGTCCTTGCTTTTGACCACTATGTCATCCATGTAGGTTTCTACATTTACGTGCATTTGCGGCTCAAAAGCGTCATGGACTACCCTTGCAAATGTTGAACCAGCATTCTTCAAACCGAAAGGCATCCGTATGAAACGTATGTGCCACATGGTGTGATGAATGCGGTCTTCTCCTCATCTTCTTCAGCCATGAAGATCTGATGGTATCCTGAGTATGCATCAAGAAACGAAAGCAAATCACATCCAGCCGTGGAGTCAACAATCTGGTCAATGCGTGGCAAGGGAAATAGATCTTTGGGACAAGCTTTATTAACATCCGTGAAGTCAATACAAAGCCTCCATTTTCCATTTGCCTTGCGCCGCGACTACTGAGATTGGCCAACCACGTGGGATGGAGCACTCCTCGAGCGAGACTGCCGCTTCCAGTTCTTGATCTCTTCGCTATGAATTCTTGGCGCTCCACCGCTTGCTTCGACTTTTTGCTTGACGGGCGCGCATGGGGACAAACGGCCAGGCGGTGCTCAATCACTTTCACGGGAACACCGGGGATATCGACGGTTGCCATGCAAACACGCCGACATTCGCCCGCGAGAAAGCAACGAGCGCCTTTCCTATTTAGGGTCAAGAGAGGCGCGATGGTGAAGGTACCACCGATGCCGTCCTCCTTGGCGGGCAGCACCTTCTTGGTCTTGGCGGAGCCACCATCTTCTTGCACTTGCCGATGGAGCTCGATGGTGCGTCCTCGACGGTAGCGCAGCACTCGAAGAGGTGCGCTTGCCGGAGTAAGCATCGAGCCCTTGCCGGACTTGGACTTGGTCTTCTTCCCCGGGAGCTTCAGCGGCAAGTGCTTGGCAATCTGTCATGCTGCTGCATCCCGGAAGATCTTGTCAACACAGATAAGGGCATCCTTCTTGTCGCCATGGACAGAGATGACGCTTATCGGGCCTGGCATCTTGAGTAGGTTGTAGGCGTAGTGAGAGGCCGCCATGAACTTGGCGAGTGCTGGACGGCCAAGTATCCCATTTTAAGGCAACGGGAAATCGGCAACGTCGAATGTGACCCTCTCAGTCCTAAAGTTCAGCTCGGCGCCAAATGTGACCGCAACGTAATCTTCCCTTCGCTTGCTCCTTCCCGGATTGATTCCTTGGAAGGCACCGGTCTCTTCGAGCTGTTGTCGAGGATTTGAAGCTTCGAGCACCGCGGAGGAGATCAGATTCAAGCCGGCCCGCCGTCAACTAACATTTTTGTGACCTTGAGGTTGCGGATGGTTGGAGAGACCAACATCGGCAAGCACCCGACCGCAGATTATGCGATCGAGGATGGTCCTCAATACCAAAAATGATAGGCGTCCGGACCACTTGAGAGGCTTGCGTGACTCTCACGGATGGTTCCGCTGCATTGACCTCCCGCATCCATTGCTTGAGTTGGCGGTGGGAGGTATGCAGGAAGCACCTCCGCCAACGCAGAGAACCTCTGTGGCTTTACGAAACTCCTGCTCATCGGCGTAAATGCGTCTTCCATATCTTCGTCGTCGTCATCATCTTCATCCTTGTCGCGGCGCGGGAGGTCTATCTCCTTGCCGCTGCTTGGCCTTGCCGCTGACGTCCTCCCGGCCGGACGTTTCTTGCTTGCTCCCCCAGCACCTTCCTGGGCCTTCTCCTTGTCGCGCCGCTCGTACTCAGCCCTCTGCTATTCGACGAGCTGCTCGACTTTCTTGCAGCTCTGGAGGTCGTGGCCCTTGGTGCGGTGGATCTTGCAATACTGCTTGCCGGAGCCGTCCTGCTTGTCGGCGGCCGCCACCGACTGATGGTTGGCGTCAGCGGCAATCTCCTTGCGGGAGCCACCAGCCTTGGCTTTCTTGTCGCCACCTCCGTTGCCGGACTGGTCAACAGCTAGCACTTCTCTGGCCTTCTTCTTCCTGTTGCCTCGCCGCCGGCCCTTCTTTGTCGGGGCGGTGTCCTCACTGTCAGATCCTGCTTCTGCGTTCTCTCACGAGTCTCCTCCTTCCTCGGTAGCGTGCACACTTGTCGCCCAAGGCGTACAGCTCATCGACGTCCTTGACTTTGCACATCGCCATCTCCTCCCTCATCCTGCGGTTCCGCACATTACGATGAAATGCTACCGATCACCGCGGCGGTGGACGTCACGGGATGTTGTAGTGCACACGGCTGAATCTCTGAATGAACTTGCGCAGGATTCTCCTTCCTTCGGGCGAGCAAGTGAAGGTCACTCTCTTAGCCATGAGGTTTGTGGCCACTGTGAAGGCGCCAACAAACCGATGGCACAGATCTGTCCAAGAGGATATGGAGCTGTCCGGCAAGTGCATGAGCCAAGATCGGCGTTGGGCTTGAGCACGGCGGGAAGTAGTTGGCGAGGATCTTGTTGTCCCGTCCCCGCAGCCTGCACCGCGATGGTGTAGATGCTAAGGAACTCCGACGGATGCGTCCTACCATCATACTTCTCCGCACGTCTGGTTTGAAGTTTTTACGGCTGGGCCCTTTGGACTTGCCGCAGCTCACGAGTGAACGCAGGGCAACCTACAGCGTCTGACGGCAAGTCGCCTGGCTCCTCCGGCGCGCGCATGTCAACAGAAGGCCCAACGCACTTGTCGGACTGACGTCGCGCTTCTCTTCGGCGCTCGATGCGAGTTCGAGCGTCTTCTTGTTGTCGCTCATGAAGAACTTGGCGTTGATCGCGGCGAGCTCGCGGATCCGACGACGCGGTGGAGTCGCTGTCGAGGTGGATCCGGTGAGTCAGCGATCTTGGCCTTCTTGGCGGAGAGTGCACGGTGGTTGCACCTCCGACAGTCTCGTCGCCACCGGCTCGTGCCTTGTCGTCTCGCCGCGGAAATGATGGCGTTGGTTGCCGCGGAGTGTCGCCGTTGGCAAAGCCGATGAGGCTCTGGATAGTGGCCCTCCACTCGTCGACCTTGTCGGCCGTTGGAGGATAGTCGAGGAGCAGTTGAGCTCTTGCCAGAGCTTCTGCTGGAGTAGTGGGTGGCATTGGAGAACGGTGCAAGGAGCGGGACACGCTCGGACTTCTAACTACGTTAGAAGGAGCAGCACCCCGTCCGGGCGACCGTATCTCACTCGTGCCAGCATGTTGGCGCGCATGCTGGTCTTGAGGGTCTCGATCCAACGAACGTATGGCGTTGTGAACGCCATGCCGTTGTTGGTCCCGCGTCTCCTGAGACGGGCGCGGGGGATGCGCAGACGCCGAGGTTTGCGGAGCCTTGTCCTTGGACTTGGCGATGTCGCGAGCACCTTCGTCGGCGCCCGTTCCTCCGCCAGCGTCTGCCCCACCACCCGTTTGCTGCGATGAGGGTGGGTACGACGCGGACGGTTCTGCTGCCGCCGAAGCCTTCTTCTTCGGTGGCATGTTGAGGAAGATGTTGATGACGCTGCTCGTGTGAACGCCGGATCAGATTCACACAGCCTCGACGCCCCCCTACCTGGCGCGCCAAAGATGTCGGGGAGGTTGATCGTACCCACGGACACCTATGGGGCCGGCGGAGCAGGCCCCTTGTGGTTTGGAGGGGGGCGGAGATCGCACGAAGAGCGGATCGAGGCGATGCACACGAGCAGTTTACCCAGCTTCGGAGCTCTCCGGAGAGATAAAACTCCTACTGCTGCTTGCTTGATGTATTGTGTTCTTGCTAGGGAGCAATGCAGGCTACAAAACCTAGCATGAGTGTCTCTGGTCTCGAGTGGGTTGAATGAACCGAACGAGCCGAACCCCTTCTATGTTGCGCATGGGCCTCCTTTTATATGCTCAAGGGGTCTCCGACAGGTGGCAACATAGGCGGGGGTACAAATGTAAAAACAGGAGTTGGTACACCTACTCGAGCGATGTGTAATGCCAAATACCTAACTCGACGGCAAGGGACAAAAGCAATAAATGCCCGTCATTGTCTCCCAAACAAAGGCAACAGAGACCGTCAGTGCGCCTCCGCCGCCACGATGGCGAGCCTGTCAGCCGCTTATCGCTGCTCTCCGCTGGCTGCGGCCGTTAAACCTCGACACGCAGCGCATGGAACGGTTCCATGGCGACACGTCGCTGGGTGAGCTGGAGCGGAGACGGAGAGAGATTGCATGCCGCGGCAAGCGCCTTGCCGCGGCCGAATCTCTGTCGCGCCCGGAGGCTTGTCGCGCCCGAGCCTTCCCGGCAAGCTCCTCTTGCTTTGGGGCCTTGTCTTCCGTATGCTCGAGGTGGCCTTCCGACAAGCTCCTCTTGTCGGGCCTTGTCTTCTCAATCAAATACTTTGTTCTTGAATGGCTCCAAAGGAGCCGCGGAGGATATTGGCGGTGACGAGGCAAACCTTGCCGCTGGTGTCAAGAATCGTCTGCGTGCACGAGTACGGGATACTAGGGTACCCCTACTCTAGTACACCGACACGCGGTAGTGGTTTTATTTTACTTAGTGGCCTTTCGTCGTATAGCTGCTGGAGTGAACACTAAACCGCACGTGGACAGGGACCTGGTGGTGGATAAAACTTTCACAGTCAAGTCCCTGAGTCTTTAGTTTAGCCCCTAAATTTAGATTAGCCACAACTTTTTAACCGTAGATCCAAACTCGATGAAACCAGCAGAAAATTCATCATATTGATTAGTCTATCCAGCAGTGTCATCTTTGTAAACTTTTGTCAGATTCAAATTTGAAATTATTCAGATTTGAATTCAAACTTCGAATGGCCATATCTCCTAAATCGCAGCTCCAATTAAGTTGATTCTTTTGTGTTTCGTCACCGTAGCCAAACCCTACCACTTGGACCAATCTCAAAATAATTTTTTCACACATTAGGATCTGACCATGATAGTTTTACTATTATGCTGTGGCGACCGATTCTCCGGGTGTTAATCCCAGAAAATGGCCCTTGTGCTTACCAGCCCCAGGATAACTGTTAGCTGATAAGGCACTAGCTTGATACAGAAAATCCAAGCAAAATACAATATATGTAGTACAAGACCATTACGGCTGTGAGAACAATCAAAGGGTTTTCTAGCGGTTGATGGCGAGCGGGTTGTAAAACATCGGTGTCTCTGGGACTCCATTTCCCACGGAACGGTGACCATGTTAACTCCTATCTTCGCAAGGCTGCTATCACCGTTGCTTAGGTTCCGGGCTGTCAACACGGTCGCTCCTTTCAGCGCAAGAAATCTGGCCAAGACAATAGCCGAGGACAAGCCAGTGAGTACTTGGAATGTACTCGCAAACATTATGAACACGGGAATAATATAACAATAATATGCCGAAAATATCTTATGCTCATGACGTCGGTCACAAAAGGTAAATAAATTCTGATGCGTGCAAACATGTTATTTGCGAAATATGCAATGATATGGTAGTATAAAAATTATGAAATAAATAACATAAAGGGCTTCAAAAGAAATGCCACAGTCGGGCGTCTTAGCGACACCGCATAAAGGGCTTTAAAAGAAATGCCACAATCGAGCGTCTGAGCGACACCACATAAAGGGCGTTAAAAGAAATGCCACGATCGAGCGTCCGGCGACACCACATAAAGGGCTTTAAAAGAAATGCCACGGTCAGGCGTCGGCGACACCACGTAAAGGGCTTTAAAAGAAATGCCACAGTCGGGCGTCTTAGCGACACCACATAAAGGGCTTTAAAAGAAATGCCACAGTCGGGCGTCTGAGCAACACCACATAAAGGGCTTTAAAAGAAAAACAATCGTAGTGAATATCCAGGAGGTAGAACCGTCCCAGGGATATTCGATAATACCAATGATATCACGGGTTAGTCCACAACAAAACAATAATCATCATGATCACATGTCACAAGTCGTAATATCAGTTCTGACTTAACAGTTTCACCTCCGAAGACCGACACTAAGACCGACACTTGACCCATCCTGCATCGTAATCCTTAACCATGGACACGGCTATTCGAATAGGTTTAATCTCTGCAGAGGGTGTACTCTTTACCCACGAGCAACGGATTCCTTTAGTCCATCGGGACTAATTCCGTCTACGGTCTTTTGTTGAAAACACACCTAACTTGCACACACCAGCTTAAATCACACGTATGCAGAATCACCCACGACACTGTCAAGCAAACTCTAAGTGGGAGGCTACAACCTCGCGTAGCATGGGATCAAATTTATATTGCGGCGCTCTAAGGGGTGGCCTCCCTCTCGGTCTCAACCGGAAACACCCATGCCCCGGACCAGGTGGTCTCGCCTACCAGCTACAACCAAAGTATCTTCCACCTGGCCTCTACATGCGGTGTGTGCTAGAAATAGGTTGACAACTTCTTGAACCGTACTCTACTTGTTGTAGAGACGAGTGGTAGTCTGAAACAAGTATGGGGTTCTTTGGAACAAGACTCGAGCTAGGGTCGACTCGGGAGGTTTATAAATTTCCTGCATGACATATATGATGAAAATAATTCAACCAACAGAATCACGCTCACTATACCTTACCATGCCATACCGGACATAGCCGTCCCGGCGGAGACCGGTGACAAACTCATGCCTACCCAAGGCAGAGGTTTTTCGGACTTCTTCCGCATGCATGCAAGGCACATGAGGATGATTATCATCACAAGTGTGTTCATTCCCAACAGCATGGAAATCATTAATATGCATCCATGCACATGATCATATCACATGAAATAACGAGTCCTCCGAAATGAGGTGTTGTTATAAACGTGTCAACGAACTCACAAAAATATTATGCCAGTGTTTAGAATGCTTGCCTTCAGGTCACGGGAAGGCAGGGTGCATTTCAAATTCTTGAAATAATTCTCCTCTCTTCAAAAATCCTATTTTGAAAATATAAAAGAATTAACACACAAAAATAAAAACAGCACAAAAGTTGTTTTGAAATTTTTTCAAATAAATCTTAAAATAAAGTAGACAATATTTGAAAGAGGTAGGAAAAAGAATCAATTTAATTGGAGTTGTATTTTAAAAGATACAGCAGGTCAAAGTTTGGTCAAAATCTGTTTTGAAAATAAAACAGAAAAGAAAACGTTTTAAAAGAAAAACACGTCGAAGGCGTATTCGGAAAAGGCGCGTCCACTTACTCCTGCGTGGACAGGCGCTGGGTCACTGACGGTGGGCCCGCCTGGCCCACTGGTCAGGTTTGACCAGTCACGCGCGCGCCGTTCCCCTCTGACCGGACGGAGGCGGAGCTCCGGCGAGGTTTTGCCGGCGAACGGGGGCGTCTCTTGGTGATCTGAGGATATGGGTGTGCTCAGGGGGTCGAGACGAGTCTGTGGGTACCCGCCATGGTCGCCGACGTGGACGGAGTTGCCGGCGACGAGCTTCTGGCGGAGCAGGCGTTCGTGGATAGTGGGTTTGGGGCTACGGTGGTCTCCGACCAAAATTGAGCTGAGGTTGCACTCATGAGAGGGAGGGGAGTTCTTGGTGGAGAGAATGGAGAGGAGGGGCACCGATGGCGGCGGAATCGGTAGGAGGCGGCGATCGAACCAATCGGTTCGGGGAAGAAGGCCTTCCCTCCTCATCGCTAGTCGTGGTAGCTCTAGGGGTCGAAAAAGGTTGCTCGAGAACTTGATTGGTCTCCGGGGCCCTTATATCTGTGGTGGAGGTTGGTTCCGAGGCGTCGGGCGATAAGGATGGCGGCGACCGTCATTCCGTAGCAATGGCGACGATGGCGGCGACGCTGCCGCTTAGGGGACGGTTGCCGAGCCGAGATGCTTAAGGGGGCAGCTGGCGAGCGGAGGAGGTTTGGGCGGTGCTGTCCATGGATGCGGCCGCAAGCGTGCCGCCAAGGAGCTTGCTGCGGCGCCACTGTAGCGAGCCAGGGGAAGTCAGGGCTCTTGGCGCGACGCGGCGAGGGGGAATGGATCAGGATGAGCTCGGGGAAGTTTATCCAGGGGCGCGCTTGCTCGGGCGCGGGCACGTGCAAAACGCGTGCTCTGCTTTCGGCGCTCCGGCGTGCACGGCGTCACGCTTTCGACGAAATGCGGGGTGGCCAAAACTGCTAGAGATCAAATGCAAATCCACAGTGCAGGTTAGAGACCACTAGCAAAGCTCTTGGACAACTTGGTTTGGACAGATGGGAAAGTTCACAACACAAACTTACAATCATGCCAAAACTGTTCATGCCCACAGGTGTTTGACAAAATGCCAGAGGCACTTAGGCATTTCTTGGAGTGACCAAAACTTCCAGAGTGGGGTCTCTTTAGGTGAAAGAGAGGGTGGTGAGGTTAGTTTGTGAAAAGCACAAACTTGCTAATGCAAGTTTTGCAGAATTTCAAATCTGGACAGGAGGTGGGTGGCATTATAACCTGAACCAAAAATGATCAAATGAGTGCAAGCTCCTGGACCTAGGGGTTTTGCATGGAGGACTACAAGTAGGAGAAAGAACCTAGGGCCAAAGAGCAAGCAAGACTATGGTTGCTGTACAAATCATCATGTTGGACCAGAATGGAGATGAAGTTGATTCACTCAAAAATTTCAAATAGCACCACTGGGTTTTTGCATAAAGTTGAATAATATGATACTACCAACATCCCAAAATTTTGGTGGGAGCTATAAAGAAATATTTTAAAGGGTTGTAGTGTAAAATTGTCCCCTGGATCAGGGAATAAAAACATTTGTAGCACTCAAAATATGCAAAGAATGAAATATATTATTGCACAAAAGTGATTTAGAGACATCACATGACATCTCCAAATTTTGGTTGGATTTTTCAGTTAAGTTTATCAACTGGTTGTAGTACAAAAAAGGAGCTCCAAAACTTAAAACAAGTTATTTTAATGAATAAAGCTCGGGTGAAATAATTTAACAATTAAATCTCTTGATTGAGAGATGTTTTTAAAGGGAGGGCATATAAGTCCAAAATGTTTGGAAGGACCCACTTGGGAAAAACTCCTTAATATTAAAAGAAAAGTTTTGAAATCCACAGAGATATTCTTGCAGGCAAAAATTTTAAACTCTTGGCAAAATTTTAATAACTAAAACCTGGTTAAATTATTGGGGTGTTACATATACCGTGCATCCACTTTAGTTCACAACACATCTTTGCACCCTATGTCACATGTTGTTTTGCACTTACGATATTTCCATGCTAGTTAGGTGTGTTGAATGTTCATTTGGTTTTTCTGAGACTTTGTGCTTTGCATGTTCTTGTTGGTTCTCTGAAATGATTGCTTATGTGAGTGCAATGTTTGACTTAAAAGATTTCATCGGAGAGTGACGGATAGTTCTATTAAGTAAATTTCTGAGCGATATAATCTTCATCAACTATTACCAGGCAAGTTCACATTTGACCATTCTTCCAATTACCTATGTTTATATTATGCACTTAGTCCTTTTGTGGTAGGATTGCATGGTAGGATTTATTGTTGCCAGATGGCTATGCCGTTACCTAGTAGTTCATTTGAGGTAGGTATGATCTAAACATCCTTGTCACCACCGTGTAAGTTTATTTTTGCCTCGCTAAATGTATACGTGGTTTGGGAAGCGAACATGGTGAGACATGAGTGACAAAGTAGTAAGTAGGACCAAGACTTGTAAATGAACTACCTGGGCGGTATTTGGTTTGAATGGTGGCGAAGTACAGTGGGAGCATGCATGGTTAATCCATGGTGGTGCACCACTAGTGGTTGGCCGCCCAGGCTCAAAGAGATCAATTGTATTCTCATGTCTAGAAGCTTACGTGTGCAGCCTCAAGCCAATATGGGCTCTGGCTTAGTTGAGTAGTTAGTGTGACCCCTTCCGGGATGGGCTAGCAGATGTAGAATGAGTAGGTGTACCGGCCTATCCGTGGGTTACGGTGTGACGCCCAGATAATTAAGCTACAGTAATCCCCCACTAATGGTGCCATGTCATCACATTACTGTTGCTAATCCTCGCTTGATCCAAATCTTAGTTCAAACTCAAATTCAAATTAAAGTCCAAAATTCAAATTTCTCAAACATGCGAAATAAAATGTAGAAAGTGTGGCAAATATTCCATAACTAATTATGGTGGTGAACCAACACTTTTGTAAAATATTTCAATGCCCTTTTGTGAATATAACAATGGCTAAAAAGAATTGTTAAATGCCTTTTAAATTATAGAAATACTAAACTATTTTATTTGAACCTCAAACTAAATGTGGCGGTGGTATAATTAGTAAAACCAATTTAGGTGTTGTTCCTAAATTATATAAAGCTAATTGCTATTCAAAAATTAAAGAAAACTAAAATTGTAAAAGGTAAAACAAAAAAATTAACAAGAGAGAGACCCTCCACTCCCTTGGGCCTCGGCTCACCAGGCCAACAGTGGCTGACCCAACTAGCCACCCCCTCCCTGCTTTGTTCAAGGGGGGAGACGTAGGTACCGGCGATGGCCGCCACGGTTGAGGGTGTCGCCGAGGAGCCCATCCGCCCTCCCCAGGTGCCTAATTAGTCGCCCCCCTCTCCACGCCAAACTCTAAACCTCTTTCCCTTCCTCACGCTCACATTCCCCTCTGGTCGCTCGTCGATGTTGCGAGCCCCGATCCCGTCCGTCACCGCCGCCATCACGTCGCCGTGGCCGTGGCCAATTTCCTCCCCGAGGCTCGACGGGTTGTTCTACGGCCTCCCCGGCGTCGTCCTCTTCCTCTACACGCCTGATAACCCACAAGTATAGGCGATCACAACAGTTTTCGAGGGTAGAGTATTCAACCCAAATTTATTGATTCGACACAAGGGGAGCCAAAGAATATTCTCAAGTATTAGCAGTTGAGTTGTAAATTTAACCACACCTGGATAACTTAATATCTGCAGCAAAGTATTTAGCAGCAAAGTAATATGGAAGTAACGGTAACAAAAGTAACGGTAGCAAAAGTAATAGTTTTGGGTTTTGTAGTGATTGTAACAGTAGCAACGGAAAAGTAAATAAGCGAAGAACAATATATGAAAAGCTCGTAGGCATTGGATCGGTGATGGAGAATTATGCGGGATGCGGTTCATCATGTAACAATCATAACATAGGGTGACACAGAACTAGCTCCAATTCATCAATGTAATGTAGGCATGTATTCCGAATATAGTCATACGCGCTTATGGAAAAGAACTTGCATGACATCTTTTGTCCTACCCTCCCGTGGCAGCGGGGTCCTAATGGAAACTAAGGGATATTAAGTCCTCCTTTTAATAGAGTACCGGAACAAAGCATTATCACATAGTGAATACATGAACTCCTCAAACTATGGTCATCACCGGGAGTGGTCCCGATTATTGTCACTTCAGGGTTGACGGATCATAACACATAGTAGGTGACTATAGACTTGCAAGATAGGATCAAGAACTCACATACATTCATGAAAACATAATAGGTTCAGATCTGAAATCATGGCACTCGGGCCCCTCTTGACAAGCATTAAGCATAGCAAAGTCATAGCAACATCAATCTCGTAACATAGTGGATACTAGGGATCAAACCCTAACAAAATAACTCGATTACATGATAGATCTCATCCAACCCATCACCGTCCAGCAAGCCTACGATGGAATTGCTCACGCACGACAGTGAGCATCATGAAATTGGTGATGGAGGATGGTTGATGATGACGACGGTGACGAATCCCCCTCTCCGGAACCCCTAATGGACTCCAGATCAGCCCTCCCGAGAGGTTTTAGGGCTTGGCGGCGGCTCCATATCGTAAAACGCGATGAATCCTTCTCTCTGATTTTTTTCTCAAAAAAAGTGAATATATGGAGTTGGAGTTGAGGTCGGTGGAGCGTCAGAGGGCCCACGAGGTAGGGGCGCGCCCAGGGGGGCAGGCGTGCCCCCTCCCTCGTGGAGAGGGTGTGGACCCCCTGACGTGGATTTTTCTTCCAGTATTTTTCTTATTTTCCAAATAGATGTTCCGTGGAGTTTCAGGTCATTCCGAGAACTTTTGTTTCTGCACATAAATAACACCATGGAAAGTCTGCTGAAAACAGCGTCAGTCCGGGTTAGTTCCATTCAAATCATGCAAGTTAGAGTCCAAAACAAGGGCAAAAGTGTTTGTAAAAGTAGATACGACGGAGACATATCAACTCCCCCAAGCTTAAACCTTTGCTTGTCCTCAAGCAATTCAGTTGATAAACTGAAAGTGATAAAGAAAAACTTTTACAAACTCTGTTTGCTCTTGTTGTTGTAAATATGTAAAGCCAGCATTCAAGTTTTCAGCAAAGATTATGACTAACCATATTTGCAATAACTCTCAGGTCTCATGTTTACTCATATCAATGGCATAATCAACTAGCGAGCCATAATAATAAATCTCGGATGACAACACTTTCTCAAAACAATCATGATATGATATAATAAGATGGTATCTCGCTCGCCCTTTCTGAGACCGCAAAACATAAATGCAGAGCACCTTTAAAGATCAAGGACTGGCTAAACATTGTAATTCATGGTAAAAGAGATCCAGTCATGGTCATACCCAATATAAATTAATAGTAATGGATGCAAATGACAACTGTGCTCTCAAGCTAGTGCATTTCAATAAGAGGGTGATGACTCAACATAAAAGTAAATAGATAAGCCCTTCACAGAGGGAAGCAGGGATTTGTAGAGGTGCCAGAGCTCGATTTTGAAACAGAGATAAATAATATTTGAGCGGCATACTTTCATTGTCAACATAACAACCAAGAGATGGCGATATCTTCCATGCTACACACATTATAGGCGGTCCCAAACAGAATGGTAAAGTTTATACTCCCCCTCCACCAACAAGCATCAATCCAAGGCTTGCTCGAAACAACAAGTGCCTCCAACTAACAACAGTCCCAGGGGGAGTTTTGTTTGCAATTATTTTGATTTAGTTTGCATAAAGCATGGGACTGGGCATCCCGGTGACCAGCCATTTTCTCGTGAATGAGGAGCGGAGTCCACTCCTCTTGAGAATAACCGTCCTAGCATGGAAGATACGGACAACCCTAGTTGATACATGAGCTATTCAAGGATACAAAACAGAATTTCATTTGAAGATTTAGAGTTTGGCACATACAAATTTACTTGGAACGGCAGGTAGATACCGCATATAGGAAGGTATGGTGGACTCATATGGAATAACTTTGGGGTTTAAGGGATTGGATGCACAAGCAGTATTCCCGCTTAGTACAAGTGGAGGCTAGCAAAAGACTGGGAAGCGACCAACTAGAGAGCGACAACAGTCATGAACATGCATTAAAATTAATAGAGATTGAGTACAAGCATGAGTAGGATATAATCCACCATGAACATAAATATCGTGAAGGCTATGTTGATTTGTTTCAACTACATGTGTGAACATGTGCCAAGTCGAGTCACTTAAATCATTCAAAGGAGGATACCACCCACTATACCACATCACAACCATTTTAATAGCATGTTGTACATAAGGTAAACCATTATAACTCATAGCTAATCAAGCATGGCACGAGCAACTACAATCTCTAATTGTCATTGCAAACATGTTTATTCATAATAGGCTGAATCAGGAACGATGAACTAATCATATTTACAAAAACAAGAGAGGTCGAGTTCATACCAGCTTCTCTCATCTCAGTCAGTCCATCATATATCGTCATGATTGCCTTTCACTTGCACGACCGAACGAAATGAATAATAATAAGAGTGCACGTGCATTGGACTAAGCTAGAATCTCCGATCATTCAATAAACATGAGAAGACAAGGCAATATGGGCTCTTGGTTAAATCAACAATAATGCATATAAGAGCCACTTCAACAATTTAATTATGGTCTTCTCCTATCAACCCCCAAAGAAAGAAAAGAAATAAAACTATTTACACGGGAAAGCTCCCAACAAGCAGAAGAAGAACGAGAAATATTTTTGGGTTTTCTTTTTAATTATTACTACTACAGCAAGAAAAGTAAACTAACTAAAAGCTACACTATTTTTTTTTTTGGTTTTTCTGAAGGTTTAACAAGCACACAAGAAGAAAGCAAGAAAAAGAAAATAAATTAGCATGTATATTATAGTGAAAGAATATGAGCACCGACATCTAGCAATGAGTGTGTAAACATAAATGTAATGTCGGTGGGAAATATGTACTCCCCCAAGCTTAGGCTTTTGGCCTAAGTTGGTTTATTGCCATGGATGGCCTGGCGGATATCCGTAGTTGTAGCCGGGGTCGTACTGAGATGAAGAAGATTCTGATTGCCACTGGTTGGCAATCATCTCCGGATCCCACTGGTAATTAGATTGTCGTGGAGGTTCAAATTGTGGTTCCGGCTCCGTGGCTGGTGTAGGGTTCTGGTAGGCGTGAATGGCCGCCAGCGGAACGAGATACAGAACTGCAGATAAATCAAACAAGGAAGGATCAGGCAAGGTGATAGTCTCAGGGTGATGTTTATCGAAGAACAACTTGTATTTAAGCACCCCTTCCCTATTCTTCACAATAAAGTCATGCACTACCATACTCTTATAATCTAAATAAGCATTGGGCAGCAGTTTTTCTTCTTTTTCATAGTGCCTAATAGGTATGTTATAATGTGCAGCAAGGCGCGAAGCATAAATACGTCCGAAGATGGGGCCCTTTGTACGGTTCAAATTTAACCGTTTAGCAATAATACCGCCCATACTAACAGTGTTATCGCAGAGTAAACCATGGAACAAAATGATAATATCAGGAACACTAAGATTTCGACAGTTTCCGCGACCAATTGAGCAAGGACTAGCAAATAAGGCAAAGTAGCGTAAAACAGGAAAATGTATGATAGTGATTCTTGCATCGGAAACCTTCCTAGTTTCCCCTACAGTAATAGTGTCAATAAACCCATCCACATCTTCACAATGTAGTTCATCTAAACTACCCTCAAAAGGTATTTTGCAAACCTTGCAAAATTCATCTAGTGGCATCTTCTTAATAACATCATATAAATGAAACTCTACTGAAGGAGGTGTTTCCTTAGGATAATAGTAGAAGTTTTGCACAAAAGTATTGGTGAGTAAGAGATATTGATTGCGTTGGTCGCGGAGGAAGTCGGTGAGGCCTGCATTCTCAGCCAATTCATAAAAATCATCATAAATCCCGGTTGCTCTCAAGAAATAATTGGAAGGCCATTCACACGGCCGAACCTCCGCTGTGCGAGGCAAATTATATTTGGGCCTCTGTGCTTCTTCACTTTGCTTCTCCTTCGAGCTTCGGCTCAATGAGCCCCTCAAAAATCTCTTCATTATTTTCTGAAAAATTCTGAAATTTTTAGTAACTTCAAATAAAAGTGAACCAAGCTCAACAAAATTGATAGCAACTACTCCTACAAGTTCCTAGAGACTATATCATGCATTAGAACTACTTGGAACCATATAAATTTGACATGAAAGCTCAAGAACATGGTCACCTAGGCAGCACAAATTTGCAATGAATAAAGCACTAGAACAAAAACTAATTGGACCAATGGAGGAGTCACATACCAAGGAACAATCCCCCAAGCAGTTTTGTGAGAGGTGCTTTGAGCAAGGAGATCGAAAATCGCAGCAAAATGAGCTAGAACTCGTGCTTGAGCTGGATGGTGATTTTTTGGGAGGAAGAAGAAGTGTGTGGGTGCAGGAATAAGTGGAGGGGAGCCACCGTGGGCCCATGAGGCAGGGGCGCGCCTAGGGGGTAGGGCACGCCCTCCACCCTCGTGGCCAGGTGCTTGCCCCTCCTGTTGTGTTCTCAGTGCCAGATATTCTCAAATATTCGAGAAAAAATCATATTCCATTTTCAGGGCATTTGGAGAACTTCTATTTTCGGGATATGTTTATATTGCACAGATAAATCAGAAAACAGACAGAAAAATACTATTTTTACTTTATTTCAACTAAATAACAGAAAGTAGAAAGAGGGTGCAGAAGGTTGTGTCTTCTAGTTTCATCCATCTCATGCTCATCAAAAGGAATCCACTAACAAGGTTGATCAGGTCTTGTTAACAAACTCATTCCGAATAACATGGAACCGGAGAAATTTCGAATAACACTATGTTACCTCAACGGGGATATGCACATCCCCAATAATAAGAATATTGTATTTCTTCTTGACAGTAGGAAGGGGAAATTCAAAACCTCCAAAAATAATCGATGGAATTTTTCCAATAGAATTGATCCTATGAACTTGAGGTTGTTTCCTCGAAAAGTGTATCGTATGTTCATTACCATTAACATGAAAAGTGACATTGCCTTTGTTGCAATCAATAACAGCCCCTGCAGTATTCAAAAAGGGTCTTCCAAGAATAATAGACATACTATCGTCCTCGGGAATATCAAGAATAACAAAGTCCGTTAAAATAGTAACGTTTGCAACCACAACAGGCACATCCTCACAAATACCGGCAATTATAGCAGTTGATTTATCAGCCATTTGCAAAGATATTTCAGTAGGTGTCAACTTATTCAGATCAAGTCTACGATATAAAAAGAGAGGCATAACACTAACACCTGCTCCAAGATCACATAAAGCAGTTTTAACATAGTTTCTTTTAATGGAGCATGGTATAGTTGGTACTCCTGGATCTCCAAGTTTCTTGGGTATTCCACCTTTAAAAGTGTAATTAGCAAGCATGGTGGAAATTTCAGCTTCCGGTACCTTTCTTTTATTTGTATCAATATCTTTCATGTACTTAGCATAAGGATTCATTTTGAGCATATCAGTTAATCACATACGCAAAAAGATAGGTCTAATCATTTCAGCAAAGCGCTCAAAATCCTCATCATCCTTTTTCTTGGATGGTTTGGGAGGAAAATTCATGGGTTTCTGAACCCATTGTTCTCTTTTTTTACCATGTTTCCTAGCAACAAAGTCTCTCTTATCATAACGTTGATTCTTTGATTGTGGGTTATCAAGATCAACAACAGGTACAATTTCTACATCATTATCATTACTAGGTTGAGGATCAACATGAACATCATCATTAACATTTTCATCAGGTTCATGTTCATTACCAGATTGTGTTTCAGCATCAGAGATAGAGATATCATTTGGATTCGCAGCTGGTTCAGCAATAGGTTCACTAGAAGCATGCAAAGTCCTATCATTTTTGTTTTTCTTCTTTTTAGAAGGACTAGGTGCATCAATATTATTTCTCTGAGAATCTTGTTCAATTCTCTTAGGGTGGCCTTTAGGATACAAAGGTTCCTGAGTCATTTTACCAGTTCTAGTAGCCACTCAACCAGCATAATCATTATTCTTACTATTTAATTATTTGAGCAAATCATTTTGAGCTTTAAGTACTTGTTCTACTTGAGTGGTAACCATAGAAGCATGTTTACTAATGAGTTTGAGTTCACCTTTAACATTAGCCATGTAATTGCTCAAGTGTTCAAGCGTATCGGAATTGTATTTCAATTGTCTACCAAAATAAGCATTGAAATCTTCTTGCTTAACCATAAAATTATCAAACTCATCTAAGCATTGGCTACCGAACTTAGTAGGAGGGATTTCATCTTTATCATATCTATAGAGAGAATTTACCTTTACTACCTGTGTCGGGTTATCAAGACCATGAGTTTCTTCAATAGGTGATGAATTGAGATCATATGTTTCTTCAACAGGCGGTAAATTAAGACCATGTATTTCTTCAATAGGAGGTAAATTCTTAACATCTTGAGATTTTATACCTTTTTCTTTCATAGATTTCTTTGCCTCCTGCATATCTTCAGGACTGAGAAATAGAACACCTCTTTTCTTCGGAGTTGGTTTAGGAATAGGCTCAGGAGCTGGCTCAGGAAGTGTCCAATTATTTTCATTGCTCAACATATTATTCAATAGAATTTCAGCTTCATCCGGTGTTCTTTCCCTAAAAACAGAACCCACAACTATCCAGGTAATCTCTGGAAGCATCGGTTAGTCCATTGTAAAAGATATCAAGTATTTAATTTTTCTTAAGAGGATGATCAGGCAAAGCATTAAGTAATTGGAGAAGCCTCCCCCAAGCTTGTGGGAGACTCTCTTCTTCAATTTGCACAAAATTATATATACCCCTCAGAGCAGCTTGTTTCTTATGAGCAGGGAAATATTTAGCAGAGAAGTAATAAATCATATCCTGGGGACTACGCACACATCCAGGATTAAGAGAATTAAACCATATCTTAGCGTCACCCTTTAATGAGAATGGGAATATTTTGAGGATATAAAGATAGAGAGATTTCTCATCATTAGTGAACAGGGTGGCTATATCATTTAGTTTAGTAAGATGTGCCACAATAGTTACAGATTCATAGCCATGAAAAGGATCAGATTCAACCAAAATAATTATATCAGGATCAACAGAGAATTCATAATCCTTATCAGTAACACAGATAGGTGAAGTAGCAAAAGCAGGGTCAGGTTTCATTCTAGCATTATGGGATTGCTGCTTCCATTTAGCTAATAACCTCTTCAGCTCGTATCTGTCTTTGCAATCTAAAATAGCTAGAGAAGCTTCTTTTTCAAAAACATAACCTTCAGGAACAACAGTATAGTCTTCATCATCACTTTCATCAATGTTATCAGTTTCAATAATTTATTTCTCTCTAGCCCTAGCAAGTTGTTCATCAAGAAATTCACCAAGTGGCACAGTAGTATCAAGCATAGAAGTAGTTTCATCATAAGTATCATGCATAGCAGAAGTGGCATCATCATTAACATGCGACATATCGGAACGAATAGCAGAAGTAGGTTTAGGTGTCGCAAGCTTACTTAAAACAGAAGGTGAATCAAGTGCAGAGCTAGATGGCAGTTCCTTACCTCCCCTCGTAGTTGAGGGATAAATTTTGTTTTCTCGTCTTTCAAGTTCTTCATAGTGACCAGCAGATATAAATCCCAAGTGACTCAAAGAATAGAGCTATACTCCCGACATGGCCTTGAAAATAGTCTTGATAACCCACAAGTATAGGGGATCGCAACCGTTTTTGAGGGTAGAGTATTCAACCCAAATTTATTGATTCGACATAAGGGGAGCCAAAGAATATTCTCAAGTATTAGCAGTTGAGTTGTTTATTCAACCACACCTGGATAACTTAATATCTGCAGCAAAGTATTTAGTAGCAAAGTAATATGGAAGTAACAGTAACAAAAGTAACGGTAGTAAAAGTAATATTTTTGGGTTTTGTAGTGATTGTAACCGTAGCAACGGAAAAGTAAATAAGCGAATAACAATATATGAAAAGCTCGTAGGCATTGGATTAGTGATGGAGAATTATGCCGGATGCGGTTCATCATGTAACAGTCATAACATAGGGTGACACAAAACTAGCTCCAATTCATCAATGTAATGTAGGCATGTATTCCGAATATGGTCATACATGCTTATGGAAAAGAACTTGCATGACATCTTTTGTCCTACCCTCCCGTGGCAGCGGGGTCCTAATGGAAACTAAGGGATATTAAGGCCTCCTCTTAATAGAGTACGGAACAAAGCATTATCACATAGTGAATACATGAACTTCCCAAACTATGGTCATCACCGGAGAGGTCCGATTATTGTCACTTGGGTTGCGGATCATAACACATAGTAGGTGACTATAGACTTGCAAGATAGGATCAAGAACTCATATATATTCATGAAAACATAATAGGTTCAGATCTGAAATCATGGCACTCGGGCCCTAGTGACAAGCATTAAGCATAGCAAAGTCATAGCAACATCAATCTCAGAACATAATGGATACTAGGGATCAAACCCTAACAGAACTAACTCGATTACATGACAGATCTCATCCAACCCATCACCGTCCAGCAAGCCTACGATGGAATTACCCACGCACGGCGGTGAGCATCATGAAATTGGTGATGGAGGATGGTTGATGATGATGACGGCGATGAATCCCCCTCTCCGGAGCCCTGAACGGACTCTAGATCAGCCCTTCCGAGAGGTTTTAGAGCTTGGCGGCGGCTCCGTATTGTAAAACGTGATGAATCCTTCTCTCTGATTTTTTTTCTCCCATAAAGTGAATATATGGAGTTGGAGTTGAGGTCGGTGGAGCGTTAGGTGGCCCACGAGGTAGGGGGGCGCCCAGGGGGCAGGCACGCCCCCACCCTCGTGGACAGGGTGTGGGCCCCCTGACGTGGATTTTTCTTCCAGTATTTTTCTTATTTTCCAAATAGATGTTCCGTGGAGTTTCAGGTCATTCCGAGAAATTTTGTTTCTGCACATAAATAACACCATGGAAAGTCTGCTGAAAACAGCGTCAGTTTGGGTTAGTTCCATTCAAATCATGCAAGTTAGAGTCCAAAACAAGGGCAAAAGTGTTTGGAAAAGAAGATACGACGGAGACGTATCAACGCCCGCGGCCGATCGGTGGAGCTGTTCTGCATCGCGTCATCGCCGTCGTCTTCTCCACCTCCGACCACCACGGCGCTACCACTGCTCTGTCAACCCCTGTGCTCCTAAACCTCTCGACGGGCCTCCTTGTGCCTTCACTGTGAGCTCCTCCCTCGGGTCCCCTTCGATTTAGACGCCGTCACCGTCGTGTCCGAACCCCCGCGAACGCGTACGTGCAGTTGCTGCTCCTACGTTGTAGCTTCTGCTGCTGTGCCCACGCTCCCGTGCGTGGCCTCGTTGCCGCTTGCTACTGCATTGCCGCTGCTGCCACTGATGCACTGCTACTGCTGCTCCTAGCATCGCGGCTGCTACTCTGCTATCTGCTTTGCCGCCTACGATATCTGCGGTTGCCCGCCTTTCTGACTTCTTTGGCGTTGCGGACTACTCGCCTGGTCGCGCGACCACGCACAAGATGCTGCACCGCTGCCGCTCGCCGCTGCTGAAAGCCGCCTTCCCCCGCAAGCACACGTCCATCCCAACTCTGTTGCCGCTGTACTGCTGCTAGCTACTGTAGCTTTGGCTAGCTTTTCTAATTCTACAATGCTAACCCTCTAGACAGCCCCTAAACAGCGACTAAGCGACTTTTAACATGAGAAAAACTATTATGGGGATGTAGTACACTTGACGAGGCTCAAATATTTCCATTGGACCGAATCCATGCGATGCATGGATTAAATCCTATGAAAATCACAAAGTTCAATGTTCTGTTAACAGGAAAACCGAAAAACAGCTTTATTTTCGTAGCTACTTTAGGGCTGTTGATGATCAAGCAAATTAACTGTAATATGGATAAAAGTGCTATTATCTTGTAGATCATAGAAAAATTCTCAAAATTGATATAAGGCACAAAATCAAAGGACTTACAGATCCATAGTTGTAGCCTTTTCAAAACAGCTAAAAGATGTTTAAAACTGACGAACTCTCAGACTTAGCAGAATTTCAGGGAATTTCAGAATATTATTTAAATCTTTGAAAAATCTTAGAAAATAATCCGTAAGTCGGATGAAAAAATTTTATACATGAAATTTGCTCAGAACGACGAGACGAATCCGAATACGCGGACCATTCGTCTGTCACAGATCCCTAGCATAGCAAACCTACAACCGTCCCCCTTCGGTTCATTTGTCCGAAAATGCCAAACTTCGGGAAAGCATTCCCGGATGTTGTCCCTCATCACCGTTAGTGTGTAGTGCCGCGTTTGAACACCCCTAGCTCTGCTTATTGTCTTGCCATGCATAGTATTGCACTTGTTTGCTCTGTATTTATTGTTTCTTCCCCCTCTTCTCTGCGCTAGACCCCGAGACCGCTGCTGATGCCCCTGGGATCGACTACGTCGACGACGACCCATCTTCCCTTTCAACGGAGCTTCCAGGCAAGCCCCCCTTTGATCATCCCGATATCGCCCATTCCATTCTCTCATGCTTGCATTAGATTTTGCTACTGTTATTGATTGCTCCTATTACGATGCATAGCACCTTTTTGTAACCTGCTTATTGTTACCTACCTGCTTATCCTTAACTGCTTAGTATAGGTTGGTTAGTGATCCATCAGTGACCCCCACTTGTCCTTGTTGCCCCTGCTTCATCATCGACGCATCGATCAACATGATCAATGACCAGAGCCCAACTCCTCACATCACATCACGCCCTTTAGTTGCTCGACTCTTCAGAGCTACTATCAAGTGCCGAGGGTGATCCCTCACAACGCACTGCTGATGATAATTCTGTAGTGTAGCTATTCGGTCGTGGTCAACAAGGGTGGTTCCTCGTTCACCATTCCCGATACGGCTATGTCGTGCAACACCTCAGGTGTGAACCTCGAGGGTGGACCCTCTTACGTTCACCTTGATGATTACATCGAGTAGAATCCTCCGTGGGTGATTCCTCGGGTTTTCCCCTTGATGTTTGGACACACGGTTACCTTGACTTTACTTGAGACCATTGTTGAAGTCGGGTCGGCCCCGAGGGGTACCAGCAAGTTGATGTGAAAATCGGGCGGGCCCGTAAAGCACCCGAGAGTTTTCTACATGGCATAGCCAGGCAGTCTGGGCCCTTGCCATAAGTCCATGAGACGGGGCGACAGGGTCACATTATCGTGAGTCTCTGCTCGTCTCCACGAGCCCCCAATGCACTAACAGGTTTGGGTATTTGTTCTGAGTTGGCCTTTGGCCTTTATGCACTAACCACCACACGAGAATAGATATGGGCCTCGACGTCATGGTATCAGCCGAAGCTTTGTCAGATGTCCAGTTCAGCATTGTGGTACGGTCGGATCGTGCCATCCACTACACGGGTGGTGCTGGTATCCACCCTGCACACAACGACCCGGAGTGCAACGGGCGATGGGCCCAGACCCCGGAGTGCTTAGGATTCAGACCGACGGGGACCTCTCTGCTGAGCTTAGGTCTGGCTGCGATGTGTTGATCTTCCGAGGCCGGGCATTGACCCCAGAAAGGTGTGTCCGGCCAGAGTGATCGAGCGTGTTGGGTAACATGGTACACCCCTGCAGGGAAGATATATATTCGAATACCGTGTCCACGGTAATGGACATTCATACTTGTATCCTGATCTTATATAACTAGAAATGGATACTTGAGATATGTGATGGATATGTGGCTCCGAGATTGCTTTCTCGCAGGGAGTCGAGGAGGGACCTCTGGGCATTAATGTTACAACATGTTTGACAATTATAAACTGCTATTCTTTACTCTTCGACATGCTGCAATATGCTTGGAGCTGCTTGAAGATGCTAGACTTCGATAGGCTAGGCCTTCTCCTCTATTCTTGCATTCTGCAGTTCAGTCCACAGATACAACCTTTCCATTTGATACCAATGCATACTTAGTATAGATCTGATATTTGCGAGTACTTTGGATGATTACCCACGGTTGCTTTGCTACCCCTTTTCTCCTTCCTTCTTCTTTCTGGTTGATGCAACTAGATGGTGGATCCCTGGAGCTAGATGCCATTGCTGACGGATACTGCTACTTGGAGACCGCCGACGACTAGGAGTAGTTAGGAGGTCCCAGGCAGGAGGCACTCGTGTCTAACCTTATGTCTGTACTCAGATATTGTTGCTTCCGCTGACTCTTGTGTATCGAGCTTGTATTCGAGCCCTCGAGGCCCCTGGCTTGTAATATAAAGCTTTTATTATTTTATTTTGTGTCTAGAGTTGTGTTGTGATATCTTCCCGTGAGTCCCTAATCTTGATCGTACACATTTGCGTGTATGATTAGTGTATGGTCGAATCGGGGGCGTCACATAAGGGGAAACACTTTTGAAAGAATATGTCTCGGTCACCCTGTTCTCAAACACCAGGCAGTGCGAGAATTTCAAGGGAGGCGATCGAGTCTTGTGGGGAAAAGTGCGCAAACCTCTGCAGAGTGTTAAAACCTAATCGATTAGTCGTGTCCCCAGTTACGGACAACTTGAGCATCTAGTAGTAGAAATGTCGGGAGATCTCATCACCCTTAATTAAACAGTTGGGTTTTGAATGAAACTTTGGGAATGGATTGAGTTGGGTTTGCCAACTCATCCTATGCTATTTTGTAGTAGTAGAATGATATCTCTTATTCTAGGGAAAAACTAGCTTTATGCAAAAAAACTAAACTTAGAACTTTCTACCAGCCAAATTGCATGTACACATAGGTTCATTATTCTTATGATGTGACTTGCCAGTACATTCAATGTACTGACCTATAGGGCTGCAACGTCTTATGTTGCAGGAATTTCTATGACGAGCAAGAGTTACGTTGTAGGGTTACGGTCTACTCTCAACTTGATGTTGGCGTTGATGGGACTCCACACCCGTTCAATTGTTTCCGTTGAGACTTAAGAGGTATATACCAGTTTTACGTTATTTATACATGTGGTTACACTTTGATATATACATCGATGTACTGTGCGTGCAAAGATATCTTGATCGAGGATGGCATGATACATGTGGGCTTGACCGTTTGAGGTCGGGTCGTTACAAGATGGTATCAGAGCACATGTTTACTGTAGGACGTGACCCTAGAAACTAGAAAGCCCTTAGGAAAGGATTTCTCTAAAATTTTATTTTCAAAAATATCCTTTACCTCTCTTCTTTTCTGAGCTTTATCAAATCTTTCCTTTTACCTCAAATAGTTAGATAATACCCCATTTCCCTTTGACCACACGGAGGATCAACTGATGGAACCACTCAGAGAAGGAAAAGGTATCAGACTTCACCATACACTAGAAGAATTAATGCTACGACAGTCGAAGACTCGAAGAATATGAAGACAGGGAAGAATTCCAAGATTTATATGACCTTTAAAATACCAAACCCTTGTTGTATACTCACGTTAGATGCAATGATTTGTGAGCTGTCATATTTTATGTGTGTTTTCCGACAGCAACAAATAAAACCATTTACAAAACTATATTGTTTGTATTGTGCGTATCTCTATCTATCCCTCTCTCGTATCTCATCCCAAAAAGCCTTGGACCCAATAGATGATGAATGAAGATGGGCTTATATTCTGAACTGATCACTCAGTGGGAGGCAGAGCTATGGATTCAAAACATGGAGAATCACTTCGGGAGCAATTTAGTTGCAAGGAAGTATGAGGTTCAATACGCTCTTTAGTACTTTACAAAAGTCTGCAACACAGTGGAAAATGCATCGAGCCATACAAGGATGTAATGGAGCAAAACTTGGGAGGAATTGAAGAAGACTCTGTTGGGATCTGTCTTATCCGGAAGCATGGTGATAACCCGACGAAGAAACCTTGTATACGCAAGATATGCGGAGAAATAGGACACACCCATGAAGAACACAAGGATGGATGCCATCATTGTGAAGGAAATCACCGAGATGAAGAATGCCCAACTAGGCAAGTTACTTGTTTCTTGTGTGAAGGAACTACGCACTACCCTGCCCAGTGTCATATTTACCCCAAGGTACAAGAAATTACCAAGAAACAGAAGGAAGCAATGAAAGAAGCCCTCAGGGAAAGTTTAAAAGAACTTGTGATGAAGGAAGATGTTGACGACCCTAATGGAGAAGGCCTAAATAGATTTTACTCCAATGCGTGCTATTCATGTGGATTAGCACATTTTTCACTGTATTGCATGAAGCAAAGCCAAGAGTATCTGGGAGACTTCCCGACAGAAGAAGTGGAGATTGATCCACAAGAGTTAGAAGAATTGATCGGAAAGAAGAAGTGCAGGAAGAGAAGGAGCATGTGTCCCCAGAACAACCCAATTTCTGCAGGAAAGGACTTGAGTCATATCACTTGTTACATGTGCAAGGATTTAGGTCATTACGCTAGCAAATGCCCAGCAAGGAAGCCAAGAACCCAAGGAACCAAGATAGCCACCAGGAAGCCCTGGATTTTTCTGAAGTCATTTGTTTACGCTGCAAAGGAGTAGGACATTTTTCCAGAGAATGTTCAGACCCGAGGAAAGCTTGAGCAGAGTAGTTGAGATCTTGATATTGGAATAAATCATGTAATAAATGTGGAATATACTTTTATTTTCATTGAGGATGTTGAGTTGAGTTACGAAATGGGAATTGTAATAGTTCGTGAAGCAATAAAAGTTGATGTGGTTGGAATCTCATATGAGATGTTACGAGTTCTTGTTGATTGTGAGTGCCTCTCTCACTATGTCACCCAGACTTAAACATTGAACCCATGGACAAGCTGACCCAAACCTTTCCCGAAAAAAAAACCACATTTCACCCAAGGAAATACATACAATATCCTTAGTACCCCTTCTATATTATACCTGCAGATGACAACCCTTTAAGAGTCTTTTCTCAAGGGCCCGGAAACGATCATGACCTTGACTAGTGATCAGGATTTCCCAAAGATCTTGAAGGACATGATGAAGCATATTCATCTTGAAGGAGATGCATTGTACAAAGGTTATCCTTTCATGGAGAATGGAGTTGAACTTTGGTACGTGGAGGTACACCTCCACCGTGTGAAGGGAGTTTGCCCAAAGACTATGGGGTAATACTTTTCCATTTCTCGAGTACCACGAGCAACATTCTTCGACTCTGTTCGTGAAGCTTCTATGGAAGCCATACATCAGATTGGAGAAATACTAGAAGCAAGACTCCGTCACACTCTGGAATACTTGAGGGAAGTGCATGCAGAGATGATGGAGATGAAAATCATGGCCACCAAGATGAAGAAAAACATCGATGATTTGAAGGACCACATCCCACAATTCTAGTGGGACTGAAGCATCTTCAAGTACGGAAAATGAATAAAGATGGAAGTAATGCTTGACCATACCAAACTATGTGGATGTCAGCTTTTGTAATAGAGTACTTTTGAAATTTGAGTTTGAGTAGTGGTTAAGGATGTAATAAAGGATTTGATATGTAGAGAATATGAATTATGGATGAACCAATACATTTTGTTTTAATGGTAAAACCCTGTGTGAACACTAGACCGATGGAAATGAAAATGTTGTTCCATAGGTGCAGTTTGGACAAAATAAGTTGGAGTTTTGTTTTCGTTATGATGGTTACCCCAAGAGTAGGAGGGAATGAAGTACTATTGGATTTAATGGAGATGAAATGTTGGAATAAGGAACGATAGTAACTCCAAGGATGAGTTAAAGATATACAAGTGTTAAAGTGGGCCATAACCCACATGACCGGGATTTAAAAAGGATTAATCACGACCTTGTTGCAGGAAGAATTATCGAAGAAGCTGTGATTTCATCAGTAGACATTCCATAGGAAGTTATGTAAACCCGAGAGTTGTGAAGAAACGATAGAGGTTTTGTTTGGCTTGCAGAACTAATGGATTTATCCGAACCCAGTTCATGGAGAAGAGAAGTTCTGCAATGCTTGTGAGGATGCCCAAGTGTTAGAATACATGATTCACTATCTGCGTATGTAGTAATGATTCAAGTACGGAATGGATTGGCCCCCATACCGGAGACTTCTATCATGAGCTATCATATGTTGATAGAAAATCAGAGATCCTTAAAAACTTAGAAGAGTGTCGACACGACAAACCAAAAGCCTTAGAACGGCAGGACGATGAAAACCATGTACAGGCACACGTTGCCAATCGTAGGTTATACGGCGAGATTTAAGCCAGACCCATTTCCTGTAGGAGGAACCAAAAAATTGTCGACTACCATGAGGTTTTCGGTAGTTGTTTAGCATTGGCGCCAGACCTGTCAAGTCTTAGAAGGATCTTATTTGATGCAAGGACTCCTGATTTTGAGGAAAAGGTCATGCCCTTAACGGACGAGCACAAGTGAAGGAGTTATTTCGAAGAATATGAGAAGACCGACACCGTAAACGCAAAGGATGGAGTACATGAGTTTTGCTGGAACCGTAACCATGCTTCTAAAGGTGGTAGCACCCATATATTGTATTGATTAATGGATTTTCGAGAAGACTCCCCCCCCCCCCAAACCTAACCTTCTTTCTAGCCTCTCTGAATCTCGAGGACGAGATTCATTTTAAGGGTGATAGTTTGTAACATCCCAAAATTCTAAATTTTGGAATGTTATATTAAATAAATGATTATCATTTTTTGTTTGATTGTTGTGTGAAATTGAGTGGAAATTGAAACTTTTTGAAAGTTGAATGAGAGGAAATAAAAGGACTTTCCCAAAACTTTCATCTTGTATTTTGATCTCCATGAATTCAAATTCATTTCATCATGAAACCCTAGAGTGAAGATAATATGACTTATTTCAATTAAAGAAATGAAAAGGGGTTTTGAAGTAGATTTGAATTCCACTTGAACAATAGTCCAACTCAGAAACTTTATGCCACTCAAGGATTTTCATGAGAGAAGATAGGACTTATTCAAAATATATGAAATAGAGTGGGAAGTGACGAGGAGCACTTTTGAATTTCATTTGGTTCACTTTTGGAAAATTTTCCGTTTTGAGTTTCATAAACATTTCCGTTCATTCAAATAAAATAAAGAGAGAAGGAAATATGACTCCTTCAATTATCAGAAAGAAAATCAAAATGGCTAATGAAACCAATAGACGTTATTTTAAAATAATATTTGAAATCATTTGCATCCCATGATTTATTGCATTTTGGAGTTTTCTCGAATGTTCAAATTGTTGGGGAACGTTGCAGAAAATAAAAAATTTCTACGCTTCACCCAGACCAATCTATGAGTTCATCTAGCAACGAGAGAGATGAGTGCATCTACATACCCTTGTAGATCGCGAGCGGAAGAGATCAAGAGAACGGGGTTGAGGGAGTCGTACTCGACGTGATCCAAATCACCGATGATCCTAGTGCTGAACGGACAGCACCTCCGCGTTCAGCACACTTACGGTTGGGAAGACATCTCCTCCTTCTTGATCCAGCAAGGGGGAAGGAGA
Organism: Aegilops bicornis; assembly: GCA_021605145.1. NCBI lineage: Eukaryota > Viridiplantae > Streptophyta > Magnoliopsida > Poales > Poaceae > Aegilops > Aegilops bicornis. The sequence goes on along the minus strand of CM038671.1, from coordinate 547,415,576 downwards.
GGTTGATGAAGATCCAACCTGACGGGCGTGGTGGTGGATGCAGCAGCGATCTCGGCAGGGCTTTGCCAAGCGTCTGCGAGAGGGAGAGGTGTAGCAAGAGGAGAGGGAGGCGCCAAGAGCATGGGTGCGGCTGCCCTCCCTCCCCCCTCTTTATATAGGCCCCCTAGGGGGGGGGGCGCCGGCCCTGGAGATGGGATCTCCAATGGGGGCGGCGGCAGTGGGTTCCCCCCCAAGCAGTGGGCGCCCCACCCCTAGGGTTTCCCAACCCTAGGCGCAGGGGGCCCAAGGGGGGGTGCACCAGCACACCAGGGGCTGGTTCCCCTCCCACTTCAGCCCATGGGGCCCTCCGGGATAGGTAGCCCCACCCGGTGGACCCCCGGGACCCTTCCGGTGGTCCTGGTACAATACCGGTGACCCCCGAAACTTTCCCGATGGCCGAAGCCTGACTTCCTATATATAATTCATTACCTCCAAACCATTCCGGAACTCCTCGTGACGTCCGGGATCTCATCCGGGACTCCGAACAACTTTCGGGTTACTGCATACTCATATCTATACAACCCTAGCGTCACCGAACCTTAAGTGTGTAGACCCTACGGGTTCGAGAGACATGCAGACATGACCGAGACGCCTCTCCGGTCAATAACCAACAGCAGGATCTGGATACCCATGTTGGCTCCCACATGCTCCTCGATGATCTCATCGGATGAACCACGATGTCGAGGATTCAAGCAACCCCGTATACAATTCCCTTTGTCAATCGGTACGTTACATGCCCGAGATTCGATTATCGGTATCCCAATACCTCGTTTAATCTCATTACCGGCAAGTCACTTTACTCGTACCGTAATGCATGATCCCATGACCAGACACTTGGTCACATTGAGCTCATTATGATGATGCATTACCGAGTGGGCCCAGAGGTACCTCTCCGTCATACGGAGTGACAAATCGATGTCGATTCGTGCCAACCCAACAGACACTTTCGGAGATACCCGTAGTGTACCTTTATAGTCACCCGATTACGTTGTGACGTTTGGCACACCAAAGCACTCCTACGGTATCCGGGAGTTGCACAATCTCATGGTCTAAGGAAATGATACTTGACATTTGGAAAAGCTCTAGCTAAACGAACTACACGATCTTTGAGCTATGCTTAGGATTGGGTCTTGTCCATCACATCATTCTCCCAATGATGTGATCCCGTTATCAATGACATCCAATTCCCATAGTCCGGAAACCATGACTATCTGTTGATCAACGAGCTAGTCAACTAGAGGCTCACTAGGGACAAGTTGTGGTCTATGTATTCACACGTGCATTACGATTTCCGGATAACACAATTATAGCATGAATAATATACTATTATCATGAACAAAGAAATATAATAATAACCATTTTATTATTGCCTCTAGGGCATATTTCCAACAGTCTCCCACTTGCACTAGAGTCAATCATCTAGTTACATTGTGATGAATCGAACACCCATGGAATTCTGGTGTTGATCATGTTTTGCTCTAGGGAGAGGTTTAGTCAGCGGATCTGCTACATTCAGGTCCGTATGCACTTCTACAAATATCTATGTCTCCATCTTGAACATTTTCATGAATGGAGTTGAAGCGGCAACTTGGTGTGCCTGGTCTTCTTGTGAAACCTGGGCTCCTTGGCAAGTGCAATAGCTCCAGTGTTGTCACAGAAGAGTTTGATCGGCCCCGACGCATTGGGTATGACTCCTAGGTCGGTGATGAACTCCTTCACCCAGATTGCTTCATGCGCTGCCTCCGAGGCTGCCATGTATTCCGCTTCACATGTAGATCCAGCCACGACGCTTTGCTTGCAACTGCACCAGCTTACTGCCCCAACATTTAAAATATACACATATCCGGTTTGTGACTTAGAGTCATCCAGATCTGTGTCGAAGCTAGCGTCGACGTAACCCTTTACGACGAGCTCTTCGTCACCTCCATACACGAGAAACATGTCCTTAGTCCTTTTCAGGTACTTTAGGATATTCTTGACCGCTGTTAAGTGTTCCTTGCCGGGATTACTTTGGTACCTTCCTACCAAACTAACGGCAAGGTTTACATCAGGTCTGGTACACAACATGGCATACATAATAGATCCTATGGCTGAGGCATAGGGGATGACACTCATCTCTTCTTTATCTTCTGCCGTGGTCGGGCATTGAGCCGAGCTCAATCTCACACCATGCAATACAGGCAAGAACCCTTTCTTGGACTGATCCATATTGAACTTCTTCAATATCTTATCAAGGTATGTGCTTTGTGAAAGACCTATGAGGCGTCTTGATCTATCCCTATAGATCTTGATGCCTAATATGTAAGAAGCTTCTCCAAGGTCCTTCATTGAAAAACACTTGTTCGAGTAGGCCTTAATGCTGTCCAAAAGTTCTATATCATTTCCCATCAAAAGTATGTCATCTACATATAATATGAGAAATGCTACAGAGCTCCCACTCACTTTCTTGTGAATGCAGGCTTCTCCATAAGTCTGCATAAACCCAAACGCTTTGATCATCTCATCAAAGCGAATGTTCCAACTCCGAGATGCTTGCACCAGCCCATAAATGGATCATTTGGAGCTTGCATACCTTGTTAGCATTCTCAGGGTCGACAAAACCTTCCGGCTGCATCATATACAATTCTTCCTTAAGATGGCCATTAAGGAATGCCGTTTTGACGTCCATTTGCCATATCTCATAATCATAGTATGCGGCAATTGCTAACATGATTCGGACGGACTTTAGCTTCGCTACGGGAGAGAATGTCTCATCGTAGTCAACCCCTTGAACATGTCGATAACCCTTAGCGACAAGTCGAGCTTTATAGATGGTAACATTACCATCCGCATCCATCTTCTTCTTAAAGATCCATTTGTTTTCTATCGCTCGCCGATCATCGGGCAAGTCTGTCAAAGTCCATACTTCATTTTCATACATGGAACCTATCTCGGATTGCATGGGTTCAAGCCATTTGTTGGAATCTGGGCCCGCCATCGCTTCTTCATAGTTCGAAGGTTCACCGTTGGCTAACAACATGATTTCCAGGACAGGGTTGCCATACCACTCTGGTGTGGAACGTGTCCTCGTGGACCTACGAAGTTCAGTAGTAACTTGATCCGAAGTACCTTGATCATCATCATGAACTTCCTCTTCAGTTGGTGCTGGCACCACAGGAACATCTTCTTGAGCTGCGCTACTCACCGGTTCAAGAGGCAGTACTTCATCAAGTTCCACTTTCCTCCCACTTACTTCTCTCGAGAGAAACTCTTTCTCCAGAAAGGACCCGTTCTTGGCAACAAAGATCTTGCCTTCGGATCTGAGGTAGAAGGTATACCCAATGGTTTCCTTAGGGTATCCTATGAAGAAGCATTTTTTCCGACTTGGGTTCGAGCTTTTCAGGTTGAAGTTTCTTGACATAAGCATCGCATCCCCAAACTTTTAGAAACGCAACTTAGGTTTCTTCCCAAACCATAATTCATACGGTGTCGTCTCAACGGATTTAGACGATGCCCTTTTTAAAGAGAATGTAGCTGTCTCTAGAGCGTATCCCCAAAATGATAGCGGTAAATCGGTAAGAGACATCATAGACCGCACCATATCCAATAAAGTGCGATTACGATGTTCGGACACCTTTATTCTGTTGAGGTGTTCCAGGCGGCGTGAGTTGTGAAACGATTCCACATTTCCTTAAGTGCATACCAAATTCGTGACTTAATTATTCTCCTCCACGATCTGATCGTAAGAACTATTTTTCGGTCACGTTGATTCTCTACCTCATTCTGAAATTCCTTGAACTTTTCAAAGGTCTCAGACTTGTGTTTCATCAAGTAGACATACCCATATCTACTCAAGTAAATCGGTGAGAGTGAGAACATAACGATATCTTCCGCGAGCCTCAACGCTCATTGGACCGCACACATTAGTATGTATGATTTCCAATAAGTTGGTTGCTCGCTCCATTTTTCCGGAGAACGGAGTCTTGGTAATTTTGCCCATGAGGCATGGTTCGCATGTGTCAAATGATTCATAATCGAGAGACTCTAAAAGTCCATCAGCATGGAGCTTCTTCATGCGCTTGACACCAATGTGACCAAGGCGGCAGTGCCACAAGTATGTGGGACTATCGTTATCAACTTTACATCTTTTGGCATTCACACTATGAATATGTTTAACATCACGTTCGAGATTCATTAAGAATAAACCATTGACCATCGGGGCATGACCATAAAACATATCTCTCATATAAATAGAACAACCATTATTCTCGGATTCAAATGAGTAGCCATCTCGTATTAAACGAGATCCAGATACAATGTTCATGCTCAAAGCTGGCACTAAATAACAATTATTGAGGTTTAAAACTAATCCCGTAGGTAAATGTAGAGGTAGCGTGCCGACGGCGATCACATCGACCTTGGAACCATTCCCGACGCGCATCGTCACCTCGTCGCCCTTCGCCGGTCTCCGCTTATTCCGCAGCTCCCGCTTTGAATTACAAATATGAGCAAGGGCACCGGTATCAAATACCGGGAGCTATTACGAATCTTGGTAAGGTACACATCAATTACATGTATATCACATATACCTTTAGTGTTGCCGGCCTTCTTGTCCGCTAAGTATTTGGGACGATTCCGCTTACGATGTCCGCTTCCCTTGCAATAAAAGCACTGGGTTTCAGGCTTGGGTCCATTCTTTGACTTCTTCCGGCAAGCTGGCTTATCGGGCGCGGCAACTCCTTGCCGTCCTTCTTGAAGTTCTTCTTACCCTTGCCTTTCTTGAACTTAGTGGTTTTATTCACCATCAACACTTGATGTTCCTTCTTGATTTCTACCTCCGCTGATTTCAGCATTGAATATACCTCAGGAATGGTCTTTTCCGTCCCTGCATATTGAAGTTCATCACAAAGCTCTTTTAGCTTGGTGGAAGCGACTGGAGGATTCTGTCAATAACCGTGTCATCCGGGAGATTAACTCCCAGCTGAGTTAAGCGGTTGTGCAACCCAGACATTTTGAGTATGTGCTCACTGACAGAACTATTTTCCTCCATCTTACAGCTAAAGAACTTGGTCGGAGACTTCATATCTCTCGACCCGGGCATGAGCTTGGAAAACCATTTTCAGCTCTTCGAACATCTCATATGCTCCGTGTTGCTCAAATGCTTTTGGAGCCCCGGTTCTAAACTGTAAAGCATGCCGCACTGAACGAGGGAGTAATCATCAGCACGAGACTGCCAAGCGTTCATAACGTCTTGGTTCTCTGGGATGGGAGCTTCACCTAGCGGTGCTTCTAGGACATAATCTTTCTTTGCAGCTATGAGGATGATCCTCGGGTTCGGGACCCAGTCCGTATAGTTGCTGCCATCATCTTTCAGCTTGGTTTTCTCTAGGAACGCGTTGAAGTTGAGGTGGACATGAGCGTTGGCCATTTGATCTACAAGACAAATTTGCAAAGGTTTTTAGACTAAGTTCATGATAATTAAGTTCATCTAATCAAATTATTTAATGAACTCCCACTCAGATTAGACATCCCTCTAGTCATCTAAGTGATACATGATCCGAGTTGACTAGGCCGTGTCCGATCATCACGTGAGATGACTAGTCATCATCGGTGAACATCTCCATGTTGATCGTATCTTCCATACGACTCATGTTCGACCTTTCGGTTTCTTGTGTTCCGAGGCCATGTCTGTACATGCTAGGCTCGTCAAGTTAACCTAAGTGTTTATGCATGTGTAAATCTGTCTTACACCCGTTGTATGTGAACGTTAGAATCTATCACACCCGATCATCACGTGGTGCTTCGAAACAACGAACTTCATAGCGGTATGCAGTTAGGGGAACACTTTCTTGAAATTATTATGAGGGATCATCTTATTTACTACCGTCGTTATAAGTAAACAAGATGCAAAACATGATAAACATCACATGCAATCAAATAGTGACATGATATGGCCAATATCATATAGCTCCTTTGATCTCCATCTTCGGGGCTCCATGATCATCTTCGTCACCGGCATGAAACCATGATCTCCATCATCATGATCTCCATCATCGTGTCTCCATGGGGTTGCTCGCCAATTATTACTTCTACTACTATGGCTAACGGTTTAGCAATAAAGTAAAGTAATTACATGGCGTTGAATCAATGACACGCAGGTCATACAATAATTAAGACAACTCCTATGGCTCCTACCGGTTGTCATACTCATCGACATGCAAGTCGTGATTCCTATTACAAGAACATGATCTCATACATCACATATATAGCATTCATCATTCATCACAACTTTTGGCCATATCACATCACAAGCACATGCTGCAAAAACAAGTTAGACGTCCTCTAATTGTTGTTGCTTGTTTTACGTGGCTGCAATAGGGTTCTAGCAAGAACGTTTTCTTACCTATGTAAAAGCCACAACGTGATTTGTCAACTTCTATTTACCCTTCATAAGGACCCTTTTCATCGAATCCGCTCCAAGTAAAGTGGGAGAGACAGACACCCGCTAGCCACCTTATGCAACTAGTGCATGTCAGTCGGTGGAACCTGTCTCACGTAAGCGTACGTGTAAGGTCGGTCCGGGCCGCTTCATCCCACAATACCGCTGAAGCAAAATAAGCCTAGTAGTGGCAAGAAAGTTGACAACATCTACGCCCACAACAAATTGTGTTCTACTCGTGCAAAGAGAACTACGCATAAACCTAGCTCATGATGCCACTGTTGGGGAACGTTGCAGAAAATAAAAAAATTCTACGCTTCACCAAGACCAATCTATGAGTTCATCTAGCAACAAGAGAGATGAGTGCATCTACATACCCTTGTAGATCGCGAGCGGAAGTGTTCAAGAGAACGGGGTTGAGGGAGTCGTACTCGGCGTGATCCAAATCACCGATGATCCTAGTGCTGAACGGACAGCACCTCCGCGTTCAACACATGTATGGTTGGGAAGACGTCTCCTCCTTCTTGATCCAGCAAGGGGGAAGGAGAGGTTGATGAAGATCCAGCAGCACGACGGCGTGGTGGTGGATGCAAAGACGATCTCAGGCTTCGCCAAGCGTCTGCGAGAGGGCGAGGTGTAGCAAGGGGAGAGGGAGGCGCCAAGAGCATGGGTGCGGCTGCCCTCCCTCCCCCCTCTTTATATAGGCCTCCAAGGGGGGGGGCGGCCCTGGAGATGGGATCTCCAAGGGGGGCGGCGGCCAGGGGGGTGGCTTCCCCCCCAAGCCAGGTGGAGGTGCCCCCACCCCTAGGGTTTCCCAATCCTAGGCGCAGGGGGGGCAAGGGGGGTCGCACCAGCCCACCAGGGGCTGGTTCCCCTCCCACTTCAGCCCATGGGGCCCTTAGGGATAGGTGGCCCCACCCGATGGACCCCGGGACCGTTCCGGTGGTCCCAGTACAATACCGGTGACCCCCGAAACTTTCCTGATGGCCGAAACCTGACTTCCTATATATATTTCTTTACCTCCGGACCATTCCGGAACTCCTCGTGATGTCCGGGATCTCATCCGGGACTCCGAACAACTTTCGTGTTACTGCATACTCATATCTATACAACCCTAGCGTCACCGAACCTTAAGTGTGTAGACCCTACGGGTTCGGGAGACATGCAGACATGACCGAGACGCCTCTCCGGTCAATAACCAACAACGGGATCTAGATACCCATGTTGGTTCCACATGCTCCTCGATGATCTCATCGGATGAACCACGATGTCGAGGATTCAAGCAACCCTGTATACAATTCCCTTTGTCAATCGGTACGTTACATGCCCGAGATTCGATCGTCGGTATCCCAATACCTCGTTTAATCTCGTATCGGCAAGTCACTTTACTCTGCATGCAATGCATGATCCCGTGACCAGACACTTGGTCACATTGAGCTCATTATGATGATGCATTACCGAGTGGGCCCAGAGATACCTCTCCGTCATATGGAGTGACAAATCCTAGTCTCGATTTGTGCCAACCCAACAAACACTTCCGCAGATACCCGTAGTGTACCTTTATAGTCACCCAGTTACGTTGTGACGTTTGGCACACCCAAAGCACTCCTACGGTATCCGGGAGTTGCACAATCTCATGGTCTAAGGAAATGAAACTTGACATTTGGAAAAGCTCTAGCTAAACGAACTACACGATCTTTGAGCTATGCTTAGGATTGGGTATTGTCCATCACATCATTCTTCCAATGATGTGATCCCGTTATCAATGACATCCAATGCCCATAGTCAGGAAACCATGACTATCTGTTGATCAACGAGCTAGTCAACTAGAGGCTCACTAGGGACACGTTGTGGTCTATGTATTCACATGTGTATTATGATTTTCGGATAACATAATTATAGCATGAATAATAACCATTTTATTATTGCCTCTAGGGCATATTTCCAACACAAATATTATTTTCCACTCAAGAAAAATGAAGGAGATGGGATAAGATGGCTTCCTTAAAATATAAAAGAGATGGAAATTTAATTTGAATATTAGTTGGAGTTTTTAGAACTTATTTGGTATTTATTCGATTTGCAAAAAGTGCATTACATGCATTAGGAAAATATTTTCAAATTCTTCTATGCTTGAATAAATGTTCATTGTGCTCTAGATATTCCAAGGTAATTTTAGAAATTATCGTGGTATTTTTAGGATTTTGTTTGGTTTCGTTTTGGCCTCAGAAAGTTTTTTGTAAAAAAACGACGCCAAGACTACAGCAGCCCCGCCACCGCTAGCCAGAGCCGGCCCACGGCCAGAGCAAGCCGCGCCAGGCCAGGAGCACCGCGGCCTTCTCCCAGCGCCCGGAGGCCACCGCCTCGCACGCCGATGTCTCCCTCTCGCTCGTAGGCAGCTGCCGCTGCAAGATGGAGCCAGCCCGTATCATCTCCAACCTCCTGATCCTCCCGTTCAGATAGAGCATGCGCCCGTGCCCCGAACCCGCCGGCCGCATCCTCTCGGGATAAGCATCATCCCCACGACTCCGCAGCCCCTCCTCGCGCCTATAAATGCCCCAGACGCCCCTCGTTCGATTCTGCCACTTTGCTCGCCTCCTCGCTCATCCCAGCTACCGCCTTCGTCTGTTGGATCTCGCTGACGCCGGAGGACCTCACCGTCGTTTTTTGTCGCCCGTAGACCACCCCGGCCTCCACTCTCTCTGTCAATCTCATTCTCTCGATCTAACGCATCTCGTTCACATGTTGCTTTGCCCCTAGGTTCGCCGGAGACGCCGCCCTGACAACATGTGTCCTCGTCGGAGCACAAAGCCCCCGCCCTTCTCTGCATCCGTCTCGGCCACCCCGAGCGCGCCGCCTCCACCATCGGACCGCCATTCCGTGTCGGTTCCGTTCGCCTTCTCCCCGCTGCTGGAGGCCACCGCAGCCGCCGCCCCGTCCGCCGCCTAACGCTAGCGCCGCAGACTCCCATACGTCACCGTCGCTACCGTAAGACGAGCCCCCTCTCGTTCATTTATTTTTACTTTTTTAGTATTAGATCGGTTAACCATGGTTTTATTAAACCGTGCGGTTAGTGAAAACCGGTCTCCGGCTTTCTTCTTATTTAGCCGCGGTAGTGGTTTTATTTTACTTAGTGGCCGTTCGTCGTATAACTGCTGGAGTGAACACTAAACCGCACGTGGCCAGGGACCTGGTCGTTAATAAAAATTTCACAGTCAAGTCCCTGAGTCTTCAGTTTAGCCCCTAAATTTAGGTTAGACACATCTTTTTAATCGTAGATCCAACCTCGATGAAACCAGCAGCAAATTCTTCGTATTGATTAGATCTATCCAGCACTGTCATCTTTGTAAACTTTTGTCGGATTCAAATTTGAATTTATTTAGATTTGAATTCAAACTTCAAATGGCCATATCTCCTAAATCACAGCTCCAATTAAGTTAATTCTTTTTGTGTTTCGTCACTGTAGCCAAACCCTACCACTTGGACCAATCTCAAAATATTTTTTTCACACATTAGTATCTAACCATGATAGTTTTACTATTATGCCATGTATGCACTTTAGTTCACATCACATCTTTGCACCCTATGCCACATGTTGTTTTGCACTTACGATATTTCCATGCTAGTTAAGTGTGTTGAATGTTCATTTGGTTTTTCTGAGACTTTGTGCTTTGCATGTTCTTCTTGGTTCTCTGAAATGATTGCTTATGTGAGTGCAATGTTTGACTTTATAGATTTCATCGGAGAGTGACGGATAGTTCTATTAAGTAAATTTCTGAGAGCGATATAATTTTCATCAACTATTACCAGGCAAGTTCACATTTGACCATTCTTCCAATTACCTATGTTTATATTATGCACTTAGTCCTTTTGTGGTAGGATTGCATGGTAGGATTTATTTTTGCGGATGGCTATGTTGCTACCTAGTAGTTCATTTTAGGTAGGTCTGATCTATACATCCTTGTCACCACCGTAAGTTTATTTTTGCCTCGCTAAATGTAGACGTGGTTTGGGAAGCGAACATGGTGAGACATGAGTGACAAAGTAGTAAGCAGGACCAAGACTTGTAAATGAACTACCTGGGCGGTATTTGGTTTGAATGGTGGTGAAGTACAGTGGGAGCATTCATGGTTAATCCATGTTGGTGCACCACTAGTGGTCGGCCGCCCAGGCTAAAAAAGATCAATCATATTCTCATGTCTAGAAGCTTACGTGTGCAGCCACAAGCCAACATGGGCTCTGGCTTTGTTGAGTAGTTAGTGTGACCCCTTTCGGGATGGGCTAGCATATGTAGAATGAGTAGGTGTACCGGGCTATCCGTGGGTTAAGGGGAAATACTTTCGAAAGACTATGTCTCGGTCATCCTGTTCCCAAACACCAGGCAGTGCGAGAATTACAAGGGAGGCGATCGAGTCTTGTGGGGAAAAGTGCGCAAACCTATGCAGAGTGTTAAAACCTAATCGATTAGTCGTGTCCCCGGTTACGGACAACTTGAGCATCTAGTAGTGGAAATGTCGGGAGATCTCATCACCCCTAATTAAACAATTGGGTTTTAAATGAAACTTTGGTAATGGATTGAGTTGGGTTTGCCAACTCATCCTATGCTATTGTGTAGTAGTAGAATGATATTTCTTATTCTAGGGAAAAACTAGCTTTATGAAAAAAAAAACTAAACTTAGAGCTTTCTACCAGCCAAATTGCATGTACACAAAGGTTCATTATTCTTAGGATGTGACTGCGAGTACATTCAATGTACTGACCTACAGGGCTGCAACGTCTTATGTTGCAGGAATTTCTACGATGAGTAAGAGTTACATTGTAGGGTTACGGTCTACACTCAACTGGCCGTTGGCGTTGATGGGATTCCACACCCGTTCAATTGTTTCCGCTGAGACTTAAGAGGTATATACTGGTTTTATTTTATTTATACATGTGGTTGCACTTTGATATATACATCGATGTCTTTATGCGTACAAAGACATCTTGATCCGAGGATGGCACAGATACACAGAGGCTTGACCGTTTGAGGTCGGGTCGCTACATGATGAGAATCCTTGCTATGAGAAACTAAAAAACAAAATTGGATACATTGGCCATCGTCAATTCCTTCCTAGAAACATGTTTAGAAGATAGAGAAACCGTTTACTAACAACATAGAGCATAGGGATCCACCAAGGAAGTTCACAAGCAAAGAAGTTGATTAGTTCTTACAGCTTGCTAAGGAGAATTTCAAACCAGGGAAGTGCAAAGATAATAATCCCACATGGCACCTGAGGGCGAGCTTACATGATTTGCCATACTGGAAGGATATCATGTTACCTCACATCCTGGATGTTATGCCCATTGAGAAGAACATATGTGAGAGTATCATTGGTACACTCCTTGAACTTGATGGTAAGAACATGGGTACCATTAGCGCAACATTGGATTGACAACACAATGGGATGTGGGATACACATTGGTTGCAAGAAGATCCGAAGAATAATGGTTCTTACATAAAGTATCCTGCACCATGGACACTTAGTAAGGAAAACAAAATAAAGCTTTGCAAGTCTCTAGCTAATGTCAAATTCCCAGATGGTCATGCTGCAAACTTAGCAACATATGTGGATATTCAAACTAGTAAATTACATGGTCTAAAGACGCATCATGATTACCACACACACTCCTGCAGACTATCTTACCATCTGGTCTAAGAGGCACTGTCTCTAAGGAGATGTATGAGGATATCGCTTTACTAGGAATATTTTTAAGGAGTTGTGTGCCAAGACATTAAGAATCGACGTCTTGAAGCAATTGAGAGCTAATATTCCTAAAATTCTTTGCAAGCTTGAGAAGCTGTTCCCACCTTTTTTTCGTCGATGTAATGGTGCACCTACCTGTACATCTTCCGGATGAGGCACTACTAAGGGGACCTGTCCAATATGATTGGATGTTTCCAGTTGAGAGAAGGCTTGGGTACCTCAAGTCAATTGTGTGTAACATAGCAAGGCCCGAAGGTTCAATTTTGGAGTCCTATATTAGTTATCAGTGCTTGATGTTTTGCTCCAAATATTTGAAAGAAGACATAGAGACCAGTTTTAAGAAACCAAAGAGGAACATGAGTAAGAATGATAAGAAGGACCAAAAGTATAAATCTAGGAGAAGAAGCCTAGGTATATTTTCAGATGGTGGTCCTATTGGCATTGTGGCGGCCCATAAGAAAACATGCTCGGAGCAAATTGAAAAATGCATAGATATATACTTGACAACTATCCACAAGTAGAAAAGTACATGGAGTAAGTTTCAATCACCTAACTAACTCCTACTTCAATGTTGTGAACAAGTATATTTTAACTAAGTTCAGCACTAGTTTACTTCTTTTCCATAGGGTTCATAAGGAAGAATTAATGAAAATGGGTGCGTGAAACTTGAAGCAGAAGCACAACGAGGAGTTCATTAGCTAGTTTGAAGATCATGTAAGGAAATTTAGAAATGTGCCCGAAGATTTAAAAATGCTATCAAAAGAGCCAGACATGCATGTACGTCCGTGGGATGCCTGCACTGTCAATAGTGTTATGTTCCGTACCGTGAATTCTGAAAACGACCGAAGGACTCAAAAATCGGGTATCATGATGAAGGTAGGTGTTGAAAACTCTGAAGAAGAGAGGGAACTATATAGGGTGCTGAAGCAAGTTCTTGAGGTCAATTACGGAGACAGATCATTATTTTCTGTTTAGATGTGATTGGTTTGACCTTGATGGCCTGAAAAAGAAAAGCTTGAAGATGAAGTCTGATGGGTTTTTTCAAAGCATGAATACTTCCACATTCTGGTACCAGGAAGCTCTATTTATGCCGGCGTCCCAAGCTACCACATGTATTTACTTGGAGGACACAAAGTTTGGTCATCCATGGAAGGTGGTTGTGCTTATTGGGACCAGAGGCACAGACAATGTTCCAGAAAATTTTGATGGTGAGCTGGACGCGACTGTACAAGCCTATCAAGAAGTAGCCCATTCTTCACCACATTGTTTTGCTGCGGATGTTGACGATGAAGTGGAGCATCATGATGCTGTCGGAGATGCTGAGGATGAAGAGGACGAAGATGATGCTCTCCCAAATATTGACCATGAAAGAGATAAAGGATTAGGGGTTTTAGTTCCTGCTAGTGTCGTGGAAGAAATTCGGCGTAAATTTGAGGAGGGCAATGAAGACTTTGACATGAGGGAGGATGAACTAGTTGACGAGGAGGAAATAGGTCCAGATGAGATGGATAGTGATCTTGATTAAAGGCCGTGTTACTAGCATGTTGCTTGGCTATTGAAGATGTTGATGTAATGTCGTATTAGGGGAGACTCGCGTTGAATATCACAGACATTAGTTGAACTTGCTATAATATATTTATGGAAGTGCTTGAAACTTTTCTGAAATGTATCCATTTTATTTCATAAAGGGTTTGCAAAAAGTTTAGAAATTAAACACATCATTTTATATAATTCACCTCACGAACAACTGCAGGAGAGCATACATAAGTACACATTCACCTATGACAGACACTGCAGCTAAATCCCTTCTATTCCTGCTATTAGTGGCATGCTTCAGGTAGACATTTGCCACCTTCCTCTCTTTTTTCATTCAAGCTATCTACTTGTCCTTCTCCATATTTTATTTTTGTAGCACAAAATTTTCTTCAACGAGCTTGTGGATTATACTCCTCGCTCTCTAGTTCCATTCTTCGTCCACCCACTTCAAATTTCCACGCGTGTCATAGCCGTAGTTCAGGAAAAATGAAGTTAAATCATGGATTTAACTGATGAAAACATCACATAGAAAACAATCTTTTTATTTCAAACCTCTTTTGGGCACCACAAACCTACAGCTGAAATCAAATCCGTCCGTGCAGACTCTACGGACTGGGCTACACTTGTACCTGCATGTCTCTGTCTTCTATATTCTGTTGAACTGAGAACTTTGCTCACACATTGGAATACTACCGTTTAATACAAGGAAGATTTCACCGTACTATTCACAGATACTAGTACGTTCAGTGAACAAATAATGCACCTCATATCATTAGGGAAATGGGTGCCGGGTTGACTTACCTGTGTTGGTTTTTTCCTTCCAAACAAAAACTTCGACATGATCTTCCATTCGCCAGGCAAGTCGTCGCCGCTACGTGATGTCTACTATGCAACTTTATTCTTGTAGACACGTGTTGGGCCTCCAAGCGCAGAGTTTTGTAGGACAATGGCAATTTCCTCTCAAGTGGATGACCTAAGGTTTATCAATTTGTGGGAGGTGTAGGATGAAGATGGACTATCTCAAACGATCCTGCAACCAAATACAAGAAAACTCTTGTGTCCCCAACACACCCAATACAATGGCAAATTGTATAGGTGCACTAGTTCAGCGAAGAGATGATGATAAAAGTGTAATATTGATGGTAGAAATATATTTTTATAATCTGAATAAATGAAAACAGCAAGGTAACAAATAGTAAACAGGCACAAAAACGATATTGCAATGCTTGAAAACAAGGCCTAGGGTCTATACTTTCGCTGGTGCAATCTCTCAACAATGCTAACATAGTTGGATCATAGGATTATCCCTCAAAGTGTAATAAAGAATCACTCCCGAGTTCCTATTAGCGCGGAACAAAAGATAAAATTTGTTTGTAGGGTACGAAACCACCTCAAAACAATTCTTTCCGATCGATCTAATCAAGAGTTCGTACTAAAATAACACAAAGCTATTTTTCCAGTTCGATCTATCCTAGAGTTTGTACTAAAATAACACCAAAGCAAATTCATATTCACAATACTCAATCCACACAAAGAACTACAAAGAGACCCCAAAATTTCTATCGGAGAAAAGATAATAAAAATGTGCATCAACCCCTATGCATAGATTATCCCAATATCACCGCGGGAATCCGCGAGTTGAATGCCAAAACACATATCAAGTGAATCAATATGATACCCCAATTGTCACCTCAAGTATTCATACCGCAAGATATATATCATGTGTTCTCATCTTTGAATATTCAATCCGACAAGACAAAACTTCAAAGGGTAAAGACTCAGTTCATCAAACCAAGAGTATAGAGGGGAGAAACATCATATGATACGACTATATTAACAAAGCCCATGATATAGATCACGAGAGAGAGAGAGAGAGAGAGAGAGAGAGAGAGAGAGATTAAACACATAGCTACTTGTACAAACCCTTAGCCCCGAGGGTGGACTACGCCCTCCTCATCATGGTAGCCGCCGAGATGATGAAGATAGCCACCGGAGATGATTCCCCCCTCCGGCAGGGTGCCGAAACGGGGTCTAGATTGGTTTTCGTGGATACAGAGACCTTGCAGCGGCGGAACTTCTGATCTAGGTTAACCCCGATGGGTTTCGGAATATTTGGGAATTTATAGTGCAAAGAAAGGGTGCGGGAGGCCATCGAGGTGGGCACAACCCATTTGGGTGCGCCAGGGGGGCCCGATGCGCCCTCGTGGATTGTGCCCCCATCGGGGCACCCCCCAGGTGCAGCTCTGGCCCATTGGGTTCCTTCTGGTCCATAAAAAATCCCCGTGGAGTTTCGTTGCGTTTGGACTCCATTTGGTATTGATTTCTTGCGATGTAAAAAACAAGCAAAAAACATCAACTGGCACTGGGTCAATAGGTTAGTCCCAAAAAATGATATAAAGTTGCTATAAAATGATTGTAAAGCATCCAAGAATGATAAAATAACAACATGAATACTCATAAATTATAGATACGTTGGAGACGTATCAGCATCCCCAAGCTTAATTCCTGCTCGTCCACAAGTAGGTAAATGATAAAAGAAATAATTTATGAAGTGTGAATGCTAGAAAAGTGCATAAGTTTGATCAATGACAATTTCAATGACTTTTCCTAGCATCTGTAACATCCCAAATTTTCAATTTGGAATGTTATACATAGGTCATCCATGCATATCATATTTTATTGCATCTTCGTTCCGCAATCCTCGAAATCCTAAGCAACTCAAGGACCCTCGGAGAGAGTTGGGGATTTTTCCGGTTTTCATATTTGATTTTTATGAAATAATGAAACGAGGATTTCTGATTTTAATTATTTTTCTCTCCGAAAAATATTTCATATTAAAAAAATGAGAGGAGATAATATGACTTCTCCAAAGCAATTGAAATATTGCAGGAAAAATGTTAAAATCATTTCTTGGATTTTATTTGAGTTTTTTTGGATTTTATTTGCATTAGAAAAATTGCACGTTTTCAAAATTGCATTTTAGGGCCAAGAAAATGTTCATCTCGTTCTAAATATTTCATTTAGACGGTGAAAATTTGTTTTGGCATTTTCAGATTTTTATTTTATTTTATAGGATTTATTTTCTGTCGGCGGAATTATATAAAAAAAACTTCCTCATACCGACCGGGCCTAAGGCCCGGCCGCCGCCTACACAAGGCCATGGGCCGCCGACCTAGACTCCAAGTCCGAGCCGGACTCCCCGTTGCCGTCGCTGCCTTGCCCCTCCCCAAGCACCGCCGCCTCCCTTAAATACCACCGTCGCTCGAGCCCAAGTCGCCGCCCGCCTCTCGAGCCATGACCGCCGCGCCGCCACAGCCCCACTGGCGGAACCCCGCCGAGCCGAGCCGAGGTAGCCGCCCGCCGCCCAGTTTTTCTAAAGAAAATCGTCGTTTTTTTAGAAAAACCCTAGTTCGGTTTTTTTTCGGTTCGCCGGTTTTTCCGTGGTACTTTTAATTTGCGGACGTTCGTCCGTGCGTTCGTTTTAACGAACGGTAGTTTGCCCGTTAGTTACAGCTAACGAACGCTCGTTAGTTAGTCTATTCGTCAGTTTTCTTTTAATCGGATTTTTCCGTGATTATTCTCGATCGCGATTTCTGATCCGATCTTAATTTCTGGTTATCTTTTCGTTCGTTAGTCGAAATCAGGCGATTAAAGCGCCTAGATTTTCGTCTCAAGACCCTCTTTCTGTCTAAACAACTTAAACAAGATTTTGATACTTTAAAATTTGACCCTAGTTCAGATTAGTAAACGGATCTTCTTTCTTTCGCCGTTTGAGTTTCGTTGTTCCGTTTGGTTTGATTCTTTTTGCGAACCGGAGTTCTTAAGTTGAACTTTCTGGTCAACCTCTTTTATTTGAGTTTTGCTTGTGCATCTTTGTTTGTTGCTTATGTATGTTATTGTTTGCTTGCGATAGAATTCCCGGAGTGCGAAGCGTGTTACTACGAGGTTCTAGGATTCGCGGATCATCAGCAAGGCAAGTAACACTTTGATCATACTCTTTTCATACCCAGTTTTTATGCATTAGTTCCTATCCTCAAACATTGCATGATTAGGATGTCATTAACTTGTGGGTTGGGAAGTAGTTGTTGAGGTAGAACCTATTTCCCTATTACTATCAAACCCTTGGGAGTTACTTCTACGTGTTGCTTATATTGCTATGCTATGCTCGTAGACGTGGTTGGGTTTGAGTGAATCCATGAGAGATGTGAGATTGTTAATTAATGGTTCAACTTAAGGTGGCAACTTAAAATTAACATCTGGGTGGATTGAGGCACCTGGGAACCCAGTGTTGTCTGTTTTATTTTTTTTGGAAATCCCAGGGTACCCTTGTGATCTTCCTATGGACCGCCACCCAGGCTTAAAGGGAACTGAGATGATTCATGCTAGAAACTTTTGTGTGCAACCACAAGCTACTATGGGCTCTAGCATAGTTGAGTAGGTTACGTGAAGCTCTTGAAGAGGTAGATCAGCAGGTAGTGGGTTTTGTAGGTTTGGTATGGTCTACCCGGAGTAGAGAGTTAATGTTTCTGAAAGACTGTGTCTCGGTCATCCGTTCCTGAAACACCATGCAGTGCGAGAAATCAACGGAGGCGATCAAGTCTTGTGGGGAAAAGTGCGCAAACATCTGCAGAGTGGACAATCTAATCATGGTTAGCCGTGTCCCCGATTATGGACAATCTTGAGTATCTAGTACTTGGGTTATCACATGTATCTCATCACTCTTTAATTAATATTGTTGCGTTGTTAACTACTTTAATTGGGATTGAGTTGGGGTTTTACCTTCTCAATGTTTCAACCACCATGATAGTTAAATTAAAAACTATTCCTTTGTTGTAGGGAAAAATCGGCTTTTCGCAGAACTATAACCACAGAGCTTTCCACCAGCCAAATATGCATGTAGTGATAGCATTATTTTGTTCTTGCTCTACTGTGTTATTTTGCCAGCATATTCCATGTGCTGACCCATTCTCGGGCTGCAACGTATTTTGTTGCAGACTTTTTAGACGAGGAGTAAGGTTCGTTAGGCCGTTGCCGTGCAGCTCAGCTATGTCGTTGGAGTTGATGGACTCACTTTATCTTCCAAGCCTTCCGCGGTTATCGCATTAGATGGCCTTAATCCATACTATTGTAATAATTTCTCTTCTGAGACATTCGATGTAATAAGTGTGTGATTGCTACTCTGTTATAAATCCTTCGAGTACTGTGTGTGTCAGCATTACTGATCCAGGGATGACCTTTGAAGCACGTAGAGACTTGACCATCTCGAGGTCGGGTCGCTACAAGATGGTATCGAGCACACGCCGAGTGTAGGACATGACCACTAAGATAAACCATAGGTCACTCTTCTCTACTCATTTCGACTCCTCTCCATTTTTCCACTCTTTAGGATGATTTGAGATGAAGAACAAGTTTATGCAACCGGATGAAGACACACCTTTTGGACGCCACTTGAAGGAAGTCACTAGGTACTTGAACATTGGAATACCAAGCTTCACCGGACGCATAACGCCACCTTACCGAGAAGAGGAACGCTGGATGATTCAAGTACAAGTTCCGGAAGGACGTTCTCGCCAACTTCTAAACCCATAGAATTTTCTTTGAAGCACCCACAGGAGTCTAGGCAAGAGCATGGAAGCTCACATTACCATGGGACGTATTGGAGAAGTCTACAACAGGGAGCTTAAGGACACCATCTATCAAATATGTGGACGCCGAGACGAGCAATGGGAAGTAATCAGCACCAAGAAGGATAGATCCATTGCAGCTTTCACTCAGGAACTAAACCAGCACATTCGACGTCAGGAGAACCAGATGTGCGCAGACATGATGGAGTTGAAGAAGGCGAAGACTAGGATCATCGAGCTGGAGGAAGAACTCAAGTTTACACGTGATGGATATGAGGAAGAAATCAAGACACTATTGGAGAAGAACGACGACTGGTTAAAAGATCGGAGTATTCATGGGAGGACCAGACCGGAAGAAGAAGACGACGACCCCACTTGCGGACAACTACATCATCATCGATTTACACCGATTCCGATCCAAGTGACGCGACTACGAAGACGGTTGGAGCAGATATCATGGAGTCTTCCACCGATCAAAATTTCTAGATGACCACCATATATTAGTAGTATTTCCCCATGTATTTAGTAGCGTTGAGCACTTATGCGATAGTTCTAGACCGTTTGTATGCCCTTGCTTGATTGATTGAGTGAAATGATTGTGTTTGCCTCATGTGCATATGGGTAGTGTTTTCCCGTTAGACCTTTTTCTATTCTAATCTCTTCCATCTAAACCCATCAGATGCCTCCGAGACGTGACACCGGTTTTGCTTTCCCACCGGAGCTCACCCAGTTGATCCAGTAGCAGAATGCTTTGATGCAATTGCTAGTTCAGAACCAGGGCAACAACAACAACAACTCCGTCACGGTGGAAAACCTAGCCCGCTTTTCTAAGGTTACTGACCGACGGTGTTTTCCAAAGAGCACCGAGCCAATAGTTGTCGATGATTGGCTACGCCGTATCGGAAGGAGTTAACCACCGCAGGATGCACAGATCTTTGAGAAGGTGCGCTTTGCCGCACATCAATTGGATGGACCAACAGCCTCATGGTGGGAGAATTACCGACTACTTTTCCTATAGCCAATGTTACTTGGGACCAGTTTCCAGCAAGCTTTTCATACAGCCCATTTCTCAACCGGAGCCATGCAGATGAAGAAGCGTGAGTTTCGCAACTTATGCTGGGGAACCGTCATCGTGGCTCAAGACATGGATGAGTTTAGCAAGTTATCACGCTATGCCCCCGAGGATGTGGCCTACGGATGCATGCGAAGGTGAGAAGTTTATGGAAGGGCTGAATGATGAGATGAGCATGCATTTGATGGTGGCAACTTTCAACAACTACCAGGAGTTGGTAGATAAGACCCTTATGATTGAAGGGAAGCAGCAGCAGATTGAGAGCCGAAAGAGGAAGTATGGGCAAGGGAAGTATAACTCAAAGCGCCAAAGAAGCCTCGCTTAACCCCGAACTCGGGAGGACTAGTACATAACCATGGAGGCCACAACCACATTGGAGGAGGATCGCATAACCACAATGGTGCCAAGGACGGAAATGGGAACAGAGTTAATAACAACCAGAACTGCTCCAACCCAGCTACACCCGCCAAAAGAGACCTAAGTCAAGTTACTTGCTTTAAGTGCGGGAAGACAGGGCACTATGCCAATGATTGCCCTGAAGGAAGGGATGGAAACGGAAATGGAAGCGCTGAGAAGAAGCCCAATCCATTCAATAAAGGACAAGTGAACCACATTAACATGGAGGAGGTTGAAGAGCAGACGGACGCGATAATAGGTAAGTTTTTGGTTAAGTCATTTACCGCTCTTGTTCTTTTCGATACTAGTGCATCGCATTCATACATATCAAGGGGATTTGTGGATAAGTTTAAGCTACCAACCCAAACCCTTAGGACCCCTCTTTTAGTAAGCTGCTCGAGCAGAGTACATGGCTAGCCGATGGTGCAACCAGATACCCCTAACCATTGGCACACATGTTTTTCCGTCTGACCTAATTATCTTGGAGTCGCAAGGATTGGATGTGATATTAGGTATGGACTGGATGTCAAAGTATGGAGGAAGCATTGACTGTGCTAGCAAATCAATTTACCTCACCACCCCGGAAGGAAAAAGGATTAAGTATGTATCTAGGCATGTGCCTAGGAGGAGCCAAGTGAATGCCCTCACGGGAGTTGTTCAGGAGGAAGTGCCTGTAGTAAAGGATTACCCGGATGTTTTCCCAGAGGAGTTACCAGGCATGCCACCGGATCGAGACATTGATTTTTTGATAGAGCTATTGCAGTGCATGGGCCAATATCCAAGAGACCCTATCGGATGCCCGCAAATGATCCGGAGGAAATTAAGAAGCAGATCAAGGAGTTATTGGAGAAAGGTGACATTCGAAGGAGTTCATCACCTTGGGGAGCCCCAGTGCTTTTGGTTGAGAAGAAGGATAAATCCCTAAGGATGGTTGTTGATTACCGAGCCTTTAATGAAGTAACGATTAAGAACAAGTACCCACTGCCGATGATCAATGATCTGTTTGATCAGCTGCAAGGAGCCAAGGTGTTTTCGAAGATTGATTTACGATCGGGATACCATCAGTTGAAGATTCGAGAGAAGGATATACCAAAGACAGCGTTCACCAGGCGGTATGGATTATACGAGTATACGGTCATGTCATTTGGACTGACTAACGCCCCTGCCTATTTCATGAGCATGATGAACAAGGTGTTCATGGAGTATTTGGACAAGTTTGTTGTGGTGTTTATTGATGATATTATGGTATACTCGAAGAACGAAGAGGAACACAAGGAGCATTTGTGTTTAGTTCTCGAGAAACTTCGTGGAACACCAGCTTATACGCCAAGTTCGGCAAGTGCGAGTTTTGGTTGAAGGAAGTTTGATTTCTTGGGCATGTTATATCAGAGAGGTATAGCGGATCCCAGCAAGAAGGT
Organism: Aegilops bicornis; assembly: GCA_021605145.1. Taxonomy (NCBI): domain Eukaryota; kingdom Viridiplantae; phylum Streptophyta; class Magnoliopsida; order Poales; family Poaceae; genus Aegilops; species Aegilops bicornis. The sequence continues at coordinate 547,393,329 of CM038671.1, read as the reverse complement.
TCGATCGATCCTTTGAATGGTTGGCACCCACTTCAGTTAGCGAGATCCGCAGTTTCCTTGGACTCGCAGGATACTATCGGAGATTCATTGAGAATTTTTCCAAGATTGCTAAGCCAATGACTGAATTGCTTAAGAAGGATACTAAGTTTAAATGGACAGAAGATTGTGAGGCAAGTTTTTAGGAACTGAAGAAACATTTGACTACAGCCCCAGTGCTAACACTGCCAGATATACATAAGGAGTTCCAAGTTTATTGCGACGCCTCTCGCTTAGGACTTGGATGTGTGCTTATGCAGGACGGAAGAGTTGTTTCATATGCCTCACGACAACTAAAACCCCATGAGTTGAACTATGCCACGCATGATTTGGAGTTAGCAGCTGTAGTGCATGCATTCAAAACCTGGAGGCATTATCTTACTGGAAATCGTTGTGATGTGTACACGGATCATAAGAGTTTGAAGTACATTTTCACGCAAAAGGAGTTGAACCTTAGGCAGAGGAGATGGTTGGAGCTTATAACGGATTATGATATGAAGCTACACTATCATCCAGGAAAGGCCAATGTCGTAGCTGACGCTTTGAGCCAGAAAAGTTACGCTAATATCCTTGAAAGTAAGGGATTCCTGAAGGAGTTAGCTAAGGATATCATGGAACTTCGGTTGGAGATTGTTCCAAGAGGTTTCATTGCGACAATGGAGGTTCAGTCGGCATTGTTGGACAAGATTCGAGAAGCTTCGGAAGAATGACAAAGAGATTGCGAGATAAAGGAGAAGATGAGTAAAGGAAAGGCCAAAGGTTTTCGTGAGGATGAGCACGACACCTTATGGTTTGAGGACCGAGTTTATGTGCCCAACAACCCAGAGATCAGGAAGTTAATACTTCAGGAGGCTCATGACTCACCATACTCGATACACCCCGGAAACACCAAGATGTATTTGGATCTGAAAGAACGTTTCTGGTGGACTGGTATGAAGAAGGATATTGCAGAGTATGTAGCTGTATGTGATGTATGTCAGAGAGTCAAGGCAGAGCATCAGAAGCCATGAAGACTATTACAGCCTATGCCGATACCCGAATGGAAGTGGGAAAAACTTGGCATGGATTTTATCACCGGATTGCCCAGGACCAAAGCAGGATATGATTCAATATGGGTAGTAGTGGATCGCTTGACCAAAGTGGCTCACTTCATCCCAGTGAAAACAACATACACAAGTGCGAAGTTGGCCAAGATATATATGTCCAGGATCGTATGTCTGCATGGAGTTCCGAGGACCATCGTATCAGATAGAGGAACACAGTTCACTTCAAAGTTTTGGCATCAGTTACACCAGACTTTGGGAACAAGATTGGAGTACAGTACACCATTTCACCCGCAGATAGATGGACATACCGAGAGAGTCAACCAGATTCTGGAGGACATGTTGAGAGCCTATGCGCTAGATTATGGATCTAGTTGGGATGACAATTTGCCTTACGCAGAGTTCTCATACAACAATAGCTACCAGGCCAGTTTGAAGATGGCACCATTCAAAGCTCTGTATGGACGCAGATGCAGAACACCACTGATGTGGGATGAGGTAGGAGACCGACAGCTGTTTGGACCAGACTTGATCAAGGAGTCTGAAGAGAAGGTTAAACTGATTCGAGATAGACTGAAGATTGCTCAGTCCAGACAGAAGAGTTTTGCAGACTCAAAACGCAAGGAGGTAACCTATGAAATTGGAGATAGAGCATATCTGCGAGTATCACCTTTGCGAGGAGTGAAACGTTTTGGAGTTAAGGGAAAATTAGCTCCGAGATTTGTAGGACCGTATCGTGTTTTGGAACGGATGGGAGAAGTTGCCTACAAGCTGGAATTACCAGAAGGATTGTCAGGAGTTCATGATGTGTTCCACGTCTCACAGTTGAAGAAGTTTCATGCTGAGATGGCCGATATACCGTTAAGAGATACAGTACCCCTGGAGGCAATTCAGTTGGACAATAATTTGACTTATGAGGAGAAGCCAGTGAAGATTCTTGACTTTGCCAGCCGAGTCACCTGCAGCAAGGTTATTAAGTTTTGCAAAGTTCAGTGGAGCCACCTAGGAACGAGAGGATGATATTCGCAAGGACCACCCGCACCTATTTTTCTAGCCAACCCGAATCTCGAGGACGAGATTCATCTTAAGGGGGGTAGGTTTGTAACATCCCAAATTTTCAATTTGGAATGTTATACATAGGTCATCCATGCATATCATATTTTATTGCATCTTCGTTCCGCAATCCTCAAAATCCTAAGCAACTCAAGGACCCTCAGAGAGAGTTGGGGATTTTTCCGGTTTTCATATTTGATTTTTATCAAATAATGAAACGAGGATTTCTGATTTTAATTATTTTTCTCTCCAAAAAATATTTCATATTAAAAAAATGAGAGGAGATAATATGACTTCTCCAAAACAATTGAAATATTGGAGGAAAAATGTTAAAATAATTTGTTGGATTTTATTTGAGTTTTTTTGGATTTTATTTGCATTAGAAAAATTGCACGTTTTCGAAATTGCATTTTAGGGCCAAGAAAATGTTCATCTCGTTCTAAATATTTCATTTAGACGGTGAAAATTTGTTTTGGCATTTTCAGATTTTTAGTTTATTTTAAAGGATTTATTTTACGTCATGGAATTATATAAAAAAACTTCCGCGTCCGACTTGGCCTAAGGCCCAGTAGACAGGCCAGCCCGGCCGCCGCCATTGTGCCGCCCGTGACCGGACTCCAAGTCCGAGCCAGACTCCCGCCGCCCGCTGCCTTGCCTCCTCCCCACGCAGCCCCCCCCCTTAAATACCGCTGCCCCCTTGAGCCCAAGTCGTCGCTGCCCGCCTCTCGAGCCACAACCACCGCTGAGGGAGTCCTGGATTAGGGGGTATCCGGACAGCCGGACTGTGTATAACGTCCGGACTATTGAAGCGTGAAGATACAAGACTTCGACCCGTGTGCGAATGGAACTTTCCTTGGCGTGGAAGGCAAGCTAGGCGATCCGGATATTATATTTCCTTCCTTGTAACTGACTCCATGTAAACCCTAGCCCTCTCCGGTGCCTATATAAACCGGGGAGGTTGGTCCTTAGAAGGCCGATCACAATTACATTCATACCATCATAGGCTAGCTCTTAGGGTTTAGCCTCTACGATCTCGTGGTAGATCTACTCTTGTACTACCCATATCATCAATATTAATCAAGCAGGAAGTAGGGTTTTACCTCCATCGAGACGGCCCGAACCTGGGTAAACATCTGTGCCCATTCATTTCTGTTACCATAAGCCTTGACGCACAGATCGGGACCCCCTACCCGAGATCCGCCGGTTTTGACACCGACATTGGTGCTTTCATTGAGAGTTCCTCTATGTCGTCACCGTCAGGCTCTATGGCTCCTTCAATCATCATCAACGATGCTGTCCAGGGCGAGACTTTCCTCCCCGGACAGATCTTTGTATTTGGCGGCTTCGCACTGCGGGCCAACTCGCTTGGCCATCTGGAGCAGATCGACAGCTACGCCCCTGGCTACCAGGTCAGGTTTGGAAACCTGAACTACACGGCGGACATCCGCGGAGACTTGATCTTCGACGGATTTGGGCCCATGCCAGGAGCACCGGACAGTCACGACGAGCACGGCTTAGACCTGCCATCAGACGAAGCTCGGGGTATCGCCCCCGTAGTATCTCCGGACCTAGATCCGGAGCAGGCAGTGCTACCTAAGGACAAAGGGATGGACCCCGCCCCCCAGGTCGCGCCTTCATCGGCTGTGGAGCCGAACACGGGTCTTACCTCTGCGGTGGCCCGCGACTCCGAACCCCTGGATTCGTATCCGAATGTCGGTTCTAGTCCGAACACTCCCGAGCCCATCGGGCCGGGGTGGGCTCCGGTAATGGAGTTCACCGCCGCGGATATCTTCCAGCACTCGCCCTTTGGCGACATGCTGGACTCATTAAAGTCTCTCTCTTTGTCAGGAGGCTCTTCGCCGAACTATGTTCGGCTCGAGTGGGAGGCAGACAACGAAGGAATTCGTTGCCCACCCACCACCCACTTCATTGCCACGGTCGATGACTTAACCGAGGTACTGAACTTCGACTCCGAAGACATCGACGGTATGGACAGCGATGCAGGAGAAGATCACGAACCACCGCACACTGGGCGGTGGACAACCACTTCTTCTTATGATATATATATATATATATATATATATATATATATATATATATATATATGGTGGACACTCCGAAGGAAACCAATGGCGATGAGGCATCGGAGGATAATCCCCCAGTGGGAAAAGCAAAGTATGGGCATCTTCGGCCCCGCTCCGAGCCCCGCCATAGGAATACCGGCCCAGAAGTAGAGAACAATCCGGATGGCGCCGAAGACGAATATAACCCTAGTCGGCGTGCCTTTCATAAGGCCGGACTGGCCACTGTGGGATACTTGGAGAGGGACAACTATACGCCCCCCCTCCGAGGACGAGGCAAGTCTCGGCAATGACGAATTCGGCGTGCCCGAAGATCCAGTGGAACAAGCTCGCTTCGAGCGACGGCTCATGGCCACGGAAAAAAGCCTGCAAAAGAAGCATCATCAGCTTAATGCTGAACAAGATTCACTGGTAGACAGATAGACCAAGGTCCTGGCCACTGAAAGATACGAACCTGACCGCCCCGACAAAGGGCAGAACCAGCCACCCCAACCTAAGCAGGAGAACTCAGGGCACATGCCCCGACATCAACACATTGCTACGATCCAAAACAACACGAAGGACACAAGAAGAAGCATACTCAAGCCCCGGCTCAACAGTCACAAGCGCCAAGTCGGGAAAGCTGGTGCTAACTTCAGCAACTCCTAGTCCGGTCAACGGACAAAGAAGAACTCAGAACTATCCGGCCCGAGCCACACACTAGATCAACCTTGCGAAATTCATGGTACTCCTAGAAGGACGGCAAAGCATACCAATAGAGAATGCCGGATCCTCAAAGCAGAACGGCTAGCCGTGTGCCGGAAATAATGAAGGGAGACTTCTAGTCAGGATATCTCCCCCCTCCATAGCATATAAGTACGGCCGCTCCCCCAGACTGAGCTAACCACAGCAACTCAGTTGCAGTACCTAAGGACATAGTAAACCAGGGGCTCCAAAACACATAAAACCCCCGCAGGTGGGAAATCACCAACAACATCTCTTAAAAGATGCTGGGAGCAAAGGCCAAGTTTTTCTGGCCCATCACTCTAAACGGTTGTCTTCGGATCACCAAACAAATACTATGCCAAAAGAATAAATCTTCGCACCTCCCACCATGCGGTAATTTACCGTATGCTAGCAGAGACGAACCACGTTGGCTGGATCCGGCTTGGTAAATAACTCAGGCCAACACCATGTGATGTAATCACACCTATGGGCAAGGCCGAACCCCGCCCTCGGGGCGGATATCATACAGCCGCCGGAGTAGCGAGTCACGCATGCCTATCAAGATTTTGATATGACATACGACTATCCGGACACCAATTGAGGAGTCCGCGCTACCCACCGGTATGACGGCTGGGTTTACCAGGGCCCGATCAGGAGCCCTCGGACCAACCACAAGCGGACGCTCGGCTACCTCCGAGTATTTGCCTTACAAACTAACTTTGATGCAGAACAGGATAGCTGACGCGGAATGGGCCAGGACACACAAGGAGCCCCCCCTAAAAGAAGGCGGTCGGGATTCACTCCTGATCCACTGACAAACTCCCTTCAGTCCGGCCATCACAGGTTCCGCCAAAACAAAACACCTCTTTTCATAATCACACATCGTACTCATATGCATAGACATATCATTTTGCTACAATACGTAGACTTAAATAACACTTACCGGCCAACGCTTTTCATCGACACCTCGTGTTACGCCCAATTACGCCAGAGGCTTCATAATACGGCAATAAAGTCCGACCACCTTCTCGGTCGTTCGGCACCCCGAACTTATAACACTATATGCATCAGCTCCGAATCATGTCTTGGGTCATTGGTTGGGTTTGCCCGGCTCCCTTGTTTTGGTGCCTTACGTTCTGTTGTATCGGCTAAGGTAGCGCAGGGAGAACTACTGCGATTGTGTCCCGGATCTGCCGGACGAAAGCACCTCAAGAGAGAAAGCCGAAAACCGACTGTCATGATACAGCGAGAGCTGGTCAGCTGTTCGAGAGGTTGTAAAATCCCTAAAGATTTATTCTGCACAACGCCATTATAAATGCTGAGTGTGACGGATCGGTCTTCCGATCATGCGCCAATAGAGCCCCTAGTTCGGCCTTCCGAACACTAGGGGCTACGCCGAGCATACTCGAATTCCTATGGCTAAGTGAGAGTAATAAAGCCTTATAGTCCGTTTTCCTGGTTCGTGGTGAGAAACGCCTCCGCAAAGGGACCCAACTATGCGATAAAGAGCGTTCAGTTATATCACGAACACCCCAGTATTCTTGTTACGTGGGGACAGAAGCCAACGAGTGGCCAACTCTCAGGATTTATATACATTAAACAGCCGCACATGAAGAACACATGTTCAAACAAAACAGGCAATTTATAAACGCCATAATCCCATATTACAAAAAATGGCACGACCACCCTCAGGGAAATATAATGTCTTTGATACATTTATCCGCCACAAGGCGGGCCCCTTCAATACACCTTCATAGTATTGTTCGGGCTTGCGATGCTGCTTACCCTCTGGCGGCCCCTCACCATCGACTTCTCCGTCAAGCTTCCCCCAATGCACTTTTGCACGGGGAATGCCATACGTGCACCCTCTATGCAGACCGATCGCTTAATAGCATCAAGCCGAGGACAAGCACCCACAATCCGCTTAACGAGCCCGAAGTAACTGCTCGGAATTGGCTCCGCCGGCCACAGCCGGACAATCAAGTCCTTCATGGCTAGTTCGGCCGCCTGGTGCAGCTCGACCAACTGCTTCAGCTGATCGATAAAGGGCACTGGATAGTTCGGTGCCAAATACTGCGACCAGAAATTCCTCTCCGCAGACATATTTTCCTCGGTTCGGTAGAATTGGGCGGCATCTGATATGCTGCGAGGAAGATCATAACGCCTACGGAAAAATAAGAATTCAGCTTGCCGCTTAGAATTCTTCCATTATCATGAATAAATGGCTAAGAATACGGAAGGCCTTACCAGCCGCAACTTTCCGGGCATCTTGAATGTCCCGTACAGCACCTCGGGCTTCTTCCCGGACATCTTCCGCAACTTGGAGCGCTTGGGCGAGTTCGGCTTCTTTCTCTATTACACTTTGCTCCAAGCCCTCGCCTTTCTTCACAGCCTCCTGGAGCTCCCGCTCAACTGCGACAACCCTGGTCTCGTGTTTTTCACGGAGTGCCTATTCGGCGGCAGCCTTCTTGTTGGCATCATCCACAACCTTCTTCAATGCCTCGTATTCGGCACTCGCTCCTAGGGCGTATAACACAAATACTTTTCAATAAGCACAATTACTTATTTGTGCCTAATGCAAGACCATGTTCTATCATACCTTGTTTTTCTTCTAATTGTTTCCTCACGCGGCCAAGTTCTTCCTCGGCCCGTTCCAGGTTCCGCTTCAGTTCGGACACTTCCGCATTATGAGCGGTCGTCCTCTGCGCAGACGCCTGTATTCAAATAAAGAGTTACATGTTATTAACATAAGTCCCCACGACAAGGGAGGATTTGATCCCCTTCCCGGCTCCCTCTCCTTTGCCGGACAGTGTATCAGGGGCTACTACTCATATAATGACGATTCCTCAAAGGTTTCTTGGAAAACATACCTCAAATGCCTTTATAAGGCCAAGGCAGGATTCGTTCAGCCCGCTCTCGGCGGACTGAATCTTTTCAACCACCGCACCCATAAGGGTCCGATGTTCATCGATGATAGACGCGTTCTTTAACATCGTCGATAGACCGCCTGGCAGTTCCGTCTGAACAGAGGTTGCCGGCAGAGTAGGCAGGCCCCCCATCGTTGAAGGTGGCTGCTCGCCTGATCCGGGGGCCTTAGAGGCCTCCCGGACCTTGTCCGGCTGTGGGCCAAACCCAAGGTCTCCCCTGCTGACGGCACACTCCGGGGCCATCGCTCCTGTGTGTCCGGCCCCAATGATACGCCCCCCTGGTTCGAGCCCCATGGAGACGACACCTCAATGTCGTGCCGGGACTTTGGGGAAGGGGCCTCTGGAGGCGTCTCACTCGCCAAAGCGTCCGAGCTCAGCGAATCCTCGGATGAGGACTGGCCGGCGCAGGATCCCGCCAAACTGTGCAAAATATAGCAGCAGTTAAAACTATTATACCCAAAAACAATCCCGGACGCATATGCATGTACACTTACGACTTCTCCAGGGGCTGGGCCATGGGATCCCACTCCGGACTGCAGTCGGCAGCCGTGGTGGATGCCTCTGGGAGGGAACCTTTTCTCCTCTTGGGTGATTCAGCCTCTAGGGACGAGGAAGCTATGCGTTTCTTCCCACCTCCAGAATGAGGCTCGCCCTCCTCTGATTCTTCCTCTTCCTCTTACGAAGAGGCAGCGTCGCTTGAGTCTTCGGAATTTGCATCCGAAGCCTCGAGGTGACAGGGGCCACTCCGGGTCTTCTTGACCTTCTTGGAGGCCTCCTTCTTCGGTGCCTCGTAAGGCGCGGGGACCAGCATTTTGTCAGAAGAGGTCCGGCCGGTTCCTCCGGCAACGGTCCGGACAGTATATCCGCTCCACTTTCTTTATCCATCCCTGAGGTCACGATGAAACACGATTAGGATGTTTCCCGCATGACATGCCAACTGAAGAATGAATAGACAGAGCTTGGCTGTGACTTACCGAGCTTGGAGAATGGGATAGCTGATACCCACGATCCCCGGTGGGGTCCGGCCATGATTTGCCGGACTTGAAGAGCACCTTCCAGATATCCTTGTGGGAGGAATCGTAAAGCTCCCGAAGGGTTTGGTGCTCGGCGGGGTCGAACTCCCACAGAGTACAAGCTCGACGCTGACAAGGGAGAACCAGGCGAACTAGCATCACCTGGACTACATCCACAAGTTTGACGTCCCTATCGACCACGCCCTGAAGGCGCGTCTGGAGCAGTGACAACTCGTCAGACAAGGACCAGTTCGGGCCCTTCTCGGGCCAGGATGTAAGCCGAAGCGGAGCTCCGGATCCGAACTCTGGAGCGGCCGCCCATTTTTTGCCGCGTGGCTCGGTGACATAGAACCACTGCTGCTGCCACTCCTTGATGGAGTCGTTGAAAGCGCCCGTCAGCCAAACGGCCTTGGGCATCTTGCTTACCATGGCGCCGCCAAGACTCTAAGCATGTTCGCCACTCACCACCTTGGGCTTCACATTAAAAATCTTTAGCCACAGTCAAGTGAGGTGAGATCCAAGAAAAGTTTCGCATACGACGATGAACGTCGAGATATTGAGGAAGGAGTTGGGGGAAAGATCATGAAAATCAATCCTGTAGTAATACATGACTCCGCGAACAAATGGGTGTAGGGGAAACCCAAGCCCGCGGACAATGTGAGGAAGGAACACGACTCTCTCGTGAGTTTCCGGAGTGGGGACGACCTGTCCCGCCGGGGGGAGACGGTGGCCGATCTTCTGAGCCAGATACTCGGCGTCCCGGAGCTTCTTAATATCCTTCTCTTGGACAGTAGAGGCCATCCATTTGCCTCCTGCTCCGGATCCGGACATCTTTGGAAAGCCTCGCTTTGGTGGAAAGGAAGAGTGCTTGGGTGTTAGGGCTCGAAAAGGTGGGAACGAGCGAGCGGAAGGAGAAAGGCGTGGGTAAAGAGAAGGAGACCTTGCCTCTTTATAGGGGCGGTAAGTGCTTTTTGCGCCTCCCCACTTGCCTGGTTGAGCCCGCTTGCCTCCCACTCGCCGCGATTAACGGTGCGGTTGGATTACCCACGCCCGTATTGATGAGAATCCCGTGATAAGGGAGGACGATCTCTGCTTTGACAAGACGTGTCAAGGAAACTGCCTCGCAATATGAGATGCGGCTGGTTGTGGAAAGACGGTTCGAATAATGACCCGACCGTAATGACACGTCGCGTTGCTTGAAAAGTTGTCAGCAGATTGCATTTGCAAAACATTATTCTCTCTACGGTGGCATACGAAGATCATCTTGTGGATCCGGAAACGGTTTGAGTGTTTGATAATTATCTTGGAGTATTCGGAGGAGGAACCCGCCCTGCAATGCTGAAGACAAGACTGCGCGCCAGACTCATCGTCATTTAAGCCTGGTTCAGGGGCAACTGAGGTAGTCCTGGATTAGGGGGTATCCGGACAGCCGGACTGTGTATAACGTCCGGACTATTGAAGCGTGAAGATACAAGACTCAAGACTCAAGACTTCGGCCCGTGTCCGGATGGGACTTTCCTTGGCGTGGACAAGCTTGGCGATCTGGATATTATATTTCCTTCCTTGTAACCGACTCCATGTAAACCCTAGCCCTCTCCGGTGCCTATATAAACCAGAGAGGTTGGTCCTTAGAAGGCCGATCACAATTACATTCATACCATCATAGGCTAGCTCTTAGGGTTTAGCCTCTACGATCTCGTGGTAGATCTACTCTTGTACTACCCATATCATCAATATTAATCAAGCAGGAAGTAGGGTTTTACCTCCATCGAGAGGGCCCGAACCTGGGTAAACATCTGTGTCCCTTGCTTCCTGTTACCATCAGCCTTGATGCATGATCAGGACCCCCTACCCGAGATCCGCGGTTTGACACCGACAGCCGCCGCTGCCGCCGCCGCCGCCGCCGCCGCAGCCGCTGCTGCCGAAACCGCCGCCGCCACAGCCCGCCGCCAGCGGAACCCAGCAGAGCCGAGCCGAGCCGAGGTAGCCGCCCGCCGCCCCGGTTTTTCTTTACAAAACCGTCAGTTTTTTAGATAAACCCTAGTTCAGTTTTTTTTTGGTTTGCCGGTTTTTCCGCGGTTCTTTTAATTTGCAGACGTTCGTCCGTACGCGTTTTAACAAACGGTAGCTCGCCCATTAGTTACAGTTAACGAAACTCGTTTGTTAGTCTGTTCGTCAGTTTTCTTTTAATCAGATTTTTCCGCGATTATTCTCGATCGTGATTTCTCATCCGATCTTAGTTTCTGTTTATCTTTTCGCTCGTTAGACGGAATCAGGCGACTCAAGCGCCTAGATCTTCGTCTCGAGACCCTCTTTCTGTCTAAACAACTTAAACAAGATTTTGATACTGTAAAATTTGACCCTAGTTCAGATTAGTAAACGGATTTTGTTTCTTTCGCCGTTTGAGTTTCGTTGTTCCGTTTGGTTTGATTCTTTTTGTGAACCGGAGTTCTTAAGTTGAACTTTCTGGTAAACCTCTTTTATTTGAGTTTTGCTGGTGCATCTTTGTTTGCTGCTTATGTATGTTATTGTTTGCTTGCGATAGAATTCTCGAAGTGCGAAGCGTGTTACTACGAGTCTCTAGGATTCGCGGATCGTCAGCAAGGCAAGTAACACTTCGATCATACTCTTTTCATACCCAGTTTTTATGCATTAGTTCCTATCCTCAAACATTGCATGATTAGGATGTCATTAACTTGTGGGTTGGGAAGTAGTTGTTGAGGTAGAACCTATTGCCTGCTACCATCAAACCCTTGGGAGTTACTTCTACGTGTTGCTTATATTGCTATGCTATGCTCGTAGACGTGGTTGGGTTTGAGTGAATCCATGACAGATGTGAGATTGTTAATTAATGGTTCAACTTAAGGTGGCAACTTAAAATTAACATCTGGGTGGATTGAGGCACCTGGGGAACCCAGTGTTGTCTGTTTTTTGTTGGAAATCCCGGGGTACCCGTGTGATCTTCCTATCGACCGCCACCCAGGCTTAAAGGGAACTAAGATGATTCATGCTAGAAACTTCCTTGTGAAGCCACAAGTTACTATGGGCTCTAGCATAGTTGAGTAAGTTACGTGAAGCTCTTGAAGAGGTAGATCAGCAGGTAGTGGGTTTTGTAGGTTTGGTATGGTCTACCCGGAGTAGAGAGTTAATGTTTACGAAAGATCGTGTCTCGGTCATCCATTTCTCAAACACCATGCAGTGCGAGAAATCAACGGAGGCGATCGAGTCTTGTGGGGAAAAGTGCGCAAACCTCTGCAGAGTGTATAATCTAATCATGGTTAGTCGTGTCCCCGGTTATGGACAATCTTGAGTATCTAGTACTTGGGTTATCACATGTACCTCATCACTCACTACTACAAAAAGGGCTATAGATGGAATGGCTACTAATGGCGCACCTGTGATGTGGTGCGCCATTAGTATATTCTAATGGCGCACCATGTCTCGGTGCGCCATTAGTAATATATATTACTAATGGCGCACCTGGTGTGTGGTGCGCCATTAGTAGTTTGGGAAAAAAACATAAGAAAATTTTTTGTTACTAATGGCGCGCCTTGGAGTGGTGCGCCATTACTAGTTTTAAAAAGTAATGTCGCAATTTCCACAGGTGCGCCAGTACTAAGTTTTTTAAAAAAATCAAAAAATATCATTTTTTTTATTTTTTCAAAACTACTAATGGCGATCATGGAGTGGTGCGCCATTAGTAGTTGAACAACTACTAATGGCGCACCACCCAGTGCGCCATTAGTAACTTGTTACCTTCCACCTTCCACGATGCGTCGTGGGTGGAAGGTGGCCAAGTTACTAATGGCGCACCGTGGGAGTGGATCGCCTTTTCAGTTTTAAAAAAAATAAAAGAAAATGATGAAAATGTCAAAAAAATAAAAGAAAATAAGTTTTCCATGTGATATGTGGTCTAGTTGTTGGGAAAATTTGCAAATATGAATTTCGACTTCATTTGCAAAATCTCTCGAGAATTTGTAAAAATGGGCATAACTTTTGCATACTAACTCGGATGAAAAAAGTTTTTTATATGAAAAATCATCTACTCGAAAAGTTACATCCAAATTTAATCGGGGGAACCCCGTTAAACATTTTCAAAATCCCCAAAAACCTAACAGAAAAAAGTTACGGGGCTTTCAAGATCTAGCGGCAAAAAATTCAAAAATTTCAAAAAAATTGGTTTTGAAATTTTTTTGATTTTCAAAAATGATACGTAATATGATCGAGAAGTTTGAAATATTTTTCAAAATTTCATCATAGTCATTAACATGAACAAAGTCCTAGACATCAATAAGGTATAACATGATTGATATGCTAGATATATCAACAAGTGCCGTGAAGTGAGTATTCTTTGGGGTTGGATAGAACTCTAAAGTTAAGCGTGCTTGGGCTGGAGTAGTGTGAGGATGGGTGACCTTTCGGGAAGTTTGACCACGGAGTGCAATTTGACCTGAGATTAAGCATATTGACCCGAGATTAAGCCATAGTGAATTGAGATTAAGAAAAAATTGAAAAAAAAATAAAAAAAATAAAAAAATTTAAATTTTTTTTTGAAAAAAAGTAAAAAAAAAATTGAAAAAAAATGTTACTAATGGCGCACTTCTATATGGTGCGCCATTAGTAGCCATTAGTAAAAATTACTAATGGCGTGCTATTAATGGCGCACCACAGATGCGCCATTAATAGCCATAATAGGTGCGCCATTAGTAGGGGTTTTTCTAGTAGTGACTCTTTAATTAATATTGTTGGGTTGTTAACTACTTTAATTAGGATTGAGTTGGGGTTTTACCTTCTCAATGTTTCAACCACCATGATAGTTAAATTAAAAATTATTCCTTTGTTGTAGGGAAAAATTGGCTTTTCGCAAAACTATAACCATAGAGCTTTCCACCAGCCAAATATGCATGTAGTGATAGCATTATTTTGTTCTTGCTCTACTGTGTTATTTTGCCAGCATATTCCATGTGCTGACCCGTTCTCGGGCTGCAACGTATTATGTTGCAGACTTTTCAGACGAGGAGTAAGGTTCGTTAGGTCGTTTTGCAGCTCAGCTATGCCGTTGGAGTTGATGGACTCACTTTATCTTCCAAGCCTTCATTGTTATCGCATTAGATGGCCTTAAGCCATACTATTGTAATAAGTTCTCTTACGAGACATTCGATGTAATAAGTGTGTGATTGCTACTCTGTTATAAATCCTTCGAGTAATCGTGTGTGTCAAAGATTATCGATCCAGTGGATGACCTTTGAAGCACAGAGACTTGACCATCTGAGGTCGGGTCGCTACAGCATCATAACAACAATTCTTTCTTATAAATATTCTCATGTTATAGTGGCAACCAATTAACATGTTAAGGTTAAAACAATGAACTCTCTTGAAACTCAACAACCTATGTTCTTAGTCATCAAGCAATTGCAATTCAACTTATTCAACAGAGTTCAAGTAAGAGCTCCACATACTCAACCATCATATAGTATTCTATGATTGCTAACACTCACCGCATACACATGAGCAAAACGTTTCAACCAGACACATAGAAAGATAGTGCCTTATTGTTTTGCCTCCCAACGTATTCACCTCAAGGGTGATGTCAACAATAATAACTCATGCTGCCCATATTAAACTGGACATATGTGCCTAGATCTTTCCTCACCACATGATGCTTGCCAAAAGAGAAAAATAAAAAGGAATAGAGAGAATAACTTTGACTCTTTGCATAAAAGTAAATACTGAAAAGTAAAAGATAGGCCCTTCGCAGAGGGAAGCAGAGGTTGCCATGCGCTTATTTGTTTGTATGCTCAATCCCTTAGTGCAAAAGAACGTCACGTTATATTGCCTCTTATGATAGCAACCTTTATTATGTAGTCCGTCGCTTTTATTGCTCTGCCATCATAAGTTCGTACAACGCTCAATTTTCTCTTACACTAAATGATCTAACACTTTTAGAAGCAATTTTTATTGCCTTGTTGCACCGATGACAACTTACGTGAAGGATCTTGCTTAATCCTTAGGTAGGTATGGTGGAATCTTGAAAATAAGAATTGGGTTTAAGGTTTTTTTGATGCACAAGTAGTATCTCTACTTGGTGCGGAATTTTTGGCTAGCAAAGATGGGGGGCAAGCACCACATGTTGAAGGATATATGACAATATAACTTCTATGTGAATACGAACAAACATAAATCATTACGTTGTCTTCCTTGTCCGACGTCAACAATTTTGGCATATAATATTTTGATGGGGGCTCACAATCACAAAAGATTTCTAGGATAGTTTATTTGCATGTGAAAGTTCTCTTCCTTATACTAATTATTCATGAACTGCTTGTATGACCAATATTGTGATTGTCCATCACCAAAAGATTTCACTTTCTAACCCAATGTGAAGCTACCACTAGGCATGATATAATTTCAACTTCTTGACAATCAATTTATTCAACAATTTACTCCTAGGATATAAGTGAAGCACAAGAGCAATTCCAAAGAGAAGAGCTTCGTTGATGGGATGTGAAAGCCGCTTACTTAGCCTCCTTGGCAACTTAGGCTCAACCGATACTAACCGATAATTGTTGAAGAAGAAAGGTCGGATGCCTACCGGGGCATCCCAAAGCTTAGATGCTTGAGACTTCTTGAAATATTATATTGGGGTGCCTTGGGCATCCCCAAGCTTGAGCTTTTGTGTCTCCTTAATTCCTCTCATATCATGGTTTTCCTAAATCTCAAAAGCTTCACCCACACAAAACTAAACAAGAACTCGTGAGATAAGTTAGTATAAACTAATGCAAGAACCTTATCATTATCTACTATAGAAAATCAGTAAAATTATTATTCAACATTGCATTCTAAATGCCTCTGCATATTTAATACTCCTATCCTCAAATATATTCTTTAAACAAGCAAGCATATGCAAACAATGCAAACATAACAGCAATCTACCAAAACAGTACAGTCTGTAAAGAATGCAAGAGTATCAATACTTATTCAACTCCAAACATTATAAAATTCTACCACACTGTATAAAATTCATCAGAGTTCATTATGCAAAAAGTTTCAACATTTTATCACATTTTGACTTTCCTCGGGAATTTTTGCAACATCGATAAACTTTCTGTTTTCAAACAGCAACATGTATACTTGCAAGATAAGCATTGCAAAGGCTATAAATGCCACTTTTATTGAAATAAAAGATGCAAAACATTATTCTAAATAACAGAAAGAAAAACCTAACAAAATAAATTGACGCTCCAAGCAAAACACATATCATGTGACGAATGAAAACATGGCTCCAAGTGAGGTTACCGATAATGTTGGAGACGAAAGAGGGGATGCCTTCCGGGGAATCCCCAAGCTTAGTTGCTTGGATATTCCTTTAATATTAACTTGGGGTGCCTTGGAAATCCCCAAGATTAGGGTCTTGTCACTCCTTATTCTCCTCATATCGTCATCTCACCCAAAACTTGAAAACTTCAATCACACAAAACTTAACGGAACTTTCTGAGATAGGTTAGTATGATAAAGAGCAAACCATTTCGCTTTGGTACTGTCAAAGTCAAGATTCATAATTGTTTCCACACAATTCCTACTTTAGCATAACATTTCCACAATTTATATTGAGCAATATAAGCCATAGAAACTAGAAAGCAAGCAAACTATGCATTGAAAACAGAACCTGTCAAAAACAGAACAGTCTGTAGTAATATGTACTCAAACCATACTTCCGATACTCCAAAAATTAATAAAAAATTGGACCATGTGAGAAATTTGTATGATAAACTTCTTCAAAAAGAATCAACAAAAGAGCACTCTTCTGTTAGAAAAGAGACACATTTTCGCGAGCGCAAAAGTTTCTGTTTTTCAGCAGGGTCAAAAGAACTATCACCCAACATGATCCCAAAGGCTTCAGTTGGCACTTTATTGAAACAAAAGCAATAAAACATGGTCAATACAGTAGCATAATCATGTGAACACACAAAAACAGTAAGTAAAAGTGTTGGGTTGTCTCCCAACAAGCGCTTTTCTTTAATGCCTTTTAAGCTAGGCATGATGATTCAATGATGCTCACATAAAAGTTAAGAATTGAAACACAAAGAGAACATCATGCATCATAAGTTCGTCTCTCATAATAATTTTCAGTAGCATCATGAATAGATCCATTAATATAACCATTACATAAAGCATTCCTTTCATGATGCACACGCATAGAGGATTTATCACTCTTTATGGCATACATGTCATCATAATAATCATCATAGATAGAAACTTCATTGTCATAATCAATTGAAACCTTTTCCAAAATAGTGCATGTATCACTAAATAAAGTCATGACCTCTCCAAATCCACTTTCATCAATATTGTAATAAGATTCAACACCCTCCAAAATAGTGGGATCACTACCACCTAGAGTTGACACTCTTCCAAACCCACTTTTATCAATGTAATCATCATAAATAGGAGGCATGCTTTCATCATAATAAGTTTGATCATTCAAAGTAGGGGGACTAAAAAGATCATATTCATTAAACATAGCGTCCCCAAGCTTGGGACAAACATTAATTGCAGCAAATAAATTCTCAAACATGTCATTCTCATCAAACATAGCATCCCCAAGCTTGTGGCTTGGCATATCATAAGAATGATCACTCTCATCATTAATAGTATGAATAGCACCAACGCTATAACAATTGCTATCATAATAATTTCCCAATTTGGTGCCAAAAAGATGTCCAAGATCAAAAGAAGTATCATTATCTCCCCAATCATAGTCATCACAACAAGCAATAGTCATAACAAAATCATCATCAAGTGCATCATCTTCCACGATTATTTTTGATTCATTTTCATGAGGCACAACAATAATAGGAGCAACATTATTTGAGAGAGATACCTTTTTACCTCTATTCTTTCTTCTTTTCTTCTTCTTCACCACATCATGTGTGGGTTTAATTAATCTTTTCAAGCTTCTTATTGATGAGATTGGTTGGATAGGAAGCTCCTCCTCGTTACCTGATTCATCATAATAAACACTAGGAGGTATTGGGAAATATTTTCCCTTTCATTAGTACTCTCTTCATATTCTGTTTGTTTTCTTGACTTGAGATAGTTGGCAATATAAGGATTCTCAATGCAATTTACCACACAAAACATATAAATTTCCTCGAGATCAAAATCAAGAAATCTCTCGAGATTAAATTTCGGAATACCCTTAGTTATACGTTTCATTTCTTCATACCCCAAAAGAAGACTAAGCTCTTTATGATGCTCAAGGGTAATCAAGTTACCCCAATTTTTGGACATGATTTGATCATGAAAGAATTTGCATTGGAGATCTAAATGACCATGTTCATTACAAAGTTCACAAGGGTGGCGAAAAATTAAATCTTTCATCTCAATTATCTAGCCTCTCTTGCAACTTTTTCGTTTCTAAATATTTATGCTTCTTACAAAATCTATCTTCCAATTTTAGTGCACAATCGCACTCCCAATTCACTCCGCAAAAAGTGACATGCTTATAAGAAACATTTTTGTCATGACTTTTGCAATCATCATTAGCATTTTGGATATTTAAAGAATTCATACTAACAACATTGCAATCATGCTCATCATTCAAATATTTTGTGCCAAGCATTTTATTGACTTCTTCTTCTAACAATTGAGCACAATTTTCTGAACCATCATTTACAAGATAGATATTATGAAGATGATCAATAATATGATGCAACCTGAATTCCATTTTTATGTAGTTTTATTTTATAGACAAAACTAGTGATAAACAAGCAACTAAAATATTCAATTGCAAGATCTAAAGATATACCTTCAAGCACTCACCTCCCTGGCAACGGCGCCAGAAAAGAGCTTAATGTCTACTACGCAACTTTATTCTTGTAGACACGTGTTGGGCCTCCAAGCACAGAGTTTTCTAGGACAGTAGCAATTTTCCCTCAAGTGGATGACCTAAGGTTTATCAACCCATGGGAGGCGTAGGATGAAGATGGTCTCTCTCAAACGATCCTGCAACCAAATACAAGAAATCTCTTGTGTCCCCAACACACCCAATACAATGGTAAATTCCATAGGTGCACTAGTTCGGCGAAGAGATGATGATAAAAGTGTAATATTGATGGAAGAAATATATTTTTATAATCTGAATAAATAAAAAAAGCAAGGTAAAAAATAGTAAACGGGCATAAAAACGATATTGCAATGCTTGAAAACAAGGCCTAGGGTCCGTACTTTCGCTAGTGCAATCTCTCAACAATGCTAACATAGTTGGATCATATGATTATACGTCAAAGTGTAATAAAGAATCACTCCCGAGTTCGTATTAGCGGAGAACAAAAGATAGAATTTGTTTCTAGGGTACGAAACCACCTCAAAGATATTCTTTCCGATCGATCTAATCACGAGTTCGTAGTAAAATAACGCAAAGCTATTTTTTCTGTTCGATCAATCCTAGAGTTCGTACGAGAATAACACCAAAGCAAATTCATATTCATAATACTCAATCCACAAAAAGAACTACAAAGAGACCCCAAAGTTTCTATCGGAGAAAAGATAATAAAAACGTGCATCAACCCCTATGCATAGATTACCCCAATATCACCGCGGGAATCAGCGAGTTGAATGCCAAGAAACGTATCAAGTGAATCAATAGGATACCCCAATTGTCACCTCAAGTATTCATACCGCAAGATATATATCATTTTTTCTCATCTCTGAATATTCAACCCGTCAAGACAAAACTTCAAAGGGTAAAGACTCAATTCATCACAACAAGAGTATAGAGGGGAGAAGCATCATATGATCCGACTATATGAACAAATCCCATGATATAGATCACGAGAGAGAAAGAGAGATTAAACACATAGCTACTGGTACAAACGCTCAGCCCCGAGGGTGGACTACTCCCTCCTCATCGTGGTAGCTGCTAGGATGATGAAGATGGCCATCGGAGATGATTCCCCCCTCCGGCACGGTGCCAGAATGGGGTCTAGATTGGTTTTCGTGGATATAGAGACCTTGCGGCGGCGGAACTTTTGATCTAGGTTAACCCCGATGAGTTTCGGAATATTTGGGAATTTATAGTGCAAAGAAGGGGTGCGGGAGGCCACCGAGCACTACTAGGGAAAAGCCTATACACAGAATCTTACCAGCAACGCTCCTCAAAATACAACGCTACTGCTATTTAGCAGCAGCGCGTGATAGCAAGACGCGCTACTGAAAGGAAAATAGCAGTAGCGCTTTCACGCCAAACCGCTGCCATCGCTTCTAATTTCCATGACCTCATAACTCAGTTAGTTATAGCAGTAGCGCCTATACCGAACCGCCATCGCTATAGCTGTTAGCAACATCGCGCTTACAAGAAAATCGCCATCGCTACGATCAGCCCACAAGTTTAGTCCCACCTCGCTCCGAATGTGGTGTTTACCACCTTAAATATGTTACTCGAAACTATCACAACCAGTTGGTCTTCACTGAACTCTATGTGTAGAATTTAGGCGCAATATGAGTCCTCTCCGGTTCCTACCGGAGTGGACTCATATTGACAATTCAGATTGTACACAAAAAGATCATTGATGGCCAATGTATTTTTGATGCGTGCTTAGACTTAGCAAGCGTTTTCCGTAAAATGCGCTTGTAGCTAATTTAGCTATAGCGCGGTTCCTAAAGTGCGCCATCGCTAGTTCGACTTAACCCTGCTCAAAATTTCACTAAGTCCTCCTCCCTGCTCCCCACTCCTCTATCGCCACGCCCGAGCCCGAGCCTGCCCTCACCGCCACGCCCGAGGCCGCCCTCAACCTCACCGCTGCCGCCCGCCGCCGCTCTCGACCTCACCATCGCCGCCGCCTCCCCCACCTCCTCCGCTCTCGACCTCACCGCGCCGCTCTCAACCTCACCATCGTCCGCCGCCGCCGCCGTCCTCCATCCGCCACCGAGGTACTCCCTCCTTCCGTGCCTCCTCCTCCCACCGCGCCCTCCTCCCTCCTCCTCCCACCGTGCCCTCCTCCCTCCGCCTGCGGCCGCCCCCTCCTCCCTCCTTTGCCGGCAGCCCTCCTCCCACCGCCCCTCCCTCCTCCTCCTCCGGCCGCCCGCTCCCCCTCCTCTATCCTCCCTCCCTCCCTTGTCTCTGTTTGCAAATCGTGAGGTGTTTTGAATAAAATAGAAGTAAGAAAATTTAGGGTAGAACTAGGGTAGTAGAAATTTTAGCAAGTGTTTAACAGAAAAAAGTTTATTTAGTAAGTGATTAATATAACTAGTTTATTTATATTAGGTACTTAATAGAACTAGTTTATTTGGTAAGTGCTTAATAGAACTAGTTTATTTATAGTAAGTGCTTAATAGCACTAGTTTATTTAGTAAGTAGTTAATAAAACTAGTTTATTTAGTGTTAGGATTATATATAAGATATTTTCAAATGTTTTTTTCATATTACTAGTAGTAATGGTAGTAGTTAACTAGGGCGTATGATTAATAGTAGTTGTAGTTGAACTACTTTAGTTGTAGTTGAACTAGTTTAGTAAGTAAATTAATAAACTAGTTGAATTAATAGAACTAATGTATTTTTAGTAAGATAATTAATATAACCAGATGAACTACTTTATTTTTAGAAAGAACTAGTTTTTTAGTAAGATAATTAATATAACTTGTTGAACCACATATTCTATTTATAGTAAGTTTATATTTAGTAAGAACTAGTTGAATTAATAAAACTAGTTGAGCATGTCATATTTGTTGTTATTTTTTAGTTTAAGCAATTATTCGGGATGTATTAGTGATAACTTATACGGTTTTTGCTTTTGCAGAAATCAAGGAGCCCCTCCATCATCCCCGCTGCCGTCTCCCTCACACCGAATTCTCCAACATCGAGGTGAGACCAGCCATTGTTGCTCAAATAGGATATGTGGTTGCCCAAGTGGCCGTTCATGTTCAGTTTACACCTCCGAGTGGCCTATGTTTTGCCGGAGTGTTGATTAATTTCCGTTCCGGCAAATTTCAGGCGCTTGATATGTCCTTTTTTAGCAAAGGTCATGCCGGATTTTTCCGTGAATTCTGGCATGACTTGTGCTAGAATATGTAGGAAATATCGAGAGGCCTAGATTTTCTCGAAAAATAATGATCTAATTTAGGTTTTTTAGTACATATATTTAATTGTACAAGTTTAATCTTTGAATTATGAATGTAGGAAATGTCGCATTTGACGATTTACGCCTCCCGGGAGTGCAAATGGTGCCACGACGATCGAGGTATGTGTGACAGGTTCGTTGAGTCGACGAAGATCGGCGCTTCAAAGATTAAGCTTGAGGAGACCTTCAATGTTGAAACGGTACGCAACAACGACGAGAGTTTTTTTTCGTAATTAAGCATGACTTCAACTATTTCAACGTCTAATTTTCATCTTTTACAATTCGACTAGCTTATCCCATGCCATGCAAGGCGCTATGTCTTGGAGAGGATGGGTTTTGAAACAAAGAAAATACACCTAAGGACCCATCATGATATGGATTTTGAAGTAAATCTTTACAATGCTCAGAGCGTAACCCATTTTCGTTGCCAAAATTGGGAAGCACTTTGCAAAAAGTATGGTTTTTATGAGGGTATGATTGTCACCGTGTATCTTGGTGATCCTGACATCGAGCAAGACAATATGGACATTTGGGTCCTTGTTGATACGCTTTCGATTCTACCGTAATGTGAGTTTCTCAAACATAGTTATTAACTAATTTATATTGTTTATTTCAAAATAGTTGACAACTTATTTCCATTGACAGCTTATTTGGAATCTTCAAAGAATGTGCAGAAGATGGTAGACAAAACCCAATCGCATCGATGGCTCGAATTAACTTATAAGGAGAAAAGTCATCTGATTGCTTATTGTACTTTCTTTGAGAATTACAATACCTATTATCGAACTCCTCCAAATTATGGTGAATACGTGCCACTAATGCACGTGTTGAACCACGATAACTTCTATGGAGATACCTGGTAAGATTTTTTTACTATTGCGACATCCGTGCATCTTCTGCATACTTCTAAAACTAGTACATCATTGCTAACTACGAAGTTATTACTATGTTTTTCAACAGAAAATCCTGATGGATTGTGTGCCTCATCTGATGTATCAGAATGGTCGCCTTTGAAGTTCTCGAACATACAGCCGTGTCATCCTACGGATCTCACCGGGCATATCGGATTTCTAAAATCGGTGAACACATGCTAATCAAAGAATGGAAAAAATGTTTGGACATTCGCAAGGAGGTTCTTGGAAGTAACATTGCTTAAAGGCAAGAATTGGAGACAGGATAATCTCCATTCTCCATAATGGAGAGTCGGGGGCTATCTTGTTTTTTGCTATTTTACCTTAGAGAATATAGTAGGTCCTAAGAGAACGTAGTAGGTCCTATGAGGTACAATATGTTTATTATGTGATACAATGTGTTAGAGTTGATGATGAGGAGTACTTGTTATTACGACTAGTGACCAATTTGCTATGTGATGTCTCATTGATGAAAACGATGATCTTGAGGAGGTGTTATATGACAATGATGTACTATGATGATAACTTGTTAATGATATGATATGGTATTTATTATATCATTGGGCGTGGATAAGTTTCAAGTGGATGTCCATCCACTTGAAACTAGTCCACGGTTGTTTCACCTACTCATTATGATGTAAAAACAGTCTCTAAATTCCTGTTGTATGAAAAATTGTGTAAAGGTGTATGAAATACAACATGAAATAAAAAGAAATAAAATACTAAATAATAGTAGTAGCGCCGAGCAAGGAGGACCGCCATTACTAATTACCAAAGCAGCGCTGCTCGAGAAGCGATACTACTAGATCATTTTAGCAGCAGCTGGTCCAAGTGCGCCGCTAAGCTTTAGTCAGAAGCGCCTATCGAGCGCCCTGCCCACGCTACTGATAGGCCTAAAACCCGCGCTGCTGCTAGGCTTTTCCCTAGTAGTGGAGGTGGGCACAACCCACCTGGGCACCAGGGGGCCTGGCGCACCCTGGTGGATTGCGCACCCCTCGGGGCACCCCCCAGGTGCAACTCTGGCCCATTGGGTTCCTTCTGGTCCATAAAAAATCCTCGTGGAGTTTCGTTTCGTTTGGACTCCGTTTGGTATTGATTTCCCGCGATGTAAAAAACAAGCAAAAAACAACAGCTGGCACTGGGCACTGTGTTAATAGGTTAGTCCCAAAAAATGATATAAACTTGCTATAAAATGATTGTAAAACATCCAAGAATGACAAAATAACAGCATGAATACTTCATAAATTATAGATACGTTGGAGTCCTATCACTGCCTCCGCCCATGATGTTGTGGTCTCTACCCGGTGACCCTCCTTCTTGCCTTTGTGTGCAGACATCTTTTATCCCTTGACGGCTAGGCTTTTTCTTGGGGCATGATGGTGAACAGGAACAATAAAGATTTGACAAGGTAGTATGTGAGGATAGCGCTTTTAAGGGCCGACAGTTTAGAACAATGGAACTCACAACTTCAGCACAAATCAGCCAAGTTCGGCAGAATTTAAATTACATGAATCGTAATAAAACTAATATATTAAAAATATCTCCCATGCCATGACTTATCTAGTTTGCGTTGCATCATCCCGTCTTCTTGATGTTTTCATGAATGGACTGCATCACTTGCCTTTCTTTACCTTCTATCTGAACCTGCTCGATGAGGTCGATCTGTCTCCATACAGCTAAGCATGCATATGCGTCCATGCACGCGTACGCGATTCGTGCATCACAAAGCTCCACATCCCAGAGTTTGTAATACTTCGTATCGATCAACTTCTTCTTCTTATGGTAGAATTCATCAATGATTAATCCGGCGACTTCCCCAAGAAAATCCAAAGGTTTCACTGCGTCATCCAAAACAACCCATTTGGCATGGATGTCCTTGTAATTTGGAACCCTTAAGCCCAAGGGCTCGATACATATATGTCACGCCAGATGCAAAAACCTACGAATACTATTCCTCGAGGAGGAACTTCCGCGGGGATATGCTCACCCCTGGCGACTAGTATACCTGGTAAACGAGACAACTAGAGGCATCGCAAATATGGATGACTGATGCCTTCTCCTGCGAGGGAGTTTACTCGAGGTCTATGACGAGAAAGACCATTTCATTTGCTCGCATGTACTCCTAGGTCCATTATAACCACATGTAGACAACGCTGATCTCATTGGTGTAGACAGTGCAGATGGTGCGACTTGCATGGAGGTCGACATAGCGTTCCCGAGTGAACGAGGCTAGTAAGCCCGAAATCACCATCCTTACGCCACCGAGGTTGATGAAAGATCCAACGCGAGACATGGTGCTGGGGATAGATTGAGAGTGGAATGGGGAAGGCGATGAAGAGGGGATTTGGTAACCACTTATATCATGGTGGAAGACTAGGAGGCCCCCGAAGCAGTTTGAATGATGGGCATACCAAGTGTACGTCGTTTAGCCATGATCTGACGGCGCCTCGTTCATATGAGTCTGAAGAGGAGGCACACAAATACGTGACCGTGCATTGATTTTTTTTCAACATATGAAGACATGACAGTGCATTGCTTTTTCCAATGCGCGAAGATTCTGAAGTTCTCTCAGTGTATTGTTGAAGCACTCATACCATTTTCGAAAGCTGATCATGGATATTTTGAAGGCCGTTGCAAATAATTCACAAAGTTCTCACACTATTCAAGAAAAAGCATTTGCTGAAAGTTAACAACGATACAATGCCATATGTTTACATAAGCACCATGCATTTGTACATCACCACACCACTTGGTCTACAAAAATGAGGATAATACAATAACGCATGACATCTTTGACCTACTACAATCATAGTTATAACATACTTTTGGCAACAATTTGTACATCTCCGTCGTATATATAATTTTGATTGTTTCATGCCAATATTCTACAACTTTCACATACTTTTGGCAACAATTTATATGATTTATTGGACTAACCTATTGATCCAGTGCCCAGAGTTAGTTCCTATTAGTTGCATGTTTTTTGTTTCGCAAAATATCCATATCAAGCAAAGTCCAAACGCGATAAAAATTTACGAAGCAATATTTTGGAATATTCTGATTTTTCGGAGGTGGAATCAATGCAAAGGGGGGCCCACAGCCACCACGAGACACCAGGGCGAGCCCGAGGGCCCAGGTGTGTGGTGGTGTGTTGTACCCTCCTCTTAAGTCGGTTGGAGTTGTACTTCGGGTGCAAGGAAGCTTTCTATCCAGAAAAAAATCGTGTTAAAATCTCATCGCAATCAGAGTTACAGATCTTCGGGGATATAAGAAATGGTTTTCGGCCAGAAAACAGGAACCCGAAACATAAGAGAATGAAGGGAGAGATCCAATCTCGGAGGGGATCCCGCCCCTCCGCCACCAAGGAGGCCATGGACCAGAGGGGGAACTCTCCTCCCATCTAGGGGGAGGCCAAGGAAGAAGAAGAATAAGGAGGGGGCTCTCTCTCCCCCTCTCTCCCGGTAGCGCTGGAATGCCGCCAGGGCAATCATCGTGTTACGACGATCTACTCCAACAACTCAGTCATCTTCACCAACATCTTCACCACCTTTTTTTTGTGGGATAACATCTTCGTCATGTTCCCCCATCTATCTAAAGAGGTACACTCTCCTGCAACCCGCTGTACCCTCTACTTGAACATGGTGCTTTATGCTTCATACTATTATCCAATGCTATGTTGCCATCCTATGATTTCTGAGTAGATTTTTGTTGTCCTATCGCTAATTGGAAAATTGCTATGATTGGTTTAATTTGCTTGTTGTTAAGTTTCTATACTTTGGTGCCCATCATATGAGCGCGCGTGTGGATCACACCATAGGGTTAGTTGTATGTTGATAGGACTATGCATTAGAGGGCAAGGGTGACAGAAGCTTCTTTCTACCATAGAAATTGATGCATACGGGATTGAAGGGGGACCAATGTATATCTTAATGATATGGTTTGGTTTTACCTTAGTGAACGTTACAAGTTGCAGATGCTTGCTAATAGTTCCAATCATAAGTGCATAGAATTCCAAGTAAGGGATGACATGCTAGCAGTGGATCTCCCACATAAAAACTAGCAATCGGTCTAGTAACATAGTCAATTGCTAAGGGACAATTCCGCAAATCCTACCACCACTAATCCACACTCGTTTTACTAAACTTAATTGTTTTTTACTTAGAACAGAACCTAACTTTTATTTTCACATTCTTTATTATCTTGCAAACCTATCCACACCTACAAAGTACTTCTAGTTTTATTCTTGTTCTAGGTAAAGCAAACATTAAGTGTGCGTAGAGTTGTATCGATGGTCGATAGAACTTGAGGGAATATTTGTTCTACCTTTAGCTCCTCATTGGGTTTGACACTCTTATTTATCGAAAAAGGTACAAATGGTCCCCTATACTTGTGGGTTATCAAGACCTTTTTCTGGTGCCGTTCCCGAGGAGCAATAGCGTGGGGTGAATATTCTCGTGTGTGCTTGTTTGCTTTATCACTAAGTAGTTGTTATTTTCTATTTTAAGTTGTTCTCTATCTTTAGTTATGGATATGGAACATGCAATAACAAAAAAAGTTGTACTTGTTACTCATGGAGATGGGGAACCTCCTAAAACCCTCGATGCTCATTATGTGAAAAGTATTAAACACTACTTTGATAATCCTGAGAAAACCCAATTCAACATGATAATGGGAGACACGTTAGATCAACATGAATACTTTAGGGATTATCGCTTGACACAAGAAGGGAAACTGTTATGGGATCAAATTGATATGTGGCATTGGTATGCTTGGAATTTATGCCAGGGATATGATTATACTTGATGATCTAGGATGAAGGCTCCACGCCTTCCCTTTTCATGCAAATTTAATGATAATGAAACCTTAGCTTCTTATGCTAATGGTAGATATGATTACTATGATGTGGAGCAAAAGAAGAATTAGTTGCTTTTAAGGATGCTTATGAAATTGTATCTATGTTTGAAAAGTATGAAGATTTTGATGATGCAGTTTATAGACCTGAAAATTTTGCTATACTTAAATATTGCTATGAGAATTATAAATATAATGCCGATATTAATGAGTTTATTGAGAAAGTCTCCACTATCCAAGAACAGACTAATATTTTGCAGGAAACTATGGAAGAAGAAATTGATGAAATTGTGAGCTCATTAGATGAAAAAGATGAGGAGGAGAGCGAAAACAAAAGGAAGAAGAGTGAATTATCTACCCGTGCCCACCTTCTAATGAGAGTAACTCCTTATGCCATACATTGTTTAATGTCCCCTCGTTCTTACGGATGGATGAATGCTATGATAATTACTATGATCCCTCGGATTCATTTGAAATATCCCTTTTTGATGAACTTGATGCTTGTGGCCATGATGCCAACATGAATTATGCTTATGGAAATGAACTTGCTATAGTTCCTTATGTTAAGAATGAAATTATTGCTATTACACCCATGCATGATAGTCCTATTATCTTTTTGAATTCTCCAAACTATACTATATCGGAGAAGTTTGCTCTTATTAAGGATTACATTGATGGGTTACCTTTTACCATTGCACATGATAATTGTGATGAATATAATATGCATGTGCTTGCTTCTCCTATTTGAAATTATTATGAGAGAGGAACTACATCAACTACAAAAAAAAGACACATCCGTGACATTTTGGGCCGAACAATTTTTTCTGTCATGCTTATGACACTTCTATGACGATAGTTGTGACAAAACCCGGTATCATCATAGATGTGGTGGGCTCCTACTTCTATGACACAAAATCATGACAGAAAATGGGCTTTTCATCCTGGGCGGCCCGGAGATGCAGCTGCATGTCATTCTTTGGGTCGTCCATGACTGAAAAAACCATGGTAGAAGCGAGGGTGAGGAAAATATCGGGGAGTTCCCGGTTACTGTGGGTGGTCGGGAGCGAGCGGTGCACGGAGGTTTGCGCGTTTCTCTCGTATACGTACGTGCTTGGGTGCGAGGCGTTGGGCTCTAACTGAACACGAGTGAGGCGTTCACCTACTGAACCCGAGCGATTGCACTGCAGGCTACGTGTTACTGAACCCGAGCGACCGATCGATATGGCTGTTAACTGATCCAGATCGAGCGATTCCTTCGCTACTTCTGCTAACTAAATCCGATCGAACCTGCTGCCTCTTGATGAGCAGTGAGCGTTGTTGCGGGGGTTGGATGAACAATTCCCTGTGGGGGTTGGATGAACAGGACCCCGTGATAGTAGAGGCCGTTGCCGCTGGATGAACAGGACCCCGATCAAGCTGGTTGGGGGTGGATGAACAGGACCCCGTGGAGGGCTGGATGAACAGGACCTCGTGGAGGGCTGGTTGAACAGTAGCCGATGGAGGGCTGGATGAACAATAGCCTGTGGAGGGGTGGTTGAATAGGACCCCGTGGAGAGGGCTGGCTGAACAGTAGCGAGTGGAGGAGCGGTGGAGGCTGGATGAATAGGAGCCCGTGGATGAATAGTCGCGGGTGGAGGTTGGAGGAGGTCGACAGTGGATGAACAGTAGCCCGTGGAGGCTGGAGGAGGTCGACGATGGAGATGAACAGTAGCTCGTGGAGTCCCGTTTTGCGGTACGCCACACCCCTCCCGATGAACATGACCCCCGTTTCGTCCGTAGCGCTCCAACACAAGTGCGTTTCCTCCGTTTTGCGTTACTCCACACCCCTCCCGATCAACATGACCTCGTTTCGACCATAGGAGGTCGAAGAGAAATCCGTTTCCTCCGTTTTGCGGTACGCCACACCCCTCCCGGTGAACAGGATCCTGTTTCGACCGTAGGCGGTCGAACACAAGGCCATTTCCTCCGTTCTGCGGTATGGCAGGCCTCATTTCGATCGGCTGTTCCATCCAAGCCGGTTGGCTCCTGATGAACACGACGCATTCCGTTGCCTCCCGAAGAACACGACGACGCAATTTCTCTGTTTTGACCCAGCCATGTACACGAGCCCTGGCCGTACGTATGAGCGAGTAGGTGTTCAAGACCCCGCCTATATGTACCTACGTGGCCGTATTTACTTTCTTGCACCCTGGCTGTACGTACATGTACAAGATATTAATGGGACTGCTTGACATGCTATGTGTGCCCCTCTACTATGACACATGAGCGCCTCTACTACGACACGTGCCCTTCCTTACTCAACAACCCTTCATCGCTACAACCTGCAGACAGACCGATCGTATGTACGTACATTGCGACCAGAATGACAATGCTACGTACGCTTCGACCAGGTGGGTCTCGACTGTCAGGGAGGATAAGGAGGCACTTCCTTGCGTGCGAAGATGTAGCTGGTGGGTCCCAACAGTCAGGGGGAAACGTTTTTTCACGAAATACGATGGCCCGTCCAGTGGGTCCCTGCTGTCAGGTGCAGGAATCATTATTTTGCGCGTAAAAAGGTGGCACTTCCTTGCTGCGGCCGTGGACCCAGCTATCAGCCTCTCCACGTATAGTAATCTTCCGAAGGAAGTTGTTCCTTGACCACATTGACCATGCCGCGCCGAGAGCACCAAGGCGGTGGACAACAGCAAGGCCTAGGAAGGGGATGACACGGAGCCGGGGAAGACGCGACAGTGGATGCCCACGCAGAGAGGATTACGAGGGTTCACTGGTTCGGCTGCGGTCTGAGGATGCCATAGTGACCGCGTCAAACATCTAAATATATAAGAATGTGCTGCAAGTTTAGTAGATTATGATGTATAAGCTGTAGTACTTAGCACTTACTTGATATAAGGTAGTATCTTAGGACAGTTATTCAACACATACCAAACCATTTTGTCCAAATCTTTAGGTTTGTCCTCTTGTCGACTCTTCCCTGTAACTCGAACTGAATAATCGAAAACATTGAGCCCGGGATTGTCTTCACCCACCTCTTTGCTAAGCTGATCAGCTGTTTCAATGTATTTTGAGCAGAATGTCAACGCTTCTGTAGCAATGCAGTCCTCTACAATTGAACCCTCGGGTCTAGCTCCGTTCCTAACATAGCCCTTGAAAGTGCCTAACCGCCTTTCAATAGGGTGCATCTAGCCATACTGTACTGGACCTCTAAGTAGTGCCTCATCAGGTAGATGAACAGCCAAATGAACCATCACATCAAAGAAGGCTGGAGGATATATCTTCTCAAGGTCACATAGGATAGTTGGTATCTTGTCTCTAAGACGCTCCAAAGCATCTATCCTCGATATTTCTCTGCAGAGTTCCTCAAGAATTGTGCCAACTCAGAATCGCTATGTATAAGTCGTATGCCCAAACCTCTAAGGATAAAAGGTAAAACCCTTTGAAGTAGGATGTGGCAGAAATGAGTTTTCAACCCTTGTACCTTGTTTCCATCTGCACTGACTCTCCTTTCAGGGCTGGAAGCAAATCCATGTGGGAATCTCACACGTGACAGGACCTCACAGAATTCTTTTCTTTTTACCTTGTCCAAGACGTACACAGCTGGTGCCATATCCCGTGGTTTACCTTCATCTTCCACCTGCAAATCCTTTCTGATACCCAAGTGTGTCAAATCAATCCTAGATTTTAAGGTATCTTTCGTCTTGCCTTCAATATTAAGAAGTGTGCCAATAATGTTGTCACATATAAATTTCTTGATGTGCATCACATCAAGATTATGCCGCAGATCCAAATCTTTCCAATACTCCAAGTCCCGCAAAGTGGACCTACGGGTAAACAATAATCTCTCTTCTGCCCTGCCACACTTCCTTTTCCCGCTACCATTACCAGGATGGTTTCCTGGTGTAATAGCCTGACCTTCTCTAATTCCACTTGAAACTCATCGGTGGTGAGCCTGTTTGGCGCATCACGGTTTTCATGCTTTGCATTGAACACATGTATTCGGTATTTTGTAGGATGTGACTTGTCCTTGGCAAGGAAACGGCGGTGTCCAATGTAACATATCTTGCTAAGTATTGCGTATGACAGCGGATTCCTGTCATAGCAAACCCATGCATTGTAACCATGTGTCGTTCGCCCTAACATAGTACCCAAAGCCGGATAATCATGGATGCACCAAATTATAACAGCACAGAGAAAGAAATCAGCTGGTGGGCTGCTATATAGGTCTCGAGTGAGAACACCCCTCCATAGCTGTTGAAGTTCCTCCACAAGAGGCTCCATGAATAAATCAAAATCCTTTCCAGGACTTTTTGGGCCTGGGATGAGCAAGGCCATCATGTAGTTTGATTCTTTGGTGCAGACATTTGGATGCATGTTGTAAGGGATAACAATCACTGGCCACATGCTATATGTGGCGCTCTGGTGGCCAAATGGGTTAATTCCATCTGAAGCTAAGCCAAGTCTAATGTTTCTCCGGTCAAGACAAACTTTTGTGTTTCGATTGAAGCTTTTCCACTCACTACCATGAGCTGGATGGCTCATTACATTCTCGATCTCTGTACTCCTGGTTCCTAGAATGCCACAAGACATCCTGCCTTGTTTCAAAGATCATGAAACAATCTCTGCAATCTTGGTATAATTGGAAAATGTCTCGAACATTATGAGGAATCCTCTTCACGGCATCACCATCTTTCCATCTTGATGATTTGCATTTCGGGCATTCACTTAAGTTGGCATAATCCTTTCGAATGTAACAACACAATTACTCTTACAAACATGGATCATATGATATCCAATTCCAACCGCACAAAGGAAATTCTTCAGCCATCAGAGGTGTGGCAGCTCAAAGATCTGGGAAAGATTTGCGGAAAGCAGCCAACATCGCATCGAGTGATTTGTTGGTCATCCGCACAGATGTCTTCACCTAAAGAAAGGTGACCATAACTGAGAATACTGACAGCTTATTTCCTGGGGTGATAGCCATGTTGCATTGTTCCAACATGCGGGCCCACCATTTTTCTTCTGCAGGTGAAAGTTCACGAAATGCACAAGCATTTCATAACATTGTTTCAATGTTGGTCAAACTCACTTGCTCCGCCACCACCACCTCCTCCTCCTCTTCCACCTGAGCATCAGGCATATCAAGATGGTGATCTGCTGCTTCCACGTAGTCAGTAACATTGACGTTGACAGCTTCACCATGATGAACCCACCTAGTATATGTGACCGACATCCCATACAAGTGTAGATGATTTTGCACAGTTGACTGGGGTCTTGTAACTGAATTCATAAAACTGCTACATGGGCAGAGCACATCGGATTTCGTACCACCGTACTCAGCTCTGATAAAGTTCATGAAGTTTTCAACCCCCTCGACATATGCAACGGAGAATCTTCGAGCAGAAGTTACCCAAGTCTTGTCCATCTGTTAGACATACAAATTACTTCTTCTACTAGAAATTACAGGAAAAACATATATGCTTTTTTATGAAGTCCAGAAAAAAAATACCTAGGTCGATGTCTAAAGCTATGGCAAGATATTTGGACGAGCAGATCTAAGTAACGAAATATGTGTAAAGCTAATTCCGCAAACAGATTTGAGTGCTAAATTATGGCAGGTTGTTTCAAAGAATAATGAGGCCGAGCACACAGCCATCGAACTATCGAAGGCCATCGCAGCAACAAAGATCAAGTATAAAACGGTGTACAACTATTTCACCTAACAGATTGGCTACTAGACCATGGCAATCTACGTCACAATAAATATATGGCAGGATATTTTTGCAACTAATCGGGCTTGGGATGCCATCTCAGCTAAGCAAATTGAGTGCAGAACAGGGCAAGGAAGCTTCTTAAGCAGAGCATATTGACTGTAAAGTACTTCGACGAACAGTGAGATTAACAACGTCTATCAGCTAACATTCAACGCTACACCGACATGCACGAGGCCTCAGTCTAGAACGCGCGTACCATGGGCGAAGCTGACTGCCGTGCGTCTCCACACAAACGTCGCCAGTGGTGGCGACGCTGACTGCCGTGCGCCTCCACAAGAACGTCGCGAGTGGTGGCGGCGCGACTAGAGGACGGCAGTCTACGAGAGCGTACTACAGGAGCGACAGGATCGCCGTGCTTCCCCTCGACAAACCACAGCGCCGACGTATCGGCGTGGCGGGAAGGGCGGCTTGGGTGGAGCGAATGGAGTGGAGGGGGACGGGGGGATGGGGTTTGGGGAATATTATTGGCTAGTTGGCCGAAGGGTGGTTGAATTTGGGAATTGGTGGGAATTTGGGGGGGGGATTTCGCGCGATGGGCGGGGGGAGTTTGGCGCATGGTCGGTTTCTCCAAGTGCAGTCCCACGTGTCAGTGAAAAGGCAAGCTGAAGCGCATTCTGTTTGCTTGAGCACTGTGCAGGACCGAACGTGCGTGGGGTGCAATGTGACCGCGACAGGATTGCTGTGAGTGTACCACCTTTTTTACTTTTAAACTAGGTGCTTCGCCCCCTAAAAAAAACTTGGCGCTTCGCGCGATCCATCGATACACTACTAGTAATCCGGTAATCCCGACTAAAACAGCGTGACTGGGTCTTTTCCCACGCGATTTGCTGGGAGGTTGGCTTAGTTGGGTTTTTTAGGACAAGTAATGCTACACCTACGTAATCCCAGTTACGTAATTAATGTAATGTGAAACGTGTGAGCTGTGATTGTAGATTGGGGGGAGGGAGGGGCCCACCACCATGAAAATCAGGGAGGAGAGAGAGAGAGAGGCAATTTACGTTAACCCTTTCGTAGGTTCCCGTAGATGTAGAAAGATGTGAAATGCGTGAATGTGTAGTGGAAGTACTATTGGAGTGCCTAAGATAAATTGTGTACGTAGACCCTTCGTGTTTATTTACTTCGCATGTTAGCTTTGTCTCGGTTCAATAAAAAGCAGAGTTGGTGATGATGGTGTGCCTGCCATCCTACAATATAGGCCGTCTGATCCATATATAACGGATAGAAAGGAAACTATGATGATTTACCCGCACTCCTCTCCACATTTGTAGATAAGGCCTTCCCTCGTTCATCCTTTTCTCCCACAAGATCTTAATGTTCCGTGCAACGCACGGGCATCCTAGTACTCCTACAATATACTATATTATTGTGAAAGTTCATATACACTGGCTGAGATTAATGCAAACATGACAGATTTTCATTACATTCCGAACTTTGATAGGATAGAAATATAAAAGAAACCCGACCCTAAACCTATACCACGGTGGCGACCGACGTTCTCCATCTGTGATCTCCATGTACTGGGGCGGGGTTCAAGACCCGTGAAGTGAAGGTGCGGTCTCCGGCGAGGAAGAGTAGAACACGGGAGACAGACTGACCAGTTGGCACACCATGCACTGCGGCCTCCCATGCCCTACTCATCCTCGGAGGAGTCCCCGACCTCAGCGGTGCCAGACGTTGGACGGCGGCAAGTAGGACGCGTGGCTGACAGTGCTCCCATCGTCGGCCGCTAGCGTGGCCACCGCTTGTGCAGTCGCGTCCGCGTCCGCCTACGCTGCTATTGTGTCACGAGCGGCGACTTGAGAAAGGGCGGCGACCTCGAGCTTCATCCCCGAAGACAGGCTCTCCTGCAGAGCATTCACGCTCGCGGTCATGGCGGATGTGGTTCCAGGTAGCAGGATGATGCGCTATGCCGCTTTAAGTAGCGCATTCCGGTGAGGCCAAGCGTCCGAGTGCGTCATTAAGTCGCCGGAGTTGGTTTCTCGGACACCGAGCCTCTTAACGATGGCATATGGACGGATGGCATGAATGCGGGCAGCTGGCGCCGGCTGGGAACGCACCATGCGACGGTGCGAGGGACGAGTGTTTTTGGTGTGCTAGGGTAGTCAGCTGTGTTCGTGGCAACGTTGGAGATTCCCTTTTCTCACATGCGACACCACATGTCATTGAAAAAGCAAGACGACCCGGCATGGTCTCGGGTCCTGTGGATGCAGTTGGTCGCGGTACACCACTCCATGGACGCGTCATGGCGCGCGCGCACTTTGGTGCCCCGTGCATCCTCGGTGAGCCGGGTGTTGATCTGCTGGTCATGCCACAGCGCTAACGCCACCCTCGACACACTAAAACCGACCATGTCCAATGATGAGCGTGTCGCTCATCGTGGCCGTCATGTCCAAAGGCGGTGCTGGAGTTGCGCCACGTTGCTGGCCCCCATGACTCACATGAACGGTAGCCGGTGGCGAGGAGGTCGTGGGCCAGCTCCTCCATTGGACTAGTCTGCACCACGTCGCCTCGACAGGTGTGCCCAACATATTGGTTTCCCTATTTTCCCGGCCATATTCGAGCATCAGTGCTCTGCATTGCGCATTAGGCGCAGAATAGGTGGTTTTTGTGCCCTGGTTCGAATGTGGTATAGTACTAAGTTGTTACCCTAGCCCCAAGTGTGGTGGTTTTGGGTACGGTACCTCCCTTTTCCTTTTCAAGTAGTGACGCATAACACTTGATTAAGTAGCTGGATGGTGTGCTAAATGGAGGTGTCCGACTCTCTGAAAGAATAATTGAGGTGTGCCCGGTCCGTGCCCGCATTTAGGGGTCCAACTTACCATGTTCCGGCAGTAGTGTGACACTCCAAAAATGTTCTTTTGGTTTTCTTCAAAAACTTTGTTGGATTTGAAGAAGGTCATTTAAACCATTCCAAAAATGTCTCTCTCAAAAACTTTTTCCCTTTGGCAAGGATTTTATTTTGGCATCTCCTTCAACTCTGGTGTTTGGTTTTTTCAAAACTTTTCTTCTGATTGCCCTCTTCTCAAAATTCAAAATTTTTGGGTTCTATTTTCTTTTAAAAAAGAAAACCCTAGGAGTTTTGCATCTTCTCCAATATTGAGACCACTCATGATTTTACCATGCACCACATGGTAAAATCTTCCCAAAATCTCTCCTTCCACTTTGGGGCAATCCAAACATTCTGTCTCAACAAGTTCAATCCATTTCTGAATTTTATTTCATTTATTTCTCCTCCCAAATCTTTTTTGTCCATTATTTTGAGCCTGGGTATTTTGCAAAGCAAGTACCTAAATGCATTTGAGTGTTGACCCCAAACCAACTCCCCTGGATAGTCCTTGGTACCCACAACCTAGAACAATCAAGATCCACTCTTCTTCTTTTCAAAAATTTCAAATTTCAGTCTCTGCAAGTTTGGACCAGATTTGTCAAATTTGGTGAAATTCATATCTTGTCTGCTCCAAAAATTCCACCAAAATTCAGGCAACCCCCAGATGCAATGAGAAGCCACTCCACCAAAATAAGCTGAAGGAGAAACTCCCACATGCCAAAATCATTCTGTCGAACACCGGCCGAAACCTTTGTTTTCTTCTTGATTTGAAATATTCGAAGTTTCAGAGTTCGATGTCGTTTCTCTTCGCTTTTTCAACACGCGTCGACAAGGCGCTCGGAACGTTGCACACGGCCTCTCCCCCCTGGCCAGACCCCCGCACGCACGCTTGGCTGATTCTTGGCGTCGGTGGCACCCTGGCCCAACCTCGCCGGTGTCTTCTGCGGCGTCGGGACCTCCCGTGGCGGTCAACAGAAGGCACCCCCCCGGCACAACATCGTTCTACGCCGCCCAGCTCTCCTTAGCCCGCTGGGCTCGTTCATGCCGGCCAAGACGCCTGCACCATCGCTGCGGGTCTGCAAGCACGTAACGTGCTCCCCGCCGACGGCCCGCTGCTCCATTCCGTCGAGCATACCCTAAGCACCCAATCCCGGCTCGTTCAGCACCTA
This sequence comes from Aegilops bicornis, assembly GCA_021605145.1. Lineage (NCBI taxonomy): Eukaryota > Viridiplantae > Streptophyta > Magnoliopsida > Poales > Poaceae > Aegilops > Aegilops bicornis. The sequence continues at coordinate 547,355,827 of CM038671.1, read as the reverse complement.
AACGGAATCAATGGACCTCCATGATGGCACTCAACCCTAAAACCACCCCGACCAATGCCCTGCGCCAACAGAACACTCGCCAGGACTTATCCGTTCTCACGGCAACCGCCTCGGCCATCTATAAATAGCACCCCGAGCTTGCACTCGCCGCACAACTCCACCACCTCACCAGACCCCGCTTAGCCACCGGAAGAGCCTCGAGGGCCCTTCTTCCTCGACTCCGGCCAACTCCGTCCGCCTCGGCTCCGCAACATTCTCTTCGGTGAGAAATCCTCCACCGCCTCTACTTGCCCGTAGCCTCGTGGCACCACTAGGAGGCTAACCCCACCTCAATTTAACCTCTCCAAAGACTCTCCGACGAGGCCCACGACCACCCGAACCGCCGTCACGGGAGCAAGAGCCGCCGTCGACGTGGTGCTCGCCGGCGACCACCACCACCACCCACGGATGCGGAATGGCGCCCTGAGCATGGAGGTACCTTCCGATCTCCCTACCTCGCCGTGGATCGCCGCCGATGACCACCGCGGCTCTCGGGCACCGTCGTGCTCTGCCGCCTCTTTCAAATATTCAAACCTGACGGGTGGGACCCGCCCGTCAGCCTCTCTGTTGTTTTTTTGAACAGTTTTCTGAAAGCGTACTCTGGCAAATACGCTTTCTACTCTGAACCGTTTTTCTGCACTTTTCTGCTTAGGCCCCTAAGGGTTTTCTGTTTCAGTACAGATGGGTCCTTGGACCAAAACTCTTATAACTTTGTAACAGAAAGGAATTTTTGAGTGATTCTTTTTCTATCCTCTTCAAAATTTTGTCTAGTTTGTTATCATATTTATTTGAAAAATATTTGGATTACTTTTCTGTACCCCACGGTATTTACGTTAGCGCGTGTGTTTTTTGTACCGTAGATACAGAAGGAGGTGACGGAACCGCGAACTTCACCGAGCTAGACCCCGACTACTCCGAACTAGGCAAGCATGTTTGAACTTTTGATATGATGAGTGTTTGGGCATGTTTGCATTATTTTAGTATCATGGCATGTTCATGAGCATCTCGATGAAAGTTTATCCCGTATGAGTTGAGGCAAGTGAGTTTCGGGAAATCCATGAGTTGTTGGAAACTTGTTGCACGACCATGAGTTGGCATGAAAATGGGTAAGATGGCAGTTTGTAGCATGCCAGACTTATGCCAGATCGTTGACCCAGTGTCAACTCAAATCAGTCAAATTCCATCCGTCTCCCCTTTCGTACTGCCACCTGTTTCCCGCAAGGGATACGGCTTAGTAAGTTGCAAACCACTTCCTGGTACACACCAAATCGAGAGGCCGAGATGAGGGTTCCATGGCCCTGGATTAAAGTCTTACATCCGGTCAGGGGGCATGGGTGTTTCCGGTTGGGACCGAGAGGGGGGCACCCCTTAGAGCGCTGCCAGATATAAATTTGATCCCATGCTATTCGAGATTGTGATCTCCCGTCTCAAAGTTTTTCTTGAACGCTGTCTAGGGTGATTCCTGCAACGTGAGGTATGATGGGTCTGCATTGGTTAGCTGTGTTTCCTCCGAAATACCAGAACGGAACTAGTCCTTCGACTACGGAAATCCGTTGGCTGTGGATAATTTTAGTACAAACTCGCAGAGTCAAAATTCTTGAATTTCATCTTATCCATGTCCAAGTATTGTGTTCATCTTATCTTGTCAAGTGACAGTCTCGGTGATGTAAACTCCCGAGAACCATATGAGTGTTAAATGTTTATTTCCTGTGAATGGACTAACCCGCTTATTGCCTTGTGAGGAATATTTTCCGTGAGCACCATTTCTTGTCAGTTATGTATAATGAATTATAAGCCCTTTCTGCGATGTCGCTTAGACGTCCGACTGCGGCATTGCTATTATTTACTTTTTTTATAAGCCCTTTCTGTGATGTCGCTTAGACGTCCGACTGCGGCATTGTTATTATTTACTTTTGTTATAAGCCCTTTCTGTGATGTCGCTCAAACGTCCGACTGCGGCATTGTTATTATTTACTTTTGTTATAAGCCGTTTCTGTGATGTCGCTCAGACGTCCGACTGCGGCATTCTTATTATTTACTTTTGTTATAAGCCCTTTCTGTGATGTCGCTCCAACGTCCGACTGAGGCACGCATGTCTTTTCTTTCAATATAAGCCCTTTATGAGGTGTCGCCTAGACGCCCGACTGTGGCATGCTTTATTTATTTATTCACCCTTCGAGGCGTCGCTTCAGACACCCGATCGGTTTTGAGTTTATCTTCTTTGGGTTTACGAGCGGACTACCGTCGATTCCCTTTTTACTTACTTTGTTATACTGATTTGATTGCACATTGTTAAAAATCAATCATGTCGCATTCATGCATACATTTGTTATATCTTTTGTCCCAACTGTCTTGCGAGTACTTTCAAAGTACTCACCTGGCTTGTTGATTTGGCCAGATGTTGACGAAGGCGATCTCATGGATGAAGAGTTCGATGGCGAGTCCAACGCCTAGAGGAGTCCCAGCCAGTCTCGTGCGACCCTGGATTTGGTCATTGTGTTATACCCGCTTCCGCTACCCAAATAAATTCATCGAGCCTCACCTCGACGCTCGATGAGCCACTAGTGTAGTAGTCTTATTATCCACCCCACTATGTTATTCCACCAATCACTTATATCTCGAGTCAGTAGTATTGCCACCCCACACCATTGTGTCATATCCGCCATTATGTATAATTATTGGCGTGTTTGTAATAATTGGTTGGGCATCTTCAGCTCGACCCTGTAATATTTTAATGCTACTGGATTATTGTATCAAAGTTTTGTCTACCGGTATGGAGGATTTTCCTCACACTGGATTTTATAGGTCGGTTTCTCAATAAATATTTTTATTGAAAAACCGGTCGTGACTAGCTTGGTACCAGAGCCAGGCTGACTGTAGGAAGCCACTAGGTGCGATCGCTAATCGATTATTAGCAAAATAGAGCTGTTTATTATTTTCGCAAATGTAGTCAATTTCTGACAGTCAACATAAATTTATGATTTGACTACTCAGGATTTTGCCTACTTTTGTAGATGGCTGGCAACGACTGCGAGTCCCAGATGTTCGCCAACATGCCCGATGGGTTCGTCAAGCTCCTCTCCTTCATCGTCCAAGTCGCAATGGGGCCATCTGTGCGCCCAGTCTTCTCACTCTCTTAGCACAAGGTCAATGACCGTCTAACCATGCACCAAGCCGCGGTGCAATTCAAGGGAGGGCGTATTGAGTTACGCCGCTTCCGGTCTTGGGGAGAGCCATGCCCACGGAGAAGCATGCACTACAGATGGCAGCCCGTGAGGCGATAGCTCGTCTCAGGGACATCCTTCCTTCAATGAAGACTCGTCGTTACCGCTACCTGCCATGTCACGTGCCATATACCTGCCACTACGCTGCCTTCTTGCCCTAGAGGAGAACGGACGAAGCTTTGAGATGCTCATCGAGTATCTCCGGATTTGGATGCAGCCTTCGACAACCTGGTGGACGACTTTGTAGCTGCCGCATGGACTCAGTCCATGGTCTGTGCCGCCAACCGGAGGGAGCTCCTGCGCCGCACCGCCATCGACTTTCATCTCGCCATCAGCATCGCTTGCTCCTACTGCTCTCACCACTACTCGTCGCCGCCTACCACGGAGGAGTTCAACCATGTCATTGCGCCTACTCCGGTTCGTTCTGCACCACCCCTCGTGCCCGCTCATGTTCAGTTGTCCCGCATAGGGCACCTGCTCCACCAACTCAGCGCAGCACCTCACGTCTGGAGCCTATCACCGAAGAGGAGGTTGAGTCCCCAGCCTCACTGCGCCTCACCCTTGGCAGGCCAAGGGAAATCCTTACCATCTCCGGATTGGCACGCTTAGCCGCCATGCGATGTACCGACTTGTACGATATGTTTATATGTACATAGGCTGTGAAAAGTAGCTTGTTTGTGCATCATGTAGGAACTGGAGGAGTGCACTAGCCTAAATAACATGTCAGGAATATGTACGCATATCCTGAGTGATGTATTGTATAATTACTGCTATGCGTAAGATATGTAATGAGCAGTCCTTCTCCGTGCGCAAACGTTTATTCTCTTGAAAAAACTTGGAGCATTTGCGACTTTTTCCGTCTTCATGAATTTATTGATTTTTGCGACTCAATTTCTTTTCTTATGAGTGTTTCAAAATATATCCCCAGAGTGAACCATGTCTCGTCCTTGGACGCGCTCCATGCCAACTCCGTCAGAAGAAAATTTTGGCACACCCCCAAGCAACAATTTCACACAGAGGCAGTCAAGTCAACAAGACAGTGAAACGGCACTTTCTCCAATGTGTCGTCTTTATGAACAAAGTCAGCAACAACATCAGGAAATGATGAACCAAGTCATCAATATGGGAAATCACCGTGGATAGTATCAGCAGCAATCAAAGTTATCTGAGCTACAGAAGACACGTCCCCAAACTTTTTCTCACACTGACAAACCTCTTGAAGCTGAGGACTGGCTTCGAGACATAGAAAGAAAATTAATTATTGCCCAGTGTTCAGACCTTGAGAAGGTGCTTTATGCTCCGCACTATCTCACTGGAGCAGCCGCATCATGGTGGGAAAATTTCCTACACATGCACCCCAACGAAAACAATATAACATGGGAGGAATTTAAAGAAGGTTTTCGTGGGGCACATATTCCTAAGAGACTCATGAAGATCAAAAGGAGAGAATTTGATGACCTCAAGCAAAGGACAATGATGGTGTCAGAATACAACAGTCAGTTTACTCTGCTGTCTCGCTACGCCAACGAGGAGCGTATGTCAGAAAACAAAAAGATGGAAAAAATTCTAGACGGACTGACGCCCGCGCTTAAATGTCAACTGGTCGTGCACACCTTTCCAGATTTTAAGACGCTGGTGGATAAGGCCATGACCCTGGAAAATGAGAGACACAGTTTGAAGATTTCCGCAAGCGGAAGAGGGACCAGACTAATCATGCCCGCAACCACCGCAGCAGGAACGATGTTCAGAAAAACTGGACACCCAAACCCACGACAAGCGTCATGCGCCCAATCAAGAATTTTCATGCAAGGGACAAGGAGTTCACATACCGCCCAGGCGTTACCTGTTACGCTTGTGGAGAAGAAGGGCACTATGCCAAGCAGTGCCCCAAGCCAAGGAACTCGACCCCAAAGCCGAACAACGGAGGCAATAACGCCAAAGCGCAACAATTTCAACCCCAATAACAACCATGTGAAGGGTCATCCGAACCACATGACCAAAGAGGAAGCACAAAATGCCCCAGATATCGTACTGCAGACGCTTCCTCATCAACACAATACCTACCATGGTTTTGTTTGATTATGGAGCTTCTCACTCATTCGCTTCAAAAGTTTTGCCTTGTAAATAGTTTTTCGATGCTTCCCTTGGAAAAATCTATGATCGCCAAGTCCCCTGGAATTAAGCAAGTTACCCAGAGTTATTGCCAGGGTGTGGTTATCGAGTTTGAAGGGTTGAAGTTTCACGCAAATCTTATCGTGTTGGAAAATAAAGGACTGGATGTCATCTTAGGGATGGATTTGTTAACCACCAACAAAGGTTTTATTGACTGCTTCAACAGGACCGTAATTCTCACCCACCACCACGGGAAGACCATAAAGGTTTCAGCCAAGGAAAGAAAAATATCCCAGCAACCGAGATTGAACAAGGTGGATATTTCTGAATTGAGCAAGGTTCCAGTAGTGTGTGAATTTCCAGATGTATTTCCCGAAGAACTACTGTGCATGCCACTGCATCGAGAGATAGAATTCAGCATTGAGCTAGCACCGGAACCGCCCCTATATACAAGAAACCATATGTAATGGCACCATCCGAATTGGTAGAACTGAAGAAGCAAATAAAAGAATTACTGGACAAGGGTTATATACGAGCCAGCTCCTCACCCTGGGGTTCACCAATTTTATTTGCCAAAAAGAAGGATGGCACACTGAGATTGTGCATAGACTATCGAGCGCTAAACATGGTCACAATCAAGAAAGAATATCCGATGCCACGAATAAATGATTTATTCGATCAACTCGCTCAGGCCAAGGTATTCTCAAAGATTGACTTGAGGTCAGGGTACCATCAACTGAAAGTGCGAACCGAAGATATTCCCAAGACAGCTTTCACCTCCAGATACGGATTGTATGAGTTCACCGTAATGCCATTCGGTCTAACAAACGCCCCCGCATATTTTGTTCACCTCATGAACAAAGTATTCATGAAGTTTATGGACAAGTTTCTTGTGGTATTTATCGATGATATTCTGGTATACTCCAAGACACCAGAAGAACACGCTGAACATCTTCGAATTGTACTGGGGGAACTCAGGAAACATCAATTGTACGCTAAATTCAGCAAGTGTGAGTTTTGGCTAAGGCAAGTAGGTTTTCTGGCCACGATCGACCCAAGAAGGTATTGCCAGAGATCCGGAAAAAGTCAAGGCCGTCAGATTATCGGAAGCCACCAGCCAGCAGGACGGATTTATCAAGTTTCTTGGGAATGGCAGGATACTATCGAAGATTTATTGAAGGATTCTCCACCATAGCAAAGCCAATGACGCAACTACTCAAGAAAGACAGTAAGTTCGAATGGACGGAAGCTTGCGAGAAAAGTTTCCAAGAATTGAAGAGGAAACTGACGACAGCACCAGTATTAATTGTGCTAGACATAGACAAGAATTTTGAGGTATATTGTGATGCATCTCGAAAGGGCCTCGGGTGCGTGTTAATGCAAGAAGGCAAGGTTGTCGCATATGTTTCCAGACAACTTCGCAAGCATGAGGAAAATTATCCTACTCATGACCTGGAATTAGCAGCAGTTATTCATGCACTCAAGGAATGGAGACACTTCTTACTTGTAAATCGCTAGAAATATACACGGACCACAAGAGCCTCAAGTATATTTTCACACAACCGTAACTCAATTTACGGCAGCGATAATGGTTGGAATTAGTAAAGGATTATGATGTTGGAATCCACTACCACCTGTGCAAAGCAAATGTTGTAGCAGATGCTCCGAGTCGGAACCCCAGTCCGAACAACGACAAAGATGCCAAACTTGAGACCTGAATTCCAAAGAGAATTTGCTAAGCTCAATCTGATGGTGGTCACCAAGGCAAGGTGTCAAACTTAGAGTTACAGCCTACCACGATAGAGAAGGTTAAAGAGGCTCAACATGGACACCCCAAAGATTGAAGGCATAAACGGAAGATGAATTTGGGCAAGGCCTCAGAATTCGTTATCGATGAGCAAGGAATATTGTGGTACGGAATAGACTTTATGTCCCAAATATCCATGACCTTAAACAGCAAATCTTGGTCAAGGCCACACCGCTCCGTATTCAATCCATCCTGGAGGAACAAAAATGTACAAAGATCTTCAAGAAACATTTTGGTGGCATGGTATAAAAAGAGACATAACCACGTTTATTGCATGTTGTGACTCATGTCAACGCATCAAGGCCGAGCACCAAAAACCGGCCGGACTATTGCAACCAAATAAGATACCCGAGTGGAAATGGGACGAGATTGGAATGGATTTTATTGTTGGACTACCTCGGTCACGACACGGACATGATGCCATATGGGTCATCACCGATAGATCGACTAAAGTAGCACACTTCATCCCCGTGAAGACAACCCACACCACTCGTAAGCTTGCTGTGCTCTACCTTTCCCAGATTGCCCCGCTTACATGGAGTCTCAAAGAAAATAATCTCGACAGAGGCACTCAATTCGCCTCCCAATTTTGGGATCACTTACAACAAGCTCGGGAACTCACCGGCATTCAAGATGCATACCATCCCTGCATGATGGGCAGATCGAGCGAGTGAACCAGATTCTAGAAGATATGCTGAGAGCATGTGTCCTCACCTATGGGACCAGTTGGGAGGAGAGCTTACCATATGCAGAATTCGCATATAACAACAGTTATCAGGCCAGCCTGCAAATGGCACCATTTGAAGCTCTGTACGGGCGAAGATCTCGTACCCCACTAAATTGGTCGGAAACCGGAGACAGCCATATCTTCGGCCCAAACATGCTCAAAGAGGCTGAAGATAAGGTCAAGGTGATTAAGGACAGACTCAAGACAGCCCAAAGTCGACAGAAGAGTTATTACGATCAGAAACATCGTGGAGTCAATTTTGAACCCGGTGAATTTGTGTACCTACGAGTATCCCCTAAGAGAGGCCTGCATCGATTCAAGATTTAAGGGAAGCTAGCACCAAGATTCATCGGACCATTCTGCATAGTGGCACGAAGAGGCACGGTAGCCTACCAGCTTAGACTTACTCAAGAATTATCCGACATCCACGACGTATTCCACGTCTCCCAATTGAGGAAGTGCGTAAGCAACCCAGAGAAACAAGTACCCCATGAAAACATTGACGTGCAGCCAGACCTTACATATCGAGAGCATCCAATAAAAATATTGGAAGAGTCTGAAAGGAGAACCCGACAGAAAACCATCAAGTTCTTCAAAGTTCAGTGGAGCAACCACACCGAAAGTGAAGCCACTTGGGAAAGAGAGGATTTTCTTCGGACAGAGCACCCACATTTATTTGAGGATCAGCTGGAATCTCGGGGACAAGATTTTTCCTAAGTGGGTAGGTGTTGTCACACTCCAAAAATGTTCTTTCGGTTTTCTTCAAAAACTTTGTTGGATTTGAAGAAGGTCATTTAAACCCTTCCAAAAATCTCTCTCTCAAAAACTTTTTCCCTTTGGCAAGGATTTTATTTTGGCATCTCCTTCAACTCTGGTGTTTGGTTTTTAAAAACTTTTCTTCTGATTGCCCTCTTCTCAAAATTCAAAATTTTTGGGTTCTATTTTCTTTTAAAAAGAAAACCCTAGGAGTTTTGCATCTTCTCCAATATTGAGACCACTCATGATTTTACCATGCACCACATGGTAAAATCTTCCCAAAATCTCTCCTTCCACTTTGGGGCAATCCAAACATTCTGTCTCAACAAGTTCAACCCATTTCTGAATTTTATTTCATTTATTTCTCCTCCCAAATCTTTTTTGTCCATTATTTTGAGCCTAGGTATTTTGCAAAGCAAGTACCTAAATGCATTTGAGTGTTGACCCCAAACCAACTCCCCTTGGTACCCACAACCTAGAACAATCAAGATCCACTCTTCTTCTTTTCAAAAATTTCAAATTTCAGTCTCTGCAAGTTTGGACCAGATTTGTCAAATTTGGTGAAATTCATATCTTCTCTGCTCTAAAAAATCCACCAAAATTCAGGCAACCCACAGATGCAATGAGAAGCCACTCCACCAAAAATCAGCTCAAGGGGAAACTCCCACATGCCAAAATCATTCTGTCGAACACTTGGTCAAGGTTCAACACGCTGTCGACAAGCGCTCGGCATCGCTGCACACGGCCTCTCCCCGGCTGCACTGACGCATGCTTGGCCGATTCCTGGCATCGGTGGCACCCTGGCCCAACCTCGCCGGCGTCTTCTGCGGTGTCGGGACCTCCCGTGGCGGTCGACAGAACGCACTTCTAAGACAACGCCGCTTCAAGGCCGCCCAGCTCTCCCTAGCGCTCCGCGTGGCTCGTTCATGCCAGCGCACGCCCGCGGCACCATCGCCGTGGCCCGGCAAGCACAGAACGTGCTCCCTGCCGTCGACGGGCCCGCGCTGCTCCATTCCGTCGAGCATACCCTAAGCACCCAATCCCGGCTCGTTCAGCACCTAAACGGAATCAATGGACCTCCATGATGGCACTCAACCCTAAAACCACCCCGACCAATGCCCTGCGCGCACAGAACACTCGCCGGACTTATCCGTTCACGGCAACCGCCGGGCCATCTATAAATAGCACCCGAAGCTTGCTCTCGCCTCGCACAACTCCACCACCTCACCAGACCCGCTTAGCCACCGGAAGAGCCTCGAGGGGCCCTTCTTCCTCGACTCCGGCCAACTCCGTCCGCCTCGGGCTCCGGCAACGTTCTCTTCGGTGAGAACTCCTCCACCGCCCTACTCTTGCCATAGCCTCGTGGCACCACTAGGAGGCTAACCCCCACCTCAATTTCACCTCCGCAGCACTCTCCGACGAGGCCCACGACCACCCGAACCACCGTCCGCCGGAGCAAGAGCCGCCATCGACGTGGTGCTCGTCGGCGACCACCACCACCACCCACCGATGCGGAATGGCGCCCTGAGCACGGAGGTACCTTCCGATCTCCCTACCTCGCCGTGGATCGCCGGCGACCACTGACTCTCGGCACCGTCGTGCTCTGCCGCCTCTTTCAAATATTCAAACCCCGACGGGTGGGACCCGCCACGCCTCTCTGTTGTTTTTGAACCGCTTTCGAAAGCTGCACTCGCAAATATGCTTTCTACTCGAACCGCTTTTACGCACTTTTCTCGCTTAGGCCCCGAGGGTTTTCTGTTTCAAAGATGTATGGGTCCTTGGACCAAAACTCTTATAACTTTTTAACAGAAAGGAATTTTTGAGTGATTCTTTTTCTGTCTAGTTATTTATCATATTTATTTGAAAAATATTTGGATTACTTTTCTGTACCCCACGGTATTTACGTTACCGCGTGTGTTTTGTGTACCGTAGATACCGAAGGAGGTGACGGAACCGCGAACTTCACCGAGCTAGACCCGGACTACTCCGAACCAGGCAAGCATGTTTGAACTTTTGATTTGATGAGTGTTTGGGCATGTTTGCATTATTTTAGTATCATGGCATGTTCATGACCATCTCGATTAAAGTTTATCCCGTATGAGTTGAGGCAAGTGAGTTTCGGGAAATCCATGAGTTGTTGGAAACTTGTTGCACGGCCATGAGTTGGCATGAAAACGGGTAAGATGGCAGTGTTGTAGCATGCCAGACTTATGCCAGATCGTTGACCCAGTGTCAACTCAAATCAGTCAAATTCCGTCCGTCTCTCCTTTCAGATGCGCCACTGCTTCCCGCAAGGGATACGGCTTAGTAAGTTGCAAACCACTTCCTGGTACACACCAAATCGAGAGGCCGGGATGAGGGTTCCATGGCCCTGGATTAAAGTCTTTCATCCGTCAGGGGCATGGGTGTTTCCGGTTGGGACCGAGAGGGGGGCACCCCTTAGAGCGCGCGTATATAAATTTGATCCCATGCTATTCGAGATTGTGATCTCCCCGCCTCAAACTATATCTTGAACGTTGTCTAGGGTGATTCCTGGCAACGTGAGGTATGATGGGTGTGTACTGGTTAGCTGTGTTTCCTCTAAAATACCGTAAACAGAACTAGTCCTTCGCGACTACAGAAATCTGTTGGCTGTGGATAGTTTTAGTACAAACTCTGCAGAGTCAAAATTCTTGAATTTCATCTTATCCATGTCCAAGTATTGTGTTCATCTTATCTTGTCAAGTGACAGTCTCGGTGATGTAAACTCCCGAGAACCATATGAGTGTTAAATGTTTATTTCGTGAATGGACTAACCCGCTTATTGCCTTGTGAGGAATATTTTCCGTGAGCACCATTTCTTGTCGATTATGTATAATGAATTATAAGCCCTTTCTCGTGATGTCGCCAGACGCCCCGATCGCGGCATTGTTATTATTTACTTTTGTTATAAGCCCTTTTCGTGATGTCGCCAGACGTCCGATCATGCATTGTTATTATTTACTTTTGTTATAAGCCCTTCGTGATGTCGCCAGACGTCCGATCATGGCATTGTTATTATTTACTTTTTGTTATAAGCCCTTTCGTGATGTCGCCAGACGTCCGATCGCTGCATTGTTATTATTTACTTTTGTTATAAGCCCTTTCGTGATGTCGCCAGACGTCCGATCATGCATTGTTATTATTTACTTTTGTTATAAGCCCTTTCTGTGATGTCGCTCAGACGTCCGACTGCGGCATTGTTATTATTTAATTTTGTTATAAGCCCTTTCTATGATGTCGCCCCGACGTCCGACTGCGGCACGCATGTCTTTTCTTTCAATATAAGCCCTTTATGAGGTGTCGCCTAGACGCCCGACTGTGGCATGGTTTATTTATTTATTCACCCTTCGAGGCGTCACTTCAGACACCCGATTGGTTTTGAGTTTATCTTCTTTGGGTTTTCGAGCAGACTACCGCCGATTCCCTTTTTACTTACTTTGTTATACTGATTTGATTGCACATTGTTAAAAATCAATCATGTCGCATTCATGCATACATTTGTTATATCTTTTGTCCCAACTATCTTGCGAGTAATTTCAAAGTACTCACCTGGCTTGTTGATTTGGCCAGATGCTGACGAAGGCGATCTCATGGATGAAGAGTTCGATAGCTTAGTACGACACCTAGAGGAGTCCCGGCCTCGTATGCACTCGGATTTGGTCATTGTGTTATACCCGCTCCGCTACCCAAATAAATTCATCGAGCCTCACCTCGACTCTCGATGAGCCGCCAAAGTAGTAGTCTTATTATCCACCCCAATCGTGTTATTCCACCAATCACTTATATCTCGAGTCAGTAGTATTGCCACCCCACACCATTGTGTCATATCCGCCATTATGTATAATTATTGGCGTGTTTGTAATAATTGGTTGGGCATCTTCAGCTCAACCCTGTAATATTTTAATGCTACTGGCTTATTGTATCAAAGTTTTTTCTACCGGTATGGAGGATTTTCCTCACACTGGATTTTATAGGTCGGTTTCTCAATAAATATTTTTATTGAAAAACCGGTCGTGACATGTAGTAACTATACTAGTCCCTGCGTACTCCCTCTGTTTTTATTTACTCCGCATTTTAGCTTTGCTCAAAGTCAAACTTTGTAAACTTTGAGAAAGTGGACAGAAATACAATAACAAATCAATACCATTAGATTCATTGTTGAATATACTTTCACATCATATAGATTTGCTATTGTAAATGTTCATATTTCTACTCTTACTAGCAAGATGCCCGTGCGTTGCACGTAACATCAAGATGCATTTGTATGACTAGTTTATCTTGTGAGAGAAAAGGATGAACGAGGGAAGGCCTTATTTGCAAATGCGGAGAGGTGTGTGTGGCTACCTTTTCGCAAAATTGTCATAGTTTCCTTCCTATCCGTCAGATATAAATCGGACGGCCTATATTGCAGGATGGCAGGCACACCATCATCACCAACTCTATTTTTTATAACAGTCCATCCGATTTATATTTGACGGGTAGGAAGGAAACTACGGCAATTTTACAAAAAGATACCCACACCCCTCTCCACATTTGCAAATAAGGCCTTCCCTCATTCATCCTTTTCTCCCACAAGATAAACTACTCATACAAATGCATCTTGTTGTTTTGTGCAACGCACGGGAATCTTGCTAGTGTAGATAAAAAGAAGAGTTGGTGATGATGGTGTGCCTGCCATCCTGCAATATAGGTCGTCCGATCTATATCTAACAGATAGGAAGGAAACTATGACAATTTACCCGCACTCCTCTCCACATTTGGAGATAAAGCCTTCCCTCGTTCATCCTTTTCTCCCACAAGATCTTGATGTTCCGTGCAAGGCACGTGCATCTTGCTAGTTTTCTATAAATTTGGTCAAATTTTATGAAGTTTGACTTCAATCAAACCTAATATGCAGAATAAATAAAAACAGAGGGAGTATCTTACTCCTTCACCAAGACGGAAGGGAAAACGAGACAACTTATTGTTTATTTGAGCCGTTCAAGTATAATCATGTGGAGTTGCTTATTTTTCATTCCTCTCCAACCCTCTTCTCCATCGATCATGCCGCCCTCCGGTCGAGTCCATCCTCCCGCATGTCTCATTTGAACATTCCCCGAGTATCATTCGCATGTGGGCCTAGACCATGCTTGTATTTCCAATGTTGTAATTTGTCCGACATGTATACAAACAAACGGTTCGTTTAAAGTTTCACTTTGCAACCACTACGTGTCGCTTCCCGTCTTAGTTTTGACATCCCATTCAGTTCATGCCCCGACACATCTTGACGAGATCGATTGATGTTGATAGATCAATTGTGTGTCGTGCAAGGAGATAAAGGTTTGATCTATTTCTATGATAGAAATGACCCGCGAGGGGGGGTCTGTGGGGATCAGAGGGAGTATATTGTACGTTCATAAGCGAAAAGAACGTATTGTACCTACCCTAGTCCTCTTTCAATCGATCTTCGGACCCCGAGATGAAATCGAGAGAGAACGAGGGGGTGCAAGTGTGATACCTAAGGCAGATTCAAAATTTTGAACCGGTGATCATAGCATCCACAAATCATACAAAAAGGGTAATCAATGTTCGTTTCGCTTTTGAACGTACAATATACTCCCTCTGATCATTTCTAGTTTACATATAAGTTTTATTTGTAGTCAAAGTATCTCTACTTTGAACAAACTTACAGAAAAAAGTATCAACATTCAACAACGCCCAATCAATATTGTTAGATTCGTACGTACTCCTAGATTTGTATTCAAACAGAGATGGTTTCCAATTTGTTTTCAACCATGTGAATGTGCTTGTTCTCGCACATGCTCTTCCTACTAGGAATTCGCCACGTATAGCCAATCCAATAGTAACTTTTTTAAGCTCCCTGTCCAATAGTACTAGTGGAGTACTGACAACATCTGTAATAGAGTATGCAGTGCTCATAGTACTCCCTCCTTCCATTTATATAGGGCCTATGTGGATGAGAGAGATGTGAAAAAGTAAGGGGAGTGAGCTCTCATGCAAGAGCCTAGATATATACACATTCTTTGGTAAATACAATAAATATGAAGAAAGAGATAGAGAGGAGATGGAAAAAGTACTAATACAATAGCCAACCTTACATTTTTTACAGGAAATTGCCAACCTTATAGCCCACACTACTGTATGAGTGCATATAGATGATGGCTATAGATGACATGGCAGTTCCTTATAGACATCGGCTGGCTATATTATTAACCATGCTCTAATGCGTTTTTTCAAGACCGCATTTGACTATTGACAAGATTAATAGTACATGAGATGTATAATGTGAAAATTATATCATTGGAAGCTCCTTTCACATACGAATTTGATCGTATGCTTTGTGTAAGTTGCATGTCATATATTATTACTCTAATATTTTGTCAAAGTTAGCCTCGAAAAACGCATTAGGCCCTGTAGATGGAAGGAGGGAGTAGTAGTGGAAGTGGATCCTCTGACGTAGGTATCCTAACCTTACCCTCCCTTTCGGTCACTTACTGGCGGACCCCATGCTTGCTAGGCCCCGCATGTCAGTTACTCAATGTGTTCGACCACGTCAGGGGATCCTCATCCGTAGTATACTCCCTCTGTTTTTTTACTCCGCATAAAACGGAGGGAGTGGTAGTATAAATGATGCGGGCGGGGGAGGGGGAGGGACATCGGTTTGCTCTCAACTGCGGTCCCACAAGCGAGCGAAAACGCAAGACGGCGCTGCTCCATTCAAGAAGCGCCACGGAGGGTCCAGCGTGTCGGGTGCAACGCGAACGCGACAAGAGCGATGTACAACAAAACCGATTGACCGGTCATCACCGGAACCACTATTCACACCAGAACCTTTGCTGCTAGGCCTACACTAGCCACTGCGCCAAAACCAGACCTCCTCTCTAGCCCATTGCCCCACCTTTTGATCCCCTAGCCCGCATCAAGCGTCCCCTAGTTCGCCGGAAAGCCATGGTGCGCCGCAAGATCACGTACAACAAGATGCTGACGCCGGAGCGACGCGCAGAAATCGCGGCAGCGGTCGGCGCCACAGACCTCCATTCCCAAGCTCGCTTTGCAGCGGGCCAATCCCCGAGTTCTCTGGAGCCAAGCTACGAGGAGGAGGAAACCGATCCAATGTTCATGGCGGAGGTCGCGGCGCAGAAGGCCCCCGATGGTTATGAGACGATGGAAGTCGACTTCATGCTGGCGTCCGGGTCCCCTATGGTGTAGGCGGACCAGTGGTTCAACCTGGCAATACTAAAGGAGGATCGGGAGGCAGAGGCTCAACTCGACGCGGAGCGCGCGCATGTCGCTGCCATCAAGGCTCTCCTGCAGGCAGAAACGAATGTCGTGGATGTGAACCGAGCGGTAGAGGCTCAACTTGAGGCGGAGCGCGCGGATGTCACTTCCATCGAGGCCCTCCTGCAGGCGGAACCCGACATCCTGGACTTGAAACAGGCGGCGGAGGATCAACTCGACCTGGAGCGTGCAGATGCAGCTGCCATCGAGTCCCTCCCACAGGCGGAATCGGACGTCCTGGACTTGAACCGGGCGGCAGAGCCTCAACTCGACGCGGAGCGCGCGGATGCCGCTGCCATCGAGGCCCTCCTGCAGGCGAAATCGGGCATCCTCGACTTGAACTGGGCACTGCTCTCGTCCGTGCAGAGCGCCCGCACACTCCACGTGAACGAGTAGCTAGAGACCGAGGACAACCATGGCGTGGAGACACACGTCGGCAGCTAAGGTTGGTTCGCCCCGACAGCCAAAGACGACGAGGCCGTCTCGTTCCGCAAGCAGTGATAGTTTTTCTTTATGTTGTTGTTTTTAGGGATCTTTTGCTGTGTAAAAACTTATATTATTATGCAAGTCACCTGACTTTCATCTTTTGGGTCAGTCTACCATTTCAGGCGGTTGGATGAATATCCTACGTCTCGTAACCCTTCTTCCTCACCTCTTCTTCTTCCCCAACAGACCACCGCACGGGCCGTACGGATCCTCCCCAACATGTGGTTGGATAAACATACTATATAAACATTATGTGTCAGTGGTAGGATGGTTGAGTTTGATTTGTTCACATGCGGTAGCACGTGACAGTGAGGGTGTGTTCCCTTGGTTGGGTTTGCGGCATGCATGAGCGACTGTGTGAGGGTGCGGTGCGACTGCGGCGTGCAGGAGCGACCGTGTGAGGGTGCGATGCGTCCGCGACAGTCGTGCGCAAGTGTACCTCCTTTTAATTTTGAAAAATTTAGGCAAGCCTGGCAAAAATGTGTGGCGAAGTATGGCAATTCAAGGCCTAGACCCAAACAGGATAAGTACATACGTACTAGGAGTACTAGTGTTAAAAAAGAAAGGCGGGGTTTTCCTTCACGGGATTAATCGATACAAATCCTCGTTTGATGTGTCAATTAATGCATATTTTTTTCTCCAAAGCCCAAAGAGCTAACCATCTCACTCCTCATCGCTTGAATAATGCAGCGCCATGCAAACCAACCTTCTCACTTCCGCATGCTTGCAAGGTTATATTAATGTCCTTGGTTGCTAGTACGAGGCAAACCCCATCAATTTTGCCTTGGTTAGTGTTAGTGGCCTTTTGCAAATTGTATTTTGATATATTTGCCTTGTGTACAAAAAAATGGAGATAGTAACTATATGGCTTCCTTCCCCATTTCGGTGACGTCGACGATATCTCGAACATTGTGGTTTGGCGAAGTGCGTTCGACAGAGAACACCATTGAGGGAGACCATGGTAAGTCGTTCGCAAGTGCCGCCTGCAAGCCGAGACAACCACCTTATTTGCATCCAGGAAATCCGTTGAACCAAAGGACACGTAAATGTACTAGTACTACTAGTACACAATAGCGTCGTCCGTCCAGCTTAGTGCGGTGAGGTGGTTTCTCGAAAAAGACGATGGAGAAGTGGAATCAGCGAAGAGTGAAATGATGGTTGCTCCGTCCGTGCTTTTTGATTTGATGCCTCAATGCTTTGTGATTTGCGATAGAAGGGGCAGGGGAGTAGACTCTGTGCTCTATATTGTACATGTGTCCAAGCACGGGAGAAAGAGGAGAGATGTTGCATTTTTCTATTCCTTCAATCAATCAATCAATCAATCAGGGAGCTTCGGTTCCATCTTTTTGGCTTTCGCAGCACCGTCCACAATGGTTCCCATCGATGCCAAAAGCTATTTTCACATTTGGCTACACACTGTGGATGCCCTTAACCGTACCACCTGGTTTTGCTCCTGTGTGCTATCTATACAAATCTCGATTATATTGATCTAAAAAATTATAGAATCAAGATTAGTAAAAAGGAGGTGATTTTGCCGCGCGGATGGCGGGGGAGGTTTCTTATTTTTAGAGGGCGTTGGACTGGCGGTTTTCTAACATGCGGTCCCATGTGTCAGTGCTTTACCAAGCCGATCCAAGGCCCCACACATGAGCCGTAACAACGGCGTATAACACGTGGTTAACTTGAAGAAGATGAGGGAGAAGCGGATTCAGCAATGAGTGAAATGATGGTTGCTTCGTCCCTCCAACTTCTTTTTTTAGCATTACTACTTCGTCCCTCCAACTTAACTGCGGGAAAGGTGCAACTTTGTGATTTGACGCCTCATTGCTCATTACTACATCGGCGCCATGACTGGGGTGCTTCACCCCTGCTGCTCTGCACTGTATTTCGGTATGGCATGTGGACCCAGTAGCTTGATGCACGAAAGGGACTTGAACATTTATGAAAGCAAGCGCTCCACTCTTATGACGGAGGAGTATACGACACGGCGGCCCAGTGAACTGTCACTTGTACTGTATAGTACTATAGTTTTGTTGTTTCACACGATCCATCGATACAAACCTGAGTAAACAGGAAAGGGCGGATTTTCCCCGCGCGGTAGATGATACTGGCCATACATTTCAAAGGCAATTTTAATGTATGCAAACTGAATAATTAAGTAACAATATGATATCTAGTAAAACTAAAAACACATATGATTTATTGTGTTAGAGTGTAGTAGTAGTGTTGTATTGCATAGTTGTTAGATGTAACATGCTGTCGGTGTACAAAAGTAGGGGCTCTCCTTTTGACCAATTTACTTGTGCACGGGCAGTCAGAGCCGCGCCCGCGGCCACACTTAGCAGGGCGGAGGAGGGAAGCCAGAGGGAAACTAAAGCACAAGACAAACAAGGCAACGCCAAGACCAGAAACACTAAAGAGCGAAGGGGCAAGGTGGACTCCCCCGGCAAGGCCTTGCCGGGGGAACTTTCCCAACACCAGCAGAGCTAGCCACCCTTGAGCCCAAGGGTTCCAAGCAACGCCAACAACTACATTGGAACCAAGGCTCGGGAGGCACCTCCGTGGTGGCATGCAGATCTTTGTCAAGATCATAAACACACAAGATCAGATGAGGACCAGAAGACAACGACCCTTGGCGGGGTCCTAGCCAAAGAAATCCACGAGACCCCCGGCAAGATCCTGGCCAGGGACAACCACGATGCCACGGCAAGACCCTTGCCGAGGACACCCACGGGGCCGCAGCCAGGCCCATGTCTGCCAAGATGACACCGCCGTCCCCACGCAGCTGCTAGCTCAACCAGCTAAGTAGGCACCTGTGTGGCGACGAGCGGCCTCTACACTGACCCAGCAAGCACCTGCATGGTGGCATGCAGATCTTCATGAAGGCTCCACCACCGCGCCATCCCAGCATTCAGCCAACGTGTCGCAGCAATGCTTCGTCAGCTCGGACTCGCGTCGGAACCAGGCGAGGCGGTGACGGCTGGGACGTGCTTCCATGCCGTCCCCGATAAAGCGAGAGGGGCACGTTGGCAGCGCATTAAATGCGTTTGTCCAACGGTGCCAGAGGATAGGCTCCTGTACTGTACACCTTTCCACCTCCTGTGTGCCACTGTGGCAACCCCTTTTGTCTATAAAAGGAGGCCTGAGGCGTCCAGGAGGAGGATTCGGATCTTTTGGGCAAGTCACACCCCGTAGCTTTCTCAAGAACACAAGAACACTCAAATACATCCATCAAAGCAGGACTAGCGTATTACGCATCTCCGCGGCCCGAACCTGGGTAAACGATCCATGTGCTTCCTGTCAGACCCGCTCTTTGCACAACTCCGCGCCTGCCAACCGTAGAAGGGATCCCAGTGATCCCATATGTGTCGATTTCCCCCGACATCTTTGGCACGCCAGGTAGGGGGCACAGTCGTGGAAATCTGGTCTGATCGGAGCAGCAACCACTACAAAAAAGTACACTTCCGTGATGATACGTGTTTGTCACGGTAGGTCACGTTTTCTGTCATGCATGTACATCCATGTCAAATTTATGACAGAACCAAGATAGTCATACATGTGCTATCATAGAAGTGTTCCATGACATGACCAAAATTATCATCACGGAAGTGTCCACTTCCATGACGATAAATCGCGCGTCACAGAAGTGCTTTCATCAAGGGTGACCGACACGTGGCATCCACCATAACGGAACGCCGTTAAGCTATCGGGTCCGGTTTTGGATACGATAACTCGTTAACAGCCCCGACAAATGGGGATTTTCCACGTGTAAAATCATCAATGGCTGGAGGAAACACGTGTCGGCTCACCGTTGGGACATATGTCATCCACTCATTGGACCCAAAGTTCCTATGATACGTCGACACATGGCAGGCCCAACAGAGGCCCATCCCTGTGAAAAGGCCGGCCTGTTTGACTTGGTCAAAAGGTGGCGGGCCGGCCCACGGCAAGCGTGTTAATGGCATGTTCGCATATAGCCCATTTACAACCCGCTAACCCAGGGCCCATTTACGGCCTATCCGAATTAGGCCCAGTAGCGTCATCTGGGCCATCCAATATAATTCTAGCCCGTTTTAACTTCCGGCCCATGTATAGCCCATGATGTCTTTCGGCCCATATGAGGCCCTTTGTAACTCTCGGCCCATTAACGACCCATGGTAAAACTGGCCCGTAATGAACAGTGTATCACTTTATACCCATTAACGGCACGTGGTGAAACTAGCCCGTAATGAACAGTGTATCACTTCATACCCATTAACGGCCCGTTATTCCATTGGGCCATTTCCAGCCCATGTTATCTTTCGGCTTTCTCAGGGCCCATTTATTCTTGGGCTCATTTCCAGCATTCGGTTACTTATGGCTCGTTACTGTCATTTTATGCTTGTGGGCCAAATTCAGCCCGTGGTTACAGTCGACCCGTTTGTGGCCCGTTAATACGTTGGGACGTTTTCATGTCAAAAAACCCCGTTGGGCTGTCTTCATAGAGTTATCAAATACGGCCTATTAACGGCCCGTTATTGTCCATGAATAGTACGACCCAGGATTGGTGAAATGATGATACGCCCCATAGAAGGCCCATGGATCGTACGGCCCATAAAAGGCCCATGGATCGTACGACCCGTAGAAGGCCCATGGATCCTATGGCCCGTATAGAAGGCCAATGGATCCTACGGCCCGTAGAAGGCCCATGGATCATAAGGCCCGCAGGAGGCCCATGGTTACAACAAATGCGTGTGTTGCCATGATTATTTTGGCCTAGTTTCCAAAAATAGGTTATTGTGGCCACTAGAAAAACACAGAAAAAGAACTGCAGTGACTACAAGCAAACAACTAAACAAGACAATAAGGAATTAAATAAGCAAGCAATTAACGCTAGCCTATTACCGCTATTACACATATTACATCCAATGGGCATCAAAGTTCGCCACCAGTGCATATGTAGGGAACAAAGCAGCATATTACATACATCGCCGTCGAATTGGCCACCACAAAGGTAAATAAATGCGGCAAAGAAAACAAGAGCATAACTGAAACAACTTCAGAAGAGCTCAAGAAACGTTATCCTGGGTATCCACCATGCTGGCAATAAGCTTAGCAAGCTTATTAGCGTTGTCCTGTTTGGTGCTAAAATCTCCAATGCTTGTTGTTGCACCAGAAAGTATGCATCTGAATGCTTCAGGGACTTCCGCAGTCCTTCCGCTTCTTGTCGTAGCACAGCTGATCGATGTCTTTCAACTTGTAGTTGAGACTCAAGAAACTGAACTGATCCAGACAGTGAGTTTGAATAGCTCGTGTAAGCGGTAGTGGCCAGTAACTCAAACACTAAACCAAGACAGGACTTTGGGGTTGTCTCGCTGTCTTCAAGATAGTCTTCCTTAGCTGTTTTATCAGCTTTGTTGGAGACCAACAAGTATGTGTCACTATCCTAAACCTTATCTGCATTACTTCCTTTACCATTGCTTAATAAGGCACTCTTCCCCAATATTCTGTCAGCATTCTAAAAGAAGAAACAAGCAAACACATAATAGGTTTAGCATGTACTAGTATATGAAACTCATTTCGGTGAACCAGTTCATTAGTAAGGTGGACAGGATTAAACTACCAAGTCTTCTATTGCCAAATACTAGTACATAATAAAAGCATCAAACAAACATATATCTATGTCCTATGGTCACTGCATTGTCTTGCCAAATCAAAATAGAGACACGGTTCAAATCATATCAGATCAAGACAAAGCAGCAGTGAAAGAATACAAAGCGTGGGAAACTACACGACACAACAAGATTTCAGATGGGTACCACGGGTCTACATGTACAACAACACTATTGGCTCTGTTGTGATGCTAGTAATGTGCATGATATGAGAAGTCAACTGTATACACAATTGAAATTGAAATTAACAGAGCTATTGATAAGAGCAAGCCTGTTAAAGAAACATGCGTGAACATACCTGTTGTGCCATTGGAGTTTCGATTGGATCCTTCAATTTAAAAATAATTTTGTATGAATAAATACAGTGATACAATAGCAAAGCAGTATGCGCGATAGCAATCATAGTTAAAAAAGGCGCACCTAAGCGAGCGCTTAAGCGCGCCTAGGCTCTAGGCGTTGGCAAAACGCATTGCGCATAACTACGCTTAATCTGTGCATAACTGCGCATAAGCATTCGCTTTGGCCAGTAAAGCGTAAGCCGGTGGCAAAACGCACAATTAACCTAGCGCTTTTTTGAACTATGATAGCAATGGAATCTTAAATTAGAACAATTGTTCTTCAGGTTTAGGCACTTGTTCTACATGAACAGAGTATAGTAAGACGCAAGAATATAGTACTTAAAAATAGAAAATGAGCCCATAGACCTTACCAGATTCTTGGTTTAGGACCAGTACAGAACAAGGCGTTCCCAGTCATCGTCCAGTAAATGTGTCTCAGGAGAACGTAAGGGAATTTGATGAGTTTCTTTGCCGGTGAAGTACGTTTTCTTTAGGTAATTCCGATACTGCCACCAAGCATTCTTGAAGACAGCAGAGGTATTAGCATAGGTTACCTCATCCTGAGTTTCCAAATCGGTCCTTCTCTATAGAGAAAATTGGGAAAATGTGTTGTAATGATAACCATCATGGAGGTAGGATGTATGGGACAAAGCAAAGTAATTGCCATGAATAACATTACTTACACATAACTCCTGGACAAACATATGCAACTGGCATTTTCCTTCATCTTCAGTATAATATTTCCAAGATGGGAAGATATGCACATATGATTTAACAACATCAGATGTGATAGATGCTAAACTACGACTAGCTGGTTGTGCTTCCTCCAGAGGAATAGGTGTACTAACTGGTGGAGTTGGGGTTTGCCGTGGTAGTACTGGCCCTTTGGGCACTGGAGCTGCCTTACTAACTGCTTTTGTTTGGGAGCTCTGTGGTGGAGATGGTGTTGTGTCAACAGGAACTTGGTTACTATCTGTTGGGGTTAGGGTTAGATTGGGTGAAGCTGGTTCTCTGTCCATCGCAGTAGGGGTACAATCTACGAGAGTTTGGGTTATGTGTGGTAGGGCTGGTTCTCGTGCATGTACAACCGGGGTGATATCTCCACCAAGAGGTAGCACTGCTTTTATTTGAAGACCGTGTTTTAGTCCGCTAGATGCCGGCATCACCCGCTCCAATTCAAATGGCTAATAAACAGGAAACATAGTTGAATGTATGTACATTGTATGAGAGACAGATGCAATAGATAGTGTGGAAAAAGAGGACATGAAAAATTTTACATGTATAGTGTGTAACTAAAATGGATAGAATGACATAACTTCACATATAAGATGTCTATCTAAACTGGATAACATAGCATAACATAATTCAAAGATATGATGAATAACTAAACAGGATCGCATGACATAATTCACCTACATGTTATCTAAGTAATCATGATCGCATCATTTAATTCACATATGTGATTTATATGCTAAACAGAGGGCATTAGATATGATGTCTGAACTAAGAACATGGTGTTGAATATTGTGTATATGATGTTTAAACTATGCAACACAAGACACCATATGCATGATATGAGCAGTATAACCGTGCCAAGTTAGAGCATACACCTCGGTGGGGAAAATTTCATATTGCTATGTTTTTCCGTTGAACCAAAATAGCCCTAATGGATCGACATGAATGTATAGTAATAAGTGATGCAACAACTGTACAGCCTCTCTGTCGCAGCCGTGTCGACCTCAGCATCATTGGGTTGGTCGTTGAAGCAGTTGAGGCAGAGGTGGCTGTCGGAGGTGTGGAGGAAGATCTGAGGAATCTGTAGACGGCATCCAAGGCACTGCTTTGTCGCTCTGTCGTTGGAGCAGCTCCGGTGAGCCGTAAAACATCAAGGATGAAGCAGCACAAGACAGACATCATCAATCTCAAGTGGGATTCTAATAGCATCTCCAATAGATGATCTAAAATAGATGTAAAATTTACATCACCAAAAACCACCTGACTACAACAGATGAGGTAAAAACTATTGACTCTGAACTTAACTATCGAAACTGAACGCAATGGTATCAGAGAGGCACTTGACATGTAGTTTAGGGAGGGCCTGCAGTTCATCTTCAACCTGCACCCCCCAGAGCCGCTAGCCACCACCGGCCTAACCGCCGGCCCCAGCGCCGCCTCGCCGCCCCGAAACAGCTCCCCACCGCAGGTCCGCCGCCGCCCCGGCCAGCCCTCTAGGCCCCCCGCCCCCACCCTGAACCCTAAGATAGATAGTAGGGTACCTCTCCGGTGAGCCCCCGTCCCCGCTGCGGGTGGTTCTTCTTAACTCAGGCGAGCCCCCCACCCCAAAATCGATCGACCCAAAAGTCGATTCATCGATCAAGTGTAGCTAAATCGAGCAGAGCAAAGAAAGACGAAGCGAGGGGGAGAGCAAGAAGAAGAAGTAGGCGAGCGAAGCGAGAGCCGAGCAAAGAAGAAGAAGCGAAGCGAGCAACCGAGAGCCGGAGAAGCAGCAGCAGATCCGGCCGGTATGGACGCCCCTGCCGAAGGGGCCTCGCATTGGGGGAGAGTCGCCATGGAGATGTCGCCCGCGGCACCGGCTTCAAGGTAGCCGCTCCATGGGGATGCGGGATGGAGCACCGTCGGCGCCGGGAGGTTGAGTTAAGGAGAAGGTGCGATGCGATGACTGTACAACCTCTTTGGTGGCGCCGAGTAGGCCTCGGCTTCGTCCGAGGAGTCGGTGAGGATGCTGCGGTTCCGGTGGAGCAGGTTAAGGAGGCGCTGTGGGGATGGGGCGGCCTCGATAGACGAGGCGATCGTCGGATCCTTGGAGGTGGAGGACGGGGCGGCTCAACCAGCGGGACGACGAGATGGACGACGGATCCTCATCCGGGGAGGTGGACGAGGGATGTCGAGCTGTTGCGGTGGACGGCGTCGCCGGGGAAGAGGCTCCGACTGGGCAGCGGTGAGGTGGCGGACGGAGGAGGGTGGGGTCTCGCTGCTGGAGCAGAGAGGTTATGGCGGCCTGGAATTTCGAATGGCAAAAAGGAGGTGATGGGAGGGGGTGAACCATGACTTAGGGACGTGCTTGTCCAAAATGTAGGGTGTGTTACAAAAGTACCCCCCACCGATTTGAACTAGCGGCACTTTCGGCTAAGGGTTAGAAGGGGGATTTCACGTGTCGGGATTTGGCAGCTGGAGGGAGTTTTCACGCGTGTTGTAATTTCGGGATAGCAAGGCACGGGTTGTGAGGGCGCCAGTTTTGGGAGCACGATATTTGAATTTTCGGGAGATAAGAAGGGCCGGGTTGAATTTTGGGGACAAGCCTAACGTGTAATATTGTACTTGTACGTACCAAATCGATTCGCACTTCCCTCAACCAAAAAGAAAATGAAAAAAATAAAACTATTCACACCACACAAAGAGAGTCTTGCCCCGTTTTACTATAAAAATGCTATTCAAAGCTACTCCCTCCTTCCATCCATATAGGGCCTAATGCTTTTTTCGATGCTAACTTTGACCGAATATTAGAGCAATAATATATGACATGCAACTTACACAAAGGACACCGTTAAATTCGTCTGTGAAAGGTTCTTTCAATGATATAATTTTCACATTGTGCATGTCATGTACTATTAATCTTGTCAATAGTCAAAGGCGGTCTTAAAAAACGCATTATGCCCTATATAGATGGAAGGAGGGAGTATGAATCCATGCTATGTCCAATTAAAGTTTTTCGCTTGCTGTATAATACATGTAACCTACTAATACCAACATTTTAGTGCATTACAAATGTCTATACTATCGCTGCAATTCGAACTGAAGTTGAATTCGTTTCTCTATTTCAATAAGAATCTACAATCATGATTGTTGCCAACTTCAACCATCATTCGTGTATTACCTTAATAACACACCACCTGATTACTATAGAGATAGATATGAACTATGTGTACTACATGAACTAGAATTCTATTTTTTGAATACACTTGATGTTGATTCCAAATATTAGTACATTTGATGTTCTAACTATATATTCATAATCTAAACCATGTTCCATACATACACCGTGTTTATCACACATAGTATACTGCCCCGCCCCCTACATTATGACAAGTATTTAGAACTGAGCTGCAAAAGCCACACATTAGCCCAAATTATGATCAATGTTTTATATATTATATGTAGTACCAGCAGGTTTCCCATGCGTTCCGCAAAACATCAACATGATCAAGGGGAGGCCTAATTTGCAAATATGGAGAGGGGCATGGGTATCTTTTTTCAAAATTGCCATAGTTTCCTTCCTATCTGTCAGATATAAATCGGACGTCCTATATTGCAGGATGGTAGGCACACCATCATCAACAACTCCGTTTTTTATAAGACTAGAGATAAAATATATTATATGTAGTATAATATGTTCATAACCACACCATGTGTATCACCGTTATATATATTCACACATGTGTCGGTTTGTAACACTATGATAAATTCTTCAAATATCAGAATTCGCTTTTTATAATGAAGTATGATCTCTATACGTCTTTTACACCCACACAATCCTCTTATCTTTATAGCTAGCGCTAACTTCCTCTCGTGCATGCACACGCCCGCATCCCTCTCACCCTCCCTCATCATTCTCTAGCTCCATCGCACAAATTTGTATTTTCACTTTAGGTCGTTCACCCATGGTGTGTGTAGCCCCCCCCCCCCAGCTCCTTCTTTATGGCACACATTGATCGATATGCCTCTCTATCCAGGTGTGCCTAGCACAAACACAAGCTTCCCCTCTTCTCTTATCACCGTCCACGCCTCACTCCCACCACTCTTTTCATCGATCTCGTACTGCACACTCCTTCCCCCTCGATATAGTATGACTCTCGCACCACCTCCTAGATGCATCCCTCTCTCTCTATCCTTCTCCCTGTGCCTCATTTGCTTCTAACACACACATGCATGTATACTGATCGATCTCCCAACATATACCTAGGTCGACTTTAACTATTCCCCCCATCGATTGACGTACCTCACAAGTTATGTCTCTCCTTTCTCTGACAAAGGACGATTTATCTTCCTATGTAGTTATGTCTGCTTATCACAGCCATATCGTCCCCCCTCATCATTCGTGCATGCCTCCTGACCCGTCTCTCACACGCACGTGCACATACAGGCAGCCATCCCCTCTCTTATTTATATTGCAGGCCTGCCCTCCGGTTTTCTAGCAAGCCTATCCCACAATTTGTTAGAAGCAACTCCACTACCACCCCCTCCAACACTCTAGCTCTGTCTCTCTTCCAACCTTATTCCTCTCCTACACATATGCATGGATGCCGAACGATCTCCCTTAATACATGAGGTAGATCAATCTCCCTTAATACATGAGGTAGGCCTCTCTCCTCCTCCACACATATACCAGCCATTGTACCTCTATAGTTAATTAGGCCTCCCTCCCCCCCCCACCACACGCCGATAGTCGAGCGCTGTAGGTAGGTATCCATGCCAAAGAGACAAACTGCACCTGTCCCCTCTCATGTTCGAGTAGGCCATCCACTCTATATCTTTGACATGGGCACACACAAATTCGATGGCACTCTTTATCGATCACGCGCACGCACACACACACATCGTCCCTCTCTTCGATTCTATGGACACCTCAAGCCGATGATACCTCCACTCTCTTCTCGTGGATCGCCCCCTCTATATATATATATATATATATATATATATATATATATATATATATATATATATATATCCAGGACTCCATTTCACACACATTGCATATGTTACATTTTTTTGATTGACCCCCCCAAAAAAAACTCTCACGAACCCACACACTATATCTCTCTATGTTTGTATCTCTCTCACACAACCCCACGTAGGTGGTGTACGTATACAAGAGAATAGGTGCACCGTGCACGTACTCACGCTTCGTGCCCAGCCACACCCGCGCGGGTACACAGCGGAGCTCATTTATGTATGAAATGGCATCCCTCGTGCTAATTTGAACGTGTGTAGCGGTTGTTTACCTACGGAGGTCGTGCACCACGCGTGCACGAAACAAAGTTCGACTTGATGCACTAGCGCGTTATTTTTAAATAAAGTTATATCGCTCAATGGCACGTACACAGAATATAAAACAATTTTTATGGAGAAAAAGGTAGTCCGCTCCACTATATACAATGAAGCCTGCCTGCCTGGTTTGTCTCTCTTCAAAGTATCTCACACAAGGATGCGGTGGCCTCTCTCTCTCTCTCTCTCACCGTTGGTCACTGATCTGGCCGCATCCCGTCCACCGGTGGAAAGGGAGGACGTGCATCGTTTCTCTGTTCGACGGTGCCGAGGCAGCACGTCCCGATCTGCGGTACACGCCGTTCTCTCTGACCAACCTCCGGCGCGGTAGGGCCTACGCCACCTGCTTGCTGCCGCAGTATGGGCAGATTCCGCTCGCCGGCGCTCACCTAGTTACATCCCGATGACCTCCAAGTATCCCCTCCGGCCTTGCTCCACTGCCCTTCTTCCCATGTCGCTGCATGTGGATCTTCCATAGTTCTTTGCCCAAAACATAGCTCGTCCGCTGCATTTTCCATATTGCAATCTCGCCCTCACACTGCTTTTAGACAAACACAACTGTGTTGTTATCTTCCCTTAGGACAAGGAACATGCTTCTTTTTTGTCGTCGCATGTGTCATCAACTGTTATTGGCCAATAATTGTTTCCTTTCTACCTCTTTTTTGCAAACAGGGCTATCCATTTCACCTCGTTGCTATTGTGACCTTTTGGTGAACTGCACAAATCACTTTTTTCTTAAGAGTGTTTTGTGCAGTTCTACCAAAATGTCACACGGGCAACGTCTCTACATTTCAAAGGCGATCGCACAAAGGGAGATTGGTTTTTCTCTATCCTCCTCATCCAACTCCGAGCCTAGTCTTCTCCAACTAGTTAGTCTTAAGAGAGACTGCAAAGGTGACCGGCTTCTATTTGTGTGTTTATTGTTTCATCAGCAGTCCTCTAGTATCATAATCACACTTAATATCTTTGGAACAGGGACGCTCAGCTCTATTTTAGTGGAACTTCACAAAATGATCGGAGTGTTGCCTGCTCTAGAAAACTACTTTATTTCCCAACATGCCTTGTTTATTTAGACAGAGCTGGGGGGACATTGCTGCCAATGAAAGCATGGATCAATTTTAATTTAACACCTTCTCACAACTTTGTCTTCGGGGCCAGATGTAAATATTAGCTCTGATATGCTAATAATTGAGATGCATTAGCAAGGAAGTTAGTTTTTTATTGTTTCCGAAAGAGCATCGATGGCAAGACACATGAAACAAAAGCTGAAAGCTCACACCATTGTACAATTTCATGTCGCTGGAAAATTATTTGTATAGTACGTCAATTATGTAAACAAATGTTGGAAGCTTGATAGCATTGCCAGAAGCCTCTTCGGCATCCGGGTCCATGTGCCATGCACAAAATTATACTCCATCGTTCCTAAATATTTGTGTTTTTACAAATTTCAAATGGGCATATTTTAGAGTGTAGATTCACTCATTTTGCATCGTATGTGTACTCCTCCGTTCCTAAATACTCCCTCAATTTTTATATACAAGGCCACAAACTCAAATTACAAGTACCAGTGTAAAATTTAATGTCTGCTTTGAGAGTCAGCTTTTCTTTTCGTTTACTGGGATCATTAATACCCCACATGCTTGCAAGAAAACTGAGTGGAAGAAGCAGCTGACTGTCATTATGACTGCATGCATGCAACTATTAAACATGTTGCTAGTACGAGAAAATATCATTAATTTTGCCTCGATTACTGTTGGTGGCCTTGTATAGATGCAAAACATATATTTCCTAGTGGCCTTGTATATAAAAATGGAGGGAGTATTTGTCTTTCTAGAGATTTCAACAAGTGACTACATACGGAGCAAAATGTGTGAATCTACACTCTAAAATATGTCTATATACATTTGTATGTAGTAGTCCGTTTGAATCTCTAAAAAGACAAATATTTGAGTAGTAACTCGCTGAAATCTCTAGAAAGACAAATACTCTGGAGTATATTTAAGAACCGAGGGGGTAGTGCACAGCCGCATGGGAGACTCAGCCCGGTCGTTGCGCCATATTAATAGTGAGTAATGAGCATTCAAATCATAAGCCCCCTTTCCCTAATCGTAAGTTGCTCTGAAGAAGCAAACATCAATCCGCTATTCTTTGAATCCGCTCATACTACTCCATCCGTCACTGCTTATAGAGCGCGCTTCAGAAAAAAGAAAAAAATCTCTGGGACCAAGGCAAGCGATCGGCCTAAAAAATAGCATTGGTAGTTATAGCACGACGTCTATTACTAGAGGAAATAATGCATACACACACGCATGCAGTGCTTCCACTCCGGGTACACACATGCATGCACTTACTCCACTCCATAGTACATCGAGAGAAAATTGTGGACTTGATTGCGGTTACCACGCCCTAATTAATTGAGCATTAAACCAAACGCGTCTAAAGTCTCTCTGGTGGTGGAAATTCATTGAGAGAAATGCATCATAATGAAGAACGCCCTGTGAACTATGACGGAGGGAGGTGTAGTATGAAGGTGCAAAACCAAGTAAGCGTATGGCCAGTCGGTCAACGCACCTCCTCTTGGCATATCACTGACATGTGGGACCAGAGTGTGAGCAAACCGATCTCAATTGATGGCAAAATGGCCAACCCACCGTTCCTTGAGAGAGATGAGGAGCGAGAAAACACAGACGGGCTCGCATGGAGGCCAAGATATATTCAAGCATGGTTGATCGATATCATCATTACGTGTTGAGCTGCCGTTTTCCGCCCTTCTCCGGAATAAATGTGTACTTTATCAGAGATTAAAAAGAGAGTACAGAGGCTCCACCATGCGGTTCTAGTAGTAGTACTACTCGTACTACTAAACCTTGCACCTTGCCGCTTCGCCTCTTCGTGAAGTCGAACAATGATGGTACTCCGCATGTTCGGTACTACAGTGTATGCCTCTGGCAATCAAAAACCGAATGAACTAAGGCATGTCCACCGCCTGGGCGAGGGTACGTTGCATTAGTCAAAAGGCGTAAGCGAGCTTCACCTTGTCCTGCAAGCTTCTCCTCGTTCTGCGAGTTGATGGGACACACCAAAAAGTAGTGCTAGTCCATACTCCCTCCTTTCCGATTAATATGGCTTAATCTTTTTTGTGGGTAAATGAGAGAGCTTTATTCATATATAAGCATTCTTAGGACGATCAGCCAAGACATTGCTCACTAGGAAGCAAGGTAGCCCGCAAAAAAAGAAGTAGGAAGCGAGGTGTTTCATCAAGCCAGCTCTCGGCCACATTCAAAGTGCAGCAAGCACGGTTCGCACAAAGATGCGCCGCAAGGTTTCTGGCCCATTTACATGCTGAATAACAAAAAAAGAGGAAATATTACCGAGCGCTCCTATTTGTAACAGGATATGAGCCAGAATTAAGTGAGAATTGTGGCGAGTGTTCCATGCAATCAACTTCCATTATCACATGCGAGAACCCTCGAAGAGAACCAAATGTGTTGAAGATTGCTTTATCACATTTTAAAAATATAATAAGAGTGCAGACGCTCCTCCATCCGGTTCCTAGTACTAGTATAGTACATACCTCTATAGACTATAGTAGTACTAGTACTAGTACTAGTAAACTTTGCGCTTGCCTGTTCGGCTCTTCGGGAAGTGGAACAATAATAGTACTAGTATAGTGTATGCTTCTGGCAATCTGCCACCGAATTAACTGTTGCACGTCCACCGTCTGAGCGAGGGAGAGCTTGCATTAGTCAAAAGTTTCTCCTTGTCCTGCGAGCCACCGCGCGCAAGCTTCTCCCGTCCTGCAAGCTTCTCCTCGTTCGGCAAGTTGACGGGACACAGCAAAGTGTTGACACACGAACACGTCACGTGTACCCTCGACGCCGGGGGTGATGCACCGCAGCTCATGTCGAAGGAGACCCGACCGACCGCGCGATACGCAAGACAGTCGACGGGTGCTTTTGCAAACCCGAAAACCCCACACCCCCGGGAGGGACCCCACCGTGGCGGGCGGCTATGGGCTGCCCTAGGTCGATTCGCTCGCCCCTAGAGCCTCGAGATTCGCAGCTCTCAAACACGAAGAACAGCGAAGAACGAGAGAGAAAAACGGTAGAGAGATCAAACGTAGATGAAAAAGTAGTATATTGATTTGTTCGATTGTGTGTTGTTTAATCGGCCGTCACCCCCAACATATATAAGAGGCGGCCGGACTTCCTGCATAAGCAAAGGATTTATCTAGGCTTTCCTTACAAGAAAATTACATCAATTCACGTCCTAGAGTCCTAGTTCTGGTCCCACTCGGATTCAGCCCGAATCCGGTCCATTCTTCTGTCTAGCTCCTTGCGTGGGCCGTGGAATCTGCATATGAGCGGCAAGCTCCCCCCGGCAAGGTTACTGTTCACGGCGGCGAGCTCTCCCGGCAAGGTTACTGTTCACGGCGGCAAGCTCTCCCCGCAAGGTTATCGCTCACGGCGGCAAGCTTTACCCGCAAGGTTACTGCTCATGGCGGCAAGCTCTCCCCGCAAGGTTATCGTTCACGGCGGCAAGCTCTCCGGCAAGGTTACTGCTCATGGCGGCAAGCTCTCCCCGGCAAGGTTATCGCTCACGGCGCAAACTTTCCCGGCAAGGTCTATGAGGCAGTAAACGACCTCGGATGAAAATGTGCCCAAAAGCAAAGTTGACTGTTTTGACGAGACGAAAAACTTTCGTGTTGAATGTTTTCCGATTCGAGGCCATCTCCATTGCATTCTGCATTGTGCCAAAATCGGGTGTCGACACATGCCCCCCTGTTTTTCGGCAAAGCTTGCATGCCGAAAAATAATTTGCACCATGTTTGTTCTAAGGACGATGTCAACACTCTATCAGCCATCTATTTTTCTCATGGCGATAATTATGTATCGGCCATGTTTGTGCTAAGGGCGATAATCGTATATCGGCCATTGCCTACTTAGGCTTCCCCGCCACACACTCGGGTGGTACTTTTTCAAATATTTTCCGTTGAGAGCTCGGGGTAACAATGCCCTTGTTTGATTCCACCAAATATGAATTTCCGGAACAACCCTTGTAATTCTAAAAGGACCTTCCCAACTTGGAGACCACTTCCTAATTTCCTATCTCTTGAACCAATCGGCAGAATCACCTTCCAGACGAGATCACCAACTTGAAAATTCTTCAACTTAACTTCCTTATTGTAAGCTCTTGCAACCCTCAACTTGTCTCTCTTTATGTACTTCAAAGCAACCAAACGTTTATCGGCAACTTCATCAATATTGTCCATCATCAAGTTATAAAAGTCTATCACGATAAATCATTTTTTTGGCTATTCTCAAAGCATTCAAATTTACTTCCACCGTAAAACAGCCTCTTGGCCATATACAAGCTCATATGGAGTCACCTTGGTAGCACCATGCCTTGAAATTCTATGTGCCCACAAAGCTTCAGACAACAACTCATGCCATCTCCTCGGATTATCCTCAATCCTCTTCTTGATGAGCTTGATTAAAATTTTATTGCTAGACTCAGCTTGTCCATTAGCTTGGGCATAATAAGTAGAGGAATTGAGCAACTTTATGTTATAAGATTCGCAAACTCTCTAACTTGGTGTGACATGAAAGATGAACCTTGATCCGTAGTTAACGCTTGAGGAATACCGAATCTATGAATAATGTGCTCGGTTATGAATTGAATTACCTCCGTATGTGTCATGTTCTTGAGAGGTACCGCTCGCACCATTTAGTGAAATAATCAGTTGCCACCAATACGAACCGATGCCCTTTTGAAGAAGACGGTGGATTTGTCCAATGAAATCTAAACCCCAACCTCCGAAAGGCCACGGTTTGATAATAGGATGTAACATAGCAGCAGGAGCCAATTGAATATCACCAAACTTTTGACAAGCTTCACATCCTTTATAATATCTCAAGTAATCATTAATCATAGTCGGCCAATAAAACCCAAAGACGTCGCAATAACCATTTCATCTTGGGAGCCGAATCGGTGAGTGCCACAAATACCTTCATGTACTTCTCCCATAGCAACTCTTGCCTGGTCCTCATCCAAACATTTTAGAAGAACATCATCGACTGTTCGGCGATAAAGATTATCATCTCTCATTGTATACTTGAAAGCCATACGCCGAACAGCCCTGTCCACCCTTTCACCTGGATTGCACAAGTAATCAACAATAGGCTTTCTCCAGTCGGAATTATCACCTGCACTAGATTTTTTGTTAATGGCCGAATCAGTAAGTTCAGGTTCAACCTCTCCCATATCGGCAAGACAAGACATCGGTCTTTGAGAGATATGAAACATGCCATGACCAACATGATATCCAGATGTTTGTTGTGCCAGATCATTCGCTTCCCAATTGTCATGCCTAGATATATGAGCAATGCTAAAACAATCCAAAGTAGAAATTATATCTAGACATTTATCAAGGTAAACATTAAGTGATTCGTCCAAACACTGAAAGACTTTGGATACTTGCTGCACCACTAGTAACGAATCACCATAAGCCTCAATATGGGTAACACCTATAGCAAGCAACATCTCTAGGCGAATAACAATGCTTCATATTCGCTTGATTGTTTGTGCAAATATATTCTAAGCGGCATGATGCTTCAAAAACAGCACCATGAGGAGATATATAAACAATACCAACACCTTGGCCATTGTTACAAACTGAACCATCAAAGTATAATCTCCATGGCACTAATGAAACAAGGTTCATATCAACATTATGCTTGTCATTAATCCGATGTTCAACAATGAAATTAGCAACAATTTGGCCTTTCATGGATTTTAGAAATTCATAAGCCAAATCATATTCAATCAAAGCATAAGCCCACTTGCCAATTCTACCACTAAGAATTGGCCTATGCAACATGTACTTAATGACATCGGTTTGACAAGCTACTACACAAGCACTTTCGGCACTAGGTAATGTCTCAATTTTGTGCAAGCATAATATAAGCATAGACATAGTTTTTCAATAAATGTATACCTTGTCTCGGCATTCAATAAGCTGCCCGCTCAAATACGTAATGGCATGCTCTTTTCCTTCGGTATCTTGAGTCAAAACAGCACCAATAACACCTTCCTCTCGCTGCGATATAAAGGTTAAAAGGCTCACTATGCTTGGGTGCTGTCATAACCTGAGGAGTGCACAAATAATTCTTGATCATATCAAAGGCTTCTTGCTGTCTTTCCCCCCAAGTGAAATCAACATCATTCTTAAACCGAAGGATAGGAGTAAATGCATCAACTTTCCCTGACAGATTGGCTATGTGTTGGGGAACGTTGCAGAAAATTAAAATTTTTCCTACGGTTTCACCAAGATCCATCTATGAGTTCATCTAAGCAACGAGTCATGGGAGATAGATTGCATCTACATACCACTTGTAGATTGTAAAGCGGAAGCGTTCACTAGAACGTGGATGATGGAGTCGCACGCCGTGATCCAAATCACCGATGACCGAGTGATTTAACGGACGACACCTCCGCTGCTCAACACACGTGACGGGACGGGAGACGCCTCCTCCTTCTTGATCCAGCAAGGGGAAGGAGAGGTTGATGATGATGGTTCCGGCAGCAGCACAACGGCGTGGTGGTGGTGGAGCAAAGAAGACTCAAAGAGGGCTTCGCCAAGCACGTGACGGAGGAGGAAGAGGTGTAGCAGGGGGAGGAGGCGCCAGAGTTTTAGGTGCGGCTGCCCCTCCCTTTATATAGGCTCCTCAGGGGCGCCTGCCCTTGGGGATCCCATCTCCCAAGGGGCGGCGGCCAAGGGGGTGGAGTGCCCCAAGGCAGTGGCGCCCCACCCTAGGGTTTCAACCCTAGGCGCAGGGTGGGCCAGGGGCGCACCAGCCCACTATGGGCTGGTTCCTCCCCACTTCAGCCCATGGGGCCCTCCGGGATGGGTGGCCCCACCGGTGGACCTCGGGACCTTCCGGTGGTCCCAGACAATACACGGGTGACCTCAAACTTTCCCGATGGTCAAATACCACTTCCTATATATAATTCTTTACCTCCGGACCATTCCGAAACTCCTCGTGACGTCCGGGATCTCATCCGGACTCCAAACAACATTCGGTATACTGCATACTCATATTCATACAACCCTAAGGCCACCGAACCTTAGTGTGTAGACCCTACGGGTTCGGGAGACACGAGACATGACCGAGACGGCTCTTGGGCAATAACCAACAGCGGGATCTGGATACCCATGTTGGATCCCACATGCTCCTCGATGATCTCATCGGATGAACCACGATGTCGAGGATTCAAACAATCCCGTATACAATTCCCTTTGTCAATCGGTATGTTACTTGCCCGAGATTCGATCGTCGGTATCCCAATACCTCGCTCAATCTTGTTACCGCAAGTCACTTTACTCATACCGTAATGCATGATCCCGTGACTGCACACTTGGTCACTTTGAGCTCATTATGATGATGCACTACCGAGTGGGCCCAGTGATACCTCTCCGTAACACGGAGTGACAACTCCTAGTCTCGATCCGTGTCAACCCAACAGACACTTTCGAAGATACCTGTAGTGTACCTTTATAGTCACCCAGTTACGTTGTGACGTTTGGTACACCCAAAGTACTCCTACGGTATCCGGGAGTTACACGATCTCATGGTCTAAGGAAAAAATACTTGACATTGGAAAAGCTCTAGCAAAACGAACTACACGATCTTGTGCTATGCTTAGGATTGTCTTGTCCATCACATCATTCTCCTAATGATGTGATCCCTTTATCAACGACATCCAATGTCCATAGTCAGGAAACCATGACTATCTATTGATCAACGAGCTAGTCAACTAGAGGCTCACTAGGGACATATTGTGGTCTATGTATTCACACGTGTATTAAGATTTCCGGATAATACAATTATAGCATGAATAAAAGACAATTATCATGAACAAGGAAATATAATAATAATCCTTTTATTATTGCATCTAGGGCATATTTCCAACAGTCTCCCACTTGCACTAGAGTCAATAATCTAGTTACATTGTGATGAACCTAACACCCATAGAGTTCTGGTGTTGATCATGTTTTGCTCGCGGAAGAGGTTTAGTCAACGGATCTGCGACATTCAGATCCGTATGCACTTTGCAAATTTCTATGTCTCCATCTTGAACATTTTCACAGATGGAGTTGAAGCGACGCTTGATGTGCCTGGTCTTCTTGTGAAACCTGGGCTCCTTGGCAAGTGCAATAGCTCCGGTGTTGTCACAGAGAAGAGTTTGATCGGCCCCGACGCATTGGGTATGACTCCTAGGTCGTTGATGAACTCCTTCACCCAAATTGCTTCATGCGCCGCCTCCGAGGCTGCCATGTACTCCGCTTCACATGTAGATCCAGCCACGACGCTTCGCTTGCAAATGCACTACCATCGCTTCCACCATTCAACATATACATCGCATTCGGGTTTGTGACTTAGAGTCATCTAGATCTGTATCGAAGCTAAGCGCCGACGTAAACCTTTACGATGAGCTCTTCGTCACCTCCATAAACGAGAAACATGTCCTTTGTCCTTTCGGTACTTCAGGATATTCTTGACCGCTGTCCAAAGGTTCCTTGTCGGGATTACTTTGGTACCTTCCTACCAAACTTACGACAAGGTTTACATCAGGTTTGGTACACGCATGGCATACATAATAGATCCTATGGCTGAGGCATAGGGGATGACGCCATCTCTTCTTTATCTTTTGTCGTGGTCGGGCATTGAGTCGAGCTCAATCTCACACCTTGCAAAGATGTGCAAGAACCCTTTCTTGGACTGATCCATTTTGAACTTCTTCAAAATCTTATCAAGGTATGTGCTTTGTGAAAGACCTATGAGGCGTCTCGATCTATCTCTATAGATCTTGATGCCTAATATATAAGCAGCTTCTCCAAGGTCCTTCATTGAAAAACTTTTATTCAAGTAGGCCTTAATGCTGTCCAAGAGTTCTATATCATTTCCCATCAAAAGTATGTCATCTACATATAATATGAGAAATGCTACAGAGCTCCCACTCACTTTCTTGTAAACATGTGCTTCTCCATAAGTCTCAAGATAAACCCAAACGCTTTGATCATCTCATCCAAGCAAATGTTCCAACTCCGAGATGCTTGCACCAGCCCAGAAATGGATCGCTGGAGCTTGCATACCTTGTTAGCATTCTTAGGGTCGACAAAACCTTCCGCTGCATCATATATAGCTCTTCCTTAAGATAACCGTTATGAACGCTGTTTTGACGTCCATCCGCCATATCTCATAATCATAGTATGCGACAATTGCTAACATGATTCGGACGGACTTAAGCTTCGCCACGGAGAGAAAGTCTCATCGTAGTCAATCCCTTGAACTTGCCGATAACCCTTAGCGACAAGTCGAGCTTTATAGATGGTGACATTACCATCCGCGTCCGTCTTCTTATTAAAGATCCATTTATTTTGTATCGCTCGCCGATCATCGGGCAAGTCTGTCAAAGTCCATACTTTGTTTTCATACATGGATCCTATCTCGGATTGCATGGCTTCAAGCCATTTGTTGGAATCTGGGCCCGCCATCGCTTCTTCATAGTTTGAAGGTTCACCGTTGTCTAACAACATGATTTACAGGACAGGGTTGCCGTACCACTCTGGTGCGGAACGTGTCCTAGTGGACCTACGAAGTTCAGTAGCAACTTGATCCGAAGTACCTTGATCAACATCATTAATTTCCTCTCCAGTTGGTGCAGGCACCACAGGAACATTTTCCTGAGCTGCACTACTTTCCGGTTCAAGAGATAGTACTTCATCGAGTTCTACTTTCCTCCCACTTACTCCTTTCGAGAGAAACTCTTTTTCCGTAAAGGATCCGTTCTTGGCAACAAAGATCTTGCCTTCGGATCTAAGGTAGAAGGTATACCCAATGGTTTCCTTAGGGTATCCTATGAAGACGCATTTTTCCGATTAGGGTTCGAGCTTTTCAGGTTGAAGTTTCTTGACATAAGCATCGCATCCCCAAACTTTTAGAAACGACAGCTTAGGTTTCTTCCCAAACAATAATTCATACGGTGTCGTCTCAACGGATTTAGACGGTGCCCTATTTAAAGTGAATGTAGCTGTCTCTAGAGCGTATCCCCAAAATGATAGCGGTAAATCAGTAAGAGACATCATAGATCGCACCAT
Source organism: Aegilops bicornis (assembly GCA_021605145.1). Taxonomy (NCBI): domain Eukaryota; kingdom Viridiplantae; phylum Streptophyta; class Magnoliopsida; order Poales; family Poaceae; genus Aegilops; species Aegilops bicornis. The sequence goes on along the minus strand of CM038671.1, from coordinate 547,316,164 downwards.
ATCCAATAGAGTGCGACACGACGCTCGGACACACCATTACGCCGAGGTGTTCCAGCGGCGTGAGTTGTGAAACGATTCCACATTTCCTTAAGTGTGTACCAAATTCGTGACTTAAATATTCTCCTCCACGATCTGATCGTAAGAACTTTATTTTTCGGTCACGTTGATTCTCTACCTCATTCTGAAATTCCTTGAACTTTTCAAAGGTCTCAGACTTGTGTTTCATCAAGTAGACATACCCATATCTACTTAAGTTGTCTGTGAGAGTGAGAACATAATGATATCCTCCATGAGCCTCAACGCTCATTGGACCGCATACATCGGTATGTATGATTTCCAATAAGTTGGTTGCTCGCTCCATTGTTCCGGAGAACGGAGTCTTGGTCATTTTGCCCATAAGGCATGGTTCGCATATGTCAAATGATTCATAATCGAGAGACTCTAAAAGTCCATCGAATGGAGCTTCTTCATGCGCTTGACACCAATGTGACCAAGGCGGCAAAGGCCACAAGTATGTGGGACTATCGTTATCAACGTTACATCTTTTGGTATTCACACTATGAATATGTGTAATATTACGCTCGAGATTCATTAAGAATAAACCATTGACCATCGGAGCATGACCATAAAACATATCTCTCATATAAATAGAACAACCATTATTCTCGGATTTAAATGAGTAGCCATCTCGCATTAAACGAGATCCTGATACAATGTTCATGCTCAAACTTGGCACCAAATAACAATTATTGAGGTTTAAAACTAATCCCAGAGGTAAATGTAGAGGTAGCGTGCCAACGCCATCACATCGACCTTGGAACCATTCCCGACGCCAAGATCGTCACCTCGCCCTTCGCCAGCCTCCGCTTATTCCGCAGCTCCCGCTGTGAGTTACAAATATGAGCAACGGCACCGTATCAAATACCTGTGAGTTACTACAGTAATCGGTAAGGTAATTACATGTATATCAAATATACCTTTAGTGTTGCCGGCCTTCTTGTCCGCTAAGTATTTGGGGCAGTTCCGCTTCCAAAGGGCCCTTCCCTTTGCAATAAAAGCGCTCTGTCTCAGGCTTGGGTCCATTCTTTGACTTCTTCCCGGCAACTTGCTTACCGGGCGCGGCAACATCCTTGCCGTCCTTCTTGAAGTTCTTCTTACCCTTTCCATTCTTGAACTTAGTGGTTTTATTGACCATCAACACTTGATGTTCTTTTCTTGATTTCAACCTCTGCTGACTTCAGCATTGAGAATACTTCGGGAATGATCTTCACCATCCCCTGCATATTGTAGTTCATCACAAAGCTCTTGTAGCTTGGTGGGAGCGACTGAAGGATTCTGTCAATGACTGCCTTGTCCGGGAGGTTTATGTCCACCGACAAAGCGGTTGTGCAACCCAGACATTTTGAGTATGTGCTCACCGACAGTAACTGTTTTCCTCCATCTTACAACTATAGAACTTGTCGGAGACTTCATATCTCTCGACCCGGGCACGAGCTTGGAAAACTAGTTTCAGCTCCTCGAACATCTCATATGCTCCGTGTGTCTCAAAACGCTTTTGGAGCCCCGGTTCTAAGCTGTAAAGCATGCCGCACCGAACGAGGGAGTAATCATCAGACGAGACTGCCAAGCATTCATAATGTCTTGGTTCTTCCGACGGTGCATCACCTAGCGGTCCTTCTAGGACATATTGTTTCCTGGCAGCTATGAGGATGATCCTCGTGTTCCGCACTCCAGTCCGTATAGTTCTTGACATCATCTTTCAGCTTGGTTTTCTCTAGGAACGTTGAAGTTCATGTTGACATGAGCGTTCGCCATTTGATCTACAAGACATATTTGCAAAGGTTTTAGACTAAGTTCATGATAATTAAGTTCATCTAATCAAATTATTTTAATGAGCTCCCACTCAGATTTGACATCCCTCTAGTCATCTAAGTGTTACACGATCCGAGTCGACTAGGCCGTGTCCGATCATCACGTGAGACGGACTAGTCATCGTCGGTGAACATCTTCATGTTGATCATATCATCCATACGACTCGTGTTCGACCTTTCGGTCTCCGTGTTCCGAGGCCATGTCTGTACATGCTAGGCTCGTCAAGTTAACCCTAAGTGTTTTGCATGTGTAAAACTGTCTTACACCCGTTGTATGTGAACGTAAGGATCTATCACACCCGATCATCACGCGGTGCTTCGAAACGCATTTAACTTTAGCAACGGTGCAGTTTGGTGAGAACACTTCTTGATATTGTTGTAAGGGATCATCTTATTTACTACCGTTGTTCTAAGTAAACAAGATTCATAAACATAATAAACATCACATGCAATTATATAGTAGTGACATGATATGGCCAATATCATATAGCTCCATTAATCACCATCTTCGGGGCTCCATGATCATCTTGTCACCGGCATGACACCATGATCTCCATCATCATGATCTCCATCATCGTGTCTTCATGAAGTTGTAACGCCAACGACTACTTCTACTTCTATGGCTAACACGTTTAGCAATAAAGTAAAGTAATTTACATGGCGTTCTTCAATGACACGCAGGTCATACAAAAAATAAAGACAACTCCTATGGCTCCTGCCGTTGTCATACTCATCGACATGCAAGTCGTGATTCCTATTACAAGAACATGATCTCATACATCACAATATGTCATTCATCATTCATCACAACTTCTCGCCATATCACATCACATGACAATTGCTGCAAAAACAAGTTAGACGTCCTCTAATTGTTGTTGCATCTTTTACGATGGCTGCAATTGGGTTCTAGCAAGAATGTTTTCTTACCTACGAATAACCACAACGTGATTTTGTCAACTTCTATTTACCCTTCATAAGGACCCTTTTCATCGAATCCGCTCCAACTAAATCGGAGACACAGACACCCGCCACCCACCTTATGCAACTAGTGCATGTCACCGGTGGAACCGGTCTCACGTAAGCGCACGTGTAAGGTTGGTCCGGCCGCTTCATCCCACAATACCGCTGAAGCAAGATAAGACTAGTAGCGGCAAGCAAGTTGACAAGATCTATGCCCACAACAAAATTGTGTTCTACTCGTGCAATAGAGAACTACGCATAGACCTAGCTCATGATGCCACTGTTGGGGAACGTTGCGAGAAAATTAAAATTTTTCCCACGGTTTCACCAAGATCCATCTATGAGTTCATCTAAGCAACGAGTCATGGGAGAGAGATTGCATCTACATACCACTTGTAGATCGCGTGCGAAGCGTTCACTAGAACGTGGATGATGGAGTCGCATCGCCGTGATCCAAATCACCGATGACCGAAAGTGCCGAACGGACGACACCTCCGCGTTCAACACACGCAGACGGGACGGGAGACGTCTCCTCCTTCTTGCTCCAGCAAGGGGAAGGAGAGGTTGATGATGATGGCTCCAGCAGCAGCACAACGTGGCGTGGTGGTGGTGGAGCAAGAAGCACTCGGCAGGCTTCGCCAAGCACGTGACGGAGGAGGAAGAGGTGTAGCAGGGGGAGGGAGGCGCCAGAGTTTCAGGGTGCGGCTGCCCCCCTCCCTTTATATAGGCCCCCAGGTGGGGGCGCCGGCCCTTGGGGACCCCATCTCCCAAGGGGGGCGGCGGCCAAGGGGGTGGAGTGCCCTCCAAGGCAAGTGGCGCCCCCACCCTAGGGTTTCAACCCTAGGCGCTAGGGTGGGCCAGGCGCACCAGCCCACTATGGGCTGGTTCCTCCCAACTTCAGCCCATGGGGCCCTCCGGATGGGTGGCCCCACCGGTGGACCCAGGGACCCTTCCGGTGGTCCTGTACAATACCGGGTGACCTCAAACTTTCCCGATGGCGAAATACCACTTCCTATATATAATTCTTTACCTCGGACCATTCCGAAACTCCTCGTGACGTCCGGGATCTCATCCGGGACTCTGAACAACATTCGGTATACTGCATACTCATATTCATACAACCCTAGCGTCACCGAACCTTAAGTGTGTAGACCCTACGGGTTCGGGAGACACGTAGACATGACCGAGACGGCTCTCGGGCAATAACCAACAGCGGGATCTAGATACCCATGTTGGCTCCCACATGCTCCTCGATGATCTCATCGGATGAACCACGATGTCGAGGATTCAAACAATCCCGTATACAATTCCCTTTGTCAATCGGTATGGTACTTGCCCGAGATTCGATCGTCGGTATCCCAATACCTTGTTCAATCTCGTTACCGGCAAGTCACTTTACTCATACCGTAATGCATGATCCCGTGACCAGACACTTGGTCACTTTGAGCTCATTATGATGATGCACTACCGAGTGGGCCCAATGATACCTCTCCGTAATACGGAGTGACAAATCCCAGTCTCGATCCGTGTCAACCCAATCGACACTTTCGGAGATACCTGTAGTGTACTTTATAGTCACCCGATTACGCCAGGACGCTTTGGTACACCCAAAGCACTCCTACGGTATCCAGGGGTTACACGATCTCATGGTCTAAGGAAAAAATACTTGACATTGGAAAAGCTCTAGCAAAACGAACTACACGATCTTGTGCTATGCTTAGGATTGGGTCTTGTCCATCACATCATTCTCCTAATGATGTGATCCCGTTATCAACGACATCCAATGTCCATAGTCGTGAAACCATGACTATCTATTGATCAACGAGCTAGTCAACTAGAGGCTCACTAGGGACATATTGTGGTCTATGTATTCACACGTGTATTACGATTTCCGGATAATACAATTATAGCATGAATAAAAGACAATTATCATGAACAAGGAAATATAATAATAATCCTTTTATTATTGCCTCTAGGGCATATTTCCAACACTATGAACCTTCTCAAATAATTGACCTTGCCAAGGAACTTTTGCATATCTCTCTTGCATGTTGGAGCCTCCACTTTCTGTATGGCCTCTATCTTTTTGGGATCAATTTCGATGCCATCTTCATGAATAATGAAACCCAAAAATTTGCCAGCTGACACGCCGAATGCACATTTCAAAGGATTCATCTTTAGTCCATACCTTTTCATTCTCTCAAAAGCTAAACGCAAATCGGCCAAGTGAGATTCAAAAGCATCCGACTTGACAACAATATCATCAATATAAACTTCAAGTATGATACCGAGTAAATCATGAAAAATCAAATTCATAGCTCTTTGATATGTGGCTCCAGCATTTTTTAATCCGAACGTCATCACTGTCCACTCAAATAAACCAAGGAAACCAGGACATCGGAAAGCTGTTTTGTACATGTCCTCTTCAGCCATAAAAATTTGATTGTATCCGCATTACCATCTAGAAAGCTAATAACCTTATGTCCGTAGCATCATTAATAAGCATATCGGCTATTGGCATGGGATACTCATCTTTGGGTGTAGCCCTATTCAAATCTCTGAAGTCAATGCACACCCTCAACTTGCCGGATCCCTTCTTCTCCACTTTGGGACAATGTTAGAAATCCACTCGGCATACCGCAAGGTCGAATGAAATTAGCTTCAAGCAAAGAGACCGATCTCTTCCTTGATCCGGTCATATGTTTTCGGATTAAACTTTCTCGTCGATCGCTTATAAGGTCTAAAACCGCCTTTATAGGCAACCGATGCTCCACTAGCTCTCGGCTCAACCCTCGGCATCTCATGATATTCCCATGCAAAGCAACAAACATATTCTTTCAATAGCTCGATTAATTTAGCTTTACAATCAGCTTTCAAATTTTTGTTTATAAATGTCGGTCGACTGACTGATCCGTCTCCGATATCTACCTCTTCTAATGGATCGGCCGATGTAAAACCTTTTCCAAGTTTATCCATTTCATCCAACTCCTCAATAGACTCATACATATCGTTCTCGCCGGACCGATATTTTACAAGATGTTTTTGTAACCACTCGGAACTAGAATCCATTTAAACAAATCATACCTTGGAGCCGATTGCATTCAGTCGGCTTTAAAGACACGGGCACAAAACCATTCTTGGTCGTGCTGAGAAAATCAAACTCTGATAAGTCACATCCCGTCAAGCAAGTAGCATTGGGATGTTGCCAATCCACCGATGCATCAGCCAAAGCAACACAGGCCGAGTTATCCGCATGAATGACTTCCACTTCATCATCAACCCAATCGAATCAAAAACTGGTGCATAGTGGATGGCACGACCGGGTTTGCATGAACCCAATCACGGCCTAGTATAACGTTGTAGTTACCTTGCACCTCGGCGACAAAGAATGCAGTAGCCAAAGTTTTTCTTCCGATCGTAAGCTCCACATACATCACACCTTTGGCTTCAGTTCTCTCTTTGCCTTCAAACCCGTTGAGCACCATATTGGTCTTGATCAATTCTTCATCAGGCAAACCCAATTTCCTGAAGACCGAATAGGGCATAAGATTTACCACAGCACCACCATCAACAAGCATTTGACTGAGCGGCGATCCATTGATATGACCTCTGAGATACAATGGTTTCAAATGTGTTACTGGTTCTTTTGGCTTCCCGAATATTGTGTTTTTAGGGCCAAAATCCAGTTGAGCCACTTCCCCTCCCTCATCTACAACACGAAACTCAGCAGGTAAGTTATATACCATATTGATATCCATACCTTCATGGACTGGTGTAGACTCGTAGTCTAACATATCAGCCTCTTCTTCAAGTGGATCGACCGATTCTGAAATCTGGTCGAGTGAAGGAGAAGTAAGAAGTGTTGCGTATTTATGTAATAGCTGTCGCATCGTCCTCCTTGGGTGGTGTAGGCACTTCTGTGATAGATGTAGAAGTTGATGTATCTTGTATTTGTTTAGGTCTCCATACTTGTTTTGCTGGAACCATGGGCCGAGTGTCATTGAACAACTTATCCCTTTGCTTCTCGGCCTCCCCGCTCCGCCATCTCTTGACTCCTTAACCTCTGTAGTTTCCTCTTCGTGTCTTTGTTAGCCCCGAGGACACCACTTTGGTCGAGTGTATTTAGCATCTCTCACCTTTACTTGGCTGGTGCTTGCTTCATGGTCATTAGTCGAGTGTTTTGGCGCCGATAGCAAGTATCGGCTCACCGAGTGATTATGCAAAGTCGGCTGCTGTATGGGGAATGTTTCGTGCCCAAGATAAGTGAGTCGACATCCATTTTCTCCTTGCCTTTTCCGACTCAACTGCTGCAACACTTGGTGACTTAATACGCCATTCTTTTCGACTTTCCAGATGCATGAAATTTCCATTCTAAGCACCTTTTACTCGGATGGAACCACTCGGATGGACGTCACTCTGATGGAATCCACTCGGATGGAACTCACTTGGATGGATTTCACTCGGATGAAATCTACCCATCCATATTTTTTCATTTGCATAGCTTCCACCTGGGTGCATTCTTACACTAGGATAGTTTCCACTGTCGCATATGTTGACCAGCCGATCGATAGTCACCAATGTTCATCGGCCATTATATGAGTAATCAAGTCGATTCCACACAGATTGCCTCTCGCTTCTTACGAAAACTGTGCCCTTGGTCCACTCGGTTTCACATATTGACTGAATATATCATCTGATGGTGACCTTGGTCGTTTCAAGTATGATGGCCGGTTAGAGCTGGAACCAGCCGACTCATTAGCATATTTGGACAGCAACATATCAAAAGTTGGCTTGATCCGCTTGCGTTACACTTTTGCTTCATTCCTCTTCCATTTGCCAACTTCTGGCCTCTTGGGCTTGACAAATTTAACTCGAGTGTCCTGCTGCACCTATGTTTGCCCCCCGAGTGTAGGATTCTTGATGGTGATCTTGATCACTTCCTTGCCATCAGGTTGCTTATCAAGCACAACATGTCTCCCCAAAACCTTGTTGCCCTCTTTGTCTTTCCCGGCTCACCAACAATGACATTAGCTTTATTAGCAGATTCGGCTACCTCCGCCGAATGAGCAGCTTCTTCCCTTGTAAATCCATGGTGTTCATTGGAAAGGGCTGTTTATCAACTAGCATCTCGTAAAAGTTCAATCATCCGTCATTAATGGCCGATTGTATACGTCGTCGAAAAACATTGCAATCGTTAGTAGCATGAGAAAAAGAATTATGATATTTGCAATAAGCACGCTGCTTCAGCTCTTCAAACGGCGGTAAAGTATGAGATATTCTAATAATCTTAGCCTCGCAAAGAAAGCATCAAATATTCTATCACACTTAGCAATGTTAAAAGTAAACTTCATATCTTCATCACGATTCTTATGAATCGGTTTCAGATCATTGCAAGTAAAGGGTTTGGCCTTAGATGGCCAAACAAATTCAAGAGTAAAAACATCACCCTCATCGTCCGAAAGTGATCACTATCATATTCCACCATATTCATCTTTGGACGATCGGCTTTGTATCTATGAACTTCTTTGAGATCTTTGCTTCGCTTTCTGAGCCAAAGCCCTTTGTAAGACTTGGTTAATATTTAAGAACACATAGCCCTCTAACTTTTCTCTAATGGGAGTTCTCAAACCACTCAAAGCACTAGGTCTGCTAAGTCTCTCTCGGTTATCACCAAACTAAAACATCGGTTTTTGTTTCTGAATCTCTTGACGTAATCGGAGACCGATTCATCATGCTTTTGTTTAACCGATGTTAGATGTGACAACTTGAGTTCATTGTCGCCGCTGTAAAAGTGATCATGAAATTTCTGCTCTAGCTGCGACCAAACTCGAATGGAACCATGTGGTAAAGAAGAAAACCATGAAAATGCGGTACTAGTTAATGATAAAGGAAATAAACGCACTTTCAACTCATTTAGTGAACCTGCTTCACCTAATTGTGCCAAGTATTGACTAACATGCTCCCATGTGGTTTTTGTGCCCTCTCCATTGAACTTAACAAAATCTGGAATTTTATATCCCGGAGGGCAATCGGATGGCATCAAAGTACTCGGGGTACGGCTTTTGGTAAATCCGATTACGAGGTAACTCAACCCCTAAATTTTCTCGAAGCATCTTAGCCATCTCCTCTCTAAGATTAGCTAGACCATCATCCATAGTGGACGATGAAGCTTGTGGTAGTGGCATAGGAGGAGTATGATTACTAGCTGTAGGTAGGAATTGTGGCAGGTATGTCGACCCATAATTTGCTAGTGGTCGAGTGGTCGTAGCTGTAGGTAAGGTTGGGTTCGGCGTTGCCACCGAACCTGGCATGCTCATAATAGGATTAATGGGTGCAGCCACAATCTGATTTGTTTGGGTAGGATAATAAGCCATCGGCACGGGAGGCGCCGATGCAATAGGTAAAGCCTGATTAGAGTTTTGCACACTAGCAACTACACCATCATTACCACTAGTCGATTGAGATGTATTCTTCTGAGCATTAGTATTTTCTATGAAAGTTTGATAGACTAGATTGTTACCATCAGCAATACGACTTTCAATCTCAGCCCACCGCTCAGAGAAAAGGTAGTACTCACGTAAGGTTTAACCTGCTCGGTTTGAAGAGGAGGAACTTGATTTCTTCAATCGGAGTGATGTTGCCTTGGCGATCCTTCTTGAACTTGGCAAGGAACTCCTGCAAATCCTTCTCTTCACGCCTTCTTGTACTCCTCATAGACTTGGCGATGATCACCGATATCTCATCAAGATCGGGCTTAATGATGTTATCGGCGTCTACCTCGGATGGCTTGGGAAGATCGGACATGGTGGATGATGATGATTGATCTTCGGTCCCCAGCGGAGTCGCCAAAAAGTGTGTTGACACACGATCACATCACGTGTACCCTCGACGCCGGGGGTGATGCACCGTAGCTCACGTCGAAGGAGACCCGACCGACCGCGCGATACGCAAGACAGTCGACGGGCGCTTTTGCAAACCCGAAAACCCCACACCCCCGGGAGGGACCCCGTCAGGGAGTGCGGTGGCTATGGGCTGCCCTAGGTCGATTCGCCGCCCTAGAGCCTCGAGATTCGCAGCTCTCAAACACGAAGAACAGCGAAGAACGAGAGAGAAAAACGGTAGAGAGATCAAACGTAGATGAAAAAGTAGTATATTGATTTGTTCGATTGTGTGTTGTTTAATCGGCCGTCACCACCAACATATATAAGAGGCAGCTGGACTTCCCATACAAGCAAAGGATTTATCTAGGCTTTCCTTACAAGAAAATTACATCAATTCACGTCCTAGAGTCCTAGTTCTGGTCCCACTCGGATTCAGCCGAATCCGGTCCAATCTTCTGTCTAGCTCCTTGCGTGGGCCGTGGAATCTGCATATGAGCGGCAAGCTCCCCCCGGCAAGGTTACTGTTCACGGCGGCAAGCTCTCCCGGCAAGGTTACTATTCACGGCGGCAAGCTCTCCCCTGGCAAGGTTACTGTTCACGGCGGCTAGCTTTCCCCGGCAAGGTTACTGTTCATGGTGGCAAGCTCTCCCCCGGCAAGGTTACTGTTCACGGCAGCAAGCTCTCCCGGCAAGGTTACTGTTCATGGCGGCAAGCTCTCCCCCGGCAAGGTTACTGTTCATGGCGGCAAACTTTCCCCGGCAAGGTCTTTGAGGCAGTAAACGACCTCGGATTAAAATGTGCCCAAAAGCAAAGTTGACTGTTTTGACGAGACGAAAAACTTTCGTGTTGAACGTTTTCCGAGTCGAGGCCATCTCCATTGCATTCTGCATTGTGCCAAAATCAGGTGTCAACACAAAGTAATGCTAGTCCATACTGCCTCCTCTCCGGTTAATATGGTTTAATTTCAAACGAGATAAATACACTGTCTGTCACTATATATTTGTAAAAATACAGTCAGTGGACTTCATAATACGCTCATTGCGCTCAATATATACATTTTCCGGTGTTTATACGGTCACTAGCTCACCCTGGCTGAGTAGTGTGTGCATGCACGTGTAGATTGAGCACTTGAGCGTGACCGTGTGTGTTCCGTCGTGTGCTCGGACATGCCTGCATTAGGGCGTCGCGCGCGTTTTTGCGTCCATGTGTACGTGTGACTGTTGCATACACGTAGGGGGAGTATTTGTAGGGGCCACTAAAGGAGCAGCCAAATCACACAGTAAGTTAGTCGGAAGAAGCAACCATCATTTCACTCTTCAATGACTCGTACACAATATAAAATGGTTGATATGGAGAGAAAAACAAAACAACTATATATACACTAGCAGGAGCCTAAGCTACAAGCCTGCTTGCTTGGGTTGCTCTCTTCACAAGCATAGAACGACGGTGGCCACACCGCTGGTCACATATCCGGCCTGATCCCGCAGCTCGGGGAAGGGAACAATGTTCTGCGTAGACGTGATCGACATCGGCGAGGGAGAAAATCCATAGGCGATGCGTCCCAATCGGGGGTCACCGCGGTATGGGCCGATGTTGCGTCCCAACCGCCATTCTAGCTACAGCCCGACGTCCTAGGTAGTCCATCTTCCTTTTGGAGCCGGCTTGCTCCACTGCCGCAGCTCCCCACATAGCTCCATCTCCAGGTCGATCTTTCTCTACTTCTACCGGCTTCTACTTGTGATGAGTTTATGCCTCATGAACAAGTGCCAGTACTATTATTCCAATCACACTTCTTCAATATCTTTGCCATCAGGGATGCTCAGCTCGATTTTAGTGGAACTGCACAAAAGCATCATATGATCCGAGGGTGCAAGCCATCTTTCTTTTGACAGGTTCTACCTGGCCAGGAAATTAAATCCTATTTAGGGTTTAGGGTTTAAGTCATAGTGACCCCGTCAGTAGTTTTTCTTTCGTACATGCTCTCACAACTTTTGTCTTTAGTTGTGAAGTAAATATTGGCTATGATCTGTGAATCATTGAGATGCATCAGCATGCGTGTTAGTTTTCCTTTGTATTTGATGGAATGTTGTAACGGGGCAACCTTGGAGTAGGAATGAAAATGGATTGGAAAGTTTCCGTTTTTCCGGAGAAAAAATGGAAACGGAGAGAAACCAACTTTCGTTTCGTTGGATCGCGCCATCGAGCAAAACCAATGTTTAAATCACGTCTGTCGCGTTCGTGTCTCACCCTCCTCCATGGCTCGACCCCACACGGTCGCTCGGCATGCCACTCAACACAAACCGAGTATACGGTAACTTTCCCGCCTACTTGTCGATGGATCGCGCCATGGACTACTAGTACTACTGGAAGAGATTGATGAGTTGGGGGAGGACAGCTAGCTGTAGCACGGACTCCCAAGAACCTTTTGCATGCATGTTGTGGCCGGCTATTGCAACCTTTGAACACGGAGCAGTCGCGTGCACCAGGAAGCGGCGTGGGCGACGCTCTCTCGGCAAGCGCGCCGCTTCAATGTCTGCGCCAGTGAGAGGTCGCGTCCGCTCTGGCCGGGCATGAATGCGGCACTGAATGTTTCAGTCGGGAAGCACATGCGGGTGATGAAGAGGGTTCGGGTTGGTTAGGAGCGCCCGTGGCAGCAGTCCGGACGCTCGCAAACAAGAGATGTTGTACATTAATATTGCCGCGTATATAATTAACAACGTAAATAATGTGCCAGTTTGACAAATATGATTGGAGATAGAGATGGAAATGGAATTTTACGTAAACACGGATATGCATGTCTATGTCTATGTGTGTGTGCGCGACGACTCTCGCAACCTGGAAGCGGGGGCGTGTTTTTGATCGAGTTTTCTTTCTTGGTACGTTAAAAAATTGTCCGCCAGTTTTTGTTTCTTTTTTCCGGGAACGCGCGTATTCTATTTAAAACCACTGCTATGGATAGATTGTTTTACTCCATTATAGCCTCTTGTCTGATAGAGTTTCTTGCGTCTCGCTCTCTCACCCTCCCCATATCAAAACAAGATGACTGTGTCCACACTATCTCTCTCCTCACCGATGGTCACAGATTCGACCGAATCCCGTCCGCTGCGGGAGGTGAGAAGGTGCTAGGTTGACGTTGTCGTCGTCGGCGATGGAGGAAGCCGATGTGCACTGTCCTCTCGGAGCCGGCACTGGCGCGGACGAAGGTCCTCCGTGCTCTTGTTCGCTGCCGTCGTGTGGGCAGATCCCGCCCGCCCGCCTAAGCGACATCCCGCCCACCTGAGGTATAACTTCTTGTACTGGTCCAGCTCCCGAGGTCGCTGCATGCGGGTTTTCTTCTATGCGACTACTCCCCAGCTCCCCATGTATAGTAGCTAGGGTTCGTCGGCTGGTCCAACATCACCTACTATTATAGAGGAAATGCCACTTGAAAGTTTTCCTGATTTATGCCTCGGTGGAGGTATACATGTTGTTTCAACAAAAAGTACATGGTGGTTGTGCGGTCACTGTCCATATGCTCCTATTGCTGCTGCTAATCTAATACTATCACTGGTTAAATGAAGAAATGTTTTTTTCTCGGGTATCCTGATTTAGTTCCCATCAAGATAATCATGATGCTTCTGTTTATTGGTGTACTTTTCATAATTCTTATTGACAATTGAGATGTCGTTGTTAATCTTGTAAAACAAAGTAACAAGAATATATCCTTTTTTATATTTTTGGAAACAGCGATGCGTATCTCCATACTCGGGCATGTCTTCCTCAATTTTCGTGGAACTGCACAAAATTGGATGGCCATTGTTGTTCCGCCTCACTGTCCTTTGCCACGTGGTTCTTCCTTCCTCGAGCTTGACTACTGAGAAGAAACAGACCACAGTGAGGATTTGTCGAATTTCATAGGTGCCTCACCCAAACTTGATGCCAAATGGATGATGCATCACCACGATGACCTATCGATGCTCATGGTTGTGCCTCATGGTTGCGTCGGCTGGTGAAGCTGACCGATTTTCAATGAAAAACAAGTTGTATTCCATCGGTGCTCTTTGCTTGTTACCCACAAAGATGATAGCCTTCGTCAGTTCACCTTGGTTGCATTGGAGACGCAGTCGTCTTTCACGTTGGTGCAATTTTATCACACAACTGGCTATGAACCAAATGTTTCCTCAAAGAAGGATCGATGTTGGTACTAAGAGCATAAGTTTTGTATTGATTTCTAAGCCTTCTCACAACTTTGTCTCCAGCTCCCCTGTAATTTTATTTGTCCAGCTATTAACTTTGATTAAAAAAATGGTGTGGACTAAAAACCCGGATGGACATAGCACTACTAGGAAAAGGGCTATAGATGGGATGGACCCTAATGGCGCACTGTACATGTGGTGCGCCATTACTAAATACTAATGGCGCACCATGTGTTGGTGCGCCATTAGTGTGCAAATACTAATGGCGCACCACATCCCACGGTGCGCCATTAGTAATTTTTTTTAATTTTTTCAAAACTACTAATGGCGCACCACTCCCACGGTGCGCCATTAGTAGTTGAAACTAGTAATGGCGCACCACTCCCACGGTGCGCCATTAGTATTTTGGCCCACACATTCCCCCGAATGCACCCCCCCCCCCCCACCCCCGTGGATCGCCTTTTCAGTTTTTAAAAAAATAAAATAAAATGATGAAAATGTCAAAAAAATAAAAGAAAATAATATTCCCATGTGATATGCGGTCTAGTTGTTAGCAAAATTTACAAACATGAATTTTCGACTTTTTTGCAAAATCTCTCGAGAATTTGTAAAAATGGGCATAACTTTTGCATACTAACTTCGGATGAAAAAGTTTTTATATGAAAAATCATCTACTCGAAAAGTTTCATCCAAATTTATCTGGGGAACCCGTTAAACATTTTCAAAATCCTCAAAAACCTAACAGAAAAAAGTTACGGGCCTTTTAAGATCCGGAGAGGCAAAAAATTCAAAAAATTCAAACTTACTAATGGCGCACCTGCGCCTGGTGAGCAATTACTTCTTCTCGCCTTCAAAATTCAAAATAAATCAAAAAACTAAAAAAAAAGTTACTAATGGCGCACCTGCCCGTGGTGCGCCATTAGTATCTTCCCGCCTTCAAAATTCAAAATAAATCAAAAAAAAGTTACTAATGGCGCACCTGCCCGTGGTGCGCCATTAGTATTTTCCCGCCTTCAAAATTCAAAATAAATCAAAAAAAATAAAAAAAAGTTTCTAAGGGCGCACCTGCCCGCGGTGTGCCATTAGTATGCCGTATATATGGCTGGGTTTGTCCTCTCCTCCTTACCTCTTCATTCTTCTCCTCCGCTCCACCTCTCCTCCACTCCACCTCTCCTCCACTCCTCCACTCCACCATACTACCCTCCTCCTCTCCGACGACCTCCTCCTCCTTCTCTCCGGCGACCTCCTCCTCCTCCTCTCCGGCGACCTCCTCCTCCTCCTCTCCGGTGACCTCCTCCTCCTCCTCTCCGGTGAACTCCTCCTCCTCTCCGGCGACCTCCTCCTCCCTCCTCCCCTCCCCTCCCCTCACGGTTTCTCCTCCCTCCTCTCCGGTGAGCTCCTCCTCCCTCATCTCCGGTGAGCTCCTCCTCCCTCCTCTCCGGTGAGCTCCTCCTCCCTCCTCTCCGGTGAGCTCCTCCGCCCTCCTCTCATGTGAGCTCCTCCTCCCTCCTCTACGGTGAGCTCCTCCACCCTCCTCTCCTCCCATCACCTCATGGTTTCTCCTTCCTCCTCTCCGATGCTCCATGAACTCCTCTCCGGCGACCTCGTCCTCCTCTCCAGCGATGCTGCGGTCACCTCCTCCTCCTCCTCCTCCTCTCCGGCGAACTCCTCTCCGGCAAAAGACACGGCAAAAGAACGTACAAGATCCAAAAATGGGAACAAAATTTGAAACAATATCGTGCAAAAAAACGAGCAAAAAAAACGAGCAAAAAATGGGCAAAAAAATCGCGATCCAGATCCAAGTTCAAAATTCAAAAATAGCAATGGCGCACGGTGGGGGTTAGACGGTGCGCCACTACTATTTTCCCACCTTCAAAATTCAAAAATACTAATGGCGCACCGTGGCCTATACTAATAGCGCACCAGTGGCCTACACTAATATGCACCGAGGCCTATACTAATGGCGCACCAGTGGTGCGCCATTAGTATACCAGATACTAATGGCGCACCACTGGTGCGCCATTAGTAAAAAATACTAGTGGCGTGATACTAATGGCGCACCAGTAGTGCGCCATTAGTAGGCAAAACTGGTGTGCCATTAGTAGGGCTTTTTCTAGTAGTGTAGTAGCCCTCCATTTTTATTTACTCCGCATATTAGGTTTGACTGAAGTCAAACTTTGTAAAGTTTGACCAAGTTTAGGCCAAACACAACAAACCATAATTATTAGAGAGGGCAAACTGTACATACTCTCAAACCTTTCCGATAATTTAAATTAAACTTCTTTATTTGTACACACTCTCACATGTTTCCGATAATTTGGCGCATGTGTGGTTGTTCACTTAAGGGAGGGTAGTGTACCGCACGTGAAGGACAGGAAGTGCGACCAGGACGCGTGGATCGTTAGTTCATCGGAAGTACTCCCTCCATTCCTAAATATTTGTCTTTCAAGTGGTTTGCAATGGACTACCACATACGGATGTATATAGACATTTTTTACGGTGTAGATTCACTCATTTTGCTCCGTATGTAGTCATTTGTTGAAATCTCTAGAAAGACAAATATTTAGGAACAGAGGGAGTAGTAGTTTTCTTCACTGCACGTTAAATAAAGAGTTTCGCTTCAGTACTTACACAATTTAAAACGATTGTTATGGAGAGAATAAGAAAACCACTCCACTATATATTAGTCGTATACACGAGTACTATATGGACGTAGCTTCATTGACTTTAGTGCACTGCCTTTGGGTTTATGACAGTTGGGCCCAAAATGTGGCTGGCCCACCCGTCATACAACCAAAAGCAAAAGTTAAGGCACCGGAGCTCAGTCCGTACTACAGTATATATATAAGCTGGAGCCTCAGCGCTTGTTCGCTAGGGTTTGCACTCTACACACTCTCGCCGCACTACATACATATATATATATATATACACACACACGCTGGAGGCTCAGCGTTCCTTTGCTAGGGTTTGCTATATTCACAGTCTCTCACCCTCTTCACCAGATCTAAACAAGATTGCGGTGTGGCCTCTGTCTCCCTAACCCCCCTCACAACTGCTGAAGGAGGCGTCAGGATCCCGTCGCACCGGGAAGGGGAGGAGGTGCAGCGTTCACTCTATCGCCTTCGGCGAGGGAGGCAATCCACTGCCGGCTGCGCTTTTCTCTTTCACCCAAATACTGTAAGTGGAGGGCCACCGACCCCTTCTTCCTTGCTGTCGTACATAGTGTGGGCAGGTCCGACCTCCCGCCGCACGCCTTGCAACATCCCGACGACCCTAAGGTATAAGTTTCTTTGAAACTGTCATTGGTCTAGCTGCATGCAGATCTTTTTCGATTCTGTAGTTGAATCTAGGTCTTGGTTCAAAGAAGAAAGAAGGGTGCGGTGGGGTGGAGCATGAATCTAGGACATGGTTCAATGAGGAAAGGAGGGAGGGAAAGTAGTATAGACTAGCTATCCAGCCGTTTTGTTGGTCGAAAAGGGAAAAAGGGGGTAACCCAGTACACACATCTGTAAGGAACCGAACTCTTTGTTGAAAAGGGAAAGAAACTGGGGGGGGGGATCGGGTAGTTTGTGCAGGACTAGATTTGCTGCCCTCACATAGGAAAAAGTTTCAAAGAAAAAATATGGGACCAACGCAGATATGCTGCTTGGCTACATACTCTGCATCACCTATTTATACGTGTGGGCGCACATGGTGCTGGCATGTCCCATGTCCCATCCACATGATCGTGCAGTGTGTTTTGAGATGTTGTGCTACTTGTATTGGTATTGTTTTAAATAAATGTTGAATTGAAGCTATTGTATTGCTCTCTTTTCCCATTAAGTAGGGAACAAAAATGGTACCAACCCAGACATGATGCTTGTTGCTTTGTTCCAACAAACTCTGCATCACCCCCTTTATAAGTAGATGGAAGCACATGGTGTTGTTGCGCCCACTCACCCCTGGAACTGTTTATGCATTTTCTTAATCTAATGTTGATGGTAATATTAAGCAATGCCACTCTCAGAATTGACTACTGAACTATTTTAAGAGAATTTCTCTGTTAATATGAATCAATGCAACCGTTTTAGAAATGCTACTGTCCTATACTTTGTTTTCCATCAAGATAAGGTAGATGCTTCTTTTTGTGGCCGCATGTTTCATCCTCCTTTATTGGTAGTAATTGTTTCCTTTTTTGCCTCTGTTAAATCAGGGATATCTATTCAACTTGTTGCTATAGCAAACTTAAATGTCACACCGGCGACTTTACTTGATTTCGGAGGTAACTGCACAAAACGAGATTGGATTTCCTATTCGTGTTGGCAGATTCGTATGTGATCTTGTGTGCGTCATGACATGTTGGTACTTGCCTTCATCCACATGATCGTGCAGTGTGTTTTGAGATGCTGTGCTACTCATATTGGTACTGTTTTAAATAAATGTTGAATTGAAGCTATTATATTGCTGTCTTTTCCCATTAAGTAGTGAACAAAAATGGGACCAACCCAGACATTATGCTTGTTGCTTTGTTACAACAAACTCTGCATCACCCCCTTTATAAGTAGATGGAAGCACATGTTGTTGTTGCTCCACTCTCCCCTGGAACTGTTTATGCTTTTTGTTAATCTAATGCCGCTGGTAAAATTAAGCAATGCCACTCTCAGAATTAACTACTGAATCTTATTTCAAAACTACAACACTTGTTAGGGATTGGCGGGATTACCATTTTTGTGGCCGCATGTTTCATCCTCCTTTATTGGCCAGTAATTGATTCCTTTTTTGCCTCTATTAAAACAGGGATATCTATTCAACTTGTTGCTATTGTGACATTTTGCTTCGCTTAATTTTGGTGGAACTGCACAAAATGAGATCGGATTTCCATATATGTGTTGAGGTCTCTTTTAGATCTTCCTCAGGAGTTGTTTCAAATCTTGGTCTAGAAAGGTCAGTACCTACTTTCCTCAGAATTAACTACTGAATCTTAGTTCAAAACTGCAACACTTGTTAGGGATCGGCGGGAGTACCATTTCTGTTAGGGATCGGCTGGAGTACATGTTTAGGAAATGTATTGTTCAGATAATGTCTCTGTTATTATATATCGATTCTGTTGTTTTACAAATGGTACTATCCTGCTTTGTAGTTCTTTTGACATGTTTAACCAAGGTATTGTTAAGATAATGTCTCTGTTAAAATGAATCAGTCACATTGTTTTAGGAATGATACTTTTCTGCTTTATCGTTCTTTATACATGTTGAAACAAGGCATTGTTAAGATAATGTCTCAGTTAATATGAATGAATAACACTGATTGAGAATTGCTAGTCTCCTACTTTGTTTCCCCTTAAGATAAGGTAGATCAGTAGATGTTTTTCTTCCGGGAGTACAAGTCATCAACCGTTATTTCTCAGTAATTGTTTCCCATATACCTATTGTTGCTTACAGGGTTATCAAAATTAAAGCTCGGTTTTATTCCGACTTTGATTTTAGTTGAACTTCACAAAAGGAGCCAATGTGTCTAAGGCAAACTGCTGCATTAGTGGGTCCAGTTGGTCTTACCACTTTGCAGAAAGAAGCTGTCACTGTTTGCGCTACATTACAAAAGGAATGATCGAGAAGCTTTACATAGTATTAGTAGACATTGGTGACATGACTAGTCTATAGAGAGCATAGGAAACTCAACAACACGTGGAGTGCATTGGGCGAAAAGTGCCCAAACAAGTACAGGAAGCCAAGACAGGACTCCAAATCTGTCAGTGTCATTCTTAGCAACAATGATGGGGCATCTGGGTATGGTAATCTGTTTACCGTACTTTCAGTTTGTTAGTCCACCGATTGGTGGGTTGACACTGGGGCCAATATTCATGTGTGTGCTGCTGTGTCTTTGTTTTCTTGCAGCATATAAATACGATATCCACAAGGATGCTCAGCTTGATTTTAGTGGAACTGCACAAAATGTCCAGATGGTTTGTGTCCTCCATAATACTTCATCGTGCACAATACATCGAATGGTTCTCTAATCATTCGTCGTCACCTTGAGCCACCGGACTATATGTTTGAATGGTGTTGCCAGCGTCGGCCATTAAGAATGGTAAGAATAAAGACAAAAAGGGATATGGCTGCTTTACTTGTGGTTTGGAGGAACACTGGGCAAACAAGTGCCCAAACAAGTACCAAGAAGCCAGGACAGGACTCCAAGTCTGTCAATGTCACTCTAAGCAACATTGATGGGGCATCTGGGTATGGTAATCTATTTACCGTACTTTCAGTTTGTTAGTCCACCGATTGGTGGGTTGACACTGGGGCCAATATTCATGTGCGTGCTGATGTGTCTTTGTTTTCTGGCGGCATATAAATACGAAATCCACATGGATGCTCAGCTTGATTTTAGTGGAACTGCACAAAATGTTCAGATGGTTCATGTCCTCCATAATACTTCATCATGCACAATACATCGAATGGTTCTCTAATCATTCCTCGTCACCTTGAGCCACCGGACTATCAGATGACAAACTGATGACAAACCCTGCCCGTTCCACAATTATAGGCATTACATATTTTGAATGGGAAAAGCTTGTCAAAGTTGACATTAGTTTAATATATTGTAGTTGGAAAACCTTGTCAATTTTTGCTCATTGATGTTAGCCAGAAGACATGCATTTGATATTATTGAGTGGAATGCCCTTTGCTGTGAGCAACGTCTATCATTTTTTCCTATTCATGTCTTCAGTTCAAAAGTAAATATTTACTCTGCTGAGATGCATAGTCACATGAATGTTGACTTATGTAAGATATTTTAAGAGTTTGTTCTGAATATTGTCTATGTAATGCCAGGCCTTGTGTTTGATTGCAAAGTTGAGCTTGGAATGTTGTGGCATGCGGCATCACGAGCTGTTCACCGTGCCTCCTAAGAATAATGCTTCGTATTGCTTTGCATGTCGATTTAATGCCAGTGATTTGCTTGTTAGGAAGATCATCCTCTATTGTTTTTTCCATGCTTAAGAAGTTCATCGTCTTATGTTTCATTCATAGCCTATACGACAAGTCGGGTAGGTTAGACGTGAAACCATATGATCTTCCGACCAACTCATCATCTTAGGCCGTGATCGGATCGTCGTTTCCCAACCAGAACCGCTTGTAAAACTGACGCTTGTAAATAAAAGAAGATGGTCTCGGGCAAAGCGCTTGGTTGGTCGATTTCGACTTGTAAAATATACACTGGTCTCTCAAATTACACGTGTAACCCACCGGTTTTACTTACAAACCACAGGCCCTCGGTTTCATTACGCCTGTATTTTACGTATTGTTTCCGATGACGAGTAAATTACACTTGTATCTTAATACAGGTGTGAAATAAACCAGAGCTCCCAAGCGCGGCCTTACCGTTTCATGCCGTCTTAGTCTCTCGAAGGTGCTCATAGGTGTCCGATGGACCTAGCCTCCTGAATGAGCAGCGGGCGCTGTATCGGACCATCCATAGGGCCCGCGAGGCCCTCTCTATCGTCCTTCGAGTTGTTGCGCTCGCCGTGGCGCCGAGCATTGTTAACATGGTCAATGAACATGAGGATTCAGGAGATGACTTTATTTTATTTGGATGACGGTGAGGGACACACTAGGGCCATAGCCGTGCAAATGCGTAAGTGCCTCCTTATTATGTACAACTATATTTTTTTGCTTCCTCCTGGTTTCCTGACATCACGGTCCCACACCATTGTCAACCTATGTAGTCAATATAAATGAGAGAATTGCACAAGGTGCGGCCGACAGCTGGGACCAAGCAGCTCGAGAAGTATTTGTGTTTTTGAGGCGTGAGCACTGCAGAGTTTTTCTTGGCGATGTTTTCGTTGTTGTTCAGAAGAGAGCAGGGTATTAATCATGGCGGGCTGTGGTCTGCCTAGCCTGTGATGTAGATCCAGCAGATATTAATTTTTTTCAAGATGTGTTGGGGATATTACTACTAGGCGTTAACCGGCCAGGAGAGGACGGGTTAACCCCATAATGGTTCACTATATCTAAAGCCCATGAAGACAAAGACGGTGACGATTTATGAAGGCCCGGGGCCCAAAGCCGGTTTAAGGCTTGTAGACATAAACCGGCATTGATATGTAAACTTGTGTTGTAAGATAGAAAGAGCAGAGACCGAGCTGGACACATTTATGAGCCGGCCTCGGGATTCTGTAAACCGACGGGCGTCAACCCATGTATATAAGGGGACGACCCGGCGGCGGTTTAGAACAACAGACAACAACTCGAGACTCAGGCAAAGCATATTCGCTCCCTGCTCATCAAAACCCTAGCAATTCCACCACAACTGGATTAGGCTTTTACCTTCACCGCAAGGGGCTGAACCAGTATAAACTCTCTACGTCCCTTATCCACTTTAACCCCTTTAAGCTAACCCGTAGCAATGGCTCCACGACTAAGTCCTTTCCTTAGGACATCTGCCGTGACAGAACCACGATGGTTTCGAGTTCTTTGTGGGCAGCTTCGAAGGACTCAAGGGCTACGCTGTGGGCCGGATGACCAAGAGTCGTCATGGCAAGCTTAACATCGACGATGCAGGCTAGGGCCCCGAGGCCGGCTCAATCGAGTATGGGTACCAGGTCCCCTTCGGCGGCATACACGTTTTCATTGGCAAGATCGGCGAACCGGGCCCTGAGCCGGACATCTGCATCGACCTCGTCGAAACGGCTCAGCGTGCGAGACCTGCCCAGGTTAAGCCTGTCATGAAGCGTGCCTTCATGGGAGTCATCCACGGAGTGGAATCTAAGGATAGATCGGAATCTGGTGGTGAAACCATTGTTTATTCTGGTGACGAGTCATCGACCGGGGAGACCGAGTCATTGTACCGGTTGCCAGATGGCCGGATTAGGGGCTGTTCCGATGGCGACAGTATTCCGGACCCCTTTGATCCGCCGAATCGGGTTGCGATTTTCATGGCCTGAACACAGCCAGCGCTCCACTCTTCGACCGCAGTGGCGGTGATTTCCGGATCAGTAGCAGCGACAGCGGCCGGGCAGAGGCCCTCACGACCGCCGACTCAGGTTTTATCTGATTTGTTCGATGCTTTGGCAACACTGAAGGTGGAGGTTAATCCGGCAAATCCGGATGAGCATACTGCGGAGATTGCAAAAGTGAAGGATCAGATAACGCAGGCCAAAGCCGATTTGGCAGCGGAGGATGCCAGAATGACTGTAGAACGGGCCGAATTAGATGCACAGGCCTATCGGCTTATGTTGGATCAGAGTGCGTCAAACCGATCTCACCTGCCGCCGGTTTATGAGGCTAGGAACCTCTTTAATACCCCAGGAGCAGGGACCAATAATCCGCCGGCGGCAAACCGGGCAGAGGCACCTGAAATGGGAGCGCCGGTTCAACCGCGACAAACAGATAACCGTGATCCGCCCCGTCAGAACAACGTTCTGTCGCAGCATGTCCCAACACCACCGGGTCACTATTCTAACCCGATAGATAACATTGTCGCTGTCGTTTGACGACTGGCGGCCCACCCGATCGAAGGCGAGTCCCCAGTAGCGGTCGAGACGCGACGGGCTAGGGAGCTCCTTCAGACAGCTTTAACTCAGCAGCAGGCTTATTCATATAGTCACGAAAGGATCCATTCTACTCCCCGCCCAAGCCGGAGCTACAGCAGGCGTATTGATGAACCGGACGTGTCAAGCAGTGTGCGAAACCGTGATCCATCCCGTGGCCATAACCCGGCGGGTGGTGGCGGTGATGATCAGGATGTGGTGGATCGCGCTAGAGCTCGTCGAGAGGCCGAGTTAGCAGCACAGCATGAGGCCCGCCAACTTACTCCGTTTCGTCCAACCACATCGGTGGAACCAGGGGTTACTTCCAGCTCTTTGGGAGTGTCGTGTCTCGTCCCAGCGCTGCGCAACGTGCGCCTGCCCAAGGATTTCAAAGGCCCACGTAAAGTGCCGAATTACACCGCCGATTTATCCCCCGAGTCATGGGTTGAAAGCTATGAGATGGCAATGGAGATGCTGGATGTGGACGATGCGGCGTGCACTAAATACTTTACCATGATGTTGGAAGGAACGACTCGCACTTGGTTGAAAAACTTGCCAGCTAACTCCATTGGGTCATGGGTCGAGCTGAGGGCTCGGTTCATCCAGAATTTCAAGGATACATGCAAGCAGCCCATGTCAATTGTGGACTTAGCTACCTGTGTCCAGGAGGAAGGAGAATCGACAACCCATTGGGTGCGCCTGGTTTCGGAGATTTTGCATTCATCGGGCCGCATCAACGCTGATACAACGGTTTTGACATTGGAAGGCAATTGCCGGTTTGCACCTCTGAAGTTGAAGTTGGGACGGCTCAAATGTCACTGCAATGACATGGGGACTCTCA
Organism: Aegilops bicornis; assembly: GCA_021605145.1. Taxonomy (NCBI): domain Eukaryota; kingdom Viridiplantae; phylum Streptophyta; class Magnoliopsida; order Poales; family Poaceae; genus Aegilops; species Aegilops bicornis. Next base: position 547,291,931 of record CM038671.1, on the reverse strand, counting down.
TGGCCGCTCTAGTGATGTATGCCGACTCTGATAGTTCCAATGATCCCGAGTCTAACGATGATAAGATAGGGAAGGGAAAGAAGAGCAGCAACACCAAGGGGCAGTAGCATAACCCGGCGGGTCACGGAAACAGCGGTAAGCGTAAAGCAGAGAACAGTTTAGATTTTATGGCTAATACAAACGCGTAGGACAAGGGCCATCGGCATAAAGGTAAATCGCCCCAGCATAATGAAGGACCAAGCCCTAATCCGGAGCGCCTGTCTTATCTATTAAACCAGCCTGGCCCAAAGCAGGCCGCAGGAGAAACCAGCCACGCACCTCTGGAAGGATTGTTATATCATGCAGGAGTTCAAAAATTCCGATTTTTTCGGTATGATCATGGACCGGGTGGCAGTTCAGGCCCCGGATCTCACGGCTCGGGTTACGGTGGTTCAGGTTTTCACGGTAATCAGAGTGGGCATGGCAATCAAGGCAATCAGGGCAACCAAGGTGGTTATAATCATCAGGGAAATCAGCAGAAAGAGAGTAAGCAGCAATGGGTTACGAGCAACCCGGGCAGTTGAATAGCGGGCAGTATCATGTCTTTGCCACTAGCCTGGACAAGCGCGATCAAAAGCTTCATAAAAGGGCAGTGAATTCCGTTGAACCGGCGGTGCCCCGTTATCTACGCTGGTCTGAACAGCCTATTGTGTTGAGCCAAGAGGATCATCTGCCCCGGGTTGATAATCCGGGTCATCTGGCGTTGGTGGTGGCACCTTAGGTGGGAGGTTATAAGTTCACCAAAGTACTCATGGATGGGGGGAGTAGTATCAACATCCTCTACTATGAAACTTTCCGTCGCATGGGGTTAACAGATAAAAATCTTAAACCGTCCAACACAGTCTTCCATGGAATGGTGCCTGGTAAATCGGCATATCCAGTTGGTAAGATAGCTCTGGAGGTCGCTTCTAGAGATGAACATGATTCAAGATCAGGGACGTTGACATTCGAGGTGGTGAAAATCCAGAGCCCATATCATGCCCTGTTTGGATGGCCGGCTTATGCTAAGTTTATGGCAAGACCCTGTTATGTCTATCTGCAGCTCAAGATGCGGGTCATAAGGGGACTATCACAGTGCACAGGAGCCGCAAGATCGCTTTGGAATGTGAAGAAGGTGATGCGGCATATGCTGAGTCGGTTTGTGCAACAGAAGAGTTGAAGTTCTACAAGGACAATGTTGATCCGGCGGATATGACTTCTTTGAAAAAGCCAACTATAGAGCATGAACCGGCCTTGAAGTTTAAATCGGCTGATGAGACTAAGCTTGTTGATTTCGTTCCTGGCAATTCATCCAAGCAGTTTAGCATCAGCGCTTAACTTGATCCGAAATAGGAAAGCGCTACCATCGAGATCATCCGTGAGAACCGGACATCTTTGTGTGGAAGCCTTCGACATGCCAGGTGTACCGAGGGAACTCACGAGCACACACTTAATGTTGATCCCAAGTTTAAACCGGTCAAGCAATTTCTTCACGGTTCAATGAAGAAAGACGCAAAGCTATTGGTGAGGAGGTAGCCAGGCTCTTGGCGGCTGGGTTTATCATCGAAGTGTTTAATCCTGAGTGGTTGGCTAATCCGGTGCTAGTACTTAAGAAGAATGGCACTTGGCGTATGTGTGTGGACTATACAGATATCAACAAGGCTTGCCCAGTAGATCCTTTTGCCCTCCCGCGTATTGATCAAATCATTGATGCTACGGCGGGTTGCGAGCGTTTGAGCTTTCTGGATGCATATTCTGGTTATCATCAGACCAAAATGGCAGTTAAGGACCAGGAAAATACAACCTTCATAACTCCTTTTGGAGCCTTCTGCTATGTGTCTATGCCCTTTGGGGTCAAGAGTGCCCAGGCGACTTATCAGCGCTGTGTGCAGAATTGTCTTCATGATCAGATCGGCCGCAATGTTCATGCTTATGTGGATGATATTGTGGTAAAATCTAGACAGAAGGAGACGTTGATAGATGACTTGAAGGAGACCTTTGATAACCTGCGGGTTTATAAAATGATGCTTAATCCAGCCAAGTGTGTTTTTGGTGTACCGGTAGGCAAGCTCTTGGGTTTTTTGGGTATCTAACAGAGGCATCGAAGCTAATCCGGAGAAAATCAAGGCTATAACTTCTTTGGCTAAACCGAAGTGTATTAAAGATGTTCAACGCCTGGCAGGCCGGATTGCCGCGTTGAGCCGGTTTATCAGTCGCCTTGGGGAGAAGGCCATCCCATTATATCAAATGCTGAATAAAACGGATAACTTCGTCTGGAGTGACGCCGCCAATGAAGCATTTGAGGACTTGAAGCGGCAGCTGGTTAATCCACCGGTTCTTGCTGCTCCTGTTGATAAAGAGCCATTATTGCTATGTGTGGCAGCTAACGCCCAGGCTGTTAGCGTGGCTATTGTGGTGGAGCGCAAGGAAGCCGGAAAGGAATACCCGGTTCAACGGCTGGTTTATTATATCAGTGAGGTACTTATTGAATCCAAGTAAAGGTACCCGCATTGGCAGAAGCTGGTGTATGGAGTTTTCATGGCAAGCCAGAAGCTTAAGCAGTATTTCCAATGTCATCCCATCACGGTGGTCAGCTCTGCTCCTTTGGGGGATATAATCCAGAACAGGGAAGCAACTGGCCGGATTGCTAAGTGGGATATTGAGCTTGGGCCTCAGGGTTAAAATACATACCCCGGACGGCGATCAAATCTCAGGCACTTGTGCATTTTATCAATGATTGGACAGAACTACAGGCGTCGGAAGAGAAGTCGGATCATACTTATTGGACTATTCATTTTGATGGGTCCAGGCAATTGGAGGGCTCGGGGGCTGGAGTCGTTTTAACTTCCCCACGAGGTGATAAGTTTTGTTATGTTCTCCGTTTAATGTTCCCTTGCACTAACAATGCAGCTGAATATGAGGCTTTACTCCATGGTCTTCGGATGGCTAAAGAGATGAATCTCAGCCAAGTTAAGTGCTTTGGTGATTCGGACCTGGTGGCTCAACAAGTGTGCGGGACTTGGGACTCCAAGGACCCAGTCATGGCGACATATCGTCGTGAGGTGGATATTGTTGCAGGTCACTTCAAAGGTTATCACGTGGATCATGTGGACCGGCGGAAGAATGAAGCGGAGGACGCTTTAACCTGCTTGGGTTCCCAACGTAAACCGGTTCCACCTAATGTCTTCCTGGATGTCCCGCATAATCCGTCCGTCAAGCTCCCTGGTGAACACGATTTGGCTGTTCCTGATCCGGAGGCTCAGTTGGTGACGACTCTTCATGTTATTCCGGATTGTACGGTTCCATATTTGGCGTATATGAACCGGGGCAAGTTACCAGAAGACGAAACTTCGGCCAGGTAGATAATCCGGCGGTCCAAGTCCATGACTATTATCAACGGAGAGTTACATCATTGCAGTGTGACAGGGGCGTTTCAACGCTGTGTATCCCCTGAAGAAGGCCGTGAAATTTTGCGTGATATCCACGAAGGAGATTGTGGTCACCACGCTGGTTCCAAATCACTGGTAACCAAGGCGTTTTGTCACGGTTTCTATTGGTTGACGGCTCATGCTGATGCCGAGGACTTGGTCAAAAGGTGTGATGGATGTCAAAAGTTCTCACGACGGGCTCATGTACCGGCTCAAGAGTTGAGGATGATTCCAATTACTTGGCCATTTGCGACTTGGGGGCTCTATATGGTTGGATCCTTTAAGAGATCCAAGGATAAGAAGACCCACCTTCTGGTGGTGGTTGATAAGTTCACTAAGTGGGTGGAGGCAAGAGCTACCAAGAAGTCTGATGCAGCTACGGCGGTTCAATTCATCAAAAAGGTGATCTTCCGGTTTGGCTTTCCACACAACATTATAACAGATAATGGTACCAATCTGTCAAAGGGTGCCATGAAGGAGTTATGTCAACGTGAGCACATCCGGCTTGACGTATCATCAGCGGCTCACCCCCAGTCCAATGGTCAAGCAGAGAGGGCCAACCAAGAGATCTTGAGAGGCATCAAACCCCGGCTTATGGTTCCTTTGCAACGGACGCCGGGTTGTTGGGTTGACTAGTTACCTTCTGTGTTATGGAGCATCAATACCACACCCAATGTGATCGACGGGGTACACGCCTTTTTTCATGGTTTATGGAGCGGAGGCGGTTCTTCCTAGTGACATCCGTCATGACTCGCCCCGTGTGGCGGCATATGTCAAGGCTGACAATGAGAAGGCGCGGCAGGAAGCTCTCGACCTGTTAGATGAGGAGCATGACATGGCAGCAGCCCGTTCGGCGATTTATCAGCAAGATCTGCGTCGTTATCACAGCCGCCGGGTTAGAACCAAAACCTTTCAAGAAGGCGATTTGGTGCTCCGACTCATCCAGGATCAGACGTATATGCACAAGTTATCCCCCCTTGGTAAGGACTCTGCACAACGGGTCATACTACCTAATCGATGTTCGAGAGCGCAAAGACTCACGTAAATCGGAGGAGGAGACCCACCGGCCATGGAATATCGCTCATCTTCGGCCCTACTATACTTCTGCCATAGGCTCTGCTTATGTACATAGTTATGACAATGTATATATTATGATCAATATAATAAACCTGAGCCTCAAATTTAAAGCGGGCTATCTGTTGTTTTTCTTATATCATGTGTGGTTACATGGGGCTTCGCTCATAAAGCGGCGTCCGGTTTACCCCTTGATTCAGCTTATTAAAGCTTTATATAAAAATCACTTGGGGTCTTGATTGCATTTGAACCATAGCTACACCTTTTGATTGGCGCAATGCCACAATATCACTTGGGGGCTTGGTGGTATTCGAACCATAGTCACACCTCTTGATCGGCTCAAAGCCAAATTACCACGGGGCCAAAGAGAGTGTTGCAAAGCAACAACTCAAACATAGGCACCCATTGAGCACAGCTGACAATGTTACTTGGGGATTCTTTGTTGTCGCAATGAACAAAGAATCTACACTTGTAATAGGCTATCAAGCCATGGCTTGGAAGCCTGGTGTATACACCTAAAACCCCGGGTTAGCCTGCCTTCTTAAGTAAGTTACTCCGCCCAGGTAAACCTGGTATGACCCGTCGAACTTTGACAAGTTACTCTGATAAGACCCTGAACTTGTCAAGTTAAAACGACGATTGGTTAAGGGTTGAGGACCGTCTTAAAAGGCTTTGTAAAATGGTTTAACTCAGTGGCCTGGCAGCCCATGAAAAGCCTCGAATTTGGGGCCTGGCAGCCCGTGAAAAGCCTTGACAACAAGTTTTCATTTGCTTTTTGCCAAGTTTTTCTCTTTTGACAATACTTATGATGTTTTTAAACCGGTGTTCATCAACTCGGCTAGGTCATCAACTACAAGTTGTCAAGACATAATCATTTATAACCCGGAGTTTCTTAACCCGATCTGGTTTCGATTCAAAGTCGCCAAAGATTGAATAAATCGGTGTTTATCGCAACCCGGAACGGTTTTATCATAAACCGGCATAATATAACAGGAGTTATTGATACTCCAGATTAGGGTTGTTACCCTCACTACAACAAGTTGGTCAGCCAACATTATGACTCAAGGTTACGGGTATCAATTATTTTCATATTTTATTATCTTTTTGCAGCCTTGGTTATAAACCCTGGCCATATATTTGGGCATCAGGACCCGTCCGGCGGTAAACCGCTAGGACACTATATACTTCTTGTGTGCAGGAATGGCTTGAGTCAATCGCTATGGTTTATGAGCATCATATGTCTTAAGCATGGCGGATTAACAAGTGTCAGGCACAAATAAATATGCACGAAGGCATAACAGACCAAGTGCTTTAACTAGCTTATTACAAGGTGTTTCAGTGTCCAAAAGGATAATTGTTTCTCAAATAAGTGTTGCAGCACGTGGAAGACTAAACCGGCCTCCGGATTATGATTGGTCACCAGCTTGACCAGACGGCTGCGGATCATCTTGCACCGGTTCATCCTCTTCGTCTCTACCCAGCGGCTGGAAGTCAATAGTTGTCCAGTCGATCCCAGTTAACGCTTGGAACACAGCTTCGTCACTTATAAGGGTGGACGGTTCAATGTCATGGGCATAAGTGTGCTTTCGGATTGGAGGGATCAGGTTTTGAGCCTCAGGAGTCGGTGCAGCAACCCGTTTGTTATCGGTGTCATAACTCTCCTGGTAAAATGAAAGATCAGCCTCTTCAGCGAGTTGACAAGCCAGTGGACGTACTTCCCGGTTTATGGCGCGGAGATCTTCATTGCCAAATTCTGATTCGTCTTCTTTTAAGCTTGGGTAGCCTTTAGCCACGTCCGCCGGATCAAGATCAGGCACCCATGCTTTTGCCTAGGTTAGTAATTGAGGCGCCAGCCCTTGCAGCAGATCTCTTTAGCTCTTCTACCCGGGCAGGCAGCATAGATAGCCTGTCTAAAGTATCCTTGATTAACATCGGGGGCGGCTTATTGCGAGAAGCGGTGCAAATAATTCGTTGCCCGCAGGTGTACAATTGCTCTATCAGCGTGTAGGCAGCCTTCAGTTTCTTCTGTACAACAGAGCCCAGATGACTAATACGAGTTCTTGCATCATTACAAACGTCAGTAAACCGGCAACACATGGGAAGATATGTTGAAAGTATAAAGCAAGGATGTTTACCGAACACAGCAGCAGTCATGGCATGTATCTATCGCTTTACGCCAGTCAGCTCATCTACCACCGGTTTAAGAGTTGCTTCTGCGTCCTCGGCTCTTTTTCGCAAAGTGGATTTTTCTGTCTCCCAATCCGCCTGCTCCTTGTTGAAGCTCTCTTTTAGTTTTTCCATAGCATATAAAGCGCTGGTCAACTCTTCCTTGGCCTTGGAGGTTTCGGCTTGCTGAGATTTGATGTTCTCTTGCAGATCGGCGGTTTGAGCTTCCTTTTTGCTCAGCTCAGCCTATAACAGACAGAAGTATAATGAGTTGGTAATACATGTTTGAAGTATCAAGCACATAACAAGTTATGCACCTGATAGTTGGGGGCTAATGCATATTTGCTTGTTCTCGGAAATTTCTACAAGTCCCAAGCACAATACAAGTGTTACTCTTGGCATTTGGGGGCTAATGTATGTTTGTTCAAAGTACTCACCTGGGAAGTCTTTTAAAAAGTCCCGGTTCATCTTTATAAAGTTAAACCGGCCCTTGGGGGCTACACCAGTGAAAAAGATGCAGCATTGTAAATATAAAGTTATTACTAAGTCCCGTTTAGATTGGTATCATAAAGCGTCACTTTGGGGCTACTGGAGTTGATATTTGAAAATGGACATAAGAGACATAGTTGTGTGGTTACCTCATATCGCTCCTTCATCAGATTTACTAAACCTGCTTCATAGTCATGACTGGTGTACAGACGGTTCAAGAAGCCAGAGTGAATGTCTTGGGCGTTGAGATGAGCGTAGCTGGACAAATCAGTGCTCCATTTGCCTTTGCCCGTAGCAGAAAGTTCATCCTTGGCGCTATGTTTGGATAAAGCGACCGGGTTGCTGGGAGCGGTGGTCGACACCGGTAATCATAACATCATCCTCTTTATCATCAGCAGCCTTCACGGGAGTTGGCGGTTTATTGGTAGCCTTAGCTGGACTGGCCGATTTGTTATCAGGTCGGACCGGGCTGGTCGGTTTGTCAGCATGGCCTGTGGTGTCAATTTCTACTTGTTCAGTAAACAAGTCATGGTCTTGAGGCGGCGGATCATTAAGCATGGCATCAGCATCGGTTTCTTCTGGGTCTGGAGTCTTTTCCGGTTCAACAGCCACGTTATCATCAGCTGGCTTATTTAACCAAGCCTTCTTGCTTGGTCTAGGCTTGGCGCTGGGAAAAATAAACATGAAGATCGGTATAGTATATAAAAATAACACATCAATGATAAAAACAAGTGCATAGCTCACCCAGGAACTGTTTTGAGGGGTGGAAGCTTTGTGGCCGATGACTCGCCAGAAGATGAGTGAGAAGTGACCTAATAATTTTAATCAGATGGATTAAGAGGCTGTCGGAAACAACCCACCTTGGGGCAAGAAGTGTCAAGATTATAAGAGACCTCTGATCGGTGTTTCCGAACCGGAATGTTCGCTAAACTGGCGGAGGTAACTACCTGGCCGCTGTGTCGGCTTGTGCGGCGAGCTTCGTGTTGCTGCGTCTTCAAAAGAAAGTTGGGGTCCAAGTAAGCAAGAGGGTGAGAAAATTTTACTTTCCGGTTTGCTCGACGGATTTTCGATGTTGGCAGAGGATCTGAATTGGAGGAAAGAATGATTACCTCTACGTCATCAGCTTGACTGCCTTCAGCGTCGTCCTGATAATAGTCATCGTCAACGAGGTGTATGAAAAATGAACCAAGAGAGTTAAATTCTACCTCTGAGTCCGGTTTAGCCACACCGTCATCAGCATTTGGCTCGGAAGATGCAGTGGTCCTTTTCTTGGCAGGTTTTTTAACAACCTTTGTCTTCGGGCGAACTGGCTTGCCCGGTTTATCTTGTGGTTTTGCCGGCTTATCTTTTGGCTTTTTCTTCCAGAACGGATCATCGCCCTGTCAAAAATGGACACGATTTTTTGTAGGATATTTTGAAAGAAGCAAGTTAAAGTAAAAAAGGGTATATGATCCTTACCTTTGGCGGTTTATTGGAAACACAGAAAGGGCTTAATCCGGTCTGGCTACAAACGGCCTCCGGTTCATTCAGCATCTTCTTCACAGCCTCAGTAACTTCCGCATCTGTAAGCTGAATATCAATGTGTCATTGAGGATCATTCAAACTCCATGTGTATTCACACGTCAAACCGGGGCGCCGGCTTAAGGGCATAATACTCCTGCTTACCCAACAACGAGCAAAGTCAACACCTATTAAACCATTCGCCATGAAGGCTCTAAGCTTTGACAGTTGTGGGGCATAGTTGGACCTCTCTTTTGCAGTCAACCTCTAAGGAAAGGGATGTGTATTGCTAGGACGGTGAGGCCGGTAACCCGGCAAGGGGTTTTCGTCAGTTGGAGATGTGTCTTTGTAGTAAAACCAAGTTTGGTTCCACTCCTTGGGGTGACTGTGAAGCTTGGCATGAGGGAAGCTGACTTCTTTTCTTTTTTGAACCGCCATTCCACCAAGTTCAGTGTTGGGTCCATCTGTGAACTCTGTGTGACGGTTTAAGTGGAAGAAATCTCTAAACAACTCAACTGTGGGCTCTTCTTGAAGGTAAGCCTCACAAAACACTTGGAAATGGCAGATGTTGGACACAGAGTTTGGACCGATGTCCTGTGGGTGAAGCTGGAAACTGGCAAGTACGTCTCGGAAGAATTTTGAACCGGGAGGGCTAAAACCTCGACCCAGATGGTCAACAAAAACCACTACTTCTCTGTCCTTGGGTTCAGGAGGATTTTCTGGACCAGGGGCCCTCCAGTGGGTGACCTCTTTCTTGGCTAAGGCACCAGTTGCGACACATCTGCTCAATCGTTCTTGACTTCGGGAAGGAGCCCAGTTGCATTCATAGACTTGTTTGGCCATTTCAATGACAAGCTGAAACATAATTATTGCCGGTTTAAGATTCACAATTGACAACTATGAAGCGATGCGAGGATGTATGCATATTGTTATACCGGGGTTTGTTATTGGTAAACCGGAGTCTGACAATGGAGATAGTACAATGACGAATGCATTGGCGGTTCAACGGGGGACTAATGGTATCTACTGGGTCATCATGTTTCTATGGGATTAAACTGCCTAATCCGGTATTGAAGATACAAGTCTAAAGATGTGTAAGTGAAGGAAAAACAAGCTTTACAGCTTGGCATGGTAATTTCAGATCTGCCGTGCGTTGGAAAATCAAAATATATTCTGACCTAATTTCAAGTGCTCAAAGAGTTCACCAAGTTCAGATGAGTTTTATATAAGGCAGATGCCCTAAAAAGGAGTTTAAACTACAAGGGCATTGGAAAATATCAGATCTAACTAGTCATTGGTATTACTGAAGAGGAACAAGGAAGAACAACTCCAAGAGCTTCCAAGAACTACGAAGAACACTGAACCCTAATGGTGGATCTGGAGTGAGGAGAAGAGGAACTTACTGGTGCTGAGGAAGCAGCGGAAGATCGCCGCGTTTCTCTGGTGCGGTCAGGTTGATGCAGCGGCCGTTGTTGAGGCAGAGGCGAAGGTCGACGGCGGCGGCAGAGCTCGAAGGTTGGTTGGCACGAGGAAGAAGAAGATGCGAAGAGGCACGGGGGGAAAAGTGAAAAGGACCCCTCGGCTGTATTTATAAGGTGAATGGATAAGTGGCAGACGCGAGAATCGAGGAGCCCAAAAAATGGGATATGTGACAGCTCTATTGCCTCGATTGTTGGAGGCCCATTAATAAAGGTGGGTTATGCGCAGTTCTTAATAACAGATGATGTCATGGCAATTTATCATGGTCCTGGAAAGTGACGTCATGGCGGTTTACAAGATTTCTGTGAAGATAATGATGCGTTGAGGATTGACATGAACCATTCAAATCAATCTGGGGCCTAATGTTGGGGATATTACTACTGGGCATAAACCGGCCAGCAGAGGCCAGGTTAACCCCATAATGGTTTGCTATATCTAAAGCCCATGAAGACAAAGACCGTGATGATTTATGAAGGCCTAGGGCCCAAAGCCGGTTTAAGGCCTGTAGACATATCCCCAACATTGATATGTAAACTTGTGTTGTAAGATAGAAAGAGCAGAGACTGAGCTGGACACGTTTATGAGCCGGCCTCGGGATTCTATAAACTGACGGGCGTCAATCCATGTATATAAGGGGATGACTCGGCGATGGTTTAGAACAACAGACAACAACTCAAGACTCGGGCAAAGCATATTCGCTCCCTGGTCATCGAAACCCTAGCAATTCCACAACAACTGGATTAGGCTTTTATCTTCACCGCAAGGGGCCGAACCAGTATAAACTCTTTGCATTCCTTGTCCGCTTTAACCCCTTTAAGCTAACCCGTAGCGATGGCTCCACGACTAAGTCCTTTCCTTAGGACATGTGCCGTGACAAAACCACGACAAGATGAAAATGGCTAGCCCAGCTATACGTTTTTTTTACGAATACCCAGGCAAGGTCAACTTGTTATTCTCCGCCCTGCTGGGCTGCAAATCTTTCCTAGGAGGGATGCATTAGGCTTAATAGGAAAATGGGCTTTAAAAATAATAAATGGGATGTAACTATAAAAACTGGCAGTAACTAAAAAAAATGCACCAAACACGAAATTACTTTATAAAATATTATTTATCGATTTTCAAAATCTTAATTTTTAATTGTTGCGCGTGCAATGTTTTATTAGATTTTTACGTAATACAAATTTATATTTAATCTGACTAGAAATTTTGGGATAAAAATATTTCGGATCCCATCAAAATGTGGGAAATTTTATTGAATTCCGTCTTGAACGATCGGTTGAAATTATTAATTGTTTTCCTAGCTAGAAAATAGGATTTACTTTTAACAAACTGTAAATGGGTTGTAGTAAATTCCATTAGAATTCAAAAATGGGTTGTACATTCTTACAAATCGAAAATGGGCTATAAGTTCTCTGCCATGCACTTGTGGGCCTACTAAGTTGACGCGTCCCCTAAAAAAAGAAGTTGACGCGTATGCAAGGCTTTGTCAACTTATTATAGTCAACATACGGTTCTAGCAGCAGTGGCCGTTGGATGTCCATCCAACGGATGCCGTGCTTCTTCTTCAATCTGGGATATTCTAGCTTCACCCGCCCAGAAAATGATTCCTCCCCCCCCCCCGACATCTGGGGTGCACCGTTTTGGAAGTTGACTTGTGGGCCTACTAAGTTGACGCGTACCAAGGGCTTTATCAACTTAGTCAATATGAACGATTCTAGTTGCAGTGACCGTATGATGTCCATCCAAAGGCCGTAGTGCTTCTTCAACCTCTGGTCTTCTTGCTCCAGCCGCCCGAAGCAGCGCCGGTCATGCCGCTTGCTCCTGCCTCCCGTGGCCGGCTATGCTACTGCGGAGGCCTCACCGCCCCTACTACTCCCACTGCTGGCCAGGCCATCCCTCCACTCACCCGCACGCCCTGTTATTTTGCGGCGATGGCAGCCTCACACCGCAGCCGAACTAGTGAATCCTCGTACTCCTCTCCACGCGGGCTTCCACTGCCGCGTCTTCCCCGGCTCCGTGCCGTCCCCTTCCTAGGCCTCGCCGTTGTCCACCCCCTGGTGCTCTCGGCGCGACATGGTCAACGTGGTCAAGGAACAACTTCCATCGGACGTGGACTGTACGTGGAGAGGCTGATAGCTGGGTCCACGGCCGCAGCAAGGAAGTGCCTCCTTATTACGCTGAAAATAATTATTCCTCCACCTGACAGCAGGGACCCACCAAATGGGCCACCATATTTGGCGAAAAAAATGTTTCCCCCCTGACTGTTGGGACCCACAGGACGGGCCACCGTATTTCGTGAAAAAAACGTTCCCCCCGCTGTCAGCTCGGACCCACCGGAAGTGCCTCCTTATTACGCACAAAAAAATGAATGCTCCCCCTGCTAGTTGGGACCCACCTTGGTGGGAGGCTGACTTGTGGGCCTACTAAGTTGACGGGGACGGAGTGCTTTGTCAATTTAGTCAATATGAACGATTCTAGCTCCAGTGATCGTACGATTTCCATCCAACGGCCGTAGTGCTTCTTCAACCTCTGGTCTTCTTGCTCCAGCCGCCCAAAGCGCTTGGTCGTGCCGCATGCTCCTACCTCCCGTGGCCGGCTGTGCTGTCGCGAAGGCCTCACCGCCCCCTACTATTCCCATCGCTGGCCAGGCCCTGCGGCGACGGCAGCCTCACACCACAGTTGAACCAGTGAACCCTCATACTCCTCTCCGCGCGAGCTTCCACTGCCGTGTCCTCCCCAGCTCCCCGTCGTTCCCTTTCTAGGCCTCGCCATTGTCCACCGCCCTGGTGCTCTCGGCGCGGCCTGGTCAACGTGGTCAAGGAACGACTTCCATCGGAAGAGTACTGTACGTGGAGAGGCTAACAGCTGGGTCCATGGCGCCTGCAAGCAAGTGCCTCCTTCTTACGCGCAAAATAATTATTCCTTCACCTGACAGCAGGGACCCACCGGACGGGCCACTGTATTTCGCGAAAAAACATTTCCCCCCTGACTGCTGGGACCCACCAGCTACATCTTCGCACGCAAGGAAGTGCGTCCGGGCAAACAAAAAATGATTCGCCCCCCTGACTGCTGGGACCCACTAGCTACATCTTCGCACGGAAGGAAGTGCCTGACAGTCGGGACCCACCTGGTCGAAGCGTATGTAATGTTATCATTCTGGTCGTGAACGTGTACGTACATACTGGTCGATGTAGAGGCGCGCACGTGTCGTAAAGGCGCGCATGTAGCATGTACACATACGTATAGCGGCCAGGGTGCAAGAAATAAAATACGGCCACGTACGTACATACGGGCGGGGTCTCAAACGCCTACTCGCGCATACGTATGGCCAGGGCTCGTGTACATTGCTGGGTCGGAACGGAGAAACAACGTCGTCGTCGTGTTCATGGGGAGCCAACCGGCTGGGTCGGAACGGAATGCGTCGTCGTGTTCATCGGGAGGGCTTGGACGGAACAGCCGATGGAAACGAGGCCAGGCGTACCGCAGAACGGAGGAAACGGCCTTGTGTTCGACCGGCCACGTTCGAAATGGGATCCTGTTCATTGGGAGGGGTCTGGCGTACTGCAAAACGGAGGAAATGGACCTCCTACGATCGAAACAAGGGTCATGTTAATCGGGAGGGGTGTGGCGTACTGCAAAAAGGAGGAAACGGACTTGTGTTGGAGCGCTACGGTCGAAACGGGGGTCCTGTTCATCGGGAGGGGTGTGGCGTATCGCAAAACGAGACTCCACGGGATACTGTTCATCTCCACCATCGACCCCCTCCAACCTCCACGAGCTACTGTTCATCCACTGTCGACCTCCTCCAACCTCCAGCTGCGACTGCTCATCCAAGGGCTCCTGTTCATCCAGCCTCCACCGCGCGCTACTCCACCGGCTACTGTTCAACCAACCCTCTCCACGGGCTCCTGTTCAACCACCCCTCCACGGGCTACTGTTCATCCAGCCCTCCAGCGTCTACTGTTCATCCAGCCCTCCACGGGGTCCTGTTCATCCAGCCCCAACCGGCTCGATCGATCGGGGTCCTGTTCATCCAGAGGCAACACGACGGTGTCCTGTTCATCCACCCCCACCGGGAACTGTCCATCCAGAGGCAGCATCGATCGGATTCAGTTAGCAGCAGTAGTGAAGGAATCGCTCGATCGGGTTCAGTTAACAGCCATCGATCGATCGCTCGGGTTCGAACGCCAGTAGTTCGCAGCGTAATCGCTCGGGTTCAGTTAGAGCCCAACGCTTCGCACCCACGCGCGTGCGTGTACGAGAGAAACACGCATCGCTCGGCCCCGGCCACCCACCGTAACCGGGAACACCCCAATATTTTCCTCGCCCTCGCTTCTACCATGGTTTTTTCTGTCATGGACGGCCCAAAGAATGTCATGCAGCTGCGTCTCCGGCCCACCCAGGACAAAAAGCCCATTTTCTGTCATGATTTTTTGTCATAGAAGTAGGAGCCCACATCTATGATGATACCAGGTTTTGTCACAATTATCGTCATAGAAGTGTCATAAGTATGACAGAATTTTTTTTGTTCGGCCCAAAATGTCACGGATGTGTCTTTTTTTGTAGTGAGCTTCAACATGGCCGTCGTTCCAAGGGAGAAGACGACCAAGCTTGACGTCACCATCTGCAGATGCGGTGGACGCCCGTGCAACGACAGAAAATCTAAGTCGTGAGAAACTTTAAACAATTTCTTTTTATATATAAGGTTATTGTCCTCGAAGGTCCTGCCCAATGTATGAAAAACCTGCACGCAAAGGGGCCTTCCGCTATTGGCAACGCCCTTGCTCTGTTTCGAGTCCGCTCAACAGCCCATGCGGCCGCGTCGAGAATGGCAGGGTAGCCTTCCGCTATTGGCAACGCTCTCGATTCGGACTCAAGTCAAGCTCGACAGTTCGAGCGGCCGCGTTGAGAGCGGTAAGGTGGTTCGCCTGGCAGCAAGCACACCCGGCAGGCCACTGGGGATCCATCCTCAAGGCGCCGCAGCCTAGGTTTACGCGCCGATAAGCCTACCCGATTAACGTATGGTGAACATACAAAGGGGGGATTGAACATGAAAGTAACATGCATAATATCAAAAGTGCTACATAGTTATATTACATCCATTGTTGTTGCGGTTCTAACTAAAGATAAAAATTGTCTTGTCGTGAACCTGCAGCGATGGTGAAAGACGGGGTGCCTGATCCCGGCGCTGGACCTCTATCCTCTTAATTCGACCGATGCGGCTGATGATGGGCTTGATACGCTCCTTGATCAACGTGAGGTCCGCATCCTCCGGCAAGCTCTCCAGCGCGGCGTCGAAGTCGAGGTTGGGATTCCAGTGCGCCACCTTGGTGAGGACCTTAGTCATGGCACCCCGGCAAAGCCTCCGGGCCTCATCAGCCAGAGAGGCCGCCCGATTGGAGTGAAGTTGCTCCAAGGCCCCGAAGTCACCCTCGAAGAATAGGGTCAGCTTGGCGTTGGGACTCACGTTGCGCTCCGGGGTGTACCTCACATTTGGCATCCCCATGGTAGCCAGCTGCATGGTGATCCTGTCGGCGACGCCTTCGAGGCGGCCGATCCAGCGGGTCTCGGCCTCCACAATATCCTTGTGGTTGGTGGCTTCGTTCTTCCGCTGCTGCTTCTCGGCCTCCAGATACTTGGCCAGGGTCTCCTCCCGGGCCTTGGCCTCCGAGAGCGTCTCCTCAAGGCATTCCAGCTTCAGCTTCAGGTCTTTGATAGAGTCGTTGGCCTTGGAGAGCTGCTCGGCCTTGCCCAGGACTGCGCCCTGCGCCTCTACTAGAGCATCGTTGAGCGTGTCCTTCTCCTTGGACAGCTTCAGGACCTAGTCCTTCAGCCCGTCCCCTCCACCTCCAGCTCCTTTACCTTGTCGGTGTGAACCAGAGCCTGGGCATTGAGTGCCTCCTTGTGCCTCTGCTCCAGCTCCTAGATCCGCTGCACGACGACTTTCTCCACCTCCTCGTCCTTGTCGCGGAGCGTTGCGGGAGCTTCTCCTCACGCGCGGCAAGGTCCTCCTCCTGGGAGTTCAGCGCGGCCTACTGCTGGTGCCGAGCAGCCTCGGCTGGGCAGCCTGCTGCTCCGCCAGTTCCTCGGCCTTCTCGATATCTGTCGGCATTCTGGGAACGGGGGTCCCCAGACTTTCCTGCCTACGGCCCATGGCGTGGCTATGCTGGCGGGCCTGTACGGCCCATCTTCATCAACAAGGCATTCAAGACCCTCGCGAGGGGCCAAGCCTCGTGAGGCGGACGACGCTAGACCTCCTCAGGAGTGGCCTAGCCAGGCAGGCTCACGAGGAGCGGAGATATCAAGGCGGAGCAAACCTCACGAGGCTCTCATGACGTGAACCATGACGATCGACACCAGGCGGGCGCCAGGGCACGCGACGTCCTTGTTTCCTCTTCGGTGCTAAGGCGGCAAGCGCAGGCGCGGAGTACCAAGGCATCAGGTAAAGGTTTCAATATCGGTGCAACAAGACCAGGACTGGAAGGACGGCAGGACGCAGGTCACCGTGGAGACCAAGACGGCGTCACCGCTAGCGCCCATTCGTAGGCGAAGACCACTTTTGTCAGGATAGCTTGTACAAGCTGTCCCCTTTCAAATTGCCCGCCGTTGTTGGCTCCCTTCCCGCTCAATATTTGGGAAGAGGAGCAGGGCCTATATAAGTAGATCTAGGTACCACAATAGGGACATCTCATCCGGTCTGGAGCCAACCAACGCTCGCACAAGAACACCTCAACCTCAAGAGGTTGTTCTTCCCCTTGTACTGCTTATCATCAGCCCAAGAGGCAATCCACCACCACACACTGGAGTAGGGTATTACACCTCAACGGTGGCCGGAACCAGTATAAATCTCGTGTCTTTCTGTGTTGCGAGTTTGTCGAGTTCGTCCGTGAGATCTTAGCCAGCTAGGGCGTGGATCGGTAGGAGGGAAAGAACTTCGCGCGCACCCCAAAGTTCGAACCTTAAGAGTTTTGCCAGAACCCGTGATCTGGCATTTGGCGCGCCAGGTAGGGGTGCGCCGTAGCTTCCCTTCCGTTGATCCGTCGCTCCGTCGTCTCCATGGTGGATGCTCTCCGCGCTCGAGCTGAGCGCCGGGCTGCCCTCACTGCCTGCGTTGCTCATACGGCCCTCGTCGGCGGGCCACCTCGTTGTTCTCCATCTCCCGCCGCTAACGCCGCAACCAGTCCGGCGGGGAACGAGCAGCAAGCGTCCTTGCTGCACCCATCGGTGCGGCAGGACGGCCGCACCGCCACTCCATCGTTTACGCCGGCCGGTTCTTCATCCCACGCACGTCGTGCTCCCACGGACGCGCAGGCCGCGCTCCTCATGGAAAACGAACTCCTGCGCTACCGCCCGGTCGACGACCTCTATGAGGACTGGCTCGACCGCGTCGCCGAGGTCGTCCACGCCGCAGGGGGCTCCCCGGCGTCGTCCCACTCTCTGCCTCGCCCTCCGCCAGCCAAGGCACGCGGCCCCACGGCGTGATCCACCACGCCCGGTGCCCGCGCGCGAAGAGAGAAGCTGCCAAGAAGTCCCTCAGCCGTGAGGAGCTGCGTCTGCGCTCCCCACGCCGCCTCGCCAAGACTGCGCGCTGCCTCCGGTGGTGGCACGCGGGCCTCGTCAGGACCAAGCTCCACCTCCAAGACGGGCCCCAGCAACCACGGCCGGCTGTTGCGCCTTCACCCCCGAGCTGCGCAGCGTCGCCTGGCTAGGCAAGTTCAAGCCGGATCTGCCTCCTCGCTACGACGGCACCGCCGACCCCGCGGAGTTCCTGCAGCTCTACGAGCTGAGCATCAAAGCAGCCAGCGGTGACGAGAAAGTCATGGCGAACTGGTTCCCTATGGCACTCAAAGACGGCGCCCATTCGTGGCTCCTGAACCTACCACACGGCTCCATTTCCTCCTGGGACGAGATGCGCGACCACTTCATCGCCAACTTCTATGGCACGCGCGACCGCCCACCGGCCGGGGGTGACCTGCGCCGCATCAAGCAGCAGCCAGGAGTGACCCTCCAAAAGTACATCCAGCGCTTCAACAACACCCGCCTCAAGATCCCCAAGGTCATCGACGAGTCCATCATCTCCGCGTTCTCCGATGGCGTCCATGATGTCAAGATGAAGGAAGAGCTCTCTATCCACGAGGATTTGTGCACGTCTCAGGAGCTGTTCAACCTGACGACCAAGTGCGGAAGAGCTGAGGAGGGGCTCCTTTCCCACCTCGAGCTGCCAGCTGCGGGCGCAGAGGAAAAGAAGGCCAAGGCCAAGGACGTGAAGCGCAAGGAAGCGGCCGTGCTCGCAGCGGAGCCCGACACCAAGCGGGGCAGAGATCAGCCCGAGTCATCCAAGAACAGCCGGCCCTTCTATGCCTTCCACAACCTGAACACCCACAACACCAGTGACTGTCAAAAGCTCAGAGCCGTCCACGAGGGACGCTTCGGTCGACGCCCCGAACGCAGCGACCGTGGCTACGGCCGTGGAGGAGGACGTGGTGGTGGACTCTGGGACGACCGTGGCCCACCCCAGGAGTGGCGTGACCGTCCTCGTGAGGACCGCTGGCAGGATCACCCTCACGAGGGAGCATGGAGAGACCAGCCTCGCGAGGATCATCCTCAGGGCAATGCCGGTCTTCCCCCGCTACCGCCACCACCAAGAAGGAATGACGACCACCATCAAGATGAGGGGGCTGGGGGCTTCCAGGAGTCGCGTGCAATCGCCTGCATCTTGGGCGGAGCCCAGGCCCCAGCCTCGCAGCGTATCTTCAAACGGTTTGCTTGTGAGGTGAACGCAGTCCTCCCAAGCTCGAGGCCACATGCCCGCTCAGGTGGTCCCAGTGCGCCATCACCTTCAACTCGGCAGATCAGCTCAAGTGCGCGGCCACTGCTGGCACTCTGCCAATACTTTGTTCACCAGTCATCAGCAACGTGCAAGTTACCAAGACCCTCATCGACTGTGGCGCCGGACTCAATGTCCTGTCCGCCGACACGTTCGACAAACTCCAAGTCCCATATGAGCAGCTTCAGCCCACTAAGCCTTTCTCAGGAGTGACCGACGGTCTCACCACACCGATAGGGCAGGTCCGCCTCCCTATCACCTTCGGAGAATGCAAGAACTACCGCACCGAACTCATCGACTTCGACGTCGCGCACATCCGTCTGCCATACAACGCCATCCTCGGGTATCCAACCCTGGCCAAGTTCATGGCGGTGACCCACCACGGCTACAACGTCCTCAAGATGCCGGGAAGTGGCGGAATCATCACGGTCCCATGTGAAGAAAGGGACGCGGTGTGCTCCCTCGAGCGCGCCTTCCAAGCTGCAGCAATCGACGACCCCGACAGCAAGGGCGAGGACCCTCCAGAGGCCCTCCCCAAGATGAATAAGCAGCTGCGCCATGCAGGATCTCAGGAGGATGGTGTCGCTACTAGAACCTAGTCAGGATCAGCGCCCGCTTCAGGGGCGCCTCCCTCCATCGCATAGGAAGGCACGCCTAGCGCCCTCCTCGGGCAGGGCTCGAGGGCTTTCTTCTGGAAGGCCTCGGACCTTGCCCACATCACGAGGGAGGCGCTTGGGCACCACTTGGAGGCGTGCTTCGCGGCACATTTCCCTCAGGAGGACACAGGGCAAGGAGTGCCCACCACTCAGGAGTTCATCACCAAGACCACTCAGGAACTGCAATACGCAAGGTCCATGTGCGGCAACCGCCGCTCACGTGGCGCAGCTCCTCATCCAGGCGAGGATGCTAGGCTGCGCGTCTGCATTGACATTCCAGGGCTCAACAGGGCCGCATCTCAGGAGCTCTTCTGGCCTTCGCGCGTAGGCCGTTGTGAGGGTCCGCCGCACAACTACGTTCGCATGCCTTTTGGCTTGCCGAGCATGTCCTTCGTCCACCAGCGCAACATGGGGCGCGTCCTGGCGGCTCAGGAGGCCAGGCACCACGCCGTCCTGACGGAGATGGAGACGGTCCTCAGGGAACCACCTGAGCCCCCAGAGCCTCCCGAGGCTCAGGGTCCCGGTGGCTCGTGAGGAACTACCCCGCTGACAGCGCCTTGGTACCGCACCAACTCTCCTTCATCGACAGAACCAGGTGACATTTTCCAAGTTTGTTTAGCTGGGAGCGCCCCTCGGGCTGCATTATTCCCAGGCCGCATGGGTCCGTCCTGTGGCATGTATCCCTTTTGCTCATGTCTTCAGTTTACCCTGTTGGGGGCGCCCCTCGGGCTGCATCATCCCCAAGCCGCTCGGGCCGGACCCAGTCGCATGTATCTTTCTGCATTTACCCGAGCTGATTTGCCTTCCATGCTTAATCTACCTATGATATTCACCTGCTCGATCGCCACCCGCCACGGGTCCATTCACCCCGTGCAATTCGCTTGCGCGTTAAAGGGGGGGCTCCTGAGCATCATGACTCAGGAGCTCTTACTGGCTGTCTAGCCCTCACCCCTGGCCTTGACCACGGCATCACGGCCTGGCATACCAGCGGCGGCTAAGCTCGCTCGAGGGTCGGGACCTGAGGACATAGAGCGCTTGCACCTAACCACCTTGCAGGAACATACAATCATCAAATCAAGACCAGGCGCAACCCGCCTTGAGGTAGGGCCTCATGAGTCTCGCGCTGGCTCACGAGTGCCTAGATACACCTCGCAGCCCTATCGTGCAAGCCACATGTCAGGGCAGGGCTGTACACGCCCCGGGGGCTCCTCCCGGAGGTGGGCCCCCATCCCATGCACAAGTGGAAGCACCATGCTCCACGCTGGCCGTTGACACTGCCGAGGAGCGGCTATGCCCGTGCACAAGAGGAAGCACTATGCTCCGCGCTGGTGATAAACAACTGAGGACGGCCCCACAGTCGTACCAACCTCAGGGAGCCCAGAGCTCAGCGTCCAGCCTCACTGCAACGCCTCCCCTCGGGAGATCCGTGCGAGGGGGCTGGGCACGGGGGCTGCGCTCGGGCCACGCCCAAGCGCACGCCACCCAACCAGGTCTCCGGACACAGGGCGTGTAGCCGCCTCCCGAGGCCTCGGTAAGGGCAGGTATGGAAATTGTTTGCACGTCAAGGGGGACTCCTGAGCATCTCGACTCAGGAGCCTAACTGGTCACGTAGCCCCTCACTCCTTGGTCCGTCCTGGTCTCCGGTCGGCCCTACGGCGGTTGAGGTATGCGCGGGGCCGGGCTCTGCCGATGTAGAACATCAATCTATCCTCGCGTACTCGCCCTATAAGTTGTTTGCGCGTCAAGGGGGACTCCTGAGCATCGCGACTCAGGAGCCTAACTGGTCACGTAGCCCCTCACTCCTTGGTCCGTCCTGGTCTCCGGTCGGCCCAACTGCGGTTGAGGTATGCGCGGGGCCGGGCTCTGCCGACGTAGAACAAAAAGCGGATAGGAAGAAAATCACAAAATCTCGAAGCAAATATTACAAGAAATATTGTTCTCGCAATATCAAACGCAAGTTTAACGCCTCCACGAGGCCTGATGCATGGTTGTAGGAATAAATAACAGAACAGCCACAGGTCACCCTGGACATCACCATCAGCTGCAGAAGATGCTCCTTCCCGGGTAGCGTCGTCTTCACCTGCACCGCTAGCCACAGGATCGGCGGCATCACCGGACAAGGGTGCGGAGACAAAGCCGCGGAACTTCTTCAGCAGGGCCTCCACCTGACCTTGTACGGCTGCGGCTACGCAGTGATCGTCAGCCACAGGCTCCAGCAGCTCGTCAAGACAAGCATTGGGGTCGCGGAGGTGAAGATGGCTGAAGACGCGAGTCAAGGCCGCTGAAGACAGGACGCGAGCTTCAGCCTCCGCCATGGGACCGAGGCCATCCACGACTTCCTTGAGCGCCTTCACCAAGAGAGGAAGCAGCCGGGCGGGGCCGTCCTCATTGGTGGCCAATGACCTCTCCAAGCCATGCTCGTAGAGCGTCTGCAGCGCCACGCGAGCCTTCTTCTCGAGATTGGCAAAGGCCGCGCGGTCTTCGGCCAGGACCCGCGCCTTGGCATCAAGATCGGCCTCCCTCGCCTTCCCTTCTGCTCCAGCTCTTCCAGTCGGCTGCGCTCGGCGGCCTGCGTCTTCCCCGGCTCCTCCTGTTCAGCATCACGGTTCTTGACGGCGTCCTCCCGGGCCTTCATCTCCTCCTCCTTCGCCAGGCGGCCGCGTGCTTTTGCGGCTTGCTGGTCGCGCAGGTTCTTCAACTCGTCCTCCAGCTCTAGGCAGTGGTCGTGGGCGGCCTTGGCGTCTTTCAGCGCCGCCTCATGATCGGCTGCAGCATTGGCGGCGCTCTGCTTCTCCTTCTCGGAAGACATCGCGGCCTGGCTCAGCGTTGCACGAACCGCCAAGTTGGAGTGGAGCCAGCCAGAGGCCAGCACCAGGCGCCCGGCCACCAGGCGCGGATTCGCGCTCAGGAGATCTGCCTGCAACTGGGTCATCTCCAAAAGAGCACGCTCCAGAATGGCGGCAGAAGCAGAAGAACCTGGGAGAGGAGGTGCAGCAGTGGGAGGAGGCGACGCCGTCACCAAGGCCTGGGAGACTGCGGGTTCCGGGGCAGTCAGGACCTCTTCAGCCAAGCCAGATACTGGCACCTCAGGAGCCAGAGGGGCCATGGGGGCTGACTCCACGAGGCGATGCTCTTGCTGGGCTCGCAAGGACGCCCGGGCTAGGGAGGTGCAAGCGCTAGCATCTCCTTTCTCAGCAGAAGGGGGCACAACTGTCGTACCCTCTTTCCTCCTCTTCGCCGCCGACAACAGCCTGGACAACCAAGATGAAGGTCAGGAAGCAGCGACATGAGCAGAAACAAGACGGAGATCAAGCACTTACTGGTCCACCTTGAAATATTCCACCTTCCGCTTGGGAAGGTTGAAGCCCGAAAGTTGTGGAGCCTGAGGAGTAGGCGCGCGGACCCCGGCAGCAGAAGATGGCGCAGGAAGGGGGATGGCGGCAGCCCCAGGAGGTGCCAAGACGGAGGCAACATCTCGAGGAACCAGCGACGACCTACCCCTTGTCGGGATGAGGGGCTGCTCCCTCTCCTCCTGGCGAGTCCCGTCCTCGGTGTCGTCAGGCAGGGCGCGGAGGATCTCGGGCTTGCTCAGAGGAGAAGTCTCCCCCACCTCTTCGAGAGTCTTCTCCGGTTCTACCTCCTCCTCCTCCTCCCCACAGGGCTTGTCAGAGGACACCTACACTGGCTTCGGTGCAGCAGGGGCTCCTGTGAGCGCCGGTGGCACTAGCCTGCGCGCGTCAAAGGTTGGCTTGGAGGCGACAAATTCCTCCCAGTCCCTGCGGTGGAACAAAGGAACAAAGGCGCTAGGCGGGTACTCCTGGTTGTCCCCAACTATGAGGCCCAAGACGGCAGCCAATTCGTCGCCAGGTAGGGCCCCCGGCCTCAGGCGTGTCTTGTTCTCCTCTTCTTCAAGCTCCCACAGGGGGCGCGCGCACGCCTGGAGCAGGGCAAACTCGCAACCTCAAGAACTTCCTCAGAAGCATGACCCCCGTCACCTTGGCCGCCTTCGCGTTGCCCGGCTTCAAGTCGGTCGTCATCTGCCCCAACACAGACGACGCCCGCTCATCGGCAAGCTCCGCATTGGGCCACCCCTTGTTGGACGGGGCACCTCCGTTGGCAGCACCAGACACGGATGGGCGCGTTTGGCGTCCATCATGACCCATTTGGATCGGATGTTGTCGACCCTCTTCCCGGTGCTCGAGATTGAGTTGGCCTTGCCAGATGCGACGAAATTGGTGCATCCGGAGATGTGTCCCTCGCTAACACGAAGGAAGAAGAAGTGGCGCAGAAGCGCCACGGATGGCATCACACCCAGGAACGCCTCACAGTAGTAGGCGAAGATGGACAGGAGGAGGATAGAGTTGGGGTGGAGATGCAACGCCAGCAGCCCGTAGTGGTCGAGGACCTCATAAAAGAATTCGGAGAAGGGAGGAAACAACCCAATGGTGACGCTACTCGAGAAGAAGGGGAAGAAGGTGCTTCCCTCAGGCTCTGGCACATCGGAGGCAAGCCGGAGCTCGGTCTCCCCTCATTCGTTGCTCTCCCCTGCTGTCAGCAGGCGCATGGAGGCGAGGCTCTTCTCTTTGACGGTGGGCGCTTCAAGAGCCGGTTCATACCAAGCCGGTGTTGAGGAAGTCCTGACCTTGCATGGCGCCATGGATCGCAGACGCCGAGCGAGATTGGAGCAGATCTGGAGGTAGCGACGGCAAGGAGCGAGAAAGGGGATCTAGAGCGAGGCAAGGAAGAAGCAATGAAGGCAAGCACTGTCTGCGCCAGCCTTTTTGTCAAGTCGAGCAGTTGCCGACGCACTGTGGGGAAGCGCAGACGCCCACGTCCAATCAACCGCCACGTGTCGACCAAGGCCGCAGGCTTTTGGGGCCCGTGACACTCCGTTTGACCTTTGGCTTCACCTCGAAGCCAAGTCCGAACGCACCTTGGGCACGAGGGCTACTGTCGGCGTTCTGGGAACGGGGGTCCCCAGACTTGCCTGCCTGCGGCCCATGGTGTGGCTATGCTGGCGGGCCTGTATGGCCCATCTTCATCAACAAGGCATTCAAGACACTCGCGAGGGGCCAAGCCTCGTGAGGCGAACGACGCAAGACCTCCTCAGGAGCGGCCTAGCCAGGCAGGCTCACGAGGAGAAGATATCAAGGCCGGGCAAACCTCACGAGGCTCTCGTGACGTGAGCCATGACGATCGACACCAGGCGGGCGCCAGGGCGCGCGGCGTCCTTGTTTCTTCTTCGGTGCTAAGGCGGCAAGCGCAGGCGCGGAGTACCGAGGCATCAGGTAAAGGTTTCCACATCGGCACAACGAGACCAGGACTGGAAGGACGGCAGGACAGAGGTCACCGTGGAGCCCAAGACACTGCTCCTCAGGAGGTTGTTCTTCCCCTTGTACTACTCATCATCAGCCCAAGAGGCAATCCACCACCACACACTCGAGTAGGGTATTACACCACAACGGTGGCCCGAACCAGTATAAATCTCGTGTCTTTCTGTGTTGCGAGTTTGTCGAGTACGTCCGTGAGATCTTAGCAAGCTAGGGCATGGATTGGTAGGAGGGAAAGAACTTCACGCGCACCCTAGAGATTGAACCTTAAGGGTTTTGCCGGAACCCGTGATCCGACAATACCGGCCTGCTTCATGACGAGCTCCAGGTTGCGCTTAGCCAACACGTCCTGGGCGGCCTTCAAGTCCTTGTGGGCCTGACAGAACCAAGCCTGCACCTCGGCGACGGACGCCTCGAGATCCGCCTTCGCTTTGTCCACCACCGCCATCCTGGACTTGGCCTTGTACAGGCGGGCGCGGTGAAGCGCCTGGAGCTTCTGGAAGTTGGTGCTCGTGGCCTGGAGGAGCCGCTCTTCCTGGGAACCACCGCCACCGGCGCTCGGCTCGTCAACAACCTCAAGCCTCGTGGCAGCAAGCACTTCGTCATCAAAGACCTCCCCCTCGACGGGCGCCCCGGTGCTCGCCGTCCCTAGGAGGTGGACGAACAGGTCGTCGCTCACCCTCAGGTACCTGCGTGAGCCAGAGGCAGCGGAGGAGGAAGGTTGGTCGCCAACCACCTCCTCCTCGGCAGCGGACTTGCCGGCCTGCCCGGCAGGCCCCTTGCCGGCCTCCTTGGCAGCAGCCTTGTCGGGCTCCCCGGCAGACCCCTTGGCGACGTCCTCATCAGCACCCTTGGTGTCCTCCTTGGCGGCGATCTTCTCGGCCTCCGATGCGGCGTCCTTGGCGACATCCTCGATGACGGTGTCCTGATACGTCTCCAACGTATCTATAATTTTTGATTGCTCCATGCTATATTATCTACTGTTTTGGACATTATTGGGCTTTATTATTCACTTTTATATTACTTTTGGGACTAACCTATTAACTGGAGGCCCAACCTAGAATTGCTGCTTTTTTTGCCTATTTCAGAGTTACACAGAAAAGGAATATCAAACGGAGTCCAAACGGAATGAAACCTTCGGGAATGTGATTTTCAAAACGAATATGATCCAGGAAACTTGGACCCTACGTCAAGAAATGAAGGAGGAGGCCATGAGGTTGGGGGCGCGCCAACCCCCCCCCCCCCCCCCCGAGGGCGCGCCCTCCACCCTCGTGGGCCCCCTGTTGCTCCACCGACGTACTCCTTCCTCCTATATATACCTCATTGCCCCAAACGATCGAGATCTGAGCCAAAACCTAAATCCACCGCCGCAACCTTCTGTACCCACGAGATCCCATCTTGGGGCCTCTTCCGGAGCTCCGCCGGAAGGGGAATCGATCACGAAGGGCTTCTACATCAACACCATAGCCTCTCCGATGAAGTGTGAGTAGTTTACCTCAGACCTTCAGGTCCATAGTTATTATCTAGATGGCTTCCTCTCTCTTTTTGGATCTCAATACAAAGTTCTCCCCCTCTCTCATGGAGATCTATTCGATGTAATCTTCTTTTGCAGTGTGTTTGTTGAGATCGATGAATTGTGGGTTTATGATCAAGTTTATCTATGAACAATATTTGAATCTTCTCTGAATTCTTTTATGTATGATTGTTTATCTTTGCAAGTCTCTTCGAATTATTAGTTTGGTTTAGCCTACTAGATTGGTTTTTCTTGAAATGGGAGAAGTGCTTAGCTTTGGGTTCAATCTTGCGGTGTCATTTCCCAAAGGATGAGGGGCAGCAAGGCACGTATTGTATTGTTGCCATCGAGGATAACAAGATGGGTTTTTATCATATTGAATGAATTTATCCATCTACATCATGTCATCTTGCTTAAGGCGTTACTCCGTTTTTATGAACTTAATACTCTAGATGCATGCTGGATAGCGGTTTATGAGTGGAGTAATAGTAGTAGATGCAGGGAGGAGTCGGTCTACTTGTCTCGGACGTGATGCCTATATACATGATCATACCTAGCTATTCTCATAACTATGCTCAATTCTATCAATGGCTCAACAGTAATTTGTTCACCCACCGTAGAATACTTATGCTCTTGAGAGAAGCCACTAGTGAAACCTATGTCCCTCGGGTCTATCTTCATCATATTAATCTTCCAACACTTAGTTATTTCCTTTGCTTTTATTTTACTTTGCATCTTTATCACAAAAATACCAAAAATATTATCCTATCACATCTATCAGATTTCACTCTCGTAAGTGGCCATGTAGGGATTGAAAACCCCTTATCGCGTTGGTTGCGAGGATTTATTTGTTTTGTGTAGGTGCGAGGGACTCGCGCGTAGCCTCCTACTAGATTGATACCTTGGTTCTCAAAAACTGAGGGAAATACTTACACTACTTTGCTGCATCACCCTTTCCTCTTCAAGGGAAAACCAACGCAGTGCTCAAGAGGTAGCAAGAAGGATTTCTATCGCCGTTGCCGGGGAGGTCTACGCAAAAGTCAACATACCAAGTACCCATCACAATCCCTTGTCTCCCGCATTACCTTATTTTCCTCTCCCCCACTTCACCCTTGCCGTTTTATTCGCCCTCTCTTTTCCGTTTGCCTTTTTTCGCTTGCTCTTTGTTTGCTCGTGTGTTGGATTGCTTGTTTGTCATGATGGCTCAAGATAATACCAAATTATGTGACTTTACCAATACCAACAATAATGATTTCCTTAGCACTCCGATTTCTCCTCTTACCAATACCGAATCTTGTGAAATCAATGCTCCTTTGTTGACTCTTGTCATGAAAGATCAATTCGCCGGCCTTCCTAGTGAAGATGCCGCTACTCATCTAAATAGCTTCGTTGATTTGTGTGATATGCAAAATAAGAAAGATGTGGACAATGATATTGTTAAATTGAAGATATTTCCTTTTTCGCTTAGAGATCATGCTAAAGCTTGGTTTTTGTCTTTGCCTAAAAATAGTATTGATTCTTGGAATAAGTGCAAAGATGCTTTTATCTCTAAGTATTTTCCTCCCGCTAAGATCATCTCTCTTAGAAACGATATTATGAATTTTAAGCAACTTGATCATGAACATGTTGCACAAGCTTGGGAGAGGATGAAATTAATGATACGTAATTGCCCTACTCATGGTTTGAATTTGTGGATGATTATACAAGAATTTTATACCGGATTGAATTTTGCTTCTAGAAATCTTTTAGATTCGGCCGCGGGAGGCACTTTTATGTATATCACTTTAGGAGAAGCTACTAAACTCCTAGATAATTTTATGGTTAATTATTCTCAATGAAACACTGAAAGATCTACTAATAAAAAAGTGCATGCGATAGAAGAAATTAATGTTTTGAGTGGAAAGATGGATGAACTTATGAAATTATTTGCTACTAAGAGTGTTTCTTCTGATCCCAATGATATGCCTTTGTCTACTTTGATTGAGAATAATAATGAATCTTTGGATGTGAATTTTTTTGGTAGGAATAATTTTGGTAACAACGCGTATAGGGGAAACATTAATCCTAGGCCTTATTCTAGCAATTTCTCTAATAATTATGGTAATTCCTACAAGAACTCTTATGGAAATTTTAATAAGATGCCCTCTGAATTTGAAACTAGTGTTAAGGAATTTATGAATTCGCAAAAGAATTTCAATGCCTTGCTTGACGAAAAATTGCTTAAAGTTGATGAATTGGCTAGGAACGTTGATAGAATTTCTCTTGATGTTGATTCTTTGAAACTGAGATCTATTCCTCCTAAGCATGATATAAATGAGTCTCTCAAAGCCATGAGAATTTCCATTGATGAGTGCAAAGAAAGAACCACTAGGATGCGTGCTAAGAAAGATTGCTTTATAAAAGCGTGTTCTTCAAATTTCTATGAAAATAAAGATGAAGATCTAAAAGATATTGATGTGTCCCCTATTAAATCTTAGTTTTGCAATATGAATCTTTATAATGATGGGAATAAATATGATCCACCTTTACCTATAAGGCGTTCCAAAAATTCAGAGTTTATAGATCTTGATGCTAAAATTGATAAAAGTGGGATTGAAGAGAACAAAACCCTAGATATTAATAAACCCACTATTTTGGATTTCAAGGAATTTAATTTTGATAATTTCTCTTTGATAGATTGTATTTCCTTGTTGCAATCCGTGCTAAATTATCCTCATTCTTATAGTCAAAATAAAGCTTTTACCAAATATATCGTTGATGCCTTGATGCAATCTTATGAAGAAAAACTTGAGTTGAAAGTTTCTATCCCTAAAAACTTTATGATGAGTGGGAACCTACTATTAAAATTAAGATTAAGGATCATGAGTTCTATGCTTTATGTGATTTGGGTGCTAGTATTTCCACTATTCCCAAAACTTTGTGCAATTTTCTGGATTTCCGTGATTTTCATGATTTCTCTCTAAACTTGCATCTTGCGGATTCCACTATTAAGAAACCTATGGGAAGAATTAATGATGTTCTTATTTTTGCAAATAGGAACTATGTGCCCTTAGATTTTATTGTTCTTGACATAGATTGCAACCCTTCATGTCCTATTATTCTTGGTAGACCTTTCCTTAGAACGATTGGTGCAATTATTGATATGAAGGAAGGGAATATTAGATTCCAATTTCCATTAAAGAAAGGCATGGAACACTTCCCTAGGAAGAAAATAAATTTACCATATGAATCTATCATGAGAGCCACTTATGGATTGCCTACCAAAGATGGCAATACCTAGATCTATCCTTGCTTTTATGCCTAGCTAAGGACGTTAAACGATAGCGCTTGTTGGGAGGCAAACCAATTTTATTTTTAGTTTTTTTGCTTTTTGCTTCTGTTTAGGAATAAATATTTGTTCTAGCCTCTGGTTATATGTGTTTTAATGTTTTAATTAGTGTTTGTGCCAAATTAAACCTATAGGATCTTCTTGGATGATAGTTATTTGATCTTGCAGAATTTTCCAGAAACTTTCTGTTCACGAAAACAATTGTTAAAAATCACCAGAACGTGAAAAAATACTGATTCCAATTGCTTCTGATCAATAAACAAATTTTCTAGGTCGTCCTGTTTTGTCTGATTTTGTGGAGTTCCAGAAGTTTGCGTTAGTTACAGATTACTACAGACTGTTCTGTTTCTGACAGATTCTGTTTTTCGTGTGTTGTTTGCTTATTTTGATGAATCTATGGCTAGTAAAATAATTTATAAACCATAGAGAAGTTGGAATACAGTAGGTTTAACAACAATATAAATAAAGAATGAGTTCACTACAGTACCTTGAAGTGGTCTTTTGTTTTCTTTCATTAACGGAGCTCACGAGATTTTCTGTTGAGTTTTGTGTTGTGAAGTTTTGAAGTTTTGGGTGAAACATTAGATGGATTATGGAACAAGTAGTGGCAAGTTCCTAAGCTTGGGTATGCCCATGGCACCCCCAAGATAATTGAAGGACACCAAAAAGCCAAATCTTGGGGATGCCCCGGAAGGCATCCCCTCTTTCGTCTACTTCAATCGGTAACTTTACTTGGAGCTATATTTTTATTCACTACATGATATGTGTTTTGCTTGGAGCGTCTTGTATGATTTGAGTCTTTGCTTTTTAGTTTACCACAATCATCCTTACTGTACACACCTTTTTGAGAGAGCCATACATGATTTGGAATTTGTTAGAATACTCTATGTGCTTCGCTTATATCTTTTGAGTTATATAGTTTTGCTCTAGTGCTTCACTTATATCTTTTAGAGCACGGTGGTGGATTTGTTTTATAGAAACTATTGATCTCTCATGCTTCACTTAGATTATTTTGTGAGTCTTAAATAGCATGGTAATTTGGTTAAACAATCCTAATATGCTTGGTATTCAAGATTAGTAAAAACTTTCTTATGAGTGTGTTGAATACTATGAGAATTTTGATGCTTGATAATTATTTTGAGATATAAAGATGGTTATATTAGAGTCATGCTAGTTGAGTAGTTGTGAATTTGAGAGATACTTGTGTTAAAGTTTGTGATTCCCGTAGCATGCACGTATGGTGTACCGTTATGTGATGAAGTCGGAGCATAATTTATTTATTGATTGTCTTCCTTATGAGTGGCGGTCGTGGACGGCGATGGTCTTTTCCTACCAATCTATCCCCTAGGAGCATGCGTGTAATACTTTGCTTTGATAACTTGTAGATTTTTGCAATAAGTATATGAGTTCTTTATGACTAATGTTGAGTCCATGGATTATACACACTCTTCTTCCTTCCACCATTGCTAGCCTCTCTAATACCGCGCACCTTTCGTCGGTATCATACACCCACCATAAACCTTCCTCAAAACAGCCACCATACCTACCTATCATGGCATTTCCATAGCCATTCCGAGATATATTGCCATGCAACTTTCCACCGTTCCGTTTATTATGACACGCTCCATTATTGTCATATTGCTTTGCATGATCATCTAGTTGACATCGTATTTGTGGTAAATCCACCGTTCATAATTCTTTCATACATGTCACTCTTGATTAATTGCATATACCGGTACACCGCCGGAGGCATTCATATAGAGTAATATTTTGTTCTAAGTATCGAGTTGTAATTGTTGAGTTGTAAGAAAATAAAAGTGTGTTGATCATCATTTTTAGAGCATTGTCCCAAGTGAGGAAAGGATGATGGAGACTATGATTCCCCCACAAGTCGGGATGAGACTCCGGACGAAAAAAAGAGGCCATAAAAAAAGAGAAAAGGCCCAAAAAATGAGATAAAAAGAGAGAAGGGACAATGTTGCTATCCTTTTACCACACTTGTGCTTCAAAGTAGCACCATGATCTTCATGATAGAGAGTCTCTCATTTTGTCACTTTCATATACTAGTGGGAATTTTTCATTATAGAACTTGGCTTGTATATTCCAATGATGGGCTTCCTCAAAATGCCCTAGGTCTTCGTGAGCAAGCGAGTTGGATGCACACCCACTTAGTTTCTTTTATTGAGCTTTCATATACTTATAGCTCTAGTGCATCCGTTTGCATGGCAATCCCTACTCACTCGCATTGATATATATTGATGGGCATCTCCATAGCCCGTTTATACGCCTAGTTGATGTGAGACTATCTTCTCCCTTTTTGTCTTCTCCACAACCACCATTCTATTCCACATATAGTGCTATGTCCATGGCTCATGCTCATGTATTGCGTGAAGATCGAAAAAGTTTGAGAACGTCAAAAGTATGAAACAATTGCTTGGCTTGTCATCGGGGTTGTGCATGATTTAAATACTTTGTGTGGTGAAGATAGAGCATAGCCAAATTATATGATTTTGTAGGGATAACTTTCTTTGGCCATGTTATTTTGAGAAGACATAATTGCTTTGTTAGTATGCTTGAAGTATTATTATTTTTATGTCAATATTAAATTTTTGTCTTGAATCTTTCGGATCTGAATAATTCATACCACAATTAAGAAGAATTACATTGAAATTATGCCAAGTAGCACTCCGCATCAAAAATTCTGTTTTTATCATTTACCTACTCGAGGACGAGTAGGAATTAAGCTTGGGGATGCTTGATACGTCTCCAACGTATCTATAATTTTTGATTTCTCCATGCGATATTATCTATTGTTTTGGACATTATTGGGCTTTATTATTCACTTTTATATTACTTTTGGGACTAACCTATTAACCGGAGGCCCAGCCCAGAATTGTTGTTTTTTGCCTATTTCAGAGTTTCGCAGAAAAGGAATATCAAACAGAGTCCAAACGGAATGAAACCTTCGGGAACGTGATTTTCAGAACGAATATGATCCAGGAGACTTGGACCCTACGTCAAGAAATAAAGGAGGAGGCCACGAGGTAGGGGGCGCGCCCTCCACCCTCGTGGGCCCCCTGTTGCTCCACCGACGTACTCCTTCCTCATATATATACCTACGTACCCCCAAACGATCAGATACGGAGCCAAAAACCTAAATCCACCCCTGCAACCTTCCGTACCGACGAGATCCCATCTTGGGGCCTGTTCCGGAGCTGTGCCGGAAGGGCTTCTACATCAACACCATAGCCTCTCCGATGAAGTGTGAGTAGTTTACCTCAGACCTTCAGGTCCATGGTTATTATCTAGATGGCTTCCTCTCTCTTTTTGGATCTCAATACAAAGTTCTCCCCCTCTCTCGTGGAGATCTATTCGACGTAATCTTATTTTGCGGTGTGTTTGTTGAGACCGATGAATTGTGGGTTTATGATCAAGTTTATCCATGAACAATATTTGAATCTTCTCTGGATTCTTTTATGTATGATTGGTTATCTTTGCAAGTCACTTCGAATTATCAGTTTGGTTTGGCCTACTAGATTGGTTTTTCTTGAAATGGGAGAAGTGCTTAGCTTTGGGTTCAATCTTGCGGTGTCCTTTCCCAAAGGATGAGGGGCAGCAAGGCACGTATTGTATTGTTGCCATCAAGGATAACAAGATGGGTTTTTATCATATTACATGAATTTATCCCTCTACATCATGTCATCTTGCTTAAGGCATTACTCCGTTTTTATGAACTTAATACTCTAGATGCATGTTGGATAGCGGTCGATGAGTGGAGTAATAGTAGTAGATGCAGGCAGGAGTCGGTCTACTTGTATCGGACGTGATGCCTATATACATGATCATACCTAGATATTCTCATAACTATGCTCAATTCTGTCAATTGCTCAACAGTAATTTGTTCGCCCACCGTAGAATACTTATGCTCTTGAGAGAAGCCACTATTGAAACCTATGGCCCCCGGGTTTATCTTCATCATATTAATCTTCCAACACTTAGTTATTTACTTTGCTTTTATTTTACTTTGCATCTTTATCACAAAAATACCAAAAATATTATCCTATCATATCTATCAGATCTCACTCTAAATCGGCCGTGTAGGGATTGACAACCCCTTATCGCGTTGGTTTCGAGGATTTATTTGTTTTGTATAGGTGCAAGGGACTCGCGCGTAGCCTCCTACTGGATTGATACCTTGGTTCTCAAAAACTGAGGGAAATACTTACGCTACTTTGCTGCATCACCCTTTCCTCTTCAAGGGAAAACCAAAGCTGTGCTAAGGAGGTAGCATGTCCTTGTTCTCGCGGTCCACCGAGCGAGGATCTGGATATCGAGAAGGGAATGAGGCGAAGCCAAGACCAAGATTCAGAAAGAAGGGAAAAAGAGCAGGGACGGAAGGTGAGTGACTTACCCGTGCCGAGCTGGGAAGAAGAGGCCCCCTCCCCGCCAACATATGGTGCCGAGGCGAAGCGACCAATGTCCGAGTTTGCCTCCTCCTCCTCCGTGTGCATTGGCTCAGTGCTTGGCGCCCTTGCCGGGGACGTCCCTCGGGGCGGCGTGGTCGATGGGGGAGGTGTGTTAGGGGTAGCCCTCAGTGGCTCCTCCTGCTGTTGTCCTGCTCCTGCAACCACGGCAAGGTCAGCGTCAAGGGATCGTACCCCCAACACACGTTGACAAGGGGTGAGTGATGAGCTTACGCTGGGGGTTGTGCCGGGGGCTGCTGTCCGGGCTGCTCAACACCACCAGAGGTGTACCGGAAGTGCCTACCGGGGGCTGGCCACTCGCCGAAGCCCTGGCCTTCTTCACCCTCTGGCCCAGTGTCTCCGCATCCCTGCAAATATGGAAACAAATCAACATAAGCGGCACAGTCTTAGGAGGCGGAGATGAAAAAAGGAACAAGATACTTACTCGTCCTCCACCTCCTCTTATGCTGCCTTCCTTTTCCTCCTTGGGCTGAGGAACTCGAAGTGAAAGACGACCTCCGCGTCGACGTCTGCCGGAGGAGGGGAAGAAGGTGGAGTCTGGCCACGCTTGGACGAAGAAGAGGCAGTTGCTTTCTTCTTCGCCACCGCGGCCCTCACCAACTTCCTCACCGTCGCGGCCCTTGTCTGGCACACGGACCCCTCCTGGGTCTGTTGCGGTTGTGCAGCCCTGCCGGGCCGGACCGGCTCACCAGAGCTGGCCCGCCGCAGGACTCACCCTCTCCCCGTGGCCGGGGGATCGATAGTCTCGGCCTCCTCCGACGATGACTCGTCGACCGCATCTTCGATGAGAAGGGCCCCGGTGCCGGCGTTGCTGGCCTCCCCAGCGGACTCCGCCCACTGGGCGAGCTCCTTTTCCTCCGCGGCCGCCACGGCCTTGTCCTCCACGCCGCCGGCGCTGCCGGCCTCCCTAGCGAGCTCCGCCTCTGCCGCCCTGGCGGTGATGTAGTCCAGCTCCGCCTGGGTGGTGTCCTAGACGAGCCGCGGTTCGTCGCGGACGTACTTCTCCTCCAAGTTGTCAAAAAACTCCTGCACCTGATCCGCCGGCGGCTCGGCCCAATTTGGGACGAGGCCGTGCGCGTTGAACTCCGGCATCATGGCGATGATGTCGTTTCGGCGCGAGTTGTTGCTCAGCGGGACCACCCCTGCTAGCAACCCAAACAAGGGCCCCTTGGCGACCTTGCCGGCCTTCGCGCAGCCTTCGCGGCGGCCTTCAGGGCCTTGCCGGGCCGCTTGACCTTGCCGTCGCGGTTCACGTCGAGCTGGAAGAGCCGCTGATAGAAGTGGGCGTGCCCCATCACCGTGAGGTTGTGATCCAAGCCGGGGCGAAGCCTCATGATGTCGGCCGCATTCGTGAAGAGCCAGGCCGGCCTCCCCTTGTTGTGCAGCGCGGCGATTCGGCGGCGGATGAAATCCGCCCCGATCATCTCGAGGGTGAGCCCGGCCTCGGTGAGGCGAAGAATCCTGGTGGTGGCGACCATGAGCTTCGCATCGTCTGCATCAACATCGCTCCAGTCATTTCTGCAAACAGGCGGCGCCTGGAGAACCTGGCAGAATTCTTGTGGATCCTCCTCCTCAATCTAGCAACCACCGGCCCCGCCACTGCTCCCACCTCTCCTTCTGAGCGCCCTTCGGGTATGTCCCCTTTGACCTTGGGATCCAGGCGACACAACCGGAAATGGTGCCCCCCTTTTGGATCCAAGGGAAGAAGTAGTGGTGGAAGAGCACCGTGTTGGGATGCACCCCGACGAAGCCCTCGCAGAGGTGCGCAAAAAGAGCCATGCACACCATGGCATTTGGGGTAAAATCTAGAAGGTGGAAGCCATAGGTGTCCATGACGTTGTTGAAGAAATCAGAGAAGGTAGGTAGAGGCCGCAAGAAAAGTAATCGACGAAGAATGGGTACCGATTCGGGCCGGCTTCGGCGAAAGCGGCAGGGATGACGCGCGTGACCGGGTGCCCCATCGTCCCACCCCCCCCCCCCCCCCGTCTTGCACCCCCACAGGTGCTTGAAGTAGTCTCGGAGATGAATCGCCTCGATCGTCGTGGGGAAGTAGGCAGACTGCGTCCGCCGCACCGCCAACTCGCTCTCCGGCGGCTCCTTCCCCCCGACATCCTTGGCCACTCCCTTGCCCTTGCTGGTTTTGGGTGCCATGACGGCTGCGAGAGGCAAAAGGGGAAGGACGACGAAGACGCGGCGGCGGCGAGCAAAGTCAAGGGCTTGAGAGGGAGGAAGAAAGAGACGGCGGTTGCGAGATTGGGGAAGACGCTGGGGGGTAAATGAGCAGCGCGCCGCGGTTATTCCTTTTTACGGGGAAGGCGCGGGCCGCCTCTTTCCCCATTAACTGCGATGTGATGCATGCGTGTGGGAACCACCCCACGCATGACCCCCACGTCACGCACGACCCTCCATGTCGCGCGTTCAACGCGGGTCGTGGGGAAGCGCATTGGACGAAAAGTTACTACCGTAAAATCCGCCCCACCTGCCCGCGCACCGTTCTGGGCCTAGCCCAACAACGCGTCACGCTTATGTGTGGCCCAGGCCCGGGGGCTCCTGTCGGTGTACAAAAGTAGGGGCTCTCCTTTTGACCCCTTTACTTGTGCATGGGCAGTCAGTCGCCTGCAGCCCACACTTAGTGTATGGAGGAGGGAAGCCGGAGGGAAACCGAAGCACAAGACAAACAAGGCAACGCCAAGACCAGAAACACTAAAGAGCAAAGGGGCGAGGTGGACTCCCCCAGCAAGGCCCTTGCCGGTGCGGCCTCCGCGGCCCCGGAAAGAGCCTTGCCGGGGCAACTTTCCCAACACCAGCAGAGCGAGGCACCCTTGAGCCCAATGGTAATAAAGACCGCCGACAACTACATTGGAACCAAGGCTTGGGAGGCACCTCCGTGGTGGCATGCAGATCTTTGTCAAGATCATAAACACACAAGATCAGATGAGGACTAGAAGACAACGACCCTTGGCGGGGTCCCAGCCAAAGAAATCCATGAGACCCCCGGCAAGATCCTTGTCGGGGACAACCACGACGCCACGACAAGACCCTTGCCGGGGCCCCGGCAAGACCCTTGCCGAGGACACCCGCAGGGCCGCAGCCAGGCCCAGTCTGCCAAGACGGTGCCGCCGTCTCCATGCAGCTGCTAGCTGAGCAGCCTCTACACCGACCCAGCAAGCACCTGCGTGGTGGCATGCAGATCTTCATGAAGGCTCCACCACCATGCCAGCCCAGCAGCCAGCCAACATGGCGCAGCAACGCCTCGTCAGCTCGGACGCGCGTCGGAACCAGGCGAGGCGGCGACAGCTGGGACGTGCTTCCTTGCCGTCCCCGATAAAGCGAGAGGGGCACGTCGGCAGCGCATTAAATGCGTTTGTCCGACGGTGCCAGAGGATAGACTCATGTACTGTACACCTTTCCACCTCCTGTGTGCCACTGTGGCAACCCCTTTTGTCTATAAAAGGAGGCCCGAGGCGTCCAGGAGGAGGATTCAGATCTTTTGGGCAAGTCACACCCCGTGGCTAGCTCAAGAACACAAGAACACTCAGATACATCCACCAAAGCAGGACTAGGGTATTACGCATCTCCGCGGCCCGAACCTGGGTAAACGATCCGTGTGCTTCCTGTCAGACCCGCTCTTTGCACAACTCCGCGCCCGCCAACCGTAGAAGGGATCCCAGTGATCCCATAGGTCTCGATTTCCCCCGACACGTGCGAGAACGTGTAGAGATATAGTTTTGGAGGGACTACAGAGAGAAAAGTGTAATATGATCACCGAACTTCAGAATACGCTCATTACGGTCACTATATACGTTTTGCGGTGATTATACGGTCACTTGCTCACTGTTCAGCATCGGATTGCACTCTGTTGACCGGCCAAATAATATGTGTGGCACTATGTTGACTATTTAAATTGACCACGTTCCTTGTGGGTCCCACCTGTCAGTTCGCATAGGAAAAAGGTTAGATAAATAAAAATTTACGCAGGCGCAACAAGACTCCAACCCGTGCGCGGGAACCACCTGGTTGTGTATGTGTCTGTCAGGGCTTGATGTGTGCGCATGCACGTGTAGGTTGAGCACTTGAGCGTGAGAGAGTGTGTTGGTCGTGTGGTGTGTGCATGCATGTGTGCGTGTGAGTGTCGCGTGCGTGTGTGGCTGCGTGTGTACGTGTGAGTGTTGCGTGCGTGCATGGCTGCATGTGTTCGTGTGAGTGTTGCGTGCATGCGTGCGTGTGTGTATAACCACCACACCAGCTCCTGTGTGTTAAAACAAATGGCTCAGCATACCAATACAAGGCCACCTTGTCCGCTATGCCCGCGGTCATGACTTCGAACCACAGTCCAATATTTTTTTGGCGTTTGTTTTCATTCTTACCAGCAAGATGCTCGTGCGTTGCACGTAACATCAAGATGCATTTTTATGACTAGTTTATCTTGTGAGAGAAAATGATGAACAAGGGAAGGCCTTATTTGCAAACGTCGAGAGGTGTGTGGGTACCTTTTTGCAAAATAGCCATAGTTTCCTTCCTATCCATCAGATATAAATCGGGCGGCCTATATTGCAGGATGGCAGGCACACCATCATCGACAACTGTTTTTATAAGAGTGTAGAGTAGATACAAGCCGACAGGTGGACCCAATGGTAGTTGAGGGAGTCCTGGATTGGGGGGTGTCCGGATAGCCGAACTATGAAGATACAAGATTAAAGACTTCGTCCCGTGTCCGGATGGGACTTTCCTTGGCGTGGGAGGCAAGCTTGGCGATACGGATATGTAGATCTCCTACCATTGTAACTAACTCTATGTAACCCTAACCCTATTCGGTGTATATATAAACCGAAGGGTTTTAGTCCATAGGACGAACAACAATCATACCATAGGCTAGCTTCTAGGGTTTAGCCTCTACGATCTCGTGGTAGATCTACTCTTGTACTACCCATATCATCAATATTAATCAAGCATAGGGTATTACCTCCATCGAGAGGGCCCGAACCTGGGTAAAAACATCGTGTCCCTTGTCTCATATTACCATCCGCCTAGACGCACAGTTAGGGACCCCCTACCCGAGATCCGCCGGTTTTGACACTGACATTGGTGCTTTCATTGAGAGTTCCTCTGTGTCGTCACCTATAGGCCCGATGGATCCTTCGATCATCAACAACAACGCAGTCCAGGGTGAGACTTTTCTCCCCGGACAGATCTTCATATTCGGCGGTTTTGCACTGCGGGCCAATTCACTTGGCCATCTGGAGCAGATCGAAAGCTACGCCCACAGCCATCGAGTCAGATTTGGAAGCTTGAACTATACGGTGATGTCCGCGGAGACTTGATCTTCGACGGATTCGAGCCACAACCAAGCCGCCGCCTTTGTCTCGATGGGTACGATCTAGCTCTGCTGGCCGAACAAAGGCTCGAGGTCCGCTGCCCGCTCCGACCCTTAATCCGGAGCCGGTTTCGCCGATCGAGGACGGTTGGTTGGACACCGCCTCGGGGGTTACGATCTCAACGGCAATTGAGCCGAACTCCACCCCTGTCCTTTGCAAAGCTCGTGACTCCCAGGTGCCGGACTCCTTTAGGACTCGAACCTCCTCATACCGCCAGCCGAATCCGATCAAGGCGCCGGTTATGGAGTTCACCGCCGCGGACATCTTTCAGCACTCGCCTTTTGGTGATATCCTGAACTCATTAAAGTCTCTCTCTTTGTCAAGAGAGCCCTGGCCGGACTACGGTCAGAAAGGTTGGGATGCGGACGACGAAGAAATTCCACGCCCACCCACTGCCCACTTTGTAGCCACTGTCGAAATCTTAAACGACGTGCTCGATTTCGACTCCGAAGACATCGACGGTATGGACGACGATGTAGGAGATAACCATGAACCAGCACCTATAGGATACTGGACAACCACCTCATCCCATGATGTATACATGGTGGATACACCTAAAGGAAGCGACGACGAGGAACGACGGGACACTACGAAGGATAAATCCCTCGAAAAGCAGTCAAAATGGCAACGTAAACGCCGCACCAAGTCCCGCCTCGACAAAGACCCAGCCATAGAGCAGGGCGAACCGGTGGACGACGAACATGCTATCGAGCAACCGTCCGAACAGGACAACTTGGATAAACAACCCGTCCCGGCGAAGATAACAGTCCGGACGATCTCACACCGGACAAATTGTTGGAGCAGAAGAACCTCCACAAAAGGCTCGTCGCCATCGCGCGTAGCCTGAAAAAAAAGCGGAAGCTCAAAACAGCGGAAGATGCACTCAGAATCGGATGGAGCAAAGTACTCAACACCACAGACAAATACGGCGACAGTCGCCGAACAAAGAGCTACCCAAAGAGAAAACTACTACCCGAATTTGATGAGGAGGCCGTAGAGCCCCCACAATCAAAAAGCAAGAAGGCCACCCGGTCGGATGGACGACCCCACGACAAACAGAGAGCGGCAAATGGCGCCGCACACAAGCCGGTACGCGATCCGCATAAGGATTCACATCAAAAGGATGGCCCAGTTAGGTCCATCTATGGGCCGAGAAAGCAAGCTCTTCAAAGCAATGCAACACGCCAAATATCCGAACATCACGGCACACCCAAATATAGGGGTGCCACACACCCCCTGTGTTTCACTGATGAGGTCTTTGGATCATGAATTCCCAAATGATTCAAACCCGTAAACATAGAGGCATCTGACGGAACAATGACCACTGAGTGCGGATTGAGGATTACATCCTCCGCATACACATGGCTAGAGGAGATGATCTCCACGCCATAAAATACTTACCCTCAAGCTCAAAGGGCCAGCCCGGCATTGGTTCAAAAGCCTCCCTGAAAATACTATTGGAAGTTGGGAAGAGCTCGAGGATGCTTTTCGCAAATTTTCAAGGGACTTATGTCCGTCCTCCGGATGCAGACGATTTAAGTCATATAACTCAACAACCCGGAGAGTCAGCCCGCAAATTCTAGAACAGGTTCTCGCCAAAAGAACCAAATAGTCGATTGTCCGGACGGCAAGC
Organism: Aegilops bicornis; assembly: GCA_021605145.1. Lineage (NCBI taxonomy): Eukaryota > Viridiplantae > Streptophyta > Magnoliopsida > Poales > Poaceae > Aegilops > Aegilops bicornis. The sequence goes on along the minus strand of CM038671.1, from coordinate 547,250,631 downwards.
CTTAGCAACTTTCAAACACAACGTCCGAGATTTAATGGCTCGCCAGACACCTCGACTCAGAGAAGCCGAGAACCATGGCTGCATTAACAAGCCTCATGACCCGCTTTTGCGCGGGAGAGGATAGTTGGCTGGCAAGATGCAGTACCAGCGACCCAAGTACATCCGAAGTAAGGGATGGAAATGGAAAACCACGACGCAGCAAGGATCAGCGCTGAATTAAGAGGAACGGTCCAAAGAGCGCGGCAGTCAACGCCAGATTCAAAAGCTCACGGCAGAACAATAAAAAACTGCCCCTTAAGGACAATAGCGATGAGCTATCCAACTTAAACAAAATCTTGGACAAGATATGCCAAATCCACAAGATTCTCGGAAGCCTGCAAACCATACCCACAGAGATTGTTGGGTCTTCAAGCAGTCTGGCAGACTCAACGCCGAACACAAGGGGCTCGACACGCCAAGTGAAGATGATGACGAGCACCACAAGCAGATCCCCAGAAAACAAAAGAATTTCTCACAAGAAGTCAAAACAGTAAACTTACTTCAAGTAACAAAAGGGGAAAACAGAGCGGCACCCATCGAAGTTACGCCGCACAATCTACCCCAGTGAGTCCCAACACTGGTTGTCAAAACCAATTACCTTCGACCATCAGGACTACTCCGAAAGTGTCCGGAACGCAGGATGGACTGCCTTATACTAGAACCTATAATCGACGGTCTTCAATTTACGCAAGTCCTAATGGACAGCGGCAGTGATTTAAACCTGCTATATCAGGACACAATCCGCAACATGGGTTTAAACCCAAACAGGATTAGCCATAGCAACACCTCCTTCAAAGGGGTAATGCCAGGCCTGTATGCCCATTGTACGGGCTCCCTATTGCTAGAAGTTGTGTTCGGCTCATCCGACAACTTCCGCCGCGAAAAGTTAACCTTCCACATCGCCCCATTCGAAAGTAGCTATCAAGCACTACTGGGGCGTGAAGCTTTCGCCCGCTTTAACGCAATACTGCATTATGCATCTCTTACACTTAAAATGCCCGGTCCACGCGGCATCATCTCATTAAAAGGGAGTATTAAGTGTTACTCGAGCACGGAAGAACGTGAGTCTACCTTGACAACCCCACACCTATCCGGCTCCGCTAATCAAAGCACCTGAATAGGTCATTCAAACCCCGGACACGGCTAGACGAGTCCGGCGCTTACTAGCGGCATGCCCCCATACAAGGGCTGCACGACGCATAACAAGAGACAATAAAGCTCAATTTTATTCACCTTCCGAACTGCACTGCTTTATTTAATATAAAGTACATTTCTCGCATGATATTTTTTCTTTTCAACTAAGTTCTTCTCTTTACAGATGAACACCGTGCTACACCCGTCCGTGATACGGCACAATGGAGACACAGCGCAGACGCAGCGTGCAGGGACCCGTCGCAAGGATTCTTTTCAGATTAAGACCCTGCGTAAACCTTTTTTACTGTCTCTTGTTGATACACATCCCCCGGTTTCTTACTATAACCGAGGAGGAGGCTGGTGTTTTGGCATCGGCCGCACTAGAATTTTTGCGCGTACCTGGACACCAGGGGCTTAGGGCACTATTCTGCCTATTTTCATAAAGACCGAATACCTTAGGGAGTGTTCGGCATCTCGAGTTAGGCCTTATATGCATCAGCTCCGAATCATGTCTTTGGTCAAATGTTGGGTTTGCCTGGCTCCCATGTTTTGGTACCTTACGTTCCGTTATGTCGGCTAAGGTAGCGCTTTGGGAGAACCACCGTGATTGTGCCCGGTTGAGCTGGGTTGAGCACCTCAAAGGGAGAAAGCTAAACCGATTGTCATGATATAGCGTGAGACCGGTAAACCACTCGATGACTCAGCGGAATGTTTAGAATTCCCCGCATTGTGAAGGGCCGTTTCCGGTCAGGCACATCTGGCGCCCGAATTCGGGAGGCGCGGTGCCCCTAGGGGCTATATAGTAGCCCACCATCGAACTCCTATGGCTAAGTGAAAGTGATAAAGCATTATAGTCTGGTTGCCTAGTTTGCTACGCTATCACCTCCTTCACAGGACCAAGACGTTGGATTAAGTGTGAAAAAGCGCCTTCTTTGCAAACACCCCCGCACTATGTGCGTATACTGAACCAAGACTGCCATCTTTCGGGTTATATATACATATACATCAACGGCCGCGACAGGAGTAGTTTATTACTTGAACGCACAAGTATAAAAAGCTCTCATATTATATTGAAACATTGTTTTCACAAATCATACATGTCATTTAAACATAATATCCTTCGAGCACTGCGTCTCTATTAAATGAGCGCCTGCAGACTTCCTCAAAATAGTGCTCGGCGGTACTCGGCTTCGTCCGAATCTTGGGATGCAACGTCGGTGGCCTTCATCTCCGCCCATTATGTCTTGACACGGGCAAGAGCCATCCGCGCTCCCTCAATACACGCCGACCGCTTCATTGCGTCGATACGCGGTACCGCACCAAGGAACTGTTGCACTAAGCCAAAATAACTCTTCAGTTGGGGTCCGCCTGGCCATAAACGAGTCATGACATGCTTCATGGCAAGTACGGATAATCGATTCAGCTCGGCCCATTCGGCCAACCGATCGGTCAACGGAAGAGGACGCTCCGGACTATGGAATTGCGACCAAAATAGCTGTTCCCTTCTTTGCCCCTTCTGGCCTCGGAAGTGCTCAATCGCGTCCGCGGCGCTCGCCGCTAAGTCCAGATAAGCATCCTCTGAACTCCACAGCTTGTCCAACTAAGCATACTTCGGATCCGTATATTTCCTCCGCAGCAGAAACGGTTTTCCAGCCGCAATATCCCCGGCATGACTCAGCTCCTCCTTGGCAGCTCTCATGGCGGAACGGGCGTCCTTGGATTCGGCGGTGGCCTTTTTCAGGTCCTCTTGCTCCGCTTGACGCTCTTTTTCAAGAACCCCGCAGCGGTTGGTAGCATTCTTCAACTTTATGGCCATATCGGCCATTTCCTCTTTGCTTCGGGAGTGAGCAGCCCATTCGGCTTTTAGCTCTTCGGCCGCCCTTAAAGCGGCCGCATTACTATTTCTGGCTTGCTCTTTAGCTCGGGTGAGTTCCGCCCGTAGCTCCTCCACAGTAGCGGCACCACCTGCATTAAGCATACAAGTAGTAAGGCACGGGCGTCAAGCTCCCTTACCAAGCGTCCACGAAGAAGACGCATACCTTGTGACTCGTCAAACCGCTTATTGACAAGCGCGATGTCCGCATCTGCCTCGTCAAGTTGCCGCTTTAGTTCAGCAAATTCATCAGTCTGGCTGGCCACCGGACGCCCCGCCACCTATTTAGGAGCGGCGATATGTTATAAGTGAGATTATGATCCTCGGCACGATGTCAATTTTGACAACATACCGAGTCTCAGGGGCTACTATCTATATAGGGAGCATTCTATATGCATAACTGTCAGAAGGTACATCATTTTTGCGTACCTCGAACCCCGTCAGCAAGCTTATGACGGCTTCATGCAATCCGCTCTCAGCGGATGCAATTCTTTCAATCACCGTACCCATTAGCGCACGGTGATCTTCTGAGATAGCCGCTTGCCCGTGCAGATCCTTCAGCTCCTCCGACCGCACGCCAGTTGGCGCCGGACCTTCCGGCCCCGCCGGACTCGGGGAAACCCTCCGCGACGACACCTCAGGGTCGCCTGCCTCGCATGAAGGTGCGACAGGTGGAGGCGTTTCACTCTCCATCATCTCCGGAAGAAGATCCCCTGAAGACGAGCTCTGCTGAGAAATTTGAGATCTGAACTACAAGGTATAATTTCGGTTATCTTCAGAAATAAATACAGGGATGTCCCTTATTACAAGACCCCTTCTTTTTACTTACGGCTCGCTGGAGGGCTGATCCTCTTGGGGAAATAGTGCGGCTGGGTTACTTCCCAGCGTCGGACTCTCTGACGAAGATTTCTTTCCCCTCTTTGAGGCCTTGACCTCCGGATCTTCCGAAGCGGTCCTCTTCTCTCCTCGGAGGGTGGGACTTTTAATCCCTCCTTCCTTGATAGCCTCCTTCGTGGAGGCAGTTGCTTCCCCGCTCCCCCCTTCGCCTTCTTCAAAAGGTGCGGCCTACAACATCTTGGTCAGCACGGGAACCGGCGTGGTCTCTGGGAGGGGAGTCGGACACCTTATCAACTTTGCCTTCGCTATCCACTCCTGTTCAAGAAACAGCTCCTTTAAGGGCAAGTTTATGATAAATGAACGGACAGCCTGTCCGGGTACAGGACTACTTACTTGAGTATCTGGGCGATTGCAGCTTAGTCCTGCATCCTCAGTCAGGTCCGAACACTTCTCTTGTGATCCGAAGAACAGTTTATACATCTCCACGGGCGTCGTACACATAAAATGTTGGAGAGCTCGTGGTCCCTCCGGATTAAATTCCCACAGACGGAGGGGCGACGTTTGTAGGGCAGAATACGCCGAATCAACATAACCTGCACCACTGCGACCAGATTGATCTCTCTTTCTTGGAGGTCTCGAATACGGCCCTGCAACAGAGGAACGTCCTTGGACGGCCCCCAGTCGAGCCCCCGGTTGACCCATGATGCCGGCCTTGTGGTGGACTGGCCGGAAGGCGGGTGGCGCCATCCATTTGGTGCCCCTGGGAGCGGTGATATAAAACCACTCCCGTTGCCACAAACCAAGCTCCTCTTGAAAAGAGCCATCGGGCCACGGAGCATCACCACACTTGCTTATGACCGCCCCTCTGCACTCTGCTTGTTGCCCCTCGATCATCTTCGGCTCCACCTTGAAGGTCTTGAGCCACAATCCAAAGTGAGGGGTAATATGGAGGAAGGCTTCACATACGACAATGAATGACGAGATATGGAGGATGGACTCCGGGTTCAAGTCATGGAAATCCAGCCCATAGTAAAACATGAGCCCCCGCATAAAGGGATCCGTCGGGAAGCCTAAACCCCGAAGGAAGTGAGACACGAACACTACGCTCTCGCCGGGCTCGGGGAGTGGGAATGACCTGCCCTGGAGCAGGCAGCCTATGTGAGATCTCGCCGATTAGATACCTGGCGTCTCGCAGCTTTAGCACATCTTCTTCTGTCACGGAACAAGACATCCATCGGCCGAGCTGGTCGGAGCCGGACATCGTCGAAGGTCCGAAGTGCCTAAATCTGAAGCTTTGGGTGTTATAACTTTCGAGCCTTGAGGCAAACTCGATGGAGGGTGGAAAAAAGAAGAGGGCCTTGGTCTCATTATAAAGAGGTTGAATACCAAGAGCCCTCCCCATGGTCGATTAGGACTCGCCTTTGATAGAGGAGGCGTGCCAACGGGCACGGCTGGGTTACCCACGTCCGTATTTGATGAGAATTCCGGAATAAGGGGGCACGATCTATGCTTTGATAAGACGTGCCAAGGAAACCGCCTCGCTAAACGCGCTAAAGGTGGAACAGTAAAAAACGATTCGAATAAAGGCCTGGCCATGGTGTGATGTCACGCCGCGGAATACGTCAGCAGATCTGCGCAAAAATTATCCTCTCTATGGTGGTTTGTGGAACTTGTTTTGCAGTGCCGGACACTATCCTTGTGTTCAAAATCTTCTATGAAGTATTCGGAGGAGGAACCCGCCTTGCAATGCCGAAGACAATATGCGCCGGACTAAATCGTCATTGAAGCCTGGTTCAGGGACTCTTGAGGAGTCTGGATTGGGGGGTGTCCGGATAGCCGAACTATCACCGTTGGCCGGACTCCTGGACTATGAAGATACAAGATTAAAGGCTTCGTCCCGTGTCCGGATGGGACTTTCCTTGGCGTGGGGGGCAAGCTTGGCGATACGGATATGTAGATATCCTACCATTGTAACCGACTCTGTGTAACACTAACCCTATTCGGTGTCTATATAAACCGAAGTGTTTTAGTCCATAGGACGAACAACAATCATACCATAGGCTAGCTTCTAGGGTTTAGCCTCTCTGATCTCATGGTAGATCTACTCTTGTACTACCCATATCATCAATATTAATCAAGCAGGAGTAGGGTATTACCTCCATCGAGAGGGCCCGAACCTGGGTAAAAACATCGTGTCCCTTGTCTCCTGTTACCATCCGCCTAGACGCACAGTTCGGGACCCCCTACCCGAGATCCGCCGGTTTTGACACCGACAGTAGTGAGATAAGGTGATGCAACATTAGAGGTGCCACGTGGAGCGTTTAACTGGTCAACTAGTCGTGTCTTGAGCAAATACATAGTCAGACGGTGAGCCAAAGGTTGTATAATAACCACAAAACATAAATGGTGACCGTAATGAGTGGATTCTGAAGTCCAATGTGTGTATCGTGCTTTCTCTTCAAATACAATGATCGTCACTGTATATATTGCAAGAGAAAGATGAAACATGCGTGAATGTGCTAGGGCGTACTTTTAGAGGACTTGGAGATAGTTCGTGTGCGTACGTGAAAGGGGCGTAGAGGGGGTGTATGCGATGGAGAGAAAGATGCTCTTCGTTTCTCTTTATTATAACTAACTTTATACATAGTATAAAAATATAAAAATTCACAGTGTGGAATGAATATTATTGTGGGCACCATGCAATGCAAATTAACGTTCATACTCCTCCATATAACTTTGTAATGTTATATATATATGTAGAAATTCTAAAATAATTTTTTGGCCACACTTTATTCAAAAGGAATGTTGTATGCTGAAACAAACGTGAAGAGAGGGCTTTTAGATCAATGGGAGTGCGTGATGTAACATGTGTATGTGTACTTGATGTATTTGGCTGGGCCTAGAGAGGTGTGTGTGTGTATTACGTATTCGAGAGAGGCATGGATAGAGGGGCCGGCGGGGGGAGGGGCGTGGGAGAGATAGCACGAGAAATGAGAGAGGTCTAGAGATAGAGAGACGAATATGATGTCATGGCGAGAGATTCCTTTGAGTGTGTATATGCAAGGGGGGAGGAGATAGAGGCACGGGGAGAATTTTATTGTGTGGTGTCTGTGTTGGTATGTGTGGGTGTGAGAAGATAACGAGACTTGGGGGTAGAGGGTGTATCACCGCGTGAGGTCAGGTGGGTCGAGGTGAAGCCCTTGGTTCGATTCCGTCCTGTGCCACATTGGTCGGCCCGTGACGCATTTAGGGAGACCCATGGATGACTATTCGTACAAAACAAAGATAGCAGAATCGTGAAGGACTCTGTGTCCACTGACAAAGTCGGCTAGGATTTGTAACCCTAGGTCCTCGGACTAAGGTAACCCCTTATCTCTGATATTACTATGCATCCAACCTAACATTAAGGGGCATCCTACAGAATGCTCTGCTAGAATCATACTCGTCGATTAGGAAGAGAGGTGTGAGACAATGCGTGAGAGACAGGCCTAAAGATAATGTGCGTACATGAGACACGTTGGTACGTCTCCAACGTATCTATAGTTTTTTATTGTTCCATGCTATTATATTATCTGTTTTGGATGTTTAATGGGCTTTAATATACCTTTTTATATTATTTTTGGGACTAACCTATTAACCGAAGGCCCAATGCAAATTGCTGTTTTTTTGTGCCTATTTCAGTGTTTCGCAGAAAAGGATTATCAAACAGAATCCAAACGGAATGAAACCTTCGCGAGGATCGTTTTTGGAACAAACGCACGTCAAGGAAGCAATGAGGCAGCCACGAGGCAGGGAGGTGCGCCCAGGGGGGGTAGGCACGCCCCCACCCTCGTGGGCCCCTTGTAGCTCCACTGACCTACTTCCTTCGCCTATATATACTCTTATACCCTGAAAACATCCAGGGGAGCCACAAAACACTTTTTCCACAGCTGCAACCTTCTGTACCCGTGAGATCCCATCTTGGGGCCTTTTCCGGCGCTCCGCCGGAGGTGGAATCGATCACGGAGGGCCTCTACATCAACACCATGGCCTCTCCGATGATGTGTGCATGAGTAGTTTAGCACAGACCTTCGGGTCCATAGTTATTAGCTAGATGGCTTCTTCTCTCTCTTTGGATCTCAATACAAAGTTCTCCTCGATTCTCTTGGAGATCTATTCAATGTAATATTTTTTGCGGTGTGTTTGTCGAGATCCGATGAATTATGGGTTTATGATCAAGATTATCTATGAACGATATTTGATTCTTCTCTGAATTCTTATATGCATGATTTGATATCTTTGCAAGTCTCTTCGAATTATTAGTTTGGTTTGGCCTACTAGATTGATCTTTCTTGCAATAGGAGAAGTGCTTAGCTTTGGGTTCAATCTTGCGGTGTCCTTTCGATGTGGCAGGGCAGCAAGGCACGTATTGTATTGTTGCCATCGAGGATAAAAAGATGGGGTTTATATAATATTGCTTGAGTTTATCTCTCTACAACATGTCATCTTGCCTAATGCGTTACTCTGTATGAACTTAATACTCTAGATGCATGCTGGATAGCGGTCGATGTGTGGAGTAATAGTAGTAGATGCAGAATCATTTCGGTCTACTTGACACAGACGTAATGCCTATGTTCATGATCATGCCTAGATATTCTCATAACTATGTGTTTTTCTATCAATTGCTCGACAATAATTTGTTCACCCACCTTAGAATATGTTATCTTGAGAGAAGCCACTAGTGAAACCTATGGCCCCCGGGTCTATTTTCCATCATATTAATCTCCCGCCAACGTGCTATTTCTGTCGCAGTTTGTTTTGCAATCTTTACTTTTCAATGTATACAACAAAAATACCAAAAATATTTATCTTATTATCTTTATCGGATCTCGCTTTTGCAAGTGGCCGTGAAGGGATTGACAACCCCTTTATCGTGTTGGTTGCAAGGTTCTTAATTGTTTGTGTAGGTACTAGGGATTTGCGTGTAGTCTCCTACTGGATTGATACCTTGGTTCTCAAAAACTAAGGGAAATACTTACGCTACTTTGCTGCGTCACCCTTTCCTCTTCAAGGGAAAACCAACGCATGCTCAAGAGGTAGCACACGTAGGCAGGTCTATGTATATAGGAAGTGTCGATGGGGATTGTGCGTGTGTATGCTTGTGAGAGGAAGAGTGCTTGTGATAAAGGTTAGTGAAAACAGTCGTAAATGGTTACGAGAGGGAGGGAGGGTTATATCGAGAGCATGTATGCGAGAAAGACACCTCCGGAGAGAGTGTGTGAGCATGTGTGAGAGACCGCTGATGGACAGTGAAACTACACGTAAAAGACTGATGTACACATTGATTAAAGATATAAATTGTATCCAAATATTAGGATGGGATCATGATATTTGCAATTCGCGTAAGGAACGGTCATTGATCCATCAGACATCTAGATTCTATCCAATTTGAGCATGTCTATGTTATTATTCGACATAATTGATCCACATAGTTAGTATTTTGAACTCCAGACAATGCATTGCTTTAGCAATCGAATATAAACGTGAGTATAGTTCATGTTGTGGGTGTAAAGTACATTATACATACGAAAGTTAAACAATGAACATTATAAATAGCTAGCTATGAACTAGCATACATTTTAATTCAACTTAAGGTGGTTTAAAAAATTCTAATTCAACATGTAGTCCATTCAATTATTTGAATTTGATATCATGGCATTCGTCAATCATACCTAAATTATGGGGGCACCAATCTTTGCTCTGCTTTTGTACATAATAGCATATATAGTCGTGTACAAAATAGATTCAAATTTAGCTCCTCCTTTCCAAATTAATTGTAGTTATAGGATTTTCAAGTGTCAAAATTTCAAAAGGAAGCGGATAATTTAATGGGGTTTTCAAACATACAAGGTCAAATTTAACGTTGTCTATTTAGGTCAATCCTCAAAGTTCAAGAGTACTCTAAATGTGAATGGTTCTGTTTCAAAATTTCGAACAATGCGCCAAAAGAGCCTCTACTCACCCGAAACCGCATGAGACCAATGTTGGGTAGTAGAAGGAAATTTCTTTTCTAACTCCGACCCATGAAACCTACCGGCCCGACATCCAATGGTCTAAACCGGGGTAGGTTTGTAGCTTCATATAGACGCCACGCAACCGCCTCCGAAAAACATTCATACACAATGGCTGCCTAAGCACACATGCACGCGGCCGAAATCGCTCCCACCCACTATTTGGGACACCTGGGATTACCATCCTACCCCTGACCCGAAGTAGGTCCGAAATTTAAGAGGGGGCAAAGTTTGTACTTTCCCCAAATTTCAAACAAGCGCATCCCATCTATTCAAAAAAGCCAAAAATAAGCGTGTCCCATACCGAAACATGGTTCTCCCTTAGCTCCCCCTGCCCCCATCCTTCCGTCCGATTCCCCATTCGTACTCCGTCGGTGCCAAAACTACCTCTCCACCAGTCGCGAAACCCCGGCGTCCTCCGTCCGCCACCCCATCTCACCCATCAACCGCCGCCCTCCTCCAATACGCCGGAGTCGATACCCCGACGTCGTTGTCCACCGCAACCTCAACCGCAACGCCCTCCACGGCTAGTAGTTGAAGCTGAGGCCGAGCCGTCCGTACCCGAGCCAGTTCAACCACGCCGTCCTACGCCTCACCGCTGCCGCTCCAACTTCGCCACCGTCCACCGCATCGGAGTTGTTCCTGCTACGCCGTCCTTCGCCACCTCGGATCTGCTTCCCCTCCGCCGACATAGGGCCATGGCAACACAGTCAAGAATTTGGCCATGGGTTCGTCCAAGGCTGCACCCACCTCCAAAACATCGGTTCCCCCGGGCAAAAGAAGAAGATCGCCGCGACATATGGAGGACACCACACTGGCAACCGGAAATGGTACCCATCTTCCCTTATTCGTGCAAATCTTACGTGCCTGCTTGCACGGTATTCATCCCACAGAAGACACTAGTTGACTGCTTCTTCTTGATACTAGATGTTCCAAGTAACTCGCGATGCACAAGGTTTCTCCTCAAATACTCTTTCACCTTAGCTAGAGGTTCGTCGCCCCCCCTGGATTTCAGTTCCTGGTCAGTTGATTCCCAATTAATGGAAGCATTCCCGGCATAACAGGCGCTAGTCCCCTATTATGCCGGGGAAGCAGCGTCTCGGTGTTTATATCTGGGGCATGTGGGGGCCTAGAGCTGCTGGCGCTCAATCTGGAGGTCGGCCGGGATTAAAGGGATGGCCTGGGGGCGCTGCCAAGCACGGCGGTGGTGTGAGGTCGAGGGGAGGGCGGGGCGGCAGAGGCAGGGGTCTAGGCCGGTGGTCGCTGGCGGTTCCAGAAAGATCGTCAACAGTGACTGGCGGGAGGTAGACGAAGGCCATCTGCCCGTTCCTTATAGATCGAACAGTTCATAAGAAAATCGACTGGCCTATTTATTTTCAGTCGACTGTTATCTTGATAGGACCACATGTGGTGGTGTGCTGGAGGAGTACATGTATTTCCCAGCCATCCTTGTGCTCATATGTTACAAAATCATACGGAGTAGAATCTAATTTTGTTTGCCATGAAATGTTGTAGAGCTATCATATGTCTCCTGTCATTTATTTTTCAGCCACCTGCTATCTGCTACTTTTACAGTGCACTAGTTCTGCACACACTTCACCCATACTCTCACTATTGTGTTTTTATGCAAGGGTATTTCAGACTCTGCTGCCTTGAGAGAAACAGAAAAGAAAAGAGAGAAGTCGCTCCAGCATCGTACGCGGATAGGACAGACACGTTTCAGCCATATAAAGGGTGCAGTGTTAGTAGATGGAGACGGTAAACGTAGCTCTGGAGTTGATGACCTCGCTCGCAATGAACCACCATCCCAGGTGCTTGCTTTAACTTTGCGGTGTCATATATGGTTGCATGTTGCATATGGTGTCTAGCTTGTATACGAAAGGCCGAAGTCGGTCTTTATTAAGACAAGGAAAGATATTTTTACATGAACCACCATCCCGTGAGCACCAGAAGACAAATAGCTAGTCAGGGCACTGGCCGAGCTAGTGACAAGCCCAGCACAGACATGCATCACCTGGAAGCCAACTAAAAAGCCATGATGGTGGCGAAGCAGCCCGCCTCCCACCAGGATCTCAGGTCCTAGATGATCATGCTCACCACTCCAGCCGAATGTCTATCTTGTATTGCTTCCAATTTGGTTCAATTGCATCTGCTTAGCTTACACATTATACCTTTGAATATGACATGCCTTCCTGTTTTTGGTACATACTAGTACATCTGTCTAATAACCATGTTCTTACATCAAACTAATGTTCTTGTGTATCCCTCATCAATCACTTATGATGAGACAGTTAGGCCAGTGGACTACTGTGACTAAAGATCCTCATTTAAAGAATGCAGTCGACCTCCGAATGATTCTCAAGAAAAAGCAAGGCTAGATGAAGATAGTGAATGTAGCTCTGTAGTTGATTACCGCATTTCCCCTACACTAGCATCGTAGGTGCTTGCTCTAACTTGGCAGCGTGATATGTGGTTGCATGTTGCATATGGTGTCTAGATTGTAATTCTTCCAATCTGGTTAAATTGCATGTGCTATTATGCTTAGTTTATACATTATACATGTTAATGTGGCATGCCTTCCTGCTTTTAGTACATAGTACATCTGTTTATTAAGCATGTCCTTACATAAAACTATTGTTTTTTTGTATCCCGCATCAATCAATATGACGAGACACCTTTAGTATATGCAGTGCGATATTAGTTGCATCTTTCATATGATTTATAGCATGTGCTGCTTCTAATTTGTTGAAATGACATTTAAGATGGGACGCTTTTAACTTGGCAGAGTCATATTGGTTGCATCTTTCATGTGGTGTCTAGCTTGCATTGATTCTTATTTGTTGGAATGGTTTCTGCTTAGTTTACACAAACAGTTGTGAATATGCCATGCCGTCCCATTTTTCGTACATATTCCATCCTGGTATCATGTGTTTGCCTTACATCAAAGTACTGATTGTCAGTATCATGCATGAATGAGTTCTGAAGAGTGAATTTTATTGGTTTTTCTTGTCGGTTTATTTGACAATTCAAAATCAATAAAGCGGAAGGAAGTTAGCATGACAGCGGATAAAGGTGCTCCTTCCAAACGGAGGGCCTCTATAGATTCTACTCCTCCATCCCCCCAAGATGATTTGCAAGACAACACATGCATAAACACTCAACGTAGTTGTGTTGATGATGAGCACGTCTCCCCTAGTGCACCATCACATGTGCTCCCTCTAACTTGGCAATGTTATATGTGGTTGCATGTTATGTATGATGTCTAGCTTGTATTGCTTCTAATTTTGTTGAATTCCATCTGCTTACTATACACATTATACTTGTGAATAAGACACGTGTTCTCGCTTTCTAGAACATACAATATCATCTATCACACCATGTTCTTACATCAAAGTACTACTGTTGTGTAACCTGCAACAATCACTTATCATAAGACACGTTTGACTTGGGAGTGTGATATAGGTTACATCTCGCATTCTTTTCTAGCTTGTACTACTTCTAATTTGTTGAAATGGCACTTATGACAAGACAGTTTTAACTTGGTAGAGTGATGTTTGTTGCATCTTTCATATGGTGTCTAGCTTTCATTGCTTCTAATTTGTTGAAATGCCTTCTCCTTAGTTTACACATCATAAGCTGTGAATATGCAATGCTGTGAATATGCAATGATACTAATGACGAGAGACCTTTAACTAGGTAGTGTGATGTTGTTTGCATCTTGCATATGATTTATTCCTTGTACTGCTTCACATTTGTTTAAACGCCATTTATGATGAGACACTGGTAACTTGGCAGAGCGATATTTGTAGCATATTTTGTATGGTGTCTACCTTCCATTGCATTGCTTATAATTTGGTGAAATGTCTTCTGCTTAGTTTACACATCATAGTTCTGGTTATCTCATGCCATCATGTTTTTCATACATATTACATCCTCCTATCATGTGGTTGTCTAACATCAAACTTTAGTTTGTCTGTATCATGCATCAACTTGTTCTGAAGAACTAAATTTTTATTCGTTTTTCTTGTCGGCTTGACTTAACATGGCACAGAGAAAGAGGAAGCAACACAGAATGATAGGGAAAGGGAAGCGGAAGAATCTTGCAGATTCTACTGGTACTGATGGTGCAATAGAAGGTCAAAGTCCAACGGAAAATTGTACAAACAGGGTATCCCGTGCTACACGAGCTGCAGAAGAAGCCAGACAGAAACAAATAGCTGCCACCAAGCAACCAGAGACATCCCTAGTTGTTGCAACACCCTCCACAGTTCCACCAGCTGCACGATTTACTCATTGGTCAACTCAGCTAGCAGCACGTTCCCAAGATCCCTTGCCACCTGACACTACTTCCGAAGAACTCTTGACACAAGATGAGTTGGCAAGATCAGATGAACTTTTTGAGCTTCAACAACAAGAAGGTAGTTGCTGGAGTCAAGTTATAGTTTCATGCTTCTTTATATGTAGTCTCACAGTTTGATGTACACTAACACTTCCTATGTTTGTTGTTGGACTAGCACCTAGGCGCAAGAGGAAACAAACATCAGGGATAATGCTCGATAGGTTAACTAAATCTAGAGGAGGAAGAATGGGGGTCCGTTTTGAGGCAGATTTAAAAAGGCCATGTGATGCTACAGAGTCAGCCAAGTTAGTATCAGAGGCAGCGGTTGCCGTTAGGTGTCATGTACGTATCTTCCCAACATGGATTCAGTATAGGAATGACAAAGACGAAACCCAGTTCAACACCTTCCTCGACCATTTATCTGTAAGTATGGTTATGTATGGAAACTAGTAATATCGTCTTGCTCTGTTCCATACTTTCTAGGTTGCTGATAATGAGACTCCCATAATTTTCAACAGATGAGGTTCAAGTTGGATAGCCAAGATGATGCAACCAGACAAACTTGCACCCATGTTTTCAAGTCTGCTCTGCGACAGTATCGGTATAACAGTGAGCTTGCCCAAACATCTCCAGTGGAAAATATATCAGATGAAGACTGGAGAGGCCTCGTTAAACACCTGTCTGATCCAAAGTATCAGGTACATTATATATATGTGATCAGATCACATGTTGAAGTCCTATTTACGCATGTGCCACACAAATATATCTTCTTGTAGGTGAACTGTTCAAAGAAGAAGGCCAACCGTACGAAAGTGAAATTCCAACAGACGACAGGATCTTGTAGCTGTATTGCACACTGCGAGGCTCTTGTAATTATCTGCTGTTTCACTCTTTTCACTATACCATATTATCAGATCTATATTGACTTGTTCCAAATGCAGAGGAAAGCCCGCAAGGACCAAAAAGTACCTGAACCAAATGATGTGGAAATCTTCAAGGATTGTCACACCAGCAAGACGAAGGGCATTACTACACCAGTCAAAGTCGCTGTTGTCAGTCCTTAATCCTCATGCCTTTGAACTACTACTTACTCTGACTTGTGCCTTGAACTGCATGGTTTGCAGCCAATGTCTATTACTCTTTTCAGTTTTATACCCAATTATCTTAGCGTATCATTGCACCTTACAAGGTTTAAAAGAGAGGAGTGATCTTCCTTTCATCTTGACATGTAATCTAGTTCCATGACTTGCCCACACAATGTTACAATTGCATGTTTGTCTGTTCTCAGTTGTTTTGTGATATGAATGATGTCATACTATGCTTACCGTATTACAAACTTTGTCTCTTTATCCTTAACTGTCAATACAATGTGAAGAAATAGACAATACATTAGCCATGGTACATGGTCATATGTTTGGAACCTGGTTTTATTATGTAGTTTGCAGTAAAATGCAACTAATATTTTAGATGGGTTCCCAGAATAAGTTCTGTATATAGACCCAAGCTATTTTGTTTGGTTTTTCTGCCTCCTTAATATCTTCTGTTCTGGTACTACTAATGTAAAAACTCAACTTTTCAACAAGCTATGGAAAAAATGGTGGAACCGCCACCTTCTGAAGGTGGCGAGGCAACTATAACCGCAATGTCGACTCTGTCAGTGGGTCAGTACATGTCCACTAACAGTGCCAAAAGCATGTTCCTGCGTAATACTGGGTTGGTTGTTAAGTCAATCTCGTCCAATCTGACTCATGATCAAGATATGCAAGCTCACAACAATGTTATATCTATGCTCCAGACACTTATCATTCCCTAACAAAGTCCCTTTGTGAAACAAGGATAGACATTGTTCGATGTCGTCAAGATATGCATGGTTTTGAAACCAGACTATCAGACATTTGCTATGTTGTTCAGGAGCCTAGGAGAAATGAAGGCGCAGGTCATGGTGCTCCATCGGACAATACATCATGAAAACGTAATACCAGTCAAATGAATCGAGCTCGAACTTCTGGTGGTGCATTTATCTGCCAGACTGTTAACTTTTATGCCAACCTTCCTTTTTGTTTTATAGTTGTAATTTTTTTGTTGCGATACAAAATTTGTTCTTAACGTGCAGCCACCGGTTGAAGAAAACAGCAAGCCATTTTGGTGTAGTGTAGGGTGCTCCCTATATTTGCACTGGTGGCGATCTTTGATGCCCAGTGGATGTATTCTATGCAATCGCCTTAATAGCCTAGCATTAGTTTCGGGCTTATTTATTTCCTAGTCTTCTTTTTCCCTTGTTTGCTAGTGGCTGCAACAACCATAGGCCATATACGGACCGGGGTAACCTTGACCCTACTACTAGCCGTAGGATCCATGGCCTCCTACGGGCCATCAATAAATGGGCCTCCAACAGGGCCGTAGAATCGGTGGGCCTCGGGCCGTCGGATAAATGCGTCTACATGGGCCGTAAACGGGCATAATTGGTATCAGACCAGCATGGTAACAGGCCGTTAACAAGCTGGAGTACAGCAAAGGTATAATTCTGTCACAGGCATAATGTGTCGTTAATGGGCCGGAATATAGGACGGGCTGGAAACGGCGCAATGGGTTAACAGGCCAGAAACAGACCGACACTTGCCATGAGCCGAATTTGGCCCATTAGAGGAACAGGCCAGTAACGGGCTAGAAGTAATCGAGGGCCGGAAAGGAGCCCAAGAACGTATGGGCCGTTAGTAGGCCGAAAGCTAACACGGGCTGCAAAAAGCCCATGTGAATCATGGGCCGTTAATGGGTACAAGGAATTTACTGTTCATTATGGGCTAGAGTCACTGTGGGCCTCTAAAGGGCCTAAAGATACGAAGGCCTCATATGGGCCGAAAGACGTCGTGGGCCATACATGGGCTGAAAGTGAAACCGACTGGTGTTATATTCAACGGCCCACATGACATTGTTGGGCCGATTTCGGGTAGGCCCTAACGGGCCGTGATTTACCGGGCCGTAAAATGGGTTATTTGCGAAGAGACCGTTAACAGGCTTTTCATGGGCCAGCCCGGTAACTTTTGACCAAGTGAAACGGGGCGGCCTTTGTAAGCTAAATGGGCCAGTGGTGCACCGTCGCACGTGTCAACATATCATAGGTGCCTATCTGACCCACTGACAAGCTGACACGTGTTTCCTCCGGCCAATCAGAATTTTACACGTGGAAAATTCCCATTGGTCCGGGCTATTAATGGGTTATCGGATCCAAAACTGGACCCGATAGCTTAACGGCGACCCGTTACGGTGGATGCCACGTGAGTAGAATATTTTTTGTGACATGCATTACTAGATATTGCTAGTCAAATACTAAATCCAGACGGACGTCGTAGTACTACTAAATTCAGACGATGGTGCTAGTACTAGTAGTATTACTACCAATGTAGTAGAACTGTACTACCCGTTGGTCAAATTATTACATGCTGCTCCTCACAGTGAAGTGACAAGACCTTGCGCCGGAGATGACACCTGAGTGTAGGCACCGTGTTCGGCATACCAAAGTCAGCCTCACCATCTGCAGTCACTATCATCATGGCTGTAGAGCTTGCCTTCTTACAACTAGCCGTGTTCGACATAATTTCCCATGCGTAGATGCCCGTGCATTGCACAGAACACCAAGATTGGGGGTGGATGGCGCCGGCAGCGGCCATCGTGCCAGATTTTTCCATGGACTTTTAGATGTGGTGGGGAGGAGATAAGGCTGATTGTGAGAGACAAGGAGTTGTTTGTAAATAGGGAACAAGTGCGGGCATCTTTTTGCAAAACTGCAGAAGTTTGGTTTGTATGCGTCAGATCTAGATCCGACGGCTATTGGTGAAAGATGACAGGCACAACATCATCACCAACTCAGGACCTCTTTGATTCGCAGGATTTTGAAAACGCAGGAATAGGACACGGCAATATTACAAGTTTCAAATTGATATTACAAATGTAGGAGTAATGTTGCACCTACGAAGAGGGAATTACTAGGAAGTTTACGTAAGAACTTTCGTTACTTTAGGTGGATGCAACATTATTGTACAAACTAAAATCCACCGCCCTGACAAGTCACTAATGTGCAAATAAATTTTCGAGCCTCTGGCCACTTGATGTTTCAAAAAAAATTCAGCTTCTGCGGAGACTTGGTCATTTAGGCTTAGACACTTGCGGTGATCAGCACGCCATTCATTGTTTCTCCAGAGAACGCCAAACCTCATTACCTTGAGTACACTTCCCTCCAGAACAAAGAACCTGGCCAATTTAATCTCAGATGTGCTGCCTCGGTAGTCGATCAAATCAATTTTTGTAAGATGGAGATCAAGGCATTCGATGAGATTGTTATAGTGTAGCACATTTTTCACTTTCGGGTCTTTTTTATCTACAAAAGAAGAGAACATATTAGAGCAACCGGCTGTATAAGATTGCCGTGTCATCAAGCGGTACCAATATCATTCGCTCATACGATAGGGTTGGCTGGCTAGCGAAATTTTTTCACTCTCTCTCTGTCTCTCTCTGTCTGTCTCTCTCTCTCTCTCTCTCTCTCTCTCTCTCTCTCTCTCTCTCTCTCTCTCTCTCTCTCTTTCGTCTCATTTACCTAGGAGCACATGAAGAGCTTGGGCATTTGTAGCCTTCCAGTATGTGTACGATGCCATATTTCTCAAAAGTATGCCACATAATACCCATCAATGTCAAATCAAAAGATTTTGGCACCGCTCTAGCGATGTGAGAGAGTTGGCACCGCTGTGCACACAGACCCACATGTATAAACAAATCAATCAAACCAACTACACCAGCCTCTCACTCTCCCAAACAAGTGTTATTTTATTGCCTCGGTCCTCTCCCTCTCCCACGCAAGTATTTTTTCATTGCGTGAGTTAATTTGGCACCGGAGCAAAGTAGGTGATCCAGATTGGGGCACCAGGTGAGCAATGGAGGGTTATCGATGCCAAATGCATCACAAGTGAATTTGGCACGTGTTTTGACCTACATAGTGGAGGGCCGTTATAGCCCACTATCGTACTACCTCGTATTTAGCGTAAAATTTTGACCATAGATTTACCTAAGAAAATGCCAATGCATGTCGCCAAAAAATATACGATTTGAAATTATGTTCAAATACGAATCCAATGATGTAATTTTTAGTGACATGCATTAACATTTTGTCAGTTAAATCTATGGTCAAATTTTGATACTACAAAATAGGAAGAGTAAACCAAGACGGAGGTAGTACTTGCTCTTAGGGTAACCACACAGTTACTAGTCTAAGTTACTTGCCACTATGACTAGCCTAGGCTACTATAGTCTTACAACAAAAAAGATGCAGGTGATCACGTGAGAAAAAATACTAAAAACATTTCTTTCGATTGCACGCGTGAGATGCGATTTTGAACACTACACTTGTCATCGTAATTTGGGAAAATTACGAAAAAAATTGAGCTACGTTGTGATTACTGTTTACTAATAGGAAAGAAGTTTCACCTCGATGAGTAGCTTCTCCGTGCATGGAAAGCATGTAAGGTATCCAACAACTTGATCCAGATTGGGGCCGATAGATCTTATTACCAAGATCTTCACTGTGCACATTAACTGGGTCAAGCTTGTGGGAATCATTTTCTGGATGACAGTCGTAAATACATCAAGAAGAAATTAAAAAATGTGAATTTCAAGAAGATGGAGAAGAAGATGAGTGTTGTACCTGAACGATTACGGATCTAATAAAGAGTTCGGAGAATTTGGCAGACGAGTACACCAACGCTGTCAATTTTGGCGCGTAAATGACCCTGATTTTTGTTGGACCTTCTAGATCAGATACAAGCAATCTCTCAAGGAAAAGGCGCATTCTCAATGACCATAACGTGGAACAGCTGGAGCGATCTCTTCCCAATTGATGTCTTGTTGCGGGGCCAGCAAGACACGTAAATCCATCATAGATTCATCGAGGCGATGTGGAGGCTAATGAACCCGTGGATCTGCTGAAGATGAAGGTACTCGAGCACGGTACAACTGCGAAGCAGGTGCTCCATAGCCATCTTCGATATGCCAACATCGAAGAGGTCGAGCTGCTTGAGTTCAGGGAGAAGAAGGGCCGACGCGACATTAATCTGGGGAAGATAGCAGGAGCTGAAGCTTGTGCGGCGTAGCGTTGGCGTGAGGCGGAGCGCGGATGACGGCAGAGAGCGACATCATCTAGCTTCAAAGTTGAGCTCCTTGAGCTGATCTAGGGCGGGGGATAAGAACCACTCGTCGAACTTGGCTTGGACCTTGCAGTTGGTACTGAACATGCAGATGTCAAGGCGTCTGGCTGGACCAGGGTGCGATGAAAGGATCTTGGAGACTGCAGCCATGCGTTTGCAATCCCCACCGCAGAGGCAACTATCAACGGTGAGGTTGAGGGGGACGTGACGCCAGAGGGGGTGCCACCGCCGGGAGAGCAGGGTGGTCCGCACGGCAGATTTGGTGGCGAGGAGGCCGATGATGACGAGCAGCTTGTCATCGGGGAGGCTGCTGATGAAGTCCAGGCTTGCCGGATGCGGTTTTGGCTTGAGTCACCTCCGCTTGTTGGCTGCCTCGCTGTCCATCTCAGTCGGCGGCGACGCCGGTGTACACGTGTGCTGGTGTGTGTGTTGTGTGCTGGGTGTGCGCGAGTGCGTCCTTTTGTGCATGCCACCGCGCAGCGGTGAAGTGTGCGTGAGTGTGTCCTTCACGCGGAAGACATGTGCCCTCAATTTACTAGCATGCAGGGTGCTACCCCGAGTGGTTTCAACTTTGTTTACTTCACCGCGTGTCAGATGGGCCTCTAGTTTACTTATTTTCACCCACTGCCACATGGGCCAGCACACGAAGATAGAGAACACGAGCTAACAAGGAAGCATGTGGACTGGTTGACCGATCAACTAAAAAATATACGAAGCTATACGCTGACACAGTGACCATATAATCTCTCAGTATAGAGAGTTTGAGTGAGAGGGGAGGCCCGTGAGAGATAGCAGAGAGAGAGAGAGAGAAAGAGCTACTCCCTTCGTTCGATAATGTGGTGCCAACTTTTTTTTAGAAGTCAAAATTTTGAAACTTTGACCAAGTTTACAAAGAAATGACTTATATCTACAATACCAAAGATAAATGATAGTATGAAGTAAGTACATGTTGTGATGAATCTAATGATCGTTCCAGATGTAAATGTTTTTCTCCACATATACCTGGTCAAACTTTTCTGAGGTTTGACTTTTCTAAACATCCATATGCTTATGGACGTGAGAGAGTACCTAACTAGAGAGAGAGAGAGAGAGAGAAATAGAAAGAGTGACTGAAAAAAGTGTGTGTGCGTGTGTGAAAGAGACATGGACAACACATGATAAAACTAGAGAAAAAGCTTGTGTGTCTTATGCAAACATATCACACATGCATCTCAACAATGGAAGCAAGGTGAGGAGATAGTGTGTGGTTGTTTGCAAGCGAGAGAGAAAGACCCCTAGCACGTGGCCAAGAGGGGTCTGACAAACAAGGGAGAGAGGTCGAGAGAGACGGAGAAAATGCAGACATGGGGAGGAGAGAGTGTATGTTTGTCATAGAGAGATCCCTTGGAGATCGTGATGGGACTACATGGGTGGGAGATCGAGTGACAAGGTGTGTGCGTGATAGAAGATACCCCGAGAGATGTCGAGATAGACGTATGGATGGATGGAGACAATACATGTGTTCCTGATGGCTAGTGAGACATAGTCATACTTAGGGGGGGAGTGCGTGCGCCTATGATGGAGTGAGGGATTATGGTACTTAGGGGGGGGTGCGTGTCACATAGAGAGAGAAAAAGGGCGGAGAGGGTTAGATGGGTCTATGTAGCGCGAGCGAGACATGTGTATGTGTGAACGAGGGAGATATAAAGTTTGAGAGAGATAGAGGAGCCCCGATAAGGCTGAGTGGTGCGTCAAATAGCTGAGAGGGGGAAAGAGACATTCCATCCGCTCGATAATGCAGGGCATATAATTTTTTTAGAAGTCGAACTTTGGAAACTTTGACCAGGTTTACGCAAATATTATTTATATCTACAATACCAAAGATACATCATACGCATCTCATGATGAATCTAATGATATATGTTTGCCGTTCTAGATGTAAATGTTTTTCTCCACGTGCATGGTCAAACTTTGTGATGTTTGACTTTTCAATAAATCTATATGCTATGGACCGAAGAGAGTAGCTAAGTCAAGAGAGATCAAGTGCGTCTGAAGGAGAATGAGTGAGTGTGCAAAAATAGTATGTGTGTGAAACAGAAAGGTACAACAAATGATAAATTAGAGAGAGATTGTGTGTGTTTGTTTCTTATGCAAACATATCACGCATGCATCTCCGAGATAGAAAAGCAAGGTGAGGAGATACACGAAGATAGCTAGTGCGCGACTGTTTGAAACAGAGAGAGACACTCCTATAGCACATGTCCAGTAGAGGTCTGGCCAACAAGGAACAAAGGTCGAGAGGACGCATGGAGAAGATGGACGCATGGGGAGGGAGAGAGGGTTTGTTTGTGATAGAGAGATCCCCTCGAGATCGTGAGGGGACTATGTGGGTGGGAGATCGAGGGACAAGGTGCGTGTGCGATAGAAAGATGCCCCGAGAGAAATTGAGATAGACCATGCACATGTTTGTGATGGAGACTAAGAATTAGCTAGTCATGTACATATAGGGGGGACTGCGTGTGCCTACAATTGATTGAGAGACAATCATACTTGGCTAGGCATGAGATTGTGTGTGTGTGTGTGTGTGAGATGGAGAGAGAACGAGGGAGAGAGATAGAGTTTGAGAGAGAGAGGGAAGAGCTCTGAGACTGTGGAATGGTGTGAGAGAGAGTTACGGGCAACGAGCCACGGAATTTGTGTGCGTACGTGAGTGCACCCAAGATATTTAGCTTGGACTAGAGAATCATACATAGTGTGCGAGAGAGACCTATACATGGAGTATATATGCATGCAAAGTAGAAAGACCCCCCACACACACAAAGAGAGAGAGAGAGAGAGAGAGGGAGAGTGACCAACAAGGTTTTTGTGTTGGATGTGTTCGATAGAATTGAAGTTTGTCGGCGAGAGAGAGAGAGAGCAGGAGTTCGGGAGAGGAGGAGGTCGTGTTTTATGCATCAAAGGCTGATATAAACCATGTTTCGATATAAACTTGCATTCAAATATTTAAATTGGAGAAGCCGTTGTCTGCAATCCACACATGAACGGAGATATGCGTATCAAACAAGTTCATTAATTTGACTTTCAACATGTTCATGAAGTACTATAATATAGTACAACATGCTACTCAATTGAGGTGTTCAATTTTGGATTTAGTTCACAATTTTGAGCTGGTGAACGAGCTATTTCATTGAATCGAGATATTTCATTTTGGGTTTGATTCCCGTTTTTGAGTGGTTCAACCATTTGTCATATAGTAAATCGTTAGCAACGAGAATGTAAAAACACATTACTCCCGAGCATCATCTCTCCATCTAAAAAAGAAGTGGCAAGCTAATATTTCAAAATTTGATTCGAATCGACTTGGTAAGGTAGACGTGGATGCTCGTTCTACCAAAATTTGAACAAACCATTGAACACCCTCTGCTCGGTGGAATTCGCTCGAGCAAATAAATGGGAGATGTGAAATTAACGGCCTATGTGGGACACACATCAATTGGTCAGTTGTACATCGAGGGTAGGTTCGTAACTTCATCCAAGCGTGCCATCTCCTCGGCTGAAATGACATGTGCCGAATAATTCATAAACCATGGGCGGCAAAACACCCTCTCGCCCGAAATCACTCGCGCTGACTATTTCAAAACACGCACTCCTCGCCCAAAATAGCTCGCGCCCAGTATTTCAATACACGCCCTCCTCGCCCGAAATCACTCGCGCCCACTATTTCAAAACACGCCCTCCTCGCCCAAAATCGCTCGTGCCCACTATTTGGGAGAAGCAAAGTTACTCTACTATCCCCGACCCTCAGTACACAGATCCAAGCCGAGAAGCCTAAAGGCAGGGGTAGAACTGTAACTCCCTCCCACATTTCAGACAAATGTGTCCGTAAGACATGGCTCCCCCTCCCAATTCCCCATTCATACCTATGGGTGCCAAATCATCTTCTCCCCAAGCTCCCTTCTCCCCAGCCGCGAAACCTCAGCCCCTCCTCACTATAACAAAACAGACTTTAAGTAACACAATCATGTAACACATACAAAAATGTGTGACAAGGTAATTTCCAGTAACACCTCATTTTGTGTTGGCGGCAGGTAGTAACACATACAATATAAAGCCCCAAAATGTGTTACATCGGTATATTGCAGTAACATATAAATATGTGTTAGTACCATTGTGTTACATATGTTTTCACATAGTAACATATAAGTATGTGTTGGTGGCATATGTTACGAACATTACGATAGTAACATAATCATTAGTTGATCATAGTGTTACAAGTTATATTATATGGGGAAATGGAAATACTAAAATCAACTATATACAGACATCACCAATACCTTCACACATAGCCCACGTACAACGTGTTTTTTTATAAATACCTTTTTATATTGGTAAATAAAGTTTTCATTTTTTGGGCAATATGGTACAAAAACAATACAGTTTCATACTAAATACTCATACGGAACTATTTCAATATGGTTGCAGTGAATATCATATTAACCATACTTTTACGCGGTTTTTGGATGAATTGATGACCATAAATGCAAATGCACACTTTAAAATGATCATGTCAAATTAACAATTTAACGCCGGTACTCACGAAGGAGTGGAAGACCAACAGCAAACGAAAGTGCACTTTTGAACATAATTTTATAAACTGTACTGGTCCGCTCCTCATTCGATTTTTTAGGTGCGTCAGTCTTTAGCAAAAAGCCAGTAATAAAATGACAAGAAAATCATGTGTAAACTAGGAATTGAACCATTGACCTTCAGTCACCACACGTCCAACACCCCTACCAACTAGGCTAGCCACAGTTTGTGATTCCATAGTGGATTATAACCAATAAATGATTCATTTGATTAGAGGTCAATTCTTTTTAAATAACTTAAATATTCCAGTTTTTTGTCGCTGAATGAATTGAACCGGCAGTCTGACCGATAAAAACCTAAACCGGTAGCCTCAACGGTTCAACTGTCAGTCCGATTTTTAAAGTAGGCTTAAGAATTGTAGATCCGTACAACTATAGCATCAATCAACCACTAAACAACAGTCTAGTAGACCAGTATTGTACTAGCATGAAACCGAAAAAAGAACATTGTTCCAGTGCTAGTAATTTTTTTCCAGAAGAACACGGACACACTCCAGCCAGTACAACATTTTTTTAGAAGAACACCCACACACTCCAAACAGCACAACACAAGAATTATCCGTAGCAGTAAGCAAACAAGCAGTTGTTAGGCAGTGTACATCGCCTAGTTGACCGGGTGGCAAGATGGCTAGGGGCCAGCTGTAAGTGCAAGCACAAAAATCACACACGCACAACGCCTAGCACCTAGCTGCAAGTGCAAGCCACAGAAGTCACACACACAAAGGCTGGTTTACAACAACAAAGAAGAAACCACTGAATCAGACGTCCAGGTTTTGACACGAAACAAAAATCCCAAATTAATCAAAACGTCAATTTCAAACAACATAAGCTTAGTTTACAAGACGGTAAATCTAACATAAAGTGTATCTATCTCCAATGACAATCTGTCATACATAACTTAGTAACAATTTTCTGAAATTTTCTAAGCTTCATGTTTGAAGAGCAAAAACTATGCAAACATATAAAAGTCCACTAAAAGAGCGCATAGCTTCATCTTCCAGTTTAGAACAATCCTTCGCCTCCACTTGCAAAATTTCCTGCAAAATAAGATTCACTGAAGCGCATGAGCAGAAGTTCATTATAAATCAGAAGAGTCAGGTTATTTTCAATACATATATGGACTGTAATAACAACCCTAATGATGCAAATCATTTTAAAGTTTCGCCATCACTAATTCCACGTTCTTTTGCTTCGCCGTGATAGAAACATTATAGTAAAAAAACGCAAAGATAGAATGAACTGAGAGTCAGAGAGTGACATATATCGACCATCCAAACATCCAATAATCTAGTAGGTTCCGCTTTAAATTGAAAATCAAATCGTGTTAATATTGATCAATCATTGATCACTGTGAGCTGAATTGACTGGACACCGTGAGCCAGGTAATGCATGGAACATGAATAGGCAAAAAGGAACATATCTTTTGGGACACAAGAATCCTTATGTAGCCTCTTCCTCTCTGTCAGCCTCGCTTCTGGTACTCGACTACTTGATGATGGTAAGTACCTGACCATCGTCCATGCCCAGGCAAGAGAGGCAGACTTGGCTTGGCTTGATTTGGTCAATTGATCGAACATCTCGTAGGCGAGCTGAGCACGAAGCAGGCAGCAGGAGAGGTGGTGAGGTCGCTAAAGGAGCTCGGAGCAGGAGCGGGGCGAAGATTGGCTGCTGGAGGAGGCCAGTGTTGTCAACGCCGCCCCTGTTCACGTACCTGCAGCAGAAGAGCAGCATCGCTCATCATATACACTAATAATCTCTAGTTCTCTGTCACAAAAAGGACATAATGAGATATAAATCACCGTATCACCATAAACTTCATCACATCACCAACACTAAATAGCAAACCAGAATCAGTACTCAATCAAATGCAAGTCTTTCTCATAGTCATTCGTAAAAAAAGTCTTTCTCATAGTCTCAAACAACTCTTCCTCATAATCTCAGAACACCAAATAGCAACACAATAAAACTGAAATATAAATTACCAAATACCAATCTCTAATTCTTTTCCCTAATCTCTCTAATTCTTTATCAACTATTGTCATCAGGCCAGCAAAAGCAACACAGTTTAGTAGTTCTAGTTCACAAACTTCACAAGTTGACGTATCACATATGGATGCTTCGATAGAATAGAAGAATTGGTAATCAGAGTGGAGAAGAAAGAGATCATATTACCAGCGTCGGTGATCGGGGCGTCCTGGTCGGGAGCGGAGGAAGGCTACCATCGGTCGTCCTGGTCAGGAGCGGAGGAAGGCGACCAGCCGTCGTCCTGGTCCGCAGTGTGTATCGGAGGGAGGGCTGGAGTAGCTGGACCTGCAGCGGCTGGACGGCTGGACGCTGGAGACCAGGCGGCGGCGATGGCGTCCCCTGGACGGCTGGGGTCGCTTGACCAGCACGCAGCACAGCGGTGGCGCGGCCGCACGAGGAGGCATCGGAGTGTCCGTCCTGGGCTCCTGGCGGCGCGGGGCGGCGTCGCCGTGCCGTGCAAGGGCGGCGGCGGAAGGGCGGTGGTGCCCTATAGTGGAAGGGGCGGCGGCGGAAGGGGGCGAAAGTGCACCGATTCGGGGAAACCCCTAGATTATCCACACGAAAATAAATCAGACGATGGGCTTTTGGACCGGTTCGCTCGTTTTTGGGCCTTTCCGCCGGTTCGCTCGCTTTTACCAAAAAAAAATCATGCACGGAACGGTCCATGAAGATTAGCCAACTGCCAATGTCACCGGTTCCGGTTTTTCTTGGTCCTGTCCTTTTTTTCGAACTATAATACAAGGTAATAGTGGGGCTGCTGCGATGTCCCATACTCCCGACGGTTGTCTGTCTTCTGTTAGTGGACTCGACCGCCGGTGTAAAGTCAATCTGTTACCTCTTGGGTCATAGGATCACGTAGCGACACCGGTCATCGCAACATCATCGTGCCCATCGCTTTGTTGTGGCAACCGCCGTCACCCTCTCGCATCACTGTCATTGCAACATCGTCGGTGGTCGGTCACATCTCAAGCATCCACCAACACCACTTTGTAGCACCACCACATGTGTTCTCAGCGCCCATCCAAAGTCGCCCACCACAATGGTCACAACTTTATCCCATGCCGATCTTAGCTCTCATGGGCACTCGCATGGGAATGACATGATCTTGGTCGAGGTGACCGATCAGGAGCAAGATCTCCCCATATTCTTTGTCGGCCTGTTGCCATGTAGGGGAAGGAAGGAGGAGACTGGATTGATGTGCCAGCCTCTCAGATCCATCGTTCCCAAGTTCTTTGAAGGTTGCTTCAGATGTCCATTGTTCTACCATATGCGTTGCTCATTCTTCATGAGCAATAGATTAGTTTCTTTTATTGGGAGTTGGTCTGGTTCCATATTGTCCAACGTTAGCGAGAGCTATGACGACACCACAACAAGGAGTCCATCTATGATAGTTCCGTCCGAGGTCTATTACGATCACCACTACCAATGTTCACCATCATCTCGTGGTTAGTACAACCATCATCGCCGATGTTACGGTGCCGCTTAGCTCTCGCGAGGTAGAGAAGCATATGCTCCATTTGGTCAAGGGTAACAGATCAAGGACACAACTGAATATCATGAGTCGTCGTCAACCTCAATGTTTTTTATATCAACTGGATCGTAACCTCATGCTTAAAGTACCTTGACCAGACAACATCACAATTAAACTTATAGTTTGATCTCTTGTAAGCAAGGGTACACAACCCACGTCCTCTTTTCGCCCAAATTAAAATTCATCACCTAAATGTCTTAATTCCGCCCCCACCAATTTTATCACAACATGACTCGTCAATGTAAAAGAAAATGTCGATTACGAATCACGGCCGCCCTCGGGAGCGGTGTCGCTCCCATCGCAACAAATGACATCGCTCCCCAAGGACGCGGCAACGCCGCCCGCTGGTCACGACAACAACATCGCCATCGCCGCCGCTCAAGAATCGACCGCCGATTGTCATGACAACACCGGCGTGCCCATCGCTCCACATCAGGATATCCTACCACAACAGCGCTTAGTACCCATGGCAGACCCTCCCTGCATTCCCATGAGACTCTGTTATATGTTATATTGCATATGTTATGTAAATACACATGAGAATACAAATCATAACTTTATGCTGGTCTATTATGGCCAATGCTTATTCTCCAACAGGCGTTGAGAAGCGAGTGAGGAGCGTCTTGTATACTTTTGTGTCGTCTACTACTGATTCGCGTGGTGGTGACGGTTTCCAGAAATTGCTTGTTTCGACACTGGTTTGGGGGATGCAGGCAGGCAAATACGATGTTCTTCATCGATTTTGTTGGCTGAAGACATCGAATTTGAGGCCCAAGGTGCACGGGGTTGAACCCCAGCCGTGTTATGCCTTCATGTATATGTATGTTTTGTCAAGAATTTTTGGAAATGTAGACAAAATTCCAATTTTACAAAACCGAGCTCCATGGAGCTCGGCCTCCAAAGACAATATCCGATTACTATTTAACTATATCTAATTTCCCTCTCAATAATAGATAAATACTAAAATATGCTCCATTTTTTATGCAAAAAAAAACATTTAAGATAATTTTCATGCCAAACGAATAACTATATGTAACAGTGTCCCGGTTCTTTCAAAACAATTTCCCTTCAGATTTCCCTTGATTTTTTCTGCCGGCGCTAAATCTCTAATATTCCCGCTTACTTTTCCCTCCATTTATAACCAACAAAAGGCTAAATAAACTGGGTCTCAAATCCGATCTACATCCAGCCCAGCCGCTATCTCTCCGCCCTCCAACGCCCAGCACGCCCCCTGTTCGGCGGCTACGTCGCCGCCCTCGAACGCCCAGCGCGCCGCCGCCTGTAGCCCCTCCCAGCACCCGCGCCCCCACCCACCTCAACCCCCGGATCGATCTATCGCTTCCTCGACCTACCTCGGCGCCAATTGGATTGCTGCGGCGACGGCCTCGTCGATCCTCAGCTTCGGCACCTACATCCTGAAGGGGTACGATCTCGTGTTTGGTATGGATCTGAACGGCCACCCCTTCTCAGATCTGCCTGCTACGAATTCCTTATTTGGGTCGGGAGCAAGCTGTAATCTCAGTACTTGTACTTGTTCATCCATCTAAGTGTTTCACCTCTGTACTAGGACTTTCATCCATCTGATTCTTTAACCTCTGAACCTTTCACTCGTACGTTTCTCTGATTTCTCACCCCGTGGCCACCTTGCTGCTGCTGCTTCACTGACTTATTGGGATGGCACATGAGGCAACATGCTGCTGCGTTTGGAGATTTCATAAAAAAAGACATTAGCATGTAGCAAACCATGAGAGGGTATTCAACAAAACGAGCTACAACACTAAACTGATGGGTCACCAGTTTAGGATCAGTAGCAGACCATGGACAATTTTGGTCTAATGAATAAAGCAAAGGTACCAGGGTAAAACAAATCAGATGAGGAATGTTACACGCATGAGTACTCACCCATGAGAGCAGGACAATATGTCCTGTTGGAATTGCTGCATGTTCATCGGCACACAGTCAGTCAACAACTCGAGGAGCACGACAATGTGCGCACTTCACAAAAATCACCACCTTCTCATCCTAGTGCCACACATGAATCCAGCACAAACCGGTAGAAATTAAAATAAGTAGCATGCGCAAATGTCCCGGATTCTTAGTCCGATTTTTAACTTGTTATCTCAAGTTCCAGCAGAAGATTTTTTAATGAATATCTGTCGATTGAGCGTTGTGTTTTCAAACTAGATAAGATTTTGTTCATAGGCGCATCTTATATCCAATGGCATTGAGTGTGGGTGGCTGGACCATGGTCTTGAATCTCCTCTCTCTATTTCGAGTTATGATAAGCTGATAGTGCATTGGCATGCTACTGTGTACCTCTTTGCCCTCTCCATTCACATGTTTCTTTTGGTCGGATTGCTTGGTTCTCATGCGACCCAAATTGCAGAGGAGACGTCCACAACTTGTACTGCTTGGTTTCCCTGTCCAAGACTCAAATCTTGTCCTAGGTGGATTCTCCTTTCTCCTTCCCTCATTTATCTTGTACGAATTCATGTCTATTCGCAATTTAAATTGTGCTTGTGATGTCATTATTTAATCTGTCTTTACTTGTAATGGTTTTATTGACACTTAATTAGTACTTTTCTTAATCTTGTACTCCCTCCGTCCAGAAATACTTGTCATCAAAATAAATAAAAGGGGATGTATCTAGATGTATTTTAGTTCTAGATACATCCCTTTTTATCCGTTTTGAAGACAAGTATTTTCGGACGGAGGGAGTATTACATAAGGAAGTACGCAAGCACAGGAGAACAAGCTTGTCACCTTTTTTGGAACATGCCAAAGGGGCAAAGAATAGTTGTAAAATGCAATGAAGAAAGCTAGCCTTTTGAAACAAGCTTGCCAATTGTTTGGAACATGCCAAAGGGAATAATGGAATAGAAGAGGTAAATGACTTCTTTGTCCCTTCCTTTTGTATGCATTTATATCAATATTTTACTCATACTTGTTAGATCTGTAGGAAAATCTCCAATCAAATCATACTGGCATTTCTCGATTACAAATACTACATGGTAAAACAAAGGTAATGTCATTACAATATCATTGCTTTTCACTTGAAACCTTCAGATTAATATTTCAGTTTGTAGAGAATCCAATGCAATGGACCTGTTGAGGCACGCTTGTCTATGAAACATGACATTTCGAGGCTAATAATCCGTCGCTGCTCATGCCAAAAAGTTATGTCTAGACTTACTCTCACTCATGTCACAAAGATAGAATATAAAAATATTAATTGCTTACCGTTGTTGTGTCATGGAACCAGCATGGCGAGCATGATGATGTTGGTCAGTTACAAATTCAACAAAAAATCATCGTCGCCACAAGACATTGTTATTGATTATGTGCAAAAGGTAAGGTTTGTGTGTTTTTGAGTAGCAGAAATGAGGGATATGAGGGATCGTTTGTGTGTCTAGACATTGTTTTTCTGTGTTTGTGTGTTTTTTCTGTAGCTCTAGGATATGAATATCATTCCATCTACTATTTGTCTCTTTGTAGGCAAGGGAAATGAGGGATCGCGCAGTTGAATATTTTTCAAGACTAGACAAGCAGGGGACTAGAACTGAACGCCCACATCCAGTTCACTAAAAAAGGCGTACTTCTTGATCAAGGTAAAGATCCGCCAAGGGGCATGGGTTTCTTGTACTCAAATTCCCAACCCAAACCAATCTAACATGCCTCCTTGAAAATGACTTACATTACAAATCTACAAGTAAAGGATAACTTCAACCAAGCGTGAGCAAGTGAGGTGTCCTTGGGCATTACACTTTGATGGCTAGTCCAGTTTATTTAGTTTTTATGGGGGCATGTATTTTACGATGCCATTAAAATAGAGATCATATTGTTCATGCAAATTATATTATTATTGTTGTTGAATGCTAATAATGATCATAACTTTTAAAGTAGTTTTAAAGACTTCATCATATCCCAACAAGCAACACGTTGTATGGTACTTTTCTCGACTATTGATCCAGCTACTAAGGCTGGTGGTATTGAGTTAGTTTCTAAATTTTTCCATGTGCGCATAGATGAACCTATTCTTGATAATGAGGAGTTAGTAAGGGAAGTTTACGGTTGCAGGACAATTGGTGAAGCTTTCTCTCAGGATACTTAATTGCTTGGCCTTCAACTTTTGTAAGTTGAAGTCTTTTCTTCCATATTTCGAGATCATATTTGTGTATATTTAATTACATAACTATAAGGTCCAATTTTCTTTTACAGATTTGAAACAAGGATAATTGACTTGCAGTTGAATACTTCGGTTGGAACAGGAAGCAAATAAAATTTGAAGATTTTACTTCCCAATAGTTGTAGTTTACATTGATAGATTGAAAAATGTAATATTATTCAAAAGATCTTTTTCTTTTGTCTAATTTATGCAAATGCCATGGTGTAATATTCTCCATACTTGTGTTTTCTATAGTTAAATTGATATAAATGATATGATGTTGCACCTAAGAATATTTGTATTTATTTATTGAAATGCATAAGTATAATACACTCTTGTATATTCATAGTACATATCTTGATATTTTGAATTGGTGTATCTCCGTGCTTCAATTTCTCTACCAATCTAACCGTGGCAAGCAAAATATAAAAACAATTAACTATTTTACAATTACAGTGTTTTTATTAAATAAATGTATATTTCATAAAATGGGTGTTGAATTTTATGGTTAATAATTAAAAAATAAAAAAAGTAATTATGTTGCCATATTAATATAGTAGTGTTACTGATAGTGTTACAATGGTTACAAAATTTGTTACTCTGGAAGTTGACAACTATAAATTATAGTTTTACGATATTTGGATATTATGTTACTACTTGTGTTCCAACGATAAAAATATATGTTACCAATTGTGTTACTATAGTTACAAAAACATGTTACCAACAATGTTCTATGTCTACAAATATATGTTACTATGTGTGTTACTATAATTACAAAAATGTGTTAACTGCATGTTTGGTAACACATAATATGCATGTTACTATAATCGAATAGTAACACATTTTTTAACATATGGTAACATATACTATGTGTGACCGTTGACATCACTTAGTAACACGGTCTAATGGAACACATTTGAAACTGTGTTACTATATGGCCTGGTAACACTCTTTTGGGCCTGTATTAACATAACTCGGTGTTACAAAAGCTCTGTCCTGTTGTAGTGCCTCCATGGCGCCCCCACCGCACCAAATTCACCGTTGCCCTCCTCCCCAATGTCAGAGACGCTGTCCGTTCACCGTCGTGCACTGGGTCGTGTGCCTCTTACTCAGGTCACGGAGTCGCCTCGACGACGGACGCTGCGTGAACTGCATCGAACCGATTCACCCCACCATTGTGCACGCAGCATCGAGCGAGGCCTGGCGCCGCTTCCCGTGAGGCGTCGACCTTTGCGACATCTTCGCTTGCCGGTAGCCATCAGAATCGCGGGTTCACCGACTCGGCAGCTAGAGCTGCCTACTTCACCGGGCTGCAAGATAGGTCGTTCCCTCATCTCAAATCACTTTCTATAGGCGTCAGTTGTCAGAATTTTTATTCTGGGCCAATCGATTGCCAATGGGAAGCAGCACCCCTCGAGGCGGCGGAGCTCCTAGGTTGCCGGTTGGCTGGTGTCTAACGTAAGGGTGCGGGGGCGCAAGTTCTCCACGGAAGCAGCGCTTAGATGGCTATCTTAGAGTTGCGTGTCTTGAAGGTACTGCCGCCGCCGGATCTGGATGACGGCGAGTCTTTGTGGATTGGCCGGGGGCGGCGCAACCACGGCAGTGCGGTGGGGCGAGGAGCAGGGTTTTCGTCAGAGCTCTTGCGTCCACGGACGACAAAGGCAGGGTGCTCTGCCAGTGGTCGCTGGCTCTTCAGGGAAGATTCCGAACAGTGTTAGCCGGGAGGCACAAGACGGCCATCAAGTCATCCATCACGGACAATACCAAAATAAAATAAAATCGCGTGACCCCAATTTAGTCTATATTCAACAGACGTGTGACCACTCTCGTACCTTGCCGTTGATCTGTTAGGGTATTTCTTCAGATCAGAGATATGTGTCATTCTTAACATTATGCGTTTTCTGCATCTTCACCCACACCGTCTTCGGACTCACCACAACTGCTCCAACAAGGGAAGCATACACCAGAAGGGAGCTATAGTCCCCACTCAACAGTTCCCCGCACCGAATGCGCGTGCCCAACATGGACAACCATAACAACTGCAGGGCCATCGACAAGTCAAAGACATGATGCTCACTCCTATGGATGGCGGCAAGATAGGTTGTACCCTCATCTTACTTGTGTGCAACATTTATGGCTTTGTTATTCATCTAAGCATGGAAAATAGATTATCACATTTCACTGTATATTCATGCTGATCTCTTACGGGTCTTGTTCAGGAGTTAACGTTGTTCCATAGTTCAGCTAAGAGACTTGTTCTTTAGGTAACACTGTTTCCATAGCTATCATCCATCAGCCAATGCTATCCCACAGGCTGGTGATTATAGTATCATACCACTTCTAATATTACCTATGTTGTTCTTTAATACTTTTGTGTGCCATATAGTTAATCTCGAGTACAAACGATACATATTCTGTAGCTTTCATATGTGTTCTCCCTTTAGTTTTTTAGACCTGTTACTGCTAGTTTGTGACAGCCTGGTTTTTGCCCTCTTTTATTTGCCTGATTTTCATTTGGATTGATTTTGAAATTTGAAGTTTTTGAATCTTTTCATATGGACTTAAACACTTGGGTACCCCTTGACTTTCACCAAAGTGCATCATTTCCCTATCTAATCATCTTTTCCTCTCTAGTTCACCTCAAAATAATATTGGGAATATTTTTCTTTAATGAAAAATATTAATTTCCCTCTCTTAAACCCTAGCTAGCTCAATGTGCTCCAAAGCAACCCCAATTTTTCTTGCCCACAAAAATCTGAGATAATTCAAAAATATTCTTTGAACCCTAGGGCACCTTCCTGAGCAAAAATATTTCATCACTTTTTGGAATATTTTTGCTACAGAAAATATTTTCTGTTCTAGACAGAAATGGTGGTTTCTACAGCAACTACCATTTTACTTGCTCCAATGTGGATGATTTTTATTGTGCATCATCACCTTAGTAGATGATTGCTAACCTCCAAAGCCCAGCTCCCAACTCCCAGCCGTATGACCTTAGTAAACTCTCAAAGTTACTGGTCAGAAACTTGCTAGGCTTGTGAAATCTTTTCTACTGCATCTGGATCCAAACCAAAGCGTGGTAATCTTCCAAACTACCAAAAACAACAAGCCAGACATAAGTTTTGGATGTAGGTCAGCCCGAGGGCAAAGTTCACGCGGTGACCACGCGTGTACACGATGCCCACCTGCGTGTCGACGCGCTCTGAGTGCCGCCGAGCGCTCTGTTTCGCGCGTGCTCGCTTCCCCGCCTGCCTAAGCGTGCCAAACCTTGCCACAATCTTCGTCCTAGCTCCCTTAACTCTCCCGTGGCACTCGCCGATGCCGGAGCTCGTCGCAGCGAGCACGGGCGTGGTCGGGCCAACGCAACAGTGCGCTCTGCACTATGCTCGTCACCTTCCTCTCGATCATGTGCTCGTCCCCGAGCGCCCACAGTCCCCACGTGAGCTGCGTCGCCTTCTCCCTCTCTCTCTAACGCCGCTCATCGCCTGGCGCCGTGTCCAGGTGTCACCGGCGGAGCCCGATCCCCCCCCTTGATGCTTGCCTATAAATGGAGCCCTCCCCAGCCTCCTCGAGCACCATCCTCCACTCCCATACACTCCACAACCTCGTAGAGAACCGTAGCCCGGCCGGGCAGGCCGTGGGCCGCCGCCCCCGAGCTCAAGCTCGCCGGCAATCCCCTCGGTTCGTCTCCGTAGCTCCGGCCCCTCCCAGGCCTGGGCAACCCTTCCAGGGCCTCCACCACTCTGCGGTGGTGTTGTTTCGCCCCGTTGGAGCCCCTGGAGTCACCTCTGCTCGCCCTCGTCTTCGTCTCCGGCGAGCTCTGCTTCCTATCTCCGCTAGAGAGAACGATTCTGACGCCGTTCGACCACCCCTAGCTACTCTACGGGTACGGGAAGGTGCGCCTCCGTCTCCTCTCTTGATCCCTCCCTCTCATTTTGGCCAAGGAGTCCTCGTCACCGGCGTGAGCTCCGGCGAAGCCGCGCTGTCCTCTGTTTCCTTCTCCCTCTCCCCCTCACCTGACTAGCGGGGCCCGCTAGTCAGCCACTCAGTACGCACGCGAAGCGGTGCGAGTGGTGGCGCCCCGAGGCTTTACGCCTTCGACGTCACCCCCAGTCTGTTTTCATTTAAATTCAAATTTCATTTATATCTAGAGAGCTTCAAACAGCTATAACTCTTCAACCATAAGTCCAAATGAATTGATTCTTTCTGCATTGTGTTATTTGCAAAGAAATCTAGCAGCTCACCAAAAATGGGATTTTTCCCTACTTTCTAGATTTTCTGGTGATTTTCAGAAGGTTTCTTGATGTTTTCTTTTTGTGTTTATAAATATTTTCAGAGAGAGAAGCTTGTCTTGAGGATCACCAGATGGCTTGTGAACCTCATCTGCACTAAGGCAAGCCACAGTAACATTTTCATGATGCCACTACAATATTTGTGATTTTTACTTGAATGAATGATTTAATCCATGCATTTAAAATCACTATTATGCTATTTATATTCTGTTAGTGCTTGTTTAAGTTAATATGCTTGAATTACAGAAAGTTTGTAGTTAACTAAGTTGGCATAGAAACCAGAATTAATTTTTGTTATGAAAGAAATAATATGGTTATGGATATAAGTAATAAATTGGAGTTATTTTTCTTGCATGAGAAAAATGATAAAATTTGTTAGAAAAAATTCTATTTAATGTGAGGTTTATCTTAACCAGAGAAGTGTCAAGAGTGGTTGATGGTTATGCTCAGTGTGGATATAGTTGACTCATTTTTTCCACAATATATGATGCATATGTTAGTGTTGCATCTCATGGCATACTATGACGCCGGTTATTTTGAATTTGAGTTGAACCTGATAATAACACAACTTGAATATATCGTTGACCGGGTCATGGTGCCACTGAATCGAGTTTTTCCCAGTGCAACCACATTTTCCTTTATGGGAAGGCCTTATTTCGGTCAGTTGTCATGCCTCTGGTCGGTGCCTCCAACGAGGGAAGGTTATGGGCGTGTGGTACCCTGGCCCGGTAAGCAGACATAACCTTGTGTGCCCGTTGTTGAGATCTTTGGTACTGGTCCCCGTGAGGGACGTTTATGTTTTGGCCACGATGGTGGTCGTTGTGTCTTTGGTAGACACGGGGCCACCCAGGACTAGCCCAGTTGGGAGTGAGTCGGAGTGGCCGAGAGAATGTCATGGCAATGGAGGGGTTTCGTCCGAATGCCATTGGTCCACCCAAATGTTTGTACGAGGCCATGGGTTCCGTGGTGTGGGTACAGTGCGCTACCTCTGTAGAGTGTATTAATCTATCGATAGCCGAGTCCACGGTTACGGACACGCTTGAAAGTAGGTCACACCATGGGTCAACATTTAATAAATCTTGCACACTAAGTTATGAACTTCGCACTGTTAATGATGGCAGGAAGGTCATCTTGTGGTTTGAGGCCAAGTGTTGGTCGTGGTTGTGATCGCCGGAAGGATCACCGTTTGAGACCAAATATTGGTCGTGGTTGTGATCGTCGTAAAGATCACGATTTCTTCCTAGTTAAGACCTTGAGGTCGGTATGTGTCGGGGATATACCCCGCGGTATGACCCGGCCGGAGTCATAACCCGGCTGGGACTTGGTAAACTGGCGGATGGTAAACCGTGGACAGTTAAGACGGAGAGTCAAGATAGATGGCTAAGGCAGACAATGTTAAACCGGCAGACCATGTTAAACCGGCAGACAATGTTAAACCGGTAGACAATGTTAAATCGGCAGACAATGTTAAACCGGCAGACCCTGTTAAACCGGCAGACGTTAGGAAGCCCAGGAAGGGAAGTCAAAATAGTTTAAGTCTTAGTCCGAGATGGACTCTACATGTAACCCGCCCCATTAACTTATATAAGGAGGGCAGGGCTCCCAAAGAGGGAGAAGCAAGAAACAATCTCTAGGGCTAGACACAACTAGAGGAGAGCCGGTTCTGGCGACTCCCTCATGATGATAATGAGATCTAGCCTCAAACAGCATGTAGGGTTGTTACCGGATGATGTTTCCCGGGGCCCGAACCTGTCTAAATCCTTGTCTTGTGTTGCGTCTCTCGATTCCGCTCAACCCCTCTCAAGCTACCACATAGATGCGTTGGCCTTGCGACTAAGTCCTCACACTAAGGACATCTGAGGTGTTAATTCCACGACAGTTGGCGCCCACCATGGGGCTCGCGCACGTTGGTGTTGAGTTCTTGAAGGGATCTTTTCTAGGGTTCAAGAAGTTCACGATTTTCTGGTTCAATGGAAGCTGACGTGGAAAAGTCACATCAATTATAAGTTCATCAGTCAAGATTGACAAAGGGTTTTTGGGCGGCGGATATGAGATTGAGACTGTTTTAGGTTACATGCTGTACGGCCGCCTCACGCGCTGTGATAATCCGCCGAGTCCGGATGAGATCTTGGCAGGAGGCGATTTATCTGACACGTTCCTACTCCAAGGCTGATAAAAGTTCAGACGATCCGTCCGACCACAGTTTCGCCGAGTTGTCATAGTCGCATCTCTTTATCCGGTCCACCCGGCCGAAATCCCAAAAGCCTGCAGCCGTCCTTGGTGTTCTGACGCGTTGAAACTGCTGCTCCGTACGCAGCGTCCATGTACCTAGGACAAAATTACTGTTCTGACCTATGTGGCTAAGGAAATCACAATTTGACCTTGTTTTGAAAAAAAATATCATTTCTGACCTTTTTAGGTGACGCCAACATCCCTAGCGTCTGGGTTGCCAAGCAGACGCCATGAACCCCAAGGCTCGCCCTCGCCCAAGACCGCCTCACGCCTGCTGACCTGCTAACGTGCAAAGGGGCCAGACGCCAAGGACCTCAAGGCGTCGCCTCGGTAATCGGATAACCGCGCGGGCCAGCCCACCCATCCCCATCCCCATCTCAACCGCGGCGCCTCACGAACAGAGCCCTCTGTTCGTCGCCCCTCCTCCCCCTCACACCCCGCCCCCCTGATCTACTCCATCCTTCACCCAAATTTGTGGATCTGACCCCCCCCCCAAGCTTCTTTGAGGTATTCTCCCCCATTCCCTCCAATTTGTTTTGGTTTTCCCCTCTTTTGTTGGATGCATTATTTAACATTAGGTGATGTTAGATTAGTAGATGATTTCTTTGTTTTAGGAAATAATTTGTAGTTGATAGATGATTTGGTAGGTAGTGTAGTTGGTAGATGTTTGTAGTTGTCCACCAATAGACATAGTTTGTGAATTTTCTTTGAATTATAGATGATGTATGCATGTGCTAGTAAATTAGCTATATGTTGAATATATAGATGGAATAATATTTGTTTGAATCTGAGAAGACTACTTTGGCCAGCAAATATATTTAGAAAAAATATTATATGTGTGAAGTGGTATGACAATATAGTTGAATATATAGATGGCATAATTTTTTTTGCAAAAGAGATGATGAAATTTGATGATTGTGTGTGACATGATTTTTTCAATATAATGGCAGATGATGATTATGAAATTTATTTGATGGTGAAATTTGGTACTCTAGATGATATGTGTGCATATGTAGAAGAAATAAATGATGTGGTTATGTGTGAGAAGAATGGTGTGTTCATATGGCATAACTTGAAGAAGGAAATAGTATTGTTTGATATTGTTCATGTATTCATAGATGTTTGTGATTTGTTTTGTAGGATGGCGGATGATGATGGACCTTGGTATGATGGATTAATCGATGAGTGGGATAAGGAGCATCGTGCTCGTGCCATTGAGAAGGGACATGTAAGAAGCAAGACTTATCAATTTTTGTTGTTTCTCATTTGTGTTCTTGTATTGATTAAAACATCACATTATTTGCAGCATGTAGTTGCTATGCGCATGAGGGGTCATTCCGCTGATGACTTTACTTACGACCCGCGGTACGAGCCTCACATTCGGAGATTGGGTCTTCTCCCATTCTTGTTGCAGTTTAAGCGACGCGCTCCGCCGGTGAACCACTCGGCGCTGACCACACTTGTGGATCGTTCGAGGCCGGAGACTCACTCATTCCACCTTCCATGTGGGGAGATGACGATGACCCTACAAGACATGGCTATGATAAGCGGCCTTCCTATCAACGGACAAGCTGTTACCGGTCATGTCAGCGGCGGTAATTGGCGAGAACGGACTGGCATTTTAATTGGTGTTCAGCCCGATGGCCCTCAGGAAGGCAAGGCCGATACCGCGAGAGTGAGGCATTCTTGGCTAAAACTGGTCAGAGGAAACACCAATCCGTGCCCTCAGGGTGCCAATGACGTGGTTGTGCAACAGTACGCACGGGCCTATCTTAGGTATGTACTAACCAAGGTAGTCTTCTCAGATGCAACCGGGAACTCAGCCCTCTGGATATTCCTGGAGCTACTCAATAACTGGGATACCCAGTATAGCTGGGGTTCGGCCGCACTAGCATATTTGTATCGTCAGGTAAGAGATATTTGCAACCATTTATCTTGCATTTGTCATGCGCCTCCATATCTAACATGTTTGTTTGATTGCAGCTTGACTTGGCGTGTCGCAGGAAGGGAGATACATCCTCATTGGCTCGGGCTTTGTTTGGAGCCTATCCGTGTGGATGTGGGAGCGGATCCTGCTGGACGGCCCGATTTCAAGAACCCCAACATGCCAAACCCACGGGGTAATCATGACGGGTGCATGATGATGATCCATATCGGCGCCCTACGCTTGCTTACTATTGGGAACAAGTGACGGTATTGTGAAGCTCGCATGTGCGATACAAGTGCTATATGAACGAAGTTGGACACCTTGATCACGAGCAGGTTTTGAGAAGTTCGATGAGATAAAATTTAGTCAAGAATGAAACTTGTATCTAACAATGTATCTCTTTGTTTTCAGGTATATTGGTTGCCTTATGTGGAAGATCGTGGCTTTGATCTTAATGAGATGTGCACGCGTGATAGCCATCTTTGGCAGGCGAGGTGCCCAATGATATGCTTCTTCGCAGTCGAGTGGCACTTTGTAGACCATGTGGCAAGAAAATTTGGAAGAAGACAAGGTATTCCAATTGAGGAGAGCAAGGAGGAAATGCTATCTCTGCATCGGTGAGCAAGCATGCCTTGAGTATGTAATAGAGCATTGAATAACTCTATGTTTGCTAATGCTTTGTCCCGTGCATCATTTGTAGGTTCGATCGAAGGAACAATCAGGATATATCAGATTGGGCAAACAAGCACCGTGCGTGGATAGAAATTTGGAATCAAAGAGACACGTTAGTGCAATCATAGAATAGACCTCACAATCAGTCAGCATATAAGAAGTATCAAGTGTGGTATGCGGATCATTACCGGTTAAAGCTAAAGCCTGGTTGGACTCACGAGGAGTGGTCGGAGTTGGTGTCTGAAGACCCAGAGACTGCAGAAGGTTATCATACCTTCAACACGGCTGTGAGAGACACCAGAGGGGCTCACGTTGACTATGCACCGATGCATGACGAAATGGTAGTCTGTTTGACCTATTTTAACATACTTGCATCATGGTGTCTTCTTTCAAATACATAAGTTTGGTGTGTTCATGAATTGCAGGGCAGAGAGTTGCTTACGTAAGGCCAACGATGCCAATGTTGCCGAGTCATCCACCGGTGGTGGATTATCCGAGAGGACTCTTAGGAGCACGATGGAGGTGTGACCAATATATTATAAAAGTTTCTTTTCACGGATTATTTATTTGCATCTCATATCATAGCATATTTTGTGTTGTTGCAGAAGTTCAAGAAGCGGTTCCATAAGATGGCAGCAATGCTTTCTTGCCATGGTGCTCAGTCCAGTGACGTGTATGCACCTGGTAGCCGTGCCGCCAGAGCTAATAGACGGAGTTATCTTCAGAACGATGAGGACATGGAGGAGGAGGTCCATGAAGAGGAGCTAGCACATCAAGAGGAGCCATCACATCAAGAGGAGCCAACACATCATGAGGAGCATGAGTATGATGCAACACATCAAGGGGATCATGAGTATGATATTGATGCTCCACAACCATCACAACCGACACAAGGCTATGCTCGCTCTACGAAAGGCAAAGCCATAGCTAAGACACCAGGCAAGAAAGGTAGAAAGAAGACATAGAACACACAATTCCATAGTCCGGAGTATCCTCATAAGCTTATCCCAAGAGGAATGCAAAAATATAAGGCCAACATTGAGGCGGAGGAGGAGGCATACAACGAAGAGGAGGAGGAGGCTAGCGAAGAGGAGGAGCCTACACTTGCAAACATTGTGAAGAGAGGAAGGACGAAGTGAGCTTCTTGTTTGGAAGTGCATGAACTAGGTGGCGTTTGTATGCATGAACTTGGTGTCGTGGTAAAAACTTTTTAGGTTGTCTTGAATTTGGTGTCTTATGTATGCACTTGGTGTCTTATGTATGCATGAATTTGTCGTGATGAAAAATCTGTGAACGTGTTGTCGTTTGTATGCAAGAATTTGTCGTGGTGAAAGTTCTGTGAAATGTGCTATCTTCTGTGTTGTATGAACCTGTAATATGAATATATATGTGCTATCTTGTTGTGTCAAACAGCAAGTTCAAAACAATCTACAGGGACCCAGACGCCAGGGTCCTTGGCATCTGGGTTCAAGTCAGGGGACCAGACGCCACGGTCACTGGCGTCTGGTGGTCGACTGGAAGCAAAAGCAGAGTCTGGAGAGTAGAAATAGGGCACCCAGACGCCAGGGTCCGTGGCGTCTGGCCCTGGTGTAGTACTTTTTTCAATTTGTTCATATTTTGTCACAGCATAGTATCAAATGAAATAGATATTTTGTTCTAGCAAACACCCATAGTATCGAATGACAAACATTAGTCTTCACATAATAGCAAATGACAAACATAGTTATCACATAATCTCAAATTACACAAATAGTCTCGAATGAGAAGTTCATCACATACAATGTCTCGAATGACATAAGTAGTTCATGACCACGATGGTCCACGATAGTTCAAATGACATGAACATCACATATAACTCGGTTTCCTGTAGCAATGCAAGTCAACAACCCTTTTCCATTTCCATTATTGCAGCATTTCTTAAATCTTGCCATCATCAGTTATGTCAACCAATTTTCTTTCCCCGGGGCCATCTGACTGCTTCCTGCTGACGTAGTACACAAAATCCTCTTCCTTCAACCCTTGCTTCAACATGAATTTAGTCTTCAACCAATCAAAAGTGAGGTCCACTTCACTAA
This sequence comes from Aegilops bicornis, assembly GCA_021605145.1. Lineage (NCBI taxonomy): Eukaryota > Viridiplantae > Streptophyta > Magnoliopsida > Poales > Poaceae > Aegilops > Aegilops bicornis. The sequence goes on along the minus strand of CM038671.1, from coordinate 547,206,624 downwards.
CTTGCACAACACATGGAGACAAGCCTTGGACATGAACAATGGGCTAAGCACCCACTGAGTACCCATCTACAACACACAAATCTCTTAGTACTTAACCTATGATACATTAAACCACGAGGAAAACAAACTAGGGTTTACACAAAAATATGATACATTAAACCAACCAAAAAATGGGGGTGGAGTCGATTTACCTTCTTGTTTGCAAATCTCAAGATACAATGGTGAAACCGACTGATTCGTGAGAGATTTGAGGGGGTTAGGGTGCTTTGGAGAGGGAGTGACGTTAAGGTGGCTAGAGGTGAGAGTGAGTGTAGATGAATATAATGACAGGGGTAGAGGTGGAGATGAATGGATGAGAGGGCTATAGGTGGGCACAAAGAATCTTATCCACTCGAAAGTTGCTCTCTGGATAGGGACCCAGACGCCAGGGACCTTGGCGTCTGGGTGTGCACATTAGCAAACTGCAAAAATGCTCTCTGGATAGAGACCCAGACGCCAGGGACCTTGGCGTCTGGGTGTGCAAATTTGCAAACTGCTAAAATGCTCTCTAGATAGAGACCCAGACGCCAGGGACCTTGGCGTCTGGATGTGCAAATTTGCAAACAGCAAAAATGCTCTCTGGATAGAGACCCAGACGCCAGGGACCTTGGCGTCTGGGTGTGCAAATTTGCAAACTGCAAAAATGCTCTCTGGATAGAGAACCAGACGCCAGGGACCTTGGCGTCTGGTTGTGCAAATTTGCAAACTGCAAAAATGCTCTCTGGATAGAGACCCAGACGCCAGGGACCTTGGCATCTGGGTGTGCAAATTTGCAAACTGCTAAAATGCTCTCTGGATAGAGACCGAGACGCCAGGGACCTTGGCGTCTGGGTGTGCAAATTTGCAAACTGCTAAAATGCTCTCTGGATAGAGACCCAGACGCCAGGGACCTTGGCGTCTGGGTGTGCAAATTTGCAAACTGCTAAAATGCTCTCTGGATAGAGGCCTAGACGCCAGGGACCTTGGCGTCTGGGTGTGCAAATTTGCAAACTGCTAAAATGCTCTCTGGATAGGGATCCAGACGCCAGGCAACATTGGAAATCAAACAAAAATATGAACAAAGCATAGTTTGCATATAATTTCAAATAGGTTGCACATAAGTAGTTCATGACCACACAAGGACTCGAATAACAAGTTCACACACGATGTCTCTAATGACATAAGTAGTTCATGACCACACAAGGTCTCCAATGACAAGTTCATACATTAAACAAAGTCTCGACAGTCCATCATCGATGATGGTGCCTTTCCATTTGTCTACTGAGTAGTACGGGGCCACTTTCCCTTCTTGTCACGTGCCTCGTCCTCCTCTCGTGCATCGCGAGCCCTTGCAAGTTTTCTTGCCCTCTCTTCTTGACGAGCCTCCTTCTCTTTGCATGCCCTCTCTTGCTCACGCTTCTTACGCTCGTTCTTCTCCTTCTCACGACGCTCATGCTCCAATCCCCGTGCAAAGGACTCCTCAAACAGGCGCTGCCTCCGTAAGTATTCTCGATGTTGGTCCTCTTGGACATCTTTTGGTACCTCGTGATCTATCCAAGTGAAGTACTTGCAAAGTGGAGGAGGCGACTACGTAAAAATCATGTTATTGTTAGTAATATGAGTTCAAACTTGATGAGGTTTTTTGTATGTACACCTAACATACCAGTGGTATGTCATATGCGTTAGTTGGCCTTCGGCGATCATGTGCATAGTTGGGACACACGAAAAACCTTCTACCTTCTGTCCATGACTTCTTGCGGTCCGTGGACACCTTCAACTTGCAAACATCACCACACCAACATGGTGGTGTGGGCACATCCTTCTCCTTCTCCTTGTCCAACCTGGCCTCCATCCACGTCTTCGGCATGTCCTCTTGGTCCACAAGACGCCGGCCTCGTCTCGAACCGGATGAAGCCATGCCTACAAAAGAACAATTGTTAGCACAAGACACAAAGAGAGTACATGTGTAAATACAGTAAATCAATAAATGCTAGGAATTGTATGAACAAATAATATACCATTATTATTAGATCAACCATCTGGATTAAGAAAATAACCAAAGGCCGATCCATTATCAACCATTCCTCTACGACCACCACCACCTCTAGCACGTGTGCTTCCTCCCCGACCACCACCACCTCTACCACTTGTGCTAGCTCGACCACCACCTCTAGCACTTGTGCTTGCTCGACCACCACCTCTAGCACTTGTGCCTGCTCGACCACCACCTCTAGCACTTGTGCTAGCTCGACCACCACCTCTAGCACTTGTACTCCCTCTACGAACACTAGCACCTCTAGCACTTGTGCTCCCTCTACGACCACCACTACCACCTCTGACACTTGTGCTTCCTCGACCACCAACACCGTCACCTCGTTCACCATCGGTGCCACCTCCATGACTTGTTTTTCTTTTTTTGGTTTTCCTATTCTTGCATGTATGCTCATTGTGTCCCCCTTCACCGCACACCCCATAGTTGATAGTGTCAGGAGCCTCCATAAAATGACCGCTACCAAATTGTTTCATGCCAAAGGTATCCAGCCAGTCATCCATATCACCCCTGAACCTCTTAGTTCTCCTTCTACCCTTGGGTCTCCACCTTCAGAAGAGGGTCTGGCCTAATATGAGGGCCATGGTACTCAGGCCTCTGTGATTGGTCCAAGAAAGGGTGAAATCTTGGCGCCCATGTCAACCTAGTAGCTTCCACATGGAACTCTTGCATCCGCACGGTTTTTCCATCACAAACAGGTAGGTTTCTCGCCTTCGCCGCCGTTATCAAATGCAAGCATGGCCAATGATACTTACTAGGCCTCTCGCACTGGCACCACCGAGTCTTCAGACGCACCTCAAATGCAACACCACCATATTGAAAACCATCTCGTGTTGTGCCACCTGGCTCATCAATTTGATAGATCATTTCAATTCTGTCAAATATGATAACTTGTTGCCGTGAAGACTTGCTTGCTTGTAGCTGCAACCATTCATCAACCTTCTCCGGATAATCCTTTTTTCACCTATCCATTTTGCAGTCTCTTCAGAATGCCTCTGAAAGTACTCATTAAGCTTGAAGAAGGTGTACTCCACTATTGCAGTCACCAGCAATGCACGAGCACCCTTCAGCACATTGTTGAAACATTCTACCAGATTGCTCGTCATGTCGCCATATCTCCTACCACCATCGTCATGAGCGCGTGCCCACTTGTGCTTCTCGCTTAAATTCCTAGTTAAGAACTCTTTTCCCCCTTCGTTCACCGCTGTAAAAAGTTTGTTGTACCGAGCATCGAAAGCTTGTGTCGTGAAGGCCACACATACATGGGTAAGGTCTTTGCTGAGCTCCTTGCTCTTACATGCCCGGTAAAAGTTGGCCACGAAATGCCTCATGCACCATCTGTGGTGAAGCTTTGGAAATCCTGGAATAACAATGTCCATTGCCTTGAGTATGCCATGGTGCCGGTCCGATATGATGCATACCTCCCTAGCCCCAATCACGTTGTGCCTAACATGACCCATGAACCACTCCCGCTTGTCTTGGTTCTCGGAAGGCACCAAAGCAAATGCACACGGCAACACGTTGTCGTTTGATGAGTGCGCCATTGCTACCATTAGTGTGCCCTTGTATCTACCGGTCAAGAACGTGACATCTATAGACAAGACCGGACGACAATGCTGAAACGCCTCCACACATTGTCCATAACTCCAGAAGGCACGGTGGAACACTCCCTCGTGATCCTTGACAACATGAAACATGCCCGGGTTCTTATGTGCAATCGCGGCCAACAACCTTGGGAGCTGGTTGTATGCTTCTTCATAACCACCATACAACATCCTAATAGCATTTGCCTTTGCCTTCCATGCCTTCCCATACTTGACTTCATAACCAAATTGTTTTTTCACCTTCCGCATGAGAAACCTCACTTTCACAGTGGGATCGAAGCCTATGTCTTTCATCCATTTGTATCTGAGATACTCATATGTGAGTTGACGATGTGTCGTTCAAAGTCGTTTAGATGGCGGTTTGCACCTATGAGTGGCAACACAACTTCTTAACACCCATTCTTCGGTTTCTTTAAGCTTTCTTGCACGAACCTTCCATGGGCATCCTTCTTGCTCACACTTCACTTGTAACGCAACTTCATGTCGGAGTGCTCAACATAAAATGGCCTATGGTTCCGAATGGCATAGTCGACAACCAAAACTTCACGCATAGGCAAGCTCGTAAACTTCACTCCTTTCTTCAAATAAGCATTCTCGCCCTCCTTCTCCTCCCTTGGTTCTCCGGATCCAGGCATGGTGTTGGCTCAATCGCCGTCATTCTCATTCCACCATCAACAATAGCTTTATGGGCAAGGGTAAGATCTTTAAACAAGTGAGTTCTTTTTTCTAAGCCCGTCAACTCAAAGTGGATTTGGTTTTCCTCCTTTGTGAATCCATCCTCGTCCAACTTTTCAACTGGACCCTCGTCATCCGAGTCATAGGCATATTGACACCTAAAAGGAAACTCATGATCCATGTCCTTTTGCGCTATGTACGCATCCAAGTCACCAACATCATTACCATGAAACCCTTCCTCTTGCTCTTCGTCATCATCATAAGCATCTTCATCATCTTGAATTACTTCATCACTAGCAATCACCTCAACTTCATTTGCTTGGCTAGTTGGTGGTTGGCTAGAAGCATTGGGGGCATACAACTCAACCTCATTTGGTTCAATAGATGGTACACGGGGACGTGGTTGGCGATAAGCATTGGGGTCATCAACCACAACCCTATGCTCAACAAGTGGCACCATTGTCATCTTGCTCATGTCATCCATTGGGGAAGAGACATGCCAGTTCAAATCAAGTGTAAACCGAGGAGATTCAACCTTGGTGGCAAACAATTCAAGTGACTTGTCTTCCGATTGGGAAAGTTTTTCCTTGTATACATCCCAATGCAAATCCGAGGTGATAGGCATACTTTTCAAGCGAGATTTGGCTCCAACTCCAACATCATACCTTCCTATTAACTTAACATCAACATTGGTGTCCATCCACTTTAAGGCTTGTCTCACTTTTGCAACAACATCCTCATAGCTAGGGCTTGTATCAAAAACCAATGGTTCCTCACCCGTGTCGGCATTGTTACTCAAGAATGCCTCCTTGTCCATGTAATGAACATTAACAAGTCTCTCCATCTAAAAATAACATGAATGCATTTAAGACTTCAATGAGAATTGGTGTTTATCCAAATACATCTCATTATATCCAAATCATATCAACACTAAATTATTGGTGATGTCCACAAAAGTATCACTAATTAACACACACTAAGCAAAGTTAACCCTAATCACTAACCAACCCTAAACCCCAATCTTTCTATTCAACAAGCATATATTCCTACTACACACCATGCATATCACTATATTATCAAAGTTAACCAAGCCATTCACACTAACATAAGGGAGAAAACATGAACTAGGGTTCCACCAACATGTATAAAATGCAACCAAAATAACAAGATTTAACAAAAAATAATTGAATGATTTGGGGAGATTACCAAGAGCAACAAAGTGATGGAAAGATCCACCTAAGGGATGCACCTTTGGAGAGGATTTGAGGGGAGCTTGAGGGTGGGAGAGAGTGTGAGAGCTCCAAGTGTTCTTCAAGCTTGGGTTGTGGATTGGGAAAGTGTGTGGGGTGGGTCCCACACTCTCCGTGGCTTATCCGATTACAGGCTGACGCAGCAGGTCAAGTGGCGTCTGGCCTCTTGCCACGTCGCCAGTCAACGGCAAAGGCGGTGCGGGCCAGGGCGACGCCAGGTCCGTGGCGTCTGCCATAACCCGCACGCCAGAGATGTTGGCGTCACCTGAAAAGGTCAGAAACGAATTTTTTTTCAAAACGAGGTCAAATCGGCATTTCCTTAGCCAAATAGGGCAGAACAGTAATTTTGTCCTGTACCTACCGCTCACACGGGAATCAAGTCCCGAGGCAAACACTGATCTACCGCTGTTATTTTGTGTGTGAAAACCAAAGTCAAGTCATCAGCTACTACTCCGTTAGCCACTGGTACGTGTGAAAGCACTAGTACTTGCGCTAGTGCAGAGTATTAGTCTAGCCTTTTGCTTTTTACCATCATGTGCTACGTCCAGCAAGATCTATCATCGGTTGCAAAGGTTGCTCAGGCCGATTAAAGAAAGAAAAAAGGGGAGGGCCAGGACCTGGAAGAGTCAAACCTGCCTGTCCGATTCACCTCGTCTCGGCTACAATATTCCTGCCATGGCCGGCGCGCTGTTCTGCTTTAGCTCCACTTACGAGCCGGACTGTGCTACGAGTTCCCCGGCCGTCGCTTCATCTGACCGATGCCACCAGCGCCTTCTCAACCCGCCTTCTGTACTACGCCTTGAGTCGCGAAGGACGCCGTGAGTCGGCATCACGTGTTGCTGCTCTGTTGTAGCCTGCTGCTGTTCTGCCGCGGTGAGCCGCCGGCTGCCTCGACGCCCAAACCGCCGCGACCCTCTGCGCCGTGCCTCCACTCAGGCGACCCGTCTCCCGAGCCCCGTGAGCCGGCCCTGCTCGTCTCGCTGCCAATGAACCGGCGCCGGGCCATCCTGGATGCATCCCCAAACCGCCAGATCGTCTCCTCCGTCGTCCGTGCCAGACCGAGCCGCTCCGGATCGGTTCCACATCGCCGCAGCCTCAAGTCGCCGCCCTAAATTTGTTTATGCCCGCCTTGCGCTGCGTTTGCTGGAGCGGCCTTGAGCCGCTGTTGCTCTGGCCCGCCACGCATGCCGGCGCCCGTGCCTGCCGAGTCACCGCGTCTCAGCCCCTGCTCCGTTGTGCCCCATGTCGAGTCGTCACCTCCATTGCTTGCCTCGTTCCAGCTCACCGAGCAGCTGTTCGCGAGCCGCCAACCTGTTCGTCGTCCTTCATGTCAAACTCTACCGGTTCCTCCGGCCGTGGCCCTGCCTCGCCTCTGAGCTTCCAGACTCAGTCGCCGCGGTCCGCTCGCCGGCCTCTGTCGTTGCTTCTGCAGCTTCGCCGGAGCTGTCTTGCTGCGAGGGACTCACCTCATCGACCTGCCATTGCGTCATTGCCTTTGTTCTGTTCTGTCGAGACATTCTGTTGAGAAGAACTAAGTTGATTCGGTCCAATCATAATACAGTACGTCTACACTATACAGCCGATGCAAGCCAGGTTCGATCCAACTATTGGTGTGCTTGGTTTTGAAAAGTATGTCTGCGGTTTATCTCCATTTTTGCTGGCGAGTTGCCGCTCTCTGTTTTGCCGTCAAGGTTCCAAGCCAGCCGCGTGACGTCTCAGTTGTAAGCCGCCGCGGTGGTTTACGTCAACGGGGCCAATGCCTTCGCCGCAGCAAATCGCCTTGGTTGTTGAAATGGTTGAATAGCTGCTGCTCTCCGCTTCTACGCAATTGCAAGAGAAAGTTTGAGTCAAGGTGGTGCTACAGAACATTGGTGTTTCCAACAAGCCGTCTCCCGCGTTGAACCGGCCATGGCCGCGCGCCGTTCCGCCCGGCGCCCTTCTGCTTCAAGCCGCCTTCCGCGCTGACCTCTGGCACTGCCACGTCGTGTTGCCCGGTGCCCCCAAGTCGCCCCGGGTCAACCCACTTCCACCGTGGTACAGCCACGACGCACCTCACCCCGGGCCGCCCGACGAGCCAAGCCGCGTTGGTGTTGACCTGACGCAGCCTCATTCCAGCAAACCGGAGTGGCCTCAAATCGCCGCGGTCACCTGCAAACCGGACGAAACCGCCCACCTCCGCTGCTTATTTGAGTAAACGCGGCATCCGCGAGCCGAGGGCCGCCGACGCCACCCTGTTCGCCTCCCGTGGACTGGCTACGACGCGCTCCGGTTCCGACCGTGTCGCCGAAGTTGCCGTTTTATAGTCTGAGTTGCCTTCATGGCCTATTGACCCGCCAACGGAGCTGGCTCTGTCCGCCTCAAGTCAACCACGCCTCTGCCCTCAACTGCTTGCCTATGCACAACTCCACACTGCCGTTGCGACTGCGCTGAGCCTCCCCGTCCAGAAGCAACCTCGCCTCGACCTTACAAAGAACCGGCATCATGCCGAGTCGTCACCTGAATCATGGCCGAGCTGTCACCTCGCCCCCGCCGTGCGATAGGAGAGTCTCCGCTACTTCAATCCGTCGGCGTGCCACATGCTGCTACACTTCTGCCGGTTTGCATCACTGCATGTTCGGACCGTGCAGTTCGCCTGTGTTGTGTTTGCCTTTTACCAAGTTGAGCCACTGGATCTGTTGCTTGCCTTGTGCCTTCGCGCCAAATCACCGAATCACCAGTCCGCCACTGCTGTGGCTTACCGCGCCGCTAGCACGCCCACCTCCATCTGTGAACCGGACCCCTTCTGCTGAAGTCAAAGCACCTTAAACCGAAAAGCAGGCCTTGGTGAATCGCCGCCAAGTGCACAACGGGATCACCATCGAGCACACCTCCACCGGATCATCGCCGTCTCCACCAAATCGCCTAGGCTGGTTGCCTCGATGCCCTTCTTCGTTTGCTCCGAGCGCCCTCGAAGCGACCCCGGTGCCGTTACAGACACGGCCTTGCCACCAAGTCACCACAGCCTCCAGCGATGACTCGTATCTGTCGCTGCGACTCGCCCACCGGAACACCTCTGCGGTCTCGGCCTCTGTTGCAGCTGCGGTTATGCCTCGACCCGCCGAGTTGGCCTTGGCCGTCGACCCGCCGCTTCGCTTCTCCGCAGAGCCGCCGTGCCTGAGTGCTGGCCTGCGTCCTTCGCGTCGCTTTTAACACCGCAATCTGCCGCACCTCGAGCTGGCCTCGTTTTCGTCACCGCATGCCGGCCGAGAGCTGCGTCCACTACGCCTCGATTCTGAGTCGTTCCCGCTCCACCGGAGCCCTGTCCATAAGCCGCCTCCGCGGTGGCGTTTTGAGCCGTTCGTCTCACCTCATTCGCCACCTTAGCCGGGTCGCCTCTGCCCGCGGCCTCCGCGGTGTTGTTGAACCGCCCGTAGCCTCTGCTTCTGTGGACCGGCCCTTGACGAGGCTCGCTGACCCGCTCGACTCACCGCTTGCCCGCGGGCTCCAACCCGCTGCCGGTCTCCCAAACCGCCGGGCAGTTTACCCGGCTACAGCGTCAAATCCTTTGCTAACTCGATGAACACACACTAAATTGTTAACCCGGGAGTTCGGTTTGCATGAATATATCAGGTTATTCGGCGGACCCGGTTATCTAAATTTGGTTTACGCCATCAATATCATCCGACAAAAAATGCCCGGTGATATCCATCTAAGTATATTTTATTGGCACATATATTTTTTGTCGAAAAGTAATTACTTTGGTCTGTAATATATTTTATGCAGGACCATGATTAATTATAAGGGTGGTGCCATGGTGTTCTTATGGAGCATGCAATTAGCATCGTCATGCACTGGCGTCCGCGCTTACTTTCTATTGATTAGGTGTGCACAAGCTGCCACCCATGCAGCTCGATCTACATTGACTCGCCGGAACTATGTCCACGATTGACTCGCCTGTCCGCATGAGCTATTTATTGAGTATGAGCAAGTCACTGCTTGGGTAGCCCGGTTTTTCTTTCAATATCTTGGAGGCAAATTATCATTCAGCCGCCGTCTGCACTAGATGGATCAATGGACATGCGCACAAATCGCTGCCACTACAGTTTGGTGCACTTCAAACAGCCAGTTGAAATGAGCCATTGGCCGAGTTGCTGATACGGCTCATATGGGATCATTTACAACCCGCCGCAGTCAACTCAACCTTCTGTGAATTTATATCGTGTTATCAACACCAATGATATGCACCTTCTGCTATGGTTAAATACGGAGAATCTCAAGACAACTCCTTGAGTCATCTTAAGACTCGGGGGCTATGATGATATGACTCGGCAAGTCTTGCAAGTTTCAACATTTCAAGTGCCCCAGGATGTTGAAGGGAAAGATAACCCGGTACCGGAGGCTACTGTTATATTGATAAAAATTTAAAGGCCGTCAGAAATATTCCGGCTCACAAATGATGCTTCTGCTTTACAGTCCGGTTTAAGGGAAATCCCGTCTCTCACACAGCGCTGAAGCCCTTAGTATCTGGTTCAAATCTGTTTTAAGAGGAAACTATCTCTTGCAAAAGCTCCGACGCTCTCAATATCCGGTTCAAAATCCCGGTTCAAGAAGAATTTATCTCTTGCAAAATGTTAAAGATTGCCAAAGAGGACCTGTTGCCCTGACGCGCGATTCAAACATGGGTATCCTGCCTTATGGGCTCATCTTCATATGATCACTTGAGGGCTTCCTATTCAAACATAGGTGTGTTCACCAAAGAGAACATAGCGTTACTACCCTCTATCAAGCCAATATTATCATAAGGGGCCAAAGAGAGTTTGTTGCACAGCACAACTCAAACATGGGAACCCGGCGAGCACAGCTCAAAAATATATCACATGGGGGCTTCTGCTTACAAAGAGGAGTTCTGATTATCCATTAATCCGGCTATCACGCCACAATAAAGCTTGGGAGCTTCACACCCAAGGGGCCAAAGAGAGTCTTGTTGCTATGCACAACTCAAACATAGGCACCCATTGAGCACAACTCACAAAGTTACTTGGGGGCTCTTTGTGTAAAGTAACAAAGAGTTTGAAAGGACCCTTGTAATTGGGTATCGACCCACGGCTTGGAAGCCTGGTGTATTCACCTAAAACCCCGGGTTAACCTGCCTTCATCAAGTAAGCCACTCCTATCGAGGTAATCCTGGCATGACCCGCCGAACGTTTGACAAGTTACTCTTATATAGACCCTGAACTTGTCAAAGTTAAAACAACGATTGGTTAGTTGGAGGCCCATCTTAAAAGGCTTTGTCAAATGGTTTAACTCAGCGGCCTGGCAGCCCACGAAAAGCCTCGAATTTGGGCTTGGCGGCCCTTGAAAAGCCTCGACTACACATTTTTATTTGCCTTTGTCAAGATTTTTCTCTTTTGATTAATTTTATGTTGAACCGGTGTCTATTGACCCGGCATGACTATCAGTTATCAAATTAAGCCGGTGTTCTTTAACCCGGCTCGACTTTCAACTACAAGTTGTCAGTGCATAATCACTTATAATCCGGTGTTTATTAGCCCGGCCTGGCTTTGGACTATAAGTCGCCAGTATATATTTGGATTGCGCTTATAAATCATTGGGTATATTATTCAACTCTTTAATAGCCAACATGGCTGGATTTTTATTATGGTTATCAATAACCAGTATTATGATTGAGGTTTTCAAAGTCGCTTCAGCGCAATGGATATAATTTATTCTACAATGGAAGGAATAGTCCCGAGTTGCTGCAGGCTTACAACCCGGCACTTGGGGGCTACATTATTTAAGTTGAGATTACATCAAATATGCAAGTGTCATGTCGCTGCAAGCATGCACCATGGCACTTGGGGGCTAATGCAAAGTCATTTTTTGCTCACCTTATTGAAGATCCGACTCATCACATTGTAATGAGCCGGCCCTTGGGGGCTACCAATTGCCTCTGTCGACAATTTAAGGTACAAAGCTTTTTATCCATTAGATTGAAGGGTCCACTGCTCAGTTGGTAAAACACAAGGCTCTTAACCTTGTGGACGTGAATTCAAGCCCCATGATGGGGGTTACATCATATGATGTTATTTTCATTGAAGTATATATCAAAGTCCCAGCTCAATATTATCTTACTGAGCCGGCCCTTGGGGGCTACACGTTGCTGTTCAAAGTTTACAAGATTATATTTACAAAGTCCCTGCTCATTATTGCATAATGACCCGGCCCTTGGGGGATACATTGGTTGAAGTTTTTATGAGCATCAGGCAATTACAAGTCCCAGGTTGCTGCAAGCATGACAACCCGGCATTTGGGGGCTACATATGTGGAATACTCAATTCTGACTAGTGATTGAGATGAACAACATGGATTTCTTCAAGATTGTGATATTTATATTGAAGCAAGTCTTAAGCTGTTGCTATGCTACCTTCTTAAGACTTGGGGGCTACAAGTGATAGGCATATAAGAGGTATATTTTCAAGATGGATGTTAACTACAAGTATGACAAGGTGCTATCAATATTTATAAACCGGTGATCTTGGCCATGATAAACCGGCAAGTTCTACGTCCTTAAACCGGCTGAAGATCATATGAGGATTTCAAGGACCAATATTTTTGTTAAGTCATTGGGAGCTGAGTCAAATGAATTATTCTTCGTAATGTTTTCCTGTGACAAACCAATATCAGCAAATTGATTATGAAGCTGGCCTATTAAACCGGATTTTCTAGAAGAAGGAAGTGACAAGGACTTAAGGATGATCAGGATCAGTTTAACATGGATAAATCCAAATTAAACTGGGGCTAATGTCGGGGATATACCCCGTGGTATGACCCGGCCGGAGTCATAACCCGGCTGGGACTTGGTAACCGGTGGATGGTAAACCGGCGGACAGTTAAGACGGAGAGTCAAGACAGATGGCTAAGGCAGACAATGTTAAACCGGCAGATCATGTTAAACCAGCAGATAATGTTAAACCGGCAGGCATTGTTAAACCGGCAGACAATGTTAAACCTGCAGATCATGTTAAACCGGCAGACGTTAAGAAGCCCAGGAAGGGAAGTCAAAATAGTTTAAGTCTTAGTCCGAGATGGACTCTACATGTAACCCGCCCCTTAAACTTATATAAGGAGGCGGGGCTCCCAAAGAGGGAGAAGCAAGAAACAATCTCTAGGGCTAGACACAACTAGAGGAGAGCCGGTTCTGGCGACTCCATCATGATGATAATGAGATCTAGCCTCAAACAGCATGTAGGGTTGTTACCGGATGATGTTTCCCGAGGCCCGAAGCTGTCTAAATCCTTGTCTTGTGTTGCGTCTCTCGATTCAGCTCAACCCCTCTCAAACTACCACATAGATGCGTTGGCCTCGCGACTAAGTCCTCACACTAAGGACATTTGACGTGTTGATTCCACGACAGTATGTTTGTGGTCCAAGAGCGATCACCAGCGGTAAGCCAGTCCGAGGGATTTTTCTCTCAGGAGCATGATCACAGCATGTTGGCTATCTTGTTGCATTATTAATAATTGGTTAATTATCATGATATTATTTGTCATTATGTTTATGTTTGTTGTGATCTTGCAAGTACATTCAATGTACTGACCTGGCGTGTCATGCCAGATTTTAGGAAAGTCTCGTTGGAAAGGAGTGCTGTCCGAGTCTAGATCGTGTCCACATCGGTGTCCCTGTGCTATGGAGTTTCCGCTATGACGTTGTTCCGCTGCCGCGTAGTTGTTATGATCGAGGCCCCTTTATGTTCACTAAATAATGTACATATTGTTCAGCCGCACCGTGTGTGCCGCTTGGCCTCGCCACCTATTGTAATATAAACTTTGATCCGCTAGCATCAATAAAGCGGTTGTTTTCTGTACCAAGATGTTGTGTGTTGCCAGAAAACATGGTCTCTGGGCTGGCAACGCATGGTAAACCGGTTGCTCTGAGCCGGGGTGCCACAACGCTTGGTATAAGAGCCGCGCTGACTATTGGCCACGCTAGACTGCGACGTGTTAACTGGACGTTAGATACGAGTTTAAGTTGAGTGCCGGTAGCATTGGTAGCTGGGTGTTGCATTGCATGCACTTGTTTTAATTTTTTTATGCTAACCTACTAATGGTTGTGAGTGTAGATGGCTCCGGTGTCGTATCTGTGCCAGTTGTAGCTGATGCCATTCACGTCGCCGCATCTCCTTCGTAACGTGTGGCGTCGGCTGTACCCCCTCGGTGACGATCCAGTCTATCGTGTGTACCGGGAGCGTCTAGCTGACTCAGTGTATGAGTATCACGCTGTGGTTACTCTGCGCACCAGTTCCGATTCCAGCACCTACACTCGTACCTCTCAGAGTGGTTACGCTTCTACCGCTTCTCAGGCTGTCCAGTTTGCTGCATTCGAGGTCCTTGTCGAGCTTCGTTATAACGATGTCCGGATGCAGAACCACCCAGGTTTCTACTACTATCCTTCTCTGCACGACAATGGTCATGTCTATTTCCCTATCATTGATCCGGAGTCTGATAGTGTTGCTAGCCACCTTGCTCACCGCTAGCTATCTTATGATCCACGAGCTGGCTCGAGAGCTGACTCGCGCTCGTACTGCTTTAGCCTCTGCTTTAGTCTCTTCTAGGTCTGCCACTGCTCCATCCTCCCTGCGATTTACTCCTTATATTCCAGCCAGTTCTAGCTCCCCTGTTACACCGATTACTCCTCCGAGTAGCTCGGGAGCCTCGACCGTGAATCCTCTCGGTGCTCCTGCTGAGTGGGTTTCACTTCTCACTACCCCTGTAGCCCCGATGTTTCACCTTACACCTGCTCCTGAGGGAGAGCCCTCTAGGCAGCGTCGTCATACCTTTAACCCGGAGGTCTCAGTTAACCTCGTCAATTCAGGATCCGAGTCCGCTTCAGGAGAGGACCCCGCAGCACCCGCAGAGCAGTAGATCTTCTGAGTATTCGCAGTCATCAGGATGGTGTACGAGTGTATTCGTACGAGTCATGAGGTTTCATTTCATGTATGAGAGTAGTTGAACCTGGCATGTTGGTTATATTTCATGTATAAGTCTATGTATAATTATGTTGGAACTCTATTTCATTCGCCGTGTTTTCTTCGTCATTTCGGCTTTTCTCGGGCTTTTGTTGCTGGATTTTCCCCAATTTATTTTGAATGTTTCTCATCTCAGTTGCATTGTCTTGGGAAAAATCACAATAGCATGCCGCGGGGAGGCAGCAGTAGCAACGTTCACGAGGGTACCCCTGTTCGTCGTTCCGCACGACAGGCAAGACACTCCCCCGAGCCGTACGTTCCACCACCGCCTCCACCGCCTCCACCGCCAAATCCGCCCTCCACCGAGCAAATTCTGCGTATGTTTGAGGAAAGACAGAATGATGATCTGATTGAAATATTAAGAAGTGTGCAAGCTATGGTTGGACAGAATGGAAATTAGAACGGTCACCACACCAAGTTGTCAGACTTTCAGAGGACCAAGCCTCCCAGTTTCAGTCAGGTTCTTGATCCCTTGGGTGCAGACGATTGGTTACGAACCATTGAGAGAAAGCTTGAGATTGCTCGTACTGAAGAAGATGATAAAGTTCCATTTGCAACTCATTATCTTGAAGGCGCTGCTGCCATATGGTGGGAAAATGCAAAAGCCATGTGGCCTGCTGATGAAGAAATTACCTAGACAAAATTCAAGGATCAGTTCCGGAAATATCATATCCCTATTGGAATTATGAAGACTAAGCAACGTGAATTCCTCTCGCTCCTCCAAGGAAATCAGTCTGTGGGTGAATATTTGCAAAAATTCAATCATCTGGCCCATTACTCCCTCTATGACGTGGCCACCGAAGAAATAAAGATTGACATATTTCTTGGTGGATTAAACCCGCAACTCTAGTGTACTCTCAACATGTTCGATTTCCCAGATTTCCAAACTCTGGTGAACAAAGCTTTCATTGCTAAAAGGGAGCACAAGCTCGTATCAGACAACAGGCCTGTCAATAACGATCACAAGTGCAAGTTTGAGCCAAAGAAGGATGGGCAACCCGTGCAAAAGGCTCGTACCTGGTAGCAGACTCAGGTGGAATACAAGCCCAATTGGCAAAAGAATGTTAACAAGACCACCACCCAAGTCAAGAATGTCGTGCCCAATCCAGTGCATGAGGAGCGCCAGTGCATCAATGCTTGCTTCAGTTGTGGGCAAACCGGACATTATGCCAAACAGTGTCCCAAGAACAGCAAGGCAAATGCTCTATTCAGGCCACAAGTCAACTTTATGGAGTCATGCTCGACCCACCAAAACATAATTGGGCACATTAATCACCTCTCCACCGATGAAGCCCAAGAGAACCCCGAAGTCGTCATTGGTATGTTCTCAGTTAATAACATACCTGCAGTAATTTTATTTGACTCTGGGGCTTCCCACTCTTTTATTTCTCGAAGTTTTGTTGCCCAAAACAAATTTCCTTGTTCGCTTTTGGGCAAGAATATGCTGGTACAAACCCCGGGATCATTAATCAGGAGCAATCTGGTCTGCCGTAATCTAGAAATCAATATCAACGGAGTCTGTTTTCCAACTTCCTTGATAATCATTGAGTCTGCTAAGTTGGATGTTATTGTGGGTATGAATTGGCTGAGTCGATATCAAGTATGCATAAATTGCGCGACCCGAGAAGTTGCTTTGACCAGTCAGAAAGGGCAGACTACCAAATTCTATGCTTGTAGAAGCATCCCCAAGAAAGAAATGGCCTTCACCGCTGTGGCTGAATTGGAACTAATTCCTGTGGTCAGTGAGTTCCCTGATGTATTTCCAGAAGAGCTGCCAGGCATGCCACGAGATCGAGAGCTGGAGTTTGCAATAGGTCTTGTGCCCGGAACCGCACCGTTATACAAGAAGTATTACCGGATGCCCTCATCAGAATTAGTGGAGCTAAAGAAACAGCTTGATGAAATGCTCCAGAAAGGACATATCCGTCCCAGCTCTTCACCATGGGGGTCACCTGCTATCTTCATGGAAAAAAAGGATGGCAGCCTCCGCATGTGTGTGGATTACCGTTAGCTGAACGATATCACCATCAAAAATAAATATCCGCTGCCAAGAATTGATGACATGTTTGATCAGCACAGTGGGGCCAAAGTATTCTCCAAGATTGATCTAATGACAGGATACCATCAACTCAAGATTAAAAATGAAGATATTCCTAAGACCGTATTCACTACTCGGTACGGTCTTTATGAATATACAGTTATGTCCTTTGGTCTCACCAATGCCCCTGCTTTCTTCATGCATATGATGAACAAAGTATTCATGGACTTCCTCGATAAGTTCGTGGTAGTCTTCATCGATGACATACTTATTTACTCAAGAAGTGAAGAAGATCACAAAGAACACCTCCGAGCAGTACTACAACGACTTCGCGAGCATCAGCTATACGCCAAATTCAGTAAGTGTGAGTTTTGGCTCAAGCAAGTTAGATTTCTTGGACACATACTATCTGCCGAAGGTATAGCCGTGGACCCGAGCAAAGTAAAGGATGTGCTCGATTGGTTGCCACCCACAACCGTATCACAGAACCGGAGTTTTCTTGGATTAGCCGGGTATTACCGTCGTTTCGTTGAAGGGTTTTCCAATATTGCTAAACCCATGACGGAGCTGCTCAAAAAGGATAAGAAGTTTGAATGGACTGAGGACTATGAGAAAAGTTTTATTGAGCTAAAGATACGGCTGATGACCGCACCTGTGTTAACTCTTCTAGATATCTACCACAGTTTTGATGTGTACTGCGACGCCTCTAGACAAGGACTTGGATGCGTACTTATGCAAGACGGCAAGGTAGTAGCCTATGCATCGCGACAGCTACGACCCCACGAGAGAAATTATTCCACTCATGATCTGGAATTGGCCGCGGTGGTTCATGCTCTAAAAATTTGGAGACACTATCTCATCGGGAAGAGGTGCCAAATTTTTACCGATCACAAAAGTCTCAAGTATATATTTACTCAGCTAGATTCAAATCTCCGTCAACGAAGGTGGCTTGACTTAGTCAAGGATTATGATCTTGGAATAAATTACCACCCGGGTAAGGCCAACGTGGTCGCCGGTGCACTCAATTGAAAGCCTGTCAGCCTGAATGTCATATTGGAATCCTTGCCTCCTGAACTTCAAGAGGAGATTGCTCAGCTCAACCTGGTCATAGTTGATGCTGGCCTTGCTAATCTTTTGGAAGTTGCCCCCACCCTTGAGGAAGAGATCCGCAAGGCACAGCCAGATGACACCATTCTGCAGAAACGTGCCAAGAATATGGTAGCGGGACAAATTTCCGATTTTTCAAAGGATCAATTTGGTACTCTCCAATTCCGTGGAAGAATTTGTGTACCAAATCAGGCGGGTTTAAAGCAGAAAATCCTGTCGGAAGCACATGAATCTTCGTATTCTATTCACCCTGGAGGTACGAAAATGTATGAAGATCTACGACAACTATTCTTGTGGGATGGGATGGAGAGAGACATTGCTTATTTTGTGGCCTGTTGCGACATATGCAACAAGGTGAAGGCAGAGCATCAGAAGCCAGCCGGACTTCTCCAACCACTGCCAGTCTCACAATGGAAATGGGATGATGTCTGCATGGATTTCATCACAGGACTGCCCAAGACTCAGCGAGGCAATGATGCAATCTGGGTCATAGTGGACACCTTAACCAAGGTTGCTCACTTTATCCCGATCAGAACCACATATCGAGCGGATCAACTTGCACAGCTGTATGTATCCAGGATAGTCAGTCTGCATGGAGTACCCCGAACCATCACTTCTGACCGAGGTTCACTTTTTACCTCCGCTTTTTGGTCACGTCTCCATCAAGCCTTGGGGACAACACTGAAATACATTACTGCTTATCATCCTCTGACCGATGGACAGACAGAGCGGGTAAACCAAATACTCGAAGATATGTTGCGAGCCTGTGCTTTGGCCCAAGGATCTAAATGGGAAGACTGTCTGCCGTATGCCGAGTTCTCTTATAACAACAGCTTCCAGACCAGTCTAAAGATGTCACCATATGAGGCCTTGTATGGCCATAAGTGCCGCACTCCTTTAAATTGGTCTCAAACTGGAGATAGCCGCATTTTCGGGACGGATCTCATGATGGAAGCTGAGAAACAAGTTAGGGAAATCAGAGACAGATTGCAACTGGCCAAATCTCGACAGAAGAGTTATTATGATGCAAAGCACCGATAGATCAGTTTTGAACCCGGAGAACATGTATACCTCCGAGTCACTCCTATGAAAGGAGTCAAGAGATTCCAGACTCGTGGAAAGTTGGCACCCAGATTTATTGGTCCATTTCCAGTTATGTCCTGAGTGGGTGCTGTTGCATATCAGTTGGAGCTACTCCCTGAATTGTCAGACGTGCACAACATGTTTCATGTTTCACAGTTAAGGCGATGCATATCACCGCCTGAGAAAAAGACTGCTATGATTGAAACAGAATTGGCAAAGGACTTAACATATGAAGAGAGACCGGTTAAAATTTTGGATCAGATGGAAAGGGTCACTTGTAGTAAAGCAAGGAGATTCTTCAAAGTCCAGTGGGAGCACCACACCGAGTCATAATGAACTTGGGAACGAGAAGAATTTCTAAGGGCACATTATCCATAATGGTTTTCCCAAACAACCGAATCTCGAGGACGAGATTCATTCTAAGTGGGGGAGGTTTGTGACAGCCTGGTTTTTGCCCTCTTTTATTTGCCTGATTTTCATTTGGATTGATTTTGAAACTTGAAGTTTTTGAATCTTTGCATATGGACTTAAACACTTGGGTACCCCTTGACTTCCACCCAAGTGCCTCATTTCCCTCTCTAATCATCTTTTCCTCTCTGGTTCACCTCAAAATAATATTTGGAATATTTTTCTTTAATGAAAAATATTCATTTCCCTCTCTTAAACCCTAGCCAGCTCAATGTGCTCCAAAGCAACCACAATTTTTCTTGCCCACAAAAATCTGAGAAAATTCACAAATATTCTTTGAACCCTAGGGCACCTTCCTGAGAAAAAATATTTCATCACTTTTTGGAATATTTTGCTACGGGAAATATTTTCTGCTCGATGAAATGGTGGTTTCTACAAAGAACTACCATTTTACTTGCTCCAATGTGGCTGATTTTTCTTGTGCATCATCACCCTAGTAGATGATTGCTAACCTCCAAAGCCCAGCTCCCAACTCCCAGCCGTTTGACCTCAGTAACCTCTCAAAGTTACTGATCAGAAACTTACTACGCTTGTGAAATCTTTTCTACTGCATCTGGATCCAAACCAAAGTGTGGTAATCTTCAAAACTACCACGAACATAAAGCCAGACATGAGTTTTGGACTTAGGTCGGCCCGAGGGCAAAGTTCACGCGGTCACCATGCGTGTACACGATGCCAACCTGTGTGTTGACGCGCTCTGAGTGCCGCCGAGCGCTCTGTTTCGCGCGTGCTCGCTTCCTGATGTCTACTACGCAACCTTCTTCTTGTATACGTTGTTGGGCCTCCAAGTGCAGAGGTTTGTAGGATAGAAGCAAATTTCCCTCAAGTGGATGACCTAAGGTTTATCAATCCGTGGGAGGCGTAGGATGAAGATGGTCTCTCTCAAGCAACCCTGCAACCAAATAACAAAGAGTCTCTTGTGTCCCCAACACACCCAATACAATGGTAAATTGTATAGGTGCACTAGTTCTGAAGAGATGGTGATACAAGTGCAATATGGATGGTAGATATAGGCTTTTGTAATCTGAAAATATAAAAACAGCAAGGTAGCAAGTGATAAAAGTGAGCACAAACGGTATTGCAATGCGTTGAAACAAGGCCTAGGGTTCATACTTTCACTAGTGCAAGTTCTCTCAACAATAATAACATAATTGGATCATATAAATATCCCTCAACATGCAACAAAGAGTCACTCCAAAGTCACTAATAGCAGAGAACAAACGAAGAGATTATGGTAGGGTACGAAACCACCTCAAAGTTATCCTTTCTGATCGGTCTATTCAAGAGTCCATAGTAAAATAAAACAAAGAGATTATGGTAGGGTGCGAAACCACCTCAAAGTTATCCTCAAAGTCATCGATCTATTCAACGGGCTATGGAGATGCCCAGCAGTAGATATAAATGTGAGTGAGTAGGGATTGCCATGCAACGGATGCACTAGAGCTATAAGTGTATGAAAGCTCAAAAAGAAACTAAGTGGGTGTGCATCCTACTCGCTTGCTCACGAAGACCTAGGGCATTTTGAGGAAGCCCATAATTGGAATATACAAGCCAATTTCTATAATGTAAAATTCCCACTAGTATATGAAAGTGACAACATATGAGACTCTCTATCATGAAGATCATGGTGCTATTTTGAAGCACAAGTGTGGTAAAAGGATAGTAGCATTGCCCCTTATCTATTTTTCTCTCAATTTTTATATTTTTATTTGGGCCTTCTCTCTTCTTTTATGGCCTCTTTTTCTCTCTTTTTATTTGGGCTTCTTTGGCCTCTTTTATTTATTTATTTATTTTTCGTCCGGAGTCTCATCCCGACTTATGGGGGAATCATAGTCTCCATCATCCTTTCCTCACTGGGACGATGCTCTAATAATGATGATCATCACACTTTTATTTACTTACAACTCAAGAATTACAACTCGATACTTAGAACAAAATATGACTCTATATGAATGCCTCCCGTGATGTACCGGATATGCAATGAATCAAGAGTGACATGTATGAAAGAATTATGAAGGCGGCTTTGCCACAAATACGATGTCAACTACATGATCTTGCAAAGCAATGTGACAATGATGGAGCGTGTCATAATAAACGAACGGTGGTAAGTTGCATGGCAATATATCTCGGAATGGCTATGGAAATGCCATAATAGGTAGGTATGGTGGCTGTTTTGAGGAAAGTATATGGTGGGTGTATGATACCGGCGAAAGGTGCGCGGTATTAGAGAGGCTAGCAATGGTGGAAGGGTGAGAGTGCGAATAATCCATGGACTCAACATTAGTCATAAAGAACTCACATACTTATTGCAAAAATCTATTAGTTATCGAAACAAAGTACTACGCGCATGATCCTAGGGGGATAGATTGGTAGGAGAAGACCATCGCTCATCCCCGACCGCCACTCATAAGGAAGACAACCAATAAATAAATCATGCTCCGACTTCATCACATAAAGGTTCACCATACGTGCATGCTACGGGAATAACAAACTTTAACACAAGTATCTCTCAAAATCAGAAATACTCACTAGCATGACTCTAATATCACCATCTTCATATCTCAAAACAATCATAAGGAATCAAACTTCTCATAGTATTCAATGCACTTTATATGAAAGTTTTTATTATATCCCTCTTGGATGCCCATCATATTAGGACTAAATTCATAACCAAAGCAAATTACCATGCTGTTCTGAAGACTCCCAAAATAATATAAGTGAAGCATGAGAGTTCATCTATTTCTTCAAAATAAAACCACCATTGTGCTCTAAAAGATATAAGTGAAGCACTAGAGCAAACGACAAACTACTCCAAAAAATATAAGTGAAGATCAATGAGTAGTCGAATAATTATGCAACTATGTGAAGACTCTCTAACATTTAAGAATTTCAGATCTTTGTATTTTATTCAAACAGCAAGCAAAACAAAAGAAAATAAAATGATGCTCCAAGCAAAACACATATCATGTGGTGAATAAAAATATAGCTCCAAGTAAAGTTACCGATGAACGAAGACGAAAGAGGGGATGCCATCCGGGGCATCCCCAAGCTTAGGATCTTGGTTATCCTTTAATAGTACCTTGGGGTGCCTTGGGCATCCCCACGCTTAGGCTCTTGCCACTCCTTATTCCATAGTCCATCGAATCTTTAACCAAAACTTGAAAACTTCACAACACAAAACTTGACAGAAAACTCATAAGCTCCGTTAGTATAAGAAAATAAATCACCACTTAGGTACTGTTGTGAACTCATTCTAAATTCACATTGGTGTAATATATACTGTATTCCAACTTATCTATGGTTCATACCCTCCGATACTACTCATAGATTCATCAAAATAGGCAAACAACACAGTGAAAACAGAATCTGTCAAAACCAGAATAGTCTGTAGTAATATGTATCAAACGTATACTTATGGAACTCAAACAATTCTGAAATAAATTGGTGTACCTGAGGAATTTTTCTATTAATCTTATGCAAAAATAATCAACCTAATAGCACTCTCCAGTAAAAAGTTGTAGCTAATCTCGTGAGCGCTAAAGTTTCTGTTTTTACAGCAAGATCACAAAGACTTCACCCAAGTCTTCCCAAAGGTTCTACTTGGCACAAACACTAATTAAAACATAAAACCACATCTAACCATAGGCTAGATGAATTATTTATTCCTAAACAGAACCAAAAATCAAGAAACTAAAATAAAATTGGGTTGCCTCCCAACAAGCGCTATCGTTTAACGCCCCTAGCTAGGTGTCGGTGTCAAAACCGGCGGATCTCGGGTAGGGGGTCCCGAACTGTGCGTCTAGGCGGATGGTAACAGGAGACAAGGGACACGATGTTTTTACCCAAGTTCGGGCCCTCTTGATGGAGGTAAAACTCTATTCCTGCTTGATTAATATTGATGATATGGGTAGTACAAGAGTAGATCTACCACGAGATCAGAGAGGCTAAACCCTAGAAGCTAGCCTATGGTATGATTGTTGTTCGTCCTACGGACTAAAACCCTCCGGTTTATATAGACACCGGAGAGGGCTAGGGTTACACAGAGTCGGTTACAATGGGAGGAGATCTACATATCCGTACCGCCAAGCTTGCCTTCCACGCCAAGGAAAGTTCCATCCGGACACGGGACGAAGTCTTCAATCTTGTATCTTCATAGTCCAGGAGTCCGGCCAAAGGTTATAGTCCGGCCATCCGGACACCCCTAATCCAGGACTCCCTCAGTAGCCCCTGAACCAGGCTTCAATGACGACGAGTCCGGCGCGCAGATTGTCTTCGGCATTGCAAGGCGGGTTCCTCCTCCGAATACTTTATAGAAGATCTTGAACACAAGGATAGTGTCCGGCTCTGCAGAACAAGTTCCACATACCACCGTAGAGAGAATAATATTTGCACAAATCTAATCTGCCGACGTATTCCGTAGCATGGCATCACACCACGGCCAAGTCTTTATTCGAATCGTTTTACTATCCCACCTCAGCGCGTTTAGCGAGGTGGTTTCCTTGGCATGTCTTGTCGAAGCAGAGATCGTGTCCCCTTATTCCGAGATTCTCATCAATACGGGCGTGGGTAACCCAATCGTGCCCGTTGGTATGTCTCCTCTATCGAAGGCGAGTCCCAAACGGTCACGGGAAGGGCTCTTGGTATTCAACCCCTTTATAAAGAGACCAAGGCTCGACTCCTTTCTTTCAATCTCAATCGAATCCGCCTCTCACCTTGAGTTCCGACACCCAAAGCTCCAGATTCAGGCGCTTCGGACCTTCGATGATGTCCGGTTCCGACCTTCAAGGCCGGTGGATGCCTTCCTCCGTTACGGAAGAAGACGTGCTAAAGCTAAGAGATGCCAGGTATCTAACCGGCGAAATCTCACATAGGCTGCCTGCTCAAGGGCAGGTTATTCCCACTCCCAAGCCTGGCGAGAGCGTGGTGTTCGCATCTCACTTCCTTCGGGGGCTAGGCTTCCCGATGGACCCCTTCGTGAGGGGGCTCCTGTTTTATTATGGGCTGGAATTTCACGACTTGGCTCTGGAGTCCATCCTCCACATCTCATCGTTCATTGTCGTGTGCGAAGCCTTCCTCCGTATTACACCTCACTTTGGATTGTGGCTTAAGACCTTCAAAGTAGAGGCAAAGATGATCGAGGGGCAGCGCACGGAGTGCGGAGGTGCTGTTATAAGCAAGAACGCCGACGCTCCATGGCCCGAGGGCTCTTTTCAAGCGGAGTTCAGCTTATGGCAACGAGAGTGGTTTTATATCACAGCTCCCAGGGGCACCAAGTGGGTGGCGCCACCTGCCTTTTGCTCGGGTCCCCCACCACAGCTAGTGTCATGGGTCAATAAAGGGTTTGACTGGGGGCCGTCCAAGGACATGCCCTTGTTGCAGGGCCGCATTAGAGATCTCCTAGAAAGAGACATCAATCTGGTCGTAGTGACGCAGGTCATGTTGATTCGCCGCACCCTACCCTGCAAACGTCACCCCCTCCGCCTGTGGGAGTTTAATCCGGAGGGACCACGAGCCCTCCAACATTTTAAGGGCGCGACGCCCATGGAGATGTACAAATTGTTCTTCGGATCACAAGCAATGTGTCCGGACTCGACCGAGGACGCAGGTCAAAGCTGCAATCACCCGGATACTCAAGTAAGTAGCCCTGTACCCGGACACGCTATCCATATATTTATCATAAAATTGCCCTTAAAAGAGATGTCCCTTAAACAGGAGTGGATAGCGAAAGCAAAGCTAATCAGGTGTCCGGCCCCCCTCCCTGAGACCACGCCGGATCCCGTGTTAACCAGGATGCTGGAGGTTGCGCCTTTGGAAGAAGGCGAAGGGGGAACAAGGAAGCTACCGCCTCCCCGAAGGAGGCTGTCAGGAAAGGAGGAATCAAGAATTCCTCTATCCAGGGGAAGAAGAGGACCGCCTCTGAAGACCCGGAGACCATGGTCTCAAAGCGGGGGAAGAAATCTTCATTAGAGGGTCCTGCGCCGGGGGATGCCTCGGCCGCACTGTGCCCCCAAGGGGATAAGCCCTCCACCGAGCCGTAAGTAGAGAGGGGAGTTTTAAAATAAGAGACATCCATGTTCTATTTCTAAGGAAGATAACCGAAATTTTACCTTGTAGTTCGGATCTCAGCCCTTCTCAGCAGAGCTCATCTTCAGGGGATCTTCGTCCGGAGATGATGGAGAGCGGAACGCCTCCCCCTGCCGTACCGCCTTGCGAGGCGGGCGACCCTGAGGTGTCGTCACGGAGGGTTTCTCCGAATCCGGCAGGGTCGGAAGGCAATCGTATGGCCCCCCAAGGTCCTCCATGTCCGGCCTTCGGAAAAGGACATCGGACGAGTCCGGCACTGTCCGGTGCACGGTCGGAGGAGCTGAAGGATCTGCTTGGGCGAGCGTCTATCTCAGAAGAACACCGTGCGTTGATGGGTACGGTGATTGAAAGGATTTCATCGGCGGAGAGCGGGTTGTACGAGGCCGTCAGGAGTTTACTGACAGGTTTTGAGGTACGCGAAATGATGTACCTTTTGACAGTTCCGCATATATAAGATGCGCCCTGTGTAGATAGTAGCCCCTGAGACTCGGTGCGTTGTCAAAAATGACGGCGCGCCGAGGATCATAATCCTAGGTATAATATGTCGCCCTTCGTATGTAGGTGGCGAAGTGTTCGATGGCTAGCCGGACTGATGAATTTGCCGAGCTAATGCGGCAACTTGACGTGGCAGATGCCGACATCGCGCTTGTCAACAAGCGGCTTGACGAGGCACAATGTATGTAATTTCTCCGAAGACACCTGGTAAGAGGAGCTTGATGCCCGTATCTTACAACATGTGTGCTTGATGCAAATGGTTCTGCTGCCATGGAGAACCTTCAGGCGGAACTTGCCCGAGCCAAGGAGCAGGCCAGGAGAAGCGATGCGGCTGCCTTAAAGGCGACTGAAGAGCTGAAAGCCGAACAGGCTGCTCACTGCCAAAGCAAGAAGGAAATGGCCGAGATGGCTGTGAAGTTGAAAAATGCTGCCGACCGCTGCAAGCTTCTTGAAAAAGAAGATCAGGCGGAACAGAAGGACCTGGAGAAGGCCACATTCGAGGCCAAGGATACTCGCTCTGCGATGAGAGCCATGAAGGAGGAGCTACGTCAGGCCGGAGATATCGCGGCTGGAAAGCCCTTTATGCTGCGGATGAAGTTCGGGGATCCTAAATATGCTCCGTTAGACCGGTTTTGGAGTGCGGTGGACACTTATCTGGACTTGGCGGCGAGTGCCGTGGACGTGGCCGAACACTTCCGAGATCAAAAGGATCACGAAGTGGAAAAGCTTTTTTGGTCGCAGTTCCACAATCCAGGGCACCCACTTCCATTAACCGATCGTTTGGCCGCATGGGCAGAGCTGAATAGGTTATCCGGACTCGCCATGAAGTATGTCGTGAGTCATCTGTGGCCGGAAAGGCCCGAGCCGAAGAGTTATTTTAGCTTGGTGCAGCAGTTCCTTGGTGCGGTGCCGCATATCAATGTAATGAAGAGGTCAGCGTGCATAGAGGGTGCGCGGATGGCTCTTGCCCATGTCAAAACATACTAGGCGGAGATGAATGCCATCACTGTTGCATCCCAAGATTCGGACGGGAGCTGAGTACCTGCCGAGCACTATTCTCAGGAAGTTCTGCAGGGCGCTCGTTTAATAGAGACGCATTGCTCAAAGGATATTATGTTCGAATAGCATGTATTATTGTAAAACAATGTTTCGAGGGAATATAAAAGCTTTTTATACTTGTGCCTTCAAGAATTAAAATACCTCCTGTGCGGCCGTTAATGTATATGTGTATATAACCTGAAAGATGGCAGTCTTCGGCTTCAACCCCCACGCATATAATGCGGGGGTGTTCGCAGAAGGCGCATTTTCACACTTGATCCAACGTCTTGGTCCTATTAAGGAGGTGATAGCGCAGCGAACTAGGCAACCGGACTATAATGCTTTATCACTTTCACTTAGCCATAGGAGTTTGACAGTGGGGCTACTATATAGCCCCTAGGGGCACCGCGCTCACCCGAATTCGGGGCGCGTGTGTGCCTGGCCGGGAAACGGCCCTTCGTTAATGCGGAGGAATCCTAAAGATTCCAGCGGGTCATCGAGTGGTTGACCAGTCTCACGCTATATCATGACAGTCAGTTTTCAGCTTTCTCTACTGAGGTGCTCGCCTGGCCGAACTGGGGCACAATCGCAATAGTTCTCCTGGTGCTGCCTTAGCCGATAGAGCGGAACGTAAGGCAGAAAAACACAGGAGCCAGGCAAACCCAACATTTGACCAAAGACATGATTCGGAGCTGATGCATATAAGGCCAAACTCGCGACGCCGAACACTCCCTAAGGTATTCAGTCTTTATGAAAACAGGTTGAACAACGCCCTTGGTAATAAGCCCCTGGTGTCTAGGTACGCGCAAAATTCCGACGTGGCCACATGCTAAGACGCCAGCCTCCTCCTCGGTTATACCAAAGAACCGGGGGATGTGTATCAAGAAGAGACAGTGAAAAAGGTTTACGCAGGGTCTTAATCTAAAAAGAATCCTTGGAACGGGTCCCTACCGCACGCCCGCACTGTCTCCGTTGTCTTTGTATCAGATCTCGGACGGGTGTAGCACGGTGTTCATCTGTAAAAGAGAGGAACTTAGTTGAAAAAGATCATGCGTAAATGTATGTTATATTAAATAAACAAAGTATAATTCAAAAAATGGGTAAAATTGAGCTTTATTGTCTCTTGTCGTACATGCACGAAGCCCCTTGTACGGGGGTATGCGGCTAGTAGGCCCTTGTATGTTTACGCCGGACTCGTCTAGCCATGTCCGAGGTCTGAACAACCTGTTTAGGTGCTTTGATTAGTGAAGCCGGTTTAGTGTGTGGCTGTCAAGGCAGCCGCACAGTCTTCCGCGCTCAAGGAACACTCGATATTTCCCTTTAATGAGATGATGCCTCGCGGACCGGGCATTTTGAGCGTAAGAGATGCATAATACGGTATTGCGTTAAAGCGGGCGAAAGCTTCACGTCCCAGTAGTGCTTGATAGCTACTTGTAAATGGGGCTATGTGGAAGGTTAGCTTTTCGCGGCGGAAGTTGTCGGGGGAGCCGAACATAACTTCTAGCCGGAGAGAACCCGTACAATGGGCATCTGGGCCTGGCATTACCCCTTGAAAGGAAGTGTTGCTATGGCGAATTTTTGTTGGGGTTATCCCCATTTTGCGGATTGTGTCCTGATATAGCAGGTTTAGACAACTGCCGCCGTCCATTAGGACTTGTGTAAAGTGGAGTCCGTTAATTATCGGATCTAATATCACGGCAGTCTAGCCTGCGTTCCGGATACTTCTAGAGTAATCTTGATGATTGAAGATGATTGGTTTTAACAACCAGTGGCGGGACTCCTCTGGGATAGGCCGTATGGCGCGTATCTCTATAGGCGCCACTCTGTTTTTCCCATTTGTCACATGAAGCGAGTTTACTGTTTTGACTTCTTGTGGGAAATTCTTTTGTTTTCCGGTGCTCTACTTGTAGGGTTCGTCATCGTCCTCGCTTGGTGTGTCGAGCCCCTTGTGTTCGGCGTTGAGTTTGCCGGATTGCTTGAAGACCCAACAATCTCTGTGGGTATGGTTTGCAGGCTTCCAGAATCTTGTGGATTTGGCATATCTTTTCCAAGATTTTGTTTAGGTTAGATAGCTCGTCCCTGTTATCCTTGAGGGCAGCTTTTTCTAATTCTGCCGAGAGCTTTTGAATCCGGCGTTGACTGCCGTGCTCGTCGGGCTGTTTCCCTTGGTCCGGCGCTGGTACTTGCTGCGTCGCGGTTTCCGTTCCAACCCTAACCCGGATGTACTTGGGTCGATGGTAATGCGCATCTTGCCAACCAGCTATCCTCTCCTGCGCAAAAAGCGGGTCATGAGGCTTGTTAATGCGGCCATTGTTGTTGGATTTTCTTGGCGAGGTGTCTGGCGAGCCATTCGTCTCGAACACTTGTGGTTTGAAAGCTGCTAAGGCTTGGCGTCCGGACAGTCGACTATCTGGTTCTTTTTAGTAAGAAATCTGTTCCAGAGTTTTCGGGCTGACTCTCCGGGTTGTTGAGTTATATGACTTAAATTGTCTGCATCCAGAGGTCGGACATAGGTCCCTTGAAAATTTGCCCGAAAAGCATCCTCGAGCTCTTCCCAACTTCCAATGGTGTTTTCGGGAAGGCTTTTAAGCCAATGCCGGGCTGGCCCTTTGAGCTTGAGGGGTAAGTATTTTATGGCGTGGAGGTCATCTCCTCTAGCCATGTGTATGTGGAGGATATAATCCTCAATCCAGACTCTGTGGTCTGTTGTTCCGTCGTATGCCTCTATGTTTACGGGCTTGAATCCCACTGGAAATTCATGGT
Organism: Aegilops bicornis; assembly: GCA_021605145.1. Classification (NCBI taxonomy): domain Eukaryota; kingdom Viridiplantae; phylum Streptophyta; class Magnoliopsida; order Poales; family Poaceae; genus Aegilops; species Aegilops bicornis. The sequence goes on along the minus strand of CM038671.1, from coordinate 547,176,947 downwards.
CCAGCACCTCATCGGTGAAACATAGGGGGTGTGCGGCACCCCTATAATTGGGTGTGCCGTGATGTTCAGATACTTATTGTGTTGCATTGCTTACTAAAGCTTGCTTTCTTGACCCGTAGATAGATCTGGCCGGGCCATCTTTTTGATGCGAATCCTTGTATGGATCGCGTTCCGGCTTGTGTGCGGCGCCGTTTGCCGCTCTATGTTGGCCATGGGGTTGTTTACCCGACCGGGTGGCTTCCTTATTTTTTGATTGCGGGGGCTCTAAGGCCTCCTCATCAAATTCCGGCAGTAATTTTCGCTTCGGATAGCTCTTTGTGTGGCGACTGTCGCTGTATTTGTCTGCGGTGTTGAGTAATTTTCTCCATCTAATTCTGAGTGCATCTTCCGCTGTTTTGAGCTTCCGCTTCTGCTCTTTCAGGCTACGCGCAGTGGCGACGAGCCTTTTGTGGAGATTCTTCTGCTCCAGCAACTTGTCCTGCGTGAGATCGTCTGGACTGTTATCTTCGCTGGGGACGGGTTGTTCGGTTTGTTTATCCAAGTTGCCCTGTTCGGGCGGTTGCTCGATGGCATGTTCGTCGTCCGCCGGTTCGCCCTGCTCTATGGCTGGGTCTGTATGGCTGTTGTCTCTGTCGAGGTGGGGTTTGGAGCGGCGCTTACACCGCCGCTTTGACTGCTTTTCGAGGGAATGATCCCTTGTTGCGTCCCTTTGTTCCTCGTCGTCGTTTCTTTTAGGTGTGTCCACCATGTATACATCGTGAGATGAGGTGGTTGTCCAGTGCCCTATAGGCGCTGGTTCCTGTTCATCTCCTACATCGTCGTCCATACCGTTGATGTCTTCAGAGTTGAAGTCGAGCATGTCGTTTAAATCATCGACAGTGGCTACGAAGTGGGTGGTGGGTGGGCTTTGAATTTCTTCGTCATCCGCATCCCAACCTTGCTGACCATAGTCCGGCCAGGGCTCTCCTGATAAAGAGAGAGAGACTTTAGTGAATTCAGAATGTCGCCGAAGGGCGAGTGCTGAAAGATGTCCGCGGCGGCGAACTCCATGATCGGCGCCCAATCGGATTCGATCGGCAGAGGTGCGGAAGGTTCAGAGTCCGGAGAGGAGTCCGGCACCTTGGAGTCACGAGCTTCGCAAAGGACAAGGCTGGTGTTCGGCTCGATCGCCGTAGAGATTGCAGCCCCGAGGCGGTGTCCAGCCACCCGTCCTCGATTGGCGCAGTCGGCTCCGAGCTAAGGGTCGGAGCGGACACGGGTGCGGCCTCCAGGGCACTGTTCGGCGGCAGAGCTAGATCATGCCCATCATAATAGTGCGGCGCGCTCGGCTGTGGCTCGAACCCGTCGAAGATCAAGTCTCCGCGGACGTCAGCCGTGTAGTTCAAACTTCCAAATCTGACCTGATGGCCAGGGGCGTAGCTTTCGATCTGCTCCAGATGGCCAAGCTTAATTGCCCGCAGTGCAAAGCCGAATACGAAGATCTGTCCGGGGAGAAAAATCTCACCCTGGACCGCATCATTGTTGATGATCAGAGGAGCCATCGGGCCTAAAGGTGATGACACATAGGAACTCTCAATGAAAGCACCAATGTCGGTGTCAAAACCGGCGGATCTTGGGTAGGGGGTCCCGAAGTGTGCGTCTAGGCGGATGGTAACATGAGACAAGGGACACGATGTTTTTACCCAGGTTCGGGCCCTCTCGATGGAGGTAAAACCCTACTCCTTCTTGATTAATATTGATGATATGGGTAGTACAAGAGTATATCTACCACGAGATCAGAGAGGCTAAACCCTACAAGCTAGCCTATGGTATGATTGTTGTTCGTCCTACGGACTAAAACCCTCCGGTTTATATAGACACCGGAGAGGGCTAGGGTTACACAGAGTCGGTTACAACGGGAGGAGATCTACATATCCGTATCGCCAAGCTTGCCTTCCACACCAAGGAAAGTTCCATCCGGACACGGGACGAAGTCTTCAATCTTGTATCTTCATAGTCCAGGAGTCCGACCAAAGGTTATAGTCCGGCCATCCGGACACCCCCTAATCCAGGACTCCCTCACTAGGCATGATGATTTCAATGATGCTCACATTAAACATAAGAATTGAAACATAAAGAGAGCATCATGAAGAATATGACTATCACATTTAAGTCTAACCCACTTCCTATGCATAGGGATTTTGTGAGCAAACGACTTATGGGAACAATAATCAACTAGCATAGGAAGGCAAAACAAGCATAACTTCAAAACTTTAAGCACATAGAGAGCAAACTTGATATTATTGCAATTCCTGCAAGCATATATTCCTCCCTCATAGTAATTTTCAGTAGCATCATGAATGAATTCAACAATATAAGCAGCACCTAGAGCATTCTTTTCATGATCTACTTGCATAGAAATTTTATAACTCTCCACATAAGAAAATTTCTTCTCATGAATAATAGTGGGAGCAAACTCAACAATATAAATAAAATCATGATGACAAGTTTCATGGTTATCATTATTTTTATAGCATACATGTCATCACAATAATCATCATAAATAGGAGGCACACTTTCATCATAATAAATTTGCTCATCAAAACTTGGAGGACTAAACATATCATCTTCATCAAACATAGCATCCCCAAGCTTGTGGCTTTGCATATCATTAGCATCATGGATATTCATAGAATTCATACTAACAACTTTGCAATCTTGCTCACCATTCAAATATTTAGTGCCAAACATTTTACAGACTTCTTCTTCTAGCACTTGAGCACAATTTTCCTTCCCATCATTCTCACGAAAGATATTAAAAAGATGAAGCGTATGAGGCAAACTCAACTCCATTTTCTTGTAGTTTTCTTTTATAAACCAAACTAGTGATAAAACAAGAAACTAAAACATTCAATTGCAAGATCTAAAGATATACCTTCAAGCACTCACCTTCCTGGCAACGGCGCCAGAAAAGAGCTTGATGTCTACTACGCAACCTTCTTCTTGTAGACGTTGTTGGGCCTCCAAGTGCAGAGGTTTGTAGGACAGTAGCAAATTTCCCTCAAGTGGATGACCGAAGGTTTATCAATCCGTGGGAGCGTAGGATGAAGATGGTCTCTCTCAAGCAACCCTGCAACCAAATAACAAAGAGTCTCTTGTGTCCCCAACACACCCACTACAATGGTAAATTGTATAGGTGCACTAGTTCGGTGAAAAGATGGTGATACAAATGCAATATGGATGGTAGATATTGGCTTTTGTAATCTGAAAATATAAAAACAGCAAGGTAGCAAGTGATAAAAGTGAGCACAAATGGTGTTGCAATGCATTGAAACAAGGCCTAGGGTTCATACTTTCACTAGTGCAAGTTCTCTCAACAATAATAACATAATTGGATCATATAAATATCCCTCAACATGCAACAAAGAGTCACTCCAAAGTCACTAATAGCGGAGAACAAACGAAGAGATTATGGTAGGGTACGAAACCACCTCAAAGTTATCCTTTGTGATCGATCTATTCAAGAGTCCATAGTAAAATAACACGAAGCTATTCTTTCCTTTCGATCTATCATAGAGTTCGTACTAGAATAACACCTTAAGACACAAATCAACCAAAACCCTAATGTCACCTAGATACTCCAATGTCACCTCAAGTATCCGTGGGTATGATTATACGATATGCATCACACAATCTCAGATTCATCTATTCAACCAACACAAAGAACTTCAAAGAGTGCCCCAAAGTTTCTACCGGAGAGTCAAGACGAAAAAATGTGCCAACCCCTATGCATAGGTTCATGGGCGGAACCCGCAAGTTGATCACCAAAACATACATCAAGTGGATCACGTGATATCCCATTGTCACCACAGATACGCACATGCAAGACATACATCAAGTGTTCTCAAATCCTTAAAGACTCAATCCGATAAGATAACTTCAAAGGGAAAACTCAATCAATTACAAGAGAGTAGAGGGGGAGAAACATCATAAGATCCAACTATAATAGCAAAGCTCGCAATACATCAAGATCATATCACCTCAAGAACACGAGAGAGAGAGAGAGAGAGAGAGAGAGAGAGATCAAACACATAGCTACTGGTACGTACCCTCAGCCCCGAGGGTGAAATACTCCCTCCTCGTCATGGAGAGCGCTAAGATGATGAAGATGGCCACTGGTGAGGGTTCCCCCCTCCGGCAGGGTGCCGGAACAGGGTCCCGATTGACTTTTGGTGGCTACAGAGGCTTGCGGCGGCGGAACTCCCGATCTATTCTCTTCCCCGATGTTTTTAGGGTATATGGACATATATAGGCGAGAGAAGTCGGTCAGAGGAGCCACAAGGGGCCCACGAGGGTGGGGGGACGCCCAGGGGGGCAGGCGCACCTCCCTGCCTCATGGCCACCTCGTTGCTAATTAATTTTTGTTATGAAAGAAATAATATGGTTATGGATATAAGTAATTAATTGGAGTTATTTTTCTTGCATGAGAAAAATGATAAAATTTGTTAGAAAAGATTCTGTTTAATGTGGGGTTTATCTTAACCAGAGAAGTGTCAAGAGTTGTTGATGGTTATGCTTAGTGTGGATATAGTTGACTCAGTCTTTTCCGTTAATATATGATGCATATGTTAGTGTTGCATCTCATGGCATACTATGACACCGGTTATTTTCAATTTAAGTTGAACCTGATAATAACACAACTTGAATATATCATTGACCGGGTCATGGTGCCACTGAGTCGAGTTTTTCCCAGTGCAACCACATTTGCCTTTATGGGAAGGCCTTTATTCGGTCCGTTGTCATGCCTCTGGTCGGTGCCTCCAACGAGGGAAGGTTATGGGCGTGCGGTACCCTGGCCTGGTAAGCAGACATAACCTTGTGTGCCCATTGTTGAGATTTTTGCTACCGGTCCCCATGAGGGACGTTTATGTTTTGGCCATGACGGTGGTCGTTGTGTCTTTGGTAGACACGGGGCAACCCAGGACTAGCCCAGTTGGGAGTGAGTCGGAGTGGCCGAGAGAGTGTCATGGCAATGGAGGGGTTTCGTCAGAATGTCGTTGGTCCACCCGAATGGGACTACGAGGCCATGGGTTCCGTGGTGTGGGTACAGTGCGCTACCTCTGCAGAGTGTATTAATCTATCGATAGGCGAGTCCACAGTTACGGACACGCTCGAAAGTAGGTCACACCATGGGTCAACATTTAATAAATCTTGCACACTAAGTTATGAACTTTGCACTGTTAATGATGGCGGTAAGGTCATCTTGTGGTTTGAGGCCAAGTGTTGGTCGTGGTTGTGATCGCCGGAAGGATCACCATTTGAGACCAAATATTGGTCGTGGTTGTGATCGCCGTAAAGATCACGATTTATTCCTAGTTAAGACCTTGAGGTCTGCATGTTTGTGGTCGAGGAGCGATCACCGGCAGTAAGCCAGTCCGAGGGATTTTTCTCTCAGGAGCATGATCACAGCATGTTGGCTATCTTGTTGCATTATTAATAATTGGTTAATTATCATGATACTGTTTGTCATTATGTTTATGTTTGTTTTGAGCTTGCAAGTACATTCAATGTACTGACCTGGCATGGCATGCTGCTACCTCTTGAGCTTGCGTTGGATTTCCTTGAAGAGGAAAGGTGATGCAGCACAGTAGCGTAAGTATTTCCCTCAGTTTTTGAGAACCAAGGTATCAATCCAAAGAGGAGGCTACGCTTGAGTCCCTCGTACCTACACAAAGCAAATAACTCCTCACAACCAACGCGAATAGGGGTTGTCAATCCCTTCATGGTCACTTACGAGAGTGAGATCTGATAGATATGATAGATAATATTTTTGGTATTTTTGTGACAGAGATGCAAAGTAAAATAAAAGCAAAGTAAAAAAGCAAAGCAAATAATAAAGCGTAGGAAGATTAATATGATGAAGATAGACCTGGGGGCCATAGCTTTCACTAGTGGCTTCTCTCATGAGCATAAGTATTTTACGGTGGGTGAACGAATTACTGTTGAGCAATTGACAGAATTGAGCATAGTTATGAGAGTATCTAGGTATGATCATGTATATAGGCATCACGTCCGAGACAAGTAGACCGACTCACCTTTGCATCTACTACTATTACTCCACTCATCGACCGCTATCCAAAGATGCATCTAGAGTATTAAGTTCAAGAAAACAGAGTAACGCCAAAGCAACATGACATGATGTAGAGGGATAAATTCATGCAATATGATAAAAACCCCATCTTGTTATCCTCGATGGCAACAATACAATACGTGCCTTACTGCCCCTCATCACCGGGGAAAGGACACCGCAAGATTGAACACAAAGCTAAGCACTTCTCCCATTGCAAGAAAGATCCATCTAGTAGGCCAAACCAAACTGATAATTCGAAGAGACTTGCAAAGATAACGAATCATACATAAAAGAATTCAGAGAAGATTCAAATATTGTTCATAGATAATCTTGATCATAAACCCACAATTCATCGGTCTCAACAAACACACCGCAAAAAGAAGATTACATCGAATAGATCTCCACGAGAGAGGGGGAGAACATTGTATTGAGATCCAAAAAGAGAGAAGAAGCCATCGAGCTACTAACTATGGACTCGAAGGTCTGAAGTAAACTACTCACAATTCATCGGAGAGGCTATGATGATTTAGAAGCCCTCTGTGGTGCATTCCCCTTCCGGCGGAGCTCCAGAACAGGCCCCAAGATGGGATCTCGTGGGTACAAAAGGTTGTGGCGGTGGAATTAGGTTTTTGGCTCCGTATCTGATCGTTTGGGGGTACGTAGGTATATATAGGAGGAAGAAGTACGTCGGTGGAGCTTCATGGGCCCCGTGAGGGTGGGGAGCGCGCCTGGGGGGGAGGGCGCGCCCCCTACCTCGTGCCCACCTCGAAGCTTCTGTGGCGTAGGGTGCAAGTCTCCTGGGTCATATTCGGTGAGAAAATCACATTCCCGAAGGTTTCATTCCGTTTGGACTCCGTTTGATATTCCGTTTCTTCGAAACTTTGAAATAGGCAAAAAAACAACAATTCTAGGCCGGGCCTCCGGTTAATAGGTTAGTCCCAAAAATAATATATAAGTGGAAAATAAAACCCAATATGGTCCAAAACAGTAGATAATATAGCATGGAGCAATAAAAAATTATAGATACGTTGGAGACGTATCAGGCATCCCCAAGCTTAATTCCTGCTTGTCCTCAAGTTAGTAAATGATAAAAAAAGAATTTTGATGCGGAGTGCTACTTGGAAAAATTTCAGTGTAATTCTTCTTAATTGTGGTATGAATATTCAGACACGAAAGATTCAAGACAAAAGTTCATATTGACATAAAAATAATAATACTTCAAGCATACTAACTAAGCAATTATGTCTTATCAAAATAACATGGCCAAAGAAAGTTCATCCCTACAAAATCATATAGTTTAGTCATGCTCCATTTTTGTCAAACAAGAATGCTCTCATCATGCACAACCCCGATGACAAGCCAAGCAATTGTTTCATACTTTAGTAATCTCAAACTTTATAAAACTTCACGCAATACATGAGCGTGAGCCATGGATATAGCACTATGGGTGGAATAGAATATGATGATGGGGGTTATGTGGAGAAGACAAAAAATGAGAAGGTCTCACATCAACGAGGCTAATCAATGGGCTATGGAGATGCCCATCGATTGATGTTAATGCAAGGAGTAGGGATTGCCATGCAACGGATGCACTAGAGCTATAAATGTATGAAAGCTCAACAAAAGAAACTAAGTGGGTGTGCATCCAACTTGCTTGCTCACGAAGACCTAGGGCACTTGAGGAGGCCCATTGTTGGAATATACAAGCCAAGTTCTATAATGAAAAATTCCCACTAGTATATGAAAGTGACAAAAAGAGACTCTCTATCATGAAGATTATGGTGCTACTTTGAAGCACAAGTGTGGAAAAAAGGATAGTAGCATTGCCCCTTTTATTTCTTTTTTGGGCCTTCTCTTTTTTGGCCTTTCTCTTTTTTGGGACAATGCTCTATTAAATGATGATCATCACACTTCTATTTATTTACAACTCAATGATTACAACTCGATACTAGAACAAAGTATGACTCTATATGAATGCCTCCGGCGGTGTACCGGGATATGCAATAAATCAAGAGTGACATGTATGAAAGAATTATGAACGGTGGCTTTGCCACAAATACTATGTGAACTACATGATCATGCTAAGCAATATAACAATTATGAATATGTCATGATAAACGGTGTGGTGGAAAGTTGCATGGCAATATATCTCGGAATGGCTATGGAAATGCCATAATAGGTAGGTATGGTGGCTGTTTTGAGGAAGATATAAGGAGGTTTATGTGTGAATGAGTGTATCATATCATAGGGTTTGGATGCACCGGCGGAGTTTGCACCAACTCTCAATGTGAGAAAGGGCAATGCATGGTACCGAAGAGGCTAGCAATGATGGAAGGGTGAGAGTGTGTATAATACATGGACTCAACATTAGTCATAAAGAACTCACATACTTATTGCAAAATCTACAAGCCATCAAAAACCAAGCACTACACGCATGCTCCTAGGGGGATAGATTGGTAGGAAAAGACCATCGCTCGTCCCCGACCGCCACTCATAAGGACGACAATCAAAGAACACCTCATGTTTCAAATTTGTTACATAACGTTTACAATACGTGCATGCTACGGGACTTGCAAACTTCAACACAAGCATTTCTCAAATTCACAACTACTCAACTAGCACGACTTTGATATTATCACCTCCATATCTCAAAACAATCATCAAGCATCAAACTTTTCTTAATATTCAACACACTCAAAAGAAAGTTTTACAAATCTTGAATACCAAGCATATTAAGATTATTAAGCAAATTACCATGCTTTTTAAGAATCTCAAAATAATATAAGTGAAGCATGAGAGATCAATAGTTTCTATAAAACAAATCCACCACCGTGCTCTAAAAGATATAAGTGAAGTACTAGAGCAAAACTATATAACTCAAAAGATATTAAGTGAAGCACATAGAGTATTCTATCAAATTCCAAATCATGTATGGCTCTCTCAAAAGGTGTGTACAGCAAGGATGATTGTGGTAAACTAAAAGGAAAATACTCAAATCATACAAGACGCTCCAAGCAAAACACATATCATGTGGTGAATAAAAATATAGCTCCAAGTAAAGTTACCGATGGAAGTAGACGAAAGAGGGGATGCCTTCCGGGGCATCCTCAAGCTATGACTTTTTGATGTCCTTAGATTATCTTGGGGGTGCCATGGGCATCCCCAATCTTAGGCTCTTACCAATCCTTGTTCCATAATCCATCAAAAATTTCACCCAAAACTTGAAAACTTCACAACACAAAACTCAACAGAAATCTTGTGAGCTCCGTTAGCGAAAGAAAACAAAAGACCACTTCAAGGTACTGTAATGAACTCATTCTTTATTTATATTGGTGTTAAACCTACTGTATTACAACTTCTCTATGGTTTATAAACTATTTTACTAGCCATAGATTCATCAAAATAAGCAAACAACACACGAAAAACAGAATCTGTCAAAAACAGAACAGTCTGTAGTAATCTGTAACTAACGCAAACTTCTGGAACTCCAAAAATTCAGCCACAATAGGACGACCTAGGAAATTTTTTTATTGATCAGCAGCAATTGGAATCACTATTTTATCACGTTCTGGTGACTCTTAACAATTGTTTTCGTGAACAGAAAGTTTCTGGAAATTACAGCAAGATCAAATAATTGTCATCCAAGAAGATCCTAAAAGAAGCTAGATGGATTATTTATTCCTAAACAGAAGCAAAAGAAAAAAAAACTAAAAATAAAATTGGGTTGCCTTCCAACAAGCGCTATCATTTAACGCCCTTAGCTAGGCATAAAAGCAATGATAGATCTAGGTATTGCCATCTTTGGTAGGCAATCCATAAGTGGCTCTCATGATAGATTCATATGGTAATTTTATTTTATTTCTAGAGAAGTCTTCCATGCCTTTCTTTAATGAAATTTGGAATCTAATATTCCCTTCCTTCATATCAATAATTGCACCAATCGTTCTAAGAAAAGGTCTACCAAGAATAATAGGACAAGAAGGATTGCAATCTATATCAAGAACAATAAAATCTACGGGCACATACTTCTTGTTTGCAACAATAAGAACATCATTAATTCTTCCCATAGATTTCTTAATAGTGGAATCCGCAAGGTGCAAGTTTAGAGAGCAATCATCAAAATCACGGAAATCTAGCAAATCACACAAAGTTTTGGGAATAGTGGAGACACTAGCACCCAAATCACATAAAGCATAAAATTCATGATCCTTAATCTTAAGTTTAATAGTTGGTTCCCACTCATCATAAAGTTTTCTAGGGATAGAAACTTCCAACTCAAGTTTTTCTTCATAATATTGCATCGAGGCATCAACGATATGTTTGGTAAAGGCTTTATTTTGACTATAAGCGTGAGGAGAATTTAACACGGATTGTAACAAGGAAATACAATCAATTAAAGAGCAACTTTCATAATTAAATTCCTTGAAATCCAAAATAGTGGGTTTAGCAACATCTAGGGTTTTAATCTATTCAATCCCACTTTTATCAATTTTAGCATCAAGATCTAAAAACTCCGATTTTTTGGAACGCCTTCTAGGTAAAGGTGGTTCATATTCAGTCTCATCATTATCAAGATTCATATTGCAAAACAAGATTTAATAGGGGACACATCAATAACTTTTAGATCTTCATCTTTATTTTCATAGAAATTGGAAGAACACACTTTAATAAAGGCATCTTTCGTAGCACGCATCCTAGCGGTTCTTTATTTGCACTCATCAATGGAAATTCTCATGGCTTTGAGAGACTCATTGATATCATGCTTAGGAGGAGTAGATCTAAGCTTTAAAGAATCCACATCAAGAGAAATTCTATCAACGTTCCTAGCCAATTCATCAACATTAAGTAATTTCTCTTCAAGCAAAGCATTAAAATTCTTTGGCGAATTCATAAACTCTTCAACACTAGTCTCAAATTCAGAGGGCATCTTATTAAATTTCCATAAGAGTTGTTGTAGGAATTTCCATAATTATTAGAAGGATTACTAGGATAAGGCCTAGGATTAAAATTCCCTCTATCTGTATTTGTTACCAAAATTATTCCTACCAACAAAATTCACATCCATAGATTCATTATTATTCTCAATCAAAGTAGACAAAGGCATATCACTAGGATCAGAAGAAACACTCTTAGTAGCAAATAATTTCATAAGTTCATCCATCTTTCCACTCAAAACATTAATTTCTTCTATCGCATGCACTTTTTTATTAGTAGATCATTCAGTGTGCCATTGAGAATAATTAACCATAATATTATCTAGGAGTTTAGTAGCATCTCCTAAAGTGATTTCCATAAAAGTGCCTCCCGCGGCCGAATCTAAAAGATTTCTAGAAGCAAAATTCAATCTGGCATAAAAATGTTGTATAATCATCCACAAATTCAAACCTTGAGTAGGGCAATTACGTATCATTAATTTCATCCTATCCCAAGCTTGTGCAACATGTTCATGATCAAGTTGCTTAAAATTCATAATATCGCTTTCTAAGAGAGATGATCTTAGCGGAGGAAAATACTTATAGATAAAAGCATCTTTGCACTTGTTCCAAGAATCAATACTATTTTTAGGCAAAGACGAAAACCAAGCTTTAGCACGATCTCTAAGCTTAAAAGGAAATAGCTTCAATTTAACAATATCATTATCAACATCTTTCTTCTTTTGCATATCACATAAATCCACGAAGCTATTTAGATGAGTAGCGGCATCTTCACTAGGAAGGACGGCGAATTGTTCTTTCATAACAAGATTCAACAAAGCAGTATTGATTTCACAAGATTCAGTGTTGGTAAGACGAGCAATCAGAGTGCTAAGGAAATCATTATTGTTGGTATTGGTAAAGTCACACAATTTGGTATTATCTTGAGCCATCGTGACAAACAAGCAATCCAACACACGAGCAAACAAAAAGCAAGCGAGAAAAAGGCAAACGGAAAAGAGAGGGCGAATAAAACGGCAAGGGTGAAGTGGGGGAGAGGAAAATGAGAGGCAAATGGAAAATAATGTAATGCGAGAGATAAGGGATTGTCATGGGTACTTGGTATGTTGACTTTTGCATAGACTCCCCGGCAACGGCGCCCGAAATTCTTCTTGCTACCTCTTGAGCTTGCGTTGGATTTCCTTGAAGAGGAAAGGTGATGCAAGACAAGAGCGTAAGTATTTCCCTCAGTTTTTGAGAACCAAGGTATCAATCCAAAGAGGAGGCTACGCGCGAGTCCCTCGTACCTACACAAAGCAAATAACTCCTCGCAACCAACGCGAATAGGGGTTGTCAATCCCTTCACGGTCACTTACGAGAGTGAGATCTGATAGATATGATAGATAATAGTTTTGGTGTTTTTGTGATAGAGATGCAAAGTAAAATAAAAGCAAAGTAAAAAACAAAGCAAATAATAAAGCGTAGGAAGATTAATATGATGAAGATAGACCCGGGGGCCATAGATTTCACTAGTGGCTTCTCTCAGGAGCATAAGTATTTTACGGTGGGTGAACGAATTACTGTTGAGCAATTGACAGAATTGAGCATAGTTATGAGATTATTTAGGTATGATCATGTATATAGGCATCACGTCCGAGACAAGTAGACCGACTCCTGCCTGCATCTACTACTATTACTCCACTCATCGACCGCTATCCAGCATGCATCTAGAGTATTAAGTTCAAGAAAATAGAGTAGCGCCTTAAGCAAGATGACATGATGTAGAGGGATAAATTCATGCAATATGATAAAAAAACCATCTTGTTATCCTCGATGGCAACAATACAATACGTGCCTTGCTGCCCCTACTGTCACTAGGAAAGGACACTGCAAGATTGAACCCAAAGCTAAGCACTTCTCCCATTGCAACAAAGATCAATCTAGTAGGCCAAACCAAACTGTGGCGGTGGAATTAGGTTTTTCGCTCCATATCTGATCGTTTGGGGGTACGTAGGTATATATTGGAGGAAGAAGTATGTTGGTGGAGCTTCGTGGGCCCCATGAGGGTGGGGGGCACGCCTGCGGGGGAGGGCGCGCCCCCTACCTCGTGCCCACCTCGAAGCTTCCTTGGCGTAGGGTCCAAGTCTCCTGGGTCATATTCGGTGAGAAAATCACGTTCCCGAAGGTTTCATTCCATTTGGACTTCGTTTGATATTCTCGCTTCTTGAAACTACGAAATAGGCAAAAAACAAAGCAATTGGGCTGGGCCTCCAGTTAATAGGTTAGTCCCAAAAATAATATAAAAGTGGAAAATAAAGCCCATATGGTCCAAAACAGTAGATAATATAGCATGGAGCAATCAAAAATTATAGATACGTTGGAGACGTATCACATGCCAGATTTCAGGAAAGTCTCGTTGGAAAGGAGTGATGTCCGAGTGTAGATCGTGTCCACATCGGTGTCCCTGTGCTATGGAGTTTCCGCTACGACGTTGTTTCGCTGCCGCGTAGTTGTTATGATCGAGGCCCCCTTTATGTTCACTAAATAATGTACATATTGTTCAGCCGCACCTGTGTGCCGCTTGGCCTCGCTACCTGTTGTAATATAAACTTTGATCCGCTAGCATCAATAAAGCGGTTGTTTTCTGTACCAAGATGTTGTGTGTTGCCAGAAGACATGGTCTCTGGGCTGGCAACGCATGGTAAACCGGCTGCTCTGAGCCGGGGTGCCACATAGTTAACCCTAGTCCTACTATTTATGTCGTCTCCTACAGGCACTCATTACATAAATCTAACTACTAGTTGTCTTCCATGCATGTCAGATATAATTGCACACACTGATTTATCCACAAGAACCTCACGGACCAATGTAACAGCCAACAAACTTGACGTCAATGATACCCAATATGATGGTACATGTAAAGGCAGTTCTTCAGAACACTTGCAGAAAGATGATGAATCCTATTCACCCCACAAGGTCCTTGCTCTAACTTGGCCTATGAGATGGGTACAAAATGCATATAATGTCCTGGAGTGCATCTACTCTGTTGCAATGCATTGTGTTTAGCCTGCTGATCATGCTTCTAAATATGTCATGCCTTCCTGTTTTTCAGTACCTATTCCATTCATGATAACATGTTTTCAAATTCAAGTACTGTTATTCTACTCTATCGCAATGTCATCTGCTTAGATTGTACATCATGCTTCTGAATATCTTATGCATTGCTATTCATCAGTATGTACTTCATCTGTCTACCATACCATGTTCTCTTTTTACATTGAAGTGTTGTTCTAGTGGTCTGTTGCAATGCCATCTTAGTTTCCCAATCATACACGCATATGTTGCCTTAGTGTTTTTCTATATGTATTCCGCTAGCATACAATTTTACATTCAAGTAGTGTTTTTTACACTGTTGTCCTGTCGTATCCCTAGCTCTTACATCATACTCCCTCCGTCCGGATTACATGTCACAGAAATGGATAAAAATGGATGCATCTAGAACTGAAATACGCCTAGATCCATCCATTTATTTCTGGATGGAGGGAATACATGTCAATATGTCATGCCTTTCTATTCTATAGTACCTATTCCATCTCTGTTGTAGCATGTTTTATAATTGAAGCACCATTCTTCCATATAAGGCGTGCAAGGGGAAGACTGCTATGTTAGAATCTGAAGTGTTACAAACCAGGTCTTTGCAAAAGATCCAAACGCCAGGAGATAGTTGTCGGTGTACTAGAGTAGGGGTACCCTAGTATCCCGAACTTCGTGCAGGCGATTCTTGACACCAGCGGCAAGGCTTGCTCGGTCACCGCCAAGATCCTCCGTGGTTCCTTTGGAGCCATTCAAGAACAAAGTATTTAACCAAGAAGACAAGGCCCCGGCAAGAGGAGCTTGCCGGGAAGGCCACTCAAGGCACGCAGAAGACAAGACCTCGGCAAGAGGAGCTTGCCGGGAAGGCTCGGAGAGTGACAAGCCTCCGGGCGCGACAAGGATTCAGCCGCGGCAAGGTGCTTGCCGCGGCAGGCAACCTCTCTTCATCTCCGCTCCAGCTCATCCACCAATGTGTCGCCATGGGACCATTCCATGCGCGCGTGTCAAGAGGCTGTGCAGCCAGCGGGGAGCAGCGATAAGCGGCGCTGACAAGCTTGCCATCGTGGCGAACGGTGGCGCTCCTGACGGTCCATGTTGCACTGTTTAGGCGACAGGGACGGGCATTTAATGCTTTTGTGCCTTGCCGTCAGGGTTAGGTAGAGTACACTATACACTGTACAAGTAGGTGTACCAACTACTGTTTTTCCATTTGTACCCTCATCTACGTTGCCACCTGTCGGAGACCCCTTGAGCATACAAAAGGAGGCCCATGCGCAACGTAGAGGGGGTTCGATTCCAACGTAACCAGAGAACACTCACGCTTAGGTCTTGTAGCTCTCATCGCTCCCTAGCAAGAACACAATACAAATCATACAAGCAGCAGAGGAGTATTATCTCTCGGAGAGCTCGAAGCTGGGTAACTGCTCGTGTGCTTCGCCTCGATCCGCTCTTGATGCGATCTCCGCCCCTCCGAACCAAAAGGGACTCGGTCCGCCGGTCCCATAGGTGTTCGTGGGTCCGATCAGCCTCCCCGACATCTTTGGCGCGCCAGGTAGGAGGCGTCGAGGCTGTGTGAACCTGATCCGGCGTTCACACGAGCAACATCTTCATCATCTTCAACATCTTCATCAACATGCCACCGAAGAAGAAGGCTTCGGCGGCAGCGGAACCGTCCGCGTCGAACCCACCATCACCGGAGCGAACGGGTGGTGGGGTAGACGCCGGCGGGAGAACGAACGGCGACGGGGGTGCTCTCTCTGCTGCCAAGGCCAAGGACAAGGCTGCGCAGACCTCGGCGTCCGTACATGTCCCGCGCCCATCTCAGGAGCTGCGGGACCAACAGCGTCATGGTATTCACAATACCATACGCTCATTGGACCGAGATCGAGCTGGAGGATCTCGGGACGTTCAAGACCAGCATGCACGCCAACATGCTGGCACAAGCGAGGCACGGTCGCTCGGACGGGATACTGCTCCTTCTAACATAGATAGAAGTCCGAGCATATCCCGCTCCTCGCGCCGTTCGCCACTGCTACCCACTACCCCAGCAGAAGCTCTGGCGAGAGCTCAACTGCTTCTTGATTACCCTCCAACGGCCGACAAGGTCGACGAGTGGAGGCCCACCATACAGAGTCTCATCGGCTTCGCCAACGGCAACGCTCCGTGGCAACGAGTGCATCGCTGCCGCGGCAGGAACGCCAAACGCGAGCCGGTGGCGACGAGACTTGTGGAGGTGCAACCACCATGCACTCTCTGTTGGGAAACGTAGTAATTTCAAAAATTTTCCTACGATCACGCAAGATCATGGTGATGCTTAGCAACGAGATGAGAGTGTTGTCTACGTACCCTCAGAGACCGAACGGAAGCGTTGACGCTGACGTAGAGGAAGTAGTCGTACTCCTTCACGATCCAACCGATCCAAGTACCGAACGTCACGGCACCTCCGAGTTCTGCACACGCCCAGCTCGATGACGCCCCTCGAACTCCGATCCAGCCGAAAGTGTTGAGGGAGAGTTTCACAAGACGACGGCGTGGTGACGATGATGATGTTCCACCGGCGCAGGGCTTCGCCTAAGCTCCGCCACGGTATTTTCGAGGTGTAATATGGTGGAAGGGGCACCAGACACGCTAAGGAACGATCTTAATGATCAACTTGTGTGTCATGGGGTGCCCCTGCCCTGTAGATATAAAGGAGGGAAGGGAGGGGCTGGCGGCCAAGGAGAGGTGCGCCAGGTGTCCTACTCCTACTAGGAGTAGGATTCCCCCAAATCCTAGTCCAACTAGGATTGGCCAAGTGGGAAGGGAGAGAGAGGCGCCCCTTCTCCTAGTCCTAATAGGACTAGGGAAGGGGAAGGTGCGACCAGCACTTGGGCCCCTTTTCTCCTTTCCACTAAGGCCCATGTTGGCCCATTAGCATTCCGGGGTTCCGGTAACCTCCGGTACTTGGTAAAATTCCCAATTTCACCGGAACACTTCGATGTCCAAACATAGACTTCCAATATATGAATCTTTATGTCTCGACCATTTCGAGACTCCTCGTCACGTCCGTGATCTCATCCGGGACTCCGAACAACCTTCGGTACATTAACATCATAAAAACTCATAGTAACTGTCATCGAAACGTTAAGCGTGCGGACCCTACGGGTTCGAGAACAATGTAGACATGACCGAGACACCTCTCTAGTCAATAACCAATAGCGGGACCTGGATGCCCATATTGACTCCTACATATTCTATGAAGATCTTTATCGGTCAGACCGCATAACAACATACGTTGTTCCCTTTGTCATCGGTATGTTACTTGCCCGAGATTCGATCGTCGGTATCCAATACCTAGTTCAATCTCTGGCAAGTCTCTTTACTCGCTTCGTAATACATCATCTCACAACTAACACATTAGTTGCAATGCTTGCAAGGCTTATGTGATGTGCATTACCGAGAGGGCCCAGAGATACCTCTCCGAGCAATCGGAGTGACAAATCCTAATCTCGAAATATGCCAACCCAACATGTACCTTCGGAGACACCTGTAATGTACCTTTATAATCACCCGATTACGTTGTAGACGCTTTGGTAGCACCCAAAGTGTTCCTCGTGCAAACGGGAGTTGCATAATCTCATAGTCATAGGAACATGTATAAGTCATGAAGAAAAGCACTAGCAACAAACTATACGATCAGGTGCTATGCTAATGGAATGGGTCATGTCAATCAGATCATTCAACAAATGATGTGATCCCGTTAATCAAATAACAACTCCTTGTTCATGGTTAGGAAACACAACCATCTTTGATTAACGAGCTAGTTAAGTAGAGGCATACTAGTGACACTCTGTAGGTTTATGTATTCACACATGTATTATGTTTCCGGTTAATACAATTCTAGCATGAATAATAAACATTTATCATGATATAAGGAAATAAATAATAACTTTATTATTGCCTCTAGGGCATATTTCCTTGAGCCTCCCACTTGCACTAGAGTCAATAATCTAGATTACACAAGAATGATTCTAACACCCATGGAGTCTTGGTGCTGATCATGTTTTGCTCGTGGAAGAGGCTTAGTCAACGGGTCCGCAACATTCAGATCCGTATGTATCTTGCATATCTCTATGTCTCCCACCGGACCAAATCCCGGATGGAGTTGAAGCGTCTTTTGATGTGCTTGGTTCTCTTGTGAAATCTGGATTCCTTTGCCAAGGCAATTGCACCAAAGATTGTCACAAAAGATTTTCATTGGACCCGATACACTAGGTACAACACCTAGATCGGTTATGAACTCCTTCATCCAGACTCCTTCATTAGCTGCTTCGAAGCAGCTATGTACTCAGCTTCACATGTAGATCCCGCCACGACGCTTTGTTTGGAACTGCACCAACTGACAGCTCCACCGTTTAATGTAAATACGTATCCGGTTTGCGATTTAGAATCGTCCGGATCAGTGTCAAAGCTTGCGTCGACGTAACCCGTTCTGACGAGTTCTTTGTCACCGCCATAAATGAGAAACATATCCTTAGTCCTTCTCAAGTACTTAAGGATGTTCTTGACCGCTGTCGATGATCCACTCTGGATTACTTTGGTACACTGCTAAACTTACAGCAAGGCACACATCAGTCTGGTACACAGCATTGCATACATGATAGAGCCTATGGCTGAAGCATAGGGAACATCTTTCATTTTCTCTATCTTCTGCGGTGGTCGGGCATTGAGTCTTACTCAACTTCACACCTTGTAATACCGGCAAGAACCCTTTCTTTGCACGATCCATTTTGAACTTCTTCAAAACTTTATCAAGGTATGTGCTTTGTGAAAGTCCTATTAAGCGTCTTGATCTATCTCTATAGATCTTAATGCCCAATATGTAAGCAGCTTCACCGAGGTCTTTCATTGAAAAACTCTTATTCAAGTATCCTTTTATGCTATCCAGAAATTCTATATCATTTCCGATCAGTAATATGTCATCCACATATAATATCAGAAATGCTTCAAAGCTCCCACTCACTTTATTGTAAATACAGGCTTCTCCAAAAGTCTCAGATAAAACTAAATGCTTTGATCACACTATCAAAACGTTTATTCCAACTCCGAGAGGCTTGCACCAGTCCATAAATGGATCATTTGGAGCTTGCACACTTTGTTAGCTCCTTTGGATCGACAAAACCTTCTGGTTGCATCATATACAACTCTTCTTCCGTAAATCCATCCAGGAATGCAGTTTTAACATCCATTTGCCAAATTTCATAATCATAAAATGCGGCAATTGCTAACATGATTCGGACGGACTTAAGCATCGCTACGGGTGAGAAGGTCTCATCGTAGTCAATCCCTTGAACTTGTCGAAAACCTTTTGCAACAAGTCGAGCTTTATAGATAGTAACATTACCATCAGCGTCAGTCTTCTTCTTGAAGATCCATTTATTCTCAATTGCTTGCCGATCATCGGGCAAGTCAACCAAAGTCCACACTTTGTTCTCATACATGGATCCCATCTCAGATTTCATGGCCTCCAGCCATTTTGTGGAATCTGGGCTCACCATCGCTTCTTCATAGTCCGTAGGTTCATCATGTTCCAAAGAACATGACTTCCAGAATAGGATTACCGTACCACTGCAGTGCGGATCTTGCTCTGGTTGATCTACGAAGTTCTGTAGAAACTTGATCTGAAGTTTCATGATCATCATCATTAGCTTCCTCCCTATTTGGTGTAGGTGTCACAGAAATTGTTTTCTGTGATGTACTACTTCTCAATAAGGGAGTAGATACAGTTATCTCATCAAGTTCTACTTCAGTCTCCTTTGGGTATCCTATGAAGACACATTTCTCCGATTTGGATTCGAGCTTATCAGGTTGAAGCTTTTTCACATAAGCATCGCAGCCCCAAACTTTCAGAAACGACAACTTTGGTTTCTTGCCAAACCACAGTTCATAAGGCGTCGTCTCAACGGATTTAGATGGTGCCCTATTTAAAGTGAATGTAGCCGTCTCTAAAGCATAACCCCAAAATGATAGCGGTAAATCAGTAAGAGACATCATAGATCGCACCATATCTAATAAAGTACGATTACTGACGTTCGGACACACCATTACGTTGTGGTGTTCGGTGGCGTAAGTTGCGAAACTATTCCGCATTGTTTCAAATGTAGGCCAAACTCGTAACTCAAATATTCTCCTCCACGATCAGATCGCAGAAACTTTATTTTCTTGTTACGATGATTTTCCACTTCACTCTGAAATTCTTTGAACTTTTCAAATGTTTCAGACTTGTGTTTCATTAAGTAGATATACCCATATCTGCTCAAATCATCTGTGAAGGTGAGAAAATAACGATATCCGCCACGAGCCTCAACATTCATTGGACCACATACATCGGTATGTATGATTTCCAATAAATCTGTTGCTCTCTCCATAGTTCGGAGAACGGCGTTTTAGTCATCTTGCCCATAAGGCACGGTTCGCAAGTGCCAAGTGATTCATAATCAAGTGACTCCAAAAGTCCATCAAGATGGAGTTTCTTCATGCGCTTTACACCGATATGACCTAAACGGCGGTGCCACAAATAAGTTGCACTATCATTATCAACTCTACATCTTTTGGCTTCAACATTATGAATATGTGTATCACTACTATCGAGATTAAGTAAAACAAACCATTCTTCAATGGTGCATGACCATAAAAGATATTATTCATATAAATAGAACAACCATTATTCTCTGATTTAAATGAATAACCGTCTCGCATCAAACAAGATCCAGATATAATGTTCATGCTCAACGCTGGTACTAAATAACAATTATTTAGGTCTAATACTAATCCGAAGGTAGATGTAGAGGTAGCGTGCCGACCGCGATCACATCGACTTTGGAACCATTTCCCACGCGCATCGTCACCTCGTCCTTAGCCAATCTTCGCTAATCCGTAGCCCTGTTTCGAGTTGCAAATATTAGCAACAGAACCCGATTATCAAATACCAGTGCTACTGCGAGTATTAGTAAGGTACACATCAATAACATGTATATCACATATACCTTTGTTAACCTCGCCGTCCTTCTTATCCGCCAAATACTTGGGGCAGTTCCGCTTCAAAGGACCAGCCCGCTTGCAATAGAAGCACTCAGTTTCAGGCTTAGGACCAGACTTGGGTTTCTTCTCTTGATTAGCAACTTGCTTGCCGTTCTTTTGAAGTTTCCTTTTCTTTCCTTTGCCCTTTTCTTGAAACTAGTGGTTTTGTTAACCATCAACACTTGATGCTCCTTTTGATTTCTACTTCGCGGCTTTCCACGCATCGCGAAGAGCTCGGGTATTGTTTTGGTCATCCCTTGCATATTATAGTTCATCACGAAGCTCTTGTAGCTTGGTGGCGTGATTGGAGAATTACATCAATGACGCAATCATCCGGAAGATTAACTCCAGTTGAATCAAGTGATTGTTATACGGGACATTACGAGTATATGCTCCTTGACGTAACCGTTCTCCTCCATCTTATAGCTATAGAACTTATTGGAGACTTCATATCTCTCAATCCGGGCATTCGCTTGGAATATTAACTTCAACTCTGGAACATCTCATATGCTCCATGGTGTTCAAAACGACGTTGAAGTCGGTTCTAAGCCATAAAGCATGGCACATCGAACTATAGAGTAGTCATCGCCTTTGCTTTGCCGACGTTCACAACTTCGGCGCAGCCCTTGCACCAGGCCTGGCACCTAACGGTGCTTCCAGGACGTAATTCTTCCGTGCAGCAATAAGGATAATCCTCAGTTACGGATCCAGTCCGTGTAATTGCTGCCATCATCTTTCAACTTTGCTTTCTCAAGGAACGCATTAAAATTCAACGGAACAACAAAGACGAGCCATCTATCTACTCAACATAGACAAGCAAGATACTATCGGTACTAAGTTCATGATAAATTTAAGTTCAATTAATCATATTACTTAAGAACTCCCACTTAGAAAAATATCCTCCAATTCTCTAAGTGATTGCGTGATCCATATCAACTACACCATGACCGATCATCACGTGTGATGGAGTAGTTTCAATGGTGAACATCAATATGTTGATCATATCTACTATATGATTCACGCTCGACCTTCGGTCTCCGTGTTCGAGGTCATATCTTATATGCATAGCTCGTCAAGTATAACCTGAGTATTCCGCGTGTGCAACTGTTTTGCACCCGTTGTATTTGAACGTAGAGCCTATCACACCCGATCATCACGTGGTGTCTCAAAGACGAAGAACTTTCGCATAGCGGTGCATACTCAGGAGAACACTTCTTGATAATTTAGTAAGGGATCATCTTATAATCCTACCGTAAAACAAAGCAAGAAAAGATGCAAAAAGCATTAACATCACATGAAATCAATATAAGTGATATGATATGTCCATCATCATCTTGTGCTTGTGATCTCCATCTCGAAGCAACGTCATGATCACCATCGTCACCAGCGCGACACCTTGATCTCCATCGTAGCATCGTTGTCGTCTCGCCAATCTTATGCTTCTACGACTATCACTACTGCTTAGTGATAAAGTAAAGCATTACAGGGCGATTGCATTGCATACAATAAGCGACAACCATATGGCTCCTGCCAGTTGCCGATGACTTGGTTACAAAACATGATCATCTCATACAATAAAATTCAGCATCATGTCTTGACCATATCACATCACAACATGCCCTGCAAAAACAAGTTAGACGTCCTCTACTTTGTTGTTGCAAATTTTACGTGGCTGCTACG
Source organism: Aegilops bicornis (assembly GCA_021605145.1). Taxonomy (NCBI): domain Eukaryota; kingdom Viridiplantae; phylum Streptophyta; class Magnoliopsida; order Poales; family Poaceae; genus Aegilops; species Aegilops bicornis. Next base: position 547,154,093 of record CM038671.1, on the reverse strand, counting down.
GGCTTTAAGCAAGAACCAATCTCACCTACGCATCAAAACCACAACGATACTTCGTCAAATAGACTCCGCTTTAACCTTCTCAAGGACCGGGCGTAGCTACACTCAGTTCAACTAAAGTTGGAGACAGTCTTCCACAAGCCATCTATGTGCAAAGCACGTCGAGGGAACCGGTCTCGCGTGAAGAGTACGCGTAAGGTTGGTCTAGATCGTCTGTCCAACAATACCGCTGAACCAAAGTATGACATCTTTGGTAGGCGTATGACTTGTATCGTCCACAACTCACTTGTGTTCTACTCGTGCATATCATCAAACCATAAAACCTAGGCTCGGATGCCACTGTTGGGAAACATAGTAATTTCAAAAATTTCCTCACGATCACGCAAGATCATGGTGATGCTTAGCAACGAGATGAGAGTGTTGTCTACGTACTCGTAGACCAAAGCAACGGAAGCGTTGACGCCGACGTAGAGGAAGTAGTCGTACTCCTTCACGATCCAACCGATCCAAGTACCGAACGTCACGGCACCTCCGAGTTCTGCACACGTTCAGCTCGATGACGTCCCTCGAACTCCGATCCAGCCGAGTGTTGAGGAGAGTTTCACAAGACGACGGCGGCGTGGTGGCGATGATGATGTTCCACCGGCGCAGGGCTTCGCCTAAGCTCCGCCACGGTATTTTCGAGGTGTAATATGGTGGAAGGGGCACCGCACACGGCTAAGGAACGATCTTAATGATCAACTTGTGTGTCATGGGGTGCCCCTGCCCTGTATATAAAGGAGGGAAGGGGAGGGCTGGCGGCCAAGGAGAGGTGCGCCAGGTGTCCTACTCCTACTAGGAGTAGGATCCCCCCCAAATCCTAGTCCAACTAGGATTGGCCAAGTGGGAAGGGAGAGAGAGGCGCCTTCTCCTAGTCCTAATAGGACTAGGGAAGGGGAAGGTGCTTGACCAGCACTTGGGCCCCCTTTTCTCCTTTCCACTAAGGCCCATGTTGGCCCATTAGCATTCCGGGGGTTCGGTAACCTCCCTGCACTTGGTAAAATTCCCAATTTCACGGAACACTTCCGATGTCCAAACATAGACTTCCAATATATGAATCTTTATGTCTCGACCATTTCGAGACTCCTCGTCACGTCCGTGATCTCATCCGGGACTCGAACAACCTTCTGAACATAAACATCATAAAAAATCATATTAACTGTCATCGAAACTTTAATCGTGAGGACCCTACGGTTTCGAGAACAATGTAGACATGACCGAGACACCTCTCTAGTCAATAACCAATAGCGGGACCTGGATGCCCATATTGACTCCTACATATTCTATGAAGATCTTTATCGGTCAGACCGCATAACAACATACGTTGTTCCCTTTGTCATCGGTATGTTACTTGCCCGAGATTCGATCGTCGGTATCCAATACCTAGTTCAATCTCGTTCTTGGCAAGTCTCTTTACTCGCTTCGTAATACATCATCTCACAACTAACACATTAGTTGCAATGCTTGCAAGGCTTATGTGATGTGCATTACCGAGAGGGCCCAGAGATACCTCTCCGACAATCGGAGTGACAAATCCTAATCTCGAAATATGCCAACCCAACATGTACCTTCGGAGACACCTGTAATGTACCTTTATAATCACCCGATTACGTTGTGACGTTTGGTAGCACCCAAAGTGTTCCTCGTGCAAACGGGAGTTGCATAATCTCATAGTCATAGGAACATGTATAAGTCATGAAGAAAAGCACTAGCAACAAACTATACGATCAGGTGCTATGCTAATGGAATGGGTCATGTCAATCGAGATCATTCAACAAATGATGTGATCCCGTTAATCAAATAACAACTCCTTGTTCATGGTTAGGAAACACAACCATCTTTGATTAACGAGCTAGTTAAGTAGAGGCATACTAGTGACACTCTGTAGGTTTATGTATTCACACATGTATTATGTTTCCGGTTAATACAATTCTAGCATGAATAATAAACATTTATCATGATATAAGGAAATAAATAATAACTTTATTATTGCCTCTAGGGCATATTTCCTTCACTCTCCACCCAGAAGGCCAAGGTGGGCGACTCGCCGGATTCACCTCGACAGCGACTCCACTGCGTCATCAGATCCGCGAGGTCACCGTGATTAGCGCCAAGTTCTTCATGAACGACAACAAGAGGACGCTCGAACTCGCATCGAGCGCCGAAGAGAAGCGCGACGTCAATCCGACAAGCGCGCTGGGCCCTCTGTTGACATGCATGCGCCAGAGGAACCAGGCGACTTGCCGCGGTAGGTTGCCCTGCGTTCACTCGTGAGCTGCGGCAAGTCCAAAGGGCCCAAAGAAGAAGAATTTCAAGCCGACGTGCGAGAGAAATGCGATGGCAGGACACATCCGTCGGAGTTCCTCAGCATCTACACCATCGTGGTGCAGGCTGCGGGGGGACGAGACGACAAGATCCTCGCCAACTACTTCCCGCTGGTACTCAAGTCCAATGTCAGATCTTGGCTCATGCACTTGCCGGACAACTCCATATATTCTTGGGCAGATCTATGCCATCAGTTTGTCGGCGCCTTCACAGGCGGCCACAAGCCTCATGGCCAAGAAAGTGACCTTCATCTGCTCGCCCGGAAGGAAGGAGAGTCCCTGCGCAAGTTCATTCAGAGATTCAGCCGTGTGCACTACAACATCCCGGATGTCCACCCTGCTGCGGTGATCGGCGTTTCATCGAACGTGCGGAACCGCAGGATGAGGGAGGAGATGGCGATGTGCAAAGTCAAGGACGCGTCGATGAGCTGTATGCCTTGGCCGACAAGTGTGCACGCGTCTTTGAGGAAGGGAGGAGACTCAGGGAGAGAATGCGAAGCAGGATCTCGACAGTTGAGGAAACCGCCCAAGAAAGAAGAGCCGCGGCAGGGCAACAGGAAGAAGAAAGGAAGAGATGTGCTAGTCTTGAGCAGTCCGCAGCGGAGGTGGCGACAAGAACGCCAAGGCTGGTAGCTCCGCAAGGAGGTTGCCGCTGGCACCAACCACCAGCCTGTGGCGGCCGCCGACAAGCAGGACGGCTCCGGCAAGCAGTACTGCAAGATCCACCGCACCAAGGGCTATGACCTCCAGAGCTGCAAGAAGGCAGAGCAGCTTGTTGAATAGCAGAAAGCTGAGTACGAGCGACGCGACAAGGAGAAGGCCCAGGAAGGTGCTGGAGGAGCTAGCAAGAAACGTCCCGGCCGGGGAGGGCGCCGCGGCAAGGCCAAGCAGCGGCAAGGAGACAGACCTCCCCGCGGCCGCGACAAGGACAAAGATGACGACGACGATGAAGACATGGAAGACGACGAGACCAATGAGCAGGAGTTTCAGAAAGCTACAGAGGTCCTCTGCGTTGACGGAGGTGCTTCCCTGCATACTTCCCACCGCCAACTCAAGCAGTGGATGCGGGAAGTTAATGCAACTGAACCATCTGTAGAGTCACGCAAGCCTCTGAAGTGGTCCAAAGACGCCTATCATCTTTGATATTGAGGACCACCCTGATCGCATAATCTGCGGTCGGTGCTTGCCGATGTTGGTCTCACCAACCATCCGCAACCTCAAGGTCACCAAGATGCTAGTTGACGGCGGGCCGGCTTAAACTCGATCTCCTCCGCGGTGCTCCGTAAGCTTGATCCCCGACAATGAGCTCGAAGAGACCGGCACATTCCAAGGAATCAATCCGGGAAGGAGCAAGCGAAGGGAAGATCACGTTGCCGGTAACATTTGGCGTGAGCTGAACTTTAGGACCGAGAGGGTCACATTTGACGTTGTTGATTTCCCATTGCCTTACAATGGGATACTTGGCCGCCCAAAGACTCGCCAAGTTCATGGCGGCCTCTCACTATGCCTACAACTTACTCAAGATGCCAGCCCGATAAGCATCATCTACATCCATGGCGACAAGAAGGATGCTCTTATCTCAGGCCGACAAGATCTACTGGGAAGCAGCAGCCGCGACAGATTGCAAGCCACTTGTCATGAAGCTCCGGGGAAGAAGACCAAGTCCGCAAGAGCTCGATGCCCACTCCGCAAGCGCACCTCTTGGAGTGCTGCGCTACCGTCGAGGATGCACCATCGAGCTCCACCGGCAAGTGCAAGAAGACGATGGCAGCTCCGCCAAAGACCAAGAAGGTGTCCGCCAAGGAGGACGGCAGACCGGTGGTACCTTCACCATCGGTGCCTCTCTCGACCCTAAATAGGAAGGCGCGCTCGTTGCTTTCCTGCGGGCTTAACGTCCGACGTGTTTGCATGGCAACCATCGACATCCCCGGTGTTCCTGTGAAAGTAATTGAGCACCGTCTTGCCGTTTGTCCTCATGCGCGGCCCGTCAAGCATAAAGTCAGGAAGCAAGCAGTGGAGCGTCAAGAATTCATCACAGAAGAGATCAAGAAATTGGAAGCAGCAGGCCTTGTCAGAGGAGTGCTCCATCCTACGTGGTTGGCCAATCCTGTAGTTGTGCGCAAGGCAAATGGGAAATGGAGACTTTGTATTGACTTCACGGATGTTAATAAAGCTTGTCCCAAAGACCCGCTTTCCTTGCCGCGCATCGACCAGATTGTTGACTCCACGGCTGGATGTGATTTGCTTTCATTTCTTGATGCATACTCAGGATATCATCAGATCTTCATGGCAGAAGAAGATGAGGAGAAGACCGCATTCATCACCCCATGTGGCACGTACTGTTTTGTACGGATGCCCTTCGGGTTAAAGAATGCTGGTTCAACGTTTGCAAGGGTAGTTCATGATGCTTTTGAGCCGCAAATGCGAAATGTAGAAGCCTACATGGATGACATAGTGGTCAAGAGCAAGGACAAAGCAACTCTGGTTCAAGATTTGGACGAGACCTTTGCAAATCTGCGCAAGATCAACCTCAAGCTCAACCCCGAGAAGTGCGTGTTCGGAGTCCCTTCTGGCAAGCTTCTCGGGTTCTTCGTGTCTCAGCGGGGAATTGAAGCCAATCCCGACAAAGATCAAGGCCATTGAGCAGATTGAAGCACCAAAGTGCATCAAGGACGTACGAAGACTTGCCGGTTGCGTGGCTGCTCTCAGCAGGTTTATCTCTAGGTCTGCTGAACGCGCCCTGCCATTTTTCAAGATTTTGAAAAAGGCAGGTCCAATGAAATGGACTCCCGAAGCGGAGGCTGCGCTGCAGGACTTGAAGAGGTACCTGTCCTCCACTCCAATACTTGTCGCACCTAAGCCACAAGAGAAGTTGCTGCTATATATAGCGGCAACCAATCAAGTGGTTAGTGCTGCGTTAGTAGCGGAGAGGGAGGCGGACGATGAGCCGGCAACCATGGCGTATACATCCAGCGACAAGCAAGGCACTTCACCGACAAGCTCGATCTCGACAAGGACGGATCTGCTTGAGCATGCGAGAAGATTGAGAAAAGGATGGTGCAATGCCGGTTTACTTTGTCGGTTCCCTCCTGCAGGGGCTAGGTCAAGGTACTACGGTGTGCAGAAATTGCTTTTCGGCCTCCTCATGGCCTCGAGAAAGCTGCGCCATTACTTCCAAGCACATGAGATAACTTGATCGTCACTCGCTTTCCGCTGAAGAGGATACTGCAAAATCCAGAAGCGAGAGGCAGGATTGTCGAGTGGGCACTGGAACTATCAAGCTTTGGCCTCAAGTTTGGAAGCACATCAACTATCCAAAGCAGAGCATTGGCAGAGTTCATAGCGGAATGGACCCCAACGCAAGATGAAGAAATTCCAGAGACGAGCATCCCCCTCAAGGAAGCGAGCAAAGAGTGGCTGATGTACTTTGATGGTGCCTTCTCGCTGCAAGGCGCCCGGTCTTTGGCGTCTGCTTATAGCACCCACGGAGAGCACCTCAAGTACATAGTCCAAATGCACTTTCCCAAGGAGCAAGCAACAAACAATACAGCAGAGTATGAAGGTTTGCTTGCGGTCTCGTGGATTGCAGTAGACCTTGGGATTAAGAAGATTATTGTCAGGGGTGATTCGCAGCTTGTCGTCCGCCAAGTGAACAAAGATTATCAGAGTCCATTGATGGAAGCCTACGTTGATGAAGTGAGAAAGCTAGAAGAACACTTTGACGGCCTACAAATGGAACATGTTCCAAGAGCTCAGAATGATATTGCTGATGGACTGTCAAAGTGCGCTGCACTTAAGTTGCCTGTGGAACCAGGGATTTTTGTGCTCAAGCTAACTCAACCAACCGTAACACCATCAACTGGACAGAGCAAGAAGAGGAAGTTGATCTCTAGTGACTACTTTCCGGCAGAGCTTCCCGAAGCCGCCGCCACGAAGGTCCCCAAGATCGACACCAACAGAGCTGAGGGGCAGTCTGCTCCGACAAGCCCCAGGGTTTGTTTCGTTGAAGCAGACGCTCCCGACAAGTTTTGCTCCGGCAAGCTTGCCGGGGAACGTCAAGCTCCGGCTGAGCCGCAGGTTCTTGCCGTGGAAGCGGATGTTCCTGCAGCAGCAGATGTGCCTTTAGTCCTTGTTGTCGAGCCGCAAGCTCCAAAGATGGGCACAAGAGATTGTCCATTTCCTTGAGACAGGAGAACTTCCCAAGAGCAAGAAGAAGCGGAAAGAGTAGCCCGGCAGTCAAGTATGTACTAGTTTGTCGACAACACACTGCATGTAAGACGACTCAACGGTGTGAAATTGAAGTGTATTCGCCGGGAAGACGGACAAAAGCTGTTGGCAGAGATACATGGAGGCATATGTGGTCACCACATTGGCGCCAGAGCACTTGCTGGCAAAGCGTTCCGGCAAGGTTTCTTTTGGCCGACAGCCCTCCAGCGTGCTCGTTCCATTCCAAACGGATACACCAGCCAGCTCAAGCTCTCCAGACGATCCCTTTATCCTGGCCATTTTCGGTCTGGGGGCTCGACATCCTCGGCCCCTTCCCCCGAGCTGTCGGGGGCTTTGAGTACTTGTACGTCGAATCGACAAGTTCACAAAGTGGCGGAAGTGGAAGCGATGAGGAAGGTGACAAAGACAGCGATCAAGTTCTTGAGTTAATTGTTTGCCGTTTGGAATCCCTAACAGGATCATCACCGACAACGGCACACAACTTACGAAGTCGCACCTTCATGCGAGACGTCCAAGATCTTGGCGCCAAGGTCTGCTTTGCTTCATTGCTCATCAGAAGCAGCGGTCAGCGAGAGAAGGGCAAATCTTTGAAGTCTTCTTGGCGGACTCAAAACCAGAACTTTCGACAGGCTGCACAAGTGCGGAAGAAAGCTGGATTGAGGAGCTGTCGCTGGTTCTTTGGTCGATCGGACGACGCCAAATCGAGCCATTGGCGGACACCTTTGCTCTAGTCTATGGAGCAGAGGCAGTTCTCCCCACGGAACTTCAGATAATGGGTCACCTCGAGTACTCGCTTATGATGAGCTTGAGCAAGAGCAAAGGCGACAAGATGACGCTTTGCTCCTTGAGGAGGACCGTCTTTCAAAGTCAACAGACGAGCTGCTCGTTACAAAGAAGCTTTGCGTCGCTACCATAGCCGCAAAGTTAGTGCCGAAGCCTCGAGGAAGGCGACCTTGTTCTTCGGTAGCGTTCAATCCGCCAAGAATTCAAACAAGTTGACGCCTTGAAGTGGGAAGGCCCTTATCGGGTGAAACGAGTCACTAGGCTGGCGCTGTCCGCTTTGAGACCGAAGATGGCATTCGGTGAGCAACTCCTGGAACATTGAGCATCTTCGTAAGTTTTACCGTGAAGGCGCGGTTGCCGGAACCTGTTAAGCAACCACCTTTTGTACAAGTCTTGCCGCTGATGCATGTAATCCTTTGTACAAAGCCGGGCACAGACCTCTGCATCAGTAAAGCTCATGTGTTGCGCACAACTTGTCAAATTCATGCTTTCATCATGTTATTGCATGTTTTGGCTAACACTTTGTGCAGCACCCACACCCGGTAAGCAATATCGAGTCATTGGGCTCCATAACTTTATTTTCTCTTCTTTCTCTTTTCTCAAAGAAAGGAAGGTTCCCTCGCGCACAAGTTAACCAAGGGGGAAGGAGAAGATAATACTATGGACCAAGCGTTGCTCGAGGAAGTTTCGCCTTATCGGGAAGCAAACGACAGAAAAGCTAAGTTGCCCAAGTTTGAGCAATCAGCTCTTAAATTTTTAAGTTATCTTCCTCGAACGATAGTACTTTGTATGGAAAACCTGTGCGCGAAGGAACCAACTCGCGGCTAGTCGCGCCCTTACTTTGTTTCGAGTCCGCTCAACAACTTAAGTGAGCTGCAACTAGTTGCGACAAGGTTGCCTATCGGAGGCGACACCGCCAGCAGGCTGCTGACGTTCCGCACTCAGCGCTTGCGGCAAAGGTGCCTGCACCGACAAGTTCCCTAAAAGCGTAGTCTAATAAATTGTTCTCCTGAACATGATCAGCAGCGACAAGGGAAAGATAAATTTGGCGGCCTAGTCTACGCGGTCGCCATCAACCCGCTTGATCTTGCCCACCTTGTCCACAATGGGTGCAACAAGGGCTTTGAGCGCCTCCACATCGGCATCTGGCGGCAAGGATCTGAGGACGCCGTTGAGGTTGAGGCCTGGATTGCGGAAGGCCACCTTCATCAACACCTTCTGGAGGGCTCCTGCACAGATCTGGCGCGATTCCTCGGCCAGCTGCTTTGGGATCTCTTCCCAGAGTCGCTGGAGACCCGTCACCACGCCCTTGAAGAATAAGCTAAGCTTGGTGCTGGGTTGGAGGTGCTCGTCGGAGGAGTATCCAAGATCCACCATCCCCAGCTCCATCAACTCGTTGTGGATGGCGGCAGCAGTATCCACGAGACCTTCGGTCCAGTGCTCCACACTCTCCCTCAAGGCGCTCTGGGTGGCAATGCGCTGCATCTCGTCGTCGGTGGTGTCGCGGGTGAGCTTCTTCTGCTCGTCGGGGCGGATCGGCATTTCTTCCAAGCTGTCGAAGAATTGCCGCACGACATCGTCCGGAGGCTCTTGCCAGGTTGGAACGATCCCATGAGAATCGCACAATGGCATCATGGCACGGATGCGGTCGAGCGCAGAGTTGTTGCACAATGGGATGACCCCCCTCGGCAACCTAAACCACTCGGGGTGATCGGGGTCATGCTTGAACAGCTCTAGCAGCATCGCATCCAGCTCCAAGACAGTAAAATTCCAGTTGAGGCCCGGGCGCAACCTCATGATGTCCGCCGCATTTTGGAACTCCCAAGCAGGTCTCCTCCTCTCCTGCAAGGGAGCGATGCGGCGGCGAAGGAAATCTGCGCCAACTGCGCCTACGGTGAGTCCGGCAAGCCTGAGGCGCAAGATCCGGGTCACGGCAATCTTCAACCTAGCATCTTCCGGCGCCAAGTTGCTCCAATCGTTGCCGCACACTATTGGGGTTTGGCCCAGGGCAGTGAAGGGCTGCGGGTTCTCCTCAATGATCCAACACCAATTGGCTCTCCACTCCTCCCATTTGCTACGGAACTCTCCTTCCAAGTAAGCTTCTTTCTTGCCGATCCTGGAGACCCAAGCAATCCCTCCGGCAAGCGGCTCCCCTCTCTCAATGCGGGGCATGAAGAAGTGGCAGAAGAGAGCTACGTTTGGGTGGATCCCGACAAAGTTTTCGCAAAGGTGTGCGAAAACTGCCATGGTCAGGACAGCATTGGGGGTGAAATCAAGGAGGCGAAGCCCGTAGGTGTTCATGACATCGCAGAAGAATTCAGAAATGGGCGGGCAGAGCCCGAAATAGAAGAAAAGCGCAAAGAAAGGGTACCCAGTTGGGGCTAGTTCAGAAGCGGTGGCGGGGAGTACCTTCGTGCGCGGATGCGCACGCGTCTCCATCGACCAGAAGAGGTAGTACCCCTCCCTCAGCTCCTTTGCGTTGAGCTGGGGGGAGAAGATGGCCCGCTCCTTTCGAAGCGCCGCGAGCCGCTGTGCCTTGGCCGACTTCACGCCCTTCCCCTTGTCGGCTTTCGGAGCCATGGCGGAGGCGGTGGGGGAGACCGATGGCGTTGATGGCGCTGTGGCAAAAGGGGGCGGAGCGCTGCTCTCTTTGCACTAGAGAAGAAGGGGGGAGCGGCGGTGGTTTTCGAGACGAGACAGCAATGGCGAGGTGGGCGACCTGCCCCTGTTTCCCCTGTTTATAAGGAGGGAGAGGGGGCGGACGTTCTGCTTTTCTAATAAAGAAACCCCCACGATCTCTCCCACGACGCCTCGCTCGACGCGTGCTGCTCGTGGGGGCGTGGTGGGTCGAGCAAGTAACGGCGTGATCAAGGCCGCGTGACTGCAGACTGCTTTTGGGCCTGGCCCAACAGCGCTCGACTGTAGGTGGCCCAGGCCCGGGGCTCCTGCCGGTGTACTAGAGTAGGGGTACCCTAGTATCCCGAACTTCGCACGGGCGATTGCAAAGACCAGCAGCAAGGCTTGCCCGGTCACCGCCAAGATCCTCCGTGGTTCCTTTGGAGCCATTCAAGAACAAAGTATTTAACCAAGAAGACAAGGCCACGGCAAGAGGAGCTTGCCGGAAGGCCACTCAAGGCACGCAGAAGACAAGACCCGGCAAGAGGAGCTTGCCGGAAGGCTCAGAGAGCGACAAGCCTCCGGGCGCAACAAGGATTCAGCCGCGGCAAAGGCGCTTTGCCGCGGCAGCAACCTCTCTTCATCTCCGCTCCAGCTCATCCACCAACGTGTCGCCATGGGACCATTCCATGCGCTGGCGTGTCAAGAGGCTGTGCAGCCAGCGGAGAGCAGCGATAAGCGGGCGCCGACAAGCTTGCCATCGTGGCGAATGGTGGCGCTCTGACGGTCCCTGTTGCCTTGTTTAGGCGACGAGGACGGGCATTTAATGCTTTTGTCCCTTGCCGTCGGGGTTAGGTAGAGTACACCGTATAATCGTACAAGTAGGTGTACCAACTATTGTTTTTCCATTTGTACCCTCATCTACGTTGCCACTGTCGGAGACCCTTGAGCATATAAAAGGAGGCCCATGCGAAGCGTAGAGGGGGTTCGATTCCAACGTAACCAGAGAACACTCACGCTAGGTCTTGTAGCTCTCATCGCTCCCTAGCAAGAACACAATACAAATCATCCAAGCAGCAGTAGGAGTATTATCTCTCCGGAGAGCTCTGAAGCTGGGTAAACTGCTCGTGTGCTTCACCTCGATCCGCTCTTCGTGCGATCTCCGCCTCCCTCCGAACCAAAAGGGACTCGGTCCACCGGTCCCATAGGTGTTCGTGGGTCCGATCAGCCTCCCCGACAATAGTAAACCAACTCCAGTTTTCATAGATACTGCTCCAGCACAGAGAAACCCAACTCCTACTGATAATAAGCAGATTCCAGTGGCCAAAGAACTAGTCCGCTCCAGTCTAGCAAAAATATCTCAACCCCTTCTAAGAAGCGTGTGCGTATCCTCGCGTCATGAAATTTTATAGCATTCTGGTAATATTTTCTACATGTTTCTTACCCATCTCTCTTTAGAAAATAAGGTTAAACAATAGAATACTTTTTGCTCTGGGATCGTATTCGAGGAAAGTATCTTGCGAGAATTCTCTGTGCTCCAATGCTGATGTAAGTACTTGTTGTATATCACTATATTTTTACATCATCGTGTATTTTGTTAATCGGTGTGAATCCAACCTTTATCTGATCTAAATTTAATTGTAGCAAAGGGGACAATGTTGATTTTTGTAAGGAAAACTGCCTGGTAGTTTTGCATACTTAGCTGCATGACTGTACTATCTCATATCATGCACATTACTGAATTATAGTGCTGCTCTGGTTGCCCATTCATTCATTGTGTTAATGTTGCTTTCGTATTACCTTACCTGGCTGATGATAGCTGTGCCATATTGTGTTAATTTAGTGTAGGCTGGTGTGGTCTGGTTGCCCAAGCGTTCGTTGTATCAATGCTTCTTTCCTATTATCTGACCTGGCCAATGATAGCAATGCTAGTGTGTTAATTTGGTGCAGGCTGCTGAAGATAATAAGACAAAATCTGAAAACAACAAGGCAACCCCATTGTTTATTTCCAATAAATCTAGGCCAGGTAATATGGCAATAACTCTTGATTAATCTGTTCGGTTCCTCTCCTAATTTATGTTATGATGTAGTGGTCGAGACACTCTCCACTATCGATAATACAAGCCTGCAAAAATCGCCATCTGAATCAGTTCAGTTTCCTCTATCATGGATGCAACGGAAAAAAATGTATGTTTGTGAACCAATTACTGGCTGAAGCAATGATGGAAATGGTGGAGGAATCATAGGTGCACATTCGTGCGCAACAACAAATGATTAGTGTTTTGAGAGACAGTGTAGCATGAACAGTCGTGGGCCCTATATGACGGAACCAGCCCACTGGCCTTAATGAGCTTCCTAATGGGCTCGCAGGGGCCAGAATTCTCATAGGCCTTTGATTGATCGGTTTTGCTCCCGTGCATAATTGCTCGTCGTAATGGTCTCCATTATCTAACTAGGCCTACAAACATGTTCGAACTTTAGTGAGCCCATTAAGTTAATGGGCCGTTAGCAGGCCGAAAGTTAATGGTCGGCCCTGTTACCTCCCGGGTCGTTAACAGGCCGACATCAAAGCGGGCAACAGGTGGGCCCATTTGATTTCACGGGTCGTTAACAGGTCCATACTAAGGTCGGGCTACATATGGCCCAACTATACTGTGGGCCTTTAGCAGGCCGAAAGAGACAGCAGGCTCGTACTGGACCATGAAGAGCATGGGCTGCTAAGAGGACGAAAGTCAGGTCGTACTGTATATGGTGCAACTGTGTTGTGGGCCTTTAGCAGGCCAAAAGAGAATTCGGGCTGGTATTGGACCATGAAGGGCATGGGTCGTTAAAAGGCCAAAACTCAGGTCGGACTGCAAATGGCCCAACTCATTTATGGGCCGTCAACAGGCTAAAAGACACACTGTGCCGAAAATTGGCCAAAAGATGGGTCGCTAAAAGGCCAAAAGATGTACATCCTGAAAATGGGTCCATCCCTTGAATGGGCCATTAACAGGTCGAAACCACATCTGGCCGATATTGAGCCCAAATATATAGCGGGCTGTTAACGGGCTCAACCTGACGATGGGCTGCAATGGTGCCAAATCATTAACGGGTCGTTGATGAGCCGAATTGACACATCTCGTATGGGCCGTGGGCTTAAATGGATCTGACACAAGTAGGCCTTATATGGGCCGGCCTACTAATTTTTACTCGGCCGGCCTTTTTCATAGGAATGGGCCACTGTTGGACCGCACCACGTGTCGACCTATCATAGGCGCCTCCTGTCCAATGAGTGGATGACATCTATCGATCCAACACGTGTTTCCTGTGGCCAATGAGAATTTTACACATGGAAAATCCCCATTGGTCCGGGCTGTTAATGGGTTATCGGATCCGAAACCGGACCCGATAGCTTAACAACGACCCGTTATGATGGATGCCATGTGTCGGTTACCCTTGACGAAAGCACTTCCATGACACGCCATTTATTGTCATGGAAGTGGGCACTTCCGTAATGATATTTTTGGTAATGTCATGGAACACTTCTACGACAGGACAGGTATGACTATCTTGACTCTATCATAAAATCGTCATGGATGTACATGCATGATAGAAAACGTGACCTACTATGACAAACACGTATCATCATGGAAATGTATTTTTTTGTAGTGATCTCTGCCTCTCTATGTTTCCAACACGATAAAATTGCAAGAAACTGCTTATGCTATGTATTGGCCTTTACTTGATGTGCATGAATTGTTCTTTTATGACATGCGATGCATAGGAAGAGAGTTAGACTTCGTCATTGCATGATATATGTTGCTTTGTGCTCACTACTAAATTCCAAATCATTGCTAATTAAAATTGTCTTTGACCTTGGGATCCGGGTGGATCAATTACTTGAGCACTTTATGCCTAGCTTAATGGCTTTAAAGAAAGTGCTGCTAGGGAGACAACTCGGAAGTTTTATAAAGTCTTTTTATTCTATTAAGTGCTTTTATAAATTTTAAAAACAAAAAATATAGAGGGGAACTTAATTTTTTTTCAAAAAGGCAAGTGATTGGAAGGTTATGCATTGGAGAAGTGAGGGTCGATCTTGAACACTTGTGCTCATGCTCATGGAAACAACGTAGAATTTTCCATGGAAGTTGCTCGCAAAGATAATTATCCCCTTGTACAAATAAATTTTATTACATAAATAATGTGCCAAGATTTGCCTTTAGGGTAATAAGATTGCTTGTTGGTGTGTGTGGTGTAAAAATAGAAACTTTGGCTGTAGTGCATGATTTTACATTTTTTACTGGAGTGCCAAAAGTTTTTGAGTTTTTTACAAAGTACAGATATGCAACTTTTTTATTTTATCCTAATTTTTCAGAATTTTTGGAGTTACATAAGTATGGTCAATGTTTAGATTGCTACAAATTGTCCTGTTTTTGACAGATTCTGTTTTTGATGCATTGTTTTGCTCGTTTTGATGAAACTATTGATTATATCGGTGGTATAAGCCATGGAGAAGTTATAATACAGTAGCTACAATGAAAAAACAAAATATGAATGGGTTTGCAACAATACTTAAAGTAGTGATTTGCATTATTATACTAAGGGATCTCACCGAGTTTTCTGTGAAGTTTTGTGTGGGTGAAGTGATCAAAGATCAAGGAGGTCACGATATGAGGAGAAGGAGGAGAGGCAAGAGTTCAAGTAAATATTCAAGCAGACTCCAGCGTCTAAGCTTGGGGATGCCTCAGAAGGCATCCCATCTTTCTTCAACAAGTATCAGTATGTTTTCGTCTTCGTTTCGTTCACGTGATATGCGTAAGTCTTGGAGCTACTTTTGTGTTTAGTTTTCACTTTTCTTTTATGCACCATACTAGTATGAGATAGTCCATGATTAATTTATATAATTATCATTGCACTTCACTTATATCTTTTGAGTTTCCCTTTATAGAATGCTTCATGTGCTTCACTTATATCGTTTGAAGTTTGGATTGCTGTTTCTCTTCACATGGAAAACCGTTGTTTGTAGAATGCTCTTTTGCTTCACTTATATTTATTAGAGAATGGTCTTTTGTAGAAAGAATTAAACTCTCATGCTTCACTTATATCTATTTAGAGAGTCGACAGGAATTGGTCAATTGCATGGTTAGTCATAAAATCCTACATAAAACTTGTGGATCACTGAATATGATATGTTTGATTCCTTGCAATAGTTTTGCAATATAGAGATGTAATATGTGGGAGGTACTAGTAAACGGTTGTGGTTAGTAGGAATATTGGTGTTAAGGTTTGTGATTCCCTAAGCATGCACGTGTAGTCTCTCGTTATGCTATGAAGTTGGAGCATGATTTATTATTGATTGTCTTCCTTATGAGTGGCGGTCGGGGACGAGCGATGGTCTTTTCCTACCAATCTATCGGGCATGCATAGTAGTACTTTGCTTCGAGGGCTAATAAACTTTTGCAATAAGTATATGAGTTCTTTATGACTAATGTGAGTCCATGGATTATACAAACTCTTACCATTCCGCAATTTGCTAGCCTCTACGGTACCTGATACGTCTCCATCGTATCTACTTTGCCAAACTCTTTTGCCCTTGTTTTGGACTCTAATTTGCATGATTCGAATGGAACTAACCCTGACTAATGCTATTTTCAGCAGAATTGCCATGGTGTTATTTTTGTGAAGAAATAGAAGTTCTCGGAATGACCTGAAACTTCACGGAGATCATTTTTGGAATAAATAAAAAATATTGGCGATAGAATTAACCGAGCGGGACCCACACTCTGTCCACAAGGGTGGAGGACGCGCCCACCCCCCTGGGGCGTGCCCTCTAGCCTTGTGGGTCCCACAGACCTCCACTGACCTCAACTCCAACTCCATATATTCATGTTCGGGAAGAAAATATCAGAGAGAAGGATTCATCACGTTTTACGATACGGAGCCGCCGCCACCTCCTATTCTTCCTTGGGAGGGCAGATCTAGAGTCTGTTTTGGGCCCGGAGAGGGGAATCATCGCCATCGTCATCATCAACCATCCTCCATCACCAATTTCATGTTGCTCACCACCGTGCGTGAGTAATCCCATCGTAGGATTGCTGGACGGTGATGGGTTGGATGAGATTTACCATATAATCGAGTTAGTTTTGTTAGGGTTTGATCCCTAGTATCCACTATGTTCTAAGATTGATGTTGCTATGACTTTGCTTTGCTTAATGCTTGTCACTAGGGCCCGAGTGCCATGATTTCAGATATGAACCTATTATGTTTTCATGAATATATTTGTGTTCTTGATCCTATCTTGCAAGTTATAGTCACCTACTACGTGTTATCACTACTAGGGAAAAGCCTAGCAGCAGCGCGGGTTTTGGGCCTCTCAGTAGCGCGGGGACCGGCGCTACTAATAGGGTGCTACAGCTAACGTATAGCAGTAGCGCCTGTTGTCCCACGCTACTTCTATACATGAATAGCTGTGGCGCTCTTTAGAAAAGGGCGCTGCTGATATTATCTGCAGCGCTGTTTACTGGGAAGCGCTACTGGTAAGGCGGCGCTACTGCTAAATTTTCCCCCCTCGCTACTACTAGTTTTATTAGTTTTTTCCCAGCATATTTGTTTTTGTATTTGTTGTGTATTTGAATAGGCTTTATACAATAATCTTTAGCATATCATACACATACAAATGTAATCATAGCATATACATACAATTAGTCTCATCAAATCATGTCATCACCATAATCATCATCCAACACAAAGTGGTCTCTCGTCATCATCTCGAAAATAGCGATACAAGTCTCGATTACTTGCAAATACATCTTCATCCATCTAAACAATGATACACGCGAGAAGAGCTATCACTTTGAGTACATGAGTTTGTATCCCTCGCTCGCATTAGCGTGAACCTAAACTAACTACTGCCTGTCGCTCGGAAACCTGAAACCGGTACACCTGGGCCTGACACTCCGGCCACCTGGGCCTCCTTGAATATTTGAAACTGCTCTTCCGTGATTGTCGGATTATCCTTTACAATCTCGGAGTAGGGTTCCTTCTTGTCGATGATCCTTGCTTTCACTCGAGTTTTCCAAGCGGCGAACGCGTCGCTAAACTTGGTCATGGCGTGTTTGTTTATCTTCTTCATTGCCGGGTCCTCGTCTGGATCTTCATAATCCTTCTCATTCCGTCCCGGGAACAAGAATATCTGGTGAAACTTCTTTAGGAGGGAGCTCCTCATATTTTCTATCTTCTGTAGTTTCTCATCGTTGATGGTGGCGGTTGTCCGTACGATGCAGCCTATTTTATTGCCGTAGCATCGATGCGCTTCCTCGGGCGCCTTTAGCTCAAAAATGCCGTCGTCCACCTCCGTGACCACCAGTCTAGTAGTCCTGAGTTTGTTAGGAAGCCGTTGCCTCTTTGCTTTTGGTTCTACACCGGCTCCGCTCCCCGAGGCAGCACCGGTCTCGATCTCGGCCGGTCTCGATGCCGGTCCGAGTCTCGGCCGGTCTCGATCTCAAAGACCGGTCTGCGTGGTCGGTCTCGATCCTCGATGCCACCGGTGGGCCCAGCAACAACATCGGTTGATCGCCGGTAAGGCTAACAAATTCGTCTGCCGCCCGTTAGACGTCGTCGCAATCACCAGAACCCTGTCCTTCATCGTTGCTAGCCATGTTTCCTATGATTAAATCTAGTCAATTAATTCTAGACCTAATAAAATGAATAATGACATAAAAAAGGCCTATTGTTTTGCAGGAATGTTGACTCCTTCCTGGTGCGGCAAATCCCGGGCACTCGATATGTCCTAGTTTGTAGCACAAGTCATGCCGAAATTCACGAAAAATTTCGGCATGACCTTTGCTAAAGTGGACAAATCGAGAACCTGAAATTTGCTTAACAGAAATGAATCAACATTCCGCAAAACATAGGCCACTCAAAGATCATTCCTCGGAAACAGTGTTCAAATATCCCTCTTCGACACCGCAACACATGTCCAAATATACACGAGCAACCACATGTCCAAATTTCACAAGCTAATTCAAAAACAAAGTGTAGAAGAAAATTCATTTAACTACTAATAGAACAAAATTCAGTTAACTTTAGTGCTCTATAATGATGAAAGGAAAAAATTTAGTTAACTACTCATTTCATTCATTTAGGTTATTCATTTAACATCACCTAATTAACCTCTTTGTACCACTACTACTAGCAGCACTACTAACCTAATTAACCTAGCAAAACTCTAGTGCCCTAACTGAAAAACATCTAATTAACATCTACTAGTACCACTATTGCCCTAACCTAATTAACATCTACTAGTATCAGTATACACTATACAAGCAGCATCTACCCTAATTAAACCCTAATGCCCTAACTAACTTTTGTTGTAATCCAAATTTTTTGCTCTAAACTAATTTTTGCTCTAACATCTACTACTTAACATCATTTGCTCTAAACTAAATTGTTTTCTATAAACAAACTTTTGCTCTACTAATTTTTTCTCTAAAATGCAGAGAGAGAGGAGTGGGGGAGGGGTGGGGGACTTACAGAGAGGGGAGAGACGGTGGCGGGGAGGTGCTCGGCGACGGAGGCAGGGGCGGAGAGGGCGGGCTCGGGCACGGGCAACGACAGTCCTGGGCGGGCTCGGGCGGCGGTGAGGTGGAGGGCGCCGACGGTGACGTCGAGGGAGGCCTCGGGCGACGGCGGTGAGGCTGAGGGCGGCCTCAGGGCGGCGGCGGTGAGGATGATGGCGGCCTCGGGGGGAGACGGTGAGGTTGTGGGCGTCCACGCCGGCAGGAGACGGCGGCGAAGTGGGGCGACGGTGAATTGGGGAGATGGCGGCGAGGGCGAGGAATTTGGGGAAGAAGTGTGGTGGCCGGGGCGGGGGACCGCTGTTTAAGTGAACGAAGCGGTTGCTGCTTTCAAAACGTGCTATAGCTAAGTTAGCTACAGTAGCGTTTCCTGAAAACCCGCCATCGCTATTCCTTTCTCCTTTTTCCCTTTTTCTTTTATTTTTCTTTACATTTTATTTTTTCCTTTCTCCTTTTCTATTTCTTTCATTTTCATTTACTTTTCTACTTGTTTTTCACTTTATTTTATTCCGTTAGCGTAGCGCCTTACACGTAAGCGCCGCTTACTGACTAAGGAGAGTAGCAAGAGCTGGCCAAGATAATGCGCATCGCTAGGTTGGGCTAGCCATGTCGCCCAGTTCAAACATAGCACCGGCGCTTTTTGCTAGTACGCCGCCATTGCTAAAGTCATAGCAGTAGCGCGGTTTATTTACGCTCGCTGCTACTAAGTAGCGATGTGTATGATTTTGTCTGGCGCGCTCTTTGGTAGCGTTACGTGTATAAGGTTTTCCCTAGTAGTGTATGATCCTGCAACCCCGGAGTGATAATAGTCGGGACACTTCCCGGTGATGACCGTAGTTCGAGGAGTTTATGTATTCACTAAGTGCTAACGCTTTGGTCTGGTACTCTATTAAAAGGAGGACTTAAAATCCCTTAGTTACCAATAGGACCCCGCTGCCAAGGGAGGGTAGGACAAAAGATGTCATGCAAGTTCTTTTCCATAAGCACGTATGACTATATTCGGAATACATGCCTACATTATATTGATGAATTGGAGCTAGTTCTATGTCACCCTATGTTATACCTATTGCATGATGAATGCCATCCGACATAATTATCCATCATTGATCCATTGCCTACGAGATCGTTTCATATTAATCTTTTCTAAGTTACTTTTCCGTTGCCACTGTTACGATTTCTACAAAACTGCTACTGTTACTTTTGCCACCATTACCATTACTTCCATACTAGTTTGCTACTAAATACTTTGTTGCAGATATTAAGTCTTTCAGGTGTGGTTGAATTGACAACTCAGCTGCTAATACTTGAGAATATTCTTTGGCTCCCCTTTTGCTGAATCAATAAATTTGGGTTGAATACTCTACCCTCGAAAACTGTTGCGATCCCCTATACTTGTGGGTTATCAAGACCTTTTTCTGGCATCGTTGCTGGGGAGCATAGCTCTATTCTCTGAGTCACTTTAGATTTATATCTGTTGATCACTATGAGGAATTTGAAAGATCAAAGAACCAAGATTTTTCCCTCAACTAAGAGGGGAGGTAAGGAACTGCCATCTAGATCTGCACTTGATTCACCTTCTATTTTGAGTAAACTTGCGACACCTACACCTGCTATTGATTCTGATATGTCGCATGTTATTGATGATGCCACTTCTGCTATGCATGATGCTTATGATGAAACTACTTCTGTGCTTGATAATACTGTGCCACTAGGTGAATTTCTTGATGAACAACTTGCTAGGGTTAGTAAACTGGTGATATTGTCGAAACTGAACATTACGATTCTCCCCCTAGATATGAATTGCCTGTTGTACTTGAGGGTTATATTATGGATGAGGAAACTGCTAGAGACTTTCTTGCTTGTAATGATAGAGATGATCTTAAGAAACTGTTAGCTAAGCTAAAAGAAAATTCTTTGAATGCTAGAACGCAATATGACCCTATGTTTGCTACTTCACCTACCTTTGTTACTGATAAGGATTACGAATTCTCTGTCGATCATGAGTTAATTACTTTGGTTGAATCTAATCCTTTCTATGGCTATGAATCTGAAACTATTGTGGCACATCTTACTAAATTGAATGATATAGCCACCCTATTTGCTCATGAGGAAAAAATTCACTATTACTATATTCTTAAATTGTTTCCTTTCTCATTAAAGGGTGATGCTAAGTTATGGTTTAATTCTCTTGCTCCTGGTTGTGTGCGTAATCCCCAGGATATGATTTACTACTTCTCTGAAAAATATTTCCCCGCTCATAAGAAACAAGATGCCTTAAGGGAAATATTTAATTTTGTGCAAATTGAAGAAGAGAGTCTCCCTCAAGCTTGGGGGAGCCTTCTCCAATTACTTAATGCTTTGCCTAATCATCCTCTCAAGAAAAATTAAATACTTCATATCTTTTATAATGGACTAACAGATTCTTCCAGATACCACCTGAATAGTTGTCCTGGTTGTGCTTTTAGGGAAAGAACTGTTGAGCAAGCTGAATTGCTATTGAATAATATATTGAGTAATGATCATGATTGGACACTTCCTGAACCAATTCCTAAGCCAACTCCAAAGAAAAGGGGTATTCTATTTCTCAGTCCTGAAGATATACAAGAGGCAAAGAAATCTATGAAAGAAAAAGGTATTAAAGCTGAAGATGTTAAGAATTTACCGCCTATTGAAGAAATACATGGTGTTGATAACCCACATAGGTAGTAGAGGTAAACTCTCTCCATAGATTTGATGAAGGTGATATTCCTCATAATAAGTCTGCTAGTCAATGCTTGGATGAGTTTGATAATTTTATTGTTAAACAAGAAAACTTCAATGCTTATGTTAGTAGACAATTGAAACGTAATGCTTACATGCTTGACCCCTTGGGTGATTATATGAGTAGAACTGTTAATGATCTTAAGCTTATTAGTAAACATGGTTCCATGGTTACAACTCAAGTAGAACAAGTACTTAAGGCACAAGATGATTTGCTTAGTGAGTTTAATAGTAAGAATAATGATAATGTTGTTAGGGTTATGACTAGAGGTGGTAAAATGACCCAGGAACCTTTGTATCCTGAAGGCCATCCTAAGAGAGTTGAGCAAGTTTCTTAGAGAACTAATACTGATGCACCTAGTCCTTCTAATAAAAAGAAAAATAAAACCGATAGGACTTTGCATGCTAGTGAACCTGCTATAGACACACCTGAGAATCCCAATGATATTTCTATTTCTGATGCTGACACAAAATCTTGTGATGAACATGAACCTACTGATAATGTTAATGATGATGTGCATGATGATGCTCAATCTAGTAACTATAATGATGTAGTGATTGAACCAGATGTTGATCTTGATAACCCACAAGCAAAGAATCAATGTTATGATAAGAGAGACTTCATTGCTAGGAAACATGATAAAGAAAGAGAGCCATGGGTTCAGAAACCCATGCCTTTTCCTCCTAAGCCGTCTAAGAAAAAGGATGATGAGGATTTTGAGTGCTTTGCTGAAATGATTAGACCTATAATTTTGCGTATGCGTTTGACTGATATGCTTAAAATGCCTCCTTATGCTAAGTATATGAAAGATATTGTTACTAATAAAAGAAAGATACCTGAAGCTGAAATTTCCACCATGCTTGCTAATTATACTTTTAAGGGTGGAATACCAAAGAAACATGGAGATCCAGGAGTACCAACTATACCATGCTCCATTAAAAGAAACTATGTTAAAACTAATTTATGTGATCTTGGAGCTAGTGTTAGTGTTATGCCTTTCTATTTATATTGTAGACTTGAATTGAATAAGTTGACACCTACTAAAATATCTTTGCAAATGGCTGATAAATCAACTGCTATACCCATCAGTATTTGTGAGGATGTGCCTGTTGTGGTTGCACACGTTACTATCTTAACGGACTTTGTTATTCTTGATATTCCCGAGGATGACAGTATGTCGATCATCCTTGGTAGAACCTTTTTTGAATACTCCAGGGGCTGTTATTGATTGCAACAAAGGCAATGTCACTTTTCATGTTAGTGGTAATGAGCATACGGTACACTTTCCAAAGAAACAACCTCAAGTTCATAGTATCAATTCTATTGGAAAATTTTAAACTATTACTATTGGAGGTTTTGAATTCCCTCTTCCTACTATCAAAAATAAATACGATATTCTTATTATTGGGGACATGCATATCCCCATTGAGGTAACCTAGTGTTATTTGAAAATTCTCCGGTTTCATTTCATTTGGAAGAAGTTTGTCAATAAGACTTGATCAACCTTGTTAATGGATTCCTTTTGATGGGCATGAGATGGATGAATTTAGAAAGCACAACTTTCTGTACCTATCTTTTACTTTTTGTTATTTAGATTAAATAAAGAAAAAAAAGTATTTTCTACCTGTTTTTTGAATTATCCGTGCAATAAAAAATGTCCCAAAAATAAAAGTTCTTCAAATGCCCTGAAAATTTAGTATGATTTTTTATAGAATATTTGAGAATTTCTGGCACTGAGAACACACCAGGGGGCCTCATGATATGTCTCCAACGTATCTATAATTTATGAAGTATTCATGCTATTATATTATCCTTCTAGGATGTTTTATATGCATTTATATGCTATTTTATATGATTTTTGGGACTAACCTATTAACCTAGAGCCCAGAGCCAGTTTCTGTTTTTTCCTTGTTTTTGAGTACCGCAGGAAAGGAAAACCAAACGGAGTCCAATTGACCTGAAACTTGACGGAGCTTATTTTTGGACTAGAAGAAGGCCATGGAGTAAAAGAGTTGGGCTGAGAGTCCCGGGCTGCCCACGAGGGTGGGAGGCGCGCCCACCCCCTGGGCGCGCCCCCTACCTCGTGGACAGCCCGGAGACCCCCCCTGACTTGTTCACGACGTCAAAACCTCTCATATATACAGAACCCCCTAGAACATAACCTAGATCGGGAGTTCCGCCGCCGAAAGCCTCTATAGCCACCAAAAACCAATCGGGACCCTGTTTCGGCACCCTGCCGGAGGGGGATGCCTCACCGGTGGCCATCTTCATCATTCGGGTGCTCTCCATGACGAGGAGGGAGTAGGTCACCCTCGGGGTTGAGGGTATGTACCAGTAGCTATGTGTTTGATCTCTCTCTCTCTCTCTCTCTCTCTCTCGTGTTCTTGATTTGGCATGATCTTGATGTATCGCGAGCTTTGCTATTATAGTTGGATCTTATGATGTTTCTCCCCCTATACTCTCTTGTAATGGATTAAGTTTTCCCTTTGAAGTTATCTTATCGGATTGAGTCTTTAAGGATTTGAGAACACTCGATGTATGTCTTGCATGTGCTTATATATGGTGAAAATGGGATATTCACGTGATCTACTTGATGTATGTTTTGGTGATCAACTTGCGGGTTCAGTGACCTTGTGAACTTATGCATAGGGGTTGGCACACGTTTTCGTCTTGACTCTCCTGTAGAAACTTTGGGGCACTCTTTGAAGTTCTTTGTGTTGGTTGAATAGATGAATCTGAGATTGTGTGATGCATATTGTATGATCAAACCCATGGATACTTGAGGTGACATTGGAGTATCTAGGTGACATTACGGTTTTGATTAATTTGTGTCTTAAGGTGTTATTCTAGTACGAACTCTATGATAGATCAAACGGAAAGAATAGCTTCGTGTTATTTTACTACGAACTCTTGAATAGATCGATCCGAAAGAATAACTTTGAGGTGGTTTCGTACCCTTCAATAATATCTTCGTTTGTTCTCCGCTATAAGTGACTTTGGAGTGACTCTTTGTTGCATGTTGAGGGATAGTTATATGATCCAATTATGTTATTATTGTTGAGAGAACTTGCACTAGTGAAAGTATGAACTCTAGGCCTTGTTTCGAAGCTTTGCAATATCATTTGTGCTCACTTTTATCATTAGTTACCTTGTTGTTTTTATATTTCCAGATAAAAAAACCTATATCTATCATCCATATTGCACTTGTATCACCATCTCTTCGTAGAACTAGTGCACCTATACAATTTACCATTGTATTGGGTGTGTTGGGGACACAAGAGAATCTTTGTTATTTGGTTGCAAGGTTGTTTTAGAGAGACCATCTTCATACTACGCCTCCCACGGATTGATAAACCTTAGGTCATCCACTTGAGGGAAATTTTCTACTGTCCTACAAACCTCTGCACTTGGAGGCCTGAGGTTGAGGTGTTCTAGTGCGTATGAACTTGTGGCGTGAGGGTTCGATCTCGACCCGTTCGGGATCCGTCCCCTCCTACTGTTGCGGCTAGTCCTATTTGTAGAGGCCCTGGTCCTCTTTCCAAATATCGAGCAGGAAGGGAGCCAACAACGGCGAGCGAATTTGAAGGGGGACAACTAGTACACGCTATCCTGACAAAAGCGGTCTTCGCCTGCGAAAAGCTCTGGGGTGACACCGTCTTGGGCTCCACGATGACCTCCGCCTTGCCGTCCTCCTGGTCTTGGTCTAGTTGCACCAAAATGGCAACCTTTGCCTGATGCCTCGGTACTCTTCGCCTGCGCTTGCCTCCTTAGCACCAAAGAGGAAATGAGGACGCTGCGCGCAGCAGCGCCCGCCTGGCACCGTTCGTCATGGCTCACATCACAAGAGCCTCGTGAGGTTTTCCCTGCCTTGATATCTCCGCTCCTCGTGAGCCTGCCTAGCTAGGCCACTCCAGAGTAGGTCTTGCATCGTCCGCCTTGTTGATGAAGATGGGCCATACGACCTGCTGCTTAGCCACGCTGTGGGCCGCAGGCAGGCAAGTCTGGGGACCCCCGTTCCCAGAACACCGATAGTAGCCCTTGGGCCCAAGGTGCGCTCGGGCTTGGCTTCGCGGCGAAGCCAAGGGTCAAGTTCGGAGCACCGCGGGCCCCCAAAGCCCGCGGCCTCGGTCGATGCGTGGCGGTTGATTGGACGTGGGCGTCTCCGCTTCTATACGCTGCCTCGGCAACTGCACGACTTGACAAGTCCCTGCGACATGCAAGGAAAACCATCATTACCTGCGATCGTGGGAGACGCCGGTTGGCCTTCTCTTGCTATAAGTGGGGAGAGGGGCAGAGCCCCCGTTGCCCATCTCTTCCTTGCTTGCTTCCCCGCTCCATTGCTCACAGTGCCATCGATGGCGCCACGAAAGAAGTTCTCTGCCGCCGAGAAAGGAAAGGCCCCTCGCGAGGGCCCCGACTCCCCGGCGCCCAAGCGCGGCCACGGCCGTCTGCGCAAGCACGCTGCGAGCCCCGCCGTGGCCCACCATCGAGGTGGCGCCACGGTACGTGGTGGGGATCGTCCCTTCCACGGTGGTTCAGCCGATGAGGGGAGGCGCGCGCTGGTGGCGCGGCCTCCCCGCCCACGCTTCCATTCGGCTGAGGTGTCGCCGGAGTTTGTTGTCTGGTCGGAGAGCTCGGCCGGCAGCTGGCTCCAACTCCCGGCCTCTGGTTTGGGCGGGCTCTGGCTGCAGGCGGACGACTGCTGCAGCACGGCCTCTTGGGTTGCAGTCGAGACTTCCGCCGAGGGCAACATAGCCCTGGCCGCGGCTGGTAGACGTTCGCCCGCGCGCGCGGCCTGGGTAGGCGGTGCACCCTCCACTTCAGGTACGATGGTGAATCGACCCTTTATGTGAGGGTGTTCGGGGAAGATGGTCGTCGCGCCGGGTGCTGCCCCGAGACGAACGACGGTGAGGAGGTGCTCGGCCTTGGTGACGATCGCGATGAGGACGAGGGCGAGCCTGCCCTCGGTGGCGACCGCGCCTCCTCCAGCTACGGCGTCTCTTCCTTCGGTGACAACTCCAGCAGCGGTGGCTACGACCAGCCGCCGTGTTGCCGCGCCTCCGTGAAGCACAAGGAGGGGTATGGCTAGGCTCGGGGCGTCGCCAAGGGCCTGCCTCCGTGGATTTCTGCAACGCTGCTTTGCTTAGCCTTTTCTTTCTTTTCTGCATCAGAAAACGAAACCAGCATGGGGACAGAGGGGCGTGTATCGAACTGTGGTTCTTTGGTTAATGCATTGTGCAAGTCGTTCCCATGCCGTGTTGTTATTTTGCGCAAAGATAACTTAACCTGGTGTGTTTAGGAAGCCCTTTCCTCACGTGGTATCCGTGTTGCTCGGAAACTGCAAAAAATTTCATCAGGGGGTGTACCAAAAGAGTTGTCGTCCACCCAAGCCTTGACTAGGCGCCTTGTATCGCGGTACCCGTGGGGTACGGATTTAGGAGAGGTGTGCCAGCTTCCAGGCTCGAACGAGGGTGGCTCGCGAGAAGGCAAAGAGAAGAGAAATGCTCGCGAGGGCACCTGCCCAGCCCCCTCGCAAGGTATGCGAGAGAGAGAACAAGAGCAAACTAGGCTAGGGAACCAAATCGGCAACAAATCACCAAGAGCAACTCTGATTAAGGAAAAGCGAGCCAACTACGAAAAGCAAATGAAAAGCCGACTACGGAAAGAAAATGAAAAGCCGTGTCCGGCACCTAATCTAGTCTTCAAGTCTTCTCACCAGCGCGAAGCTAAGTGATGTCCACTAAGCGTGGGAGGGAGCCCCAAGGCCTGAGGCCGGCGCTCCTGAGACTCCGGGGCATGTACAACCCCAACTCATTATTACGTGAGAGTGTCACGGGCGGCGATTCTTCACAGGCACTGGGCCTTCTTCACAGGCTCTGGGCCTTTCTTCTTAGGCTCTGGGCCTTTCTTCTCAGGCTCTGGGCCTTGCTTCTCAGGCTCTGGGCCTCACTTTATGGATAGAACTTCCGGATGTGCTGGATGTTCCAGGCATTTTGGATGGGCGTCCCATCCTGCGTCTCCAGGCGCACCGCGCCTGGCCTAGAGACATGAACGACCCTGAACGGGCCCTCCCACATGGGCAAAAGCTTGTGCAGCCTTCCCTGGAGAGGACCCGCCTCAGGACGAGGTCGCCTACCTTGAGCGTCCTGGAGCGGATGTTGCGGCAATGGTACCGCCGCAGAGCTTGTTGGTACCTTGCCGCCCTCAACGCCAAGCCATGACGACGCCTCCCCAAAGACGAGATCCATCCTCAGCGGCGCCCCCGCGCTTGCCGAACGCCAGGACCCACGCGGAGCGATGCTTGACCTCGTGAGGAAGGACTGCCTCGGCTCCATAGACGAGGAAGAATGGAGCCTCGCCCGTCGGCTTGGTGGCAGTGCTATGAATAGACCACATCATAGAGTGGAGTTCGTCGTGCCAGCCTCTGCCATAGGCCTCCAGCTTCTTCTTGAAGGTCCTGGTCTTGAGACCCCTCAGGACCTCAGTGTTGGCGCGCTCGGCCTGACCATTGCTCCTGGGGTGGGCCACCGAAGCGTAGCAGATCTGCGTTCCAAGGTTAGCACAGTAGGTTTTGAAGAGGTTACTAGTAAACTGCGAGCCATTACCTGTGATGATGCGGTTGGGAACCCCGAAGCGGCTCACGAGGCCCTTGATGAACTTGATAGCAGAGCCAGCTGGAATGGTACGGACGGCTTCCACCTCCGCCCACTTGGTGAACTTGTCGATGGCGACGTAGAGATAGCGATAACCCCCTGGAACTCGTGGGAATGGGCCCAAGATGTCCAGCCCCCAGACCGCGAACGGCCACGTGAGCGGTATGGTTTGGAGGCCCTGTGCAGGCTGATGGATCTGCTTGGCGTGGAATTGGCAAGCTTCACAAGACTTCACCAGCTCGGCCGCGTCGTTGAGTGCTGTAGGCCAATAGAACCCACTGCGGAACACCTTGCCAACAAGGGTCCGTGACAACGAGTGGTGTCCGCAATCACCGTCGTGTATGTCAATCAACAACTCCTTTCCTCGATCGCCGGAGATGCAGCGCAGCGTGACATCATACGGTTGCTTCCTGTACAACTCGCCGT
The DNA here is from genome assembly GCA_021605145.1 of Aegilops bicornis. Taxonomy (NCBI): domain Eukaryota; kingdom Viridiplantae; phylum Streptophyta; class Magnoliopsida; order Poales; family Poaceae; genus Aegilops; species Aegilops bicornis. The sequence goes on along the minus strand of CM038671.1, from coordinate 547,125,709 downwards.
CTTGAATGCAGTATGTCGTGGCCTGTCGGGCCACGCGCTCCACGTCTTCTTCCTTCTCCGGCAGTGTCCCGTGCATCAGTTACTCATTGAATTCCTGGGTCTAGCACTCATCCTGGGTCTCGAGCGCCAGGAGCAGCCGAGCTCCTGTGGTTGGGCCGCGGGATGGGGCTCCCGAGGCTGAGTTGTACTTGAAAGAGGTGGCGCATCCGATGGCTTGAAGAGCCGTTCTTCGAAGACGCCGGGCTCTTGCGGTTGCCGCTTGGATGCTCTCTTGGCGATGTCGTCGGCTTCCTTGTTGGTGCCCCGGGGAACGTGCTGCAGCTCCAGGTCCGAGAACTGCTTCTCCATCTTGCACACCTCCGCAAGGTAGGCCTCCATGTGCTCGTCCTTCGGCTCGTACACTTTGTTGGAGAATTTGACGAGGAGCTGCGAGTCGCCTTTGACGGTGAGGCGCTTTACCCCTAGGGTCGCCGCAGCCTTCAGGCCAGCTATGAGGCCTTCATATTCTGCGATATTATTGGAGACCTTCTCGCCGTGCTGGAAGCAGAGTTGCACGACGTAGTAGAGCTTGTCCTGAGTGGGCGAGATGAGCACTGCTCCAGCCCCCGTGCCCTGGTGTGCAAAGGCACCATCCAAATGCATGACCCAGCCATCTGGTGCCTCACTTCCTGGGGAGGTGGACCGGTCTTCTCCTTCCTCAAGAGCCGGGGCATCTGTCCATTCTGCCAAAAAATCGGCGAGTGCGCCTCCCTTGATGACCCTAGTGGTGCTGAACACCAGCTGGAATGCTTGCAGCTCGATGTTCCATTCGGCGACCCTTCCGGCCGAGTTCGGGCTCCTGAGTACCCTCTCCAATGGGTAAGATGAGACAACCTTGATGGGATGGCCCTGGAAGTAGTGTCGCTGCTTGCGTGAGGCCGCCAAGAGTGCGAGCGGGAGCTTTTGCGGCATGGGGTAGCGTGCCCTCGCGTCCCGCAGTACGGTGCTGACGAAGTACATCGGGTGCTCGACGAGGGCTGGCACACTGTTAAGGCTCGGGTCCGGCGGAGATTATGGCGTATCCTGAGGTGGAGGGTTTCCCGAGACCTGACTGTCCTCGGGAGCTTCTGTGATGTTGGCCTGCTGAGCTTGGTCTTCCGTCGCTGACGGCTCTGCCGCGCCTTCGACCTCAAGGCATCAGCTACGGCTTGGCTGGGCGCACCTTGTCTTGGCGCTCCTCGAACCGCCACCAGCGCCAACAAGGAGTCTGTGGTGGAGGCAAGGTAAAGTACCAGAGGCTCGAGTGGCCGTGGCGCCACCATCACCGGGGGGCTGGTGAGGTATTTCTTGAGGTCTTGGAAGGCCCGGTCGGCCTTCGGGGTCCACTCGAAGGGGCCCTTCTTCTTCATGAGCTAAAAGAAGGGCAAGGCGCGCTCGCCAAGCTCGGAGATGAAACGCCCTAACGCGGTCACCCATCCTGCAAGCTTTTGCATCTCCTTGAGGGTCTGTGGTGGGCTCATGTCTTCGATGGTCTTGATCTTCTCCGGGTTCGCCTAGATCCCTCTATGGGATACAAGGAACCCTAGTAGCTTACCGGAGGGGACGCCAAAAACACACTTCTCCGGGTTAAGCCTCAAGTTCACCCGGCGCAAGCTCTCAAAGGTCTCCTCCAAGTCTTGAATCAACTCCTTCACCTCGCGAGATTTGACCACTATGTCATCAACGTAGGCCTCTGTGTTCCTGCCGAGCTGCTGCCCCAAAGCAATGTGCATCAGCCGCTAAAAGGTTGCGCCCGTGTTGCGCAGGCCGAAGGGCATGCAGGTGTAGCACTACACCCCACACAGTGTCAGGAAGGCCGTCTTCTCCACATCCTCCACCGCCATCTTGATTTGATGGTATCCAGAGAACGCATCCAGGAAACATAACAAGTCGCACTCGGCGGTGGAGTCGACGATTTGATCGATGCGCGGAAGGGGGAACGGATCTTGGGGGCAAGCTTTGTTAAGGTTGGTGAAGTCGACGCACATCCGTTCCTTCCCACCTTTCTTCGGTACCACGACAGGGTTCGCCAGCCATTCGGTGTATCGAACCTCGCGGATGGTACCTACTGCCTCCAGTTTGCGCATCTCTTGGACGATGAAGGCCTGCTTCTCTGTGGAATGCCTTCTTTCCCGCTGCTTCACGGGGCGCATGTTGGGGCACACCCTTAGATGATGCTGTATCACCTCTCTCGGGACCCCTACCAGCTGATTGGGCTCCCACGCGAATATCTCCTTGTTGGCGCGCAAAAACCTCACCAAAGCTTCTTCTTTTCCCAGGTCAAGGCTGGCTCCTATGGTAAAAGGTGGCTCCTGAAGACCCGTCCTCGTCGACCGGCACCTTCTTGGTCTCCGCCTTGTCTTGAGTGAACAACTGCTTCTTGTTGGCGGGCGCGGTCTCTTTGGCCTCGGGCGTACTGGCGCCGGCTGGCCGTGCTGCTGCTGCGGCCTTGAAGGCGAGCCTGAGTGTCGTCACTGCTTCCTTAGTGTCCCCCTTGATGGTGAGGACGCCCTTGCTCCCTGGCATCTTCATGAGGTTGTAGGTTGGGTGAGTCGCCGCCATGAACTGAGCGAGACCCGGGTACGCGAGTATGGCATTGTACGGGAGACCGATGCGGGAAACGTCGAAGTCCACCAACTCAGTGCGGTAGTTGTCGCGCGTGCCGAAGGTGACGGGGAGGCGGATCTGCCCCAGAGAGTAGGCAGCTCCACCGCCCACTCCCGAAAAAGGCTTGCTGAGGTTGAGCCTCTCGGGCGGCACGTGGAGGAGGCTGAAGGCTTCTACGGAGAGCAAGTTGAGGTCGGCACCGCCGTCGATGAGGTTCTTGGTGATGGCCACGTTGCAGATGGTAGGCGTGCAGAGCATTGGGAGCATGCCAGAGCCGGTGGTGGAGCCGGGGTGGTCTTCTGAACCGAAGATGAGGTCAGCCTCCGACGCAGCCCAACCTAGTGGAGCCCCCGGGCGCTTGGAGGCTGCCTCAATCTGACGGACGAAAGGCTTGACGTGGCGATCTGAAGGCGGTGCTTGAGAGCCGCCCAGCAGCGGCGCGACCGCGTGGTGCGCTGGCACCACGTAGCGCGTGATGAAGCAGTCGTGGAGCTCCTCCCAAGACGCCACCGTGGACCCTGGGAGGTTGAGCAGCCAGACGCGTGGCTCGCTGGCGAGAGCCATGGGGAACCAATTGGCCATGATCCGGCCATCGCCTCCGGCATTGAGGACGGCCTCCTCGTACGCCTGCAGGAACGGCGCCGGGTCTACCACGCCGTCGTAACGCGGCGACATGTCTGGCTTGAACTTGGTCAGCCACTGCACTTGCCGCAAGGTGGGGGCCAGGGCTCAGTACCCAGACTCCCTGCTGCTGGTGTCGGTCGCAGATGCGGATGGCGGCGCGCCTGCCATGGGAGCAAAGCGCGGCGGCACAGGGCGCAGGTCGGTGGAGAGGAGCCCCGGCGCACCCCTACCTAGTGCGCCAAATGTCGAATGTGGGGTTCCGACAAACCCTTAAGGTTCGAACACTTGGGTGCGTGCAAAGGTTTCCCTCCTACCGATCTATGCTCTAGTTCGCTAAGATCTTGCGGACGAACTCGACGAACTCGCAACAAAGAAAGACACGGGATTTATACTGGTTCGGGCCACCGATGTGGTGTAATACCCTACTCCAGTGTGGTGGTGGTGGATTGCCTCTCGGGCAGATGATGAACAGTACAAGGGAAGAACAGCCTCCTTAGGTTGAGGTGTTCTAGTGCGTATGAACTTGTGGCGTGAGGGTTCGATCTCAACCCGTTCGGGATCCGTCCCCTCCTACTGTGGTGGCTAGTCCTATTTATAGAGGCCCTGGTCCTCTTCCCAAATATCGAGCGGGAAGGGAGCCAACAACGATGGGCGAATTTGAAGGGGGACAGCTAGTATACGCTATCCTGACAAAAGCGGTCTTCGCCTGCGAAAAGCTCTGGGGTGACGCCGTCTTGGGCTCCACGATGACCTCCGCCTTGCCGTCCTCCTGGTCTTGGTCTCGTTGCACCAATATGGCAACCTTTGCTTGATGCCTCGGTACTCTTCGCTGCGCTTGCCTCCTTAGCACCAAATAGGAAATGAGGGCCGCGCACCGGTATCGCTTTGGCACCCGCCTTTGGCACCGTTAAATCATGGTTCACGTCACGAGAGTCTCGTGAGGTTTGCCCTGCCCTGATATCTCCGCTCCTCGTGAGCCTGCCTAGCTAGGCCACTCCAGAGGAGGTCTTGCGTCATCCGCCTCGCGAGGCTTGGACCCTCGCGAGGGTCTTGGATGCCTTGTTGATGAAGATGGGTCGTACGGCCTGCCACTTAGCCATGCTGTGGGCCGCAGTGCAAGTCCTGGGACCCCTGCTCCTGAATGCCGACAGGTATCCTCCTTTGAATGATTCGAGTGGCTTGACTTGGCACATGTTCATGCATGTAGTTGAAACAAAATCAATATAGCCTCCACGATATTGATGTTCATGGTGATTTATATCCTACTCATGCTTGAATTCAATGTTGGTTAATCTCAATGCATGTTTATGAACGTCGTCGGTCTCTAGTTGGTCTCTTCCCAGTCTTTTTCTAGCCTTCACTTGTACTAAGCGGGAATACTGCTTTTGCCCATAAACCCAAAGTTGTTCCATATGAGTCCACCATACCTACCTATATATGCGGTATTTACCTGCCATTCCAAGTAAATTTGCATGTGCCAAACTTAAACCTTCAAATGATAATCTGTTTTGTATGCTCGAATCGCTCATGTAGCAACTAGGGCTGTCAATATATTCCATGCTAGGTGGGTTCTCACGATGAGTGGACTCCGCTCATTATTCGTGAGAAAATGTCCAGTCCCATGCTCAAATCAAATCAAAATATAATTGCAAACAAAACTCCTCCAGGACTGTTGTTAGTTGGACGGTACCCGTTGTTTCGGACCAGCCATGGAGTGTGCTTGTTGGTGGTGGGGGAGTATAAACTTTACCATTATGTTCGGGAACCGCCTATAATTTATGTAGCATGAAAGATACCGAGATCTCTTGGTTGTTATGTTGACAATGAAAGAATGCCGCTCAAAATATTAGTTATCTCTGTTTCAAAAACCCGAGCTCTGGCACATCTGCAAATCCATGCTTCCCTCTGCGAAGGGCCTATCTATTTACTTTTATTGCTGAGTCATCACCCTCTTATAAAAATCACCAGTTAGAGAGCACCACGGTCATTTGTATGCATTGCTATCTATTATTATATAATTAAAACAAGAGCAAAATAAGCCATGTGGTGCGTCCACACGGATTAAAATATCTACACCGTTAATCTGGGATTTTTAATGGCTATGATTTTAAGAGGTAACGTTACGTGCAATTTGAACAGACACGCGTGTGCGTTCTCAAAAAGGACATACACGTATGCATTGGCCAAACAAAGTTTGAAAACACCAAATACATGCATAGGCACGCACCTAATCTGACTGTACAGCTGCTCACAAAACAAATCTGACCGAGTCCAACACCTATACGAGGTTACACTTTTTGTTTTGCTAATAAGGAGCCAACACATGCATAGCCATGTACTAGAATCCAATGCCTATACGGGCCAACCCTTTCCATGAAAAGAAAAACAAATATACAAGCCACCCCGCATGTTTTGATTGATCGTAACACAAACAAACTATTGTACACATATTGCTGTAGAAAAAAATATTGTTAGATATGCATAAACGAATCCATGGGTCGCATATATTGTTAAATATGTTAAAAAAGAAATTTACTAGGCGCACATATATTCTTCTCTCAAGTGTAACAGTAGAAAAGGAGTTAAAAGGAACGGTTGTGATTCGCAAGAAATATATCAACTTAACAACTCAGAGTTCATATTAAAAACTATCGCTAGGCACTTCTAAGAAAGAGATGACTGTTATAAAAAAAGAAAGAAAGAGACGACTCAGAGTCAATGTCCAGAGTATAAACTATCTCTAGGCACTTCCTTATTTGTATTAATATGAAAAAGAGAACTCAGAGTCCTCATTGAAAACTATCGCAGGGCACTTTTAGGAAATAGACCAGGCTATGTCCAGTTACCGCTAGGCATTTCCTAATATGTATGAAAGAGCCTATCTGATTAAATTCGACACCAGCCAGTGCAGCCACTCCCATCATCAGCGATTGTGGCTACATGGTGTGAGCGTCGTGTTGGCGGTGTCTAATCGGGAGCTTGGGACATCAAGCGTTGCTGCACGGCGCCGATGCACATACTCGCTTGGCTTGATCCCACCGAGAAACACAAGTACAAGACATACGGCTTTGGAAGCGGACTACAAGATCGTTGTCGACAAGGGTTTGCTAGCTTTCGATCGGCCGGAAACACATGCATGCTACAACCTAGGTTAATTCATTTCATTGATCAGCTTGGTGATGTTTTTGGGAGGGACAAAACACCGGCCTCTGCCTCGACCTGCTCTCGTGCACTTCAAGCGCATATGCAAATTCATAATACAGCTTTTGTTTACTCATCTCCAATTCCTTTATGTTGCCCCCATTACCGCAGACGATATGATTGGTTTCTACTACAAGATGCCAAAGAATTATTTGTACTAGACGTTGGGACTACAGGCCGGTATTGGGCGAGGTGCGCTCAAGGGACAAGATGGCGAGGTCGACCTCGGACTTGTTTCGGGCGCACTGCAAGCATCCGTGCTAATTCAGACTATGGTCTCTCGCTTCACTCATCTTGGATTTCTTTGCAGGTTTATCCTTTGACGTGTGTGATATATAAGAAAAACAGTATACTTTTATCCGATGGTAGATTATAGGTTTCAAACTAAAATAATTATGCAATGAGATTACATGATGTACCAAGCAAAACATAAAAGACCTGTGTCATATCTTTTTACAATGCAGATGGTGTAGGACTCTCCTAATAATAATAATAATAATAATATATATATACAGCTAAAAAAAGTGTATATATAACTACTACAATATCAACTTCACCCAACTAAGTAACACATTTTTTCTTGGGATTCAAATACTTTAAGTTTGATCTGAAGCATGAATAGTTAATCCAATGATTAATCCTTTTTATGATGACAATGTAATTATTGGTTCTTCTATTTTTGCATGAATATTCTACAATAACCAAGATGTATTTTTCCCGTTTCTTTTAGGTCATCCTACATTCCTCGAGGACAAGTGAGATGCTTGAAGTGCATGAGCCGTAAGAATCTCTAAATTATGTACATATCTGATAATACCGCAATTCTAAATCCCTAATTCTATTGTTATCCTCATATATGCTTTTACTGTTTTATCTATATATACAAAAAACCTGCAATATATATGGATTTGTCATTTGATTTACTTTCATGGCAACCATCTCATTTGGTGGCTTATTTTTAATGATTTTTATAAATGTTGAATTACATTTTAGAATTATATCGAGTACACAACTCTTAGATTTTAGAATTTAACTCTGTACATATCTATGTAATATTATGCCGCTTTCACCAACAGTAGTGCACTTAATATAAAGATTTCTTCCTAATTTTTGGTTGTGTTTCCGGACTTCTAAGTTATCATGAGTACAAGTGAGAACATTTACCAGCTTTTGAAGCATTCACCAATAATTACCACATAGATAATTAGATTACAATCGGATGTGATCTATGCAAATGATCCAAGTATGATATGGCGTTAATAAGGAGAACATAGTTGCAGTGTGGCCAAATGCGAGTCTAATGATGGAATGGACAATGTGGTTCATCAAAGATTAATAAATTTATGAAGAAATAACAGAGAACGAGTGGAATTTGGAAAGCTTGAAAATAGTATGAGAACTAATGGTTTTACATTATGGGAAAAGTGTCCAAAGGTTTAGTTTTGTTTTTTCAAGATGTAATGTTGACTATCCATTCAGATTAATATTAGAGTAACAAAGAATAATTTAGAAAAATACTAAAATAAAAAATAACACAATAAAATAACATATAACGAATCTAGCCGCGCAAATGCGCGGGAGACCCGGCTAGTTAGTTTATATTGAGTATGACTGTGACTGGATCTATTTTGCCATGAATTACAATGTCTAGTCAGTCCTTGATATTCAGGTGTGCTCTACATTTATGTTTTGCGGTCTCAGAAAGGGCTAGCGAGATACCATCTCGTTATATCATATCATGATTGTTTTTAAAAAGTGTTGTCATCCGAGATTTATTATTATTGCTCTCGAGTTGATTATGCCATTGATATGAGTAAATGTGAGACCTAAATGTTATAGTGAATATGGTTAGTTCATAATCTTTGCTGAAAACTTGAATGTTGGCTTTACATATTTGCAACAACAAGATCAAACAGAGTTTGTAAAAGTTTTTCTTTATCACTTTCAGTTTGTCAACTGAATTGCTTGAGGACAAGCAATGGGTTAAGCTTGGGGGAGTTGATACGTCTCCATCGTATCTACTTTTCCAAACTCTTTTGCCCTTGTTTTGGACTCTAATTTGCATGATTTGATGGAACTAACCTGGACTGACGCTGTTTTCAACAGAATTGCCATGGTGTTTTTTTGTGCAGAAATAAAGTTCTCGGAATGACCCGAAACTTCACAGAGACCATTTTTTGGAAAAAAATAAAAAATATTGGCGAAAGAATGATCCGAAGGGGACCCACACCCTGTCCACAAGGGTGGAGGGCGAGCCCACCCCCTGGAGCGCGCCCTCTGGCCTTGTGGGTCCCACATACCTCCACCGACCTCAACTCCAACTCCATATATTCATGTTCGGGGAGAAAAAATCAGAGGAAGGATTCATCGTGTTTTACGATACGGAGCCGCCGCCACATCCTGTTCTTCCTCGGGAGGGCAGATCTGGAGTCCGTTTTGGGCTCCGGAGAAGGGAAACCGTCGCCATCGTCATCATCAACCATCCTCCATCACCAATTTCATGATGCTCACCGCCGTGCGTGAGTAATCCCATCATAGGCTTGCTGGACGGTGATGGGTTGGATGAGATTTACCATGTAATTGAGTTAGTTTAGTTAAGGTTTGATCCCTAGTATCTACTATGTTCTAAGATTCATGTTGCTATGACTTTGCTATGCTTAATGCTTGTCACTAGGGCCGATTTTAGATCTGAACCTATTCTTTTTTCATGAATATATTTGTGTTCTTGCTCCTATCTTGCAAGTCATAGTCACCTACTACGTGTTATGATCCAGCAACCCTGGAGTGACAATAGTCGGGACACTTCCTGGTGATGACCGTAGTTTGAGGAGTTCATGTAGTCACTAAGTGCTAATGCTTTGGTCCGGTACTCTATTAAAAGGAGGCCTTAATATCCCTTATTTTCCAATAGGACCCTGCTGTCACGGGAGGGTAGGACAAAAGATGTCATGCAAGTTCTTTTCCAAAAGCACGTATGACTATATTCGGAATACATGCCTACATTATATTGATAAATTGGAGCTAGTTCTGTGTCACCCTATGTTATAATTGTTGCATGATGAATGTCATCCGACATAATTATCCACCATTGATCCATTTCCTACGAGCTCGTTTCATATTGATCTTTACTAAGTTACTTTTCCGTTGCCACTATTACGATTGCTACAAAACTGCTACTGTTACTTCTTGATAACCCACAAGTATAGGGGATTGTTTGTAGCCTTCTTCGATAAATAAGAGTGTCGAACCCAACGAGGAGCTAAAGGCAGAACAAATGTTCCCTCAAGTTCTATCGACCACCGATACAACTCTACGCACACTTGACGTTTGCTTTACCTAAAACAAGTATGGAACTATTTTGCAAGAATAAAACTACGAGTACTTTGCGAGGATAAAACTACGAATAAATTGCAAGGCAATAGAAGTGGATAAGTTTTGTCAATAAGAAAGTCAATTGTCCCTAGGCAATCGCTAACAAGTACCAGTAATCATTCTTGTAATTTTATATGAGGGAGAGGCATGAGCTAACATACTTTCTCTACTTGGATCATATGCACTTATGATTGGACCCCTAGAAAGCATCTGCAACTACCAAAGATCATTAAGGTCGTGAAACCCAACCATAGCATTAAGTATCAAGTCCTCTTTACTCCCATACGCCATAACCCACCTACTCGGGTTTAAGCTTCTGTCACTCTCGCAACCCACCATAGGAAAATCATGAACATATTGCAACACCCTAAAGCGGGGGCCCCTCACGTTTGTGCGAGACGAAGGGCACCATAGGATAGCACCATAAATAAAATATACAATCATACCAACCAAGATCACGATTAACCCATAGGACAAAATGGATCTACTCAAACATCATAGGATAACCATAGATCATTGGGAAATAATATATGGAGTTGAGCACCATGTTTAAGTAGATATTACAGCGGGGAGAAGAGGTGTTACACCACTGCATAGAGGGGAGAGAGTTGTTGTTGATAGTAGCAAGATTGTTGATGTAGATCGCCGTCACGATCGTTGCCCCGACGGCACTCCGGCGCCACCGGGAGAGAGGGGGAGAGAGCCCCCCTCCTTCTTCTTCTTCCTTGACCTCCCCCTGTCGGTGTCAAAACCGGCGGATCTCGGGTAGGGCGTCCCGATCTGTGCGTCAAGGATGATGGTAACAGGAAGTAAGGGACACAGATGTTTACCCAGGTTCGGGCCCTCTCGATGGAGGTAAAACCCTACTTCCTGCTTGATTAATATTGATGATATGGATAGTACAAGGGTAGATCTACCACGATATCATAGAGGCTAAACCCTAAGAGCTAGCCTATGATGGTATGATTGCAATTGTGATCGGTCTTCTAAGGACCAACCTCTCCGGTTTATATAGACACTGGAGAGGGCTAGGGTTTACATGGAGTCGGTTACAAGAAAGGAAACACAATATCCGGATCGGCAAGCTTGCCTTCCACGCAAAGGAGAGTCCCATCCGGACACGGGCCGAAGTCTTGAGTCTTGTATCTTCACGCTTCAATAGTCCGGACGTTGTACACAGTTCGGCTGTCCGGATACCCCCTAATCTAGGACTCCCTCTGTAGCCCCTGAACCAGGCTTCAATGACGATGAGTCCGGCGCGCAGTATTGTCTTCGGCATGCAAGGCGGGTTCCTTCTTCGAATACTCCAAAGTACCTGTTACGATGAATAGTGTCTGGCCTCCAATCAATGTTGTGCTCCTCGGCTTTAGTGCCTCAGTAATGACCATCTCCACGTGTCGAGCGAATGCGAGGAGTCGAGGCATTTTTGCATTTGCCACCCCTAACCACTTCGGGTATCAGTGGCCTCGTGATCTCCATGAACAGAG